>CP124709.1:132240000-133577500 GCA_031232105.1 Capsicum rhomboideum
CTAAGGTCTGTTGGGGCTTAAAGCGCAAAGCGCAAATAAAAGTGTGGGCTTTAATGACAAAAGGGCGCAAAGGGAGAAAAGTACAAATATTAATATTTAGTCCATTTCTAATAATTATAAGCATGAATGACAAATATCTGAACAAAGAAATTGAAAAACAATTACGATAAAGTAAAATATCAATTATTTAGTGTCGCCTCTTCAGAAGAGACTCATTGGCAAGGAAAAGTATGCCTTAGAAACTTGATGATGACAGTGAAGCGCACATAAAGCGAGACGAAGCGCTCAACATGTTTTGAGCCTTGCTTTAAGGCTTAAGCGCGCCTTTGATAACACTGGTGGAGACCTACTAGCCAATTCACAAACTGTCCAGTATTGTCAGAAGAAGAAAAAGAATCACTACAAGAGAATTTGAGGAGGAAGAGGTGCTTAATTGTTTAAAATTATGTGCTACTGATAAAGCACCAAGCCAGACGGATTCACCATGGGTTTCTTCATCAAATGTTGGGAAGTAGTAAAGCAGGATGTAATGAAGACTCTTCAAAATTTTCATGATCATAGGATGTTTGAGAAAAGTTTCAATAATACATTCAAAGCATTGATTCCAAAGAAGAAAGGGGCAAAAGAACTGAGGGACTTTAGGCAGACTTTAGGCCTATAAGTCTGATAGGTAGTGTTTACAAGTTGATTTCCAAAATTCTTACAGAAAGAATAAAAAGAGTGATGGATAGACTGATTAACTCCCAATAAATGGCCTTCTTTAAAGGAAGGCAAATCATGGATGCAGTGCTAATAGCTAATGAAGTTGTGGATTCAAGGATAACACAGAAAAAACTAGGAATTTATGTAAATTGAACATTGAGAAAGCATATGACCATGTCAACTGGGGTTTTCTTAGGTGTGTCCCGGAAAAGATGAGGTTTGGACAGAGATAGATTCAGTGGATAAAGTTCTGCATCTCAATAGAAAGGTTTTCTGTATTGATCAATGGATCACCGACAGGTTTTTTCACAGTACGAAGGGCCTCAGACAAGGAGACCCTTTGTCACCATTCTTGTTCATCTTAGCCATGAAGGGATTAAACAACAACAACATACCCAGTGTAATCCCACCAGGTGGGGTCTGGGGAGGGTAAAGTGTACGCAGTCCATACCACTACCTCAGGTGAAGTAGAGAGGCTGTTTCCGATAGACCCTCGGCTCAAAACAGATCACCATAACAGAGAAAACACAAAAAACAAACAAGAAAAAGGGATAACACATGGCTAGGTGCTAAAGAAAACACGACACCCACAGCGTAATACTATATACTATTCATTCGGGAAACACAAACATACCAAAACCACGCGAACAAGAGTCTGCCCAAAAAGCAATAAGCACAAATACAAACACAACAATCCTTCAAACACCCTTCCTACTAATACAAACGCCTTCCTACGCCCTAACCCTCTACCCTAATCCGCGCCCTCCACACCTTCCTATCAAGGGTCATGTCCTCTGTAAGCTCTAGCCGCTCCATGTCATGCCTAATCACCTCCCTCCAATATTTCTTCGGCCTACCTCTACCCCGCCTAAAACCATCCACAGCCAGCCTCTCGCACCTCCGTACTGGGGCGTCCGTGCACCTCCTCGATACATGCCCGAACCATCGTAACCTTACTTCTCGCAACTTGTCTTCCACCGAAGCCACTCCCAACTTCTCTCGAATAATCTCATTTCTAACCCTATCACTCCTGGTCAGTCCACACATCCATCGCAACATCCTCATCTCCGCTACTTTCAACTTTTGCATGTGGGAGTTTTTAACTGGCCAACACTCCGCTCCATACAACATAGCCGGACGGACGGCCACCCTGTAAAACTTACCCTTAAGCTTCAAAGGCACCTTTTTATCACACAAAACTCCCGAAGCTAGCCTCCACTTCAACCATGAAGGGATTAAACAACATGATAAAAACTGTCAGTAATAATGGTTGACTAAGGGGTTTTGAAATTGCTAAAGTTGGAAGAGAAAGTCTGGAAATTACACATCTCCAATATGCAGATGACACGTTGATATTCTGTAGAAGATCAATTAAAAATCCTGAGACTAATTCTGGTACTTTTTGAAGGAATCTTTGGACTACATGTCAATGGGAGGAAAAGCTTCTTGTACCCTGTTAAGAGGTAGCAAATATGGAAGGCTTGAATGCTATCTTAGGAGGTGAAGTTGGTGTCCTACCAACTAGCTACTTGGGTATGCCACTGGGCACCAAATCCAAATCCATAAAATATGGAATGTAGTAAATTAGTAATTGACAAGAGTGAAAAGAAGTTGGCTAGGTGGAAGTCCCAGTATCTTTCTTTGAGAGGCAAGTTGACCCTCATAAACTTTGTTCTTGACGCACTTCCAACATATATGATGTCCCTATTTTCAATTCCAGTAGGGGTCATCAATATATTGGATAGCATCAGTAGGAATTTACTTTGGCAAGGAAACAAGGAAAGAAAAGGTTATCACCTAGTCAAGTGGAAAATAGTGATAAAGGGCAAGAGACTTGGAGGTATGGGGATCAAGAATCTCAAGCAACAAAGCAAGGCTCTAAGAATGAAATGGCTTTGGAAGTACTCCAATGAATACAGACTCTGTGGAGTATGGTGATTAAATCTAATTATGCTGGATGACCAAAGAAGTCACTACTCCATATGGGGTGAGTTTATGGAAAAAAAGCGACAAGGCTCCGCATCATGCATTATGCGAAGCGTGAAGCAATGTGAGCGCATCATTGAAGTGAAGCACCATTTAGAAGAAAAAAGACTAAATAGAGCATCAAACAGTAAGACAGAACTGCAAGACCACAACAACTATATAATCAACAATAAAGACAATATATATAAGCAGATGTTTTAATTAAACACCAAAATCACAGGTTTGATCATCGAAACACCTGTTGCGAAACAAACCAGAAAAACAACACAGACCACAATAGCAAAACAGTTCAACAAAATAGCAAAACAAACTAGAAAAAAGAAGAAAAACCAAATCTAAATTAATAATGTTTCAACATCTAATTCTTATTCTTCTAAAGCAGTGAAGAGGAAAAAGTCGCAGCAGTGGTAGTCGCATCAGTGAAGAAGAAGAAGTTGCTGCAGTGGACTTCAAAGTTAATCCTAGAAAATCGAAGCAGTGGTAGTCGTAGCAGTAGACTCTTTTTTTAAATTTAAAATTGACCCTAAATATAAAATCAACATGAAGTGACTCTTTTTTAAATTTATAATTGACCCTAAAAATAAAATCATCATGATGCGCTCGCATCTCACATAACCCTGTGATGCCCCCGCTTCTGTAAGGTTGGCTCGCATCAGCCACACGCAGCGAGAGGGGCTCGCATCGCTTTGCATCATCACATTATGGGACGATGCGAGCGCATTCCTTAACACTAGGGAGGATTTCAAACCAAACAGTAAAATAAAAGTAGTGAATGGTGAGAAGACTGACTTTTGGAAGGATGATTGGCATGAAGCAGGAATCATGAAGAACCTATTTCCAGACATTCACAATCTAGTTCTAACCCAACAAAGTACTATAGCAGAATTATGGATACCGCAAGGATGGAACTTCACTTTCAGTTCAATTTGGAGTACTGGAGACTGGAATGGATTTTCTAAGGTGGCAAGGAGCTAAGGAAGGGGTTTTCAAAGTGGGTGCAACTTACGGGAAGTTGAACTAGGTTGATCACCAGACTCGTAACTGGCCCTGGAAACATATATGGAAAATCAAAATTCCCCCACAAGGTTGCATGCTTTGTTTGATTGTTGACCAAGAAAGCAGTGCTCACACAAGAAACCTGATGAAGAGAGGAATAACATATAGCCCAGATGTTTCTTTTGTGGTGAAAATGCAGAAACAATTTACCACTTATTTCTGCACTGTAAGGCAACTAGCAAGCTATGGAGACTATTCTTAAGCCTCAAGAACATCTCAAGGTCCATGCCTGGGAAAGTCACAGAAGCATTGCAAAGCATTGCAGAGCTGGGAGGAAATAGGAGTGCTGGCCAAGAACAGGAACAGATGGACTGATGGAGAATAGTATTAGCATCCATCTGGTGGACGATTTGGAAGGAGAGGAATCTCAGATGTTATGAGAGCACAGAGAATAGTATGGAGCAACTCAAGCTGAATTGTATTTTGACCTAGTGTTTTTGGTGTAATCAGATGTACTCAAATGACATTGTCGCTATTATTGATGTCTTAGACTCATTGTAATAGTAGGACAGTAGTGTATAGGGTTCACTTGTGAATATGGTTTCAATGCAACCTATGTATTGTTTTGATCATTACAGAAATAGATACAGTTACCAATTTCAAAAAAAAAAAAAAAAAAAAGAGGTGTCACAAACTCGATAAAAGAAGGTAGAACAACACACAACAAGTTGAAGTGTCTTGGAGAGGAGTCCTAGAACTCAAATAGTAAAAGAATTTCCCCCCTCCTTTTTCCTCTTTTATTTTATTCATCATTTTAAGGCTAATTAAGGGTTGACTGTTTCTTATATGAATCACTTTGCACTTCATTGATTGAACTTACATTGACTGAGCCATGAGGCGAAAATCCAACGCTTCGCTTTAACTGACAAAGCGAGTCTAATAACACCAATCTTCCTAATCATCTAGATGTATTCTCATATAAGAAAATCCTCTCCAAGTTTTTATTTTTCCATATCTTCTCATATGAAACCAATCTGCTGGCTATTATATTATTCTCATTTCTACTGCAAAAAAAAAATTCTCTCTCTAATGAACTCCTCCATTGTCCAATTTTCCTAGCAAAACTGGACATGCATTATTTCAATTTTATTTTCCAGCATAAAACTTGGATATTCAACAGCTAATATGTATATATCCTAAGTTTTGATTTGTTTCTCCTTGAATTAAAACAATAGAAGAATATATTTGGCACAACACAGACACTCCAACTGTGTCTCGTAGAAACCCGATGCTGACGTGGCGCATATATTTTGAAGGTGTCAGATGATCATTTTGTAAGTTGGATGGCACAGTAGAGACGAATTAAGATGTCTAAAGGGCAGCCCGATGCACTAAAGCTACCGCTATGCCCGGTGTCCGGGGAAGGGTCCCACCACAAGGGTGTATTGTACGCAGCCTTACCTTGCATTTCTGCCAGAGGCTGTTTCCAAGACTTAAACCCGTGACCTCCTGGTCACCGAATTAAGATGTCTAGATATGCATAATCAAAGTTTGAGTATTTGGTTGTCAGTTGAGGCCAGATGATCATTTTGTAAGTTGGAGTGTTCAATTGGCACAGTGGAGACGAGTTAAGATTTCTAGATGTGCATAATCAAAGTTTGAGCATTTAGTTGCTAGTTGACGCGAAGTTAAAGTGTCTATCTATGTACTATGCCAATATATTTAGCTATTTTAACAAATGATTGGGTATTTTGACTACAAGAAAGAAAGAAAACTCCTATTTTCAAACTACTCCCTCCGTCCATCTTTACTTGTCCATGTTTGACTTGACACACCTCTTGAGAAACAATAAATAAAAAGATAATTTTATATCACCCAGACTAATTTATAGGGCATTTAAATGTTGTGAAATAAACAATATTTAATAACAAGGGGAAAATAGACACAATATGGTAAATAATCTCTTAGTTTTCCAAATTAAACAAGTAAAATTGAACGGAGGGAGTAGAACATTAACAGCTTAGCAAAAGAGTCAGACCTTTTTATCAGGCCACATATAATTAACATTTTGAGCATTTGCTGCAGGAGTTTCCATAGCGTTACCCAATCCTGCAGTGGTGCTCAAGGCAACAGTGCGCATTGATCTATTACTCCTCCTTGAGCTTCGAGAACGCGACAAACTGGTCCAAACATGGGGTAATTTAGGTGAACCCCATCGCATTTGGCGACCTAAAGATATCACCAAATATTATTCAATTTCCAAAGATAAAATACTACTCCCTACCTTTCAATTTATTCAGTCTATTTTGACTTGACATGAATTTAAAAAAAAATAAAAATAAGAAAATTTAAATTAAAAATATATTAAATATATCAAAATGTCTTTTAATATTGTGTTTTATACATTCACATGAAATACAAAAAAAATAAAAGTAGGTCAAATAAATTAAAACGGATGAAATAACAAAATTAAGGTAAATGAGAGATGAAATTAAAGGGTCTTACAGTTGAGTAGCGCAATTTTTGCTGAAGCAGAAGTTGCTAGAGCGCACTCCATTGAAGCTATTGGAAATTTTCTGGTAGGCGAGGTGCAACAAAAGGGGGGCAGATGATTCATACGGCTTTTGAGTGGTTCGTTTGGGTCCACGTCATTTGGCGCAGTGTTTTGGCTTTATTTTAGTTAATCGTAACATCAAATCTAAATTAAGAAAAGAATTTGGCGACTTACGTAATGATTATTAAACTCCATTCGTTTGAGAAAGAATGATTCTTTATAATAATTTAAATTATAATTTTTTATGTGGTATATTTAAGATTACATGATTAAAGAATATTTTAATATATTTGATATAACTTTAATTTAAGACCACAAGATTAAAAGTCTTTTTTATTTTCTTAAACTCATATCAAATCAAACCAAGTCATTCTTTTTTAAATAGATGAAGTATTTTATTTAGATGGATATTCTTTGTGGGGATTACAATATGGGGAATCTAACCCTCACCAACACGGTGATTGTCAATTAAACTTTTTTATTTATAATTTTATCAATTAAACACTTAAATTTAATAAATATAAAAATTTAAATTTTTTTAAGATTCAATAATGTGTGTAATACAATGAGAAAATAGTCTTAAACCCCTTTAACATTTACTCGAAATCTCAATTACACGCTCGAACTTCACGGAAGTCCTATCACCCCCTGAACTATTTAAAACTGAAATATATACCCCTTAAAAACTCAAACCCAAATTTGTACTATGGAGTGATCTGCATGCACCTACCAACTAATACCACGTAATATTACTTCTTTTAAAATAAAAAAAATAATTATTTTTCTCTATTCTACTTTTTCCTTTTATTTTTCCTTTTTTTAAAATTTTCTTTTCTTTTCTTTTCCATTCAATGTTCTCCTCTCTTTCCATGTTATCTTTGACCTCCACGAGCTACAACTTTCCGGCGATCGAAAAGGATCATGGTGAATGATAGAGGGTCAACCTGTTTGTTCGAACCCAATGCGGCAGCCACACGTACTATAGCTTCAACCCTTACTTTTTTGCTCAACACTTAGTTTGCCTAGGCTTATGGATTGAAACAGACACAAGCATATACAGGAACGAATCCCCAACTTTGTATTTAACTCGTGCCACAAAGAAGCACACAAAATAGCCTTACAAAAATCAGACTAACACAGCTAAATCTGGCCTTAAGACAACCTGCATTTGCCTATTTATAGGCCACAGCTTCTGTCACATGCTAGTCACATGTCCAGCACATGTTTATCCTAAATTCGGTTGACATCCCCCAATTGATAAGTTAATTCGAAATTCAAATATAAATTCAAATTACAACAGCAGCAAAGCCATGCCACATGTCCAGGGTGGTTGTAACTGCCCAACTACTGTCATGTGCAAGGCACACGCCCAGTGCCAGCACATCCTTGGCAGTCTTCTGCCAATTTCTCACCAGGGCCCCTGGGTGTCTGTGCACTCACCCATGCCACTGCCTTATCAGCACCCAAACCGCATAGTCCCAGCCATGTCTAGCCCAGCATGCCACGTCTTAGCCATGCCTCTGCAACATACTTGCCTTAGCTTAAATTAGCCTTAGCCTTGATCCGCCTCAGCTTGCCAGCCCTTGTTATGCCTTAGCCATGCCTTGCATGCCTTAGCCCGCTAATGCCAAGGTCTTGCCATGCCCTGCCGACACGTGTCATGCCATGCTGACATGCCCATGCCGGCAAACTGGCCTTAAGTAAATCTGACTTTGGCCCTCACCATTTGGTCTTGGCTAGGTTGATCATGTAAATCCTTAGCCAAGCCCGAGCCACCCGAACCATCAAGTAGAGGTCTAACAAACTTCCCCCACCAGATGAGCTCGTCATCCTCGACGAGGTAGAATCTAAGTAGGCATTGACCTCGTCTTCAAATTACCATAATGATGACCCTTTCTCCCAAGTAGCATCACACACTTGCTTGCCTTTTCATTGAATCAGAAATTCTGTTTGCCTTGTCCCAAAGTCCGGTGATCTAAGATCTTCTCAATCTTCTCTTCATACTGTTACTGTACAACAGGAGAAACACGTCTTGTAGCCGACCTTGATGGATCTTCAGCATTCTCATGAAAAGGCTTCAGGAAACTCACATGGAAAGTAAGGTGGATTTTTAGCCTTCCCAGCACATCTAACCGGTAAGCTACTTCACCCATCCATTCTATCACTTCAAAGGGTCCATCATACTTTGAAATCAGCCCACGATAAATCATCTTGCTACTGATTTTCTCCTAGATTTGAGGAGTAAGCTTCAGCAACACCTTGTCACCAACCTGGAATTCTAATGCACGCCGATGTCTGTCAGCATACTTCTTCATTCATTTTGCTCCCTTTCTCAAGCTATCTTGCACTTCATCTAGCAACTCTTGTTTGTCTCGTATATACTTATAGGCAGTAGGGCACTTGCCCTCTGTTTTAGATCTAGCGACTTCTAGCGGCGTGTTAGACTGTATGCCCAATACTAGTTCAAAGGGGCTTTTCTCAGTTGCCGACGACCTATGCAGATTGTAACAAAACTATGCACTGTCTAACAATTCCACCCAGTTCCTCTGACTTGCAATCACGTAGTGCCTCAAATACTCTTCAAGTAGATGATTGATTCTTTCTGTCTGTCCATCAGTTTGTGGATGATTCGCAGTTGAGAACTTCAGTTCAGTACCCATCATGTTGAACAATGCAGTTCAAAATTGGCCTGTGAACCTAGTGTCTCGATCACCCGCAATATCGAGTGGAACACTAAAATTCTTCACCACGAACTTACAGAATAATTCAGCAGCTATCTTAGAAGAACAAAGAGTAGGAATGGCAATGAAAATAGCATACTTTGAAAACTTGTCAACCACCACCATGACTAACGCTTTGCCATCAACCTTTGGAAATTCGCTAATGAAATCCATAGAAACTGATGTCCATGGACGTTCTGCAACAGGTAGAGGTTGCAGCAACCCAACTTACTTCTTTCTTTCAGTCTTGTCAAGTTGACAAACAAGACAAGACTTCACATAGGCCTCAATGTCATCTTCCACCTTTGGCAAAAAATAGTTTCGGCACAACAATGCCATCATTCTTTCAACACCCAGATGACCAGCATAAACAGGATTATGTGTTTCTTTGAGGAGTTTTCGACGCAACCCATCAACTTGAGGTACAACGATTCTCCCCCCTTAAAATACAACAGATCGTCCTCGATCCAATACCATCTAACAGTCCCTTCTTTCACTTGATCCATCAATTTTACATATAATGAATCATATGCAGCACTAATCTTTATAATATCTAAGAAATCAAAGTCTAGTCTAGTAATTGCATAAACTGCAACAAATACGTCTTTGCAACTTAAAGCATTCGCAACTTGATTTTGCTTGCCTGGCTTATGTATCCAAACAAAGTCATATTCAGCAAGAATTAGTTGCCATCGGGCCTTTTTCGGACTCAATTTCTGTTGAGTCTTGAAGTATGTATTTGCCACATTGTCCGTCTTAACAACAAACTTCATTCCCAACAAATGCACCCACCAGATTTGGAGTCAATGGAGGACTTCCACCTTCTCTTTTTCATGAGCAGAATACCTTTCCTTCATAGGATTTAATTTTTTGCTCTCAAAATCAATCGGATGATCCTCCTGCACTAGCACACCACCGACTGCATAATCAAAAACATCTGTGTGAACTTCAAATGGCAAGTCAAAATCAGGCAACCGTAATATTGGTTCAGAAGCAATGGCCTTCTTTAAGGACTTGAAAGCCTTGTAACTTGCTTCGGACCAAGCCCACTTAACATTCTTCTTCAACAAGTTCGTCAATAGGGCAACCTCTTTTGAATAGCCAGCAATGAATTTTCGATAATAGTTTTCCAATCCGAAAAACGATCTCAATTCTTTAAGCCCGCTTGGTGCCTGCCAATCCACAATAGCCTGCACTTTCTTAGGGTCCATTCGCACCTAGTTTTCACCAACCAAATGGCCTAGAAATTTGATCTCGCGACAAACAAACTCGCACTTTTCCATCTTGACATACAGTTGATATTCTCTAAGTCGTTGCAACACCATTCTCAAATGTAGCAGATGATCTTCTAGTGTTCTACTGTAAATGACTATATCATCTAAGTAAACAACTACAAAGTCATCAAGGTACTCGTAAAGAACATTATTTATTAAATTACAGAAAGTAGCCGGGGCATTAGTCAACCCAAATGGCATTACAAAGAATTCATAGCTACCATATTGATGCAAGTTCAGGAAGTACTTATTGCATGGAAAGATTTGAACTTGACATCAAGAGCTTGGAGTGTTTCAAAAGAGTATGGAAATCAAAGAATTAATGCAAGACAAGATTAACATTATATATTAGATCTTTTTTTTATCATAATATGATGTACATGTCATTAAGAGAATTTATGTCTTTACTTATGTTAAGTTAAACCTAGTAATATAAATAGAATATGATAGAACATTTTAGGGTAAACTACATTTTTAGGAAAACACTCTTGGTGAGTTTTGTGGGTTTATCCCTATGTCTTTACATTGGATCTCTCTTGAATATCTTTTGGTAAGATTATTCATGTATGAGTTCAATTCTTTTCTCTCATGAATTAATCATGTAATTATTTGTTCAAATTATAGATTTGCAAATCTATTTTTGTTGGTTTCTAATTTACTACAATTGTGGGATTATTCCTTTCTTTCTTCTCTATTTCTCCTCGATTCTTGATTATCTCTTGATTCTCCTTATCTTGTATTTTGTTTTACATCAATTGGTATCAGAGCCAAGTATAGATTTGTTCTCATGAATCTAATCTTGGGTTTGACAAAAAAAAAATTACAAAATCAGAAGAAAAAAAAAAAATCGGATGTGAAAATTGATAAAATTTTCAAGTGGGTGTTGTTGGGTTTCATGGGAAATAGTTTAAAGTGCTTAAATATCAAATTTGGGAGCATTTAAAGGTGATTTAGGGTTGATTTTGTCCATTTTTTCTCCATTTTCGCACATGAAATTTCTGCACTTTTGAAAGTGCGAAAAAAATGAATTTTTGAGCTCTTTTGTGCAAATTTTGACACCATCTTTTGGATCGAAGTTGTTTCCATCATGGGTAAACTATATTAGGTTTCAATTTTGAGATCTACGGAAGAATTTGGTGTCGATTTTGGATTCCAAAATTGGGTTATTTTTCTTGTGCCAATTTCTTGAAAATATTGGAGTTTGAGTTGATTCTTTGCTTCAAAAACTATTGGGTGTTGCTTAGAAATATTCTATATTGATTGGGTAAACTTGATTTGAGTTGGGTCTTGATAGATTTGATGAATGTGGTGGTTTGAGCTTGTATCGGGTGATCTTTTTGCGCGAACTCTTAGATTTGAGTTGTTTGGTTTATGGGTAAATCATATTGTATGTCAATTTCTTTAACTAGATTACATTGAGTATTAGTTCTACTTGTGTTATCTAGTTATTTTTGTGTTCGGTTTTCATTTCGTGTCAATTTATTTCGTGCTTTTCTCTTTTAATCTCTTTGTGTGTTTATTTCATTCCTTGTCCGTTAGTGTGTTTGTCCTTCTTTGTTATTGACATAAACTCTATTCCGAACCGATACTTGAAAGCTTACTTTGAGTTTATTTGAGATTGTAGAACCGTGAAGAGACTAAGGGATATCCTTGAGTGGTAAAAGGCTAGAGTGGTGAGTTCATTTGAGTGTGGTCCTAAAAGCCTACGATCTATAAGCGTATACACGAGCAGAAAGAAAATTAAGTGCAATCATTTGAGTGATACACGTAAGGGAGTGACTTGTGAGGTCTATTATATTTACTAACCACGTTTATTGTCTTAATTATGTCTTGCATAGGTTCAAAAAGTTACAATGGAGGTCTGAATGTCAATGGAGAAAGGAGAATTTCATCTTATAATTCTACTTCTTGTAAGAATTATTGTGAAACTTTTCATGATTATTATAGTAGTGCTTCTAAGAGAATAAGAGAGCATGAGCCTAATGGAAGTTTGATTAAATTTGACGCCATTGTGGAGGGATATGAGAGCGGTTGCACATTTGATTACATCTTAGGTGTAGATAAATTGTGTTATACCAACTTCATTGATCCTTCTTTGGTTGAGTGGTTGGGAATACCTTGTCATACAAAAAGTTCACCATATAAATTTGGTGGAAGAGTGGTTAACAAAGAGGTAAAGATCATTGTTTATCATGGGAGCTATCAAGGGGGAATTTGGTGTGATGTCTACCCATTGTCTACTTGTTTGGTATGTTTAGAAGCTCCTTGGTTCAATTACAATAAATTTTGGTTTGACAAAGAGTTCAGAAAGTTTGTCATTGTAGATTCGATGGAACGAAAGCATGTCTTAACTCCTACGACCATTAAGGAATCTTCAATAACACATGAGGAAGTCAAGAAAGTGAAAGTGAAGACTACTGACTTGAAATTTGATGTACAAAGTCATTCCAATAATTCAAGTAGAGTCTTTGGAGCTTCTAGTCATACTAAGTTGAAAATTGATGTGAAGAGTCATCCCAATGACTCAAAAGGGATTCTTGGAGTCTATTACACTTCTAATAAAATGAGTGAAAGAGAAAAGAAAAAGAGGAGTGAGAGAGTGAATAGTGACAATTCAAAAGAGGAAAAAAGATAGGATATTTGGAATGAAGTGTGTGAGTGGTTACAAGCACAAAAGAAAACAGAGTTGAAAAATGAGAATGAATTGTCACAAGGAGGAAAGAAGAAAAGGGAAGAAAGTGAGAGAAAAGAAAATGAGATAATAGAAAAACAAGAGAGTGTGAGTGAAAGGTTTTCTTATTCTAACTCTAACCTTTTGAATTCTTGTTCTTCTAGTGTTTGCACTTCTTTTGTAGGTATTCTTGAAGAAGAACACAAAAAGAATGACTCAACATGGAAAGAAATTCAAGAATTGAAAGAGTCAAGTAAAGTTGAAACTACCTCTTCAAGTATTCAAGTGAGCTTAGTTTTAGAAAATCAAGGTAAAGAAGGTTCCTTGAGTGTTCATCAAGGTAAAAAGGCTAATCCTAACTCTCTAGTTACTTCAAATGAACTTGATAGTGACTTGAGTGTGAATGTTAGACCATCTTTTGGTGAGGTTGATGATTCTTTACTTTGTGTTGATGGATTATGACCATACACTTGTTGAATATGATTGTGGAGCTAAAATTGTTATTGATTGTGAGCTTAAAAATTTTCAAGCTAGTGTTATGAAATATGGTGTTTCTTTGAAATCTTGTGATGAAGATGAATATATTTCTTCTTTGTTAATTAGGAACACTAAAAATTTGATTGATGACGAATGTCTCTTTGCAAGTGAGTTTGTTTGTAATAATTCTTTATTTTGTAAGGACATGAAAATGATTTATGGTAGTACTCTCAGAATGGAGCATGGAATGTGTGATAATATCCTTTTTGAGCCTAAAGAATGTCAAATTTTCAAAATATTTGACAATCCTTCATTTGATGAAAATATTCAAGAAAATTTAAAAAGTGATTTTTGTGTTGATAATGTGGGTTATTCTTTGAGTTGTCCAAATCCTGATTGTGTGGTTCACAATGATCATAATTTGAAAATTGAGTTTGAAAGTGTGAACACTATTGAAGAAGTTCAATCGAATGATTCATTTCTTGTTGACTTGTGTGTACTTGATGAAAATGATGATTCAAAATTCAAAGAGTGCATGACTTATGAAAATAATTCTTGTGGCTTGATTGAGGGTGCTAATTGTTTGGATGTTAGCAAGCTAACTCCCTAATTGTTTGTTGAAAGCATTTCTTGTGTTGGAAAGTCCTCCAAAGTTGAAGAACATCTTTTAAAGAATGAGAGAGGCACAAGTTATAGTAGTAGTAAATTGATCGATGCTAATTTTTGTGTCAATTTATTTGCTTACTCTAATCTTTCTTTTGAAGATAATTTTTGGGTTGAATTTTTGAATGCTTCTAGAAAGAAATGTAAACATGATCTACTTGAAGCATTGCCTAATATCTATGGGCGTAAATTTGACAATTCTTCTTTTGATGAATTTACTAACCTTGTTAATCTATTTGTGAAACACCATCAAAAGAGGATCTACAAAGAGGTAAGATACTTTGGAGCATCTTCTTGTGCTACAAAAAGGCTTGAGGTATCATTGTCTTCTAAAGACAAGAATGATTTGTTTGAATGGCTAGTGCTTATTTTTGAGCTTTCCAAAGCTATATAAAGGTTCATTTGTATGCCTTTGACCTTTATAGTAGCAACTTTGTTATGATTAGTGAAAATTCTTTAATGTTGATATTTGATTCATGTTGAGAGTTACTAAGTGAGGAATACAAGGATGTTTTGGGATTGATGTTTGATCCCCGGAATGCATACTTGTATTTAAGGTTTGTGAATGAGATTGTTAGTTATCTTGATTTTGTGGGTAGAAGAGTACAATTAAATTGTGAATTGAGAAACTATTTGGTCCAAGTTATTGAAGAAACTAGTTTTGACTTGAAAGTTCTAACGTGTAGAATTATTAGTTTCTTTAACCCATTTTATGATTGTGGTATACTTTTGAGTCAAGTTCTTGATACTATGCTTGAAAAGTTTATTTTTATGGGATTTCATGATTCTTGACTCTATCACAAAAGTGTGTATTTTTTTGGAGCGGTATGTAACTTATTTGGAAGTTTATTTTTTGACTTGGGTACTAATTCTCCTTTATGATTTGCAAGGTTCAAATTTGAGGTCGAATTCTTTCCAACAAGGGAAGAATGATGCAAGTTCGGGAAGTACTTATTGCATGGAAAGATTTGAACTTGACATCAAGAGCTTGGAGTGTTTCAAAAGAGTATGGAAATCAAAGAATTAATGCAAGATAAGATTAACATAATATATTAGATCTTTTTTTATCATAATATGATGTACATGCCATTAAGAGCATTTATGTCTTTACTTATGTTAAGTTAAACCTAGTAGTATAAATAGAATATAATAGAACATTTTTAGGGTAGACTACATTTTTAGGAAAACACTCTTGGTGAGTTTTGTGGGTTTATCTGTCATGCCCCGAATCCCATCGAGACATGATTGGCATCCATAGCCGATAAGTCCCGAGAGAACCAACATTTGCCTATGTTCAATCATATGCATCTCATAATCATAACCACCATTACGTAAGAACATGAAAGACGAATAACGGAATATACATATGGAACTTGGCCGTTGAGGCCATCCAGTCAACACAACATATGCCTGTTACACTGATACACCCACATTCGTCTACAAAAGCCTCTAACATAAGCATTGACCAAAATGAACTATAAGTCGGGACAAGTCCCCGTTTTACATAATATGTACATCACCAAAACATATATACACTCTGACTCGGAGAAGCCCCGAATTAGCTGGAGCTCACCAAAGAACCGCTAACATTGGCAATCTACTGGGGAGGCCTACTGGTACCTGCGCCTGCAACATTTAGAGTATGTTCCCCAAAAGGGGTCAGTACGGAAAAAGTACTGAGTATGTAAGGCTCAGATGAAACTATATAACACATGAACGTATCAATGAACTCAATACAAATGACTAATCAATTTGAGTGAGTCATCATTTTGCACTTTGGGAACCATGTGATTTGCTTTCATTTCTTTCTTTGTTTTCTTTACTTCAATGCTTGCTTGTCAATACATGTGTTACAATGTACCCTGGACCCTACTGATCAGTGGGTCTTTACATGACTTATCGTCATGTTGGGATCGGGTCGAGCTAGGCTTATGCCCCTAAGACCTGCCACCCATAAATTAATGCCTCGGGATCGGGTCGAGCTAGGCTTATGCCCCTAAGACCTGCCACCCATAAATCACTGCTTCGGGATCGAGTCGAGCTAGGCTTATGCCCCTAGACTTACCACCCATAAATCACTGCATCGGGATAGAGTCGAGCTAGGTTTATGCCCGTAGACTTGCCACCCATACTTGATCATTGACCACATTTGTATTACTTTATTCATCACTTTGAGATTGATACTAGGATAGTCATAATATCACTTTGAACTTTGGAACATAACATTGGTGAAACCATGGAATATTTGGAACATTAGTCAATGCATAAAGAACATGTGAGGAACCATAATTGATACCCGGAAATAGGATACCCTTAGCTTATGAGAGATTGATACTTTTGTAGCCATAACATTATTGGGAGCTTTGGGACAATAACCAACGAGCAAGAGACATGTAAATAAACATTATTGGAAACATAGCCTTCATGGATACATGACACTATTGGGACCATTGGATAGTAATCAATGAACAAGATACATGAGCATAACCACTATTGGAACATTGGATTTGAGCTTTTGGAATATTAACCATGAATATAAGTCATGTGATTCACAATTGATCAATGAGTAAGAAATATATGAAAATGACTATTGATAAACGGATATAGGATACCTTAGTACATTTCGGGATAGGACTAGTGAAATAGCAATGTGGATATTATTTGCCGCAGAAAGATACGGATAGAGTAACCTTACATACCTTGTACTCTCAATACGGATATACAATCCTAGATATGCATACAATAGTCCTGCTCCTTCTTTATGTGTCACTCTACAACACAAATACATAACGGAATTCACATTAACCAATAACTACTTTACAATTGCATATAACATCAATGAGGTGCATGTTTGCCTTAAAGCATGTCATTTCCCCTTGACAAAACCATTGATAGAATCATTATTCCAAAAATCCTCTAATATTCCCAACATTTACCAATACATGCTAATCAATACATTCCACCACAACACTTCCCTTTTACACTTTCCTATCCACACTACATCACAAACAATCCATCAATTCACCTTAATACATTTCATAGCACAAATCGGCCAAAATTCCACAATTTGCACTTATAGAAAAATAACAAGTTAAATAACAAAATAACACCATACATGTTCATATTTTATCCATGACATGATCTTTCATCAAAGACACAATTCATAATTCAAGCTTGAATCTCATGGATGACACATCTTGTACCAAAACCCAAAGTACCATGTTCAACTCTTTCAAGCATAACCAACATGATTCACATACTCTCCCATGCATATAATATATTAATACATAACAATAATAACTTACCTAGGCTTGGAAGATGTTGATCTTGCTCCAAAGTTTGGCTTTGACCTCTTAGGGTTTGAGAGAAAAAAAATGGTTGAAAAATATCTACAAAGGCATGTGTTTTCCAAATGAATAAAAACCAGCATTTTTCCCTTTATATAGGCCCTTAATTTGTCATCCTTATCCACTCTTGGCATTTAATGCAATGATCTAGAAAGTCAAGGCAAGAATGGGTCTTTTGACCCATTTTGGCCCATGTTTTCTTTATCATTTTGGCCTATTTATTGAGCCCAATTCACTTAACCCAATAAAATCACTAATTTCTCGTGTTTAAGTCATATTATACATATTACAATGATATTCCCACTCATGCTACTCATATCCGTAGCCTCAATCCCAAAAACAAGTGATTCTAGCCACGTTTGGCTTATTTTGACCTTAAGGGCAAAACGGTCATTTTGACCCCAAATTCGTTCTCGAGGAATTTTATCATACCGATGTAATAATTTACTCATTTCATGTATATTCTCATGATTGTAGAAGAAACGTAGCAAAAATCGGCTCGATACATCCCTGGGAACCCTTGGAACTTAAAAATTTCCAACTTTCGAAAAAGTGAAAAACCAAGGTGGCACGCCCCTGGGCGCCCCAACTTGCTGCCTATGGACTAAAAATTTTAGTCTAGAGCGGCGTGGCACGGTACCAAATGCGCCCCTTACTTAGTTTTT
This sequence comes from Capsicum rhomboideum, assembly GCA_031232105.1. Taxonomy (NCBI): domain Eukaryota; kingdom Viridiplantae; phylum Streptophyta; class Magnoliopsida; order Solanales; family Solanaceae; genus Capsicum; species Capsicum rhomboideum. The sequence goes on from CP124709.1 coordinate 132,258,056, forward strand.
TTAAAAATTCCATTTTTCGACTTCTCTTCGCGGGTTTGGTTAAATACTTCAAGTCCTATTCTTTAACTTACTTCTTAGCCTTAATATACTTTGTTTAGAGGTCCTCTTAACCTCATTTTGAACCCCAAAAAGGCACCATGAAAATTTCAAGACACCTTCTATGCAAGTTTAATCACATAAACAAGAGCCAAATTCAATTATCTCACCAATAGCATTACCAAATGCATACGTATAGCTCTCGATACCTACGTTTTCATTATTTAATGTCGTCAAGTAGGGTTGGGAAGGTACGGGGTGTTACATTATCCCTATGTCTCTACATTGGATCTCTCTTGAATATCTTTTGGTAAGATTATTCATGTATGAGTTCAATTTTTTCTCTCTTGAATTAATCATGTAATTGTTTGTTCAAATTAGAGATTTGCAAATCTATTTTTGTTGGTTTCTAATTTACTACAATTGTGGAATTATTCCTTTCTTTCTTCTCTATTTTCCCTCATTTTCTTGATTATCTCTTGATTCTCCTTATCTTGTATTTCGTTTTACATCACATATCTAGTTACACAAGTGGTCTTTGGGGAATCTCCCTCAGCTATACGCATTTGCCAATAACCAGACCTTAAGTCTAACTTCGAAAATAAACTAGCCTTAGACAGTCTATCCATCAAGTCTTAAACCAGTGGCACCGGATACTTGTTCTTCACAGTCACTTTGTTAAGTCCGCGATAGTCAACACACATTCGCAGGCTTCCATCTTGCTTCTTTTGGAATAGAATAGGTGCACCATAGGGAGTCTTCGAAGGCTGGATCATACCGGCCTCAAGCAATTCAGACAATTGCTTTCTCAATTCTGCCAACTCCAATGGAGACATGCGATAGGGAGGGCGTGCCGATGGCATTGATCCAGGAATCGGATCAATCCTGTGATCAATTTCCCTCCTTGGAGGTAACTCTCTAGGTAGTTCTGGTGGCATGACATCCATGAATTCGTCCAGCAACTTAGCAATACTGTCCGGAACTTCAATCTGCACATCAGGCTTCACTTCAACCAAGGCAGCAAGATAAGCAGTCTCACCCTTTTTTAAGTCTTTATCAAAAGTCGTAGCAGCAATTCTGTCATGTTTTCTCTTCTTCTCCTCATTATAGGGTCAAATACCTTTCACAAATCCAGGGTTAGTTTCCCCCATGAACATCAAACCGTCCAAGTGAGGGATAGGGGCAACCTTGAATTTCTTCATAAAATCCATCTCAAGCAGAAGATTGAAGTCATCAAGCGGCACTACAGTCAAGTTGTGCAGTCCATACCAATGACCTATAGTCAGTTGGACATCCAATGCCATGCCATGACCTGGCTGTGGTGTAGAATTTACAGCCTTCATCCTTGTTGCACAAGTAGTCACCTTTAGTCCATACGCCTTCACGATTTTTAAAGCCACAAAAGTGTGAGTATCACCAGTATCAACCATTGTCACTACACTTTTGTTCCCAATTTTCACATCTACGTACATTAAAAAATCGTAGGCATGCGACAAATCATTAATATTTTCAGTGGTATTGATCAAGGCATCAGCATCATCATTTTCCTTTCTTTCTACCACATTCATGTTAGACAGCGTATTCAACAAACATAATGGATTCATATAGGCAACATTTTCTTATCCCTGGCTTGTTTCTCTTCTTCGGCAAAAAGAGCATTGATTTTCCCTTATTTTGGACAGTTCCTTTCCTGATGCCCAGGTTTTTGACAAGTCCAACAGACTTTCTCACCAGCCTGCTTGCTTTGGTTAGACGGAGCAGCATCCATCTTTCCCTTGCCTTTGTCATTTCCCTCTTGCCTGTGATTATCTTTCTTTCAGTCTTTGTCATTTTCCTTCTTCTTCATTTTGGAAGGAGTAGGATCAGATGTAGTAATTTTAGAACAAAAATCAATCAAAGCATCCATCCCTGCAATGGAACTAGGCTGATCTTAAATTTTCTACCTACGCAGTTCGTTCTGTGCCCAGCCTTGCATTCCAGAAATAAAGTTGTGCAACTTCTCTTCATCAAACATATTCTGAATATCAAGCATCAAAGACAAAAATTTCTTCACATAGTCTCGGATGGAACCAACTTATTTCAACCACTTCAGTCTGTCTCTAGCAACCCAAGACGAGTTACTAGGCAGAAATTTCTCACTAAGTGCATCTTTCAGTTTTTCCCAGGTATCACACTTGGGTCTGCCAATACTTTCATGGTTAGCATTTTTTGTATGCCACCAGAGCACTGCATCGTTTCTAAAATAGCAAACTGTCATGGTTAACTTGTCAGTTTCAGGCACATGGGCAGTAGCAAAATAATTTTCCAAGTCCCACAATTTTTTTTTTCAATTCCTTAGTACCATGAACACCATCAAAGTATTTTGGTTTTGAAAATTTGATTTTGGCACGTTTTTTGCCGCCACGCGACGAACCAGCAATAGTCCGACGAAGGACCACCACCTTTGCCTTTAAATCTTCATTTTCCATCAAGAGGTCTTCAATTTGTGTACCCACAGTTTCACTAAAAGTGAAAAGACCAGTCAATTGACTGTCCATAACTGCGCGATAACTTGACAGTTCTGCGTTAATGCCATGGATTTAAGTCATGACATCAACCAGTTCATCTATGTCATCGGTCAGGCCAATCAGCGTCTCCAGTCTTGCAACTTTCTCACATAATTCATTATAATTAACACCGCCAGTGTCACACCCCGAATCCCATTCGAGACGGACTGACACCCGAAGCCGATAAGTCCCGAGAGAACCAATCTTCGCTCATGTACTCTCATATGCAAGTTTACGTATGAATATCATTCTATCCCATGTAACTAAATATCAATGTCCGAAGTCATGGCAAACATATATTATATATGAAACTTGGCCGTTAGGGCCATCAAGCCAAAAGGGGATATACATCTCTTACATTCATAGACCCACATACGTCTACAAAGCCTCTAAAGATACATATACATAACCAACCTACAGTCGGGACAAGTCCCCGCTTTATACAACATATACAATGCCAAAAACCAATGTACACATGGGACTCGGAAAGCCCCGAACCTACTGGATCTCACCAATGACTGGCAGATAATTCGCAACCTACTGTGGAGGTCTACTAGCACCTGTGCCTGCAAAAAGTAAGGTAAGTCCCCCAATGGGGTCAGTACGAAGAATGTACTGAGTATGCAAGGCTATAAGAAACTGCATCAATATATAAGAACTTCAATGGAAAATTATAAGAGAATACCCAATATGGATAAACCATCAATCTGAAAGTTTGAAACTATGTGCATTACGTTCATTACTTATCTTGCCTTTACGTTCATCATTATTCTTAGTCATCCATTTTATTGGTGGGTTATAATATAATCATCCACCTTGTTGGTGGGTAGTCATCCACCTTATTGGTGGGTAGTCATCCACTTTGTTAATGGGTAGTCATCCACTTTGTTAGTGGGTAGTCATCCACCTTATTGATGGGTAGTCATCCACCTTATCGGTGGGTAGTCATCCACTTTGTTAGTGGGTAGTCATCCACTTTGTAGTGGGTAAATATAAAAAGTATTAGGGTCCGCTCGAGCTAGGCTTATGTGCCCCCTTCGAGTCGTCCCGGTTCTTCAACATTAAATCATAAATGCATTACTTTATTTCTTACTTTTGAGAGATTAATACATTCGCTTGTGAAAGATTGATACATTCACTTATGAGAGGTTGATACATTCGCTTGTGAGAGGTTGATACATTGGCGGCCATAGCATTATTGGAACTTTGGAACATAACATTATTGGATATGCTACTCAAGAATGAATAGATTCTCCTTACATCATCACTTTCCTTGAGATAGTTTCTTTTAATAGTTACAACATTATGAGAGCTTAGGAACTTCAGTTAATGGATAAGAGACATGTGAATAATAATTGGTCTAAGAATAAGAAACATGTGAATAACCATTTCTGTCAACCTGAGATAGGAATAATTTAGAACACTTCGGAAATGAGTAAGTACAATAACGAGGTGAATACTCTATGCTGCAGAAAGATACGAAAAGAGTAACCTTACATACCTTATGATCTCACTATGAATATACCGTCCTAGATGTGAATACAACAATCCAGTTCCTTCCTTACATGTCACTCTACAACACAAGTTCATAACGGAGCTCACATTAACAACTAGTTACCCTACAAGTGCATAATATGACAATGAGTTACGTGACTGCTATATAGCGTCATTTCGTCCTTTACAATACAATCCACTGTATTATCATACTAACAACACCATAACATTCCACACATTGACCAAGACATCATAAACCAATAACATTTCACACAAAGTTTACCCTTTAAACTTCCTCATTAACACTACGTTACCTTTTCTCTGTCAAGTCACTCGATAACTTTCAAAATAACACATTAACAACAATCCATATTTTATACAATTCAAAATAACTCCGGGATACTCCTTTATAGTCATTTAAAAGGTACCATAAGTTGATAATTGCATCCATAAAGGGTATAGGGGCTTTGGGGGGTCAAAGAGATGCAAAAACAATCGAAACGGGGTTCTGGCCTGACCTGCGAAGCCACCTTCGCCGGAAGGTGGATGAAATGCGTCCGCAGGTGACCCTTGGCAGTGTCCAGGGGCACCTGCGAAGTCACCTATGCCCGCAGGTGCTTCGTCTACGAGGGCGGGTGCCCGTTTCGGCCAAAAAGGGTCTCTTTTGGGTCCTTTTTTGTAATAAATGGTCCATGATCATAAATAACCTTATCTTAACATATTTTATATCATCTTAAATGCCAACTAACAGCCATGGTTTCACAATACACATAAACATCACCAAACTACATTCTCTTTTCATTTCGTCACCCATTCCATGACCAATTTAGTAACAACAATCCCACAAGTTGTACACATAGAGAAAACAAGTTAGGAACATAACCATATCATACATGTTGATATTTAATCCATCAACCTCACTTCCTTCAAGATCACAAGTCCATTTTCAAGTTCAAGTCACATAGAAAGCAAATCCATTAACAAAGAAGCAAAGGTGGATTTCTCAACACCTTTAAGCATAACCAACATGATATACACCATATCTCATGCATAAAATATATGTAACCATAATAAGATACACTTACCCAAAGCTTTAAAAGGAGTGATCTTGCACAAAGAGGATGATAGCTTAGGGTTTGAGTTGAGAGAATGTTGTGGAAAATTCTAGATTTTGGTATGTGTGCTTTGTGGGAATAAAAGCTGATTTTCCACATTATATAGCCCCTTTAAAGTCATACTTAGCCAATAATTTTGGTCAAAAGTTGAGGGCTTACCTTGGTCAAGGCAAGAATGGGTCATTTTCCCAATTGGGCCATGTCTTTTGTTTAATATTTGGGCCTCAATTGAGCCCAATGGCACAAGATCAATTAAGCCCACTAATTAAATGTGTAATACCCCATCAATCTCATGTTTAAATAATTCCATAAATGTTATGGTAATAAAATAGGTTCGGAAACGTACGGGGTGTTACAGCCAGCCATCGCAACATAATGCTCTAATACCAATTGACAGAGGGTCAACCTGTTTGCTCGAACCCAATGCGGCAGCCACACGTACTATGGCTTTAGCCCTTACTTTTTTGCTCAACACTTAGTTTGTCTAGGCTTACAAATTAAAACAGACACAAGCATATACATGAATGAATCCCCAACTTTGTATTTAACTTATGCCATAAAGAAGCACACAAAACAACCATACAAAAATCTGACTAACACAGCTAAATATGTCCCTAAGACAGCCTGTCTGTGCCTATTTATAGGCCACAGCTCCTGTCACATGCCAGTCATATGTCCAACACATGTACAACACATGTCTATCCTAAATTCAATTGACGTCCCCCAACTGATAGGATAATTTAAAATTTAAATTACAACAGCAACAAAGTTATGCCACATGTCTAGGGCGGTTGTAACTGCCCAACTACTGTCATGTGCAAGGTACACAACTAGTACCAGCATATCCTTGGCAGCCTTGTGCCAATTTCGCACTAGGGCCCTGGGCGTCTGTGCACTCGCCTATGCCACTGCCTTGTCAGCACCCAAGCCACCTGGTCCCAGCCATGTCTACCCCAGCTTGCCACGTCTTAGCCATGCCTCCGTAACATGATTTCCCTTAGCTTAAATTAGCCTTATCCTTGATCCGCCTCAGCTTGCCAACCCTTGTCATGCCTTAGCTACGCCAATGCCAAGGTCTTGTTATGTCCTGCCGACACTCGCCATGCCATACTGATATGCCCATACCGACAGAATGGCCTTAAGCAAATCTGACTTTGGCCCTCACTATTTGGTCTTGGCTAGGTTGATCATGTAAATCCTTAGCCAAGCTTAAGCCACCCGAACCATCGAGTTGGAGGTCTAACAGTGAACCACGACAGTGACGAAGACGACAACTTGCGAGCATCACTCAATTCGAACCCTAGGATTTGAATCTAAACAAATCAGAGAAAAATGTAAAATGATTTTTCATCTTAATTTAAAATCTGAAATGAAGGGAGTATGTATACACTTGTTAATTTTATTTTAGATTTGAAGAATACATACACTTGATAATTTTATTTTAGATTTGATCATCCTTGTTGTTTCTTTTGGAGCATAATTGCTGCAAAGTTTGTATCTACATGTTGATTTTTGATTTTTTTTAATTGAAAGTCGAAAAGGGGGATTTTTGTCGATTTTATGATTGGACATTTCACGCCCCGAATCCCATTCGGGACGGACTGGCACCCGAAGTCGTTGAGGCCCGAGAGAACCAATCTTTACTCATGTACCTTCATATGCATGTCTCTATAAGAATAGCATTCTATCTCGTGTAACTTATAAAATATAACATACCAATGGAGGAAGTCATGGCAAACATGTACAATATATATGAAACTTGGTCGTTAGGGCCATCAAATCGAAATGGACATACATCTTTTACGTTCATCTTTCCACATACGTCTACAAAGCCTCTATTAGATACATGACCATGCCTATACAATATTTACATAGTATCAAAATAATGTACACATGTGACTCGGAAAGCCCCGAACCAATTGGAGCTCACCAATGATCCGCAAATGACTTGCAACCTACTGTGGAGGTCTACTAGCACCTGTGGCTGCAGCAATTAAGGTAAGTCCCCCAAGGGGGTCAGTACGAATAATGTACTAAGTATGTAAGGCTATAAGAAACGAAACTGTATGAACCATAGGATCTCATATGGGATTAAATACATGTGAAATAAACATTTTAGATCAGTCACCATTCTGAATGTGGAACCATGTACGTTACTTTCATCACTTTCATTGTTTGATCATTCCTTCTTATTATTATCTTACGTGAAATAACTTTCCTTCATACTTTCAATTACTTGACATGCTTCCTTTGGCTTTATGCTCATCATTATTATTATTCATCCACTTATTAGTAGGCCATAAGATAATAACAGTCATCCATCTGTTGGTGGTCCATAATATAATAACCGTCATCCACCATTGGTGGGCTATAATATAATAACCGTCATCCATCATTGGTGGGATATAATATAATAACCGTCATCCACCGATTGGTGGGCTATAATATAATAACATAGCATAATATTGGGATTGTTCCATCCGAGCTTATGCCCTTTTGATTTGTGATCCATACTCAATGAAACATAAAGTAACCATGTATATATTACTTCTTTGCATACTTCTTTCCTTTAAATTTGTTATGAGAGTGATACCTTGGTGATTGAAACATTACTGGGAACACATATATACATTACTTCATTCCTTTACTTTCATGAGATTGAGACATTGGTAGTTATAACATCTTCATTCCTTTATTTGTGAGAGAGATTGTGAGAAATTGATACATTAGTTATAACATTGTTGGAACTTTGAAACATAACATTATTGGGACTTTAACACTTTTGGAACCTTGGAACAATATTCAATGAATAAGACACAGGTGGATATCAACTGTTAACCAACCTGAGATGCGATACTTTAGAACATTTTGGAACTTTTGACATATTAGCCAATGAACATGGGTCAACCAATGGACATGAGTCATGTGAATCACAATTGACCAATGAATAAGGAACATGTGAGTAACACTATTCAATAACCGGAAATGGGATACCTTAGAACATTTCGGAATAGAATAAGTGCAATGACAATGTGAACACTATATACTGTAGAAGGATACGGAAAGAGTAACCTTACATACCTTATGATCTCAATATAAATATACCGTCCTAGATATGAATACAACAATCCAGTTCCTTCCTTACATGTCACTCTAAAACACAAGTTCATAACGGAGCTCACGTTAACAACTAGTTACCTTACAAGTGCATAAGATGACAATGAGTTATGTGGATGCTATATAGCGTCATTTCGTCCTTTACAATACAATCCACTGCATTATCATGACAACAACATCATCACATTTCACACATTGACCAAGACATCATAAACCAATAACATTTCACACCAAGTTTTCCCTTTACACTTCCTCATTAACACTATGTTACCTTTTCTCCGTCAAGTCACTCGATAGCGTTCACAATAACACTTTAACAACAATCCATATTTTATACCATTCCAAAATAACTCTGGGATACTCCTTTATAGTCATTTAAAAGGTACCATAAGTTGATAATTGCATCCATAAAGGGTATAGGGGCTTTGGGGGGTCAAAGGGATGCAAAAACAACCAATTCGGGGTTCTGGGCTTACCTGCTAAGCCACCTGCGCCTGAAGGTGGCTGAGGTGCGCCATCAGGTGACCTTTGGTAGTAGCCAGAGGCACCTGCGAAGTCACCTGCGCCCGCAGGTGCTTCGTCTGCTAGGGCGGGTGCCTGTTTCGGCCAAAAAAGGTCTCTTTTGGGTCTTTTTATGCAATGAATGGTCCATGATCATAACTAAGCTTCTCTTGACATATTTTAGATCATATTGGATGCCAAAAATCATCCATGGTTTCACAACACGCACGAACATCACCAGAACCACACTTTTCCTTCAATACACCACCAAATTCATGCACAATTTTGCAATAACAATTCCAAATATTATGTACAAGAATAAAATAAGTTAAGGCTATAATCACAACTCACATGTCAATATTGAACCCATCAAGTTCACTTCCTTCAATACCACAAGTCCATTTTCAAGTTTACAAGGCAAAAACCTTCACCGATTAAGCAAACATAAATTGTTTCACACATAGTGAACTTCTCACACTTCACCAACATAACCAACATGATCTAAACCATCTTCCATGAGTATAATATATTAAACCATAAATATAAACACTTACCAAGCCTTGAAAAATGATGATCTTGCCCAAGAGTTGATTGTATAGGGTTTGAGAGATAAGAACTAACATTAGGAAGTGTCTAGAAATGGCATGTGTATTTTGTGGATTTAAAATCTGATTTTACACCTTATATAGTCCCTTAATGGTCCTTCTTAACCACACACTTGGTCCAATAATGAATATGGTGACTTGGTCTCACAAGAATGGGTCAAATACCCCTTTTTGGGCCGTGTCTTTTGTGTCTCTTTTTGGGCCTTAATTGAGCCCAATGGCTCAAGATTAATTTGGCCCATTACATTTGACGTATAATTACTCAAAACTCCCATGTTTAAATAATTCCATGAATGTTATGGTAATAAAATAGGTTCGAAAGCGGGGTGTTACAGGACACATCCATGAGATTGGTGCATATTTAGAAATCTTAGGAAAGATGAAGAGCCGGTGGTGTGTTTCATGGGATCATCAACAGCAGCGACGGCAATTTGGCACCAAAGATAATAAGTGAGAAATTAATAGTGGAGATGATGGAATTGAGAGGCGCATTGGAAAGATAATTAAATTCAAGAATTGAGGAAAACGTTGGATTTATGGTGTAGATGAAAATGGAGATGAGAAAGATGAAGATGGAGATGATGCTGTGAAGAAGAAACAAAACAAATAAAGAAAAAATAATAATAAAAAATGCATATATCTATGAAAAAAAATATGAAAAATAAAGTTTTATTTTTGTTTTTGGCGTTCACTCTCTCAAGGAGAATGAAATACACTCACTTTATTATATAAGCATTTAGGGAGGTAATAATTTTATTTCTAAATAGTTCAGGGGAGTAACAAGACCCCCGTGAAGTTTAAGTGTGCAGTTGGTAATCCGATTAAAGATTAGGGGAGCATTTTGTTATCTTCTCGTAATACAATTAAGTATATGCTGATTTTCATGTTATTTAAAAATGCGATATATGAAATTATGTGCTAAAAGTCTAAAATTTTCTATTACAGTTTATTTTCTCTTTGTTTAAACAGACTCTTATACTTCCACTTAGATTTCTGCCCTTCATCCCTTATTAGATTGTCGATTATTGGAGATGTTTGAATGCTACTTTTAGTCTATCTTTGTAAGTTTGTTAATTTTGTCTTAATCTATTCTCATATCTATTTGTTTTATTTTCTTTTTTTATCTATAATTTTTGTTTTCATCAGATTTTAGAGTTTTAGGAATTTTACAGTAATTATTGTGTGAATTTATAGGATTTTGCTATGTTACTTATCTAATTTAAGTATAATAGACATTTATAGGAATGTTAAGCATACAATGATATATTTCGTGATTTTGATTAAATTTTAAAAAAATTTAGTAAGATTTCAAATTTATCTAAGATACTTTTATTATTTTTTTGAACTGCGTTGGATATTCTTCTTGTTAGTAGTCGAATGAAGTCTACCAGAATGTTGTAGTCTTTTATAGAAAATAGAGGAATCTTAAAATCTTATTTATCTTAAAAAAATTTTTTGTTGGATTATGTATTAATTTGTGTAAAGGAACAATATTAATCAAAATTCACTAATATAGTATGTGAATGCCTTACAAGCGGAATGACTACTTATGACATTCCTCTAGCGTACGAAAACAAAGAGAGATTTCATCGTCTTTCTTTGATAGCAATAGGCATATCAATGGTGAAGGCTCTGAAAGATTCATGATCGAGAAAAGAAGAAGAAATAAGAGCATGTGATGTATTCTTGTCATTTTGTAGGAATAGTAAAAAAAATGATGTAAAATTTTAAATGTATTACAGAGATTCTTTTAATCAAACTCTTAGATCAATTATGCCAATAAAATATATAGTCTTGAAAAGTTAAAAATAAATATAAATGAGTTGTATATTATATTGTTTCAGAAATTAACTAGTGACTTGGAGTTGATAAAGTTGAAACCTTTGGCGTAAAGTAAAAAAATAAGATACTATTATATGTTAAATGTTAATGGTGATATTTAAGATTTCTTCAAAGCTTGAAGGATGGGCACTTTATTGATTCATATGTGGTACATTTAATTGGTACACCTTTAATTGTTAAGGATATAAATGAAATTCAACTAACCAATTGATGACACCCCCCCCCCCCCCAAAAAAAAGAAGAATCAAGTGTGTTAAATGCTAGAATTGATGTGACATTCTTTCCCCGTTTGTTATAGATGATAGGATTGACATGTCTTCCTTTCAACCTCATGATATAAATATTGATAGAGATTTAAATAAAGATTGACAGTCTAAGGTAGACAAAGAAAATGATAAGAAGGTTGTTGTTGAGGAGGGTTTCTATAGAAGACTTATTAAGGTTAAAGTAATGATTTCTCTTCATACCACGTTGATACTTCTGATGAATCTGATGTAGATATAAATGATGGACAGTCTAATTCTAAGTCATTCTATGATATTGATGAAAACATTGATGATCTAAGTTACTTGGATGAGGAGTTTTTTTTTTTTTGGAAGTTGGATAGTCAAATATTAAAGAAACATTTGGTTAAAAAAAGTCTGCGAAAACAAATATAAATAAGATAATAATGTTGTAGGTATAGATTCTGATTTTGAAGGCATTAATAAAAATAGAAGAAATGAGATCATTTGTCCTCTTACAAAATAAATAGAAGAAAATGACCTTTTCAGATCTCTTATGTGTGTAAAAATAAAGATCTTTTATGTGTAAAAAGTGAAGGTCTGTTCTCAAAAGGCCATAAAACTAAAATAAATTTATAAAAGGTTACAAAACAAGTTCTCCTATAAAATTAAGAGGGGAAGATATGAAAGAAAATTGGGTGGAGATAATATATATTTTGATAGCTCAGTTCCGAGTAATGAGATTAGTGAAAATGAAAAAGATCGTGTTGATAATAATGATATTATAGATTAACCGCCTAGAAATACAAGTATCAAGGTATACTTTGATTCGCCTGTCAAAAAAGTATTATTTCAATTCTATGTATTTTTTTTATAATATTGATTTTAAGGAGGCGTTCCAAACTTGCTCTATTCAGAAGTGTGTGAACCTTAAATTGAAACTTAATGAGAAGGAAAACACAAGAGCAAAGTGTAAGAAGAGAAGTTTTTCATGACATATTCTTGAATATTTAGATGCTAACATTAAAAACATTAATGTAAAATTATAGATACATGTCTACAAGTATTGCAAAAACACAATAAACAAATCATGAACTCATCCTGAATTGTTAGCACTTTCAAGAACAGAATTATGAGCAACCCTAATTAACATCAAGCTCCATCAATAAAATAAATTATAATTATTTATTTTTCAATTACGTAATCAATAGTTTAAACCGCATTCAAAAATAGGGCATTTTTCATTTTTATAGAAACTTCTGTATCAGATTATAAGGACAAAGTTGAATGTTATGAATAGTCAGAATCGAGGAATTTGCTAGGTTATAAGATTATGATGAGGAGTTGAAATTTACTAATTCTGAAACTTCTATAATAATAAGGACATTCAAGAATACAATTCCTGAAAAATAAGGCTTAAATTGTAAATAATATTAATATGATTGTGGATGCCCATAACTTCTAGGTGTAATTTTCATCTTTATGAGTAGTAATACCCACACATTCTCTACCTCCCTTTGGTCTTCCATAACTCCATAATCTTCCCCACCTTCTCAAGGATTAATGTCATGTTTATGATATTCTTTAATGTTCCTCAATGTAGTTCTATAAATAGAGGACTTCTGTATTATGTTGTAAACACTTAAAGACTTAGAAAAAATATGAAAAGCTCTCATCTCTTATCTCTCTCATTTCTTGTTTACTTTCTTGCATCATATTATTACTCTTTTTGATTAGTTTTAAATAGTTTATGGGTATTTATGTTTGTTTTAAAGTGAATGGCCAGAGAAGTGTAGAAGGATAATTGATTTGCATGATGCATTACTTAAGAACATATGTAAAGGTATTACTTAAGAATATATGTAAGGGTGGACTGTTGTCTTGCATTTTCAAGGTTGGATATAATCAAATGTACCTGGAGCATGGACAGTAACTGATAAAAAATCTAAAAATATATGATCTTGATTTATCAGGTGTGTCAATGTAAAGACCTGTTTTATGAAAACTTAATTTTTTCATATTTTAACCATTTTGTCCTTTCTCGTAGTTTTTACATGTTGATTTTGGGGTGTGGGGATGGTTGGTACGGTTCTCGATGCGATCGGGAGTGAATTGAGCTAGTTTGAGATTGTTTTGAGGCTTTATGAGTCAATAGTTGACTTTGGTCAATATTTCTTGTTTCAAGTTTCGGATGGACTACGCCAGCAGATCCGGAATATCAAATTTGGGTTAGTAGCAAGGTTGATTCGGGTTCGGGGACTTTATATGTCATTTCGATCCTTCATTTAGAAAACAGTGAAAAAGGGGTCCTGGGTTAATTTATTGAAAATAATCTTTTTTCGAAAATACAACATCGTCATTGAGTCCGGAATGCCGAAATTAGCCTATTAGCATATATGGTTTACTTCTGTCAAGTCTCGAACAAATCCTGAGGGTCCATTCGAAGACATTTCCACACTTGGAAAATCTGCTAGTGCAACATTTTTTGGTGCATCAAGCCCGTCATAGCGATTGCATGGCCACGTATCATGATCGCGGGCCTCGATGAAAGTCTTCATCGCGATCGCGTGGTGGTGGTGCCGCGATCGCGATGGGTTAATCGATGGACCGGATCGGGTTAACTCATTGCGATCGCGAGGTCCAGCTACGCGACCGTGATGACCAACTTAATGGCCGGTCAAATTTATCCCGTGTAATCATGAGGTAGGATCCATAATCGCGAGACACTTTTCACTGAATAGTATAAAAGCTCCATTCTCGCGATTTTCCTCTATTTTTGGACCTTTAACCTTCTGGAAAAGTAACTTTTGAGGGTTTCTTCATCGTGTTTCGTGTGAGTAACTTCTAAACTCTTAAACCTACTATTTCCCATTGACTTCATCTTCGAAAACACCTTTTAATCATGATTTTTAAGTGGATTTTTGGGGTTTTACCGGTAAAATTTGAAAATGGTTTTTCTTCGCTTTGAACCTTGTTTTAAGCTTGTTTTTGCTTTGGTTTTCTTCTATAGACTCCTTTAACCTTGGGGAATGTATTTCTAAAGAAAAATTTCAATTTTACCCCTTTGTTTTCAAAACGCATTTTGGGAGTCCGTTTTGGACTTAGTTGAAATATGGGCAATATGGGTATCGTTGGTTTTCTTTTGATGTATAGATTCTATATTTATATATTTTAGTTGATTCCAAGGCAATTTGGAAGGGAAAAGCTCTATATTGAGGGACTTAAGGCTAGGATTTCATCATTTTGAGGTAGGTTATGGCTTAACTTCTTTCAGATTGAGCTGGGTAGTTAATAAATAAGTAAAGCATGTTATGGGTTGCGAGTATAGTTAAGGGTTTTATATTTTGAGCTTATTATTATTTTTGTGTGCCCGAGTGGGGGCTAATATTTGGTGGTTATTGATTTGTGATATCTGATATTGCGTGTTGCCCGAGTGGGGGCCTTATTTGTGCATTTGCATGTCCTATTCTAGATATGATGTCACTGCGAGGGCTTAAATTGTTATTATAGGCCTTATTGAGCATTGATTGACTTATCGTGATAGAAAAACCCAAGCTATGGGTTGATATGATATTAATGATATCCTACATGCATATTTATTCCGATGGTACCTATTTAGAGTTGAAAATCATGAATTGTGAACTTATTGAGTTGATTTTGAACTCACTTATATACATGTATTGAATTGATCACATATCTTCATACTGATTTGATTGTGAGCATTACATCCTCATTACATATAAACATTCATGAGATGCTGGTACCATTAAGAAATATTATTTTGAAAGAAAATAAGACACTTTTATAAAAATCCTCTCCATGAACACGAGTCGGAGAGGTGGGTTGAGATTGAGATATGAGTTATAGTATACGAGTTGCGAACTCTCGATGAGTCCTAGTACGGAGCTGCAAGCTCGATAGGTCTATACAGAAAGTCATGCGATGATTTTCACTGTTCCACCCTATCATCATTATTGTATGGCATACCATATGCATCTTTCGTGATTTATTTAGCTTTCTTGACTTGTGTTTAGTTTTCGTATATTTTCGTGTATGTCTGTGTTGTTTCAATTTTGTATTATATTAGAACTGTTAGTGGATACGACGTGAGCTACCGTTTGGGAATTTTTATGTTTGCAGGTGATGCACTCATAGTCTTCTTTACGATATTATTACATATTTTGCTCAGTCGACTTATGATACCTACTGAGTACATGGGATCGTACTCACCCCTACTGTACCTTTTCGGTGCAGATCCCAGTTCAAGCACTCCACGCGGTGGTTGAGTTCATGCGTGTTTGGGTGAATCTTCGAGGTACTGATATGTTCCAGAGTTCAGGGTTGATTGTCGAACCTCATCTTGTTTCATTATGTCTTTACTTATTTTCATAGTCAGAGTTGTATTTCAGTATTTATGGGTTGTATTAGATGCTTTTGACTTATGACACCACTTCTTGGGTATATTATGACTTTTATTTTGACTCTTGCTATTATTGCACTTATGATGGCCTGACCTCTTTCTAGAAGTCTCATTTTAGTTTGTTTTATTATCGATTTTATTTACTTTATCAGTTTGGATAATCAGCTTACTTGTCAAGGCTAAGCCGCGGCAAGTTCCATCATGACCTGGTTTTAGGGTCGTGAAAAATTGGTATCAGAGCTAGGTTCACCGGTCTCATAAGTGTAAAAGCAAGATGTCTAGTAGAGTCTCGCGGATCGGTAAGATGTCTGTTGGAAAAACTTCTCTAATTTGATTTCTTGTCACACGGATTGTTCATGCCCAATTTTCTAAACTTGTATTCCATTCTTTCTACGTAGATGGTGAGGACTAGTTCCAGGGATGCTGATCTGGCACCCGATTTAGGAGCCCCGATTATGAACGAGTCAGGGGTTATGCAAGGCTCAGAGGTATAGGACAACACGAGGAGCTGCCCCAGTCAGAGGACATGCTAGGGAGGGCCTCTCCCAAGCCCGAGGTTGAATATACTAGAGATGATTATCATACAGAGGGTGCGGGGCCAGCTCAGGTCCCACAGGGTTCCGTTGACTCTCCAGTACTTCAGGATTTATTAACTCGTATTTTGAGCCGATTGGATGGTGTTCCTTTGAGTGTACCAAGTATTCTTTAGACTTTGAGTGGTGTTCTGCCATCTGTACCTGTATTTGCATATGGCCTTCCTTCTTCTAGGGTACAACCATCATTTATGGTATCCCCACGTTCAGACTCTTTACTTACCAGACTTATTATCCCTCCAGTTACTTCAGGTACAGTGATATCTTCAGATGATTAGAAGAGGTTCGAAAGATTTGTTTGCTTAGGTCTGCCCAAGTTTAATGGTGTTATTGGCGAGAATGCCTTTGAGTTTCTGATTGACTGTCAGGAGAATTTACATAATCTTGGATCCCTTGAGTCTCATGGAGTTACTTATACTACCTATCAGTTGATGGATGTGGCTAGGGATTGGTGGAGGTCTCTTGCTAGTTGTAGACCTTTGGGTTCACCTGCTATGACTTGGACTCAGTTTTCTGAGGTATTCTTGGAGAGGTTTGTGCCTTATAGCTTGAGAGATCAAATAAATGATGAGTTTGCTCATTTGAGTAGGGCTTCATGTCTATTGCTGAGTATGAGGCACATTTCCATGCTCTATTCAGATATTCAGCTGCTAGCATCTCCATCGAGTTTGAGAGGATGCGAAAGCTTGTGAAAGGGTTAGATGGTTCATATTAGTTGGCTACAGCTCAGATGGTAGTTTCAGGGGCTTTCTTACAGAGTATTATTGTGCATGCCAAGATGACTGAGTCTATTATCCAGGCTACTCAGGGAGGCACCAAGAAGGTGCGTCGTCAGGGAGAGTTTAATGGATACGCCTCCCGAGGTAGAGACTTCTCTAGTCGAGGTTCTCGTGGCTATAATGGTAGGCCAGTTTAGGCCACATTATAGGGATCAGGTGGTAAAACTTCAGGTTCTGCGGTTTTTGGTAGCCAGGTATCAGGTCATGCGAATGAAGGTTCTAGGTTCGGCTCTTCAGTCTAGGGTGGTCATTCTGGTTTATCCACACCTCCTCAGACTGATTCGGGCCGTATAAGATGTTTTGTATGTGATGAGTTTGGATATGTGGCCAAGAATTGCCCTTGACGTGTGTATGGACCTCCTCAGCGGGATCTCAGCTTTAGCTTTGCCTTGCTCCTATTTCTGCAGTCAGAGGTTGTTCACAAAGTGGTATAGGTGGTGCTAAATGTGCTAGAGGTAGAGGTAGGGGAGCTCATGGTAGAGGTCGCGGGGTTGCTCAGTCCGAGAGCCAACATGGACAGTATTATACGATACCCGAAAGACCTGAGGTAGAGGCTTCTGATACAGTCATTACAGGTATCATCCCGGTTTGCTTCAGATCTGCTTTAGTGTTATTTGACCCTTGATCTACATTCTTCTATGTGTCTACACATTTTGCTTCTAGTTTTGATGTTGCGTGTGAGTCTGTATCTACCCCCGTAGGAGATTCTTTTGTTGTGGATCAGGTGTATAGATCTTGTGTGGTTACCTTTGCGTGCCATGAGACTTGGGTAGACTTGATCCTCCTAGATATGGTTGACTTTGATGTTATCCTGGGTATGGATTGGTTAGCTCCCTATCATGCTATTTTGGATTGTTATGCCAAGACCGTGACCTTAGCTACGTCGGGTGTACCAAGGTTAACTTGGAAGGTTATACTTAATTTGGGTTCAAAGGGAGTTATATCTTTTCTATGTGCTCGTCGCATGGTATAAAGGGATTATTTGTCTTATTTGGCTCATATCCGTGACACTAGTGTTGCCTCATAGACTCTGATGGATTCTATTTGGGTTGTTCGCGAGTTCATAGATGTGTTTTCTACAGATTAGCTTAGTATCCCTCCAGATCATCATATTGACTTTGCTATTGATGTGAAGCCGGGCACAAGCCAATTTCTATTTCATATTATAGGATGGCCCCGACTATGTTGAAAAATTTGAAATAGCAATTGCAAGATTTGTTGGCTAAGGGTTTCATTAGACCTAGTGTATCTCCTTGGGGTGCGCCTATCTTGTTTGTGTAGGATAAAGATGGTTCAATGCGCTTGTGTATTGATTATAGGCAGTTGAACAAAGTGACGGTTAAGAACAAGTATTCTCTTCCTCGCATTAATGATTTATTTAACCAGCTTTAGGGTGCATCCGTATTTTCTAAGATTGATTTGAGATCTGGGTATCACCTGTTGAGGATTAGAGCTTCGAATGTTCCAAAGACAACTTTTCGAACTCGATACGGTCATCATGAGTTCTTGGTCATGCCATTTGGGTTGACCAATTCCCTACCAGCATTCATAGAGTTGATGAACTGGGTGTTTAGACAGTATTTCTACTTCTTTATGATTGTATTTATAAATGACATCTTGGTTTATTCCAAGAACGAGGCCGATCATGTAAGACACTTAAGGACTGTACTTCAAAGGTTGCGTGATGAGAAGTTGTATGCTAAGTTCTCTAAGTGTGACTTTTGGTTGGATTTTATCTTTTTCTTGGGTCATGTATTGACTAAGGATGGTATTATGGTCGATCCGGCCAAGATTGGGGCGATTCGTGATTGGGCTAGGTCCACTAGTCCTAACGAAATTCAGAGTTTTATTGGTGGCGAGTTATTATCGACGTTTTGTTGAGGGTTTCTCTTCTATTGTAGATCCTTTGACTAAGTTGACTCAGAAGAAGATTACCTTTCATTGGTTGGAAGCATGCGAGAAGAGCTTTCAAAAGCTCAAGGAGTTGTTGACAACTCCTATCTTGACTTTGCCCAAGAAGGGGGTGGGTTTTACCGTGTTTTGTGATGCTTTGGGTGTCGGATTGGGTTCAGTGTTGATGCAGGAGGGTAAAGTGATTGCTTATGCCTCTCGTCAGTTGAAGTCTCATGAGAGAAATTATCCTACCCATGATTTTGAGTTAGCCGCAGTGGTGTTTGAGTTGAAGTTGTGAAGGCATTACTTGTATGGAGATCGTTGTGAGATCTTCTCGGATAATCATAGTCTTTAGTACTTTTTCACCCAGGAGAGCTTAATATGAGACAGTGGTGTTGGCTTGAGTTGCTTTAGGATTATGACATCACTATTTTGTATCATTCGGGTAAGGCTAACGTGGCTGCAGATGCCTTGAGTCGGAAGTCGACTAGTATGGGGAGTTTAACTAATCTCTTGACTCAGAAGAGGCTTTTAGCCTTAGAGGTTCAGTCTTTAGCTAACCAGATGGTTAGGCTTGATATTTCTGCACCTGGACGCGTTTTAGCCTTTGTTGATGCTAGATTGTCTTTGATGGAGCAGATTGGAGCTCACCAGTTTGATGATGAAGGTTTGAAGGCTATTCGAGGTAAGGTGTTGAGTGGCGAGGCCAAGGAGGCTTCACTTGATCCTGATGGTGTTTTGAGGATTGGTGGCCGAGTTTGTGTACTGAGAGTTGGGGGATGGGTGAGATTAATTTTGGAGGAGGCACATTGTTCCAGATATTCCATTCTAGGGTGACTAACATATATCGCGATTTGAGGCAGCTTTAATGGTGGTGGGTATGAAGAAGGATGCAGTAAATTTTATAGCTCGTTGCTTGTGTTGCTAGCAGGTGAAGGCCGAGCATCAGAGACCGGGTGGTTTGCTTCAGAGATTAACCATTCCAGAGTGGAAGTGGGAGCGGATCACTATGGATTTTGTGAGTGGGTTGCCTCTTATTTCTCATGGTTCTAACAACATTTGGTTCATCGTGGATCGATTGACCAAATCTGCCCATTTCATCCCTATTCAGATTCCATCCAGTACAGAGAAGTTGGCCCGTATCTATATTCGAGAAGTAGTTCATCCTCATGGAGTGCCCGTGTCTATTATTTCAGATAGAGGTTCAATGTTCACTTCTAGCTTTTGGAGGATTTTTCAGGAGGAGTTGGGTACTCAGGTTGACCTTAACAAAGATTTCCACCCCAGACCGATGGTCAGTCAGAGCAGACTATTCAGGTTTTGGAGGATATGCTCCGCGTGTCTGTTATGGACTTTGGAGCTCAGTGGGAGCAGCATTTAGCCTTGACGAAGTTTGCTTATAATAATAGCTATCATTTGAGTATTGAGATGGCACGTTTCAAAGCATTGTCAATCTCCTAACAATTGGTTTGAGACCTTCGAGGTTAAACTCTGTGGCACCAACTTACTTCGCGGGTTTTTGGATAGAGTTCGGGTAATTCAAGATAGGCTTCGGGCAGCCTAGAGTAGGCAGAAGAGTTATGCCGACCGCATACTTCGTGTCTTGAAGTTTGGTATTGGAGATTGGGTTTTTCTTCATATGTCGCCCATGAAGGGAGTGATGAGGTTTAGAAGGAGGGGCAAGCTTAGCCAGAGGTACATCGAACCTTTTGAGACTTTTTGGACTGTTGGGGAGGTTGCTTATGAGTTAGCCTTACCTATAAATTTTTCAGCCGTTCATCTAGTTTTTCATGTATCTATGCTCCGATGCCATATTCCTGATAAGTCCTATGTGTTTCGTTGGGATACAGTTAATTTGGATGAGAGGTTGACCTTTGTAGAGGAGCCCATCTCCATTTTAGCTAGGGATGTTAGACTGTTGCGCTCTAGAGATATTCCTGTAGTTAAGGTTCAGTGGAGACACTGTTCTGTTGAGGAGCCTACTTGGGAGATCGAGTCCGATATGTGTAGTAGTTATCCTCTGCTTTTCACAGATTTAGGTATTCGTTTGCTATTTAGTTTGAGGATGAACTAAAGTCTTAGTGGTGGATATTGTAAAGACCTGTTTTATGAAAACTTGCCTCTTTTACATTTTAACCATTTTACCCTTCCCCATAGTTTCTACATTTTGGTTTTGGAGTATGGGGATGGTTGGCATGGTTCCCGATGCAATCGAAAGTGAATTGAGTGAGTTTGAGGTTGTTTTGAGGCTTTATGAGCCAATAGTTAACTTGGGTCAACATTTCGTATTTCGAGTCTCGGATGATGATTTAGACTACGCCAACAGATTCGAAATGTCAAATTTGAGTTAGTAGCGAGGTTGGTTCGGGCTCAGGACCTTTATATCTCATTTCGACCATTCATTTGGAAAGTAGTGAAAAAGGGGTCTCGGGGGTTAATTTATCGTAAACAATCTTTTTTGAAAATATAAAGTCGCCATTGAGTCCGGAAGGTCGAAATTAGCCTAGTAGAATATATGGTTTACTTCTTTTCGGTCCCGAACGAATCCCGAAGATCCATGCAGAGATATTTCCACACTTGGAAAATATGTTGGTACAGCATTTCCTGATGCATCAGACCCTTCATCACGATCGCGTGGCTACCTGTCGCGATCGCGGGCATTTATGAAAGTCTTTATCATGATCGCAATAGCTTAATCGATAGACCGGATTGGGTTGACTAATCATTATCGCGAGGCCCAGCTACGCGACCGCGATGACCAACTTAATGGCCGGTCAACATTGACTCTCGCGATGGTGAAGTAGGGCCCCCGATTGCGATACACTGTTCACCGAACAGTATAAAAGCTCCATTCTCGCAATTTTACTCTATTTTTGGACCTTCAAGCTTCGAAAAAGTCAAATTTTGAGGGTTTCTTCTTCGAGTTTCATGTGGGTAACTTTTAAACTCTTAATCCTACTATTTTCGATTGATTTCATCTTCGAAGACACCTTTTAATCATGATTTTTAAGTGAATTTTTGGGGTTTTACCGGTAAAGCTTAAAAATAATTTTTCTTCGATTCGGACCTCATTTTAAGGTTGTTTTTTGGGTTTTATTCTATAGACTCCTTTAACCTTGGGGAATGTATTTCTAAAAAAAATTTCAAATTTTACCCTTTCGTTTTCAAAATGCATTTTTGGAGTTCATTTTGGATCCGGCTTAAATATGAGCAATATGAGTATCGTTGGCTTTCTTTTAATGCATAAATATTATATTTGTATGTTTTAGTTGATTCTAAGGTCGTTTAAAATGGGAAAACTCCGTGTTGAGGGACTTTAGGCTTGAATTTCGTAGTTTCGAGGTAGGTTATGGCTTAACTTCTTTCAGACTGAGCTGGTAGTTAATAAATAAGTAAAACATGCTATGGATTGGGGAGGACAGTTAAGGGTTTTATATTTTGAGGATATTATTACTGTTGTGTGCCTGAGTGGGGGCTTATATTTGGTGGTTATTGATTTTTGAAATCTGATATTGCGTGTTGCCCGAGTGGGGGCCTTACTTGACATCACTGGCCTCATTTGTGCATTTACATGCCCTATTCTAGATATGATGCCAGTGCAGGGGCTTAAATTGTTATTATAGGCCTTTTTAAGCATTGATTGCCTTATTGTGATAGAAAAAGCCGAGCTAGGGGTTGATATGATATTAATGATGTCTTACATGCATATTTATTTCGATGGTGCCTATTTAGAGTTGAAAATCATGAATCGTGAACTTATTGAGTTGATTCTGGGCTCACTTATATACATGCATTGAATTGATCACATATCTTCATACTGATTTGATTGTGAGCATTACATCCTCATTACATATAAACATTCATGAGATGCTGGTACCATTAAGAAATATTATTTTGAAAGAAAATAAGACACTTTTATAAAAATCCTCTCCATGAACACGAATCGGAGAGGTGGGTTGAGATTGAGATATGAGTTATAGTATACGAGTTGCGAACTCTCGATGAGTCCTAGTACGGAGCTGCGAGCTCGATAGCTGTATATAGAAAGTCATGTGATGACTTTTACTGTTCCACCCTATCATCATCATCATTGCATTGCATTGCATATACATCTTTCGTGATTTCTTTAGCTTTCTTTACTTGTGTTTAGTTTCCGTATGTTTTCATGTATGTTTGTGTTGTTTCAATTTTATATTATATTAGAACTGTTAGTGGAGACGGTGTGAGCTACCGTTTGGGAACTTTTCTGTTTGCAGGTGACGCGCTCATAGTCTTCTTTACGATATTATTACATATTTTGCTCAGTCGACTTATGATACCTACTGAGTACATGGGATCGTACTCACCCCTACTGTACCTTTTCGGTGCAGATCCCAGTTCAAGCACTCCACGCGGTGGTTGAGTTCATGCGTGTTTGGGTGGATCTTTGAGGTACTGATATGCTCCAGAGTTCGGGGTTGATTGTCATACCTCATCTTGTTTCACTATGTCTTTACATATTTTCAGAGACAGAGCTGTATTTCAGTATTTTGGGTTGTATTAGATGTTCTTGACTTATGACACCACTTCTTGGGGATATTATGACTTTTATTCAGACTCCCGCTATCATTGCACTTGTGATGACCTGAATTTTTTCTAGAAGTGTCGTTTTGGTTTGTGTTATTATCGATTTTATTTTACTTTATTAGTTTGGATAATCGACTTACTTGTCAAGGCTAAGCCGCGACAAGTACCATCATGACCTAATTTTTGGGTCATGATAGTCAAGCATAATTTGAAGCTGACATTTATTGAAGGTGAAGGATTGATAGTAATGTTTGATATGCAAAAGGTACAACAGTATTTTGTAATTCTATTTATTTTTTCCCCTTTGCTACAATACTTTCAATGTAACACTAATATTTATCTATTGCTATTAGTTTGATAGAAATGTCACCTGGTACTTACTAATTTACTGTCAAATGCTGAACATAAATGGCGCAATAGCCTTATATTGACCAATTGGAAGAAGAAATAGAGGGATGATGAAATGAGGAAAAAATTTTGATGGATAACTAGGATGTTATTTGAAGTTTATTTACAAGTAAAATTTGATGAAATGAACTTGTTAGAAAAAAGTATTGTGGAAGCTTTGTTAAAGTACAACAAGAATCATGGTGTAAGACATTCTTCAAAAAAACATAATTATAACAACTCGCATCTCACGCCATTATTATGTCGTCTCATGCATGCTTAGAAATCAATTTATTTGACTCAAGAAATGTCTATGAATCAAAAGGAACAACTTTCAAAACTTAAGACTAGGCTGAAAAAATCGTTATATTAGTGTACTGACTAGCATGCGCCAGCCTCAAAAACTCCAGAGAGATGAGAAGTTATTGTTAGACGCACTGTCTAGCAGAACGCGTCAACCCCTGAACTCCAAAAAAATAAAATTTGGCATGGTAGGCAACATTATCAGGCGCGGTTCGTCAGTCTCTGTTCCTACGATAATTTCTTTAATTTTTCTCTTCTTTTCACATTTTTGGAGTGATGTTTTCGTACTTTCCTTAATCCACGACTCTTAACCTCCTCAATAAGTATATATAGTTAGAATTATCATTCATTAATCTATTCTTCTCCTAAACTTCAAAGAAAGACATCAAGAGAAGCCAAGAAAAGTTATTCCCCAACTCTCCATCCTAGTTCTTCTCCTTCCTGAAAGTATCTAAGGTTGTCCAACTTCACAAATTCCTAAAAATTATAACCTCCTCATGTTCGGATAGGTTCTTACTTCATTTATGAAAATAGTAAATTACTTTAATTTTTCAAGTGTACTCAATAAAATTCCTTACTCTTGTTCTTAGTTCATGAATTAACCTAGTATATGCAATTCCATAGTTTCTTCTTCATGAACTTGAGTAAATTATGAACTTTATGAATGTATGAAATACTATGACACTTAAAGAACAAAATCTCCTTTTTGTGACGTAATTTATGAAATTCAATTGTAAAATGGTTTTGAAAACACTAACACATGTATTTTTTCTTTTCATATTAACCCTGTTACTATTGTTTCTAGTTAACTCTTCTAACCTACTTTTCATAATCTCTCTAAGTATTATGAAATGGCATGAATTTCCCACAACATCCATATGTCCCTTTATACTATGAATACATGAACTTACAAGTTACAGTATCACGGTATCAATCTTTCATGAATTTCTTCCTATGCTAATGGATTGTTAATGGTATGATCATGGACCTAATATGGTAAACTTATGATCACGGGACAAATTTGCTAAGTTATGAACTCTAGTCAAAAGGGACAAATTACTTAATATGGACTTAAAAGATTTATATGGTTAACCGAGAAGGTGTGAGTCGTAAGGGGCTCATTCTTGAAACTACGTTTGCTGACGTAGGTATGAATCATTTTGCAAGTTCAGACGACTTTTTCATGTTTCTCTCATGAGGATGATTTGACAATGATTTTCACACTATTATATATAGAACATACTAAATCATGCGACAAACATGATTTATTATCTAGTCGATCGGGTGTTGATCAAACCCACATAACCCATGGTGTATTAATGTATTCATATCGGTTAAACTATCTATTTTCATAATTAAGTAAAGATGTTTATGTACGTTGCTATCTCCATAGTTGATGATTTATGTCCATGTCTATTTCATGTCCTATTGCTCAAGGTTTAATGTTTCATTTCATATAGGTACGCACACACGTAGCCCAGTGCATCACTAAGTTAATCTAGTTCAGCTATTGGTGAGCCCCCATCTTTCCTGGAGGCTTAGTCTAGTTATGTTTGGTCAAGTTCAGTTGTTAAGGTATGTTGAGACTTTGTCCTAAATGACATTGGTTCATTTCTTTAGAGGCTTCATAGACGATTGTAGTTGTCAAACTTAGATTAACTTCAATTTTACTTTACTTGTCTTTGGATTACCAAACTTATGTCTTCTATTTCTAGTTTATTTAGTGGTTTTCCTTTTATTATATCTTCATGATTTAAATGCTCATTCCGCACATTATAGTTACATGCCCACGATGTATGCCAGGCGGTTCACTCAGGTCAGTAATGGTCTCGGATGCCGTCCATATTCAGGATCTTGTTCAAAGCGTGACAGACTTGATATCAGAGCACTAAATTCAAGTGTCCTAGGGTGTCTGCAAAACCGTATCTAGTAGAGTTCTTTTATGAGTGTGAAATATGTCACACTTATAATAGAAAAGCTATGGGACTTTAGGAAATACCTTCATTATTTCATACTTTGATTTGTGTGATACAGTTTAACTCTATGAAATTATTCTAACCATGCGTTACACATATTTTAGATCATGCCTCCAAAAAGGACTACCAGCCAAAGGATTGCTACCAACATTAAGGTTTCTACTAGGGCCAGTGTCAGCAACATTCCTTTACCCCATGGGATGCATATCAGAAATGAAGGCTGCTCAGCTTCTAGCTAGAATACCAATATTGAGGCTCCACATCTGCCATCTAGTCTAGTAAGGAGACCAAGGACATCCGCTCCTCAGCCTCCTCATACTGCTACTACTGGTGCTTAGTTCAAAGGAGTCGCTCTGATGCTCACCCAGCTAGTTGCAGCTCATTCTTGCAGTCATGGTATAGTCCCTGCTAGTTCTAACTTTTACAACTCCTATGACACCTTCAAATCCATAAATTCCTTAAGGTGAACCCGCTGGAGTTCACAGGGTCCAAGATCAAAGAGGATCCTCAAAACTTCATTGATGAAATCCAGAAGATTCTGAGGGTAATGCATTCTAGTGAAATGGAGGGGGTTAAGCTTGTTTTCTATTTCTGAGTACCTATCTTATGCTCACTTGTATCTACCTCATAGACAAGTTGTGTCTGCTTTCTCAGTTGTTTCAGAACCTAACATCTTCTTAGAAGCTAGTACTGATCCAAAATGGGTTCACACTATGAAACTGGAAGTTGCTGTTCTTGAAGATAACCACACCTGGTCTTTGGTGCCTATTCATATGGGAAAGAAGCCTATTGGTTGTAGGTGGATTTATAAGGTGAAGTATAAGTCAAATAGTATATTGAAAGATTTAAAGTCTGGCTTATTGCCAAGGGATATATCCAGAAGGAAGGATTGAATTATGGTTAAACCTTTAATTCAGTGATCAAGATGGTTACTATCAGGTCCATTATATCACTTATTGCTTCCAATAATTGGTTGGCATTCCAGATGAATGTTCATAATGCAAGGAGGTGTACATGCAGGTTCCTTTGATTTTTTCTAGACATAGAGAGTCACATTTGGTATGCAAACTCCACAAGTCTTTATATGTCCTTAAACTGGCTCCTAAGCAATGAAACCTGAAACTTATTGAGTTATTGCTTCAATTGGGTTTAATCAGAGTTGCTATAGTGACTCTTTATTCATTAAAAAGTCGCAATGTAGCATTGTGATTGTGTTTGTACATGTTAATGATCTCTTGATCACTAGAATCAACCAACATCTATTGTGTCAGACTAGAACAGACTTACAGAAGAAGTTCAACACGAAAGACTAGATAAAGCTCAAATTCTTCCTAGGGATTAAATGTGAATTTATATGTTTCAACAAAAGTATGCTTTGGAATTGATAGTTGAAGGAGCCAAACCTGCAGGAACACCACTAGAGTTGAATCACAAGTCGACTTCAATACAATATAATACATGTATCAACAACACCAGTGAGAAGGATGATCTTGTGTTAGATGATCCAGACAACTACCAGAGACTTATAGGCAAGTTACTATATTTTACAATGACCAGACCTGACATGTTATTCTCAGTTCAAGTCCTAAGATAATTTATGCATTGTCCAAAAATATCCCACATGGAAGCATCACTCAGAGTTATGAGGTAGATTAAGGAGGCACTAGGTTTGGGGTTGTTGATGCTTGCAGGAGATACCACATATACTAGCATATTATGACTCAGATTAGGGAGCATGCCTATGGACAAAGAGGTTATTCACAAGGTACTTGGTCAAATTTAGTAATGCACTAATATTTTGAAAGTCAAAGAAACAAAAGACAATGTTTAGATGCTTAACTGAAGTTAAGTTTAGAAGCATGACAGCATGTGCTGTTGAAATTACTTGGTTAACTTAATTATTTAAAGAACTTGAGGTATAAATTAGCTTGCTGGTGAAGATAATATGTGACAGTAAGACTGCAATGCAAGTAGCAGCTAACCCAATATTTCATGAAAGAATAAGACACATTGATATTTATTGTCATTTTGTGAGAGAAAGAATTGCTCAAGGAGTGCTAGAAACTGAGTATATGCACACTATAGATCCACTTGCAGACTTGCTCACTAAAGGTCTTGAAAAGGCTCAACATCAGTATTTACTAGGAAAGCTGGGAATGATGAACCTGCTCAAACGATGAGCTTGAGGAGGAGTGTTGACCAGTGGGAATGATTAACAAGCTATCAAAGTTAGAAGGTTCTAGAAGGAAATTAGTTAGAAATGTAATTAGCCACTGAGACTCTAGACTCTATATAAGCTGATGAGTTGTAACAAAATATCTTAATTGAGATTCCTTTTCAATGTGATCTGTTTCTGATCTCTAGCTAATTGATTCTCTTCTTCCTCTTCTTTCTCCTACTATAAATTCTCTGGTTGTTGTTTAATTAGTTCTACTAGTTGGAAAAGCTCCTTCAATGGAGCTTTCACTATCTTTTTATACTTCAAAATTCTCTCATTCTTTTCATCCTCATGTTTCCGTTCTAATAGAAAAAATCAACTCTTTTTTTTTTTATTTCTTTCTAACTAAAAATTCATTATTTCTCTAATTTTCTCTTCATTGAAACTTTAAATTTTATTTCTGAACATTTTTCTCTCCTTCTAAATTGTAAGTTTTTCACGTTAATTCTAGTACGAATCTTCTTTTCTAAAGAAAAAACTAATAATAATAGATATGTAATTAAATTTTTTATAGAATTACAGTTAAATGATTTTTTATTTTTTTTTAATCTTTATGACTATTGTTTCTTAATCATTATTTAACGATAATTTTTACTTGTTCTTTGTGATATATTTATTAGGCAAGTGAATCTTAAAAATGCTACCTAAGAGCTCTAGAAGAATCAGGTACACCTTAATCTTTTAGTTTTTTTTAAAATTTAAATTTTGCTATTTCATCGGTGAGATAAAGAAATCAAAGTTTTTTATAAAATAAAATTAAGTTACAGATAATAAACAAATTGGTCCGACCAAATAGAAGTTTGTCAATATTTAGATGATAAATCATTAATTGATCCACTTAATCAACCATCGTTATGTATTGTAAAATCATTCAAAATCCTAAATATTTTATTTATTAAATTTATAAATTAACCTACTAATCTACAAATTGGTCTGAATTACCAAGATATATAATAGACTGATTAAGATGTGATTAGATTGATTTACAGACAGTCTTTTAAAATAGACATCAATCTTGAATTTTCTTGTTTATTTAATTAATTTTCTTTCTTATATTACCTTCAGAAATATGATATATCTAGTGAGGGGAATGATAATCTTCTAAATTAACTAATGACAAAGATGAAGCTTCGGAAATACTCATAAAGCTTCACTTGAATTGGTGAAAAAAGATTAAGGGGCTACGAAGTATAGTCTCAATGATTTGTTGGAAGCTAAGGCCTAATTCAATCTACCATTTCAAGATTGAAAAATATTTAAAATTTTATCTGACATTTTTATGACTATATTACATGATTGTCGATGTCCTAGGATTGAACTAAAAAATATTTTAATAGGGAAGTGGGAATATCAATCATAAATGAAACTAAAATTTACTTTTTTTTAATTAAAAAGATGGTCTCGGATGATTAGCTTGTCTTTACTAAAATCTCACTAAGAAGTAGTAAAGAACTAGGGTCTAGGTGACTTCTTAGTTAAGATCAATGAGAAATTATGATTGAAAAGCAAGACATCATTCTCTACTTATTTTCTATTAAATCTCAGATGAGATTATAGGAGATGAGTTCTTAATTAAATTGTGGGATTACATTGAGTATGTTGTTGTTGTCGAATTCTTAGTTAAAATAAGTGAGAAATTATGATTTAAAAAGCAAGACAATATCATTCTCTACTTATTTATTTTTTTCATTTTTAATTCTATGGTATGAGTGGATGTGTTGAAATTGATTCAAAATGCTTGGAAGAGATTAAATACAAAATCTGAGAAAGAATAAAAGTGATTTGGACTTGTTTCAGGTAATAAAAGAGACCTAGAAAAGCCTCGGCGACATGTGTATATTATATTGTATATTGGGTATGTTATATACAAATTTTCATGGACAAAGCTACAGCATATATATATATATACATGGATACACAGATATACATGATATATAGAAAGTAAACAAAACTGCAGTGCAGTATACGAACATATATAGATATATATACGGGATACAGTAGAGATACACAAATGGTTCTCAACATGAAAGTTATGCAAATACGCCCCCAAATCGTCTCCAAAATTGATACTCGTTAGAATGTTTTCACCTAAACCCAAAATCGTCCAGGCAAAACAAATCAGAAACAGTTTTTTTAAAAACAACAACAACAACAACAAATCACAAACACACATATAAAAAAAAAATTTGAATCAAGTTTCAATGATTTTTAATGGCGTTTAGGTCCTTATTTGCATAGAATATAAAAATTTGACAACCTTCTTTTCACTGCATACCTCTTTCCCATTGTTAATATGGATTCTTTTAAAAATACTGCTAAGAAATTCCTATGAAAATATACTGAATGTAACGACTAAAAACTCTTAACATAACCCAAAAATGTATATCAATTTTAACCTAAAGAGTGATTGTGGAGTGTGGACGGTATAATGATAGAGAGATTTGCAGAGAAATATTAAGAAATTTAAGGAGAATAACTAGATAAAACCTCTAAAAGAGAGGGAGATTTGAAATTTAAAAATTTCTTAACTGATAATATTTCTGATTATGAAATACCAATTTTTTTTTTACCAACATGAGCTATGGTGCAGTGGTGGGACTGCTCCATCTTTAACAAGAGTTATCGAGTTCAAGTCATGTGTATGGAGAAAAATCACGTTGGAAGCATCACACTCAGAATGAATCCTGCAGTGTGCGATTCGGATTAGTCCCGGCTCCAATATAGATACCTGACATCGGGTGGGAAACAAAAAAAAATTAGCCTAAAACATGGATATGTGCTTTCAGAGTACCGATGTCATCGTTGTTTTATGCCATTTAGCGGACCAAGTTATCATATGGTGCCAAATTTACCGAATCAATTTTGCCTAGTTAAGCCCAATTTTGATGATATAATCAAATTTATTTGATTAAATATGTCTAGTTTAATTTCATGTAATTTCTTATACTGTCATATTAAGATAACCCTGAAACAACACACTGAATAACTATAATAAATGGGGAATCTTAGTAGCTTAGTTGGTTAGTTACTTGAATTCCCACCTTGTTGGTGAGGGTTCGATTCCCCATATTATAATCTCCTCCCCCATTCCCCTTCCCCTACCCCCAATTTTAAAATAAATAAATAAATAAAATAAAATAAAATAAATAACTATAATAAATAATAAATTAAAGTAAAATAAATAATAAGTCTAATTATGTGATGATAATCTAGAAAGTAAAATAAATAACTTATTATGATCGGTTAATGTGTAATTATTCTATAGTGTATATAAGTACTTCTGATGTTGACCGGATATATTAAAGTTTCATTGCCATTAGATTTAAATTAAAGATTATTTTTTAAGCATGTATTCACCTTGAGCATATATTTACATAAATAACTTAAACCATAAATTCATAAGTTAAAATTTTAATATTTATTCACCACTGTTATTCAGTTGTGTTCCTTAGTCTTTAGGCATGTTATTAACAAAAAGTGTAGCTAAAATGGCATCCTATATCTCATGACATGTTTCGCATGACAATTTTTTTCAGAAAATCTGTTTAACTTTAAAAATAATTCTTTATCAATCAAGTACCATTCAAACAGAAGGTGCATTGCCTCTTTGGATGAAGAATAGAGTGTCTTTGTATACTAATCAAACATACATAGGATAATCTTCATGCGTGAATACCCGGACGGATAAAAAAGAAAGGATGGTAGATGATAATGAAAAATGGTGTCACATCTAGATTGACGGAATGGATGAGCGAAAGTTATCATGTCATGGAGTGGGAATAACCCTGGTCTAAGATTACTAAATACACCTTGAGGTGCTGTCTAGAAGCTGATCAAGGGCCTTCTCGAGCACAAGATAAAAAATTGAGAGATATAACGAACCTATTTATTATGGAAAATCAACACTCGGGGCCATATGGAAATGACTATGGCTGAAAAAAGATACGAAAATGTTATATTCTCAGGATGCCACATCTATAATTAATTAACTAATTCCTAATTATTCGTTTCTTGGCAAAAATGATCTGACAATTAGTACAGCTAAATTAACAAGAACAACTAATTAATTCATAGGAGTAAATATAATTTAAGTTTGTTAATATTATTAATTTCCATGTAGAATATCTCGTGAGATTGCTGACTTGTCACCATCTAACTAGTGAAAATATCTATAAGTTCCTTTATTTTTATTTTTCATTTTCTCATTGTCCATAAATTTGATTTTCAAAAATTTGAAATGGTATTTGTAAATTATTTCAATATGAAATTTCATAAACAGTTTTTGAGAGTTTTTTTCGAAATTTCACTCACAAACTTTGACTGTAATTTCAATTCGAACAAAATGCCAACGTCTAAATATTCTTTTTAACTTAACTTCAGATATTTTTTTTTAAATATCAATCAATTCATGTCCAAACTCCTCACAATTATTTTTGATAGATATTTGTTTCTACAATTAATAATGCCACAAGACAATCGATGGGTAATCAACTAACAGATATTTTATGTTGCCCCTTTCATCGAGAAAATGCGCATTCAATAAAGTATACATTCATCTACTCACTTTTTCCTTTTCTTGCCTTTGTTTTATTGATCCTATTTATTTCACTAACCTTTTAGCCTGGACCATGACAATCTTTTACTAGTTGACATAGTACAAAAATATCTAGAACTCATTTTCTAGGATATTTTGTACTTTTTTGTAATTAGTTATACCTCAAACTCAAATTGTTACCAGTCAGAGTTATAGCCAAAAATGTCCAAGGCTAGGCCAAGTAGTTGTGTCACTTTTTTTCTTTTTGCCAAAAGATGTGCCCTGGGAGTAAGGGCATTTGACCAAAGTTTGAAGTCAAACCATTAGCGCATGGCTTCCTAGGAGCAAGCACATTAAAAGAATATGAAATTAGCTACGAATTTCATCGTCAATATCTATCTTTTAATAGCAAAAAGAAAGAAAAAAAATCCTCTCGAAGGGAGCCTGAGTGTAGTGTTAGCTAGTTAATAGGATGATCTTTCAAGATAATAATCAGTAATTGATTTAGAA
Organism: Capsicum rhomboideum; assembly: GCA_031232105.1. Classification (NCBI taxonomy): domain Eukaryota; kingdom Viridiplantae; phylum Streptophyta; class Magnoliopsida; order Solanales; family Solanaceae; genus Capsicum; species Capsicum rhomboideum. The sequence goes on from CP124709.1 coordinate 132,291,715, forward strand.
GGACGATCTATCGATAATAGTTTTGCTACCTCATTTTTTAGGTAGAGGTACGGACGTACGGTTTGCGTATATTTTATCCTCTTCAGATCTCACTTTGTGGGATAACACTGGAATGTCGTTGTTGTTGTTGATTTAGAAGGATGATCGGCTGTATTAAGACCGAAACTCAAAAACTTCTATCGGAGACAGATGTTAAAAAAAAATATTCACAATGAACGAAAGTAGAGTAAATTTCACCGATGATCACCCAACTATAAATTTATCACATAAAAATTATTTCACTTTTTATCACATTAAAATCATTCAACCTTAATTACTGGTAAAGACCAAAAGGTAGATTTAGAAATTAGGTTTACCAAGGTAGATCTGAAGTTTGATAGAGCAAGTTGCTTCTCAAATAGATCCAAAAGTGTTATAAATGCAAGACAGCAGAAAAAATTGAGCACTACAGCTACTTATCAAAGTGGATGAGACAAAGTAGGACTGGTCAGACTTATCTCTTTTCTCTGAATTAATTAGGCAGAAAATATGTCATTTTCTTCCCTGTTTCAGCTGCAGCAACATGCATGTGTATGTGTCAGATAAGATATTCGGAGCTACGCCTCTTTCGATTAAGTATGTCAACACATAATAAATTAGTTATATTAGACATTATTAACAGTACCATATTAAAAATAGGATAGACAATTGATCTCCTTATATGAATTTAGATGATCCTTCCTTCATGAGCTAGTTTATGGGGTTGAGAGGCCAAAGATCCATTTCTTTACATGTGATTAGAGTCAGATCACACAATTATTTGTTCACCGATATTGAGTCTCATATTATATTGTTCACTCTCCAGTTAATAAGGTTTAGACGTGTGACATGAAGTGTTTGGAATCCCACCTTGAAAAAGGAATGCGTAATTGATCTTTTTATATGAACTTGGATAATCTTTTTTTCGTAAGCTGTTGGTGAAATTACAATAAAATTACAATTGAAAAAATACAAATGAAGAAAATAAAAATATTTTCTTCTTGGTTGAGGCGCGAATATCTCACTCTCTTTAAGGAGATTCAAGCTCACTACAACAAATGTTTTCACCGGTCCAGCAGTAATCTTCTTGACTTGTCCCCTCCAGGATACAATAGCCTTCTCATAAAGTATAACTCAACAAACTCTGGACAAGAGTTAAGTTCAAAGCTTCATAAAAAAGAACACCTCCCTTCAACTAATAAACTCTCTTTTTTATTAACCTTAGTGAACTCTATCTTTTCTTGTTGTATTGAAAATATGCAAAACCGTCACCATTTATAGGTGAGGAAATCATCCATGCAAAGAAATTGGAAGAAAAAATATGAAGTGGCCACATGAGTTATAAGGATTAAGTGCCCACATGCACATGAGTTATAGGAGTTATAAGAAAACAAAAAATCACTCCCTGTCACTAATATTGGTGCAGCATTTGACAAAAAAAAGTAACTTATAGCCACTATAAAACTTAAAAAACAAATGCTGCATAATGAGAATTAATATGCAACATTAAGAGATAATTTTAAAGAAGGCATATAATACTACTCAAGTCAAAATGAAACTGCACCGACAAAGACCACATCCTTAAGCCTTTAAGTGATCATTATATGCAGTATATTAAGATAAAGTAATGTGAGAATTGATGCTGCAAAGAAAATAGTTTTTTTTTTTTTTTTTAACTTAAGCAACTAATGCTAAAAAGAAATGCATTTGTAACTTAAGCAACATGATGACACTACAATACATATGAGTCATATTAATATAATATTATTAAAATGCTCAAATACACTATCATAAGCTAGCTTTTGGGATTGAGTTAGATTTAAGATCCATTTCTTTACCGACATTTTGACTCAAATTTGAAAAATATTTTGTACATATTCTCAAACATTCATTATGTAAATAAATTAATCATTTAAAATATATATCATTTTTTTTTAATTATGTGTATTCACTGCATGCAATAGATGAGCACTTGTGGACCAGCTCAACAGCTCATGTGAACTAGTGTTGAATCCAGCAGATGTTCTCATGGTCCCTTAGCTCCTTTACTTGTCAATTCTTATGTGTCTTGCGTCGGCAGACATTTTTGATTAGAAAAATGAAATCCATGATATTGAAATAATATTGAGAAGGAGAAAAAAAGGAGTTGAAGTTGTACTTATTATATACATGAAAGACTATCACTGATGCTACTAGCTAGATTAGATTGCTATCCGTTTTAATTTGTTGGTCTTAGTTATTGTTTGGATAATTAAGAATATTTTCTTTGATTATAATTTTTTAAAGTATTTTTTAAAATTATTAATTATTGTGACTAATACTAATACTCTATTTTTTATGTATTTTCTAAATAACATACATTTTGTTTAAATTTTTTGAAGATTCTAATTTCTGTAATTGAATTCACTGAAATCCCTTATTGAATCAGCCAAGCTAGTAGGCTTTCTTCTAAGCGGGATTAATGTTCTGGTCCGAAAGGGATACTTATATTAATCATTTAACGTCCCTCCAACCCATCTATTATGAAACAAGACGTGAAGATATTAGAAAAATAAATATGGAAGCATTAGTTAGTTTGATCATGTACTTTTCGAATCAAGCCAAACTTTTGTCCTTTTTCGTTTTGCTCATCAAATCAAAGAGATGATATGAAGTGTGGACTAAAATTCAACATATTTTTGGAAAATGAAAAGAATTGAAGAAGATACTTGTTCTAGATCACGTTTCAAATTTGAATTCTTCATCTGTCGCCATATTTTACTTACTTTTCCTATAAAATTGGTGAAAATTGACCTTTAATTTGCCTTTTAGTATACTATATATAGGTTTATTAGTTGTAACGATTGATACATGATACACATGATGGGAAGAGTATGATCATTTTCTTTTCATTCGTTGTCCGATATTGATATTGAGATCTGACTAAATTTGTATTCGCGCATTGCAGGACTTATTTTGAGACTGACGCTCCCAACAAGATTCTTTTTTCATTTTAGAGGCTCAAACTCAAATCAATAATCAAAAGTGAAGGAGTTTCAATCACTCCACCACGTATAATCCATGTTGATATGACAGAAAGAGTTTAAATTCTGTCAAGCGGATACTCAAGTTTGTTTAGGAAGACAAATTGTCCACTTGCATGTGCTCACGGGGTCGCCTAGTTTAGGGTTTATGAGATTAATAATATAAGGAATAGTAATGCGAGAAAAATTGAGAGGACACCACTTTCAATACTTAATTAGACATAAAGCCACCTATTTTCTTTTTGATATAATTTTTAGGGTTAGGATTAAAAAAGTCAAAAAGTAGTGAGGTCAAAAGTTCTAAAAATCTACATAAGTTCCTTTAAAGACTTTTTAAATTTATCTAGATTCCTTTTAAGTTTTAACTACCCCAAACTATACATAAGTCCCACATTTCCTTAGCTTCTTCTTTACTCTTCTTTTTCTCTCTCTATCAAATTATTCAAAACTTCAAATCTCTCCATTTCGATTTTTCTTCTTCCCCAACCTCCAAGCTTCAAAGTTTCTATTCTCATTTAACTAATCTTTTGCTTTCGATCATTTTGAGATGCATATTGCTATTTTTTTTTCAGTAACTCTAATGTTGATAAAAATATATATATGAATAGATTTATATAAAATTTGTATTATTTAGCGATTTATTTGAATTCTTGTTCATCTAAACATTTTTTTTGAATTGTTGTCCATCTAAATGATTTATGCATTTTTTTTATATTCTTATAGTTTTATTTTCTATCGATAGACTTGTGGTCGATTAATATATCTATGGTAGATTACGATCCTTAAAATGAAGATTTAGATGAGGAAATAGCAGAGGATCCCGATCAAGTTTCAGTGAAGATAAGGAGCTGACTGAAGAAAAAGGCAGATGTCTTTGATGAAGACACCTCTCAAAATGAGAATTTATAAGAAAAAAGAATAGTAGATGTCATTGATGTGGTTCCTAATCAAGTTATCGATGAAGATGACAAGCCGACTAAGGAAAATACAGATAATGTCCCCATTGAACAAGATGCTTAAAGTGAGACATGAGAAGAAGATTGCAGTGATGAGGTCTTCGATCCACTTGCTTAAGATGAGGGACAAATTGAGGCAAGATCAGTCGATGTTCCTAAACCACGAGATATCGAAGAATTAGATTTTATCGAGCAAATAATTAATGTGATGAGCATTGTTGGCAAGATCAACAATGAAACATACAATTAATTTGTTACAATTTGTGTTGAGATGACAAATAATTTTATTTTTTTATAGCTTTGTCTATGTTTAACATATAATGTGACATATGAATTTGTTTTTTAATAGATTTTTATCCCTGTCTAATGAGTCTGTTTTTATTTTATAGAAGAAAAATCATCGATATTATTGTTACAGAAGACACTATCAGTATTATATACAACAACCATTATTTTAATTAGTTTTTAGTTGATGTTTATTTTTATAGACCATGAAGAACAGAGTGTACAAAAGCACAAAATAAAAATGATTATATAGAAGCACAAAATAATTATAAAAGATATTGTCAGTTATTATATACAAAGTGATTGAACTTCCAAAACTCAATACTATACTTTTTGCTTCCCCTAAAAAAGGACATGATGCGTCATGTATCACTCCGTACATATTTTAACTTAAATATTTTTTTGAAGAAAAAATTATGTGACGTAGAAACATCAAGGTGTAATTACATGATGTAGCTAATGTTTAATATAATTATCATATACAGCTAAGTTTTAGATTAAATAGTTAAATATACATTTTCTTTATATTTGTATATTTCAGGGCTATATACAAATTTTTAATTTTGGAAGGACTCTCTAATTTTGGGGCTCATATATATTTGTATTTGTATACAAAGCGAATTTTGGGGGTTCATAGACAAATCTCTAAAGGTTTGTACTTGAATAAATCCTTTCAATCAACCCTCTGGTAATATTAAATAATAAACCATTATGATACATTGAGAATTACAAGTAAAAGGCTAAAAAAAGCATGCAGTATTTATAAATAAATAAAATAAAATTAGACATTTAATTGTCCTTGCCCATGAATCAGTATATCATAGACTGCAATCAAGCATGAAGGTATATTGAGAATTACAAGTAAAAGGCTAAAAAAAATAGGCAATAATTATAAATAAAAAAAATAAAATGACACCTTTAATTATTCATGTCCATGAATCAGTATATGATAGGCCGCAATCCAACATGAGGGTATATTGAGAATTAGGGTATATGGTTAAAAAGGCAATAATTAAATTTAAAAAAATGGACAAACAACACTTCAAACATTGTAATACTACTTATTACAACATATTATAGTCCACATAAATTGGTTAAGAGGCTTTTGGATGAGCAATGGTGGTCTAAGTCCTGTAAAATGGCTAAAAAGGTACTCCATTAAACAAATAAAAAAATAAATGGGTAAACATCACTTCAAACATTGTAATACTACTTATTACAACATACTATAGTTCACATAAATTGGTTAGGCTGATCAAAAGAGGTTTTAGATGAGCAATGACATTAAAAACCATAACACTGATATAAGGATGTTCTCAAAGTATAACATTGTTATAAGGAAGTGGTATGTATTGTCATTGTTCATCCAAAAACCCTTTTGATCACCCTAACCAATTTATGTGAACTATAATATATCGTAATAAGTAGTATTACAATGTTTGAAGTGATGTTTATCCATACATTTTATTCATTTATTGCCTTTTTAGCCATTTATCGGGCTTAGACCACCATTGCTCATCCAAAAGCCCCTTTGATCAACCTAATCAATTTATGTGGACTATAATATGTTGTAATAAGTAGTATTACAATGTTTGAAGTGTTGTTTGTTTATTTTTTTTAATTTATTTAATTATTGCCTTTTTTAATCATATACCCCAATTCTCAATATACCTTCATGTTTGATTACGATCTATGATATACTGATTCATGGACAAGAACAATTAAAGGTCTATTTTTTTTTTATGTGGACTCCAATATTGTGTAATAAGTAGCATTATATTATTTGAAAATATAGTTTATTCCTTTATTTTATTTTATATTATTGCCATTTTTAATCATTTTCTTGTGATTCTCTATATATCTGCCTACTTGATTGTAGGTCGCCTAAAAGGTCTAGGATATATTTATCCATAGACAAGTACTATACGGTGTGGGAGCTCTTGCCTATTACAAACTATCATGTTTAGTGTATACCGGTCGTGCAAATTCAACATCAATATCAAGCATATAAAATCTCACAAGTCTATCATTCTTCATGAAAAGTAATGTATTTTCCCCTATCATTCATAACATAACTAAGGATGGACATTTGGTTGATTCAATTTAAGAAGTTCAGTTTGATTTTTTGATTTTTGATGTGGTAATAATGAAAATGGAAGCCGAAGTGAAATAACTTTGATTCAGTTTGATTTTTATAATTTCGGTTCAATTATTCTATTTGGATATTATATTATTGAGTCTTTTCTCTACTATAATTGAGCTTTCAAAATGATATCAATTTTTGATAATTGAGCTTTTGATAACTGATTTCACAAACATTCAATCAATTAGGTAATATATTTCAGTTAAACTCAGAAAAATGGTAAAACAAGATCATTCTTAAACAAACACACACTCCAACATTTAGCACTAAAGAAAAAAGAAATAAATTCCCATCAACCCAATTTCACATTTGTTAGGTAGAAGTGATATTAAACTATATTGATGTGGATCTCAATGATTCATATCGGAGAAACACAATTTGTATGATTGTGCTTTCATATATCATGCACAAAAGTGAGAAATTTTATAAAAATACAACAAATCATTTCACAGAATTATTAAAAGTTGAAGCTCCAAATATCTAAAAACGAGAAATTTGACAATAATTAAACAAACCTATTTTACAGAACTATTTAACGTTAAAAAATTGAAGCTCCAAAATCACATAATGACAAAAAATTTAACAATGCCATCACTAATTTCACAAGATCGTTAAAAGTTAAAAACTTGAAGCTCCAACCAAATTTTAATTATGAAAAATCAAAAATCGAACTGAATAACTAAATTTTTAAAAATTAAAATCGAAACCGACGAAAAAAATAAAATAAAAAACGAAATTGAATTTGAAAAAAAATTAATGCAATCGATTTTTTTTTATTCAAATCAAAATGTGCCCAGTTGTCTACTTCCTTGTATTAAATGGTGAAATTATTTTTTTTAATAAAATAAATAGGATATTGAAAAATCAAAATCGGATAACTAAATTTTTAAAAATTAAAATAAAAACCGACCGAAAAATAGAAAAAACAAAATCAATTTTTTTAAAAAATCAGTTCTGTTGGTTTTTTCAGTTCAAATCAAAACGTGCCCAGCTGAAAATTTTTGTAATAAATGGTGGTATTATTTTTTTTAAAATAAAATAAATAGGATATTAAATAGTGATGATTGAGGGAGGGGGACTTCTCTGTATTATTGTAATTGTATGGGATAAAAAAACATAAGGAGAGGGTCAGGTAAGAGTGGTGTCATAATATGTGGGTACATTCCTAATACTTTTAAACTTGTGGTTAAATACTTAATTGAGTTTGGAAAGTGGCTATCTATCCAACTTACCCTAGTAATGCAAAGATATTGTTATATAGGAATTGTATGGGAGGAATTAATAGGGCATAAACTATAATGTAAAGATTAGTAGTACAAGAATTGCAATGCAAAAATTATAATCCATGAATCGAAATATAGAAACTAAAATAAGAGTTATTTTGATAATTTTGTTATTTTAATTTATGTATTTTTAATTTTCATATTCTTATCCCATCTTCTGTATGCATAATCCCTATAATAAGTGACAACAAAGTACTATTTAAGTGGATTCGAAAACAACAGATTGAATCAGACATAAAGTTCACCCCTAACCTAGTTTCCCCTCTCCGAAAATGGAAGATAAAGTCATGATAAACGGGGTTATTTCACCCTTGCTGTTGAGTTGCTCAACCGCTCCTTAATTAGTCCGGTGGTCATGACATGCTATGGAACTAACTTCTACCGTGTTGGGGGAGAGAGACCAAGCAGGACATAACTAGTGGTGTAGGAGCCGACTCTTGCATATAAATTCATGCATAAATCATGTAATGTGATGTAGGCAACATAAATGCATCATATGTATGCAATCCTAAATTTTAACATAGCTTCCTATGTGTGATCTGTATATATACACAAAGGCATCAAATATCTATAATTTTTAATAATAGGTCTACACTTATCACTATTAAAAAAATCACTAATTTGAATTTTCCACGAAAAAATATTTAGTGGCTATTTACACAAATATTTTAATTATATCAGTGGAAAAAGGAAAAATAATAGTGTTTTCATACGGAAAAATAGGAAAGCTTCCCACTGTTTCAATGAGAATCTATTTCCCACAATATGTTTTCCTAGTTAGCTAGTTCAATGGAAAATTCATGTTTTATAAAACAAATTTTCCACTGGTTCACAGTGGGAAAAATCTTTGTTTCTAGTAGTGGATGATGTTGTAAGTAATTTATTTCCGTCTCTACTATTTCCTCCATTCTATTTTACTTAGTTTTCTTTCTAAATATGTTTGTTTCAAAGTTGTTCGTTTTCGCAAATCAAGAGTGTTTTATTACTTCTTTTTCATATTACCCTCAATATTAAATAACTAAAGAAAATAGTAATAGTTAAATTTAGAGTTTTAAAACATCATTAATAAGATTAATTTTATAAAATACACTTCTAATTAATATTTTCTTAATGAATGTTTCAAGTCAAAAGAGATCAAGTAAAATAAAACTGAGGGAGTACTTCTTAATTCATTTGGGTTGCGATATTTAATTCTTGTTATAGTTACGAAAACGAGATAAATTTATTAAAATATTCTAATGTGTTCTTTAAGAACCCCAAGGGTCGCAACTCTTAATAGGCACATCATGGAAATTTGCTTCCTTTTTTCCATATTCTCTCGAGAAGCATGCTTCTTTCAACTGTTTTTATGATTTTTGTTATCAAAGGTTGATCGATAATCTGGTGCATTAAGATTTTTACTATATAGGAGTGTATAGATTAAATTGTCAAGTCAAATTGAATCGGCGAATTAAATCAAACCGAGAAAAAAATTTGATTTGTGGTTTGGTTTGATTGATTTGGCGTTGGAAAAAAAAATCCCAATCATTCTTGGTTTGCTTTGGTGTTAACTATAGAAAAGTTAAACCGAATCCAAACCAAACCGACATAATATATATATAATTTTAACTTTTTATACACAAAAAATATTAATTATAATCTATTTTCTAAATACTTTTTAAATTAATTTTATTAATTTTTAATATTTAAAAAGTAAATGTAGATATATATTCAGATTTAGGCCTTTAAGTTATAATATTTATCCATTCATTGATAACTAAATGATCCGAAGTCCAACATAAACTTAAAACCTAAAACTTTTCACTCTTCAGTCACTTTTCATCTTACTTTTTAGTTTTCAGAGAGTTCTCCGCTCCTTCTTTCCACTCCTCGTTTTTCATAATTGTGGTTTTTCACTAGTACATGAGTGAAAACATACTTGATCTTGTCTACAATCATAATATAATTGTAAAAACTAAAGATTATAAAAAAAATCAAAAAAAACAAAAAATCAAAAAAATCGACTTAAACCTAAACCGAAAAAATTGAATTTATGTTGGTTTGATTTGGTTTATGGATTTAATAAACCGACATAATTGATTTGATTTTTTTTAGTAACCAAACCAACCCGATTTATGTACACCTCTATTGCTATGCATGGAGTCAGAGAAGGATCAGACTATAAAGATTGATCGATTATAAAAAAAAAAAATTAAAGAAAGGAAATTAGATTGGAAATTAAGATAACACTAGTTTCAAAAAAAATCTAATTTCTATCCAAGAGAAATAAATAGAAGGCTTTCATAAAATTTCTTGTAAAATCCAAATACAGAAATTAGATAATGAATTAGTGACTTAAGGAGTGTTTGGGATTGCTGTTGGGAAGTTAAAAGTGTTTTTCTGAGAAAAAATATATTTTTTTTAATAAGATAGGGTGTTTGGATAACTTATAAAACTGCTTTTAAATAGAAGCAGAAGCAGTTTTTCTGCCGTTAGGAAGAAGCAAAAAATTTTTGCTTTTCAAAAAAACAGAAGCAGAAGCTAGAAAATTATTTTTTTATTCCAAAAATATCCCTGTCACTTAAGCATATATACCAATATATTCCTTATTAATTAATTAACATATATCATAAGTTTGATTAAAGTTTTAATTTGAAATTTTATTCTTTATTTTTACATCATAAATTCTTTATTTTATTTTACAATTTATATATTATTGTTATTTATGTATTTATGTATATAAATATTGATTGAAAATTTTGTAATATGTACTTTTTAATTGAATAAAAAAAAATTTAACTAAAAATATTATAATAGATATTTAAAATAATTTCTCTCTAAAAATAATTTAATCTTAATAGTAAAGGTCTATTAATACATGTCTTTTTTAATAATTTGTCTCTCAAAAGCACTTTTTAAAAAAGATTGGCCAAACACAATCTATTTATCAAAAATACTTTTTAAATAAATTAGCCAAATACAAATTGTGTTTTTTCAAAAATACTTTTCTGAAAAGCTATTTTATAAAAATATTTCTCAAGATAACAATTTTCTTACAGCAATCCCAAACGGGCCCTTACTCTAATTTTCAGAGTGATAACGTTCTGATCTAACTTCTCTTTCTCTCTCTTTTGAGATAGTTACGAAAACCCAACAAATAATGAGATTAAACTCTACTCCCCCGTTCATCTTTATTTGTCTATTTTTAACTTGACACATATATTAAGAAATAATAAATAGAGGGGTAATTTTATTATACTACTCTTTGAATATAATAAATTTTTTACTTTGAAAAAAGCAATGAATGATAAATAATATTTAATATCAATGGTAGAATGAAAAAAAAAGGGAAAATTATGCATTAATATTTAAAATTAGATAAGTATTGTTGGATATTCCAAAATAAAAAAATGAACAAGTAAATATGAACCGAGAGAGTAATAAGCTTAGGAATTTTAGGAGTTTGACGATTAATTTACACTGTTCATCATGACTTCACAACTTGCCCACTGTACAGTACTTTTGAACAACTGAAGTGTACAACTGTTAGACAATTACGTTTATCTAAAATGCTTAAAAAAATGTGGATTATTATTGACGTAATTACTGATGATTTCATATTTCTTAAATTATCAGTTCATAAGGTAACAAGTACAGAACAAAACAAGAAATCACACAAATTTATTTGGATTATTATTTTTTTTTTGGAATAATCTTTCCCTTTATTCAGAATTAGTGTTTGATCATTATAAAATTTCCAAGTTCAATTTGGATTTCAAACTTTAAAAAGCCTATTTTTCAACTTTATCTTCATAAATTTCAAATAAAATATTCTCTTCTTTCCTTGTAAGAAAAATATAATCAATACAACTCTATACAATTTTAAGTTATAAATTTCAAATAAAATAAAAAAATATTTAAAAAAATATTTAAAATTCATGGCCAACCGCCTACTACACGATTGCATGCATAGTGCTGAAGTGAAAGAACATGGAATTGACAGTACACTACCCTAGTTGATGTCTAAAGTGGATGTAGGTTTCACAATTGGGAGGGCAATCAAGTGAAATCCAAAAAATATACAGTAATAAAAAAGAGAAATGTTTCATGATACGGAAGAAGGAAGCTATTCGCAATCATAATAACATACTCACTATAATTTTATAAATAAATTTGAGAAAATAGAATATACACAAATCTTACTCCTATTTTTATAAGATAGAAAAGTTGTTTCTGATGAATCAACAACAATAATATACTCAGTGTATTCTCATAAAATGGGGTCTAAAAAAAATAAAGTATACACAGTTCATACCACTACCTCAGATAAATCATTAGCTCAAAAGAAAAGAAAGAAGCATTTAGCAACTATGAAAAAGTAATTTCTAAATAGGGTTACTTTTTTTAATGCAATGATGATGTAAAAATATGAAGATTATAAAATAATGATAACTACGGTTTGATCTCAAGTAAATTAGAATCAACTATGAATCCTTAATTGATCACGTCGTTTTATTTAATATAGAAAAATATAAATGATTAAGTGATGTATAAAAAGGTAATTATAATTACGGTTTAAGTGTTGATACGTATTTTTAAATGCTACAGCCTACAATTGGTTTTATATAAATAAGTAGTTACACTTTTGAATATGAATGCTAAAATAAATAGTTGATATGTTCAATAAAAAAAGAGTTGATAAGTTGTTGTTTTTAAAACGACTAAAATATCTGAAAATTCTTACAAAAGAAATTTATACAATTTAAAATATCTTTGTAAAGAAAAAAAAAAGGGTATGACGAATATGAAAGGGAGATAAAGTTAAGAATTTTGTTTTGAAAAATTATTTTGAGGATCAAGAAAATATTAAGAATAAAACAATAAAAATCGTAAGCTGAAAATTAAGATTATAAGTTCCGAAAATTAAGATTATAAGTTGTGAGTTACTAGCGTAAGGCTTTTGATTGATTTGACTTACAATTAAGCACTTTTAACTTATAAACACTTTGGATATTTACAAAACGTATAAATAAGCTAAAAAGTGATTATAAGCTAGTTTGATCAATTGTTAAGTTATTTAGTATGCGGAATGAAATAAATAAAAATATCTCATTGGTTAAAATATTTTATGAGATTAATTATACCACCTAAAATAACTAATTTTATCATTTTAATAGAAATAATAATATAAAGTAATTTTAAAACTAGTTAATACTCATAATTAAACACATGATAAAATAAATTCATACTTTATCTTAAGATTATTCTTTTTATGTCGTTAACCAAATGGATCCTTAATTCAATAAAGAGAAAAAGACTATTCCCTTCATTTCATTTTACCAGGTTGTTATTGATTTGACACACCACTTAAAAAAATTTAATTAGAGGTGTATTTTATTAATGATATTTTGCAACTTTAAATTGGATAATTATTATTTTATGTTGTTATTTAATACTAAGAGTAGAAAGAAAAAAATATATCCATTTCCTTATAAATATTTCTTTTGGGTTGTGATTTTGTTTCTAAATAGGTGTATGTTTATGTCTTCAAGAATACTTTGATCATAATCTTCCTAATATGCCCTTGAGTTTAAATATAGTAATCAATATCAACTTGAAAAGAGATATAATTTAATTAAGTATAAATTAGTAAAGTTCTCTTTAATTTTTTAAAAATGAATAGTTTATTAAAGAGTGTGTCTAAATCAAAAGTAATACTTATTTAGAAATAGCGGGAGTAACAAAATTCTCTTTTAACTTCACAAATTGAACAAGCAATTTGAAACGATTATTTTTCGTATAGGCCTGGTGAAACGAGACGGAGGGAGTACTTCCATTGTTGGTCCCAGCCAGCTGAATTGCATATTCCCAATTAATTCAGACTTCGCCACACATGCAAAAGTTAAAAGTTAGTTCAACTATATTAGGTAAAATATTGTTTCTGCACAATTTCATCAGAGTTGCGTCTTTTGTTCCTTGGAATTTTTCAAGTTCGGTTAATGTATGCTTTACTGACGAGTAATTAAATAAGGAATCTTTTAAACCTGCCAAAAAAAATTGACGTGTTACTCTACTATGAAATGTACAGACTTCATCTCAAGTGGTAAAAGCCAAAATGTATACTCCCTCTGTCTCAATACTCTTATTTTTTCTTTCTTGATCTGTCTAAAAAATGAGACATCTTTTAATATTTATTATGCTCAGTAGGTGTTTTGCCATGAAAACCAAATAAAAGTTGGAGTTAGAGTTACAATTGGAGTTGTATTTGGTTATAATCATGAATATAAATTAAAATTGTTTTTGAATTTTTGTGAGAGAAATGAAAATGAAAAAAGTGAAAATAAATTTTACTTCTTTTTCAAATTCCGAAATTCAACAATTTTATGACCAAATACGTTTTCAAAATTTAACTCCTGAAAAAAACAAATATTTTTCATGATCAAACATCCCCTAAGTTTTTCAGTTCTAATATTTAAATGAAAAGTTTAAAATCATAAAATTTAAGGATTATACATGCCGTTAATTTAATATTATAATATTAAAAAGTATCTTATTATTTTTTAATTGTTTCTTAGTCAAATTAAGACTGAAAGGAATATCTTTAAGTACACGACATGCGTCTACTTCACTATTTGTCCAAGTAAATTATAAATATGAGTAATTTGTTTTTATATACGTCAACAAATTCTGATTATTGAATGTGATGGAAAGTGAATGGAAAATAGAGGGAAAAGTGGATTTGTATCTTCACTTTAAGGAATAGGTATTCTCCCATATTGGTGGGAGACAAGAACTTTTGTATGTTTAAATATAGAAGTGTTCCTTTTTGTGGATAGTGAAACAAGAAGAAGACAAGTATCATGCCATCGTCGTCGTCGCTCGCTTGGCTCGACTTCGGCTTGCGAACGCACATGAACAGATGCGGCCACATGTCACAATGCATCTCGAAGGGATGCGATCCTTCGATGCACTGGTTAGAACTGAAAAGGCAACCTGTGCGCGCACCTGGCATATGTGCCAACGCAGGTCGGCCTGGACACACTGGAATGTGCCAAATGGTCACCTGCGGATGCAGGTCGCGATGCAGGTGACGTCTGAAGCATTAACTTTTGGATTATAAATATTAGTTTTTTTCCTCAGATGAAGGATACGAAAATTATTAGTTTACAAAGTCAAAAACTTTCTTCTTTTCAAAAGAAATCAAAGTAAGTGTGATTTACTCTGTTTGTTGAGTTCGACGAAGTTCTGTAAATTCCATTACCGATTTTGCAGAATAGTGTTCTATTGTATCATGGTAGGAATTAATCCAAATCTTGGGCAATTGTGAAGGGATTAAATTCTTTAAGGAAACACAGTTTACTGTGGGCTTAGAACTAAATTCACATCAATTTTCTGATTTTCGATTGCAGAGAAATAACAAGCTTAAAGAATTTAATTTTGTGTTTTTGTTTTACTTTTTCTGCTTCATCTATTTTTCTGGTGTTGTTGGAGATTAAAGTCTAATGACTTTCTACTCCACTTTTTAACTCGGTTCGAAGAACATAAAAACTTCATTGAGTTAATAAAGTATATTTCTATCGATTAGAAGAACATAAAAACTTCATCGACTGAATAAAGACCATATTGATAGTTAACCAGCTTATTGAATTTTGTTTGTGTGTGTTCAAATAGAAATGGGAGAACCAACTAATAGTGTGATGGCTACTGCATCTGCGGCAACGAATGACGTTTCGTCAAGCCGTGTTATTCCCGTTATGACTGCAGCAGAAAAGCCCAAAAAGTTTTTCGGAAGTGACTTCAAAAGGTGGCAACAGAAGATGCTATTCTATCTAACCACTCCAAGCTTGTAGAAGTTTATTGCGGAGAACATTCCAACTTTACCAGATGATACTCCTGAGAAAGAACGATTTATGGTGACAGAGGCATGGAATCACTCTGATTTTCTGTGCAAGAACTATATCCTAAATGGACTGGAACATAGTCTATACAATGTCTATAATGTTTGCAAAACTTCAAAAGAACTTTGGGACGCTTTAGACAAGAAGTATAAGACAAAAGATGCCGGACAAAAGAAGTTTGTAGCAGCCAAGTTTCTAGAGTTCAAGATAGTTGACAACAAATCCGTCATGACTCAAGTCCAAGAATTGCAAGTTATCATACATGGTTTACTTGGGGAAGGAATGGTTATCAACGAAGTTTTTCAAGTAGCAGCCTTTATTGAAAAGTTGCCTCCTTTGTGGAGGGACTTTAAGAACTATTTGAAACATAAACGAAAAGAAATGACATTGGAGGATTTGATTGTTTGGCTGCGGATTGAAGAAGACCACAAAATTGCAGAAAAGAAAGCAAATGCAAAGACATCAATTGCAGGAGCAAACAATATTGAAACTCCTCAAAAGAAAAAAAAAAGAAAGAAGTCGGATGATAAGAAGGAAGCACCAGAGAAGAAAAAGTTCAAAGGAAATTACTACAATTGTGGCAAGGTTTGTCATATGACTTCAGTTTGTCGTGCTCCAAAGAAATATAAGAAGAAAGAGCAAGCAAACATGAATGAAGAAGTAGACAACCTTTGTACAATGCTCTCAGAATGTAACTTGGTGGGAAATCCCAACAAATGGTGGATTGATTCAGGTGCTACCCGACATGTGTGTTCCAACAATGAACTGTTTTCATCCTATACTTCTTCAGGAAAAGGCGAGACCATTTGTATGACGAATTCAGCAAGCATAAAAATAGAAGAAACGGACAAGGTTGTCTTGAAGATGACTTCAGGCAAGATGGTGACCCTCAACAATGTCCTTCATGTTCCTGAAATGCGAAAGAATTTGGTCTCAACATCACTTCCAGTCAAGAATGGTTTTAAGTGTGTGCTTGTATTTGATAAAGTTGTAGTCAATAAGAATTACATGTATGTAGGAAAAGGTTACCTCACCGAGGGCCTCTTCAAACTAAATGTTATTTCTATTGATATGAATAAGATTCTGCTTCTTCTTACTTGCTTGAGTCAAATCATTTATGGCATGCACGTTTAAGACATGTAAATTATAAAATCATGCGGAAAATAATTAACTTAGAAATCTTACCTAAGATTGAAAGTAATAATTTGAAATGTCAAGTACGTGTGGAATCAAAGTATGCAAAACATCCTTATAAGTCGATTGAAAGGAATTCAAATTCCTTAGACTTAATCCATAAAGACATTTATGACATGAAGTCTATACCATCTCGTGATGAAAAAAGATACTTCATAACTTTCATTAATGATAACACTCGATATTGCTATGTTTATCTGCTTAATAGCAAAGATGAGGCAATTGATGCATTCAAGCAATACAAGAATAAAGTTGAAACACAACTTAATAAGAAAATCAAAATGATTAAAAGTGATAGGGGTGGTGAATATGAATCTCCTTTTGAAGAAATATGTTTGGAATATGGAATTATTCATCAAACAACTACCCCATACACTCCACAATCCAATGGGGTTTCGAAAAGAAAGAATAGAACATTAAAGGAGATAAAGAATGTTTGTTGATAAGTTCTGGTTTACCACATAACTTATGGGGGGAAGCTGTTCTAACAGCCAATCGGATACTCAATCGTATACCCCACAGTAAAACAAAGTCCATTCCATATGAACAATGTAAAGGAAGGAAACCCAGCTTGAAATATTTTAAAGTGTGGGGGTGTTTGACTAAAGTGAAAGTTCCTAAACTCAAAAGGGGGACAAAAATAATTGATTGTGTTTTCATTACATATGCAACCAATAGCAAAGCATATCATTTTCTCGTTCATAAATTAGAAAATCCCGACATTCATGTGAATACGGTAATTGAATCAGATAATGCTGAATTTTTTGAAAACATTTATCCGTATAAAAATGAATGTAAGTCGTCTAGTGAAAAATCTAAATGACCTCGGGAAGTGTCAAAAGGAAGTACACCTAATGAGGAAAGTCCAAGGCGTAACAAACGTCAAAAGATTTCAACTTCCTTTGGTCCCGATTTCTTGACATTCTGTCATGACCCGAACCAAAGCCCTAGCTGTGATGGGCTTCCCAAACCAATAATGGCCTAAGAAGGCCCCTTAGCATTACATCATAAGCATAATCATAGTAAAAATGCACAAAATAGACCCATAAAATAAGATATTCAACTGAAAGATAACTAAAGTCCAAAATCTTGGAATGTAACATCAAAATAATAACCAACTTGAATCTACGAAGCCTCTAACATTATGAATAGAAATTCTAGCAGGGACATGGCCCCGAAAACACCAGAAAACCCAAATAGTCTGAATTCAACTGAAAATAAGTCTAAGATATATGCCTTCCGGAAGATGGATGGCTCACCACAGGTTAGCTGGAACTTTGAATGTATCCTAATGCAGGGTAGAATCTCTGTTAAGTGCTTCGGAACCTACATCATGAAAAGATGTAGCGTCCAGGGTCAGTACGATGAGTACTGGCATGCAATCCGAGAAAAAGAAATCCAAAAAAATTTATGTAATATTATAATAATTAAAATTTGGAAAACTTCACAATATAAGTCTGTCATAAAAGAGGTACGAAATAAAGAACATTTAAAATATAAAATAAAGCAATCATTTGAAATTCTTTAGTTTTGAACTATGTGATTACACCGACATTAAGTAACCCAAGGGCAATATGGGTCCAGTACTCCCCAACTGGCGGGGCCTCAGTACATGTTAGCCACATAGACTGAGATAACATATTTGGACAAGTATAACATAATCATAGCTACATACAACTGCTCAAGGCAAGTATATAGTGGTCATCCATTTTTCAGGACAAGACCTCCCCATGTCGGTAAATGCGGTTTCAAGCGTTGGACACAAGGACGATACTTTCTCGGTGAACCTACACAATTCTCTTTAAGCCCAATTAAAATATTTTCATTACATTTAATCATGAAGTATTTCATTAAGGCATTCATATTTTTGGTATCGTCATACCAAGACTTACAAGTCAGTATCTCCTGCCAAATCATTATCATTAAACATTTTTAACTCCAAAATCCCGCCTTTAAAATCATAAACATAATCATAATCGAAATTCCCATAACAATTTCAAACCATTTGAATAGCACAATACCTTCAATGATATAAATGGCGGGGAAAACATTTATATTCCTTATGAAATTTCAAAGCTTTCAAGAGACTACAAATCATGGCTTAACATTTATTAGGTTAACATTCAAACTTTAAGATATAATAGTTCATTGTTTTCAAAAAGCCAATTCAATCTCAAAAACCCCAATTAAAAATTGAATCTTTATTCATAAAGAAAAGGGGAAAATTCATATCAATCTTGAAATAACAAAATCCTCAGCCCTAGTTTCAAATCACCATCATAATGTACATAGTAAAAAATTATTCACAAATTTGGAATAGTAATTGAAATAGGGAGCGTTCAAACATGCCTTTTGATAGAAAGAATTTGGGAAAGCTGGAATTTGAGCCTTGAATCTTGAAACCTAGATGTTCTTGCTTCTTTGAATGTTTTGGGGGAGGAGAAAAAGGTTTATAATCGTATTCCTCTTCAAAATAAGTATAACTGATCGCTTAGAAGGTGTTTAAGTGTGAAAGGGTCGGATCTCATAAGGAAAAAATAACAAAAATGACCCTAAAAAATTTCTCGGAATCAGGTCCACGACTTGATCTACGAGTCGTGGAACCAGTTCATGGTTCATGTATTCAAGTCATGCAAATCAGATGAATTTTTTCAACTTGTAGGATCTGCTCTACGACTTGATCTACGGGTCATGGAACCAGTCCATGGTCCATGGATTCAATCTGTGAAAATCTGAAATCCAATTTTTTCAGCCTAAATTCGTATAAATTTATGGGTAGTTGAAGGTTCTAAAATTTTGGGGTGTTAAAATATCCCCCCTTGGGATCATTCATCCCCGAATGATGATTAGAGAAACAGTTAGCTTGAATAAAGAGATTGCATGAAACTTGAAGGACATGAACTTATAAGATAAACGATGAGTATAATGTTAGTACCTTAAATGACGTCACCCGACGCCGGAAACAAGAAGGGATATCTAGTCCTCATGTCTTCCTCGACTTCCCAAGTACCCTCCTCCACCTTTTGATTCCTCCACAAGACCTTAACTGAAGCTATTTCTTTGGTTCTCAACTTTCGTACTTGCCTATCCAAAATCTCTATAGGAATTTCCTCATAAGACAAAGAGTGGTCCACACTAATGTTCTCTAAGGGAATCACAAGATAATGATCACCCACACACTTTTTAAGCATAGACATATGAAATATGGGATGAATCGAAGCCAAACTCATGGGCAATTCTAGCTCATAAGTAACACTACCAAACTTTCTCAAAATCTGATACGGGCCAATATAATGAGGACTGAGCTTACCTATCTTTCCAAATCTCATTACTCCCTTCATAGGAGCAACTTTCAAGAATACCCAATCACTAATCTCAAACTCCAACTCTCCTCCCTTCACATCCGCATATGACTTTTGGCGACTTTGAGTAGTCATAAGCCTTTCGCGAATAACCTTAACTTTCTTCATCGCTTGGTGAACAAGACCAGGCCCTAACAATCGAGTTTCACCCTCTTCATACCACCCAATTGGTGATCTACATCTCCTACTATAAAGAGCCTCGAAATGAGTCATTCGGATTCTAGAGTGATAACTTTTATTATAAAAAAACTCAATAAGAGGCAAGTAATCCACCCAAATACCTTTAAAGTCAATAACACAGGCCCTTAGCATATCTTCTAAGGTCTAAATAGTATGCTCCGCTTGCCCGTCCATTTGAATATGGAAAGCGGTACTAAGGTTCACCTGTGTACCTAAACCTTTCTGAAAAGATTTCCAAAATTAAGAAGAAAATTGAGTACCTTTGTCGGATATGATGGACACTGGACCTCTATGAAGCCGAACTATCTCCTGAATATACAACTTAGCATAATCCTCTCCCGAATAGTTTGTCCACATAGGAAGAAAGTGAGCAGATTTAGGTATCCTATCCACAATGACCCAGATGGAATCGTATTGGTTCCGAGAATGCGGAAGGCCGGTGATGAAATCCATATTTATTGTAACACCCCGTACCTTCCTAACCCAATGTGATGACGATGAACAACGTTTACTTAGGTGTCGAGAGCTATACGTATGTATTTGGTAATGTTAGTGATGGAAAAATTAAAATTTGGCCTTGTACATATGCTTAACCTTGCGTAGAAGGTGTTTTACGATCTTCATGGCGCATTTGTTGGGTTCAAAACGAGGCTAAGAGAACCTCTAAACAAAGTATATTAAGGTTAAGAAGTAAGTTAAAGAATAGGATTTGAAGTATCTAACCAAACCCGCGAAGAAAAATCGAAAAATGAAATTTTCGAAAAATTTAAGGGAAGGGCGCGTTGGGTAGCGTTCCACGCTGCTATGGGCTAAAATTTTTAGTCCAGAGGCAGTAAAGGGGCGCGCCAAGCAGCGTGCCACGCCGCCCCTGCACACCTTTCAAAAGTTGAAAATTTTGTTTAAGTCCCAAGGGTTCCCGGGGACATATTGAGCCAATTTTTTGCCACGATTCTTCTACAACCATGAGAATATACATGAAATGAGTAAGATATTATATTGGTATGATAAATTAATGTCACACCCCGAATTCCATCGAGACGTGATTGGCACCCGTAGCCGATAAGGCCCGAGAGAACCAACCTTTACCTATGTTCACTCATATGCATCTCATAATCATAACCACCAGTGCATAAGAACATGAAAGACGAAAAAAGGAAAACATGGGACATTTTGATACATACATAAGAAACTTGGCCGTTGTGGCCATCCAGTGAAAACAACATGTGTCTTTTACACTGTTACACCCACATCGGTCTACAAAAGCCTCTAACAAGAGCATTGACCAAAACAAACCAAAAGTCGGGACAAGTCCCCGCTTTATACAACATGTACATCATCAAAACATATATCTACTATGACTCGGAGAAACCCCGAATTAACTGGAGCTCACCAAGGAACTGCTAACACTGGCAATCTACTGGGGAGGCCTACTGGGACCTGCGCCTGCAGCAAGTAAGGTAAATTCCCCGAGAGGGGTCAGTACGAAATAAGTACTGAGTATGCAAGGCTCAGATGAAACTATACAACACATGAATATTTCAATGAATATATCAATGAACTCAAAACATATGAATAATCAATGTGAATAAGTCACCATGTTACGTTTTGGAAACCATGTGGATTGCTTTCATTATTTTCATTACTTTCTTTATCTCAATGCTCACATGTCATTACATATCACAATGTGCCCGGGCCCTGACTGATCAGTGGGTCTTTCATATCATCATATAGGGATCGAGTCGAGCTAGGCTTATGCCCCTAGACTTGCCACCCTCGGGATCGAGTCGAGCTAGGCTTACGCCCCTAGACTTGCCACCCATAAATCCATATCTCGGGATCGAGTCAAGCTAGGCTTACGCCCCTAGACTTGCCACCCGTACTTGATCATTGACCACATTTGCATTACTTTGATCTTTACTTTGAGATTGTTACTTTGATAGTCATAACATCACTTTGGAACTTTTGAACATCACATTGTTGGAAACTTTGAATCATTGATCAATGAGTAAGAGACATATGAGTAACCTTATTGGAAATATAATATCATTATGAACCTAACACCATTGGCACCATTGGAACAATAATCAAGGAACAAGGGACATGAGTATGACTACTATTGGAACTTTGGGACAATACCTTATTGGACTTTTGGAACATTAACCATGAATATGATACATGAGATTCGCAAATGATCCATGAGTAGAAAATATATGACAATGACTAGTGATAAACGGATATCGGATACCTTAGCACATTTCGGGATAGAACTAGTGACATGTCAATATGGACACTATTTGATGCAGAAAGATACGGACAAAGTAACCTTACATACCTTGGATTCGCAATACGAATCTACAACCTTAGATGCGTAGACAATAATCCCGCTCCTTCTTTATGTGTCACTCTACAACATAAATACATAACGAAATTCACATTAACCACCAAGTACTTTACAAATGCATACAATGTCAATGAGTTACATGTTTGCCTTTAAACATGTCATTTCCTCTTAACAAAACCATTGATCATACTATTATTCCAAAAATTCCATAATATTCCCAACATTGACCAATACATGAAAATCAATACATTTCACCACAATACTTCTCCTTTACACTTTCTTATCCATAACACATCACAAATAATCCATCAAAGTACCTTAATACAACTCATAACACATATCGGCCAAAATCCCACAATTTCCACTTATAGATAAGAACAAGTTTAATATCAAAAATAACACCATACTTGTTCATATTTTGTCCATACCATGCTTTTTCATCAAAGGCACAAGGCCTGATTCACACTTGAATTCCATATACCACAAATCTCATACAAAATCACCAAGTACCATGACCAACTTTTCCAAGCACAACCAACATGATATACATATTCTTTTATGCATATAAGATATTAATTCATGAAAATAAATACTTACCAAGGCTTGAAATATGTTGATCTTGTCCAAGGAGTCCCAAGGAATTATTTTGCTTTAGGGTTTGGAAATGAGAAATGTTGAGAAAAATATTTTAAAGGCATGAGAGGTTTTGTACAATAAAAATCTGATTTGCCCCTTTATATAGGCCTCTCATGTTGTCCTTAGCCAATTCTTGGCATTTAATAATGTGTCTAGAAGGTCAAATGGAAGAATGGGTCTTTTGACCCATTTGGGCCATGGATTTCTTCCACTTTTGGGCCTTAATTTGGCCCAAGAAGACATATCCATTTAACCCAACAAGTTTCATGCATTATTCACCATATCTCTCATGTTTATATAATTCCATAATGTTACGACAATATTCTCTTAAAAGATTCTCATTCGTCGCCTCGATCGCAAAAATTGGAATTCTAGTCGCCCTTGGCTTCATTGGACATTTTGGATCACTATTCTCATTTCATGATTTGATCATGTAGGAGTATGTAAAAGTGTGTTGAAGCTTTAACAATTCTCAAATAACTTCAAAGAATCAAAAGAAACCATCTAGAAATCGTCGTAGAATTGCGTTACGAAACGACTCCGGAAAGGCATAGGTTTTTGTTCCTTGCGCCACACCCCCTGAAACAGGGTAGTGGCGCAAGAATTGGGCCTGCTCTGAAGTTTATGCAGGCTGGTGGCTTGCGCCACACCCCTGAAACAGGGTAGTGGCGCAAGTCTCAGCACATTGCTGAAATTTCCGGCCACTTATCCAATGTGTACGTATCGTCCAATCCTTTATCCAAACACTACAAAATACTTACTTAGTGATCTTAACCATCAAGTAAACATGACTTAAAGTCACCAAATGAGGTTAGAATATGTACGAGTTCTTACCCAAATGCTCCATGAAATCACAACACACCTCCTACGACGATCTAATCGCACATGTTACGTTCCGATATCAAATGTTTTACCAATGACACTATAAAACACATATGCACGGCATCTCAACACATATGTAGGGATCAAGTGAGGTTATAAAATTACGGGGTGTTACAATTAACTCGAGAACGAAATTGGGGTCAAAATGACGATTTTACCCTTTTGGGCAAAATTGGCCATACGTGGCTAGAATCGCTTATTTTTGGGATTGAGGCTACGGATGTGAATGAAATGAGTAGGAATATTGTCGTAACACGTATGAGATGATGAAACCACGAGAAATTATTGATTTTATTGGGTTAAGTAACTTGGGCCCAAAAAGGACCCAAAAATGAAAAGAAAACATGGCCCAATGGGTCACAAGACCCATTCTTCCAATTGACTAAGTCATACACATAAATTATTGAATCAAAGTGGATAAGCATATACTTGAGAGCCTATAAAAAGGTCAAGAAATCTGATTTTTAATTCTTACAAAGGCTCATGCCTTTTAGACAAATATCCAAGGTATTTTCTTCAAACCCTAAGAGTTCAAAGCCAAACTTTGGATCAAGATCAATATCTTCCAAGCCTAGGTAAGTGATTATTGTCATGGATTAATATATTATATGCATGGGAGAGTATGTGAATCTTGTTGGTTATACTTGAAAGAGTTGAACATAGTACTTTGGGTTTTTGTACAAGATATGCCATCCATGAGATTTGAACTTGAATTATGGCTTGTGCCTTTTATGAAAGATCATGGTATGGATAAAATATGAACGTCTATGGTGTTATTTTTGTTGTTAAACTAGTTCTTGTCTATAAGTGTAAATTTTGGGATTTTGGCCGATATGTGCTATGAAGTGTATTAAGGTGAATTGATGGATTATTTGTGATGTGGTGTGGATAAGAAAGTGTAAAGGAGGAGTGTTGTGGTGAAATGCAATGATTATTATGTATTGGTCAATGTTGGGAATATTGGAGGATTTTTGGAATAATGATGCTATCAATGGTTTTGTCAAGGGGAAATGACATGTTTCAAGCAAACATGTACCCCATTGATGTTATATGCATTTGTAAAGTAGTTGTTGGTTAATGTGAATCCCGTTATGTATTTGTGTTGTAGAATGACACATAAATAAGGAGCGGGACTATTGTATGCACATCTATGATTGGATATCCGTATTGAGAGTACAAGGTATGTAAGGTTACTCTGTCCGTATCTTTTTGCCGTAAATAGTATCCACATTGCTATTTCACTAGTCCTATCCCAAAATGTGCTAAGGTACCCTATATCCGTTTATCACTAGTCATTGTCATACCTTTCCTACTCATGGATCATTTGTGAGTCTCATATCTCATTATCATGGTTAATGTTCCAAAAGCTCAAACAAGGTTATGGTCCAATGTTCCAATATTGGTTATGCTCATGTATCTTGTTATGATGGTTCCAATGGCGTCATGTTTCCAATAATGTTTATTCACATGTTTTCTATTTTGATTATGGTTCCAAGTTTCCAAACATGCTATGTCAATCTCTCACAAGTGAACGTACCAATCTCATATCTCTTACTCTTTGGCTAATGATCAAAAGTTTCAAGTGATGTTATGACTATCAAAATACCAATCTCAAAGTAAAGAACAAAGTAATGCAAATGTGGTCAATGATCAAGTATGGGTGGAAAGTCTAGGGGCGTAAGCCTAGCTCGACTCGATCCCGATGTGTTGATTTATGGGTGGCAAGTCTAGGGGCATAAGCCTAGCTCGACTCGATCCCGATGTGTTGATTTATGGGTGGCAAGTCTAGGGGCATAAGCCTAGCTCGACTCGATCCCGATGTATGATTTATGGGTGGCAGGTCTAGGGGCATAAGCCTAGCTCGACCCGATCCCTGGGTGGCAGGTCTAGGGGCACAAGCCTAGCTCGACCCAATCCCAACATGACGATAAGTCATGTAAAGACCCACTGATCAGTAGGGGCCCGGGTACATTGTGACATATGTAATGGCATTGAAGTAAAGAGGCATGAAAGCGATGAAATCAATGAAAGTAATACACATGGGTTCCAAAGTGCAAAATGGTTACTTATTCATCTGATTATGCATATGCATTTGAGTTCCATTGAGTTCATTGAACTATTCCTGTGTTGTATAGTTTCATTTGTGCCTTACATACTCAGTACATTCTTCGTACTGACCCCTCTCGGGGAACTTACCTTACATGCTGCAGGCACAGGAGTTAGTAGATCGCCGCAGTAAGTGGCGAGATTTCTGCAGATTGTTGGTGAGCTCCAGTTGCTTCGGGGCTTCCCAAGTCACATGTGTATAGTAGATGTTGGCACTTGTAAACATTGTATAGGTATGGTCATGTATCTATTAGAGGCTTTGTAGACATATGTGGGGTATCATGAGGTAAAAGATGTACGTGCATTTTGACGAAATGGCCCTAACGGCTAAATTGCATAGATATTACATATGTTGTCATGCCTTCCGCTATTGATATTTAATTACATGAAATAAGATGATATTCATACGCGAACATACATATGAGAGTACATGAGCAAGAGCAAAGATTGGTTCTCTCGGGCCTTATCGGCTTCGGGTGCCAATCACGCCTCGTTGGAATTCGGGATGTGACATTTATCATTTCCCACTTTCACATGGGAATGGCCATCTCCTGAGACGTGTCACCAGGCCTTAAGTGCTCAACCTTAACTTGTTGTCAATTTAAACACTTAGCAACAAAGTTCACAACATCCCTTTTCATATTATTCCGCCAGTACATCTCTTTCAAGTCATGATACATCTTAGTAGAATCGGGGTGAACAGTATACCTAGAGATATGGGCTTCAGTCAAGATTCTCTCTCGTATCCCATCGACGTTGGGAACACACAGTCTCTCTTGATATCGTAAAATACTATCTCCCCCAATCTCAAAAGCTAAAATCTTTTATTGCCCAACATCTTTCTTGATTTGCATAAGTATGGGATCATTAACCTGTTTCTCCTTAACTTCAGCACCTAATGAAGACTTAGGCACTTCGTGAACAATCACTCTCCCATCTTCGGAATCCAAGAGTCGGACTCCCAAATTAGCAAGCCTGTGAATTTCCTTCACTAAACCCCTCTTTTCTTCCTCAACATGAAAAAGGCTCCCCATGGACAACCTGCTAAGAGCATCAGTAACAACATTAGCTTTACCTGGATGATAGTGCAAACTCATGTCATAATCCTTTAGTAACTCAAGCCACCTCCTCTGCCTGAGATTCAACTCCTTTTGTGTGAAAATATACTGCAAACTCTTGTGATCTGAACAAATATCCACATGCACTCCATATAACTAATGACTCTGAATCTTAAATACAAAAACCACAGCCGCCAACTCAAGATCATGGGTAGGATAATTCTTCTCATGCACTTTAAGTTGCCTAAAAGCATAGGCCACAACCTTCCCATGCTGCATGAGTACACCACCAAGTCCCACCCGGGACACATCACAATACACCACAAATCCTTCAGTACCATCGGGAAATGGCAAAATAGGGGCTGAGGTTAAACGACCCTTCAACTTCTCAAAAATATTCTCACAAGCATCAGACCACAAAAACTTCACCTTTTTTTGAGTCAACTTCGTTAGTGGAGCAGCTATAGAGGAAAAACTCTCCATGAACCTTCTATAATACCTTGCCAGACCCAAGAAACTCCTAATATCAGTCGGAGTTATTGGTCTAGGCCAATTATTAACCGCCTCAATCTTTTGGGGTTCAACTTTAATTCCTTCACTAGAAACAATATGACCAAGAAACGTTACGACATTAAGCCAGAATTCACACATAGAAAATTTGGCATACAACTCTTGGTCCTTAAGGCCCTGAAGTACAATTCGGAGGTGATTGGCATGCTTCTCCTCACTCCGGGAGTACACCGGAATATCATCAATGAAAGACTATGACAAAAAGGTCCAAAAACTGCCTAAACACCTTGTTCATAAGATCCATAAAATCTGTAGGTGCTTTAGTCAGACCAAAAGACATAACTAGAAATTCATAATGGCCATACCGGGTTCGAAAACCAGTCTTGGGAATATCTGTTTACCTAACTTTCAGCTGATGATACCTCGAATGGAGATTTATTTTGGAGAAACACTTAGCACCCTGAAGCTGCTAAAAAAGAACATCAATTCTAGGAAAAGGGTATTTATTTTTCACAGTGACCTTATTCAACTAACGATAATCTATGCACATACGAAGGGACCTATCTTTCTTTCACACGAAGAGTACCGGAGCACCCCAAAAAGAAACACTAGGGCGGATAAAACCCTTATCAAGAAGGTCCTTCAACTAATCTTTTAACTCTTTTAGCTCCGCTAGAGCCATTCTATAGGGAGGAATGGAAATAGGTCGAGGGTCAGGCAAAAGATCAATACCAAACTCTATTTTCCTGTTGGGAGGAATACCGAAAAGGTCATCGGGAAAAACTTTGGGGGATTCATTGACTACCGGAACTAACTGCAGTGAGGGACTTTCAGCACTAGAATCTTTGGCCCTAACTAGGTGGTACAAACAATCCTTAGATATCAATTTTCGGGCTCTAAGATAAGAAATAAACTTTTCCTTTGATGCTAAGGAATCACCCTCCCACTCTATAGCTGGCTCATTAGGAAAATGAAAGGTGACTCTACGGGTTCTACAATCCAAGGTAGCATAACAAGAGTGGAGCCAATCTATTCCCAGATTTAAATCAAAATCCACCATAGTGTCCCGATGAAAGATAGAAACCACACAGTTTTTATAGACCCGTCTAGTAATAACAGACTCACCAACAAGAGTAGGGACTAAGAAGGGTTTAGAAATATTCTCGGGACCAAAATCAAAACTCACAGCCAAAGGGGTCACATAAGATAGAGTGGATCCATGATCAAGTAACATATAAACATCACGGGAGAAAATCTGTAACATACCCGTGAAAAAATCTGGGGAGGCCTCTGAATCCTGACGAGTAGATAGGGCAAACAAATGGTTACGGCCTCCGTCGGTTCCCGAAGTAGTACCCTTAGCTGCTGGGGCTGAAGAAGCGGTAACTTGGGATTTATTGCCCCCAAAAGTTCCTTTTGCCGAAGGGTATTCCCACTGAAATGACCAGCCTGACCACAACCATAACACATACCTTGCCCAAATGACAAGGTCCACGGTGGAACTTTTCATAAATACGACAAGGAGGATAAGAATGAGTTGATTGAGTCACACTGCCCTAAGATTGAGTGCCCTGCATCTTGGAGCCATTGCTAGGCTGAAATCGCTGGTCGCTCGAAGGCTTAGGGGCAGGTGCACTAGCTGAAGACTAAACATTACCCCAAGATTTCTTCTAATGCCATCTCTTACCCCACTTAGCGATACCACCAGACTGCTGATTTGTCTCCTAGTCTGCCTACCTAGCCCTCTTACTTTGCCTATCTTCAACCTCTGCCTGTCTCTTCTTTTCATTCTCTACCTGCTGCATAAACACCACCAACCTGGATATATCCATGTCACTATTCAACATTGCACCTCTACATTCCAGTACTAAATCATCCTTAAGATCGAAAACAAACTTCCTCATTCGAGACATCATATTGGACACTAATTTCGGAGCATAACGAGACAACTGAGTGAACTTCAAAGAATATTCCTTGACACTCATCTTCCCTTACTTCAAGTTCACAAACTCCTCAGCCTTAGCTTCCCTTAATTCTTGAGGAAAGAAGTGATGAAGAAAGGCTTGAGAGAAATCCTCCCAAACCGCAGGCTCAACATCTTCACCCCTAAATTCTTCCCATTCATCATACCACTGATAAGCTACCTCCTTCAACTGATAAGCTACAAATTTCATCCCTTCAGTATCACTAGCATTCAACACCCTAAAACTCTTTTCTATTTCATCCACAAACCCTTACGGATCCTTCTCAACTTTAGACCCAGTAAATATCGGTGGATTCAATCGCATAAACTGACCCACCCGGGTAGCATTAGAAGAACCAATGGAAGAACCACCACTACCAGATTGACGAACCTGGGATGACATAATCTGGGCAAGCATCTGAATAGTCTATCTGAACTCTACATTTAAGACTTCACCCTGAGAAGCCTGGTACGGTTGCTGTCGATTTTAGGGGCTCGTTGAGAACTGGTTGTGACAGGTGGAACACCAATAGGAGCAGTCGGGCTAGAGGTACGAACTCCATTACGGTTCTGCATCCCATGAGGAGGAAGAACCTCTTCAGCATTCCCCCCAACGGGGACAGAGGATACAACAGGAGTTCCTTGGCAGTTAGTCCTTCGTGGAGGCATAATCTGAAACGTGGAAAGGTAGGAGTCAGAATAATTTTCTTAGAACTATACTTTCTAGCACTAACTTAGAGTATGAACAAAACGGAACAATTCCTAAATTTCTTGTAGCCTCCCCTTTATAAGTATGGCGCGCTATACACCCATAAAAAGGACTCTACTTGACACGTAAATACCCTGGGATCCTGAACCGTGCTCTGATACTAATTTTTCCACGACCCGAACCGAGGCCCTAACGGTGACGGCCTTTCCGAACCAATGATGACCTAAGAAGGCCCCTTAGCATTACATCATAAGCATAGTCATCATTAAAATACTAAAAATAGACCCATAAAATAAGAGATTCAACTGAAAGATAACTAAAGTCCAAAATCTTGAAATGTAACATCAAAACAATAACCAACTTGACTCTACGAAGCTCCTAACATTATGAATAGAAATTCTAGCCGGGACATGGCCCCGAAAATACCAGAAAACCCAAATAGTTTGAATTCAACTGAAAATAAGTCTAAGACATATGCCTTTCGAAAGATGGATGGCTCACCACAGGCTAGCTGCAGCTCTGAATGTATCCTAATGTGGGGCAGAATCTCGAGTAAGTGCTTCGAAACCTACATCATGAAAAGATGTAGCGTCCAGGGACGGTCAGTACGATGAGTACTGGCATGTAACCCGAGGATAGGGAATCCAAAACAGTTTATGTAATATTATAATAATTAAAATTTGGAAAACTTCACAATATAAGTCTGTCATAAAAGAGGTACGAAATAAAGAACATTTAAAATATAAAATAAAGCAATCATTTGAAATTCTTTAGTTTTGAACTATGTGATTACACCGACATTAAGTAACCCAAGGGCAATATGGGTCCAGTACTCCCCAACTGGCGGGGCCTCAGTACATGTTAGCCACATAGACTGAGATAATATATTTGGACAAGTATAACATAATCATAGCTACATACAACTGCTCAAGGCAAGTATATAGTGGTCATCCATTTTTCAGGACAAGAAGTCCCTCCGTCGGTAAACGCGGTTTCAAGCATTGGTCATAAGGACTACGCTTTCTCGGTGAACCTACACAATTCTCTTTAAGCCCAATTAAAATATTTTTATTATATTTAATCATGGAGTGTTTCATTAAGGAATTCACATTTTTGGTAGCGTCATACCAAGACTTACAAGTCACTCTCTCATGCCAAATTATTATCATTAAATATTTTTGACTCTAAAATTCCGCCTTCAAAATCATAAACATAATCATAATTGAAATTCCCATAATAATTCCAAACCATTTGAATAACACAATACCTTCAATAATATAAAGGACAGGGAAAACATTTATGTTCCTTATGAAATTTCAAAGCTTTCAAGAGACTACAAATCATGACTTAACATTTATCAAGTTAACATTCAAACTTCAAGACACAATAGTTCATTGTTTTCAAAAAGCCAATTCAATCTCAAAACTCCAATTAAAGATTGAATCATTATTCATAAAGAAAAGGGAAAAATTCATATCAAACTTTAAATAACAAAATCCCCAACCCTAGTTTCAAATCACCATCATAATGTACATAATAAATAATATTAACAAATTTAGAATAGTAATTGAAATAGGGAGCGTTCAAACATGCCTTTTGATGGAAATAATTTGGGAAGGTTGGAATTTTTAGCCTTGAATCTTGAACCCTAGATGTTCTTGCTTCTTTGAATGTTTTGAGGGAGAAGAAAAGGGTTTATAATCATATTCCTCTTCAAAATAAGTGTAACTGATCACTCAAAAGGTGTTTTAAGTGTGAAAGGTTCGGATCTTATAAGGGAAAATGACAAAAATGCCCCTAGAATGACCCTAATTTTTTTTTTCGAAATCTGGTCCACGATTTGATCTACGGGTCGTGGAACCAGTTCACGATCCGTGGATCTAAGTCATGGAAATCAGATTAATTTTTCCAACTTACAGGATCTGATCCACGACTTGATCTACGGGTCGTGGAACTAGTCCACGGTCTGTGGATTCAGTCCGTGGAGATCAGAAAAGTTTTCACTGATCGTGGAAACTTTTTCATGCGTTGTGGAAACAGTCCACGGTCTGTGGATTCAATCCGTGGAAATCTGAAACCTAGATTTTTCAGCCTAAATTCATATAAATTTATGGGTACTTGAAGGTTATAAAATTTTGAGGTGTTACACATTCTTAGTTGAGAATGAGCCTCAAACGTTCAAGAAAGCAATGTCTTCTTCTGAAGCACAATAATGAAAAGAGGCAATCAATAGTGAAATAGAATCCACATTGAATAATCATACATGGGAATTGGTTGATCTTCCTCTAGGAAACAAACCATTGGATTCTAAATGGATCTTCAAAAAGAAAATAAAAGATGATGACACTATTGATAAATATAATGCAAGACTTTTTGTTCAAAGGTTTCAGACAACGAGAAGGTCTTGATTATTTCGACACGCACTCGTTGGTAACAAGAATCACATCTACTCGAGTGTTGATAGCATTAACTGCCGTATACGATCTTTAAATTCATCAAATGAATGTGAAGACATCCTTTTTAAATGGAGAATTGGAGGAAGAAATATACATGGATCAACCCTAAGGGTTTGTAATTCCAGGAAAAGAAAAGAAAGTGTGTCGACTTGTTAAGTCGGTTTATGGACTAAAACAAGCGCTCAAGCAATGACATGCAAAAATTGATCAAACCATGTTGTCAAATGGATTTAAGATCAATAAATGTGATAAATGTGTTTACATCAAGAACAATCCAAATCACATTGTCATTGTTTGTTTGTATGTGGATGATATGTTGATAATGAGTAAGGACATTTCCGACATAAATGATACTAAGCGTATGCTTGTTAGCAAGTTTGTTATGAAAGACTTAGGAGTTGCGGATTTGATCTTAGGAATTAAAATTCTTAGGACTCCTCAAGGTCTAGCTTTGTCTCAAACTTATTACATCAACATGGTACTTGAAAAGTTCAAGTATTTGGATTTCAAAGTTGCCAAAACTCCAATTGATGTGAATTTTGCTCTTACAAAGAACCAAGGTCAAATAAAGTCACAATTGGACTATGCAAGAGTGTTGGAAAGTTTGATGTATATCATGAATTGTACACGATCAGATATAGCATGTGTTATTAGTAAATTGAGTCGGTACACAAGTAATCCCGATCAAACTCATTGGATGGAAATGAAAAGAGTTTTGGGGTATCTAAAACATACTCAAGACTATGCTTTGCATTAAAATAAATATCCAGCGATAATTGAAGGATATAGTGATGCAAATTGGATCACTGGGTCAAATGAAGTGAAATCCACGAGTGAATATGTGTTTACTCTTGGTGGAGGATCAGTCTCTTGAAAATCATCAAAACAGACTTGTATTGCTCTCTTTACAATGGAATCTGAGTTTATTGCTTTAGATAAGGCCGGTGAAGAAGCAGAATGGCTACGAAACTTTTTAGAAGATATTTCTTTGTGGCCAAAACCAGTGGCTCATATATGCATACATTGTGATAGTCAAGCGGCAATAGAAAGAGCTGGAAATATTATGTATAACGAAAAGTCACATCACATATGATGAAGACATAATACCGTTAGACAATTACTCTCTAGTGGAATTATCACAGTTGACTATGTAAAGTCAAAGGATAATGTGTCGATCCACTTACAAAAGGCCTAACTAGAGAGACGATTGATAAATTATCAAAGGGAATGGGTTTATAGCCTAGAACAAATCATTGTAATGGTAACTCTACCTAGTTAAATAGAGATCCCAAGGTCTAGGTTCAAGGAGATCAAACAAAGTTATGAACGACGGTTCAACATTGTCACTAAAAGTATATCCATTTTCATGATATGACAATGTTCAAGAAACAAGGATAAAGCTTAAGGTTTGAAGCTTTTTAATGATTTTTAGGTTTGGCAAGAATGACCAAATAGTTTGTCTATAGGATAAAATGTATAGGAATCACCTATGTGAGTGGAAAGTGGAAGCCGCTTCAAGGAGAATAAGAGGAAGGTCAGTTCTCTACGCACTCATGAAACCAAGAAGTGTTCATGGCTGAAATGAACAAAATAATGAGAACCAAGAACGGTTAAGGGTTAGTTGTGTGACATATGTTGCCTAGGTATATGTAAATGCTCGACGGTTCAAAGATATCAAATCTATCGATTGACCAAGGATACCCGATGTATGTTCACTATGGAAAGTTCAAGGGAAAACCTACTTACCCAGATGTGATTGATCCTTATTTGTAGATCACACAATTTTTCATATATAAAATAGCCATTCCCCATTCATGTGGGGGATTGTTGGGATTTGGTGATGGAAAGTTAATGAAAAATGGAGAGAAAAACATGGAGGGAAAAGTGAATTTGTATCTTCACTTTAAGGAATAAATATTCTCCCACATTGGTGGGAGAAAGGTACTTTTGTATGTTTAATTATAGAAGTGTTCCTTCATGTGGATAGTGAGGCAAGAAGAAGACAAGCCTCGCGCCGTCGTCACTCGCTTGGCTCGGCTTCGGCTCTCCAGTTATGGACGCACATGAACAGATGCAGACTCATGTCACAACACACCTCGAAGGGACGCGACCCTTCAAGGCACTGGTTGGAACGGAAAATGTAACCTATGCGCGCACCTGGCATCTACGCCAGCGCAGGTCGCGACGTTTTAAAAAGTTGTGTCTTTTCTTCAACCATTACTTCCTTTCTGAAGCATTACCTTTTGGGCTATTATTTTTTTTCCTCAGATGAAGGAGACGAAAATTATTAGCTTACAAAGTCAAAAACTTTCTTCTTTTCAAAAGAAATCAAAGTAAGTGTGATTTACTTCATTTGTTGATTTCGACGAAGTTCTGTAAATTTCATTGCTGATTTTTGCAGAATAGCGTTCTATTCTATCTTAGGAGGAATTAATCCAAACTTTAGGCAATTGTAAGGGGATTAAATTCTTTAAAGAAACACAGTTTACTGTGGGCTTAAAACTAAATTTATATCAATTTTTTGGTTTTCGGTTTCAGAGAACAACGCGCATGCGATTTGATAATAAGGGCCTAGCTAGAGCATGACTTAAGCGCTCGATCAAATTTAATAATTTTTCTATTTATTTTATAAAATTTATTAAATATATATAAATTCTTAATTTAAAATCTAGTAACTTTAAAACAAGTTAACGAAAAGCAAATCACCAAGTGATATAATTATTCTTAGTTAGAAATTTCAAATTTATATTATAAAAATAAAAAAAATATTACAAAGTATTTTCCCTCAAGTCAAGAACAATAGGTACTTACCAAATGACGACGCAAAGTAACAAGTATAAGGAAAGGCAGACTGATCAAAAAAGAAAAAAGGTAAACGAAAGGGATGAAGGTTGCACACTTGCGCCTCCGCCACCAAAAGAAAATGTTTTCTCGTTTCAATTTAATTATTTTGTTTTTTAATCTATTTTTAAAAATTATTTTTCCTAATTTGTATAATTCCTTCATTTAATTATTCCACATAACAAACCTTGTGACCTAATTTTTTTCTATACTCCGCGCCAATTTTAGGTGCGGTTCCTTGAAATCAAATAACTTTTACATAGATGGTGTATAAATTCAATAACTTTCACATATATTAGGTATTTGTATTTTAAATATAAAAAAATTATTTTGTTAGTAACCCAGTAACAAAGTGGACTGTTGGTCCTGCGGTAGAAAATGGAGCCTGAAAATCCATAACCTTCAAATCATAAATTCGCCGTTGCTGATTCAGACGTAACGGAAGGTTTAGATCAACCGTCCAAATTGAAACCGGACCGAACATTAAACAACTGACCCAGTAGTTCACGGCTAGGCACCAAAACCAAGTGGGTCCATAACATTTCTTCCGTACTTGTTGGCCCCGGACAGCTTTAGCTGTACCTTTACACGTACTCACCCCTACTCCATAGACCATATCCTCCAACTTTATAAATTCACCATTCCACACTCTATTCCTCACACCTCAAATTCACCTCACTTCCTCTTAAACCACCCATAATTGCTTCCTTCTATTAGCATAATTTTCTTCTAGCTAGTTCTCCAACATTGGATGTGTGTAATTCCAAGTTCAACAAGCACAAATTGTTGTTATTGTTGTAGTAATTGGAGAAGGATACATGGAGAATAATCAGTATTATGCACCACCAAATGGAGATGCATCTAGGCCATCATTAGGATTTCCTCTAGGCACTGCGGTCCTTTTGATTGTCATATTTAGCTTGAGTGGCATATTTTCTTGTTGTTACCATTGGGAGAAACTCCGCTCACTCCGCCGCTCTTTTGCTGATCTCGAAGCCGGACTCGATCCTACTTCTTTGAAACATAAGCAAAACCACGCGGTAAGTCTAATCCATCTATGTAACAATGAGTTCAATCTTTAAGATTTTTATGTGTTGGACTCATTATGTTTTAAAAATTATGGATTCAAATTTAGCTAGCGTTTGACTATAATTTCGGGAGTTAAATTTGAAAATATATCTTTAAACATTTGCTTGCCAGTAAAATTTGATCAGATTTTGAAAATTTGATCAGTTTTTGAGTTTATGGGACTCCATTCACAAAACTTCAAGATTTTTTTAAAGTGAAATACATGTCTGGACACAACTTTTCAAGTTCCAAAACTTACAACCTCAAAAGCTCAAATTTTTAAGTTTTAATTTCAAAATCTATGATTAGACGGGAACTTATTATTTATTCCTGTTTTAATGAAATTTTTGGACAAAAATACTGAATTGAGATGAATCCGGTGCTTGAATGCTGCGAGCATAGATGAATTCGAGATTATTTAAGAGAAATTATCAGAAAAACATTTGCATATAATAAAAATCATGATAAAAACAATAAACTATTATTTATGTAAAAACAAATTACATTATTATTATATCTAACTTAAATTCAATTTTAGCTATTTACTAATTAATTTTTATTTTTCCTCTGTTTTTTTTCCTTTTTCCAGAATTGGAAACAAAGCCAGAGTACAATTTTGCCAGCAGTTTTAATGCCAGGTGATGAAGTACCGAAATTCATAGCAATGCCATGTCCATGTCAATTTCCCAGACCAGAAAAAGTTGTTGAACATTTGCAGAAATTGCCGCCACCGTTGCCGTCGCCGCCTAAGCCGCCGCGGATGGTCGCGGCAGTACCTTTTTATTAGTAGTGAGTGGAAAGGGGAATTTTTTTTTCTTCAATTTTTAGGATTTGGTGAATTGGTGTATAGTGTAAATTAGCTTATAGAGTTGAAGTTTTAATTGAATTTCTCAATCTTTTTGACTTGTGAATACTAATGAAATTTGAACAATTCCATTGCTACTTGTGTATACTCCTTTATTTAGTTTTCTACCTGTCTTGGTGATTATTTTAGTCTTTGACTAATTCGGATTCATGTCAAGAAATTTCACACATTGAATTGAAGGGTAAAATACTTTCTATCCAAAGTAACTTTATATTAGATTTTAGATTTTTGATTAAAGATGGAGGAAAACTAACCACTCTTTTACAATCTTTGATGGTAAAAATACAAATATAATCCATTAATTAGAGAGTATAATATTGGAAAATAATAAATCCGTCAAATTGTACATTTTTGGTATTAATGATAAACATGTTAAATTAAGTGATATAAATGAATTAAAATAAGAAAAGTAACCTGATACTACAAATCACATGAAAAATTATTAGTACTATTATGAACTAAAAGGTAAAGGGAGGTCTTTGATTTGGTTTTGAAAATAAAATAGGGGCAGGAGAAGGAGAAATGGGGAACAGTTGCAATTTACAAAGTGAGAAATCAAAGTTTGATAGTCAAAGTTTGTCACCTTAGTTAAACTTACCCAATAGAAAGTCACTTTGATGGATAAGTTTTGCTATTATAGTGGGTAAATCTTAGTGTTCTCAATGTTATTGTATACAAAAAATTTGTTATTTTAATGTGGTAAAAAGTAATTCAATAACTTTATTGTTAGAGGGGAAAAAGTTACTCTGTGATTTTATAATTTAAGTAGAAAAAAATAACCATGCAAAAATTCTTATATATAAGAATAATAACCGTAAATAAAAATTATGTAAAACTAAAACTAGATATACAGAAGACTATAAAACCAATTGACATAAAATTGAGAGGGAATACTAGATTTCAAATATATGTATATGTTTTCTTGATTTTATTTTCGATGTTCAATATTCGTATTGAAGTCCGATTATATATATTCAGATCGCGAGTTGTAGGGTCCATTTTTGGGGCAACACTCACAACTGAATTTTTTTCATACACAAGATTCAAATTCAAGAACTCTAATTAAATATAAAGAAATCCTAACCATTCCATTACAACTTTAGTACTAAAATCCAAATATATGAAGGCAGGAAACGCCTTCATATATATATATATATATATATATATGTGTGTGTGTGTGTGTTGATTAAACATTTGCTATAATGGAATTTCTTAGAACGAAACACTACCTTATTCATGGACAATTCGAATTTTTGGGTTGTATTATTGCAAATCCGAACCAAGAATAAGAATGATAATGGTTGAATTATTGAAAATCAGAACCAAGAATATTAATGAATATGGTTGTATTGTTTCAAATCAGAACCAAGAATATATTAATGAATATGGTTGTATTATTGCAAATGAGAACCAAGAATAAGAATGATAGTTATTTTTTCTTCGTCTCAAATTATCTGTCATATTTTACTCTTATACATTACTTAACAAAATATTAATTAGGAGGTATTTTGACTATTTTATCCTTATAAATGTCTTAAGAAATTATCACTTCATTTAATACTCTCACCGTTCCTAAATACTTGTCATTTTAAAAAATCAAAACATAATTGAGTATATTCTTCCCATTTTACTCTTACCACACGTTTTATTTATTGAGAGATCACACTTTTCATTAATTAAAGAGAAATTAAATAAGGGTATGATGGTAAAAATATATAATTTCTAAATGGACGTACAAATAAAAAATATGACAAATATTTAGGAATGGAGGAAATATCTACTTAATTTATCTGTCATTTCTTCATAATTGAGGTATTTATAGTCTTTTAAAATGACAAACTATTTAAGATAATTATTTTAAAAAGCATAACAGATAATTTGAGAGGAATGATATACCTACTAGTAAGAAGAGTTGAGGTCATGCACCCGTGCTATGCTTTATGCCTTTGTTGCCCAAAGTGCAGCTTACTTCGGTTCGTCAAACTCCTTTTTCTGGGGAAAAATGAGAGGAAAACTCAAACTTTTACAATATATTCTATTCTATATTTGACGTGATGATATTTGACTGGACACATAACTTACGTGATGATATTTAACTGGACACATAACTTTAAAAATATTATGTAATATGAATGTCATGTGACATATATATGTGTGAATGTCATTAATGAGAGATAAGAGTTAGTAGACAAATTGAACTTGAACACCAAAAGTTACTTATTCAAATTGGATCTGAATACCAAAGTTACTTGTTCAAATTGGATTTGAACACCAAAGTTAGTTGGCCAAATTGCCAAGTTGATGTTAAGCTTAACATGCTTAGGGAGCAAGTTTGGTGGCTTATAAATAGCCACCCTTTTGTACATTTTGATATAGGTCCTAGTAGTAAATAAAGTACTACTAAAATTCTCTAAAGTTGTCTCTTTTCTTTAAGTTTGATATTGATATTTTGTCTTTATTTTATAACACGTTATCAGCACGAGATTCTACCATCTCAACGTAAGACTAAGGTATGGCTAATGTATTTTAGATTGGGGTATGTTGTTGGTGGTACTCTCTGCCCATGAAAACTCTTGCTTAGACAAAGGTTGAACTTTGAATTTAAACTTAGTTTTTCACCTTTATTGATTTAATTATTGGACATCATGGAAGGTTAGTTTGCAATATATAATTCATATATATATTCCTTCTCGGTTAGCATGCCATTGGACTAGTTTGGTTGACATATTCTTATTCTTCTTGTTAACGTTAATGGTATAATATGTAAGTGCTGGATCTAATACTATTGAAATCAGTATTATAAGTTTGATTAGAATGGTGAGAAAATCTCTTTCACTGTCTTAATGTAAGTTATTATCCGCTAAAACAGATGTACACAAGTGAATCCCAAATAGTGGATTTTCATGTTTAATTTTCTTTTGGTAATATTCTTTTTAAGGCTCAAGGGTGAGTCCTGTTATATTTTGGTTTAATATGCGTTTATAGGTAAGACGGTGGATTAAAGTTTCATCGCCCCAAAAGGGTAAGACATCGGGTTAGAGTTCCGGTGCACCATGATGATAAGATATTGGGTTAAGATGCCTTTTATTTGGATAAGACGTTGAGTTTGAATCTCGATGCACCATTTGATGATATAATGATGACTAAGATAAAATTTTGGTGAAAAACCATGAAATATGCTCCATTCCCTGAAGTGAATGTGGTAGCAATGCATAATATGTCTGAAAGAAGACATGTGATTGAATTTATGAATATGAATGTAGGCGTAGCAAAGGACAAAATCTTTCGTTACATTATATATACGCCTCGATTTGCTCATGAAGGAGCAATATCTTGAAAGAAATTCTAAGCTATCAAAATCTGATAGGCTTAAGGCACTATTATATTCCATTTCTGGGGAATGAGAATTTTGATTGTAAAAGTACAGATCTATTCCTTGCGGTGAATGTGATAGGATTAACACCTCCAAAAGAGGTAGAATAATTGAGAAGAAATATACTCCGAAATAGTAAATCTGAAAATTTATTCATGTTATAGTAAATCTGAAATTTACTAAAGCAAAAATCATTTGTCATGGTAAACTTGGAGTTTACTTGTACAAATAAGTTCATAAGTTGACATGAACGATGATAACATTCCGAAGATGTGCATTGAGTATTGACATGTAATGAAGAACTGAAAGATTCTTCAATAATTGTTGTATGTTACTTGTTCTCGTGATAAGTTGGTTGGACCAACTAATGTTGGGATTAGATCCCTTAAAATTTGAAAAGTATAAAAGGTGAATATGGGCCCATTCACCTGTCATGTGATATCTTAAATAGATGCATCTATAAAATGATCACATGTACGTTTGTTGTCAACCTGCAGTTTGACATTCATAAAGTTGCTTGCTCAATATAAATTGAGTTAAGAGCATAATTTTCAGATTGTGTAATCAAGACAATTCATCTTGATAATGTTGGTTTGACATTGAATGCCTCTAATAAATAGTTGAATCATTGCTTATGAGAACAAAGCTTCATGTGATTGGTCTGAAATATGATAATTACATATTATAGAACTTATATGCATCAGACGAATAAATTATGGTTAATTTTTCCCTTTTAATTGGTTCAAGGTCAGGAATCAAATATTCCATATAGTAATTTTTGATGTGCGGTATATGAGTAATGAATACACCATGATGCACAAAGATGGATTCCTCAAAGAAGATATAGGAGGTATGTTAGTTTTCCTAACATAAGGGGGAGATAACAAGCAACTATGAAATATGTTGGGAATTATCATCAGATCCTCATTCAAAAAATAATTCAAGTTCAAATGTTAGGAGCATTTGCTGCCCCAAAATTGATCCCATATTTAGCTGTAAATGCTCCAATTGATTGTCCTTGAAGGACAAAGTCTACTACATGCATGAAGCATGGTAGATCATAATCGGTTCCAAATGAGATAATCCTTGAAAAGGATAAGGAGCAAATAATCATACTAAGGAAAGGATGTGCTTTTGAAGATCTTACGATATAACACTTCATGAAACCTTATGAGAGGTTCAGGTACCTGAAAATAATGAAGTGATGAGATCTCAAAATGTTATGTCACATCGCGAACCAATACAAAATGATATAACGTCAATGATATATTTGATACAATATGGCGCAATATTGTAAAGGGATTGTAAGGATCTGAATTCTACGTTTATTTAAGCATGCTGACGTAGAAATATTTATCAAGTGATATGGAAGGATGCATCTTGGTAAGCATAAAAATTATTTGATTTGCAGTCCGGACACTAGAAGATGTCACACATAAAATGATTGAATATTGTCACTTGAAAAAATCTATATGAAAATCCCTGAAGGATTCAAAATTCCTGAAGCAGATAAAAGTTTCTGGGAAACTTGTTTATAATCCTTATAAGGGGTAAATTGATGATTTGAATATCATTCGAACTCTTAGAGAGTTTTTAAAAACGATAAATTATCTGGTGAAAGAAGTTGAAACTAGAAACATGCAGAAATGGATTGGTCATGAAGTACCATATCTTGTACAATTGATGCATTTATACATCTTGCTATAACTATGAGCATGATATAGTTTTACTCCTACATGGGGATAGTGAAGTAACATCACTTGCATATTGCAAATGAAAACCTCTGTATGGATGTGTTTATCCTAATAAATATTATTAAGCTTTTGAATATACAGGATATTCATATGATCGATATAAGGATTCGATATAGGCATATTATCTATTGCCATGAAGGGTTACTGTCATACCATGCTATTTTACATGATAGTATAATCATGTTGAGATAATAGTTATTCATGAAGCAAGCCGAGAATCCTGTATGACCCAACTAAAGGGAAGATTCATAAAAGGAGATAGAATGAAGCACATTTCACCAAAAGCTTTTCTACACACATGAACTCCAAAAGAATGGTGATATCAACGTGTTACAGATTCGTTCGAGATAATATGATTGATTCATTCACAAAGTATCTACCTAATGCAATTTTTGAGAAGATGATGCACAAGATTGAAATGTGAAGATTCAAGTTCTGTATTGATGTTCTCATCAGGGGGAGTTAATACGCGTTGTACTCTTTTTCCTTCACAAGGTTTTGTCCTATTGGGTTTTCCTTGTAAGGTTTTTAATGAGGCAACACTAAGGGCGTATTATAAGATGTGTATGCTCTTTTTCCTTCACTAGACTTTTTCCACTGGGTTTTTCTAGTAAGGTTTTAACGAGACACATTATCTATTAATGGACATCCAAGGGGGAGTGTTATGTAATATGGATGTCATGTGACATATATATGTGTGAATGTCATTAATGATAGATAAGAGTTAGTAGGCAAATTGAACTTGAACACCAAAAGTTACTTATTCAAATTGGATTTGAATACCAAAGTTACTTGTTCAAATTGGATTTGAACACCAAAGTTAGTTGGCCAAATTGCCAAGTTGATGTTAAGCTTAACATGCTTAGGGAGCAAGTTTGGTGGCTTATAAATAGCCACCCTTTTATACATTTTGATATAGTTCCGAGTAGTAAATAAAGTACTAATAAAATTCTCTAAAGTTGCCTCTTTTCTTTAAATTTGATATTGATATTTTGTCTTTATTTTATAACAAAAAAGTCATAAAAACTTTCTACATGTAATAAAGTATGGTTAGAACTTATGATGTTAAACATATCATGACATTTTTATGATAATAAAGAATTCCAAATGAAAGAGTTTTTTATATATATATAAATATTTATTAATTGCTTATATTTGTTGAGTTCACAGTTCACTTGATCAAAATCATTTTATTGGAAGAAAAGTAGTTAAAAGCCATAGTTAAATCTTCATAGACCAGGTTAAAGACCTCTTTGGTCATAAAAAATATTTATTTATTTATACTTGAAATAATTTTTTATTTATTTGAAATCAATGTTTAGCTATGAAAATTTCACTTTGCATTATTTGAAAAATTAACTTTTAATCTGTTTTTTTTAATTCACTTTTCACTTTGAAGTTATATTGAAATACATTTAAATATAAACATTATTTTAAATATTCTTTCTAAAAACTATATTAAACACAACTCCATCTTCAATTTCATACATTCCAAATGAAGTGCAATATATTAGGAGTCATTTGGTTTGCGGACTAAATTATCCTCAAATTATAATTTTAGGATTAATAATCTTTACTAATTTATTCCATCTGAGAGATGAGATAAAATTAATAATCCCAAATTAGATCGATGTAATAAGGTGGAATATCATTACTGGCATAAGTTTATTTCGTCAACTAAATATATAATATGAATTTCATCTCAAATTTAATATTAACATATCTCACCTTA
Organism: Capsicum rhomboideum; assembly: GCA_031232105.1. Classification (NCBI taxonomy): domain Eukaryota; kingdom Viridiplantae; phylum Streptophyta; class Magnoliopsida; order Solanales; family Solanaceae; genus Capsicum; species Capsicum rhomboideum. Next base: position 132,336,330 of record CP124709.1, read on the forward strand.
TCCCGCATATCAAATGACCTGAATCGATGGCCAAAACACTACGGTGTATACGTCACATGTCCTAAATTGACATATCAGCATTGAGAAGTCACAATCCCAGCTATCCTTCGACCAGTCCACTCACACACTACCAATATATCCATATATTATTTTTTTTAAAAAAACTTTAATAAACACAACATATTACTATTTCATAAAATCAATGCAATTGTTTGTGAATGAATGATTACATTTTTTGAAGTGAATGCCTTCGGAAAAAAAGATTTAAGCGATATACTATAGTAGTATAAAATTTCTATGAATTGATATCCATCCAGCTTTTATCCTTCAACTTTAACGTTATTTCTTATAGTATTTTGATTATCTTTACTATTCGATGTCAAAACCTTTTGTCTCCAATATTTTTATCATAGCTTCTGTTTTCACTCCTACACTCTTATAAAAGATTACTTTTTGTTGAATTGAGAATCTATGAATCATTTACCTAGATTCAAATTGACATTACTCTTAACAACTAAATGTCCCAAAAAGATTGCAATAACAAAGAGAACGCTTCTATAGAAAAAAAAAATGACATAATAGGTCATAATTTATTCTCTCACTTCTTGTTCGCGGAGCAGTATATCGAAGAAAAATCCTTTCCTCATGTTCGAAATGGAAACAACCTCTCTACCTCTCAAAATCGGAATAAGGTATGCATGCTAAACATCTTATCATCCTCCTAGTCCCCAGACCTTATTTGTAGGACTACGCTAAATATATTGTTGTCGCATAAGACGAATTCAGAAAAGATACTGATAAATATATATATATATATATATATATATATATATATTATTTATTTATTTTATTTTTATTTTTTGGAGTCCAATTATACCCCTGACCTAATTTCCCTGTAGAATGAAAGTGGCCTATATTTTTGTCCCTTTTTCCATGGAGACGCCATCTTCTTCCCCCACCACTTAGCCATGTTGATGTTTGTAGTGCTTATTTCATCCATACATGATATAATGTAATCATTTCTCCTTTTCTTCTTCTTGTTGTTTGTTTTTTCCTTCAAGTACATTTTCACTTTTGCCTTCACCTTTTTTTCGTCAGCAAATGACCCCTTCGCCGCCTGCGTTTCGCTTCGCCCCTTCATTTTTTTAAGAGAGCGAAAAGCCAATTAAACTTTGATTTCTTCCTTTCTCAAAATTTAAGGAGAAATGTCCAAACTTATTTCTTTCCTATATTACCTCGTGTATCTTTTACTTATTCAGTATACTATCTCTTCTGTTCATCTTTATTTATCCATTATATTAAAAATAAATGTTAAATAATACATATTCAATTTGAAAATTCAATAGATAATTTATCATTTTATTTTTATGATTAAATACTATTCAAAGAATGATATAATAATATTCATTTTATTTGTTGTTTCTTAAGTGTCAAGTCAATAGTAACAGACAAGTAAAGATGAATGAATGAATTAAAAATAATTGTCTAATTTAATTTGTCCAGTATAAAAAATTAAATGATAATTATCATTTTGTAGCTATTTTGTCCTTATTTTTAAATATTTTTCATTTTTCAACATTTAAGTAGCTTACAGGAGTAATTAATAGAGAGGAAGTAAAATTATTTTTGTATTTATTATTTCTTAAGAAATATGTCAAATCAAATATGGACAAATAATAATGAACAAAGAGAGTATGAAATATATTAATTTTATCACGGTTTAAAAAGGTGAAAATCATTTACATTCTTCTATCAAACTCCTTCTCCTAAAATATTTTCCATGGTCTTAAAAGTAGTAAAAACGTCTCGCCCCTGCTTTGGTCTTTTAATGGAGGTTCAATTAGGGGTGTGCAAAAATAGAACCGATCAATAAACTGAACCGATAAAAATGTTATTGATTTATTGAGTTAATGGAATTTTAATAGTTTTATAAAAACATTTACTAGGTTATTAGTTTGGTTTCGGTTTTGTCATATTGGGTGAACCGATAACCCAATAAGAATATACTAAATTAATACTTTACTCCTACTTATATTATATACTCCCTCTAGTCCAAAATAATTGAATTGTTGGGATATGACACACCCTTTAAGAAAAATATTTAAGGATATAAATTGTACTCCCTCCGTCCCATTTTAGTTGGGCACATTACTAAAAATAAATATCCCATATTAGTTGGGCACTTACTAAATTAGGATAGTATTAATTAATTTTTTCCCATTTTACCCCTACAATTAATTACAATTCCATTGTCCATTCCTATGCCCAATGAATATCATTAATATGGATAAAGGGTAAAATAGTAAAACCATCAATCCATTTATGATTTATTAATCACCGTGTAAAATGAAATGTGCCCAACTAAAATGGGACAGAGGGAGTAGGCTTCTTTTCACTTTTACCCTTTTAGTTATTCTTAACCTGTTCTCCTAGAAAATGTGAAGTACTTAAGAACCTCATTAAATGAAAGTGTAAATATGGAAAAAAGTTCCAACAATTCTCTTGGACTTTGAAAAATTCACTTATTTTGGATATTGAAAAATACCTCAACAATTCAATCATTTGGACTAGAGGGAATATATATATTACTTATTATATATTTATCTTAATTTCTCTTTACTTATTACATTACCTATTCATTCAATTTTCTGAAAACCTATTCATTCAATTTTCTTAAACCTTTTCAATTTTTTCTTTGGTAAACCTTTTCTGTATGGTGGACTTCTTATTTTGTGGAATTTCGCATTGCAAGACGTATGTCATGTTAGTTGCTACTGTTTTTATTTTGTGAGCATTCTTATTGATGTCATGTTAGTTGCTACTGTTACACAACAATGAAAATCATTGCGCCAAATTGATATTTGTTTCATGAGAATTTTCTTATCGGTTAAACCGAAAATCGAATCGTTAAGGACCAAAAACCGATAAATCGAAAATCAATAAAAAATATCTTATTGATTTAATTATTGATTTAGCGTATTTAAAAATCAAAAATCTATAAACCGAATCGATAATAGATAAAATCAAACCGAACCGATCAATGCACACCCCTAGGTTGAATGCACAAGGAGTAAATTCCATGTTTCAAAGTATCTCAACAATAAATAAGAGTTTGAATATGATTTGATTAAGATTTTTTCTTTAAAAAAATTGTTTGATGTCAAAATTGAGAAAACTATTTTAAAATTAAAGTTATGTTTGGAAATTAAAATTTTGAAATAATATCTGGAGATTATTTCAAATAATTTAAGGTCAAATGAGGCCTAAATATTCTCTCTACTTTAATTTGGTTAGGTTTTAAAGTTGTCCTTTCTTATAGTTTAGGTTAGAATTATGTTAGGTTCAAATGCATATAAATACGATTTGCTAACATCAAGAATATGAATCAATAAAATCAATATATATAATGGATTGTAAAATCAATTTTTTTTCTTCATATATTGCCGTAGAACAGTTTTCTTAACATTTTCTCCTCAAACTTTTTTTTTGGTACATAAGAAAAACTAAAAAAGTCTATAATTTTTTAAAAATAATGTCACTGCAGTCTGCTAGGAGAAGGAACTCCATATCCTTGATCGCATTTCACCAGATTATCAAATCTTCAATATGTTTGTGTCCTTTATTTGTCAGAAAATCGACACATTAGTTTGCCTCTCTCTAAATGTATATTTGATAGTGACCTTGTTGACATTCAATAAATATCTACAGTCTTCAATAATTGTCATGAGAGGATTCCTCATCTTTAATAAGTTTAACAGCAAGGAGGAAGTCAAGAAAATCCTAGAAGATTTGGAAAAGGAGTACATAGTGAGATAATTCTATAAGTTAAACAAAAGAGCATATCTCTGTAAATTAAGTCAAATTACCCACCAACATGCGTTGTGATGAGGTAGTTGAAATTTCTCTATCTCTATAAATTAAGTCAAATTACGCACCAACATGCATTGTGATGAAGTGGTTGAAATTTTTCTACCCTTAATTAGATGTCTCGAGTTTGAGTCTTGATTATAGAAAAATCTTATGAGGAATGTGTTGGAAAACATTATGCACAACGGAAGTATTCCAGAAACCTACTGCTTACATGAATAATAGATAACACATACGTTTATGCTAGAACACATACGATCATGCTAGAACACATAAACTTGCTGAATTTAATTCGATAAATACCTCTTGAAGCGTGAACACGTATCATCAAGCAAGTCTTTGTGAACGCGGATCATCAAGCAAGTCCGACTCCGATTCTGCAGTCTTCTGTAGTGATCCCAAATTAACAACCGAACTCTCTCAATACTTGGGTGGGCAAGTATGGAATAGAAAACTAATCATCTTTCTAGGTTAGGAGAATCCCTACTTATAGAGATATTTTTCCTAATCCAAAAAAGAGAACAAAAACCCATTTGTTTTCTAACAAGAAAAACAAATGCCCGTTATCTTTCTTTTCCCCTAGAAAATAGTATTCTGAGTTCTAATTAAATATGGGTACTGCAGGGACCACGAAATTAATTACTGAGGCTCCCAATTATGGAAATAATTCAAAATTCTAATTCTGATTTGAATTATTCTTACCATAATAAATTAGAAATCATTCAACTAGAAATTTGTAATTGCACTCCTCTATTATATTGTGAAATTCCCCATTAAACACTTATGTAATTCCCCATGTTAAGATTACAAATACTAATCAATAAATTAAATTACTGACGAATTCAATCTAATGATTAATTTTCTTTAGAGCATTGCTTAACTTATTTCATGTGCCGGATTCATAAAATACACTTGCAAGATTTGACACAATGAAAACTTATAAGCTTCTCAAAAAGGCATTTAATCAATCTCTATACCGATACATGTATTCTATCAACTAACTTATTATTTCACCAATATATATTATTATCATTCAATCTACCAGGCATATTGACCCATCTCAGGATCTCACCTTTTAATAAATCAAAACAATAATTAATATATACAACTCATAATAGTTATATCAAGATTGAGAATATAAGTACGCAGGGGCGGAGCTACAGTGTATTACGGGGGTTCGGACGAACCCAGTAACTTTTGTGTAGACCCTGTATTTGTATTAGAAAATCTAGTAAATAGTATATAAGATTAACCTGTGAACCCATAACAAAGTTGGACCAACGGCGCAGTGGTGAGGCGGAAGGCGTTAAGGCTTTCCATGCGCGCGGCGTTGTGGATTCGAACCCAGCTTTGTTAACTCGTTTTCTTTTTCCCTAGGGAAATATTGTGCAGATTTCTTTAAAAATATACATTACTAAAAATGGTTTTTCCTCATTCCATGTATAAATTTTATATGCAGTTCTTAAAAATCCAAAAAACTTTATTTTAAAAAATAAAAATGTAAGATTAACAATTAAAAAAAGTTTTTATAAAAACAACGTTCCACTCTAAAACAAAAGATACTTCATTTTTTTTTTAAAACATTAAACTCAAAATCGCATTTCTACAAAAGACCGAAAATCTATTTGGTCTTCTTCTTTTTCTTCTTCAAAAGCTACAAAATTCTTTGTCTACCCATCACCCACCCCTTTCTTAGAGTCCAAATCTCGTGATTGATACGATAACAGACTCTTTCAATCTTTCTCCTCTCTTCCTCCTTTTTAGTTTCAATTTGTTTACCTATTATAATGAATATATATATATATATATATATATTCAATAATGATTTTTATTTTTTTATTCTAGAGTGGTCCCATCTTACTTCTATATTTATTATTTTTTATTGTTTTGCTTCCTTAAGTTTCAACCCAGAACTTACAGCAAGCCGACAAGTATGTTGTTCCTTTCATATTTTTGATTTTTTTTTTTATAATATAATTTTTTTAAATATAATTTGCAATCTTTATATGCGTTGACAATTAAAAATAGACACAAACAATAGTAATGGTCCTCTATGAAGTTTATTAAAAATGACTTGCAAAGTAGAACTGATGATAACTTTTTGAATAATTATTTAGTTTATCATATAGAGAATGAAGCATTTGAAAGTGTACCTAATGATGCGATTATTAATCATTTTCAAACATGACAAGTCGTCGAGTGCAGTTGTAATGATAATATTTAGTATATTTATGTAGTGTTAGATGATTCGTTCCTTTTTAAATATATTAAATATCGATACTCGTTCGTTAGTTTGGCGATTTTTATATATTAGCTCGAGGTCGTTCTTCCGTCTTAAATTTTAGAACCCCCAAGCTTCAAATCCTAGTTTCGCCTCTGTAAGTACGTTTAATAGTTTAGAGAATATGTTTTTGCCAATCAGTCTAAAGCATTTATCTCTGCTCAGTCCTGTTCAATACATACAAAATGTACTAGCACAAGAAGTCGGAACTACACTGTTCCCATAATCAAGATAAATTACATTTAATCTTGTGCTATAATCATATCGATGACTTGTCCAATTTCCATCCTAGATTGTGAACAAAAATCTTTATACTTATAAGAACCGATGATTTAATCCTCTGTGTATAAGCTAAAACTCTATACACTAAATCATCTATTATATAAGTAAACAGACACATAAACGAATACATAATCAATTAAATCTTATTAAAATCGATTTAACAATTGTTCTATAATAAATACTATATCTAAACACATGGTCAATAGTATATATAACATGATTAATAGTATATATCCCAACAGAATGTTGGGGAAAGTACATTCATGCACCATAGAAACAAACTATTTACAATCAAATGCCCCCTTACATAAAATACCCCTCTAACTAATTACACAAAATGCCCTCTTCCCTTGTACCTTTAATTATTTATCTTCCTTTTAATTCTTTTCTTTTTTTATTTCTCTACTTCTTTTTTTCTCGTTTCCTTTTAGCTTTTTATGCTTCTTTGTTCATTTAAATTTTTCATAAAATTATTTTATTCTTTATTTTCTTTTTACAGCTTAATCTAATTTACACTCAATTTTTATTTTATATACTCCTTTTCTTCTTTCTTTTTTCTCTACTTCTTTTTTTTTTTTTCTTTTTACATGTTTTTCTTTTTCTCTTTTTTTCTTTATTGGTTCCTTTTATTTTTTATGTTATCTTTGTTTTTAATTTCTTTATTTCTTGTTTCTTTATTTTTCTTTTATTTATTTATATTTATTTTTTCCTACTTTTTTTTCTTTTTTCTCCTGCTTTTTTTTTCTTTTTTTTTTCCTTTTAGTTTTGCTTTTTTTATTTTTATTTTCTCCTTATTTTTCAATTTCTTTATTTCTTGTTTCTTTTCGTTTCTACTTTTCTTTTCTTTTATTTCTTTATCCTTTTTTTCTCTACTTCCTTTTTTTCTTTTTTTCTTTTTCTCTTTTTTTTTCTTCATTGGTTTCTTTTATTTTTTATTTTCTCTTTGTTTTTATATATTGTTTCTTTCCTTTTTTTTTTTTTTAAATTTCTTTATTCTTTAATTTTTTTTCTCCTTTTCCATTCATTTTGTTTCCTCAAATCATAATATTCTGTATTTTTTCACCACAAAGTAATTTCATATTTTTTATCTTTGTTTTTTATTTTATTTATTTCTTTTCTTTTGTAATTTTATTTGATTCTCTTTTCTTTTTTCTTTTTATTTTTTTTCATTTACTTCAGTCTGTAATGATACCATCACAATATATGTGGTATCATTGATGTCTGCTTCAATCCTTCAGTCATACCTCCGTGATACCACCTATATATATACTGACATGATATATTTTTCTCTTTTTTCCTTTATGGTTCCTTTTTATTTTTGCATTTTTTTAATTTGTTTTTTGTTTTTCAATTTCTTTATTTCTTGTTCCTTTTTTTTTTCTTTTTTTCGTTTATTTATTTATTCTTTAATTTTGTTTCTCTACTTCTTCTTTTTCTTTCTTTTTTTATATTTTTTTCCTTTTTTGTGTTTTTATTTTTTATTTTCTCTTTATTTTTCAATTTCTTTAGTTTTTGTTCCTTTCTTTTTTTATTCTTTATTTTTTTCTCCTTTTTTCGTTCATTTTTTTCTCAAATCATAATATTCTTTATTTTTTCACCACAAGCTAATTCATATTTTTGGTCCTCTTTTATTTTTGTTTTTTTATTTTATTTCTTTTCTTTTGTAATTTTATTTGATTCTCTTTTTTTTTTCTTTTTCTTTTTTTTTATTTGCTTCAGTCCGTAATGATAACATCACCGTATATCTATATACTGTTATGGTATCATTGACGTTTGCTTCAATCATTCAGTCAGATTACCATGATACCATCACAGTATATATATACTGACATGGTATCATTGGGTTTGCTTCAGTCCGTAATGATACCATCATAGTATATATATGCCGTCATGGTATCATTGATGTATGCTTCATCATTTAGTGAGACATCCATGATACCATCACAGTATATCTATATACTATTATGGTATCACTGATATCAACTTCAATCCTTCAGTTAGACCTCCATGATACCATCACAGTATATATATATACTGCCATGGTATCATTGAGTTTGCTTCACTTTGTAATGATACCATCATAGTATATCTATATACCGTCATGGTATCATTGATGTATGCTTCATCATTCAGTCAAACCTCCATGATACTATCATAGTATATTAGTATAAATATATATACTGACATGATATCATTGGGTTTGTTTCAGTCCGTAATGATACCATCACAGTATATATCTATATTTTCAGGGTATCGTTGATGTCTTCTTCAATCATTCAGTGAGACCTCCATGATACCATCACAATATATTTATATACTGTCATGGTATCATTGATGTCTACTTCAATCCTTCAGTTAGACCTCTATGATACCGTCACAGTATATATATACTGACATGGTATCATTGGGTTTGCTTTAGTCCGTAGTGATACCATCACAATATATCTATATATTGTCACTGTATCATTGATATTTGCTTCAATTCTTCAGTCAGACCTCCATGATACCATCACAATATATATACTGACATGGTATTATTGGATTTGCTTCAGTTCGTAATGATACCATCACGATATATCTATATATTGTCATGGTATCATTGATGTCTACTTCAATCCTTCAGTCAGACCTCCATGATACCATCACAGTATATATATATATATATATATATATATATATACATATATGTATATACTGACATGGTATCATTGGGTTTGTTTAAGTCCGTAATGATACCATCGCAGTATATCTATATACTGTCATGGTATCATTGATGTATGCTTCATCATTCAGTGAGACCTTCATGATACCATTACAATATATCTATATATTTTATGGTATCATTGATGTTTGATTCAATCCTTCGGTCAGACCTTCATGATACCATCACAGTATATATTTACTGACATGGTGTCATTGAGTTTGCTTCAGTCCGTAATGATACCATCACAGCATATCTATATACCGTCATGGTATCATTGATATATGCTTCATCATTCAGTGAGACCTCCATGATACCATCACAGTATATTTATATATCATCATGGTATCATTGATGCTTACTTCAATCATTCAGTCAGACCTCCATGATACCACCATAGTATATATATACTTATATGGTATCATTGAAGTTTGTTTTAGTCTGTGATGATACTATAAAAGTATATCTATATACTGTCATGACATCATTGATGTCTGCTTCAATTCTTAGTGGGACCTCCATGATATAATCACAATATATATTTATATACAGTCATGGTATCATTGATGTCTGCTACAATCCTTTGGTGAGACCTCAATGATACCATCACAGTGTATCTATATACTGTCATAGTATCATTGATAATTTGCTTCAGTCCGTAATAATACCATCACAGTATGATCATTGATGTTTACTTTAACCCTTCAATGAGACCTCCATGATACCATCACAGTATATCTATTTACTGACATGGTATCATTATAATTTGCTTCATTTATTAATGATACCATCACAATATATTTGTATACTGTCATGGTATCATTGATGTCTGCTTCACAATCTTTCAGTGAAACCTCCATGATACCATCACATTATATCCATATATTGGCATGATATCATCCTTCAATGAGACACTTCTTAGTATACCACCACAATATATCTATATATTAGCATGGTATCATCATTTAATGAGACAATTCTCAGTATACCACCACAGTATACTAGCATGATATCAACCTTTAGTGACACTCCTCAGCCCTTTATGATACCACCACGGTATATCCATATACTGTCAATAAGCACTCCTTAGTCTTTCATGATACCGTCACAGTATATCTATATACTGTATGTTATCATCCTTCAATGAGACGCTCATCAATCCTCTATAATATCATCACAACATATTGATATACGATGATGGTATCATGGAGGACTGCTTCAATCTCTCAATAAGACGCTTCTCAATTCTCAATGATACCATCACAATATATCTATTTACTGTCATAGTATCACTGATGTCTGCTTCAATCCTCAATGATACATCACAATATATCGTGATAGTATCATAGAGGACTGTTTTAGTCCTTCAATGAGACACTTTTTATCATTCTTAATTATTTATTATTGAGGTTATTTATTATTTTTTTATATTTTGATTAGTCTAAAAATAGTTAATTTTTTCATAGTAAGATAATATCTTCATCTTTTTATTTTATTTTATTATTCAAGAGAAACCATAAAAAAAGATAAGTTAATCAAAAAATAATAAATATATATATTTCTACAAATTTAGATTTTATTAAATAGATTAGTAAATTTAATATTATTTTTTAATTACTTCTTATTATAGTCTAATTATTTATTTATTTTATATTTTTATTAGTCAAAAAATAATTTACTATTATATTTATTTTTAATTTTTTTAATTTTAAGAAAACCACTAAGAATCAAACAAATGAAAATGTAAGCAGTAAAACAAAACAACCAAAAGCAAAAGTCAAAAGCAAAATGTAAAAACAGAAACAAAAGGAAATAAACAGAATTGAAGTGCCACAATTTAAGGAATGAACCCAAAAGTGCGCCGCAATTGAGCTTTCTTTAAAAGGGGCACGCGTTGTAATTAAATTGTGGCGCCTGTGCATTTTAAAAGTTATTAAGGGAGGGGGTATTGAGATGTAAATACTTAAGATTTTAGGTCTATTTTGTGTACTTTTTCCCAGAATGTTCACATCAAAATTACGCTTTGCAATGCGCGAAATCAGTTTAGTCAAACTTTAATACGGATTCTGAACTTCTAGTGAAAACCAAAAGAAAAGAAGGCCCAATTGCCTATAGCTTTCTATCTTTATTCGAACACAAACTGATCCTTTTCTTTAATTTTCTATAAATACCTCATGGGTTAAATTGGACGTTTTTATGATAAGGTGAAGATAATATTGGATATAGATGCCTTGGATAAAAGACACCTTCTACTCTTAGGATAAACAAACAATTCTTTTTCATCTGTTGTCCCTTCACAGTTCACAACAAGAGAATCACCAACATTTGTAGAAACAAGGACATATACCTAAAAAAAATTGACATTTCACTTCCAACAAATACTATAAAATTCCATTACGTAAATTTGGTCCAAGTTCTTTTAATCCAATGGTAAAGCTTCATAACCTCTCAATCTCAATCAATATGGCAAAAGGGTGGTAGACAAATATAGTGGCGTACACAAAATTTTTAGTAAGCAGTATCAATATTAATAGAAGAAAGGATACAAAATTATTTATCACTTTTTAAAGTAAGATATATCTTTGACCCATTGGTTTAGCATATATTTTAGTTAGAAGAAAGTTTAGGGTTGAATACAACTTAACCACAATTTTAAAGCAAATTTTACAAAAAATACATAAATAGTGCACAAAAAAGCATCAGTTGAAGTTTGAACCCCCAACGGCCCAACCTCAAAGAACTCTACACCAACGCGCCAAGAGCATTATTTTACCAAGTATTGTCATTTCACTTAATATATCTAGTTAGGCATAATATTTATATATATTCAGGAAAATCATTGGACGAAGCAATGTCGCTTGACACCTCTTTGGTCAAGATGGGTCCATCCCTGGACAAATATAATGGACGGTGACAGATTCAGAATTTTAAAAATGTAAGTTTTCAATTGAGAGAATGAGTTTTGAAATGTACATTGTAATTTTATTTACGTTATTAGTTAGAGCAATAATATAATGAAATTGTGTTTCGAAAAATTATCTTAAAGATTGGGAGGAAGAGGAGTGGAAAATGAAGAAATTAAAAGACAACAGCAAGAGGTAAGAGAACACATTTTAACCTTGAGTTTATAACAGACTATCTAGTTATCTACACATATAGGTGCACAATGAGCTACAAATTGAACATTAGTACATTAACTCTCAATCGACTCGATATTGATATATAAAGCATGCTCCAATAACGTTTAAAACTCGTTCAGACGAGAAACATAGAAAAAAATTTGATGATCAATACTTCTACTGCTAAGAAATCGCTATTTCTTGAGAATAAAAAAAAAAATTCACAAATCTATCTTTTCATTTTAAAATGTACAACGACTTGAGGATTTGCCCTCTTTTCTCAACTCTAATTTGTAGAGATATAAATCCACTCCCCTTCTACTCTTTGGAATGTTTATTTTTTTTCTTAAAAAGTTTTAACTAAAAAGACTTCATCGATATTCTTTTTATACATATATAGAATTCGACCATGGATTCAATCGAACCTAGTGGTGTAGCCACATGTAGTACTAACGAGAAGCCAGTTGAATACCCGTATATAAAAAATTATATAAAGTATATATTTTAAAAATTACTTTTTATACAAATATAGTGAAACTTGAATACTGATCTATAACAAATTTTCTAGTTTCGCCCCGCTGAACCTGCAAATTTATTGTTGGATCCGCCATTGGATTGGACCCATACCCGACCCTGTCAACATCAATATGACCCATCAACCAAACATTTTGAAGAAAGAGGTTAAAGCCAACAGTTCCCAACGTCCCAACAATATGCTTTTAAATGCCGAAGGGATATCTCATGTCGTTTGTTTTGAATACACACAGAAAAAGTCGAGACACGCTGTCCAATTATCTTAGTGTAATTTATATATAGGTCACGAATTTAAACAGTGAAAACAGTTGTTAGTTACTAATATTTGTATTAAGATACACTGTTTATATCACACTCCTTAAAATGCAATCCTTCTCTAAACCTTGCTAATACAGGATGTTTCGTGCATCGCGTTATATATCCATCATATCAAATTCTTCAATTTTTGTTTTCTTTGGCTTGTAATTGTGTACTGTAGTACAGGTGTTGATCTGAGTATTGAATAAGAATCAGTTTGTTTTCGACCCAAAAAAACAAATTCTTCAATTTCAAGTTCATTTTTTTTGTTTTTCATTCCGTGTCTGACATCTGCATTAAAATTCCATTAATTCTAATTTACGCCGCGTAAGACTCATTTAATAAACAAAAAAGCTCCCTACCAAAGAATTATTTTTAGTCAAAGGTTAAAACCGAAACCTCTGATTAACTTCAAGTTTCAATTGCACGGATGATGAACCAAGTAAATAGAGTCATTTTCCCTAGAATTCTCGTGAAAAAAAAAAAAGATATTGTGAGAGGCAGCTGCTGGTGGATGATCAATGATTTTATCTTTAAAAAAATTAGGTCATGATGTAACATATTCTTAACTTTTTCTTTCCTTCCTTTTTCGTTTCTATTTTAATTTCCGTGTAGCGACGAATTAAAGTGTTAGTGTCTAAATCACATGTTAAATCACATTTACATTTACAAATACTATTTTAGGGCTTTTAACACATATGGCCGCTCGATCAAATAATTACAATTGCTAATCAAATATACATTAATTTTTATATATATACACAAAAAATGTACTATAATTTTCGACTATTATTTTGGTGGATGACTATGCATGGTAAAAATTCTTAGTATATTATTTTATTTTATAGTTTACTTATGGTAACTAAATAACTCTTTTAGGGGCATCCATAAAACTCCCAATTAACAAAATAGGTACAAAAAAAGAAAAAGAAAAGAAAAAAAGATGGCAAAGTTAATGGAGTAACAAGATAATGTGAAGAAACACATCCCACCCCCCGCCCCACCCGCGGGCCCAATATTTTCAACTTTAGTGAGCATGAGGAGTGGGAAATTACGAAAGTAGTCGTCTTTCATGCAGTGCCGCCATACTTTTGTTAGTAAAAAGTGGAATTTAAGTCATTATTAGAAAACAAAAGGTCATTGTTTTAAATATTCATGGAGATTGCAGCCAGATGCCAAATTTTGAAGAGATGAAATAATAGCATTTTCGATTTCTCAATTATTGATAAATTTTAATTTTAAGTTTTATAATATATGACATAATATATTTAACTTTTAATTAATTAAAATGTGTGATTTTAATCTCTCTACTCAAGAAATATGTTATATTTATGCAATTGTTAAAAGTATATTATACTCAAATATAGATCAACAATATAAACTTACATAACACGTTGGTAATCATATAATGAAACAGTTAATAATTTTGAAAATTTGAAATTATTCATAAAGGGTCTTTCGGAAACAACCTCTCTATCTCACATCTGAGGTAGTGGTATGAACTGCGTACACCTACCCTCTCCAGACCCCACGTGATGGAAATATACTGGGTATGTTATTGTTGTTGTTGTTGAAATTATTCATAAGTAAAAGGATAAAAGATGTGCATTTTAAATTATTAAACATTATATGTGTCTAATCAAATATACAAGAACTAAAATCAAAATTTTACCAATAATTAAGGGAGCAGTGTTATTAACCCTAAAGGGATTAAAAAAAAGAAGAAGAAGAATCTTATATTATATCAATGCATTAGAAAATGCTAAATATATAGTGAAAAGAAATAACCACACTCTACCTCACAAAATGCCAAATAGATTTCTAATCTTATATTTGTGGGCTATTAGTTTTAACTATCTTTTAGAAGATGACTTGACAATGTAAGTAAAAACAAAATAAAATATAGGAAATGCTAAATATATAGTGGAAGTCTAAGAAAAAAGTTACTCTTAAATCTCTAAAAGAAGCCATCGAATCTATAGAATGTCTCTATCAACTGGGCTAACGGCCCGTGTTAGCATGGGTACAATATTATAAAAGTTGAATTTTTAATATATTTTTGTCAAAATAATAATTAGGATAAAAATAGAAAAAATATGTATTGTCTATTTGTAGTTACAAATATATACATAGTCTATTGATATTCTAAATAAATTTTAAGTCTCAATTATTTAGGAGTATAGTAAATACCGGAAAAAATATTTTTTTAACCTTACAGTTGATTTTAGGGGTGTTAGTGAATTTTTTGAAACCAAAGTAGCGATCGGAATGAAGTATGGACCAATTATTAGGTTTCTTTAATTAAAATCACAGGTTCGGTAGGTTTTTAATTTTTAAAAAATAAATTCAAAAAAGATCGAACCGATCGAATAATTTATACGAATAAAATATATTTTGTATATTAAGTTTAAAATAATGAAACATTAAAATTTTCGCTTTGGATTTGAGGTGATGAAAATGACTACAAGCTAAGAAACAATTACCACTCAAAATCTCAATTTCAAAATCTATTATGTTAATCGTATTAAAACTAACTTAATTCTGACATCACTAATAGTAATCATCAATAATTCATAGGAGTGGTATACTCAATCAAATACGGGATTATATGTTTTGCATAAACAAGAATAACTAATTATTATGCATTATTTAATAGTAAATTATATTTCACAAAAGTAAAAATCTTATTAGGCGTTTTTCATTTATTCGTTTTTGTTTGATATATGTTGACTTGACACGAAGTTTGGTAAAATATTTCTTAAGAATTTATTTTACTAAATTCACTTTATTAATTATACTTTAAAATTTTAAATTTAACTATTAGCAGTTCATAATTACTAAATGACACAGATAATATTAGACAAAAATAATAAATCTTTCTTAATTTACTAAAATTAACAAATAAAAAAGAAAATTTTATTTTAATATAAAATTCAAATAAAGAATAATTATTAATCTCTAATCTCTATCTCTAATCTCTAATCTCTAATCTCTATCTCTAATATATTAAAAGTGTGAAGGTTCTTAAAAATGTTGTTTGAACTTTTTACCCTTCATTAAAAGACCCCGCTTTAGACAGAATCGTCTTTTCACTATTTTTCTATTATTTTAGTGATATTAAATATAGACTATAATAAAAAAAATAAAAACCTTTCCTAACAAAAATTAGGATGCCTTTTTTCAAGTCCAAATAAATTTAAGAGAAGGTTTTCTTATTATGGTTAAATTCCTAAGTTTATGATTAAAAAAATTTCCTAAATTTTATTTTTGGTTGTAACTGCCGTTGTTAGGGCAAAATCAAATCCCCATTGTTGTAGGACTCCTTATTTGGTTATAAAAGATGAGTCCCTAACACAAATTATATTTGAATTCAATTAAATTTGGGTCTGCATGAATCGTAGTCAATCAACCATGTGAGAATTGCTACTATGTCTAATTTGCAGCATGTGAGAATTGCTACTGTGTCTAATTTGCAACTTAGGTTTTACGGGAAGTCAATACCAACACGGAGGAGATAAGTCAACGTATTAAAACAAGAGCACATTGGGGTATTTCAGTTCGCCACTAGCATCAACAGATTTTTTTGGGGGGTTACTACGGTGGAAAGTATATATGTTCTGCCCTTATTAATTTTCTACATCATTTAATATTAGTACTATAAAAAAAAGTTCTTTGTTATGAATGCTTGAGTCATTAATTCCCCGCCAAACACGAGGAAAAAGGTAGAATGGTTAGCAATTGAAAATTTGTAACCTACCTTATTTATATGTACGAGAATAGTTTGTTTATGTATTTTGTGCAAAATTTAGCTTATCATGTTCAGAAAAATTCAAATATGAGTGAAAGTGAATATATGTATTTTGAATAATATGCAAATTTTGTTCGAAAATAGTTTGTATTTTGAACAATATCACTGTTGCACCACCGTATTCACATCCATTCCATCAAGACCTACTAACCTTACCACCGAATTCACCTCCAAACCACCAATTCCGATCACCCCACCCACTGCCATACTCAAAAAATAAATTTTGATCTAAAATAAGAAAGAAAAATAATCGAACAGTTAAATTATTGAACACTTGGATTTGTTTGTGTTACTAAATCGAGATCTGGGTCGAAAGAAAGGGTAGAGGGAGGACGATTATATGGAATAAAATTTTGAATACAAATCTTTGAAATATTATAGAATTTGAATTAAAAAATATAAGAGAAAATTTGGGAAAGCAAGAGAAAGGGAAAAGTGAAAAAAGAAAAGGATAACTAATGAGGCGTGAAAAATGAGGAAATTATACTTGCCCAGTTATACACATAGTTAACTATATGCCTATCCAAAATATTGCTATTTTTGTTATTTTACTTTATTGCACTTAAGTTTGTTGGGCTTTTTAATTAAGGGTGATAAAAAAGTTTGAAAATTTAAAAAATGTGGCACAATTTTAATTATTGAGTAGATGTGACAATTTTGTCATTAGTGGTAATGACACTAAGCAACTATAAAAGTTGTTGTAGCAACTTCGAAAGTTACTGCAACTATCGTAGTTGTTGTAGCAACTTCAAAAGTTACTGCAACATCTTTCTAATCACTAATTAAAAAAAAATTAACTTGAATTAATTAAACTTATCACCAATTTTAATTTCAAAATTTATTTATTACACCCAATTTTCTCAAGTTCGCTTGTCTATGCACTTCCCCCTCCAAATAATGATGGGTTGGGGCTCAAATAAATGAATAATCCCTTTCTCCCAATTTATATGACACACTTTTTTTTAATCAGTCCCAAAAAAAGTTATACATTTCTATATTTAGTAACAATTTAACTTAAAAATACCCACTTTATCCTTAATGAAATGATTTACAACCACACAAATATCTATGACTTATTTTAGATCACACATTTCAAAAGTATTCCTTTCTTTTTTAAATTCCATGCCAAGTCAAACTACGTTGGGACGGAGGAAGTAATACTTTGGAATTCCTTGTCCAACTGTAATAAGGAAGGAATCTACCACTCTTCTATATATAATAATATTTACTAAGCAAGTATAAGAGCATTGATTCTACAGTTCGTAGCTTCTTCTACTTCTATGCTTTCTTCTTATTTTGATTTTGATTCAAGTCTCTTTTTTAAAATTCATTGTCATCATCCTTTCTATTTTCTTTAGTTCTTTTAGTTATTAAATTTAAATATTATATATGAATTATACATAATCAATATACCTTTGACAATTAATTCTCCCATTTTGATAATTTCTTGTATTTTTTTTCAGTTAAAAATTTCTGATCGAAAAGTTGGACAAAGCAAGTATGTTGCCGGCGAATAAAGCACCCGAAAAAAATAAAGGTTTATCTCTATTCTTTTTGTTTTCCAATAACATTGAAAACAATATCTTATACGGTCAATATTTAGTACTAATTTTTTAAGGCAACATATGTAGCACGAATATTATAATGATTCCCGTTGATTTGGTTGTTGCTCCTTTTCTCTCTGAAAGTTTTTTTTCGACTCCTGTTGTTGATTTGGTGTTTGTATGTACATTGTCCTATTGAAAAGTTTTCATGGTGTTATGTATGGGTGTTGTAGCCACAGATCAACTTAAATTATCTTATATGTTAGAACTCAAAATAGGATTTTGTCACTTATTTAAACTAAAAAAAATAGAACAATTAAAATTATTGTATATGTCAATTACAATGTAGGTATTTTTTTAAAAGCCTTGGATGTAGAGCATTACTTGCAAGAAATTGGTGCCAAACAAGGAAAGAGTGATTGATAGCATGGCAGCCTTGCCACGAAAGAACAAGGATTTGCTTAAATTTCGTATCTACTTAAATAAATTATTGTTATCATGAATTTTACTGCGAGAAGAAACTTTTTTGTAACGATTTGCAAGCCATAGGCCATTCTGGTACCTCAAGGTTTGATGAATTCGATGGATGCAATGGTTAGCATTTGCTCTATTGCAGTTCTATCATGCGGTCACTCTTTCATTCTTTGAAGAGATGTGATTTTGTAAGAAGTTTGGATGGTGTTTAATACTTAAGTCAAGGGTCTATCGAAAATAGTCTCTCTATCTTGTAAGAGTAAGGTTTGCATACACACTATCCTCTCTAGGCCTTACTTGTGGGATTACATTGGATATATTGTTATTTTTTGTTGTTGTGTTTGGATGGTGTTTAATTAATTTTTGATTGACTTAAGTGAAAAACATCTATGAATTAAGGATGCAAAGCAACATTGAAAAATTAAGGAGTGAACCTATATGGAAAGGGTTGATATTTTTAGAGGTGAATTTAAAATTTATATGTTGAACTTTACTTATTTTTAAAATACGGAAGCATTGTACTTTTGAAATATGAATTTTGAATATAATATTTGTTGCAATTTTAATGATGCAATAAACTTGGGTGCTTTACCCATAAGAACTGCAAAAAACTGTATAATAGGAGAATATCCCATTTTGCAAACAAACAAAACGTAATTTCTATCCCTTGACAAATTCTACAAGTTGGCCTAATGTGGGGAGTAACACTCTCTGCAAGGACGAATCTAGGAAAATTATTTTTCATGTATGTAAGTAGTAAATTTGAATCCTTTGGCTTCCTCTTGTATTTTTTTTTTTATATTTATATTTGTCAATATTGTCAACTTTCACATATTCTTTAGATTTGTTTGCACATTATTTAATTTGTTTAGGAATCACAAGTTAAAAGTGAAGTTCAAACTAATTTTGAAAAGAGTTTGCAAGAACATGAAAAGAAGTTCAAGCAATTTATGTCTTATTAGAATTTTCTTAGCTGGTCTATTTTTTTATTGTTCAAAACTATAGAATTTTGTTAAGGAAGTAACTAAACTAAATTATTATTCTTTATAAGTTTACATGATATCGAAATATATTGCATTCAACTATAACGTTAATGTAATAACACTCAATTTTAAAGCTTTAGATGTATAGGAGTGATATTAATTCATTTTTTCAGGAACTCAATTTTTTTTAAAATTTATTTAATAATAAGGACACACGCTAGCATAAAACACCTTAGTGGTGCTAGAACGTATAATTCACACACGCAGCGGAAGCATAAGGTCCGGATCACAAACTTACATAACAACATGATAATGTAAATTAAAAAATGAAATTCAGAAAGTACATACATACCTCTTGAAGCTTTCACAAATGTCGTTTAAATCCTTGCTCTCCAGGACTGAATTCTTCTACTACTTCCTGATTAACCTTTTTTAATCTATACTTGTGTGGACAAGTTCTTTGTTTTTCCAAGAAAAGGAATGAATGATTTCTAAAAAACAACTCCCTATTTAATCTAAAATTCCGTTGAATGAAGGAAAGGGAAGGGGCAAACGTTTTTCAGCATTCATGCCAACTTAATACCTCCATAATGAGCAAAACGTTTTTCACCCTTAATAGTCCCATTATGTTCAAACGTTTTCAGCTCATTATTAGTATTAAGTTCCATTTAATCCTTATAGAAGACTAGTAAAATAATATCACTTCTTCCATAAAACTCCTTTTTCTTATCAAATTCGATTAGTTAATCAGGCGTAGCAGAGACCACAGATTTATTAACTGAGGCTTCCAATTATGATATTAATTCGTAAATGAATGAATTACCATATCATAATAAATTACAAATCATTCCACTAAAAATCTGTAATTGCACTCCTCGATATTAACTTCGAAATCTATCATTATATCTTATTTAACTCCCCATGTTAGAATTACTGACACCAATCATTAAAATCAAATTTTTCTGAAAATTTAATTTATTGACTAACTCAATCCTATATTACTATGCTTAACTTATTTCACGTGACGGATACTAAATCCACCTGTAGGGTTCACACGTGAAAACTTATAAGCAACCATATAGGGGTGTCTTCTATCTCAAGTCCGAGACATGGTTCTATCAACTAATTATTATTTCACTAAGTGATTTGTCATTATCCAATCTATTAGGAATATATTGACTCGTAATAGAGTCTCACCTTTTAATAGATTAAAATAATAAATCAAACTACGTAGATCATAATAATTATATCAAGATTAAGAGTATAAGTACATGTAATGGACTATAGAAGTTGTTTATTAGTATTCAGAACATAAACAAGCATCTCTACTTGGTCCGTTCAATACATACGAAATGTACTAGCACAAGAAGTTGGAATATTACCACTCCCATAATTAAGATCAAATTATATTTTAATCTTGTGCTACAATCATCAAGATGTTTGTACTACTTCATCTTTGATTGTGAACTTTATTTTGTAACTTATAAGAACCGACAATTTTAATCTCCCATGCATGAGTTAAATAACTCCATGCACAAAATTGCCTACTATATAAGTAAAGGACACACATGTCAACATAATAATAATCTATTCAAACAAAGACTTTATTAAATTAATTAAATAAAATAAATAGTCTTTACATGGGATATAAAAATAATACTATAACTTAAACCAACATGGTTAATAGTATATCCTAACAAGTGGAATGTCATTCGCCTTTGTAATCCTTACAAATAAATTTCACATGGATAAAATTGTAATTGGTTACTTTAATTATAGTTAGAATTATACATTCAATTACTTTTCAAATATTTAGGACTTAAAAACCAACTAACTTTATATTGTTTATCATTAAAAAAGAAGAAGGAGAAATACGTAAAAACTCAAAATTTTCAGATGATAAAAAAGAAAACGAAAGAAGAGAATAGACGCCTCACGAGGTGTGAATAGATGTGCGCCTTTCTCTACTTATAAGGTGTGCGGTATTACACGTCTTACATCAATTTTTTTTATGCAAGACGTGTTGGTTGTCACGCCTTATGAAAGAAAACCAACGACACCATTAACAATTAATTGGATGACCTTAAATAAATATTATCTCTTTTGATTTTTATGTTGTCTATATTTTGTATTTTATTTTGTATATATCTTTAAAGCTAAGTTTATTTTTGTCGATATTATTTTTAATTTACAAATAAGGATCTTGAATTTTATTTTTCATTTTTGAAATCAAAGAACAAAATATAATGTTTATTTAAGGTCAATTGCTATTTTTTAATAGTTATTTTTTATACATTTCATAATGATTGATGGCTTGAGTTGATGCATACGTGCAACGCACGTACCCTAAACTAGTAAAAGTAAAAATATTAAATTTAAACAATTTAATATTCTAAACCTAAATAAAAATAGAAAGTACCTAAATTGGAAAATATGGGCTATATTTATGGCAAATAGAAAAGTTAGTGGGATCCATTTCTACGAGGGCATGGTATGTAATTAAGTTGGAAAAAATGGGCTTTCTATGAGGTCATGATCTGTAATTAAATTGGAAAAGATTGGCTTTTCTTAATGCTTAAAGGACAACTTTTCTGTGAAGGTAGATTTCTTTAAAAATTTTAAAAACAATACCCTTAGACTTTTACTCACTACCAACTAACTGACATGTTGAAGTTGATCTTTCTAATATATAGAAATACCTAAGTTGCTGAGGTAATCTAAGATATCTACTATACAACACAGCTAGCGAATCAAATTGTAAGTAGGCAGATAAGTGTGGCGCTACTCCATTAAGTGTACGGGTCGTCTTAGTCGGTGAGATGATATAGATAAAGATATTTTATATGCGATATGTTATATGTGATAGCTAATTTTATTATTTTTATATAAAATAATTATCGAAATTAATTAATACTCGTTCATAATTAAACGCATAATAAAATAATCTCGCATTTTATCCCAAGATAATTATCCCTCATTTCACCAACCAAACGACACCTTAGAGTTTAAGTTAGGGCAATTTTTATAAATTCCAACTGTTTAGTACCTAATTACATCCTATCCACACTCTTTTCAAAATGACATAAAATCTCAAATTTTGAACTGTCGGATACATTACTTAGGATCGCGATACATCACCTTTCGGATACATCACTTTCCGATACATAACTAATCAATCAAATTCTTATGTATCAGTAACACAGATCTCATTTCGATACATAAGTCTTATGTATCAGTAATACAAAAAACATTCCGATACATATTTTTTGTCGTATTTTCAACTAGATACATCATTCTTATGTATTTGTACACAAAAATCAGTCGATACATATCATTTTTACTTTTTTTAATCGATCCCATAATGTATCCATGTCCTTCATCATCCCGCCATTAATCAGATACATTAATCTATGTAACCTCGAACAAGCACTAAAAAGATTGAAATCTTCAAAGCAACCCACCTATTTCAAGTACGAAACTTTCATAAACTAGCTACTAGTTACAGAAACAAAGCAATCCACCTATTTCAAGCATGAAACAGTTTCTGTAACTTGGAACACGAAACTGAGCACGGAACCTAGAACAAGCACCACAACAGCCCACCTATTTGACAATGACTTTTCGATGGGTTTAATGGAGCTTCGCCGAAAACTAGTTGGAGCAATGGAGATAGCGGTGACACATCGACAGTGGCTAGACGTTGATGATATAGTGGTGTTGGGCCTGTTTCAATTCATTTTTTAATGGAGTTGGGAGAGGAGGAATTGGGCGCCCTTGATTTCAGCCGCACAAATAGGTCTATTACGCGAGTTTAATTGTGATGTATCCAAATTTTGGAGAGAAAAAGTGAAAGAAAGGATTTTGTAATTATTTTATAGGGGTGGAATTTTAAGTAATAATGGTAAGTTAAGGTGTAGTATTGTGTAATTTGTCCTTTAAGGAGTTACCTACATCGCAATGTTCATGTATTGCAGTTAAACTACTCGTTTAGAAATATTATAAACTAGTAAATTTTCCCGCGTGAAGAAAATAAAAAAATGCCTAACTAATTAATGTCGTATTAGAAAAAGTTTTATGATTGCAATTGTTATTAGTTGTGTGAAATGTCAGAACTGATTTTCTACCGGTTTAATGATATCTTAAAAACAAATTCCATAAAATGAGGTCATCGAAAGAAACCTTGAAGTGTATAGCATTTTTCTGCAAATGAATATTCAAGATGGTTTCAATCTACGTGATTTGGTGACAGGATATGTTGAAACTGCTTATTGTTATTCCATCTTGTCAACAATATGCAAAACCATAATAATCAAATTGTAGAAAATCAAGTACATAGGAGTAATAAATATCACCTTTTAAAGTCTTTGAATAGAAAGGAACCAAAAGTAATTTTATTTCAATGCACGAAATAAAAAATGATTACATCGCCTTACAACTTATAATTTTTTATTTTAAAGAACCTAATGATTTATTTTTAAGAACACATTTTTGGAGGTCCACCATTTCCATCTTTTCCAATGTACTCCGGTAATCTCCTGTATTAGTAACAATCTAGGTTACATGTTAGATCAAATATTAGTCAAGTAATGATATACTTTTACCAAGAAATTCTAGTATAAAGCAATAACTAATAACTAAGGAAGTCCCGTTCCTTCAAAGTGTCAACCCATTTGCTTGTGGCGTGGTAATGATGATATACGGTTGTTGGTTAGATTATATCTTTATTGCAACAACAACACTCGACTTAGTTTTACTGTCAAAGTTGATTAAAAGGAAGTTTTACTATCGAAGTTCTCAAAAATTCAGATTAGCTTTTTCACTCCTCAGTTTCAGTACCTGCGTTTTTTACATTTAAGTGTGCTATTATACATTGACCAATTCTTTAATGTAGTCTAAAATAGAAAAATATCATTTATGAAGTAATGGCCCTAAGATAGTTCATAAACAAAATTACTAAAGAAACAACCTCAAGATGTGAATTTTAAATACACACATATGACACTCAATTCATGATATAAATGGCTAAGTTGGCAAATAATTGTTATTAGACAGTATTCAGGCCAGACTTCTGCCATCCATCAAAGAACCTCCATGATAGGAAAGACAATCTTTAAAGTAAATCTTGCTTATCTTCCACTTCTATATATCTTCAACAGGAAAAACTCACTAACTCGATTTCTCATGGTCCTCTCGAATATCATGATGAAAAAGCAACAACAACAACAAACCCAATATATTCTCACAAAGTGGGTTTGGGGAGGGTAAGTGTATGCAGTCCATACCACTACCTCAGGGTGAGATAAAGAGGTTATTTTCGATAGACCCCCGGCTCAAGACAAAAAAAGTCCAGAAAAGCAATAAAAGGACATAAAAGGCTTATAATGGTTATGCAGCATAAAAGGATATGTACAGTGAATGACTTCCTATGTTCTAAAAGGCATTTCAAGGTAGTTATTTAGGAAGTAAAGAGGCAATGCTTGGATCTTTGTAAAGCTTATTACAAAAGACATTTAATGGTGCAGTAATAGATCAAAGCGCCTATATAGCAATAATGTTTCCTGGTCACCTTGCTTCTAATTCAACGAAGATTGCAACTTTCATAGCTTTCATTCAAGAAAAGTTTCCTCTTAAGTATTTTAATCTTTACTACTACTTAGAACTGCATTCAGGTCAATTTCCTTTAGTTGCCTAAATATTGATCATTGCCCAAAGAAGTGCCATCCTGTAGAAGTATCAACTTACAGTTATAACCTCTACATAATGATTTGTGTTATTAATCTTATCATACTCTTTTTTTAACAGATTTTTTCAGTGGCACACGCACCAAAACTTGGTGATTAATTGTCACGACCCAATTTCTTAGGTCATGATGCTACTACAACCCACCAGTAGGTAAGCCAACCCATAGTTCGAAACAACTAGTAACAGACTACCAAAAGAAATGAAAGAAAGCAGCGGAATAAACATAATAAAAAGGCCAATTTAATCCCAAAACCCGGTGGAGCCAGTACAAGAGCTTCTAATACAACAGGAGTACTAGTGAAACACAAGAAAAATGTATATATACAAGTCATATCTGACACAACATAGAGAACAGTCTAATAATCAGAGGGAGAGTAGGGATACTCCAAAACGTCAGGAGCTCACCCCAAATCTCTGATCCATAGCTGCTCCGCACGATACAAACATCAACAATGATAACTCGTACTATAACCTATAGGCTGTATAAATGTAGTATGAGTACCAAACATGTGGTACTCAGTAGGCAATGGCCGACTGAGCTCCAGAAATAATAGGCAACGGCCGACTGAGCTCCAGAAATAATGTAAGCATAAAATGACATGTAAGGCATGAATGCACTACAAACAACTATCCAAGAAACTAGGCATAACAATGCTAATGGAACAATAAGGATAACTATCCTATCCTGACAATAATCCTGGACTAAAGTGCAATACCGTATATCACTAGCCAATATACAAATAAATAGAGAAAGAAGTATATATAGTAATATACTAGGCCAAAGGGTACATATACAATGTAAATAGATAAGGAAAGAGAGGGATATACGGTGATACCATACATATAAGTATACATATAGGGCTAACTCAAAGGTAACTAGCTGAAGGAGTCAACCTAATATCTCGAGGTCCATAGCCAAGTAAAGGAGCTAACACTAGCCTCATCAAGCCTATACCCAAAGTTTGACAAATCCTAGGATAAACCAACCCTAATATAACTCACCGAAAAGATAAAGGAATTATAAACGTACCTCCAATCTCAGGTACTACTCCACAACCAACCTGCCACGAACTAACCATAATAACCAATAATAAAGTCACCGGCTAGCCCGGACAGACAAAATACCTAACTAAGCCCGCATAAACCCGAAAGGTTCACAGAATCACTCAGTAAACAACAACCATATCCTGTACCTATACATCCCCCATAAGACCGACAGGCTGGTGATAGGCAATACACATGAATGAATGCATGAAAACCCGTAGTAAACCACATCCGATCTGAGTGCCATAATGTACCAAGTACCATACCATACCAAGTATATACACCTCTTCCAGCTCACCTAGATCGCAAAGGTAGGACCTATGGCGACCATCCTTCTCCGACATGACGACTCTCGGAAGAAGGGGTCCCCTAGGAGATTCGAGAAATTTGTATACACTGCCTGGTCTCGATCCAGGACTTCCTATAATCATCATAATCCATATACTCCATCTAGTGCCGGATATATATATATATATATAAATATAATCAGTGCACGGACTTGAACCGCGACTAAAAAGATATAAATCAGTAAATCCATTGTCCGAGATCATGCTCGAAACTAAATCATCATAATCATGTACAAAGGGTCGGAATATCCCTCGATCGAAGTAAATCATAGTGGTAAAATGAGTGGAGAAATAATGAACCGGAATCATCCTCTGTCGTAGTTCTAAAACATCATTTTTAGTTCCAAAAGCTTATAATCCAATAAATAAGGTGGTACGATTCATGTTATAAAATAATCCTTTGTAAAGTGAAAAGTGGAAATAAACCCCCTTTTGAAAATAGTAGTAAAATCATGGTTTTGGTCGGAAATGTACGACTAAAGGAGCATGAATGCACCAGATAGTATGCATGCCATCACCAGTATACAAACAATACAACTATAAACACCTAAGCGTTTATAAATGATAATCATGCCCTTGCTAAGGGTAGAATACTCACCTAGAGTCCAACTAGTCTCATAATCACGGTCTCAGGCCCAATGACGTATACCTAGTATAGCAAGGTCTTATAACCCGAGCAAAACCTCCCGAATCTCTAAGTCAAATGGTAAGTATCATACCGAAGGATCCTTAATCATCAACTGTGGTTAACATGCTTATATTCCAGGGTATTAGGACTCTATGGCCATAACAAATATTTATACTAGGGTTCGGGTTACATCTTTACCCTAAATTCCATAAAATAGGCTAAGTCATGCTACACTAGCCATATGCTACACTAGCCATACTCACATCCTATAATCCCATCTTAGTATGCAATCTATACTATACACAATCTCATAGAGAAAAGTAGACCGAAGCCTACCTCGATATCGAACCGCAATTCATGAAGTATCCACAAATAGCTCGACCTTGCTCTATGATCCAGAATTGATGTCACACTATCAAAATAGTAACCTACACGTCAACACGAGTAAAACGACACCCATATTACTATATAATACTCCGGGCACAAAATTGGGTCAATAATGGGGCCCGTAGGACCCGCTAATGGAATCCCAAAATTGAATCCATCACGAGGTACCTCGAAGGACAAGGAATGTGTGCTCAAAAGTTAAGCACACACGGGACACAAATTGGGGCCCAAATCAGTCCCCAAAGATTAGGATTTCAAAGACCTAATTTCTAAAAATTTATAATGAAATGAGATAGAATTCAACGGGTAAAATGATGAATAATGATCAAAGAGTGATGAAATAACTTACCTTAGCTTCAATGGGTGAATCCCCACTCTTTCTCACTCCTCATGATCTCAACAATGGGGGAAAAAGGTTGAGAAAATGAGAGAAACTAGGGTGAAGAAGGGGATATCACAGCCCTCAGGTGCCGCTAAAGCAGAAATCGGCCAGCGGACTTTGACCTTTAAAGCGGTCGGGCAAGGAAATGCGGAGGCCACTAAAGTGGGACTTGGCCGCTAAAGCGACGTCCGCTTAAGCGGACCTTGACCACTAAAGCGGACCTCAACCAAATAACCAAGCAACTAAAGTGGCTTAGGGTCGCTAAAGCTACTACCGCTAAAGCGGCTCCTTGACCACTTTAGCGGTCACACCAGATATCAGCTACCAGATTTTAGCTAAGTCCAAAATGGACTCCGATTGAGTGCTCAAAATTCGTTCGAAACCCCGTGCGTGAAAACGAACTATGCTACCATACCGAATTGGACATTTCAAACACAATGGAATCATCAAAATTTCCATTCGATGTAGTTTAGATTAAATGTGGGGTCCACACCTATAGTTCCAGTTTTCACCAAATCTACCCAATAGTCCAAAACGAGTCCGGAAGCCTTGGGACCTGAACCAAAGGTCCCCCTAGCCTAAAATCAACGTTCCGAAGCTGATGGAACTGTCAGAATTTCCATCTGAGATTGTTTACTAGCAGTTTTGGTCCGATACCAAATCCTTAACAGCGGAAGCTCCAAAACAGAAAAATGAGTCTAAAACCCAAACGGACTGTCCGATAACCGAACCGACAGTTCCAACAAGTAATAAATGACCTGTAGCCACTATAGGAAGGCTCAAAATGCTAAAATGGATGGAAATCAAGAAAATGACTTCGAGGGTCATTACATTAATGAACCCGCATCTTTACCCCTCACCACTTAAATAGCAATCTTTAGTTTGTGGCAGAAACTTATTTAGGCAATTTATTGGGCACATCCACAACCACAACTGAAAATGATTAGTCGCTAGAAACTTCTGATTGCATACATAATTGTGTAGAGATTTATATAATCGTGAGATGATAAAACAATATATAGTATAATAAACTACAATAAGGAGTTTCTGAAACAAAGAGTCACTACAACAAAAGAGACATTTAGCGACAATAAATTTTCCTTTTAGCTGTAATAAATATTGCCGCAAAAACATACAGCGGCATTTGATTTAATGCCATTACATCCAGTGTTGCTAAAGCCTTTAGTGACATTTATATCGAGTTCCGGTAAATACCCATATTATTGCCGCAAAAAGTAATAACTTTTAGCGGCAATTATTATTGCTGGTAAAGCTACCTTATTTAGCGGCAATTAGTATTGCCCGTAAAGCTACCATATTTTGCGACTTTTGTTATTACCGTTAAAAATGCAACAAAACCTATTTTAGTGACCATGAATACCCTTAATTCATATATTTAACTAGAGAAATCAATTCAAAGATAGTAATTCTAGCAAACTCAAATGTCATTCATTTAAAACAACAATCAAATTCAATCATTTACATTCAATGATATCTAAATACACCATCTAATTTCAAAAGTTAATTTCAAATGCTGCAAAGTTTATGCACACTAAAACTAAAGGTAGAATATACAGATAAAATGATGCCTGAATAGCAACTGCAAAAGACTCGTCGTTGATCTGTTGAGGAGTCTACTGCAAGTGTCGTGCCATCACTGTTAAGTGTGCAAGACTGAGGATCTAAACTGCAACAGTAAAAACTGTATGATATAACCGGGTCTATTTTTGTGAACTCAAAGAAAGAAGCAGCTGGCATACTTGCAAATGTGCTAGAGTCCGGATTAGAAATAGAGAATCTTCAGATAAACGGGCATGGACACATATTGGCTTCGGACTACATGATATTCAACTTCATTCAGAGGATCATGAACTCGAATTATGAAGAAATGAATTTTCATCTTGTCAGAATCTTGATATGCCTGATGCAATATCCCAAAGCATCTTCTACCATTATCTCTGTGATCAAAGAGACGGATGCTAGCTACAATCTGATCGAGCTCATCAATAACACCGATGAAGAACTCAGTATTGCAACACTTAAACTTCTTATCACCCTCTCTCCTTTCGTGGGGTACACAATTTCAGACAGATTGTGCAAAACAAAAGGACAACCCGAGTGCCTGATCCACACTCCATCTGAAAGTCCTCGAAGCACAGAGAAGCAAGCGGTCTCCGTGACTCTTCAGGCTAAGCTTCCTCACCAAAACAGGACACTCAACCTTGTATTGGTCAATAAGAACACAGTCCTTACAATCATAGAACAAATCAAAAAAATCCATGTCAGTGGAACAAGAACAAACAGGTACGCAAGTGCATATTTTGATGGTCTAGTAGGAACTCCTGTAAGATTGACAACAAAACTATATGATCATCAAATTCTTGTCAGAACTCCAACTCTTTTCTTAACATGGATGGAAGAACATTTATAAGCATATTTTAGTATGATAATAGTCAAGCACAAAAAGGAAATAAAGACATTGGGAGTGGGAAAAAAAAGGGCTTAGCAGCACAAAAGGTTGAACCTACCTCAGCAGTACTCTTCTTCAAACATAAGGACGATTTCTTTGAGAGGACGAAAAAAGTGTTCATCTAGCCACACAGTAATAGAAAAGACATTAAACGCTACCTCTTAAAGAACAAAAGAGCATCACGAAATAAGAACACTTGTAAAATCATAAGTGGATATACAAAATAATCAGAAAATCTAAAACAAACTGGAAAAAGTATAACCTAGGGATGATTTTCTCGAGGTATGATAAAAAGTACTCCTAAGGGGTGCAGATCAGAAAAGTGCGGGTTCCCCTTTGGCCATCTCAATTGCAGTTATACCAAGTGACCAAATATCAGCCTGTACAGAAGAAAAAACGCTCAGTATTTAGCCCAAACCTTAAGCATAAGTACACAAAGATTAACCCAATACTGATACTTAGGGTTCTACATTATCTTTTTTGTGGATGAGATTGTATCTATTCGCCTTCCAGGTACTATGAATATGTCTTCTTTACTTTATGGCTTTTCAATACATCAA
This sequence comes from Capsicum rhomboideum, assembly GCA_031232105.1. Taxonomy (NCBI): domain Eukaryota; kingdom Viridiplantae; phylum Streptophyta; class Magnoliopsida; order Solanales; family Solanaceae; genus Capsicum; species Capsicum rhomboideum. The sequence continues at coordinate 132,367,780 of CP124709.1, forward strand.
AAAACCTTAATGTGCTGAAAAAGGATGTGCTTAGGACTTGACTTCTATCTAGAGAGAAGACAAGACCGGTGACACTCTAAGAATATGCACGTTTAAGGTGGCGCAAGCACTGACCATTCCTTATACATCAGACCTATAAAACACAGTAACATAAGAATAAGCACGCCAAAAGAGCACTTTCACGTTATTGACCAAACATTTAACAATTTAAACCCCACTCCTTCCCTCCCCACTCACATACACACATATAAGTACCAAAAAATAGTATGGTAAAGATTTACCAAGCAGTTGAAGAAGCTTTATAGATGAAGAGACAAAAATGATCTCTTTCTCTTTCTCCTATTTTCACATGAATCGATAGTCATGAATATGTATATATAAATAGTCATAGTATTAAACAATAGACGTACAACACCAGACAGTTTTACCTGAAATAGACAATTGTAATCTTACATCTTCATAGAGAAGAAACCGACCTTTTTCTCTTTTTAGATTTCTAACACCACCTGAAGACTCTAACCAATGACTTTGAACTTGTTAAATGAACACTTAGAACACTGTGAAAAGGAGCATACTCTTTTAAATACTGTGATCTTTTGTTCTCGGGATTATAAGTCTGATCAATATTACTAAACATGAGAGAGATAATCAAATTACTATAAAGTGAAGATGATCTCCAAAGGGATCACACAAAAGCAATATTGGTTATAGATGACTAGCTGACAATTGGGATCGCTGAAGCTATAACTTCTATTGCGCTGTACGAGTCTAAGATACAAAGAACACATAATAAACTGCAAACTTACTTAAGCTTATTCTTCATTGTGGCCTCCACAACCCGGTCTATTATTATAGGTAGCTACTCTTCTTCCAGCCAAAAGTATGCTCCCCCTATTTTTGCCTTCTTTCACTAGTTTTCATAGATTACCACACATAAACTTGTATAGACATGTAATTTTCAAAAGGTATCTAAGTAATTGTGCACATATTCTACTGTCTAAGAACAAAATACTCGAGATATAAACAGGATACAATACTCACCTCTCAAGAATACATTGTCTTCCTAGTGCTGGACGAATGATTGATAAGCCTAGTGTAGAAAATACCTGTAAATAATTTTTTTTATCAGGTGAAATAAATTTCATTGATAGAAGCATATAGAGGATACAAAATCGAGATATGAAAATTTAGATAAACATGATCACGGAAAGAATCACATGTCCTATTTGAAGAAAGCTATGTATTAACACAAGAAGAACCAGAAAAATTGATTAATTAATATTATTAGTACTAGCTTACTTTCAGAAGTAACGTATAAGAGCTTGAACAACACCAATCTGTAATAGGACAACCTCAATAGTGACACAGAGGCAAATGCATCAATTCAAACAACACAAAAGATAAACCCTAAAATTCAAATAAATACGTAATCTTTTTATTTAGTATAAGAACAATCCCTAGCTTTTGTTAATTTCAAAAAGCAGAACGATGTAAAATAATTAACAAAATTTAAGTACTTCAAAGGGAGCATCAGATTATATATATAGGTACCATATTCATTCCAGGGACATTTTGAAGTGAGGAAGAGATGTCGGTTAGTAGCACATCGAATAAGCATCTGTTATGTCACTCTGATATAAAGTTGTCCTCGTTTAAACAATGCATACTTTATCATACGGGTGAACTTTACTCCTGTAATGCTAGCGTTTGCAGTAAAGTGAGATAATGGAGAAAGTTCATTCCGAAATATTTATGCCACAGAGTAAAGCATTTATGCAAAGAATACTATTGAAGGTAAGTGATGAAATAATTCCAAATTCACATGAGTGATTCTAATCCTTATAATCTCAATTTTCAGCAACACAATTATGATGATGGTTGTCTGCATATATGGAGGCTAAAATAGTTAATGCAAAGAAAATTATAATTAAACATCACTTAATTAAGTATTGTGATTCATATCGGTTGTGAGCTTCTTCTCCAATATCAGAGAACTGAATACTTCAAAGTTTCAGGGTGTTAGAAGACTCTCCTCCATCCCATATACAATAAGTTGGGTATAAAATCCAACTTTCAATAAGTAAGAGATAAAGTACTCATACGGCAATGAAGTAACTAAAGGACGCATGCAGAGTACTTATAAAATCCAACTTTCAAAAAGTAAGAGATGAAGTATTCACCTGGCAACGAAGTAAATAAAGGATGCATGCAGAGTACTTATGACATCTACATCATCTGAAAATGATGAATCAAAACTTGTTGTAAGGTAGAAGAATGGGAGAATGGACAGGAAGAAAGTGAGTCGTATTGTTGAGGATGTGCCTGTTAATGGGAGACATTAGCGGCTTTTAGAGGTTTTTTTAACTAAATAAATGGGAGGCGGCACTTTAGTTTGAAGGGGCTTATGCGCGTGTTTTATTTTTTGTCGTGATTTAGATAATTAATTATCTAAAATAGATAAATTCAATGTCTAAATTGTGGTTGCGCCCCGTCACCCGGCATAGGGCTCTTTTATATATATATATATAAATATTGTTCTGATGGGAGCCATAAGATGGAAAGTCATGAGGAAGAAGAGGGATTCTCATACTCTCAAAGATTGCCTAGTTTAAATATTTTTTATTTTTTATTCAGTGATTGGTAATCATTTTGAGGTCTAATTAATTAGAATTACGCTGAAAAGTGTTAAAACTCTCCCCACCAAAAACTTTATTCGTAATACTCCATCTCCAAACCTCTAACTAAGAATCAAAAAGTACTTACTACAAGCCCACATACAATTTCTGGTGATTGTTATGTCTAGTGAAAGTATAAGGGATGGGGGGTGGGGAGAATTGTATCTTTTTCCTTCTTTCAGTCAACTTGTTTATTGGATGATAATAGACTTTTTTTTTTGCCAAACACATCGCCAGATTCCCAAATTTGACACGAACTTTCACTTTGGCACCTCAACTAGTGTCCCGGTGTGTCATTTTGACACTTTTTTTATAATCAGCAAAAAAGTACCATGTGCGTGTGTTACACTCGCTAATGATGTGTAAAGTGACGAATAAAACGATAACATTTGTCATTTCTCCCCAAATTAATTCTTAAATAATTAATTTTGATTAAAATCAAAAAGTTGCCTATAAATTATTTACATTTGGCATTTTTGTCCCAAATAATTATAAAAAAAGGATTTAGCACTTATAAAAATTTAACCCCTCCCCCACCAACCTCAATCGTCTTCTCCAACACTCCTCCCTCACCCCCCAACCCCTCAATCGTCTTCTCCAACACCCACTACTGTCACCCGCTCCCCCCCACTAATCAAAATCGTTCTCTACAACCCCTTACCCCCACATACACAATCATCTTTTTCTAAAACAAAACTGTTAAGAATCCATTTCCCAGAAAATGAAATTGCAATTAGTCAACACCTTGCCAAACCAAAAATGGCGACGACCTTTTCACTGTCAACGTCACACTCCAAAAACAGAACTAAAAAAAATTGTAAATTATTTTAGTGAGTGCACAAGCTTATGCTTATTCGTAGTTCTCAACCATGTATTCATATTTTTTTAATTGGGTTTGATTAATCATCATCTAAAGATTATCAATTCAGAAACAAAAAATAAATTTGAAAAGAGAACGTATGGCTGGCACTTTGAGATTTAACTATGGAGCTGAAATTTTCACAATTCAATTTAACAATGGGGCAAAATTGAAGGAACTTTTTTGAAAAAGATAACATTAATCGTATGGAGGGTAGGTTGAGATTTTACAATTGGAGGAAATTTTCACAATCGAATTGCATTTGACATTGTTCATTTTTTCATATTAACTCTAAAATTTATCTCAAAACTTTTCACCATTGAAGGAGCTTAAAATTGAGTAAATTGTGGTTGAAAAATGAGGAAGAAAAAGCAAAAATAAAATAAAAATCGGCTAAATAGGCCTCTCACGCGCGAGTATCGAGTGTATTACATTTGCCATGCCATGTCAGCAAAAAGTGCCAAAATGACACACCAAGACACTAGCTGAGGTGCTTAAAATGAACAACGTCCACTTTAGGTGCCAAAGTGAAAGCTCGTGCCAAGTTTAGGAGGTTGGCGATGTGTTTGGCCTTTCCTTTTCTAGGTTTCCATGCACACTCATCGATGTGTTGGACTTGGATTAATCTATCAGGAGGCGTCCTTGTAAAAACTAAAACCTCGTTATGCTGAAAATATAGAGGTGCAATCACATGTTTAGTGAGTGGAAACTTACTTTCTGTTTGATTAGTAGGAATTTCTTGCCCCCACGCCCATCACCCTATCCTACCACCGACCTCTACCTCTTGCCCTTACCCCACCACCCCACATCCTCATAAGTTAACGTTAAATATGTGTAAATATTTTTAGAATAATATATTTTGCTTACATACCGAACACAAAAAAATAAGTAAAATATCACTTATTTTTTAAAATTAATATTTTCTTGAAAAACATTTTTCATCCTACGGAAAACACACCCTTAGTCTAGTGTCTTTCTTGTATGTACCTTGTTAACTTGAATTGACTAACCCTCCATGAATTCTTTATGATTGATTAACCTTTCCTTTTTGTTTTTTTAATGTTCAATATTATGCATGTCTTGCATGTGTCGGCGATGCATAAAGCCTAAAGGGAATGCCATTAAATATAGAGAAAAGATATAAAACATCCTTAAACTTGTCTGTCCAACTTACTTTAGCACTTTAACTTTATGAATATTTAAATATCCCCCTATATAACTTTGAATTAAATAAATAGCACCCTAAAAATACAATACCACTCTTACCATAGGAAGTATATTACACTTGCTCTATATTATTATCATGTCAGCGCCACATCATTGCCAAGTCAGAACCAAGCGCCACATTATTTTTATTATATTATATAATAAAAATAAAAATAAAAATACCCTGCCCCACCCTTTCTTCTTCGTACCCATCCATCCCAATCCACTTTTTCAATCCCACAAACCCCCCCACCCCCACCCCCACCCTGCGTCCCTGGGCCTTTCTCCTTCTTCTAACCTCCATTAATATCTTCTTAGTCCTTGATTGATTAAATTTTGCTAATTGCTTCTTTATTTTTCACCTCCACCAAATTTTTTAATTATCTCCCATTAGACTAGTCCCTTCAAAAAAAAATAAAATACTATCCTCTTTTTAATATTTTGGCCTAAAAAATCTTAAGATATGTTAATGTGGTTTTGTTTTGGACAAAAACTCAATTCTAATAAAAATAAAATTTTGATAATTTTATCTAATTTTTATTGATGATTTTATTTTTCTTAATTTATCTATATAAAAAAAAAAATTAAAAGAGAAAAATAACAAAGAAAATGAAAAGAAAGGCGCAAAAGTGGTGGGGGTTAGAAAAAGGAGGAAGGGGGTAGGGGGAGTGTGGAGGAGTTTGCAGGAAAAAAAAAAAGCATGGTTGGGGTTGGGGTTGAAGAAGAAAGGGAATGGGGGAAGGGGTGGTGGTTTTTTTCTTTTTCCTATTATATAGTATATTTTAGTGGGATCATTTTTAAAAAGAAACAAGAATTACGTATTTTATTTTATTTTTTCTATTGTTTTAGTGCCACGTCAGCCTTAAGGGTGAAATTTATTCACTTCAAAGTTGTTTAAGGAAGTATTTAAATACCCGTAAAGTTAAAGTGCTAAAGTAAGTTGGACGAACAGATTTAGGGGTATTTTTATATCTTTTCTCTTAAATATATTATCATCATAAAGTGTTTTGTTCATTTTTCTTTGAATCAGATTGTGAAAGCTGGATTGATCTAATCCAGTTTAATTTTCTAATTTTTAAATTAAGAGTGGTTACTTGATGGATCGTGAAAGCAAGCTTGCATAAAGTAAACCATATATTTTAGAAAAAAATTATTCAAAATGTCCATTGGAAAAAATTTTTACACAAAAACTAATCCACTTTTTTTTTTTTTTTTACTTAAAAGGGCCAACTGGCCAAAATTATTACCATAAATAGCCGCTCGGCTATATGGTTTACCAAAATAATGACAGCCGCCGTATTACTAACATTTATTTATTTAGTATTCTATCTACTTTGCAGTTAAATAATATATAAGGACTAGTTTCAAATGAGAACTACAATGAAATACAAGGTTAATGTAACACAATCTTTAAAAGTTTAAATAGATAAGAGGATAAACTGGAAGACCAAGTGAAAATAGAGAAAAATAAGTTTGGATGATAACAGTATGGAAGGCTGTGGTTGATCAGGACACTAATAGAAAGATAAAGAAAATAGTTTGAAAGGAGGAAAATAATTTACAGTGATTTAGATAGAGCTGAATACTTTTTATTTTTAATATTAATATTAACTTTTTTAATAAAACTTTGGAGGAAAAGCTTTGTCATTTGTTGGGATTTTATAATCTATCTTACACTGGTGTGCTAGTAAAATAATGTCATAACTATGGTGCAAGTAATTTCAGAATTATTGTCCTATATTGCATAATTATATTTGTGATATAATAATTAATTACATTACATAACTTTTATACAATATGATACAATACGTAACTATTTATACAATATCGTTACATGTTTATACACCATTTATACAATATCAATACATTACATACCTATTTATATAATATCAATACACGTTTACATATACACATTATATACTATTTATACAATATTGATACATGCTTATACACCATTTATACAATGTCGATACATTATATAACTATTTATACAATATCGACACACGTTTATGTACATTTATACAATATCGATATATTACATATACACAACATAACTATTTGTACATCATATATGCATATTTATACATCATTTATACAATATCGATACACGTTTATACATTATTTATATAGTATCGATATATTAAATATACACTACATAATTATTTATACAATATCGATACATTATATATACACTACATAACTATTTGTATATCATATATACATGTTTATACACCATTTATACAATATTGATACATGGAAAAATTGCATGGAGAAAGCTTAGAAAAAAAAAAAGGAAAAGTTTTTTTTTATTTAAAAAAAATGCAGCAAAAAAATGTTTTTTTTTTTTAAAAAAAGAAAGCAAAAATGGCCTAATGGTCTTGGGCCGAATTGAGCTCTGTTGAGTCCATGACCCTTTTTGGCTATTTTTCCTGTAAATGAAAAGTGGATTACTTTTTTTATAAATATTTTATTTTTCTGTATATAATTGAAATTTCCCCTATATTTTATTTAGTAGCAAGCTTGCATAAAGTAAATCATATTTTTTATTTAGTAGCGACGTCATACAACTTTATATATATATATATTTGATTCGTAAAAGAAAGGATCTAGTTGATCGTAAGATCTTTCATTTGCAAGTATATACATGTCAATTCACTTATAGCCTGTTTGACTAAATTTTTAAAATTAGCTTATTTTTAAAAAATACTTATTTCAAAAGTGCTTTTTATGAAAAGTACTTTTGGTGAGAAATAATTTGTATTTGTGCAAATTTTTTAAAAGTATATTTTATTCAAAAGTGTTTTCAAATAAATGCTTTTAGGAAAAAACTACTTTTATTTTGCTTATGAAAAATAATTTCTGCTTCTCCTAAAAGCACTTATTTTCTCTCAAAAGTTTTGGCCAAATACCTCACTTTTTAAAAATAAGCATTTTTTTTTTAAAAATAAATATTTTTGAGAAAAAATATGTCGGACCAATCAGACTACTACTATTATTATTATTATTTTTTTTTTAATGTTACAACTTTTTTAGTTAAATGTCTGAATATAGAATGATTACCTTATACTCATTGTTCAGCTACACAAATTATAATTAACTGAAAGAAATAATTTGTTAACCTCCAATTTTGAATTATTTTGTACGCACACTATCTGATATTTAGGACTAAATGGTAGGCTTAATTATATTTTATTTTGTGCTGTAGTCCGAACCGTATTTCGTTAGAAGACACAAGTATTCAATCATTAACAATCTTGCATTTCGTGGGTTGGTCTTGTTTAGAAGTGATAAACTTAGCCCGTGAAAATATGATTCGTCTAATTTATTTAAGTTTGAGTAGGTTAATGTCTATTGATTTATTAGCTCATTTTATTTTAAACTGTCCAAATTCAACTTAATAGAGTATTCATTTATGCTTAAAATAGATAATTATTTCTAATAATTGTGAAAGTTAATCGAAGCAAAATCAGAAAGTTAATCGGAGCAAAATCAGATTGTGTACCTTAAATACGAAGCGAAAATTGTTGATTTTGCTACCAGAAGAAGAATCGATCCAAATCTGCTTTGAATCTCTTGGAAACAAAGCTTTAATGCCACAAACTAGATGTCCTTTTAGTTGTATATTATGTGAGGAGAAAGAAAAATATATTTTTCTTTTTGTTTCTGATTTTCGTGACATTCACTAATGAAGAAGAAGTTTTCCTTTTAAGGGAATTTTCAATTTCAAATATTAAGTTACCATGTAACTGTTCCCTCTTTATTTTGAAAATTATAACTTCTCATCAGAAGTTAATCCTTTCTTCTTATCAGAAAAAATTACGGGTCGGGTCAGGTCGGGTCCACATGGGCAACCCACGACCCAAATATCCAACATCTCCCACTTCGCACACGATGGACTAGACCCAATCTAGCACCATACAAGTAAAATATACAATTCATACTGACAAATAGTTCGTGCGACCTGCGAGCGTAAACAACTACAATATTTTGCTACCCTTTGAGATTATTTGAAATCTCAACATAGGAATCCAATCACATGCGGAAAGGATCCACTATTAATATGAGGATACTATTACTTGCAATACCCCAGACATCATTCACTACTTCAGTAGTTCTACTTATCTGATCCCTCATCCTCTTAAAGAGGTGAACTCGAGTTCATGTTTAGGTGAACTCGAGTTCATGTTTAACTTCATATACACAATTACACTTGACACCTGTATGGTTAGTATAATAGCCGGATTATGTATATAAGTTAAATTATTCATTTAATCGTCTTCCCTTTCTACTCGAATCTATCTATTCCAAATCAAATGCTTTCCTAGACATGCACTGCATTGCCGAATTACTCATGGCTATTAGTAACATGCTAAAGTAGCAGCACCAATCGAAACTTCAATGAAAAGTTAATATAACTCTTAGGGTCTCACACAATGAAGAAGCAGGGATTCATTCTTCCATTAATCAATGCTCGCTAAGCACACGTGGTATGAAACACGTGCTACGATGTTCTCACCTTATATTGGTGCGTGTGTCTTATTCTTTTAGTCATTCAACATCGTACATATCTTGGTCTAGACACCTCTAAATATCTAACCTGAGTTTTTTTTTTTTTAATGATCCTCAAACCCATCTTCTCATAGAAACTCACATCTGGCTTTACAAACAAGTCATAATATGATGATGGAACTCTTCTCTTCACGTTCCTCGACGTAAGAGGTGATTGCTCGTGTGAGAGAGCCAATCTCACGACTTGTTCGATACACTTTATAAATAAAACCCATTATCACATGCATATGAGATATGAACATAAATTCAAGAGTCTTATATTGAAAAAAATATTATAACAATTAAGTTATTTTACAATACAGAAATATAATCATATCCTATGCAAACCTAGAGCCATAACGTGTTTCTCAAACAAGTCTCTAGATATCGCCTTCATAAAGGGATCAACTATCATTTCTCGTGTAGGAATGTATTATAAATTTATTTCTCCACTTGCTACTATGTCTGTCAAAAAGTTATACTTGATGTCAATGTGTTTGGTTTTGCTGTGATACTTAGGATCCTTCGTATATGCGATAGCTGCTTGACTATCGCAATGTAAAATCATGGGACCTTTAGAATTCTTTGCAATATTCAAATGCTCAATGAATCTCTTTAACCAAACAAGTTCTTGTACTGCAGATGCACAAACCACAAATTCAGATTCCATATTTGAAAGGGCTGTGCAAGTTTGTTTCTTACTTTTCCACGAAATAGCACCACCATTTAGTAAGAAAGCACAACCGAAGGTTGATTTTCTATCATACCAGCCACCAACCCAATCAACATCTGTATAACCTCCTATGAATAAAATCAGATACACTATAGCATAGTGAATAATCTGTAGTTCACTTCAGGTATCGAAAAATTCTCTTTACTGCTTTCCAAGGATCTCTTCCAGGATTGGATTGATACCTAATAACAAGACCTACGGTATAACAAATGTCTGGGCGAGTACATATCATAACGTACATCAAGTTCCCAATCGCAATAGAATATGGAACTCGACACATGTCTTCCTTTTCTTTTCCAATCTTTGGACACATTTCAAGGCTTAAAGTTTCACCTCTTTCTATAGGAGTATCCATGGATTTGCAACTATTCATTCGAAAGAGTTCCAAAATTTTCTTTATGTATGTTTCTTGAGATAGACTCAAAATTTTCTTGGACCGATCTCTTTGAATTTTTACACCCAATATATAGTCTGCTTCACGCATATCTTTCATGTCAAATGACTTTGAAAGCCATGACTTAACAGTTTTCACGTACTCTAAATTATTTCCAGTTAATAAAATATCATCCACGTAAAGCGAAAGAATCACAAACATTCCTTTAGAATTTTTCACATAGATGCAATGGTCTTCATCGATTATGGTGAAACCAAATGAAATCACTTCCTTGTGAAATATTAGGTACCACTGCCTTGAAGACTGCTTTAGACCATATATTGATCTGTTCAATTTACAAACCTTCTTTTCTTGGCCTTTAACTACAAAACCTACAAGTTGTTCCATGTAGATTTCCTCATTTAGTTCTTCAGTGAGAAAAGCAGTCTTCACGTTCATTCGGTGTAATTCTAAATCTAAATGTGCAACAATAGCCAAAAGTAAGCAAATTGAGGTGAACTTCACAACTGGTGAAGAAGTTTCCTCATAATCTATTCCAACTTCTTGAGTAAAACCTTTTGCCACCAATCGTGCTTTGTGTCTTTCTATTGACCCATTTGATTTGCATTTAACTTTGAGAATCCATTTATTCCTAATATCTCTGCGCCCAGAAGGAAGGTCAACTAGATCCCAGACTTTATTAGTTTTCATGGACTCTAATTCTTCTTTCATCGCTTTTATCCATTCATCTTTTCCAGGGCTCGATAATGCCCCAGTCACAGAATTAGGTTCATCTAATTCTATGGGAGATAACAAGAAAATATAATCCTCAATCTCATAAGATCATTTAGGTACACCTTTTCTGGCACTCTTACATAATTGAAGTTCAGATTCCTCTATAGGATTTTGGGAATCATAACTCCCACTTGGACTAAGAATTATTTCTTGATTTATTGGATTATCAAGCATGTCCGACGACATTATTTGATCATATGAATTCAACATTTAGTAAAGAGGCTCACTATCCTTTATTTCACCCTTTTTTGGGAAAATCATTTTCCAGAATGTGACATCTCGTGATTCAATTTCAGTAGTACTTCCATTCTCCAATTCGCCAATGAACACATACCCTTTAGAGTGTTCTAAGTATCATTTAAAGATACATTTCTTTCCTTTTGGACTTAGTTTACCAAACTCACCAAAATGATCTTAAATATATGTCGAACAACCCCAAGATCGTAGATCATTAACGTTTGGTTTATGACCAGTCCATAGTTCATAAGGAGTAGAAGATACCGATTTAGAAGGCACTTTATTCAATATGTAGGCCGCAGTCAATAACATATCCCCCCAAAAAGAGATTGGTAAATTTGCCTGCGTCATCATAGACCTTATCATAGATAACAATATTCTATTCCTTCTTTCAACTGCACTATTTTGTTGAGGTGTATAAGGAGTAGTTGACTGTCTGATAATGTCCTTTTCAGTACATAGTTCTTCAAACTATTTTGACAAATATTCACGACCTCTATCGGTTCTGAAAGCCTTTATACTTTTATCTAATTGATTCTCAACTTCATTCAAGTATCTTTTAAAGCATTCAAGTGCTTCAGATTTATGAGAAATCAAATAGACATAACCAAAGCGTGTGAAATCGTCAATAAATGTAATGAAATATAAAGCACCAGACCTTTCCTTCACATTCATTGGACCACAAATATCAGAATGGATTAATTGTAGTGGGAATTCATCTCTTTTAGCCTTTCCAAATGGTTTACGTGTAATCTTTCCGGCAAGACAATTTTCACAAGTTGGCATTTTAATTTTTGAAAAAGAACCTAGATGTCCTTCCTTTGCCAATATATTTATTTGATCTTTCCCTATGTGACCCAATCTAGCATGCCATGTAATTATATCAACACCATTATTACTAGAATAACATGCCATTACCCAACGGTCAACATAATAGTCATAAGTTGAAGGATTACAATCTAAAACGATAAAGCGATCATAACGAAGTCCAAAACCATAAAAAAACATTATGTAGAGTTATTCTAACACCATTGTGACTAAAAAACAAATTGAAACCTACATCTAAAAGAACAGACACAGATACTAAGTTTCATCGAATCTCTAAAGCATAAAAGACGTCATGCAACATCAATGACCGGCCACCATGCAGGTCTACTTTGCAAGTGCCAATCCCTTTGACTTCAAGTCTTGCATTATTTCCTACATATATCCACCTTGATCCAGGTGAAACTCGACAGAACTCCACAAACGCTTCTCGATCACGACTCTCATGGTCGGTGTCTCCTGAGTCTACAATCCACATAGGATAAGATTCAGTTTGTAAAGCAGTGCTAGAAAGATATATAGCACTTAGAGATGTGTTTAGAAATGCTACCTTTTTCTGCTCGAGAAAATAACGAGAAAAATTCCCCAGAACTTGGCAATTGTAGTACTTCATCTTGCTTTTGTCTTTCTTCTTGAAAAATCATTTTCCTTTCTTGGAATTTGGCTTGTTCTTTTCCTCAGAGGGTCTTTCTTCGGTCTCCTTACCCTTTTCGTTCTTTTTCTAATTTTTCTTATGCTTGAAGCCTAAAGACTTCTTATCACTTGATTCTTCCATAAAGGCATTAGAAGCAACTTTAGTAGCACCAAGCCGCTCGTCTTCAAGTTCAACATAAAAGGCAACATCAAAAAAAGTTTTGATGCTATCATTGTCGGTTAAGTTAACCTTCAAATGTTCCCAACTATTGGGAAGAGACCAAATCACTGGCTGAACCTATTGCTCATTGGAGAGAACATGACAGCACTTTTGAGTTGAACTATCATATTTGACATCACCTTAAGGTGTTGTTTGATATTCTGATCGTGACGCTTTTTGTATGTGTCAAACATGATAGTCAAAAGTCTTAGGCGGGTGATAGATGTACCTCCATATATTCCTCGCAAGTGTGTCCAGATGGCATAAGCAGTAGGAAATTCCTCAACCTCATGAATGAGGTGATCAACTACATAGCTAATAATGATTCCACGTGCAACAGAATCAACCATTTTCAAAGCCTTATAAGCTTCAAGGTCTCTTCTGTATTGTGAAGTATTATCCTCTTCTGTCTGACTTAAAACATGATTAATACCTTCAAGAGAATTTTTCTCTTCCAGTAATACCATATTTTACGACTCCAGATGTCGTAATTGTCGCCATTTAGTTTTTCACCTTTATTTAAGTCAGCAATGATGCTTTTTGATGCCATGTCTATTATTAAGAGACAATCATGCAAGTATATTTATCAATAATTCATGCGACTTACACATTTAAGCAAATCAATTCATATAAAGGTTTCATGTTTAGTGTAAAATCAAAAGGTCACGGAAATTTTCAATCATCATCTATGAGCTAAACATTTGAACAAAATTAGAATTTAATTTCTTAATGTGTATTGATAGCTTTCAATTAAGTTTTAGTAAACTTAAATAAATAAATGAAATTCATATCTCAAGAGAGAAACAACTTAATTAATATAATAACGTTAATAAACAACTTCAAGTTACAAGTCAATTCAAAGATGAAAGTCATCCCACAAATATTTGAGACGACGTATATACACCCTAAAAGGCTGGCTAGGCCAAATCTCGTGATAAACTTTAACTAATCTCTCGTCCCAAGGATCATGGAGAGAGTCTACTAAAATAGCTAAAGCTTTCCAATCCGAGATTTTAACATAGTTTTCCAGTTCTGTATGTTTTAATTCAAACAATTGAATAAAATTAGCAACTGAAATAATAGGGGGCATCTTAAAAAACTTAAACTCTTTTAGTTTCTTCTCTCTTTTCCTTCGTATAGCCCTCTCATTTCGTAATAGATTTTGTGTCGTTCCTGAGACACCATTTCGTATGATTTCACGACCTCAAAAACATGTCTTTTGATGACGTTCTCTTCCAATTTGTCTCTTTGCTCGACATCCAAAACTCCTATTCGTAGTGATTCGAGTTTGTCCCTATTCAACCATGTTTGAAATAGGAACGAAACAATCAGAATGTCTATATCATTCAATGTGACAACTTATGTCACAATTCATGTAGAAGACAAATCTGTTGAAGAAACTTAAGGGACTAAATAAGACAAGAATAATATGAAGCCCAATTTATACACTAATCACAATTAATAGCTATATATATAAAAAATATATATAATTTTCAATTATAGCCAAAAGTAGAATTAAGATATAGTCCACAAATAAAAATTGACTAATGATATTAATACTCTGCCATATTTCTTTTTCATAAAGAATAATAATAATATAATTTGAACACATTCCATAATAAATATGAAAGTCCCTTTGTTTTCCATTACACACGATTTCCCAAAAAAAACTTTTAATTTACATCTTTAATAAAAGGGATGTACTACTACTTAGTGGATATTATAAATGTAGTACATGTACTAAACAGTTTTTCCATCTACTTCATATCCCCCTCCCTCCCCCTCCCCCCCCTCCCCCTTTTTTTTTTAAGAAAAATTACACGACCAGTGCACCTTTCTCTTTAATAAAAATAAAGAGTCTTTTCTACTTCTTCAAGGAGCATTTTAATGGCAGATCATAAAAATAACTGGTATATCTTTTCAGTTCTTCAAAAAATAATTCCTATTAAGGAACGAAAGAAGAAATTTTTTACAGATCTGATTTTTTATTTACTCAGCCATAAAAAAAATGGAGAAATCAATGGAAATTTTAGATTTACAATCGGATCCATGGTGCAATGGTAGTGCGTCTGACTCCAGATCAGAAGGTTGTATTTTTGATTCACGTAGGGTTCAATATTCCGAATCAAATTTGGTTTTTTTATTCCTTTTTAACAGGTGAGTACATATCTCAATTTTAATAATTTCTTCCGACAAAATTAACATGCAAATCAGGACAATTAACCATGGCTCTGATACCAATGAAAGTTAATCGGAGCAAAATCAGATTGTGTACCTTAAATACGAAGTGAAAATTGTTGATTTTGCTACCAAAAAAAGAATCGCCCCAAATCTTCTTTGAATCTCTTGGAAACAAAGCTTTAATGCCACAAACTAGATGTACTTTTAGTTGTATATTATGTTAGGAGAAAGAAAAACGTATTTTTCTTTTTGTTTCTGATTTTCTTGACATTCACTAATGAAGAAGAAGTTTTCCTTTTAAAGGGAATTTTCAATTTCAAATATTCAGTTACCATGTAACTGTTCCCTCTTTAGTTTGAAAATTACAACTTCTCATCAGAAGTTAATGCTTTTTTCTTATCAGAAAAAATTATGGGTCGGGTCCACATAGGCAACCGACGACCCAAATATCCAACAAATTGTCTTTCAAACAACTTGATAATGTAAAAGATATGTACATTGCCATTGTACATGTATACATTATCTCACAAAACAAATTGAGAAAGAAGAAACTTTCAATGGATTTCTTGTACTTTTCTTTCTTACACAATATAATTTGACATTTTTCACGGGTAATCACAAACATACTTTGCTATTTCTTCTTCCCCAAACTATTTGATGTGAGGACATGTGTGTAACGACCCTCTTGGTTGTTATGTAAAAGTCTTATGTTTTAAATTTCGTGTTTAAATTTCTTCCAGTTTGGAAGTTACAATTGCAGACTAGGCTAGTTTTGCTTCGTTTTGGAGCGAGGTAGTCTTTGAAAATTTGAGAATAATTTAGACTGGCTTGGAGGGAACAGTATTAATTTGTAGGTAGATAAGGCGATAAGGAATCCGTAAGATTTTACGAAACTGATTTTGCATTAGTAGAACTCCCAGAATTGATCTTAGCGTAAAGAGCATTGTTTGGAATGTTTTAGGATCAAGGTGTAAAAATGGGGATTTTTGGGTGAAGATGGATATTCTATCCCGTCGACACCGCTATAGCAGTTTTCAAAAATGGTGAAGGCTGCTATTGCGGTGGCTTACCGCTATAGCAGTAGAAATCAAAGATTAAAGGGTTCAAAACCCCAAACCAGTTTATTATTTTATAAACTCATTTTGGAGCAAGAGGAAGGCGATTTAGGGCGAAAATCATCGGTTTACCTCCGTTTAACTTCGTTAAGGTAAGGAATTCACTCCCTTTAACTTGTAATTATTTCTTAATCCTTAGAAGGGGAGGGTTTTAGGACATATTTTGGTATGTTTGCAGCTGCAAGGGTGAAATTGAGTATTAGGTTTATGAATTTTGTTTATTAACCATGAAATTGGACTTGCATTCCGTTAATTCACTAATCATTTCAATAAAATTGATAGTTTTAGGTGAATTACGGGGGAAATAGCCCTAGAACGGTTAAGAAATGATTATGAACTGACCTTAGGGGGGTTTGGGGGTGGCTCATCACCCTCAATATGTTAGGTCATTTCGTTAATGCAATATTTGTATGCATGTTTTAGACCACGAGCAAGGGAAAAGGGCACGGAAGGGCAAAGCTTAGGCTTAGAGTTGTGCAATCTTGGTTCAAGATAGGTGATGGTGTGTATTTAATCCATCTTGTGTTATGTGTGCATATTAACTACTCTGTAGTGTGATTATTCAATCCGTGTGGTGTGCTTGGTCATTGAAATGTTTACTTGTTTTATGACTTGGCCTTCTATATTGTATATGTGGAGTGTTTTGATGTTTGAGACGTTTACATAGGTTATTCGGATTAAGGGTTACAGACATTCATGTCTGGGTTTAGTACATGGACGGTAATTATCCCCTGCAGGTCATAGCTCGAGGGTGGGTATATAACCCTTAGCATGTATGTACGGGTTTTCAAGGCATGTATTAGTTTGACAGTTCCTTGAGTGAACCGGAGGATTTGTATTGTTGCGTTTGTCTTTGTTTGATTGTCTTGAAATGACTTGCATAATGTTGCCTAAATGACACTTGTTGACTTTGTCTCTTGAGTGCTACTTGTACATATATGCTATATGTTTGATGTGTAAGCATGTGTTAGCTAATGTTACTGCATTTTGGTTAAATGCCCATATTTCCATCTTGGGTTATTCAAATGATCCTGCCAGTACACTGTGGTTTATTTGTGTACTACTACTACACCTGCTTTCACTCCTGTGAGTGCACCACATATTCCAGCGTATTCATCGAGACCTTGCTCGTGATTTCAGCAGTCGATTCCAAATTTCAGGGTGAACAACATTTCCCGACTACCATGAGATCTCTCATATTTAAACAGTGTCCTTTGTTTGGACTTGTTACTTTCACTTCTTTTTTGGGGTTGCATTCTCTCTCATGATATTCTTAGATGTTTTGGTACCGACGACTTTCGGGTCCTAGGATTATTATGTTTAAATACAATATTTTCGCTTCAGTTGTACTTATGTTTTTACGTTAGTTGGATTATTATTGCTGGATTAGTTGGCTTACTCTCATTTAAGTGTGAATCTTAAGATGACGATTGAATTTATTGGTTCTCCCACCGGGTGAGTAGTGTGGGTACCACTCACGACGGGTTTGGGTTGTGACAATGCGGTACCCTTGCTGGCCAAAATACTTATCATATTTCGCTTCTTATGAGTCATGACTAACATATTAAGATTGTGTATTTGCACCTTATTAATATGATTCTCTCAAGAAGTTAAATATGATTCATGTTGGATAAGTTTTTGAGAGGGTGGTAGAGATGAGGATAAGAAAAGGTGTGCTTATTATAGAAAAAAAATTTGGATTCATGATGGGGCGTTCAACTACAAAAGTCATTCATCTAATAAGAAAATTAATGCAGCGGTATAGAAAGAGGAAGAGAGACTTATATGTGATATTCATTGACCTAGGCTGGTTCTTTTGAGATGTTTAGATGCTAGAGGTGTACCTGTAGCCTACATTAGGACAATTAAGGAAATGTACAATGGAGCCAAGGTCCGAGTAAGGACAGTGGGAGAAGACTCGGAACACTTCTCAGTCATGATTAGATTGCATTAGGAATTAATTGTTAGACCATTTTATTTACCTTGGTGATAAATGAACTGATGTGGCATATATCTAAAGGGAGGTGTCACAGTGCATGCTATTTGCGGATGACAGTATTGATTGATGAGACATATAATGGAGTTAAATATAGGTTGGAAGTTTAGAGACAGACCCAGGAGTCTAAATGGTTCAGGTTGAGCAGGTGTCACGACCCAAATCACTGATCGTGTGGGCACATACCTAACCCTATCCTAGAGAGGAGATCCCTTACCACCCAACCGTTCATCAATGCAGAAGTTAAACCAATTCTTATTTCAAAATAATTTAATTCAGTGAATTCATGAAACAAGTCAGATTCAATATATTTGATAAGTAAATACAATGCAGAAGATAACTAAAAGTGAATCCCCAGAACCTATCCTAAACCAATACAAGAGTACTAGACAAGGAATAGGAAACTCCAAGACCCAACATTCATGTAAGATCAAGAGGGTAGGAGCTGCTGCAGAATGATCGTCGTCGCTGCTATAGAAATCCCAACTGGCCTGCACTATAGCTATATCCTTAGAAAAAATATATAGTAAGTGCAACATCAGTACACCGCACGTACTGATACGTATCATCGACCGATCAGGGTTAGAAGCAAATAACATTTATAGTAAATAGGAAGAAATCTTGGCATCAAGTAAGGTTTCGATTACTAATTTTCATTTTATGTAATTATTAACATAACACCTATAGAATCTCTGTGACCTACCTACCATTTAACATATTCATATATCTTTATCTTTTGAAAATCCATTTTCACTTACGTTTTTTAAGCCTACCCTATCTCATTTTTCAGGTTCCAGTAATTCCTAACCAACTTCTAGACAAACCTAAAGACCTCACTAAATTAGGACATCTGAGGGCATCGAACGACTAGACTAAATTCCCTTGGTACTTAACTAATGCAATGCACTACGGGATTTACAACCACTAAGATGCTTATGACATCGACAACCTTGCAGAAGAGACACTACTATATACCTCACTTATATAGCTATATACTGAGGGGAGTAAGTATTATACATAATACAGGACATATCTTGCATTCCTGCTTCACTATCATGCACAATCACCACTATTAATAAAGCCGGTCCACTCAAGAAACCATCAATAACATATAATATAAATGTACATTCAAATGCATATGAATGAATGTATGTATGCAATATGTGCACATAATCTCTTTCTCTTCTAAATCTCATCAACATCATTCTCATTCATCATGAACATTATGATCAATATCAATATCACCATTATTATCATCAACTCATCATCAACAACATCATGAACATCATGATTTCAATATTAATATCACAACCATCAACTCATTATCGTCAACATGTATGAATATGCATATGTATATGCAGTCAACAATCACAAGAAATGCCCGAAGGCGATTACAAATCTTTAGTCCACATGCAAGCACAAAGACATCAATCTTATTTTTGTATGTATACGTAGGTTCCTATATATATATATATAGGTACATCCACACCTCCTACTAGACTGTGGTAGTTCTACTGGGATGACAATGCTAACTCTTTATCTACGATCCACACTTGCGTTTCTAACATCATTCTCTGGTTTTTTCCTATTTCCTCAACTAGGAACCTCATGCCCGACCTTTTTAACCTCGCTCTAGTTATTCTAACCACCCTTACCAGATTACCTACTCTGCCACGCACCTTGCCACTAGGTTGTCTCCCAAGCTTTCTCATCTATTTGATTTCACTCCTAGGTCGCTTTAAACTCAAATAGTTTGACTATTCACCCCCTACTTTGCACTTACGCTTTGTTAACCTTTCTTAATGCAAGTCACAATTTCTCTATATTACTAAGAGCACTTTCAATCAACCCTAGCCTACCTTTTTCTCTCCCTTCTTACCCCTCACCATACTTATAAGACATGTGGTTCATTAAATTAGACATATTCTCACAATATTCGACCCATTTATTACCACGTATCTCATACCAACAGAGTGTAACAATAATATACAACAATGTTAAAGCCTAACCAAAATTTTATTATTTTCGTCTGTTCAAACACCATGCTCGAAGGCCTAATTCATGAAAACTCCCGACATCACTATCAATATTACCTGAATCTAGCCCAAGTTTAATATAATTTAAACTATAACTTACCTAGTAGATGAATCATGCTGCTACTGAGAGGAGCAAGTTGACTCCGCAATCGCTAAGCATCTTCCCATGTTGGGTTCCACTCGGGTGTGCTTCGAAACTGCTTTCATGAAGTATGGCCTTTAAAATCTCATGACTGTGGAGGTGGGGTTTATTTGGGAAAAGAATTAACTAAGAGAGTTAAAAATAAAAAGGGTTTTAGGGGAGGTCGAGATGGCCACTGTCGGTACCGCTGCAACGATTGATTTTACCTTTGTAGCGGTACTGCTGCAGTTGTAGGCAGCAGGCCAACCCAATTCTTTTTAAATTTTTGGTCCAATTATGTTGGGACCCATTTCTCCCTAAGAATTAAATTCCATCAGGTCCTAGAGTAGGATTTTAGTAGTCGTAAAAAATTTTCAAAACTTTTTCAACGTAACGATATTTTGGGTCATTACATTAGATACAAATTTACACACCATTCTTCCTCGAACGTCCACGGGATTTGGACCAAGGATTCTAGGCACGACTTAAATATTTTGATCCGCAACATCTTGAGGGAGGAAGGACCTCTCAATTTCGTGCTCGCTCACCTCGTCTATACTTGGTTAATTAATCGTGGATCCAATGTAACTAATCCATATATTATTAGGAAATCCCTATATTGTTCGAATTGTTAACCAAAATTTTTGTCAACTACGGGAAAAATTCTCCAATAATACTTACGTAACATGTTATCCCAAAAATGACTGAATATCGTAACATACTGTAACACACAAACAAAAATTGAATCTTGAGAGGGGGGTTACCACTGTAGTGGTAATTTACCGTAGCAGCGGTTCACGACAGTTCAAAATAGGGGAAAATATTTTATTTCCCTTATTTTCACTCCCCACTTTGAAATTCTCGCTATTGTCTCTGTGTAATCTCCTTCCCGCATCAATTTTTTAAGGTAACTTTTCATCCCTACTACTTTATTTGCGTACTTACTGTTGTAGATTCGTAGAACCTTGGTAAAAATCAAAAAATTTGAATGGTTTGAGGGTGAAACTTTTGAGTTTGAATTTTGGTGGTGTTTTTGCACGAAATGATGAGTATGTTGGTTCCCGTTATGTTTACGATGCTCCTACAATGTTCTGGTCATAAGATTTATGTTATTCAAGGTGGATTTCAGCCATGATAGAGGTAGGAGGTGAGGGCTTATCTTCCCCAATGAATTTGAGTAATTTGAGGGTGAATTCAAGTGTTGTGCAATCCCATTTTAGTGTAAAAAGGTTCATACGAACTTCACCAAGCCTGATCCATCCTTAAATCTTGAAATTACAAATAAAAGTCAAAAATCCACCACGGGAGGGGAGGTTGAAGGTTGGAGATTATGGAACTACTGCAGTGGTATCTTTTCTGACGCAATGGTACCTGGCAGTAGCTTCCAGGATTTTATTTTCTTTGAACTTTTCAAATCTTTCCCTTCTTCAGTACCCCATCTTGGTTTCTAGTACTTATTTTTTCGTTACATTACAGGACTATTATGGAGCACCAACCCCAATACCAAAGGTTCCCCGACACTGCCAGCCATAACCGTTTTGAGGAGGTCTTGAGCACGGGGGGTTTCCTCCATGAGCAGGTATTTGTGATGAGGGATGTGGAGAATGAGGAACCTTAGTTCCATGATCGGCTGAGGGTGTTTGGGTGGGGCATGCTAACTAAGGATGTCCCCTGGTGCAACCTGGAGTTAGTTCAAGAGTTTTACGCCATCCTTCCGACCGTAAATTGGTCCTTGCCCCGCCCCACCATCTACATTCGAGGAAAAAAGGCTCCGATGGATGCTGCCACTAAGAGTGGCAACGGACCGGACCGGTTGATTCGTGTTTTTCGGACCGTCACCGGTGGACGGTGACCGGATATGGTCCGGAACCGGGCCTACCGGATCGGGCTGCCCGGTTAAGGCTCCTTTGTCCGAACTGGTCCGGTTTCCGGTCCGGATTCCTGTTCCACCCATTTTTTTTTTTTTTTTTTTTTTTTTAAACTTTTAATTTAAATTCAAAATAAAAATAAAATAAAAAATAAAAATTTAATAATTGTTTTTTTGTTTGAATTTAAATTAGTTTTCAAATTTTATTAAGTTTTAAAACATTTTTTTGAAAACTTTAATTTTCAAATTTAAAGTTTACGTTTAAATTTTCACATTTGAAAACTTTGATTTTTTTTAAAGTTAAAATGTAAATTTTCAACTTTCAAGTTTAAATTTAAATTTGCAATTTTAATGTTTAAATTTAAATTTAAACTTGAAAGTTTAAATTTAAATTTATAAGTTAAAGTTTAATTTTTTTTTTTTTAATTCTTAAAGTTTAAATAAAAGACAACTTTAAAAAGAAAATGAAGGCGGATAGCCTATAATTTTATTCAAATCAATAAAGAAGTATACATGTATTACAAATATTAGAAGAGCACCTAATCTACGCAACCACCTTCTAGGAAGGGTTCTGTTTTAACTAAGTCTCGATTATTATACTAATATCTATAATTTCGAAAGTATGTTTTTCGTAATTTATCTATCAATTCCTTGGAAACATGATCCGGAATTGGTATTTGGTTTTCTTCATCCATTGCTTCCATACCATCATCACTATTATCTCCAAGTGCTTCATCTATTTCTACTTCGGCTTGATGCAATAAATTTGGTAGTCCAGCATTCCTTCGTTCGGCGTTGATCCAATATCTGAACAACATTGATATTTCCAAACTATCTTTTGCTAACGAATATCTATGGTCTCCAATGAAAAATCTCCCTGCGCTGAAAGCTTGCTCCGAAGCTACTGAAGATGCTTGCATAGCTAGCACATCCCGAACCACCCTTGAAAGATATGGAAATTGTTCTGTCCGGTTCTTCCACCAAGTTAAAAGTTGAGGATCTCCATTTTCATCCCTAATATTTTCCCGTGCCTGATTAATATATTGATCAAAATCATTATTGTTAGAAGAATCAAGACCAAGTTCTTCATCCATAATTTCATCAAAATCATTAAATCTAGCCCTACGACATGGAGGTTCAGACGGTTCATCATTTAGTAGCTTCTCTCTATAAATGTTATACAAATGTCTAGCTTTAGTTAATACACTATATTTACACGATTCAACAGATGGAACTTCATCACTTGTAATTTCTAAATTTTTATAAATTTTTTCAATCATTTTTTTAACACCATGTTCTTTGTACGTTGGGTTGAACAAAGTAGAAGTCAAAAATATTTGAGGAATAGGAAAAAAATATTTTTAAAATTTTTCAATCATATATGAAACCGCAAGTTTAAAATGTTCACGATCTTTATATTTAACAAATTCAGATGAAATAACACAAACATTTACTAAAGCTGAAGAAATAGTAGGATAATATTGACCAGATATAATATTTGTAGCACTATAAAAAGTTCTCAGAAAGTTAATAAGTTCTTCGCATTCTTTCCAATCCTCGTCGGTGATTTTAAAGCTCCGATGCGATTGATGTTTATTATAAAGTATTTGTAAAGGCTGGCGATAATCAATAGCAACAATAAGCATTTCAAATAAAGAATTCCATTTAGTAGTCACTTCTTTTGAAATTTTTCTAAATGGCATTTCAAATAAAGCACAAGTTTTTTCAAATTCTATAATTCTAGACCTTATTTTAGCTTTAAAAACCCATGCACAAGCAGCTCGAATTCTAACACAAGAATCAGAAAATACATTAATACCATCCATCACTATTAAATTATAAATAGGTGCATTACACTTAACATGAAAAACATCATCATCAATTGGACAAAGTCTGTATTTTAAAAATTCAATAGCTTTTAAATTAGCAGAAGCATTATTTAATGTGACACCCATTATCATATCACAAAGACCAAAATAACGTAAAATCTCTAATGCCAAAGAAGCAATATAACTACCAGTTTTCCTCTCTTCAACATATTTATAACCTATAATTCTTTTTTGCATGTTCCAGTCATGATCAATCTAATGAGTAGTAACAGTAAAATATTCATTACCATTAGGACTTACACCCATATCAGAAGTGATAGATAATTTACCATCAAAATAACAAAAGTAGCAACGAAGAAAATGACAATGTTCACGTTGATATTTAAAAATATCAGCTTTAATTGTATTTCTTGAAAAACCACGAAAATCAGGATTATACACCATTCAAATATAATGAATAAAATCGGGATGTTCACCAAAATTAAAAGGCAAACCACAAACCGCAATCATTTTAGCTAATTCTTCACGATCCCTATCCTGACTATATGTGAGTGATGTGCTTGGGCCAACCGGGTTACTATAATCTAAAATATTCTGGACCATGTTAGAACCTCCGACAGATTGGTTAGTACCGGGCAAGGGTTTACCATCTTTTTTAGCCTTAGCGATAGCTTCTAGACGAACATATTCAGGAACACAACCTCTCAAATGTCTAGTTAGCATTCCTGTCCCACCATGCGATCCCCCAGTCAAATGTTTCATCACTCTCTTACATTTATTGCAAGTTGTAGTAGTTTTCTCCTTATTTTGGATCATAAATTTCCAAACTAGAGATCTCTTAGGACGTTCGCTCTTTCCTACTCTAGTAAACGTAGGTAAATTTCCTACTTCATCTTGTTCCGGTAATTCCGTAGCCGGACTAGTAGGGGTAGGGGTATCTTCTAACTCTTGTTCTTCTACATCTTCTCTTCCTCTACGTCTTCAAAATAAGTATCAAAACATCTATCTAAGGCCTCATGGTCTACTACATTACCGGAAGCAACATCAATAGCACAAGGACGTTCAAAAGAAGTATCATCAAACTGATTAAAATGATCGTTATTAATTCTAAATCTAGGTGGCAACGATTTAGAACTACCTCCACCACCGCCTCTACTACAACTAGCATCCTTATCTTTTTTACCCCAAATTTTTTTAACCTGACTAATAAATGTTTTCTTACCACTACCTTTTTTACCTGCATCCATATTTTAATATTAAAAAAAGAAATATAAAAATATAAAAACAAACAATGTAAATATAATGAAAAAGTAATAGTAATTAAACAAATAACCAGATGAAAGTTGGAACGAATGTACCGAACGTCTGCGTAAAAGCAGACTTATATAACCAAAAAGCCGGAATTGAGAGATGACAATTGAAGCTTGCTTCAAAAAAAATCCCTTCAATTAACAAAATACACAATATTATAGGAAAATATGAGGTGGGGGGGCTAGGGGGGTGATGGGGGAAGCTGGGGGGGGGCTGGAACTAGCCGTTGGGGGCCCCACCAACTGCTCCCAACGACTAAAAAAATGTTTTTTAATTTTATAATATTACCGTTAACCGGACCGGTCAACCTGACCAAAAGGCCCCTTCCGCACCGGTCTGTGTACCGATAGGTACCGGTACCGGTCACCAACCGAGCCTACTGGAACCGAAACCGGACCTGAATCGGGGAGCCCGGTTCCGTTGCCACCCTTAGCTGCCACCATTAATAATGGTTTAGGGGTCCCGAACCCGTCCAATTCTACCTTTGAAGCCAAGTTCTGGGAGTCGTACTTGAGGTGGGTGGCTAGGATCTTAGCACTAGAGGGTCAGGAGGAGAGGATAAAGTGATTCGGTCTCAAAATGACCAAGAGTACCTATTTGTCGGTAGAGGCCAGGGTGTGGTTGCAACTGGTGTCCCGGAGGATTCATCCCTCAAAAAATATGACTGACATGGTCTTTCACCAAGCTATAGTGGTGGATTATGCTCTTACAGGGATCGAGAGGAATATGGGGCCGCAGATTGTGGATGAGTGAGGATATGTCTATGCTAGAGAGAGGTCGACGAGGGATCTTTTCTTACCATTCTTGAACACTGAGCTATCCAAGAGGTTTAGCATGCCCACGGAGGATCATGATACCTATGAAGAGTGCAACATGTCATTTAATTCTCTAAAGGGTAGTGGGACTTGAGGAGGCAACATAAAAAAGAAGAAGGTGGGAGAAGAGGGTAGTAGTAGTAGGGATAGCAAGGGGGATGAGTCTGGCACTCCTGCTACTACTCAGGTTCTCGCATCTCTTAGTGGTTGGGAGGCAGACCTTACTACTGTGTGGGGTTACTTGGAGATTCCTCTACCTCTACTTGGATTGGCTCCTTCGAGCTTTATTTCCCTATCGGACACAGGACGAACCTATGCAGAATTCTGAGAGAAGCTGAATAAGGAGAAGAAAAAGCTCTTCTCCAGAGACCACATGCTGATGATGATCTGGAATGCCGTACAGGTGATGTTCAAGTGTGCCTCCTCCACCAAAAAGCTTCTGAAGCTTACAAGGGAGGATGCCGAGGAGTTTTCCTTCCTTAGTGGAATAGAGGAGAATGGTTCAGATGCCTCAGGCCTTGGAGATGACGCCACCAACTAGATGTGCCCTCTCTTTATTTATATTATTATTGGTTGGATTTGGGTTGCCCCAGTTTGGGGCTTGTAACAAACAATTACTCTTTTTCTTTTCTTGCATTTTTAAGACATCTTTTGCTACCTCACTTTTAATAATACTCACTTAGCTTACTATGCATGTCGGGACTGATTTCTAACTTTAATTATTGTAAATACAGGGTTGTTTTTGCATTGATTGCAAAATTACAATATTGGGGAACATTTCCTGATGGCTTGCTGCCTGGAACCGCTCACCAGTTAATTTACTGCTTTAGTGGTAAAAGTTCCACTGCAGTGGTAACCTCCAATGGTTCCACTTTTTCCTTTTTTCTATTTATTTCTAGGTCTTTTCTCACACAACACTATCCCCGAGACTCACATCCCATGATTTTAAGGTCTAGAGTGCTGCATCCTACACGATATCCGCTACAACTAGAAGTCAACTAGCACCTTCTTAAAGCGCCTGCCCGGCTTTCAGGTCACTTGCAGTGCGTTCTCGCTTTCAGGGGGAATTCTTGGAAAAATCTAGTACAAGGAGGAATTTTCTCGTAGAACAGCAATACACCTGGGTAGTCCCTCAAGATTCGAATAGAAATTAAGAAACACTTCAAATCACGAAGAGATAAGGCATGCCTCAAGTCATGGAAATGAAGATACATCCTGAGATCATACCGGTCCTCACGATCCCCGGCTTGCTTTGCCACACATCATGCAAATCAACACACATAATAAACATTTGTACTTAAGAGGTGTTAATCATTACACTGTAAGTCATACTATACTACAAGTGATAACAATCACATAACATATCCACCACACATTTCTTGCAATGCAGCAAATACTTTACACAACATAACAATTCAGCTCCTATGTTTCTTATTGACCTCTACGGGTTGGAATGTATTGACCCAACCTTTCAAATATGAAATAAATCACAAAGTGGGAGAAGGGCGGCGGCGGGGGAATTTAGCATGAGTGTCGGTGTCTTGATCAATTTTTTGTTGTTTTTTATATATGATTCCCAATTATGATGATTGAGATACCAATTAGAATCTGTCAAATACTAATTAGACTTCACTCGGGGAGACAACATTGAGATGAAATGCTAGAAGAGAAGAAAGTGAAACAGATTCCTAGATGCCTCGTAGCCTTATACAGATTTTATATGGACGTTAACACACCAATATGCAGGACACTACATGACATTTTCTCTTGTACTGGGAGACTGGTAACCTGGGCTTTGATACTATCTTATTACGACCCAAATCATGGATCATGTGGGCACCTACCTAACCCTACCATAGATAAGAGAACCCTTACATCCCAACCGTTCATCAAAGCGGAAGTTCCATCAATTCTTATTTTAAAACCATCTAATTCAGTAAATTCATGAAACAATTCCGATTGAATACATTTGATAAGTAATACAATGCGGAAGATAACCAAAAATGTATCCCCAGAACCTAGCCTAAACTGGTATGAGAGCACTAGATAAGTAGCAGAAAACTCCAAGACCCAGATTCCATGTACGATCGAGAAAATAGGTGTCACACCCCGAGTTCCAACGAGGCGTGATTGGAACCCGAAGCCGATATGGCTCGAGAGAACCAATCTTTACTCATACCCAATCATATGCACGCCAGAAGAAACATTACCACCACGTAAAGACATAAGATGCTAAGAGCGGAAATGATAAAGCATTATATATATACATATAAGAAACTTGGCCGTTAGGGCCATCAAGTTAAGGTGGACATACAACTCTTCGTTCATATACCCACATCGGTCTACAAAAACCTCTAACAAGAGTACACACATTACACAATGCTACAGTACCAAAATAAATGTACATAAGAGACCCGGGAAGCCCCGAACCAACTGGAGCTCACCAAAGATCGGCAAAAGATCCGCAACCTACTGTGGAGGTCTACTAGTACCTGTGCCTGCAGCAAGTAAGGTAAATTTCCCCCAAAGGGGTCAGTACGAAGAATGTACTGAGTATGTAAGGCCATAAGAAACTCTATGATACATCAAAACTTTAATGAAATCAAATATAAGTAAAAAAACCAACCTGGATAAGCCATCACTCTATATGTATGGAAATATGTACATTAGATGGATTGCTTCTTTTACTTTTATGCTCATTCATCCCTTCATCGTTCACCTCTTCATTCACAATTCATTCTTCCATTCTTACAATACCCGGGCCCCAAGCTGATCAGTGGGTAATCAACAGTTTTTGGGATCGACCCATGCTAGGCTTTTCTTTTGCCCCTGGGATACTCGAACCATGCGAGGTATTTTAACCCCATGGGATACCACCCGTAGATATTGGGATCGACCCATGCGAGGTATTTTAACCCCATGGGATACCACCCAAGAACACATCACTTCTCTTCACAACATTACTTCTTTAATCTTGAGAAAAGTTCATTCGATGATTATATCATTATTGGAAACACGTAGATGCTTACTTTATGCCTTTACGCTCATGAGATTGATACTTTGTAATTGTAACATTATTGGAAGCTTTGGAACATAATATTATTGGAACTTGGAACCATGTCCATAACTGTGTAATACATGAATGACAATAATCAAGAATAAGGTATATGTGATTAACACTAGATGATAACATGAAATGAGATGCCTTAGGACACTTTGGGAATGAGTAAGTACCATAACAAGGTGTACACTATATGTTGCAGAAGGATACGGAAAGAGGAACCTTACATACCTTGTATTCTCAATATGAATACTCAATCCTATACGTGAACACAATAGTCCTGCTCCTTCCTTATGTTTCACTCTACAACACAAATACATAACGGAATTTACATTAACCACCAACCACCTTACAAATGCATATGACGTCAATGAATTACATGTTTGCCTTTAAAATTGTCATTTCCCCCTTGACAATACCATTGATGAAATTATCATACTAATAATCCCACAATATTCCCAACATTGACCAAAATATCATAAACCATTAGCATGTCACACCAAGTTCATACTTTCCACTCTTCATCACCACAACATCACAATTATTCCATCAAATTACTTCAATACACCTCAAAACAACAAATCGGCCAAAATCCCATAATTTACACTTATATGAAATTAACAAGTTTAATAACATAATCACACCATACATGTTGATATTTCATCCATACCATGCTCTTTCATCAAAATCACAAGGCATATTTCAAGTGTAAATCCCATGGATAACACATCTTTTACAAAAAACACAAAGTGCCATATTCAACCCTTCCAAGCATAACCAACATGATTTACATATTTTCCCATGCATATAATACATGAATCCATAAGAATAATCACTTACCTAAGCTTGAAAAATGATGATCTTGCTCTAAAAGTTGGCTTAGGGTTCTTTAAGGGTTGAGAGAAATTTTGGGAAATTTCTAGAAATGTGTTGTGTATTCCTTTGCATAAAAATCAGATTTTCCTTTCATTATGTCACCAATTTCGTACACTTTTTCCATAACAACAATTTCCAAAAATGACACATAAAGAAAAATCAGCTTAGGGCATAACCATATCATACATGTTGATGTTCAAACCATCAATCTCACATCTTTCAAGACCACAAGTCCACTTCCAAGTTCATATCACCAAAATAACACTTCTTGTGTCACATAAGCAAAAGTGCCCCAATCAACCCTTTTAGACATAACCATCAAAATCCATACCATCTCTTATGCACATAATATATTAAACCACAAGAATAAATACTTACTAACACTTACCAAGTGATGATCTTGGCAAGACAAGTGTGGTTGCCTTAAGCTTGAAAAGGGTTTCTTTTTGGCTCTTGGAAATGTCTAGAAAATGTAAGAAATGGCAAGATGGATTATGTGATAAAAATCTGATTTTTCTTTCCCTTTTATAGCCCCTTAAGGTCATATTTAGCCAACCAATTAGTCAATAATTGATGGATTTTCTTGGTCAAGAAAGAATGGGTCAAGTTCCCTTTTGGGCCATGCCTTTCTTGTTTCACTTGGGCCTTAATTTGAGCCCACACTCACAAGATTAAATTTGGTCCATTAACATTCATGAGTCTTGCACCAACTTTAGCAAGTTTAAATAATTCCATCAATATTAAGGTAGTCACATGCGTTCGGAAGTTTACGGGGTGTTACATTCTCTCCCCCTTAAGAACATTCGTCCTCGAATGTTAATAGTAGTAGTAATTAGTCCCAACAAATTTAGGTCTAAACACATTTGTCACATTGCCACATATTTAAAATGCTCATATGTACTTACTTGTCATTACTTCAAGTCGGCGTCTTGGACCTTCTCCTTGGTAATAAATAAATATGGATACTTTGCTTTCATTCTTTCTTCAGCTTCCCATGTAATTTCTTTTACTTGTTGATTCCTCCAAAGGACTTTCACGGAAGCTATGTCTTTATTCCTCAATCTCTTTACTTGTCGATCTAGGATATCAATGGGTACCTCTTCATACATAAGATCCCCCGTAATTTGAACATCTTCAACGGGAACAATACGAGATGGATCTCCTATGCATTTTTGAAGCATCGAAACATGAAATACTGGATGGACTAAGGAAAATTCCTGGGGTAGGGCCAACTCATACGCAACTTGCCCAAATTTTCTAATGATTTCATATGGGCCGATGTAACGTGGACTCAATTTCCCTTTCTTTCCGAACCACATTACCCCTTTCATCGGTGACACCTTTAAAAATACCCAATCACCTATGGCGAATTCAAGCCCTCTTCGTCTAATATCAGCATATGACTTGTGGAGGCTTTGGGCCGTTTGTAGCCGCTGTTGGATCTTAACTTTCTCCATAGCCTTATGAACAATATCTGGCCCAAGTAAAGCAGTTTTTCCCGCTTCAAACCATCCAATTGGTGATCTACATTTCCTTCCGTACAAAGCTTCATAAGGTGCCATTTTAATACTTGAATGATAGCTATTGTTATAAGCAAATTCAATAAGAGGCAAATGGTCGTCCCAACTGCCTTGAAAATCTAACGTACAAGCCCGTAGCATATCTTTAAGTTTTTGGATAGTACGCTCCGCTTGTCCATCTGTCTGAGGATGGAAAGCCGTACTCAGATTCACCTGTGTACCCAAGCTCTGCTGGAAAGATCTCTAAAAGTGTGCTGTAAACTGTGCTCCTCTGTCTGATATAATAGAAAGTGGAATACCATGCAACCGCACTATTTCTTTAACATACAATCTTGCATAATCCTCAGCTGTATAGGTGGTCTTGACTGGTAGGAAATGCGCTGACTTGGTAAGCCTGTCCACTATAACCCAGATAGAATCAAATTTCCGCAATGTACGAGGCAAACCTGTAATGAAGTCCATATTAATCATATCCCATTTCCAGACTGGAAAATTGATACATTGCATGTAACCTCCCAATTTCTGATGTTCTACTTTCACTTGTTGACAGTTCGGGCATTGAGCGACAAATTCTGCAATGTTCTTCTTCATATTTCCCCACCAATACACTTCTTTTAAATCATGGTACATTTTGGTAGCACCCGGATGAATAAAATAGCGCGAATGATGCGCCTCTATCATAATTCGTTTTCTCAACTCATCTACATCTGGTACACATAATCTTCCTTGACATTGAAGTACCCCTTCTTGTGTAAGATCAAAGGCCGCAATTAGACCCTGTTGCACATTCTCTTTTAGCTGCAATAACATAGAATCCGCAAACTGTTTCTCTTTCACTTCAGCTATTAAGGAGGATTCCGCTGCATTTTGCACAATAACCCCTTCATCTGGAGATTCAATAAGACGAACTCCCAAGCTGGCTAGTTGATGTAGATCTTTGATTATCTCTTGCTTTTCAATCAACTGGCCACTAGTGCTTTCTACTGCCTTGCGGCTCAATGCATCAGCTACTACATTTGCTTTGCCTGGATGATAGAGAATATCAATATCGTAGTCTTTTAAAAGTTCTAACCACCTTCGTTGCCTTAAATTGAGTTCCTTCTGCTTAAAGATATATTGCAAGCTTTTGTGATCGGTATAGATATCAACATGAACTCCATACAAATAATGACGTCATATCTTTAACACAAAAACCACCGCTGCTAATTCAAGATCATGTGTGGGATAATTTCTCTCGTTTGGCCGCAACTGTCGTGAGGCATATGCTATGACATTACCGTGTTGCATTAATACACATCCGAGGCCAACCCCGGAGGTATCACAATACACTGCATAGCCTTCGGTACCTTTGGGAAGTACTAGAACTGGTGTGGAGGTTAATTTATCTTTCAACTCTTGGAAGCTTTTCTCACACGCATCATTCCACTAAAATTTAACTGCTTTATGTGTAAGCTTTATTAACGGTGCAGCAATAGAGTAAAAACCTTCCACAAATCTTCTGTAATAACCTGCCAACCCAAGAAAACTATGAATCTCTGTGGGGGTCGTAGGTCTTGGCCAATTTTTCACCGCTTCAATCTTCTGTGTATCAACCTGTATCCCTTCATTCGACATAATGTGACCCAAGAATGCGACCAATTTTAACCAAAACTCACATTTAGAGAACTTTGCATACAACTTACGCTCACGGAGAATCTGTAACACCTGCCGTAAGTGATTAGCATGGTCCTCTGGTGATCTTGAATAAACCAGGATGTCATCTATAAATACCGTGATGAACACGTCTAGAAATGGCTTAAACACCCTATTCATCAAATCCATGAACACAGCTGGTGCATTTGTTAGTCCAAATGACATAACTAAAAATTCATAATGGCCATACCGTGTTCGGAAAGCTGTCTTGGGTACATTTTCTTCTCTAACTCTGACTTGATGGTAACCCGACCTCAAGTCAATCTTTGAAAAATACTTGGCACCCTGTAACTGATCAAACAAATCATCAATTTGAGGGAGGGGATATTTTTTCTTGATCGTTACCTTATTCAACTGCCGATAGTCAATGCACATTCTCAACGTGCCATCTTTCTTTCGTACAAATAATACCGGCGCATCCCACGGGGACATACTAGGCCGGATGAAGCCCTTGTCCAGTAAATCCTTCAACTGCTCCTTTAATTCACGCAATTCTGCTGGAGCCATTCTATATGGAGGAATAGAGATAGGGTGAGTGCCTGGAATCACATCAATGCCAAACTCTACTTCCCGTTCTGTGGGTAAGCTTGAAAGATCCTCTGGAAATACATCAAGAAATTCATTGACTACTGGAATCGACTGCGGAGTTAATGGTGCCACATCATTATCCTTTACTCGTACCAAGTGACATATGTACCCCTTGGCAATCATTTTTCTTGCCTTCAAATAGGAAATAAATTTTCCTCTTAGTGCTCCTACATTACCTTGCCGTTCGAGAACATTTTCTTGGGGAAAACAAAAATGTACCTTCTTGGCTCGGCAATCCACCGTGGCGTAACAAGAGGCTAACCAATCCATTCCCATGATCACATCAAAATCCACCATGTCTAATTCGATGAGGTCGGCCAGTGTATCATGACCACACACAGTTACCACGCAATTATGATATACTCTTTTTGCAACAATACATTCACCAACCGGTGCAGACACTTCAATTGATTTAATTAATAATTCTGGTACCTTTGTAAATTTCGCAGCAACTAATGGAGTAACATAGGACAATGTAGAACCCGGGTCAATCAATGCATAGACATTATATAAAAATATGGATAATGTACCTGTGATTATGTTAGGAGATGCCTCTGAATTCTGTCGGTCTACCAGAGCATACGTTTGATTCTGTGTCCTGCTAGTACTGGCTGTTCCTCTGGCACATCGCTCCCGATCTGCTGACTGTACACCTCGGCCTACAGAAGGAACAGATGATGATGATGCAACAGCTGATCCCGCAGGCTACATTACCCAAGCCTCTTCGTGGGTAGTCTCTCATCATATGTCCCATCATACAGCACCAAAAATAACCATTTGACCCACGCCGGTATTCGCCTAAGTGAAACCATCCACATTGCTGACATGGCTGACGAGAAAATCCCGTAGTCTGTGAACCTCGAATCCCACTACTCTGGCCAACATTACTGCCTCTAAACCCTTGGAACTGAGCTTGAGTGCCTGTTGTGGAGTAAGAAAATGATGGTCTCGATAGTCTAGGGAACATCCGAGGTCTAGATTCTCCTTGGGACACCATAGACTGTCCCATAGGTCTAGCTCTTTTGGACGGTCCTCGTTCAGATTCATGTACCCTTCTTCTCTGTCTTTGGTCCTCTATTTTCTGAGCGAAGGCTTGAATTCTTGCTATATCCATGTCTTTGTTTAAGGCAGCAATAGTGCAATCCCGTACCAAATATGGCTCCAACCTGTCCACATATCTATGGACTCTATCTGTCATCGTAGCCACTACATTGGGTGCATATCGGGCCAAAGAATTAAGTGCAGACTGTATTCTTTGACACTAAGATTCCCTTGATGCAGATTCAAGAATTGATCCGCACGAGCCTCACGGATCTCATAAGAAAGGTAGTAATCAAGGAAAACCGCTTTAAATTCTTCCCAATTGGGTGGATTTGCACCGACACCCTGAGATTTCTTCCAATCTTCATACCACAATATCGCCTCTCCTTTCAGTCTGTTTGCAGCAAGTTCAACTGTTTCTACCCTAATTATATGCATAACATCTAAGGCCCTTTGAATCTGATCTATAAAGTCTTGTGGATCTTCATTCAGATCTGATCCAGTGAATGTAGGAGGATCCAATTTCAGGAAAACCTGGGTCCGTCTACTAGCTGCTCTCGCTGCACTATCATCACCTGTCATCGGACCACCTTGTCCCTGAACCTGTGCAGCAACTATTCTGGTCAACATCTGTACTGCATTCTTTAGGTCCTGGTCAGTAGTATTCACTGGTGGCTCTACTGGTACGTCTCTTCCTCTTGACTCTTCTAAAACTGGAAGAGTAGAAGAAGCCTGTGATGCCATCTTTGGTTCAGCGCCGTCTTGATTAATTGGTTCAGGCGGGGCTCTACTAGTTTCTTCTCCAGCAATTCTGTCTAGTCTCTTACTTTTACCTCGACCTCTTCTTATCATCGGCATGTTCTATAATATACAAGAGCAACAATGTTTATGGTCAGAAACAAGTATACCTATAACTTCGGCTCTAATGCACGATCTAGAAATGAAGGAATGAAACAACTCCTAAATGTCCCGTAGCCTCCTACTTATAACTATGGTGCACAACACATTTATAAGTAAGACTCTACTCAGACACGGCTTTGTAGACATCCTTAGAACGACCCGCTCTGATACCACTTTTGTCACACCCCGAGTTCCAATGAGGCGTGATTGGCACCCGAAGTCGATATGGCCCGAGAGAACCAATATTTACTCATACCCAATCATATGCACGCCATAAGAAACATTACCACCACGTAAAGACATAAGATGCTAAGAGCGGAAATCATAAAGCATTATATATATACATATAAGAAACTTGGCTGTTAGGGCCATCAAGTTAAGGTGGACATACAACTGTTCATTCATATACCCACATCGGTCTACAAAAGCCTCTAACAAGAGTACACACATTACACAATGCTACAGTACCAAAATAAATGTACACAAGAGACCCGGGAAGCCCCGAACCAACTGGAGCTCACCAAAGATCGGCAAAAGATCCGCAACCTACTGTGGAGGTCTACTAGTACCTGTGCCTGCAGCAAGTAAGGTAAATTTCCCCCAAAGGGGTCAGTACGAAGAATGTACTGAGTATGTAAGGCCATAAGAAACTCTATGATACATCAAAACTTTAATGGAATCAATATAAGTAAAAAAACCAACCTGGATAAGCCATCACTCTATATGTATGGAAATATGTACATTAGATGGATTGCTTCTTTTACTTTTATGCTCATTCATCCCTTTATCGTTCACCTCTTCATTCACAATTCATTATTCCATTCTTACAATGCCCGGACCCCAAGCTGATCAGTGGGTAATCAACAGTTTTTGGGATCGACCCATGCTAGGCTTTTCTTTTGCCCCAGGGATAGCACCCGTAATAGCGGGATCGACCCATGCGAGGTATTTTAACCCCATGGGATACCACCCGTAGATATTGGGATCGACCCATGCGAGGTATTTTAACCCCATGGGATACCACCCAAGAACACATCACTTCTCTTCACAACATTACTTCTTTAATCTTGAGAAAAGTTCGTTCGATGATTATATCATTATTGGAAACACGTAGATGCTTACTTTATGCCTTTACGCTCATGAGATTGATACTTTGTAATTGTAACATTATTGGAAGCTTTGGAACATAACATTATTGGAACTTGGAACCATGTCCATAACTGTGTAATACATGAATGACAATAATCAAGAATAAGGTATATGTGATTAACACTAGATGATAACATGAAATGAGATGCCTTAGGACACTTTGGGAATGAGTAAGTACCATAACAAGGTGTACACTATATGCTGCAGAAGGATATGGAAAGAGGAACCTTACATACCCCGTATTCTCAATATGAATATTCAATCCTATACGTGAACACAATAGTCCCGCTCCTTCCTTATATTTCACTCTACAACACAAATACATAACGGAATTTATATTAACCACCAACCACCTTATAAATGCATATGACGTCAATGAATTACATGTTTGCCTTTAAAATTGTCATTTCCCCCTTGACAATACCATTGATGAAATTATCATACTAATAATCCCACAATATTCCCAACATTGACCAAAATATCATAAACCATTAGCATGTCACACCAAGTTCATACTTTCCACTCTTCATCACCACAACATCACAATTATTCCATCAAATTACTTCAATACACCTCACAACAACAAATTGGCCAAAATTCCATAATTTACACTTATATGAAATTAACAAGTTTAATAACATAATCACACCACACATGTTGATATTTCATCCATACCATGCTCTTTCATCAAAATCACAAGGCATATTTCAAGTGTAAATCCCATGGATAACACATCTTTTACAAAAAACACAAAGTGCCATATTCAACCCTTCCAAGCATAATCAACATGATTTACATACTTTCCCATGCATATAATATATTAATCCATTAGAATAATCACTTACCTAAGCTTGAAAAATGATGATCTTGCTCCAAAAGTTGGCTTTGGGTTCTTTAAGAGTTGAGAGAAATTTTGGGAAATTTCTAGAAATGTGTTGTGTATTCCTTTGCATAAAAATCAGATTTTCCTTTCATTACGTCACCTATTCTGTACACTTTTTCCATAACAACAATTTCCAAAAATGACACATAAAGAGAAATCAACTTAGGGCATAACCATATCATACATGTTGATGTTCAAACCATCAATCTCACTTCTTTCAAGACCACAAGTCCACTTCCAAGTTCATATCACCAAAATAACACTTCTTGTGTCACATAAGCAAAAGTGCCCCAATCAACCCTTTTAGACATAACCATCAAAATCCATACCATCTCTTATGCACATAATATATTAAACCACAAGAATAAATACTTACTAACACTTACCAAGTGATGATCTTGGCAAAACAAGTGTGGTTGCCTTGAGCTTGAAAAGGGTTTCTTTTTGGC
Source organism: Capsicum rhomboideum (assembly GCA_031232105.1). Taxonomy (NCBI): domain Eukaryota; kingdom Viridiplantae; phylum Streptophyta; class Magnoliopsida; order Solanales; family Solanaceae; genus Capsicum; species Capsicum rhomboideum. Next base: position 132,406,314 of record CP124709.1, read on the forward strand.
TCTTGGAAATGTCTAGAAAATGTAAGAAATGGCAAGGTGGCTTATGTGATAAAAATCTGATTTTTCTTGCCCTTTTATGTCCCCTTAAGGTCATATTTAGCCAACCAATTAGTCAATAATTGATGGATTTTCTTGGTCAAGAAAGAATGGGTCAAATTCCCCTTTGGGCCATGCCCTTCTTGTTTCACTTGGGCCTTAATTTGAGCCCACACTCACAAGATTAAATTTGGTCTATTAACATTCATGAGTCTTGCACCAACTTTAGCAAGTTTAAATAATTCCATCAATATTAAGGTAGTCACATGCGTTCGGAAGTTTACGGGGTGTTACAATAGGAGCTACTGCAAAATGATCTTTATTGCTACTATAGAAACCCCAACTGACCTGCACCATATCTATACCCCAGATGGAAATATAATAAGTGTAGCATCAGCACAACCACAAGTACTAGTAGGCATCGTCGACCGACCAGGTTAGAAACAAATAATGTTAATAGTAAATAGGAAGAAATCATGGCATCAAGTAAGGTCCGGTTACTAATTTCTATTTTATGAATTTATTGACATAACACCTTTAACATCTCTGTGACCTACCTGCCATTTAACATTTTCGTATATCTTTGTCCTTTGACAATCCATTCTAACTTATATTTTTTAAGCCTACCTTATCTCATTTTTTAGGTTTCTGCAATTCCTAACCCACTTCTATACAAACTACAGACCTTACTAAATTAGGACATCTGAGGGCACCGCACGGCTGGACCAAATTCCCTTGGTACTCAACTAATGCAATGTATTACGGGATTTACAACCACCAAGATGCTTACAACATCGACAACCTTGTGGGAAGAGACACTACGATATACCTCACCTATATAGCTATATATTGAGGGGAGTAAGTATTATACGTAATACAGGACATACCTTGCATTCCCACTTTGCTACCATGCATAATCACCACTATCAATAAGGCCGATCCACTCAAGGAACCATCAACAACATATAAATATAAATGTACATTCAAATGCATATGAATGAATGTATGTTTGCAAGATGTGCGCATCATCTCTTTCTCCTCTAATCTCATCAACATCATTCTCAATCATCATGAACATAATGATCAATATCAATATCACCATCATTATCATTAACTCATCATCAACAACATCATAAACCTCATGATTTCAATATCAACATTACAATTGTCAACTCATCATTGTCAACATGTATGAATATGCATATGCAGTCAACAATCACAAGAAATACCTGAAGGCAATTACAAATCTTTGGTCCATATACAAGACCAGAGATATCAATCTTATTTTCGTATGTATACATAGACACACACACACACACACACACACACACACACATATATATATGTATATATAAACTGGGCACAACCACACCTCCTACAAGGCTGTGATGGTTCTACTGGGATGACAGTGCTAACTCTCTATCTATGACTCACACTCACATTTCTAGCATCGTTATTAGGTTTTTTTCTATTTCCTCAATCGGGATCCTTATGCTCGGACTTTCTAACCTTTCTCTTGTTATTCTAATCACCCTTACTAGATTATCTACTCTGCCACACAACTTGCTACTAGGTTGTCTCCCAAGCTTTCCCGTCTATTAGATTACACTTCTAGGTCACTTTCAATAATATACAATAATGATAAAGCCTAACTGGATTTTTATCATTTTCGTCCATCCAAACACCGTGTATGAAGTCCTAAGGCATGAAAACTCCAGATATCACTATCAATATTACCTGAATCTAACCCAAGTCTAATATAATTTAAACCATAACCTACCTCGTAGATAAATCATGCTGTTACTGAAAGGAGCAAGTTGTCTCATAAGTGCTAAGCATCTTTCCATGTCAGGTTCCCATCGGGTGTGCCTCAAAACTGCTCTCATGAAGTGTGGCCTTTGAAATCTCATGACTGTAGAGATGGGGTTTATTCAGAGTGTCTTTGGGAGAAAGAATGACCTGAGTTAAAAATAAAAAAGGTTTTAAGGGGAGGTAGGGCTGGCCACTGTCGGGTACCATTGCAACGGTTGATTTTATCGCTATAGCGATTAGTTTACTACAGCAGGCCGGTCCAATTATTTTTAAATTTTTGGTCCAATTATGTTAGTTCCCATTTCTCCCCACGAATTAAATTCCATTAGGTCTAATAGGAGGATTTTAGTATTGTAAAATTTTTCCAAAATGTTTTTCAACATAGCAACTTTTTGGATCATTACAATAGGACTAAGACAAAGAAGTTGGAGTACAAGTTTAGTGACACAACCCACATAATGGATCTAGATGTGAGAATGGACACACAAGTCATCTCTACGAGAGGAAGTTTCAAGTTATTGGGTTAATAATCTAATAAAATAGGGAGATTAATGATGATATCACACATCGTATTGGACTGGGTGGATGATATTGAAGATCGTATATGGTGTATTGCATGACAAAAATGTACCTCCAAGACTTAAAGGTAGTTAGTTTTATAAAGTAGTCATTAGACTAGTTATGTTATATGGTGTAGAGTGAAGGCCAATGAAGAACTCCCATGTCCAAAAGATGAAAGTAGCAAAAAATGAGAATGGTTGAGATAGACGTATGGGTATACAAAGAGAGATATAATTAGGAATGATGATATTAGAGACAATGTGGGAGTGACCTTTATGGTGGATAATATACCAGAGGTGAGACTACGATAGTTAAGACATGTGAAGAAGAGATGCGCATATGATTTCGTGAGGAGGTGTCAGAGGCTGACTATCTGTAACACCCTAAAAGTTCCTAAAACTCCATTTCAAACTTAGCATAGAAAACCAGTCAGAAACTAGCATAAAACAACTCAAAGAAAGAGTCATTATCAGTGTTAATGACTCATTGGGTGAGCCGTCCTGAAGGATTTGTCAAAAATCCTAAAAGATGAAAATCATTCCATTGGTAACAACTCATGACGATGAGTCGTCATCTATTATGATGATTCTTCATGAGTCCCGTACTAAAGAGGTCTTGTGAAAGTTCTAAAGATTGATTTTTCCTCCAAGTGACCACGAGTCTACACAGTTACTCATCATCAGTGACGATGAGCCGTTGTGTCCAATCGCTCCCAGGACCAAGAAAATTTATCTTGTCACAACGAGTCCAATAACAACTTGTTGTCAGACATGACTAGTCAATATGTTGGCCTTGACGACTGGGTACAAAAAATCAATTATTATTTTAAAAGGGTGTTTTCATCCTTCTCTGATTTCCTACACCTAAACTACGTAGTTTTGGAACCTACCTAGGGGGGATTAAAACACTCTTAAGGGATTCCTTCCCTTCCCTTATCCCAAATCATATCAGGCAAAAGAAAAGAAGCGATTGAGTTATCTCAAGGCAGAAATAGGATTTCTTCTCAAACTTCAGAATTCTCTCATGCTATCAAGAATTCACTTTTAGGTATGTGGGGTTTCATCAATCGGTACCTTTCACCTATTGAGTCCCAAATAACTCAGAGTTTTTAAGTTTCATTACAAATTAGAGTTAGGGTTTTCATTCAGTTCATAATTTCCCTATGATTTCAGTTCTCTCATGATTCCCATAGAAAAATTATGTATTTTCCATGACTTGGTATCATTCACAATGTAATATCTATTAAATAGATACTTAGCTTGATTTCATAGTATTTTTATATGAGTTGCTTTTCAGTCATAAATCTTGACGTGTTTTGAACACATGATACTAGAAAATTATTGAGTTTTAGCATGAATAAAGTAATTAACCTCAATTTACAAGTAAATCAGATTTTTCTAATACTTTCAAATAAAGCATATTCTGACCCAGTTTTTAGTATATTAGTTTAGTGAGCTAACAATATAAACAATATGGGAGTAGTACTTGATGCGACATGGTTACATGGCACTTTCGATGCTTAAAATAAGGAAAATATGCAATAACTTGGGTGTATTTTGTTGGTATGATGTGGTTTCTATCCTACTTTGCAGGAAGACAGGTTTTAAAGGTAAAATGATCAAAAAGGAAGAATCAAGCCAGAGAACGAAGTGTCGAAAGAATAAAGAACAAGAACCTGCACCAGAGATGGACCCACGACACAGGCCACATGGTGTGACTGCCACTCACGAGACGTGAGTGGCTGGCGTGAGTCCAATTCAGAGATCGAAGAGAAAGTCCTGATTTCCACGACACCACTCACGTGGCGTGACTTCCAGTCACGTGACGTGGAAGTATGGCGCGACTCAACTTCTGAAGATGTCTGATTGAGCCTGTTTCCCATGACACCAACCTACGTGGCGTGACTTGTTTTCACGATACCAAGTCACGATACCGTGGAAGTTGCCGACTCTATTCTCCTATTTTGTTTTGGATAGGATTAGTTTTGTATCTATAAATACCCATGTATAGTCCTAGGTGCGAGAATTATTCATTACATTGTTTTGAGAGCTATTTCATATTGTTTTTGAGTTTATAAACATATTCTGGGTTTTGTAGTTACAAACCCTAGTTCGAGTTTTATTGATAATTGAGATTTTAGTTCTTCTTCATTATTGTGAGTGTGCAATTATGTTTTCATTACTGAATTCTTCTTTTGTTCTTACAATTATGAGTAGCTAAACCCATCAACTAGGGTTGTGTGAACCATGAGGAATTAACAAAACCGGTTAAGTGCAAGGCAATTCTGTATCGCTGTGTATGCATGTATTGTTGTTTCATTCGTTATGATTGCTCTTCTAATGGTTGCAAACGTTAGGAACTCACCTGTATTCTAGACTTTCTCGAGAGAGAGGTAGAGATTGGGAAAAGGAGATAACAACAGAGATTTGAAGCTATCAACCTTCACCTAATGACCTGAGCCTTAGCGGAAATGGTTATCTGAGATCCAGGATAAGGGTTAGTAGTGTGACACTCGGAGACCGAGAGGAGAAGAGTGAAATTCATCTAACCAAGGTCGAGAGACATTTAGACTAACATATCTTGTCAGATTTTGCATGCCACATAGCGGGATGGTTTTGTTAGCACAAGTAATCGGTGGAGTTAAGGAATCATTGGGGATCACAGTCCTAGTGTACTTCTCTCATTGTCTACAAACTCGATACGACCAGCAATTGTTACTGTCACTTTTTATTCACAAAACCCCCCAGTTTTACTTATTTGCCAATTATTCCAACTAGTATTCTAAACAACTTCAACCTATTCCCTATGGGATTGACCCCAACCTAGTTGGATTCTATATTTGACAAGCGACACCATTGTACTTCTTAGGAGGCATATTTTGGGCGACATCAAATTTTGGCGCCGTTGCCGAGGAATACGATTACGGAGTTGATTGGTTTTGCTTTTACATACTTTTGAGGGCATACGCCGGTGTATGCCAAATACTAGGAGTCAAGTCAATCCGCTGATTCCACTTGATCTTGAAATTGAAAGGACACTGAGAGTTAATCAAAGAATAGTAAATACTAAAGGAGTTCAGGATCCCGCAGCTGCGGGAGACATTCGTCACCAACCTATTCAACCAATTGGTCATGAAACAGCAGAATAAACTACCGCTCAATTGACACGTGAAGAGCAGGCTAGGCAAGCTGCTCTTAGATAAGCAGAAAGAGATAATCGAGCAATGCAAGAAGCAGTACAGCGATTGGCTGAGGCTGAAGAGCGACAAAGGCAACTGAGGGCACAATCGAGACCACATGTGCCTGTTTATGACGATCCAGAAGATCAGGATGTGGCTTATTTTGAGCCAGTTGAGACCAGTGCCATCATCCCACCTGAGTTACCTCCAGGCACTAAGTTTGACATTACCAGTGCTATGATTCACCTGCTAAACTTAAAAGGTGTCTTTGTCGGTCTACCTACGGATGATCCAAACATGCACGTAATGAACTTTGTGGGGGTCTGCACATCATATAATTTGCCTGGAGTTGATCAGGAGGTGATTCGGTTGAGATTGTTCCCATTCTCTCTAACAGGAGAGACGACCTTGTGGTTGGCAAAATTACCACGAGGATCCATCACTAATTGGCAAGAATTGAGAAATCAATTTCTAGAGAGTTTTTTCCCACCTTCCAAGATGCTGCAGCTGAAAGATGAGATCTACAACTTTAGACAACTACATTCTGAAGCACTGTATGAGGCATGGATAAAGTTCAAGAAGAAGCTGCAGAATGTACCAAATCATAGGATGAGTGGTAAAAACTTACTTGAAATCTTATACAGGGAGCTAAACGTAAATACTAAGGCTGTAGCAGATACTATAACTGGTGGAGCATTTATGAGAATGAGGTGGGATCAAGCTTCAGAAATCTTGGATCGTATCACTAAGACCAACCGAGGATGACATACTCGGGAGGCAGATACACTGGCTGGAACATATGCTATTAGATCCTCGGCAGTACAACGAGCTTTGGATGAATCTGTGGCTCAAGAGGTCATTCAGTTGAGGACCAAAATTGGTCTTTTGGATAAACAGATAACAGCCAGAGATGCAAAAAAGGTGCATGCTGTAGGTGCACAAGGGAAATCTGCTAGACATGATGATAGTGAGTCGGATGAAGAGGCTAAGTACCTAGATCGAGAAGTGACGGGTTTTCGAGCCAAAGGCCAAGGGTCTAATCAAGACTCTTAGAACTCAAGGCAAGGGAATCAAGGTCGGAACTATTATGGAGACAACTACAAAAATTCAGGATACAGATGATGAGTATTTTGGAAGCATGTCACTCATCTCCAGTTGGGGGTCATCATGGAGGTGCGCGGACTGCCTATAAAATCTTGCAATGTGGGTACTACTGGCCCAGTATTTACAAAGATGCTCATGATTATGCTCGTGCTTATGACCAATCTCAAAGGCAAGGGAATATTTCACGCAGACACGAACTATACTTGAGCTTGAATTGTTCGATGTGTGGGGAGTTGACTTTATGGGTCCTTTTGTGAGCTCTCATGGAATGAAATACATCTTGGTAGCCGTTGACTACGTTTCTAAGTGGGTGGAGGCAATTGCGCTTCCTAATAGCGAAGGGAGAAGTGTCACAACATTCTTGAAAAAGAACATATTCTCACGATTCGGGACACCCCGAGTTATTATTAGTGATGGAGGATCCCAATTTTACAATCGTCTGTTCAAGGCCCTGCTTGAAAAATATGGTGTAAACATAAGGTGGCAACACCTTACCATCCTCAGACAAGCGGGCAGGTTGAGGTGTCAAATCGTGAGATCAAGTCTATTTTGGTGAAAACAGTTAATGCTAATAGGACTGATTGGGTTCGAAGATTGGATGATGCGTTATGGGCGTATCAGATTGCTTTTAAAACACCAATTGGTGCATCACCATATCAGTTGGTTTTTGGAAAATCTTGCCATTTGCCCATCGAACTAGAATATAAGGCTTTATGGGCGTTGAAAAGGTTAAATTTAGACTGGAGTGAAGCGGCTCAATTGAGAGTTGAGCAGATGAATGAGATGGATGAATTTTGTCTACGGGATTATGAAAGTTCAGCATTATATAAAGAGAAGATGAAATTGTATCATGATCGTCGAATTCAGAACCGAGAGTTTCACCCGGGCGATTTGGTGCTACTGTATAATTCCAAACTTCACTTGTTTGCTGGAAAATAAAAGTCGAAATGGTCCGTCCCATTCACGGTAGTTAGGGTATTCTCACATGGTGCTATTGAGCTAAAAGGAGTAGATAATGTTCTATTCAAAGTCAATGGACAGCGTGTTAAGCATTATGTGGGAATTACGGAAGAGATAAGAATAGTTGAGGAACTTGAGCTTGATGAAGTCTAAGTAGTCAAGCTAGCCATGTCGTGCCGCGACGGTAAATCAGGCACTTCATGGGAGGCAACCCATGGGCTAGTTAGTGAAGTCTGAGTATCCAAGTTAACCGTGTCGTGCCACGATATTAAATCAAGCGCTGATTGGGAGACAACCCAAGATTTTGTTATGTGGAGATCTGAGCATTGGAGGAGCAGTTAATAACGTCACAAAATTTACCTACATTGGTTCAGTACAATAAGCATAAATCACATCACTATTTATGCCACGTGAGTCCACTCAAGACTCGTGGATGGTGTCGTGAAAATCAGAGATAATTGTCAGCTTTAAGGAACTCACCTACGCTAGGACCCACGTGGCGTGATTCCAACCCACGTCACGTGGGTCGAATCATGGAAATCAGACAAAATGTTTCAACCTCAGGACCTCATCCATGCCATGACTTATGTCACGTGAGTCCAACCCACGTCACGTGGGTTGTGCCATGACAGTTAAAAATCTACACACAAACCAAACCCGACCCGACCCGATCTTATTTTTCTATTTCAAAATCAGGTTACTCCTTTTTTACCCGATATAAATCCGAACCCATTACCTTATTTCCCACTTTCAATTCATCTAAATTAAACCCTAATTTCCATTCCTTCTCTACTCCATCAACTAAAATTCGTCCCTCCCATCACCTAAATTACAAATTTTCGATCCCCTTATCCCCATACACTCAAAAATCCAAACCCTCTTGCCCCCAAAATTCGAACAGCCGATCCCCACACCCAAATTCGACCCAAACCCGACCCCATACACTCAAAAATCCGAACCCTCTTACCCCCAAAATTCGAACACCCAATCCCCAAACCCAAATCCGACCCAAACCCGACCCTTACACTAAAAAATCCAACCCAAACCCGTTACCTCCCAAATCAAACCCCAAAAGTGACCATCTTGATTCCTCATCCCGGATTCGCACCAAAAATTCAACTTTACCAACCCGTCTGCGTGACGAACCGACTGAGTCTGAGAAAAATGGGTCCGTGGAGGAGTTTGATATTAGCCATGATGATACTGCTTTGGTACCTCGGGCAATGAGGTTACAGATGGGGGCCCGAGCGGCTGCCCGGGCAGCCCTTTCTCCTGCCCCACCACCTATCGAGCCGATTGTTCTGGATGAGTCCTCTGAGTCCATACCCCACCCTGACGAAGGGGAGGATGCTTCTGCGTCAGGCTCTGCAGATGATGCTACGGGTAAGGGTACTTCCACGATGCAGGCTACAACTTCTATTACTGGTTCTGGTGCCCAGAGTGCTCTAACTCTCTTGCAGAGTAGGGAGGTTCAGCGATGGTGTGTGAAGGGCATGCGTGCATTTTATGATAGAGATGCTGAGTTGACAGAGAGGGGTTTGTGTCGGAGGAGCATTTTGGAGGAGCTCCGATACCGGGTGGAGGAGTTGAGGACTCTGCCTAACATTTGGCCTGTTTTTGAGAGATATGGATTGGGTTGGATGTCGCAGCCTTCTGGTCGCTATAGCTCGGAGTTAGTCCGAGAATTTTATTCCTCTTATGCTGCGACGGTTGACTTGAGCACTCCTGTTGGGCAGTGATACCTTTTCCAGCCATTATTGGCTCACGTCTTGGTTAGCGGTACCCGCGTGGATATTTCGAAGCAGACCATTCACCGCTTCTTATTTGGGGCTGACCGTCTACTTACGGCTTTGACTGCTGAATTTGATCATCGGATGGACACTGTCAGAGATAGAGTTAGGATGGGAGATGCGGATCAGAAATTAGAGTTGCTTAAATAGATTGCGGGATACATAGCCGAGGATAGTGTGGCGGCTAGTTGGGTGACTGGGAAACTGGACATCAAAAAGTCCATGCTTTATTTTGCTGCCAGATTCTGGTGGTCCATTGTTCGGCATCGGTTGGGTCTAACTAATGCTGACAACTCACTTACATTGGATCGGGCTATGGTAGTAGCCAGTATATTGGCTGGCTATGAGATTCACTTGGCGAGATACATCCTCCGGGAGATATATGAGCGGGCCTTTTGAGATCATATGAGTATACTCTTCCCATGCCTGATCCAGAATTTATGTGATAGGGCGGGTGTAGCCAGGATACCTGCCCTCGTCCATTATATAGAGGTGACCCGCATTACGGATGTTGGTCTGATACTGCTACGGGGTTCTCACCCCATTCTTCAATGTGGGTCATAGCCGTCTGAGTTCTCGGGCACAGCCCTAGATGAGCCGAGTAGTGCTCTTATGTCGATTTCGATACCGTTTAGGGTACCTGAGACTATTCCTGTACAAACTGAGGGCGCCGACCCTATTGATGAAGAGGTACCCGATACTAGTGCTCCACCGCCTCCTTATGGGATGGTTTCAGTGTCTAGGGACTTTCTGCAGCAGTTGATTGACAGACAGACACAGATGTTCGAGTGGCAGACCCACACTGAGACCCAGATGGCTAAGTTGGTATCCCGGCTTAAGCCTTGGGTTAGGACTACTGTAGAGGCTGCGGAGGCTAGGGTGGAGGCCTGGATGACTGCGGCGATAGACCAGTTTATGCGGGGGTTGCATGGGTGGATTGATAGTTTTGAGGCACGTATGGCCTCCCGGTTGAGTACTGCACCAGGCCCTGATATGACCGGCTTGACCCAGGAGGTAGCCGCATTGAGAGAGGATGTTCGGTCATTGGCATCGAGTAGCACTCCTATTATACCACGTATGCCTGCCCAGGCCTCCGTGTGCCCAATATTTGAGGTAGATTTATTCTTTGATGAGGAGCCTTCGATGGATAGAGGCAAGAGACCCGATAGTCCGGAGGATTGGGGTGATAGTGATGTTGAGTACGAGAGTGATTTGCGGAGGGCGGTCAAAGCCTCCCGGGTGAAGTACCATGCGAGCTAGATTGAGGCAGAGCAGAGGGCGCGTGGTGCATCTGCCAGTCAAATTGTCCCCCCATCAGATGCACCTACTACTGAGCAGGTTAATGATCCCGCTGTGGGCGGGCCTACTTTCGGCGCCTAGGGCGCGACAGGTATGTCTTCACTCCCATGTATGTTATTGATATCGGTGCATTGAGGGCAGTGCACCATTTTAGGTTGGGGGTGGGGGTGTACCACCCCTTGGGGTTTTTTGTTGTCGTGTTTCTTTTCCCCCGAGTGTGCTATCATAGTAGAACCGGCATGTTTAGGATGTTATTTATAGTGTTTATGTGTTTCCTGCTAAATTAGGAGAAAAATAAGGGAACTGTAGTGCAGTCCAGCTTGCTAAATCTTTATGGTTTTTGAAGGTTAAGGATACCCCTCCTGAAAATTTTTGTTTTTGAATTGTGTGAGTAGCATGTTTATGTGTGACAGCTGTTGGATCTTGTTATGGCACTGGGATTATATGCAAGTAACTGTAGCTAGCATTGCATGAACCAGATTGGTAGTAGTTGATAATACGACCCTGTGTCATGTGTGTGTGAGGTCACTGCTTAGTTAACTTTGTGTGTGTGATCTAGAACTTGCCCGGTTAGTCTTGCCTAGGTTAGAGGATAGTGATTAGGAAAGGATCATAGGCCGTTTTTGAATAAGTCCGCTTTTAGCCTAAATGCCAAACCAAATGAATAAATATCCCTTGATCCCGATTTTGAGCCTTAATTAACCTATTTTTTTCATTAGCTTATTCACCTTCCCATTTTGATTACAATGAACCTGTCTTGGCCCTGGTCCCTCCTAGGACACTGTGTACCTCAACGCAAGCAAACTGCCTAAGTTGAGGGTGGCTATTATAGGGGTGCGTAGATTGAGCTGGGTATGAAGAAGAGGTAAATAAAAGAAAAAGGGAAAACAGGTTTGGGTGTGAAGAAAAATAAAAAACAAAAAATATATATAGTGAAAAGAAGAGAAATTGCAAAGAAAAAGAAAAAAAAAGAGTTATGTTGTGAAGTTTGAGAAAAATCACACCCAAAACCTGAAAATAAAAGAAAGGAGAATAAGGGAGAATAAAAATGAAAAAGGTTGGAAGTTGGAGCCAAAAATAGTGTAGTGTCAAGGAGGGTTGAGTCACCATACCCATATGTACCATACCCGTCCATAAGCCTATATTACAAGCCGAGTAAAGTCCTATAGTGATCCTAATCCAACTGTCCGAAAACTAAGACATAGAAAATAAGGGCAAACTTATGGTATTTCATGCACACTGTTGTAACTTCTTTGTGAGAGTGAGTGTTTTGACCTCGTCCCTACTTTTATATCCATTAGTATACTGTGAGTGGATGGGACTTCTTTGATTGTGATGGTACATGGGTTGCATTATTAGCTGCTAGTTGTTTGAAAAAAGGTCGTTTCCATAGATGCTTAGTTGTTTGTGCATAATCTGGTGCCATCACTTGATCCCTTCTGTGTCATGATACTATGCTGCTTGTATACACACTTTGGTTTTGATTTGCAAATAGGAGGCGTCGAAAAGATTTTGTGCCAAAGGCGATGAGTCGACTGCCATAGGTCCCTTAGGTTTCTCTTAATCAAGCATCGTATATGTGTGTTTTTGTTTTGTTCGCCTGAGGACATGCAAACATTCTAAGTTGAGGGTGTTGATGCGCCATGGTTACATGGCACTTTCGATGCTTAAAATAAGGAAAATATGCAATAACTTGGGTGTATTTTGTTGGTATGATGTGGTTTCTGTCCTACTTTGCAGGAAAACAGGTTTTAAAGGCAGAATGATTAAAAAGGAAGAATCAAGCATGAGAACAAAGTGTCGGAAGAAGAAAGAACAAGAACCTGCACCAAAGATGGACCCATGACACAGGCCACGTGGCGTGACTGCCACTCACGAGACGTGAGTGGGTGGCGTGAGTCCAATTCAGAGATCCAAGAGAAAGTCTTGATTTCCATGACACCACTCACGTGGTGTGACTTCCAGTCACGTGACATGGAAGTATGGCGTGACTCAACTTCTGAAGACGTCTGATTGAGCCTGTTTCCCACGACACCAACCTACGTGGCGTGACTTGTTTTCACGATACCAAGTCATGATACCGTGGAAGTTGCCGACTCTATTCTCCTATTTTGTTTTGGATAGGATTAGTTTTATATCTATAAATACCCCTGTATAGTCCTAGGTGCGAGAATGTAACACCCCGTACCTTTCTAACCCTATGTGATGACGTTGAACAATGGTTACTTAGGTGTCGAGATGCCATGAGTATGCAAGTTATAATGTTAGTGACAAACAAATTTGAAATTTGGCCTCGTACATGTGGTTGACCCTTCATAAGAGATGTTTTGTGATTTTTATGGCTCAGTTGTGGGGTTCAAAATGAGGCTAAGAGGACCTCTAAACAAAGGATATTAAGGGTAAGAAGTAAGTTAAAGAATAGGACTTGAAGTGTCTAACTAAATCCGCGAAGAAAAGTCGAAGAAACGAAAATTTTGAAAAAAAAGAGGTGGGGCACGCCCAGGAGAGTGCCGGGCCTCTTTGGTCTAAAATTTTTAGCCCACAGGCATCAAGGTAGCACGCCCAAGGGCGTGCCGGGCTGCTTGTAAGCACCTTTCAAAAGTTGAAATTTTTCTTAAATCCCAAGGGTGCCCGGGGATGTATTGAGCCGATTTTTGCCACGTTTCTTCTAAAAACATGAGAATATACATGAAATGAGTAATATATTATGTTGGTATGATAAAATTACTCGAGAACGAATTTGGCGTCAAAATGACGGTTTTACCCTTTTGGTCCAAATGAGCCATACGTGGCTAGAATCACTTGTTTTTGGGATTAAGGCCATGGATATGAATAGAGTGAGTGGGAATATTGTTGTAACACATATGAAATGAATTAAACATGAGGAATTATTGATTTTATTGGATTAAGTAAATTGGGCTCAAAAGAGGCCCAAAATAAGGCAAAAGACATGGGCCAAGAATGGATCAAATGACCCATTCTTCCTTTGACTAATCAATAATTGAGAAAGGTGGATAAACAGGACTTCAAGTCTCTATAAAAGGGGCACAAATCAGATTTTTAATCCACAAAATACACATGCTTTTCTATCTTTTTCTCTAGAACTCTCAAGAACATCCTTTTGGGCTCTCAAACCCTAAGTCATTTTTGGAGCAAGATCACCATTTTCCAAGCTTGGGTAAGTGATTATTCTTGTACTTTAACATATTATGAGCATGAGATATTATGTATATCATGTTGGTTATGCTTGGAAGTGTTGAATATGGTGTTTTGTGTTTTGGTAAAAGATGTGAAATCCATGGGATTGTAACTTGGTTTATGACTTGTGGTCTTGATGAAAAAGCATGGTATGGATAAAATAACAACATGTATGGTGTTATTATGGTCCCAAACTTTTTATTTTTCTATAAGTGTAAATTATGGGAGTTTGGCCGATTTGTTGTTGAGAGGTGTATTAAAGTAATTTGATGGAATAATTGTGATGTGGTGGTGATGGAGAAGTGTAAAATATGAACTTGGTGTGACATGATATTGGTTATCATGTGTTGGTCAATGTATGGAATATTGTGGGATTATTGGTATGATGATTTCATAAATAGTATTGTCAAGGGGGAAATGACATGTTAAAGCTAAACATATGATTTATCGTTATTGTATGCCATTGTAAGGTAATTGGTGATTAATGTTGGTTTCGTTATGAACTTGTGTTGTAGAGAAAAACACAAGGACGGAGCGGGACTATTGTATGCATGTCTAAGATTTTGTATTCGTATTAAGAATACAAGGTATGTAAGGTTACTCTGTCCGTATCTTTTCACTTGTCCTATTTCGAAATGTGCTAAGGTATCCTATATCCGGTTATCAATGGTCATTATCACATAGTTCCTACTCATTGATCAATTGTGAATCACATGTCTCATATTCATGGTTAATGTTCCAAAAGTCCAATAAGGGTATGTTCAAATGTTCCAATAGTGATTATACTCATACCTCTTGTTCATTGATTATGGTTCAATGGTTCCACTAGTGTTGTGTTTCCAAGGATGTTATATTGCCAATTTATTCACATGTCTCTCACTCATTGGTTAATGATCCAAAGCTTCATGTAAGATGTCATAATGTTGTAATTCCTAAAAGAACTATCTCAAGAGAGTAATACTGTAGGAGAATCTATTTATGCTTGAATAGCATTTTCCAATCCTGTCATGTTCCAAAGTCCTATAATATGATGATTATCTTTGTACTAATCTTTCACAAGTAAACGTACTAGTCTCATAAGAGTAATAAGAGATGTGATGTGCAAGTCAATATATCTATTTCCGCATAGTGAAGATGTCAATCTCCAAAGGTAGAGAAGTGAAGTCATATATAAGTGTGCTTCAATTAATGTCATGATCTCTAGTGTGTCACCTTCTTATCTATGTAAAGGGTATGATATGGTAAAGAAGTAATGCATGCATGGTTGCTAGATGTTTCATTGAGTGTGGATTACAATCTAAAGGGTATAAGTTCAATATGGAATAACCCCAATGTTATGCTTTGTTATCTATTATAGCCCACCAAAGGTGGAGGCCCGGTATCATGTACCTACTTATATAAGATCTCATAAGAATAGTGAAGGAGGTAAAGAGCGAGCTAATATATCTATCCCTCATAAGTTAAGGTGTTACTCTCATGAAACTTAAGAGTAAAGCAAAGCATAGTTGTGTGTTTCAATTAGTATCATGATCCTTAATGTATTAATCTCTCATAAGTTGATATACCAATTTCTCCCACCATAGAGTGGATGTATTTTCTCCCACCATGAGAGTGGATGTATGTTAACCCACCATGAGAGTGGATGTATGTTAACCCACCATGAGAGTGGATGTATGATAACCCACCATATAGTGGATGTATGATAACCCACCATAAGAGTGGATGTATGTTGACCCACCATGAGAGTGGATGTATGATAACCCACCATAGAGTGGATGTATGATAACCCACCATGAGAGTGGATGTACGTTAACCCACCATAGTGTGGATGTATGCTAACCCACCATGAGAGTGGATGTACGTTAACCCACCATAGAGTGGATGTATGCTAACCCACCATGAGAGTGGATGTACGTTAACCCACCATAGAGTGGATGTATGCTAACCCACCATGAGAGTGGATGTACGTTAATAGAGTGGATGTACGTTATATTATTAAATCACTGATAGAATAGATGTATGTTATATTATTATCCCACCACTAGCGTGGATGTATGCGGATGAATGTTATTCTTTTATAACCTAGTAGATGAATAATAGTGGTAATGAACATAGAAGCAAGAAAGAATCTCGTGCTTATAGAAGAATCTATCGGAGGCAAGCCTCTTGAGTGAAGGTAATTTCCCTTGAAGGAGAGTAGATATAAAGGATAGGATATAAAATGATGGTTTATCCTCAATGACTATTCTCTCATATTTCATTCTATTGATATTCTCATGTATGATGCTATTTCTTATGAGCCTTACATACTCAGTACATTCTTCGTACTGACCCCCTCGGGGGACTTACCTTATATGTTGCAGGTGCAGGCATTAGTAGACCTCCTCTGTAGACTGGGGATCATTTGCAGAGTTTTGGTGAGCTCCACTTGGTTCGGAGCTTTCTGAGTCATAGTTGTATATTTGTTTTGGGCATTGTAAATATTGTATAAAGCAGGGACTTGTCCCGACTTTAAGTTGGTCTTGTAAATGCATCTGTTAGAGGTTTTTGTAGACATGCGTGGGTTATAAATGTACGAGATAAAAGTCCGTTTGACTTGATGGCCCCAACGGCCAAGTTTCATAAATATATATATATATATATATATAGCATATGTTCCATGTTCATGTTTTACGCATAGTTGCATAAGGCTTAACAATATTCATACGAGGATATGCATACGAAGGTTCATGAGCAAAGATTGGTTCTCTCGGGCCATGTCGGCTTCGGGTGCCAATCACGCCTCGTTGGAAGTCGGGGCGTGACAGAGAATTATTCATTACATTGTTTTGAGAGCTATTTCATATTGTTCTTGAGTTTATAAACATATTCTGGGTTTTGTAGTTACAAACCCTAGTTCGAGTTTTATTGATAATTAAGATTTTAGTTCTTCTTCATTATTGTGAGTGTGCAATTATGTTTTCATTACTGAATTCTTCTTTTGTTCTTACAATTATGAGTAGCTAAACCCATCAACTAGGGTTGTGTGAACCATGAGGAATTAACGAAACTGGTTAAGTGCAAGGCAATTCTTTACCGCTATGTATGCATGTATTATTGTTTCCTTTGTTGTGATTGCTCTTCTAACGGTTGCAAATGTTAGGAACTCACCTGTATTCTAGACTTGCTTGAGAGAGAGGTAGAGATTGGGAAAAGGAGATAACAACAGAGATTTAAAGGTATCAACCTTCACCGAATGACCTGAGCCTTAGCGGAAATGGTTATCTGAGATCCAGGATAAGGTTTAGTAGTGTGACACTCGGAGACCAAGAGGAGAAGAGTGAAATTCGTCTAACCAAGGTCGAGAGATGTTTAGACGAACATATCTTGTCAGATTTTGCATGCCACATAGCGGGACGGTTTTGTTAGCACAAGTAACCGGTAGAGTTAAGGAATCATTGGGGATCACAGTCCTAGTGTACTTCTCTCATTGTCTACAAACTAGATACGACCAGCAATTGTTACTGTCACTTTTTATTCACAAAACCCTCCCAATTTTACTTATTTGCCAATTATTCCGACTAGTATTCTAAACAACTTCAACCTATTCCCTGTGAGATCGACCCCAACCTAGTTGGGTTCTATATTTGAAAAGCAACCGCATTATACTTCTTAGGAGGCATATTTTGGGCGACATCTGTACTTAGCACCGAGTTGGACTGGAATTTGGTGAACCAAAGTCCCAAAACTACTTGTCATTGTAGATTTATTTAGTCCACATAGTTGGACATCAATTTAGTGATTACGCCAGCCATGCTTATACCCTGACAAGGTATATTGGGCCCTTTCAATGGGGTGTATATATCAGACTCCATGTTTAGCTCACGTGGTTTATGTCGGTTAATAGGCTCTTGCACAATTACAAATTCAAACTTAGTATTTGTACATGACCCTTAGCTCAATCCACTTTTTTAAAATTATGACTTTACAGACTTATCATTCTTTATCAGTTTATATGCATTTATAATAGGTCATTGTAATTTATTTGTTACTGTTTCAGTATTCCTTTATTTGTTATTGTTTCAATTTTTAGACAGTTAGAGTTGGCTGGGGACTTGTCCCAGTAGTTCATCATTTAGTAGAGGCTTTCAGACAGACAATTAGCTTTTCCAGCTTTTTAGTTACCTTGCAGACTCAGTTTTATTTCAGTTTAACTCATATATTTATTTGTAAATCAGATAGATTCCGTATTTAGTATTTCATATATTTTTAGTATTATTAGTAGTATTCCATACCATGGGTTAACTTGGGGTCACTTGTGGCTCTAAGCACCGTGTTACTTCCATGGTGTAGACTCGAGTCATTACAAACTTGGTATCAGAGCATCAGGTTTTAAAAGTCCTAGGGTATCTAAAAGTCGCGTTAATGTAACAACCCAAAACGTTGTTATGTTGAATAACGCTTCTAATTTTTTTTATGATGAATAAAATCTTTCTGCCAGACCTGATAAAATTTAATTCATGGGGAAAAAGTAGGGCCCAGCCTACTACCTATCACTGCAGTAATAAATTAACCGCTATATTGGTAACCCGAGCAGTAGCCAGCCCAAATTTCTCTTAAAACTCTCTTTTATTTTAGCCTCCTAGGTCATACTTTTCCCTCAAAAACACCCTGAACAAACCCATCTCCATAGTTATGAGGTTTCAATGGACATGTTTCATGAGGGCGGTTTTGAAGGAAGTAATCCAAAGTAAAAAAGTTGAGGTTTTCTCCCATGAGAGAGATGGTGTTCTTCGTTGTTAGGGCCGATTATGTGTTCCAGATATTGAGGACTTAAGGTTGAGACAATTCTTGGAATTCTATTCACCAAGGTGGAACTAAGGTGTACCAGGATCTACAGGAAGTCTATTGGTGAAATGGCGTGAAGAAGGATATCACGGTATTTGTGGCTAAGTGTACAAACTGCCATCAGGTTAAGGTTTAGCACCAGAGGCCAGGTGGTATGATTTAGGATATCAGTATTCCTATTTAGGAGTGGGAAGAGGTGAATATGGACTTCATTATAGGGTTACCACATACTCACCGGCAGCATGATTCGATATGGGTTATCAGTGACCAAATGACTAAGTCAGCTCATTTCTTGTTAGTTAATACTACAGACTCAGTAGAGGATTATGCAAGACTCTATCTTAGAGAGTTAGTCAAGTTGAATGGAGTCCCCTTGACTATCATTTTAGATAGGGGTACTCAATTTACCTCGCAGGTTTGGAAGTCTTTTAAGAAGGGTTTAGCTACCCAGGTTCATCTCAGCACAGCTTTTCACCCGCAGACAGATGGTCAGGTAGAGTGGCCTATTCATACTTTAGAGGATATATTGAGAGCTTTCATGATCAACTTTAAAGGTAGTTAGGATGATCACTTGCTCTTGATTGAGTTTTCTTATAATAACAATTAACACATCAACATTCAGATGGTTCCATTTGAGGTACTCTATGGTAGGAGGTGTAGATCTCCTATTAGTTGGTGTGAGGTTGGTGAAGCTACCTTGATATAGCCTGATTCAGTTCATGAGGCGATGGAGAAAGTTCATCTAATTAGAGAAAGGCTAAAAACAACTCAGAATCATCAGAAATCCTATGCAGATGTGAGAAGGAAGGAGCTTGAGTTTGCGGTTGATGATTGGGTTTACTAGAAAATTTCACCCATAAAAGGGGTGATGAGGT
This sequence comes from Capsicum rhomboideum, assembly GCA_031232105.1. Classification (NCBI taxonomy): domain Eukaryota; kingdom Viridiplantae; phylum Streptophyta; class Magnoliopsida; order Solanales; family Solanaceae; genus Capsicum; species Capsicum rhomboideum. Next base: position 132,425,954 of record CP124709.1, read on the forward strand.
TTGGAAAGAAAGAAAAATACAGTACCCGATATGTTGGTCCGTATAAGATTTTGAGCTGCATTGGCAATATGGCCTATGAGTTAGACTTGTATGCAAACTTAGCATCGGTGCATCCAATTTTTTATGTCTATCACGACTCAGCCGGTCATGATTGATACCCACCCTAACCTATGGCGGGAGAACCATGCTAATATATCCCTTACCGTCTCGAGTGTTACTCTTGTATTCACTTATATCAATTTTCAGTTTGTATTAAAGTGAAAAAAGGAAGTTTATTCAAAAAATTTAAACCACTCGTTAACCAACCTCAATATTTGACAATAGAGTGCGGAAGCCTCTACTTATTGCATCCCCGAGAATTGAATTCACCTTATAAGAACATCTAAGAATAACTAAGTCTGAACCATTAAGAATATCCAAAAAAATTAGGAAATCGTCTTAGTCCCAAAACAAAGGACGTCAACATCAATATCAACAAGAAGATCTGAAGGTTTCCTAGTCATGGTGCTCACCCTTGAAATCAAGTCTGAACCACTACCTAGATCTGAGGTCGCATGTCAGTTGCTGGAAGATGTTCTGCACTCAACAAAAAGAAGAGTACAGGTAACATCAGTACAACCACTAGTACTGGCAAGCATCATAGACCGACTAACTCAACAATGTACATGTAAGCAAGCTACACAAGTATAAAAGCAATCATAACAAAACTCATAATCAAGGATATCTACAACTGAATGCATCATATAGAAATGATTCACAATTTACTTTCACAGGCTTTTATACTTAGTCAATTTCATAAACAACTCATTACCACATATAATCATCATAAAGACACCTAATGAATACGATGGGTGTGTATACAAGATGTGTGCATCATCTCTTACTTTTCTCCTCATCATCAACAACATCATATCATACTGGCGTGGTACCCGATCCTTTATCAAAATCATATCATATCCGTACAGGTGTGGTACTTGACCCTCTATCGCAATACATCATATCCATACCAATGTGGTTCCCGATCCTCTATCATAATCAACAACATCATATTTTCAGTAATCACATCAACATTCCCTTCATCACACCTCCACAACACCAAAATATATGAATATGCAATCCAGTCAATAAATCACAAGTCATGCTAGAAGGCAATCATAGATGTTTGGTTTACAAAAAAGCACAAAGCCAAGAAAGTCTAATTGTTACAACAAAACCATAGCCTACCTTAATTCCTTGCTCAAGTCACCTTTAAGCCACAGTTTTGCCCTTTCATTCTCATACAATCCGTTCTTGATTTAAAACAATAAGAATATGTACCCATTTTAATAATTCATCTCCTTTTTAACTAATAGGGATCAAAACCATTGATTTTAGTCATAAACTCACCTTATTTCATCATCTTAGGGTTTTGTTTCTCTTAAACCATATGGATTCTATTTGAATTAGCATGAACAACAGTAATTTCACCCCCATTAATATTTTTATACACCCTAGGATCATTCTTTACTGAATTTATACACATTTTCACCACTTTTCATCAATTTCTAAGGATTTTCCATGGTTATAGGAAGTAAATTCAAGTCTAGAATGTAATTACTTACCTTCAAAGATGAAAACTCCCAAAACCCTCTGAAAATCGCCTTCTCAAAGCTCCCTTGCATTTTCCAAAAAAATGGTGAATGAAAACTGTCACACTGTGTACTACCACTGCAGCGGTTAATTACAGCTGTATCCACTGCAGTAGTTAGCGCCTTTAAATGGAGGTCTACCGCTGCAGTACCTATTATCGCTGCAGCGATTCTGCTTCTATTTTAAATGGACATCGTGAACCAACCCATCTATGGTAAACTCTATAACCAGAGTTCTATAACTCTGTTTCAAGTGTCGAAAGTTGCTACGGCTTCCTAAACTCGTTGTCTATCTTAATTTCCCATCAAATATAACTACCAATCCTCACATTAGTACCAGATTTCATTTGAAAAACACACCCTTAAAAATCATCCAATTCTAGACTAGCTCTAAAATTCTCAAAAATCGGCCAAAAGAAGCCTAAGTTTGATTTTTACCCACTCTTTCATCATAACAGAGATTTGGGTCGTTACATTAGATACCAATTTACCACTCGTTCATCCCCAAATGAAACTTGGGCCCCTAAAGACATGGAAAGGTAAAGGAAAGTACCTTTATCGATGAATAAGTGTAGATTTCACTTGCGCATGTCCGCCTCAATCTCTCAAGTTGTTTTTTCAATAGTACGGTTACTCAATTGAACCTTTACACAAGGAATGACTCGGGTCCTCAACTTCATCACATTCTTAGCTAATATAGCAATTGGTTCCTCTTCATAAGACAACTCCTTATCAAACAATTTGGGGTCCGAACAAATGATGTAATCACCATCCCCATGATACTTCTTCAGCAAAGATACGTGGTATACCGGGTGAACCCTAAACATACCAGCGGGTAAGGCCAATCTGTACACCACTAACCTTACTCCCTTCAAAATTTCAAATGGTCCAATGTATCTTGGGCTTAACTTGCCCTTCTTGCCAAACTGCGTTACACCCTTCATGGGAGACACCTTTAGGAGTACCTTTTCCTCTTCCGTGAACTTTATGTCTCTCATTTTATTATCTGCATGCTCTTTTTACCAACTCTGGGCGGCCATAAGCTTTTCCTAAATAAACCTCACTTTTCCCATCAAATTCTTAAGTATGTAGGTACCCCAAGGCCTCACCTCAAATGCATCAAACCACCCGATTGGAGACCTATACCTCCTACCATATAAGGCCTCAAAAGGGGCCATGTCAATAATAGAGTGGTAGCTATTATTGTAGGCAAATTCATATAACAGTGGGTATCGGTACCACTGTCCTCCGAAGTCCATAACACACGCTCAAAGCATGCCCTCAAGAACTTAGATAGTTCTCTCTGACTGACTATCGGTTTGTCGATGGATGGTTGTACTTAGGTCCAATCTGGAACCCAACTCTGACTAGAATTTCTCCCAAAAATTAGAGGTGAACTGAGCACCTCTGTCTGATATAACCAAACCTGGTACCCTGTTTAAACTTACAATCTTTTTTACATAAATCATGGCCAACTTTGCCGCATTATAGTCTACTTTTACTGGGATGAAATGAGCCAACTTGGTCAACCGATCTACGATGACCCATATAGAGTCGCACTTCCTCAATTTATTCGGAAGACCAATTACAAAATCCATCGTTATCGTTTCCCACTTTCACTCCAGAATGGGCATTCTCTGAAATGTACCACCAGACTTTTGGTGTTCGTACTTCACCTATTGGTAATTTTGACACTTGGATACAAAATCCATAATGTCCCAATTCATTCTTTGCCACCAATAGTGTTGCCTCAAGTCCCTATACATCTTGTTGGCACCAAAATGTATAGAGTATTTAGAATTGTGAGTCTTCACCAGAATAGTTGGAAATAAATTACCTACCGGGGGTACGCATAAGTGCCCTCGAATCCTCAATGCTCCCTCATCATCTGAAATGGCTTCTCTTGCCTCACCCTGTAATACCTTTTCCCTGAGGTTGCTTAACTTCTTATCCTCAAACAACCTACTTTTGATCTATTCATAAAATATGGACCTGGCCTCCACATGTGCTAATACCCTTCCTTCACTAGTCTCCTACGATCTCAGAAAACCGTTAGCCAAAGACTGTATCTCTCTTACCAATGGGTACCTGGACACCTCCAGTAATTCTAAACTTTCCATACTCACTGGTTTCCTACTCAATGCATACACCACCACGTTAGCTTTACCTGGGTGATATATGATTGAAATATCATAGTATTTAATCAGCTCCATCAATTTTCTCTGTCTTAGATTTAGATCCTTCTGGGTGAACACGTGGCTGCGGTGGTTTGTGAACACCTCACACTTTACCCCATAGAGGTAGTGCCTCTAAATTTTTAAAGCAAACACCACAGCTGCCAATTCTAAATCATGCGTGGGATAGTTTTTCTCCTAAGGCTTCAGTTGCCTTGAAGCATAAGCAATGACATTTTGGTTCTACATCAAAATAGAACCTAAACCCAACCATGAGGCATCATAATGTACAATGAAATTCTTACCCTCAATGGGCAACGCGAGAATTGGGGCTGAGGTCAATAAGGTTTTGAGCTTTCGAAAGTTCTCTTCACACTTGTCATCCTACACAAATGGGAATTTCTTCTGAGTAAAGCGGATCATGTGTGAAGTAATAGTAGTAAATCCCTTAATAAATCGATGGTAATAACTGGTCAAACCCACAAAACTCTAAATTTTGGTCATATTTATCGGTTTAGCCTATATCTTAACGGCTTCAACTATCAATGAGCATACCATAACTCTTTCCTTAGAAACCATGTGCCCCAAGAAGTACACTGAGGAAAGCCAAAATTCAAACTTAGAGAATTTAGCATATAGTCGCTTCTCTTTGAGCAACCCCAACACCGTACGCAAATGAGCTTCATACTCTTCTTCACTTTTCGAGTAGACCAATATGTCATCAATAAAAACAATAACAAATGAGTCCAAAAATGTCTTAAAAACTCCATTCATTAGGCTCATAAAAGCAGCTGGGGTAGTGGTCAAACCGAAGGACATAACTAGGAACTCATAGTGCCCATAGAGAGTTCGTAAAGCAGTCTTTGAGATATACTCCTCTCTAATCTTGAGTTGATGATAACCTGACCTCAAGTTAATTTTGGGGAATACGACAACCCATTGCAATCGGTCAAACAAATCATCTATCCTACGCAAGGGATATTTATTATGAATGGTTACCTTATTCAACTGGCGGTAGTCTATGTACATTCTCATACTTCTATCCTTTTTTTTCACAAACAAAATTGGTGCGCCCCAAGGAGAAACACTTGGGGTGAATAAAACCCTTTTCTAATAACTCTTGCAATTGAGACTTCAACTCCCTCAACTCTGCTGGTGCCATACAATAAGGGGGAATAGAAATGGGGCGGGTTCCTGGCTCTAAATCCTTACAAAAAATCAACCTCTTAGTTTGGAGGCATACCCGGAAGATCATCCAGAAACACTTCTAAAAACTCACATACCACTGGGACTGATGCTATAGGAGGGACCACCGATTTATCTTTCCAAAAATAGGCCAAACACCCCTTCTTCATTAGCTTTTGGGCGCGAATTGCTGACACAACCCTCACAAGATCAGGCTTAAAAGTACCCTCCCACTCTAACTTATCCATCCCGGGCATCGCTATAGTAATGATTTTGGCATAACAATCAAGAATAGTACGATAACGAGACAATCAACTCATCCCCAATATAATATTAAACTCCTCCATATCCAGAATAACTAGGTCTACCAGGGTCTTAAATAATATAAATATCACAAGACATGCATAATACACCTGATCAACATATATAGACACCCCAACTAGCGTAGACACATACATAGGAGCATCAAGATACTCACAGTCTAAGTCCCAGCCCAAGGCAAATTTCATAGACACTTAAGATAAAGTGGAATCAACATCAAATAATACAAAATCCATACGATCACAAACAAGAATGGTACCTGTGATTACAACATCAGAAGATTTTATTTCAGGATGAGTTGGAACAGTATAAATATGAGCCTTATCACCACCCTGACCACCACCTCTACTAGCCTGAGCATAATTCGTACTAACATGTACTCCACCTCAGTTGGCTTGGTTGCCACCCCTAGACAGGCCACCACGCATACCCTATAGATGACCCCTATCATTTCCTCCACCACCACGACCTATCAAAACTAGAGCAGTAGAAGCTGGTTGCTGAGTCAACTGACCTTCTGATAATAAATAAGGATAATACCTTCTGATGTGACCCAAACCTCCACACTCATGGCAATTTATGCCCCAAAGCGCGCCTTTGAAGTGAGGAGGATAAAGATGTATAAATTTCGGTCTGAGAAGGCTGATGAGTAACCCCGGATGGGTTCCCTGCAAATACTGGCACAGCTGAATGGTAAGGCTTAAAAGAACGGTTCGGGCCTTCTTCTCTTCTGCCTTTACTTCTCCCTATTTTTCAGGTGCTTTAGCCTTCTTGACAAACTCAACTACCTCCTGAAAGGGCATGCCAGACACAACCACATATAAGGTAGCCAACTAAATTCTAGAGTTCAAACCCTTCGTAAAGTACCTAATCCACTTCTCTTCTGAGGTAATTAACTATAGTGCATAGTGGGACAAGGCATGAAACTTAGCCTCATAGGCTGCCACAGACATGTTTCCCTGTTCCAGTTTCAAAAACTCATTCTTCTTCTAATCACAGTAAGTGTGGGGAAGATATTTCTCAAGGAAAACATTCTGAAATAGAGCCCAAGTAAGTGGAGGTAAAGCAACCCTGCACTCCACCATTGCTTAGCTTCAGCCTACAGCTAAAAAGAAACAAACTTCATACCATACTTCTCCACATTACCCATCTTGTACAGACATTCATGTCAATCTATCAGAAACTCAAAAGCATCCTCTGATTCTGTATCTTGAAATATCGAGGGGTTCATCTTCATGAACTTACAGTATAGCCCATGTTCATCATCCATCATCCATCATCACTGGCCCAATTACCTGTTGGGGATACACCTCTATTTTAAATCCTTCATCCATCATCCATCCTCGGTGCTATAGCAGCGACATGTTGAAAGACTGTGGTTGGAACAACTAGAGTGTAGCCAGTACCAGACAAGCTACCCAAGAACTCCAACACGTGTTCAATCATTTTCACAGACAAAAGCATCGGAGCTACATTATTTGATGTTGACATCATATTTTCTGGAGCTACCTCTCCTCTTTCTTAACTACCTCCTCTTCGTGTTGAGCATGGTCTGGGGCGCCATGCTATAGAGGAGGTGATGGTGATCTCGGTCTTGTCGATCTTCTGGTCGCTTGGGCTCCACCCCTAATAGGTACCGCCTTTCATCCTCTCCATCTAGCTTTGCCCCTAACTTAAGGCTTACCCCAAACTACTGTCCCAGTGACCTATGCAGGTGTTGCTGTCAAAGATGCGGTTGCTGCTACTCTAGCCGAACGAGTATTCACCATCTGCAAAAAAGAGTGAAAGTATTAGCTTCCAATTTAGATCGCTAGATACCAATTGGAATTAAGTCAAAGCACGAGAGAAGGAAGGAAAGGAATTTATTTCTAAAGTCCTATAGCCTCTCGAAGAAAAGTGCAGACATCTCTGTACTGTTCTGTAAGACTCTGCTAGACCTATTCTTATACGATGAGATCTATAAATCTAGTGCTCTGATACCATCTCGTCATGACCCAAGCAGTCATGATTGGCACCCACCCTAACCTATGGCGGGAGAACCATGCTAATCTTACCCTTACTGTCTCGAGTGTTACTCTTGTATTCACTTATATCAATTTTTTTTTGGTAAAGCAACATTTTCATTCATACCAAAAAAAAATGATATTACAAAACCAAATAGATGCCGACCATCTATTTCTTAAGGAATCTATATACCTATAGTTATAGTTTACTATATAGTAATCTAAACAAAACTACAATCAGAAGCCATCAGCAGACAAGGAAAGTTATTGGGATCTTTATTTCATGGCAAGCCTGTAAGGGGCTAAGTGTTGTCGACCACTTAGGAAGCTCTATACATGTGATGTGGATATGACAACTCTGCATATCCTATCAGCCTGAAAATGACCAGCTTGGAATCTCACTTGATTTCTTTCCCTCTATATTGTAGCTATAACCATACCAAAGACACAAGAGATAATAACTTATCTACCCGACCTTTTTTTAGCCATATGATTTGTCCATATCAATTCTCCTTGCCAGTCTTTAACATGTCTTGTAACCCCTATCCAAGTAACTATCTGCATCAGACTTGTCTAGTAATAGGACACTCAAAAAACAAATGTTCAATGGATTCAAGAGGGTCCTGACAGAAGACACAACCCATAGGGACTTGGATTCCAAATTTTTATAACCTGTCGACTGTTGCTAATCTTTTCCATGTAGCTAGCCATAAGAAAAACTTGTTTCTAGGGTGGATGTTAGGTTATAAAATAATATTTTTCCATGACATTTTCTGAAACCGAGGGATAAGATTTAGATACATCCTTCTGATAGAGAACTTACGATTTATCACCATAGAATGTAGTCTTGACTTCAAATCACCCTGCAGTTGTTGAGAACCCATAACATGCTTCCTAGCTTCCAAAATCTTCCTAATCACCCATGTTGCATTCTTAGGAATTGTATAGGTATCAGCAGGTCTGCCCTTCATATAGTAGATATTCACCCATTTGATCCAAAGAAACTCTTTCTCCTCTGTTACATACCATAATTGCTTTAGAATAGCTGTTGTATTCCAACACTTTATATTGATAATGATTTTCCCACCAGTAGCTTTGGGTCTACATAACTTTTCCCATGAAATCAGAGCTTTCCTTGAGTTATTTTAAGAACCAGTCCAATAAAAGGTCCTCCAAGTAGTCTCAATCAACTTTAGGATCCTTTTTGGTAATATAGATGTTTGTGCCCAATAGGTCAGAACCCCAAACACCACTGACTTAATCAATTGAGTTCTTCTTGCATAGGAAAGAAGCTTTGCTGACCAGCACCTAAATCTTTCAGTGACTTTCTCAACAATAGGCATACATTGAGCAACAGTAAGCTTCTTAGAGGAAAGTGGAACACCCAAATATTTAAAAGGAAGAACTCCTTCAACATAACCTAAAGAATTCAGAATGTCCTGCTACAATGAAGAGCTGACACCTGTAAGATAGATATGACTTTTGTCAATGTTGGCTTGTAGACCAGATGCAACAGAGAAACTTTGAAAAGCCTCTTATAATAGTTGAATAGATTGACGCTTAACCTTACAGAAAAACAACAAGTCATTTGCAAAACAATTATGCATTGTACCTAATTTTTTAAACCTGGGATGGAATTTAAAGGATGGATTCTGACTAATCTGATGAGCTCCCTTTGTAAATACTTCATTGCAATCAAAAAAAGGTAAGGGGACAAAGTATCCTTTTGACTTATCCTTTTTTTCCTTTTAAAAGGTTTACTCAAACCACCATACATAATCAGAGAATAAGAAACAGTTGAAATACATTCCATCACCTAGCCTATAAACTTGTAAGGAAAGCCAAATTCAGCTAGGACACATTTTAAGAAACTCCATTGTATTGAATCATAAGCTTTCTTTAAGTCAACATTAATTACACACCTAAGAGAAAGACCCTTCCTAGTATACCACTTCAGAAGCTCATGAATAAACAGGATATTATCTATTATACTTCTCCCCTTAATGAAGGCAGTTTACGTTGGGCTGACTATATAGCCTATCACCTTCTTAATTCTATTAATCAAAAACTTAGTAATAATCTTGTAAAAGGTAGTACAACATGTAGTGGGTCTATACTCTTTCACTTGAGATGGATTTGGGACCTTAGGAACAAGAGAGATAATAGTACAACTAAATGCTTTCAGCAGATTGCCAGTATGAAAGAATTCTAAGATAGCACTTACAACATCTTCTTTGAGAGTAGTCCAGGGTTGAGTAAAAACTCAATTGGAAAACCAGTACCCCTGAAGTCTTGTCATGAGGCTACCTTTAATAGCTTTCAGTATCTCCAACTCAGTCACATTCTCAATAAGACTGCATTTTTGCTGCTGAGATAAATAAGGTCCCATTCTAATAAACTCTACATTAGGACTAGAAAGGCATTCTGTAGAAGTTCCCATCAGATTTGAGAAAAACCTGATGAATTCTTGATCTACCTAAGTTAGCTCCTGAAATTTAGTTCCAGCTGAATCATATATAGAAGTTATAGAATTCCTATCTGCCCTAATCTTGACTTGTGCATGAAAATAACTTATGTTTGCATCTCCACAATAAATCCACTTAATTCTAGAGTTTTGCTGCAAAACCTGCTACTTCACATCACTCTACCTCTTAATCTCCACTTGATACTACTTCTCTTGTGGAATCAAAGTAGGACACAAGGGAGTACTGAGTAATAACAATTGAGTCCTTTCTATACCCTGCCTTGCCTGACTTAATTTCTACTCATAAGATGCCATATAAGAGTTTAAATCTTTTATACCAACTTTGACTATTTTAATTTCCTTCATAGCTGATCCATTTTGGTTCCAGTAACTGGTTTACTCCAAACATTCCTCAGAAAACCACCAAAATTAGGGTGGTTCAAGATTGTTTTAAATAATTTAAATGGCTTAGGCTTCATGTAGGATTAAGGCCAAACCTGAATAACAATAGGAGAATGATCTGAAACTCCGGGGAGCAAAAAACCTGCTTCTATATGCCCATATGCACTCATCCATATAAAATTTCCAAATGCCCAATCAATTTTTGAATATGCCCTACTAGTAGACTATTGCTTATTACAAAAGGTGAAATGACATCCTTTTGCTCTGATAGTTACAAGTTGAAGATCATCCAGGCACTGTTGAAAGGCTTGAGTTTCAGCTTGCAGTATAGGGGAGCCCAACCTATCATCTGTAGTAAGGATATTTTTAAAATCCCCTCCCATCAACCAACACCCTTGCATACAACTCCCCATCCTCCTGAGCTCCTGCTAGAGTTGCGCTCTTTGAATACTTTTATTTTTACCATAAACCAAGTCATAGAAGTTTAAAAAGAACTGGAAGGACCAGCCAAAGGTCAAGGTATGAATTGTGCATATATCTCAACTATTTGAACTATTGCAGAGTTCTTCCACAAAAACCAGATTTTACTATTTGAAGCAAATGAGTAATTACAACAATATAACCATTCAGAACTAATTTTCCTCAAAATATTTTGTGATTTATTTTCCTTCACTCTAGTCTCTAGAATACCCATAACATCCACCTTATTCTCACTTAGAAAAAGTTTCAGCTCTTTCTACTTTGAAGACTGATTTATCCCTCTAATGTTCTATACATATATTGCTACTATTATAGAAGATGAAGGCCCTTAGGGTCGCCTGTTTGAGAGCTAGGACCTGCAGTAAAGCTTGCAAAGCTATTTTGGGTAGGCACAATTGCTATAAAAATCTCAAGATTCTCCTGTTCAGTCTATTTACCTGAATCATCTGCTGGACCATCCATCACTGCCTTTCCCTTTCCATGTTGCTCCACTAGAACATCACTTTGTGCTATCATACCTCTAGATCTCCAATCTTGTAGAGGTGGTTTAGGATTCCTTCTATTCTTTCTCCTTTTCTTCTTTTTAACCTCCTGAAAACCTGCTGCCTCTTGCTTTTCCTCTACCTTATTCCAACAATTCTCAGTATTATGGCCAAATTTCATACATTCAGAACAATACTTAGGCCTCCACTCATATTCAACATCTTGTTGAAACTCACCATATGGAGTAGAGATATCAATAACATCTATTAGAGGTTGGGAAACATCTGTTTCAACTAGAACCCAAGCATATGAAATTCAAGACATTGAGGCTATATAAAAATCTATATACAGGGGTTTCCCAATAGCACTAGCTACCTTACTTAATGCTTCACTCGACCAATAGCCAATGCTCAGGAAAGGTAATCCACAAAGGTATTGTAATGATGCAATCAGGGTTGAATTCAAAATTGAGCTCCCGTCTCTAAAGGATAAAAGGCTTACTATGGAAAGAGTAAGGTACAACATGTAAAACCCTTTCACAATCCGTTATAGAATCAAATTGAAAATGAAATAACCTTCATCATGAAGCATAATCTGGGGATAAGTAGCTAATTTCCAATTATATCGAACATAGTTCTCCATTGATTTTAGATAAGGGGTATCACAAACTATAAACCCTATTAGAGCCATTTTCTAATATTCCTCATGCACTTTCAGATCATCCTTTACTATTTCCACATATTTCTGACTATTTTTAATGCAAAGAGGGATATAGGATAGTGTGTTACCCATTTGGCCATCTTGATTATCCTGATGCTCCTTAGTTTCCACAGGCATAGCATAAGATGAAGTACCTACGTCTAAATCGATGCTTAAGAGTCAGTATCAGAAGTATAATCCTAAGATTCCTCCTCTATCGATTGTAATTGAGCAAGTAAAAAGCTACCAAAAATGATAGCCGATGACTTACAATCCTTTCCAACAGTTGGGGTGACCAAATTACCCATAGAATTAGCAAATTTTTAGAGTTTTGCCACCGTCCCATAGTGAATTTTCCAGTCAGTGTACGATAGCAACCTTGCTCATGCGCCGAGAGAAATTTCATCTGTGGGCCCCTCTTTAAGTGCAAAAAGGAAGTTTATTCAATAAATTTAAACCACTCGTCAACCAACATCAATATTTGATAATAGAGTGCGGAAACCTCTACTTATTACATCCCGGGAACCTGAAGTCACCGTACAAGAACATATAAGAATAACTAATTCTGAACCAAAAAGAATATCCAAAACACAAATAATAGGAAATCATCTTAGTCCCGAAATAAAGGACGTCAACATTAACAAGAAGATTCGAAGGTTGCCCGGCCATGGTGCTTACCCTCAAAATCAAGTCTGAACTACTATCTAGAGATGAGGTCGCGTATCAGCTGCTGGAAAATATTCTGCACTCATCGAAAAGAATAGTACAGGTAGCATCAGTACAACCACTAATACTGGTAAGCATCATCGGCCGACTAACTCAACAATGTACAAGTAAGCAAGCCAGACAAGTATAAAAATGATCATAACAAAACTCATAATCAAAGACATCAACAACTGAATGTATCATATAGACATAATTCACAATTTACTTTCAAAGGATTTTATACTTAGTCATTTTTATCAACAACTCATCACCACATATAATCATCATAAAAACACCAAATGCATATGAATGAGTGCATGTATACAAGATGTGCGCATCATCTCTTACTCTTCTCCTCATCATGAACAATATCATATCATTCCGGCGTGGTACCTGACCCTTTATCAAAATCATATCATATCCGTACCGGCGTGGTACTCGAACCTCTATTGCAACACATCATATTCGTATCGACATGGTACTCGATCCTCTATCATAACTAACAACATCATGAACATCATGATTTCAATAATCACATCAAAATTCTCTTCATCACACCTCCACAACACCAAAATATATGAACATGTAATGCAGTTAATAAATCACAAGTCATGATAGAAGGCAATCATAGATATTTGGTTTACAAAAAAGCACAAAGCCAATAAAGTCTAACTGCTACAATAAAACCATAACCTACCTCAATTCTTTGCTCAAGTCATCTTTAAGTCACACTTTTTCCCTTTCGTTCTCGTACAATCCGTTCTTGATCTAAAATAACAAGAATATGTACCCATTTCAATAATTCATCTCCTTTTTAACTCCTAGGGACAAAACCATTGATTTTAGTCATAAACTCACCCTATTTCTTTATCTTAGGATTTTCTATCTCTTAAACCCCATGGATTCTACTTGAATTAGCATGAACAACCATAATTTCACCCCCATTAATGTTTTCTAACACCCTAGGATCATTCTTTACTGAATTTATACACATTCCCACCACTTTTCATCAATTTCTATGAATTAGAGCTAAATCCCAATTTCTACCATGAGTTTGTTTCTAAGGATTTTTCAAGTTTATGGGAAGTGAATTCAAGTCTAAAATATAATTACTTACATCCAAAGATAAAAAAAAAACTCTAAAAACCCTCTAAAAATTGTCTTCCCAAAGCGCCCTTGCGTTTTTCTAAAAATTGGGGAATGAAAATATTTTTTGGTTTTTAAATCTATCACACTGTGTGCTACCACTGCAGTGGATAATTACCGCTGCAGCAGTACCGCTGCAATGATTCACGCCTTTAAATGGAGGTCCGCTGATGCGATACCTATTACCGCTGCAGCGATACTGTTGTAGAGGTTGCTTTTTCCACTACAATGGTCCAAGGTAGAAACTTGGGAGCTCTCCTCAGTTTTTCTTATTTTACAACACACACCACAAATCTTAACATCGCGAACCAACCCCTCCATGGTAAAATCTACAACTGGAGTTCTATAACTCCGTTTCAGGTGCCGAAAGTTGCTACGACTCCCTAAACTCGTTGTCTATCTAAATATCCTATCAAACTTTACTGCCAACCCTTACATTAGTAACATATTTCATTTAACTAACACACCCTCAAAAATCATCCAATCCTAAACTAGCCTTAAATTTCTCAAAAATTGGCCAAAGTCTAAGTGCGATTTTTACCCACTCTTTCATTGTAACGATGATTTGGGTCATTATAATGTGTCTTTGCTGAAAAATACATTAGTGTTCAAGCTTCAGTTGTGCCTTTAGAGAGTGTGGGCTTGAAAGATAGTCTCTCTAACGAAGAGGTTCCAGTTAAGATTCTTGATCGTCAGGTTCGTACGTTGAGGAATAAGAAAGTCACTTTAGTAAAAGTTCTTTGGTGGAATCAGCTAGCTAAGGGAACTACTTGGGAAGCTGAAGCAGATATGATGACCAAGTTTCCTTATCTTTTCCCTTCGAATTTAGTTCCAGCTTGAGGTAACAGTTTTCTCTTTAGTATTTCATTCAGATTTGTGTCCCTCAGTTGCTTTCATATATTAGTGTGCATGCATGTTTCGTGAATTCAGGTTAGCTTATGTTTTAGTCAAAATCGTAGCTATCATGTCAATAATCAGCTTTTAGAAATCAGTTTTGGAATTGCAGCTCTTTCCCAATTTTTTCAACTTAGTTAGTCTTCATTTGAGGACGAATATTCCCAAGGGGGAGTTATTGTAACACCCCAAAAGTTCTTAAGACTCCATTTCAGACTTAGCACAGAAAACTAGTCAGAAACTAGAAAATTTTTCTACAGAAAGACTCTGACAATGAGTCGTTGTCAATACCAATGACTCGTTAGGTGAGTCGTTGTCAGTACCAATGATTGGTTAGGTGAGTCATCCTGAAGGATTTGTCAAAAATTCTGAAGGATGAAAATCATTCCAGTAGTAATGACTCATGATGACGAGTTATCATCTGTCATGACGAGTTAATGACTCATGATGATGAGTCGTCATCTGTCATGACGAGTCTTCATGAGTTTCGTACTAAAGAAGTCCAGTGAAAATCCCGAAGATTGATTTTTCCTCCCAGTGACCACGAGTCCACACAACGACTCATCATCAGTGACGATAAGCCATTGTGTCCAGTCGTTCCCAAGACTTGGAAAACTTACCCAGTTATACGAGTCTAACAACCACTCATTGTTAGACATGATGAGTCGTGTTGGCGATGATGACTGGGTATGGCAGATCAGTTACGATTTTAAAAGGGCATTTTCATTCTTTTCTTATTTCCTACACCTAAACTAAATGGTTTTGGCACCTACCTAGGGGGAATTAAAATACTTTTTAGGAATTCCTTCCCTTCACTTCTCTCAAATCATATCAGACAAAGAAAAGAGGCGATTGAGTTCTCTCAAGGCAGAAATAGGGTTTCTCCTCAAACTTCAGAATTATCTCAAGCTTTAGCAAGAATTCACTTTCAGGTATGTGGAATTTCATCAATGGGTACCCTTTCACCTATTGAGTCCCAAATAACTCAAAGTTTCTCAATTGGTTTTACAGATTAAAGTTAGGGCTTTCATTCAGTTCATGATTTCCCTATGAATTCAGTTCTCTCATGATTCCCTTAGCATAATTATGTATTTTCCATGACTTTGGCATCTTGCATAATATAATATCTTGTAAATAGATACTTAGCCTGAGTTCATAGTATTTCCATATGAGTTTCTTTTCAGTCATAAAGCTTGGCATGTTATGAACACATGATACCGGAAAATTATTGAGTTTTAGCATGAATAAAGTAATTAGCCTAAGTTTACAACATAACTTCAGTAAATTAAATTTTCAGAATACTTTCAGGTAAAGCATATTCTAACCCAGTTTTCAGTATATCAGTTTATTAAGCTAACAGTATAAACAGTATGGGAGTAGTACTTAGCACCGAGTTGGACTAGGGTTTAGCCCATCCAAGTCTCGAAACTACGTGCCATCGTGGATTTATTTAGTCCATCCAGTTGGATATCAGTTTAGTGATCACGCCAGTCATGCCTTCATACTCTGGCAAGGTATATTGGGCCCTTTCGATGGGGTTTATACATCAGAGTCCACTTTTAGCTCACATAGTTTATGTCGGTTAATAGGCTCTCCCACAGTTACAGATTCAGAATTAGTATTTGTACATGACCTTCAACTTAGTCCACTTATTTAAAATTATTACTTTACAGACTTATCATTCTTTATCAGTTTATATATGTTTTTAATAGGGTCATTGTACTTTGGCTAAGCTTATGCATTAAGTCTTGCATTTCAGTTCAATTATTAGTATTTTTTCAGCATGCTTAGTTATTACACTTGCATACCTCACATGTTCAATACATTCAAAGTATTGACCGCATACCTTTTTTTGTATTGTATCGTATTATGATACATGTTCCAGCGCTCAGCATCAAACTCAAGATTAGCACGATCCAGTACCCTTCAACAGCAGATTATTGGTGAGTCCTTATCATCCGAGGACGATACTTCAGTATTTTTTTATTTGTTACTGTTTCAATTTTCAGATAGTTAGAGTTAGCTGGGGACTTGTTCCAGCAGCTTAGTTTTTAGTAGAGGCTTTTAGACAGACAGTCAGTTCTTTCAGCTTTGTATAGAGGCTTTTAGACAGACAGTCAGTTCTTTCAGCTTTGTATTTACCTTTAAGACTCAGTTTTATTTCAGTCTAACTCAGCTATTTATTTTTAAATTAGATAACTTCCGCATTCAGTATTTCATAAATTTTTAGTATTCTTAGTAGTTGTCAGACCATGGGTTAGTTTGGGGTCACTTGTGGCTCTAAGTACAGTATTACTTCCAGGTTGTAGACTCAGATCATGACTCTATCACAGATATGAGAAAAGGTAAATGTAGGTCGTAAAAGTATTAGAGAGAGGTGTTTGGGCAGGACATGACACACTTGCAACTTACAGAGGATATGACCCTAAATAGGAGAATATAATGGTCAAGTATTAGAGAAAAAGGTTATATGATAGTCAAACGTTGTCTAGTCGCCTTTATTAAGATTCATATTATTACTCTCTTACTATCTTATTTTTTGATTTATTATTGCCTGTCATTTTCTTTGTCTCGGTTATTATACCAATGTTTTTCTTTCCTTATTTTCAACATGACTTCTACACTATTCTATTTTCTTTGCATGTTTGATTTTGATATGTTTTTCTTTAGCCGAAGATATACTAGAAACAACCTCTTTACCTGCATAAGGTAGGAATAAGGCTATGTACATACCACCCTCCTCATACCCCACTTATAAACTTACACTGAATATATTATTGTTATCGAAATTTTTAGATTCTTTTATAACCGAAAAATATTTATAGATCAATTAGCATACTATTCAAAATTTGGTGAAAAATGATCCCTCGATAATATTTCTTTCGTAAAGTATAATATCTCTACCAACGAGCATAAGGTCTCTAGATTTTTAAGAGTAGGATTTTTCTTTTCAATACTATTGTTCCTACACTACAGTAAGAGTAGGATTTATAATTTGTCATTTGCTATTTAAATTTATAGTCGTCAATTAAATGTAAAGTTTATTTTATTTTGTTTTTATCTATAATTTTATGTTTTACATACTAACAAACATAAGTAAATAACAAAGATTCACTTAAAAGAGAATTATGTTTTAAAATAAAAGAATAAGCACAGATAACTTATATCATTGTTACATACTTTTAAAAGGTATCAAAAATATAAATTGCAGTCCTTTCATTTCGGCTGAAAAATAAATTTCACAATATGATAGTTAATCTAATTTTATGTGTACACATTTTGAACTTCTTGTGCTGAGTTGCGATTCCCAAGTTTATAAAGGCTCAAACTCGTAGAACAATTTCAACTTTTAGGGATTTATTTGATAAAAGTTTTAAAATAGGTACATTGATGAATGATAAAATATATAAATACGATGAGTGAATAAGTATGTACAAGGAATTATTTCATCCATAGTACGTCTTTTGAACTCAAGAACAATGTTCGAACCTCAGATCGTGTCTTGAAATGGGACAAGCCTTCCGATAAAAATTGCAGCACCAACACAATGTGTTGGAGTTTCAACTTTAAATTCTGGCATATGATGCTAGAGTTTCACCAGTTAGAAAATTTGAATTCTAACAAAGTGCGATAAAGTTATTACTTGTAAAGGTTTTGAACTCCAACACACTATATTAAAATTTTTCATGTTTTACGTAAGGATATTTTTGCGTAAATTAACTAAATAGTGAATAATTTGAGATCGTTGCTAAAACTTATATAGCAGTCCAAAAAGAGACTATTTACCAATTGTCCCTTAATTTAAAGGCTCCAACTTTTCTGGTATTTATGATTTTGTTTTAGCTTAATTAGACAATATTGAAATATGTAGTCAAAATAAACTTATAAATTCTTCATGAGAGAAGAAAAAAGAAAGATTGCCTACTTTTTAATAGTAGTAATATTTTAGAACTTTAAATTAAAGTACTCAACTTTTTATTGATAAATAAACATTTTATAACAAGAACAAGATAATATATTGCAAGTATATGACTAACAATCTTATTTGACCAGAATTAACACCTACTTGTATAAATAATGATACTATCATGAAGTTAAATATTTTACATCTTGAAATATTACAATATATTTAACAAATGCAAAAAATACTAAAAATGAATTTATATATTGCTAATTAGAGATTCAAAGAAGATAAGACGAATAACCTTAAAACTGCTGTTTTTTCAGGAGAGTTATTCTGTTTGACTTGGAAATAAATAATATTTTCCTACTTTTACACGTGTTCTTTTATCATGATCATGAAAGTGCTCGAAATAAAAAGCAATTCAGGATAAGGTAAGCATATTGAGACAGCAAACCCTGGCAAAATACAAATAATATCTCAAAAAGGCTCACTTTTCTAATGCTCTTTAATATTGGTCAGAAGTCTTGAACATTGCTACATGATCACGAGCCTTTTTTAGGCCAATTCCACGCAAGGACTTGAGATAATCGCAACCGCCAAGGAAACACATCTCTAGAAACATCTGTTTTGTGAAGCCTGCGAGATCAAACTACTTATGTTTGCCCAACATGGAATAGTGAAACTTCTTAAATTTTCCATCGCTATCCATATTGTAAAGTTATTATGAATTAGTGCCCGTTTGGATTGACTTATGGCTTTTGGCTTATTTTAAGTATTTTAGTCAAAAACGAAATGCTTATAAGCACTTTTTAAATTCATTCAAACACTTCAAAATTGCTTAAAAATTATTTTTAATTTAAAAACACTTAAAATAAACCAATTCAAACGTGCCCTTAAAGTAGGCCTAATAATGCCTCAATCAGTTGTGGATGAAATATTAAGTTATTGAATCTGATCAAATACGCATCGATATGGTTAAGAAACAATTGATTTAACCGCCATAATTTTTAGTACCCACACAGCCATTGCTACAAACGAGATCATAACTGTACTGACTACTGAATTTTTTTTATTATTATAGTCACACAAGGGGACTTTGCTGCGCTTTGCGCGATCGTTAAAGAATCAATTTTTCTCTTTTAATTCTATATTCACTCTATTATCTAATCGTGATATTATCACTTGTTTTAATATTATGAAGATTGATTTCAAGTGATGAAAGAAAATAAATCTTAATATGTATTGAATGAGAGATATTCTTTATTACTAAGTTAAAATATATTTCATAATATCAATTTTGTTTCATTTCTGTTGCATATTCAATGAAGTCGAACCTTTAATCTGCAATATATACTTCGGTATACTTTTTTCCCCCAGTGTATGAAATATCCCACAACGTGAAATAACGGTAAAATACTAAATAAATACATCAACAAACAGAACTTAATTATTTTTTTTAAAAAAATGTTGAACATCGAGATAATAATACCTTAATAGAATTTTTTGTCACTCTAAAATGACACTTCACTCTTTTAATTTCTTTATATCTTCTATTTAGTAGAAGAATCATCATTTGTTATATTTTACTTTACCTCAGTTTGTACCACCATAGTTTACAGTTTGTACCACCATAGTTTAAGAAAAAAACCAAATTCTAAATCAATACAAAAGAATTCATTTTTGAATATGAGAGAAAATATATCATTAGAACGAAAATCAAAATCAGCAAGGAAAATATTTGCAAGATAAAAAGAGTTGACAAATAATAATAACAATTAAAATAGAGTATTGATCAATTTTTCTTTTACCTTTTTAGAAAAAACCAACGTCAGAATCATTAAGTAAATAGTTAAATATTTCTTCAAGGTCTGTCACAGTCTCCCAGTTAGGTTATAAGAACGTGCTTTTCTTATTCTAGTATACATTTGTCAATTTTCGCTTGTGACCACATAAAAATTCATAATGAGAAAATTATGATAAGGTGTCAAAATTTTTAAGTAAAATATTATTTAGGGGTTATGAACTTAAAAATACATAGGAGTAATGAAAATTATTAAAAGTAGAAGTTATGAAGGTTAGAATGTGTGAGTTAAAGTCACAAGATTAATGGATAATAGTAGAATTGAAGTTATGAAAACAAAGTGGTGTAGTTATGAAGATGTTTTTTGAATAAAATAATTAAAAAGATAAAAAGTACTTTAAATAGAAGTTATTGTGTTATTATTATACAATGAGAGAGAGAGAGAGAGAGAAGCCAAAAAAATATTAATGCAATAAGAGGTCATAGAGATTTATCACATCTTATTAAATTAGCTATTTTTTTTCTTAAAAATGAAAAGAAGTTCGAGTAATTATTATTGTAATAGAACTAAAAATTTTAAGTGTGATTCTATTGAGAAATGAGAAAATGAAATTCATTACGTGATGGGAGGAGAAAAGTAAGCTAGCTCGAAGCATTGGTAAGACTTAATAATTGAATTTTGCCTCGGCTAGATGTCCTTTTTGAACTTTATTATTCAGACACGTGGTTTTTCTATGGAATAGAATTAGTAGTAAGTTTGAATAAATGTAATATAAATGGTACCGTACTTTAAATAATCGTTATAAAAATGCAACAACAATCATATGTTCAATATTCATTATTGTGCATCAAGCATTCATGAGAAATATGAAAAATATAATCGTTATAAAAATACAACCATATGTTCAATGATTCATTATTGTGCATCAAGCATTCTTGAGAAATGGGAAAAATATAATTGTTATAAAAATACAACAAAAATCATATGGTCAATGATTCATTATTGTGCACAGTAGCGAAATCAGGGTTTTCATTGAGGGAGTTTAAAAATGTACACACGAACTAGCCAAAAGGGATTCAATATCTACTATATATACATAAAAAATAATTTTAACCATACATAAATAGTGTAATTTTCTGCCGAAGGGGGTTAGGAACCCCCTCAATATATGTTAGCTCCGCCACTGATTGTGCATCAAGCATTCTTGAGAAATGGGAAAAATATAACTGTTATAAAAATACAACAAAAATCATATGTTCAATGATTCATTATTGTGCATCAAGCATTCTTGAGAAATGAGAAATGAGAAAAATGGACATTTAGGCACCATCACCACCACCACAACAATAACAACCACAACAACCACAATCACTACCACCACAACAACAACAACCACAACAACCACAACCACCATCACCACCACCACCACCACCACCACCACAACAACAACAACAACAACCACAGCAAAAACCACAACCACAACCACAACAACAACAATAACAATAACAACAACAACCACCACCACCCCCACAACAACAACAACAACAACAACCACAACCACAACAACAACAACAATGACAACAACCACCACAACCGCCGCAGCACCAGCTGCAACCACCGCCGCCGCCGCCGCGACAACAGCAACAGCAACAACAACAACAACTAAAAAATAAATAAATTATATATATATATATATATATATAATAAATTACATAAAGAAATAATTTTTCCAAACCACTAAGCAAATTCTTATCAAAGATATATTATGTAAATACATTTAAAAAACTAGTAATTTGTACAAGCCTTGTCCATTGAAATTGTTAATTTAGATTTACTTCTTTGAATTGCAGTAAATGTCTTCACAAAATCTAGCAAAAGTCTTCTATTGCACTTCTTACTATTCATCTTACTTGTCTTTTTTTTTTTTTTGGCGCCTCTTAAAAAAATATTAACTAAAAAGGTAAAATTGATAAAATTACTCTTTTTTTTTAATCTCAATTTGAACTCCCTTCCTTTCATCATATTTATTAGAATAAGGTAAAAGTAAAAATAATTAATTAATTCTATCTTGATATCCAAAATAAGAAATATTTGGATCAATTATTTCGAATAAATATGATTCATGACAAGTAGAATGGACATGAATAAGAACTTCACACTATAGAGATAGAAATGTCTCTTTAAACTAAAGAAATAGATCAAAGACATTATCAATTCTTTCACTACTCATGTAAAATAAAATAATTTTTAAAACATTATAAAAATATGCAAAATGGTCTACTGTACTTGTCCGAGTTTGTAAAGTGGACACCTCTACTTAGCTCTTTGTCATTTGAACTCCTCATCCCATCAAAACACAAGATTTTAAACCCCTCATACTAGCTATGTGTGTAGCTCACTCGCCCTAAAATAAATGACATGTCAGATCCACATCACATAAATTAATGTCATGTCATAATTATCTTCATTAATTATTTTTTAAAATTATCAATCAACAATATTAAATAAAAAGCAAAATAATAAATTAAATTTTATTTTTTAAAATAAAATTCATATTTCTAACCTTCCCCCACCTCCCCCAATCCACAACCACCGAGACCACCATCCCCACAACCACCATCTCCACCTCCCCCAACCCACAACCACAGACACCACCATCCATACAACTATGCATTCATATTCTTTCCATTAATATTTTGTTGGATCTTTTATTCTTTCTCCACCAACAATACCATGAACATCTCTTATTGAACCTCCACTTTTTCACCCACATTCTTCCACCACCACCAAGCTCCCTCACGCCATTTTTTTTTTCTTTTCTCTTCCCCTTTCCACATCAACACCGTCGGCCATTGCCGACCGGTGAACTAATGCCGCCCCTCACCCTCTCATCCTCCTCTCTTCCCTTCTTCTTCCTCCACCAACAACACCATGAACAATCTCCATTAAACCTCCAAATCACCAACTCAGTCATCTCCACCATTGATGCCTTCCTCCGTTGAAAAATCACCACCAACCGGTGAACCAGCTCTATCCAAACCAACCGACCCGCTATCAACCCCTAATCAGTGAAACACCACAAACAGCCGCCTCACCGATTCTATTAGAATAATAATTTATTTATAGATTAGAAGTCTAGTATTCTGATTTAAGGAAAAGAATCAAACTAGTGAGTTTCTTGTTTTGATCCGTCGTCGAGGTTCTCCCTTTTTTCAATGTTCTTTTTCAGATATTAATTGAAGTTTTTTGGTGGTAAAAAATGGGGTAAAATGGAGGGGTGGGGTAAAGGAACGAGGGTGGGTGGAGCAAAGAAGAACAGAATGTTACATTTCTCTCTTTTTTTAAAATTATTTTTCATTAAAAAAATTTATGTGTACGCGCCGTGCCCTATATGCATGAAATCACACATTTATTTCAACTCACCCATTAAGTTGTCACCTAAGCTTGGTCAACGGTCAGAAGGATTTAAAATCTTGTGTTTTGATGAGTTGAGGAGTTCAGATAACAAAGGGATAAGTGGAGGTGTCTACTTTACAAACTCGGATAAGTATAAGGGTCCAGTAGACCATTTTGCCTAAAAATATTGAAAAGATAATATACTTATAGTGCTCACTTGGTATACTTAAACGAACGCCTGAGATCCTAAGTTAACTTTACCATGTTTTGTCATATAATCTAGCAAGTATTCTAAGCCAATTTACCATTTGAATATGACAAAATCTATGAAAATTGCACATAACTCTTACATGAAAGATGTAAATTTTTAAATTGATAAATTAAAGTAATTTACTCCATTAATCATGTCCAATACTATCAACTTCATACAAAATAAAATAACAATACGAACCTGGCAAAAAATCTAACCATCTTTAGAAGTAGGTATGTAATTGTACAATAATCTGCCAAGAACTAACTCAAATTACAGACCAAAGAAGACATGTACAGAATTTCCATTAGCTTTTAAATCCTGTTGGTTTTGGTTTTCTTATGGACTTCCAAGACATTTTGGGTGATATTTCTGTTGTAACACAAAAATAACACTGTCGAAGATGAAATTAGCTGCAGATAAGCACACTGTAAATAACTAAATATCACCTGCCAAAAATAAAAGAGTCAATGAACATGCTGCAAAATATCCGACAACTCCATAAGTGATTGTTATTTATAGATTAGTAGGCTATAAGTATTAGCCGAAGGAATTTGATGAGACATGTTATTTAAGTAGAGAACACAAATAGATGGAGGTTTTTGGTAACTCATGATGTATAATTAGATGTAATAAATATGATAAATTTTTATTATTAAACAAATTGATTGATTAATAAAAAGAATAAAGGAAAAAATGAAAAGAATGAAAAAAATACATAAATAGTAATGGAGGTCATAGAGAGGTGCGACATTACCTTATCTATGTTCCTTCTTTATATATATACTAGTGTACTTGTACGCGCTTTGCTTCACTCAGTTATGAAAAAAAAAAAAAAAACTTTAATACTAATGCCGTTAATAACTTTTATAAAAATGAATGAATTTTTATTTAGGGGAAAGTACATCCATGCCCCATAGGAGCAAACTATTACAACTAAATGTCCCCTTACATAAAATGTCCCCCTAACTAATTACATAAAATGTCCCTTTTCCTTGTAGCTTTAGTTATTTATTCCCTTTTAATTCTTTTCCTTTTTATTTCTCTAACTTTTTTCTTCTTCTTTTTTTCTCATTTCCTTTTTTCTTATTTTGTTATAAAATATTATATTAATATGGATGTCCACTACTCTTCTTCATGATGTATAGTTACTCATCCACTAATACTCACCATTATTGGATTTATCTCTCATACCCCTTAACCTCCCCATAACCTTCATGATTAATGTCATGTTTATGACAACCTTTTGTATTCCTCTATGTAACACTTTAAATAGAGGCACATGAGGTCATATTGTATAGACTTGAACATTTGGAAGAATAAGAAAACTCTCTTTTCTTGTCTCTAATATCTTTTCTACTTTCTTGTTTATATTGTTCTCTTTTAGCTTAATTTTTTAACACGTTATCAACACGAGACTATTATGTTTTCAAGTTGAGTTTCACACCTTAATCTGTCGGTATACATATTACAAACAACATTTTGGAGCTTGAAGGTAAAATCTGTCGGGTAAATTATAAATTACATTATTACATATATATAAAGACATAATTATTACCAATTCTTATAGTATACTATTCTTTTTTAATATTGTTTCCAGTGAAGTGTTTGGAGATAATTTGGATGTACATGTCCACTGATTATACGTTAATTCTATATTGGTTGGGGTTGGGTACACTGCCCTATAATCATTTTGCTTTACGTGGATCTATTGGAATGTAAAACAATTCTATCTTTTAGGCAGACATGCGATAGTAAACTTTTATATGTAGATGTAAAATACACTGATTTGCTTTAATTTTAATAACTTTACACATTGATTTATGTTATACTAACAATTTTGTTTCAGAAAAGTATAGAAGACTAAAGAGGCAAATTATCATATTGATTTTTTTTTATGTGCTAATTATGAGGAACTTTTTGACATTTATAATCGTGAGAGGTTAAACAAAATTTTATTGCGAGTCCTATGGCATTTACGTCTATAATATCATTGATCGAGGGTAAGATGGTGGATTCAAGTTCCATCGCATCAAAAGGGTAAGATATCGGGTTTGAGTCCCGATGCACAATAATGATAAGATGTTGGGTTCAAGTCCCACAGAATTATGGCCTAACACGTTTTTTATGGTTAAGATGTTGGATTCAAGTTCCAACACAATATATTGATGATAATGATGCAAAATAATAAACTTTTGATGAAAAGTCAAGAAATCCGCCCAATTGATTTGCTCCATTCTCTTATGTGAATGTGGTAGCAGTGTGTAATATGTCTGAAAGAAGACGAGTGGTTGAATGTATGAAAATGGGCGTGGAAGGTCAAAATAATAATATAGTCATCATTTCGGTAATAATAAAAGGAAGAACACTATGGGTTCTTCAAATAGTCCTTCAAAAAGGTGAAGGTAATTTTACCATCAATTTGCTATGAAAGGTATTGGGCACGCGGTTATCGTGTGACCTAATATGATAAGTTTTACAAATAATCCATCAAAATAAAGTTATGTTGAGGTGGGTCATATAAATATGACAAATGACAATGCATGACAATGAACTTATAATAAAAACATATACAATGAATTCGTCCATTTCTTGAAGAGAATGTGACTTATGATAACTATTGTGGATGCCCGACCATTCTTGGAAGTGAATGTGTCAAGATGTGATAAAATTCATAGATAAAAATGTGTTTATGTATGGTTGGATAAAACACCAAAACTCACCTCTAGGGGAGGTTTGAGAGAAATAAAGAATTTTAATTTGGTATAAAAACGTCGTTGATGTTATAGTATGTTTTATCATGATCTACTAAAGGGTAAAAGCTAGAAATTATTCTTGCCTATAAAAGTTTTGGCCATGACCAAAATGGGTATTATGGTGTGATCGAATGAATTTGTCATTGATTGCGTAAATACGATATGCCAACAAGGACTTTACCAAATGTTATAAAAATAAATTATTAAAGACAAAAGTAAAGCAAGAAAGAGGTTTTGCATATAATGATTTTGACCATAATGAGAATAATTTTCTCCCTAAAAGGAGATGGTTACCATACAAATGGTGTTTTCGAATATAAGGTAGTACACAAGTATTTGATAGCTTCGAAAAAGCTAATGTGTTACTATACGGAGGAATGAAATTGTTCATGATATTGAGATTGTAGTAAGTCTCCAAAAGAAACTTTTAAGTTTCAAGAAAATTGACAAGAAAAAAAAATTATTGTTATTTTGAGACTATAAATTATGGAAAGATTTTTATATTTTCATATTACTACAATCGAAACAGGTTCTAAATATTTATATGAAAGGTTACCCATTTTCCTCCTATTTGTTAATATAACTATGGACATGGTGATGGAATCACATGTGATAGTAAACTAAAAGTTTACAGAAAATATATAAGTTGGCGTGATCGGTTGACCATCCCGGTTCAAATATGATGCAAAAATAATTGAGAATTCATGTGATTATACATTGAAGAAATAAAAGATTCTTCAAGAATTCTCCTATGTTGCTTGTTCTCACGATAAAATATTATATCGGCTAAGGTTGAGATTGTATCCGTAAATTTTTTAAATGTATAGCAAGGTGAATATGGGCCCTTTCACTTGCCATATGGACCGTTTATTATGAAATAAGATGCATCTATGGTTGGTCACATGCACTTTGTTATCAACTTGCAATTTGATTTTTGCAAGGTTGTTTGCTCAAATTGTTAAATTAAGAGCATGGTTTCAAACTATAAAAGTTGATAATATTGATTGATTTAGCAGAAATTGTGTGCCTCCAATTATATGAGAACAAATCTCCCAAAAAGAAAATTTGGTATGAGATGAGTTTATTTAAATGTAGCAACATTTGTATGCATCAAGCCAACAAGGTTCCCTTATATTGTTGGTTTAGGATCAGGAACCAAATAAATCCATCTAAAATTTAAATGTGCAACATCCACCATGCACAAAGAGATCCCCAAAATAAGGTTGGGGTGAATGTTAGATTTCCTAACATTAGGGGGGAGATATGATTAATAGCTGAAATGTATGGAATGAATTATCTAGATCCTCGTAAAAAAAAGTGAAATTGAAGTTCAAGAGATAATTCATGATTTGCAAGATGTTGCAAGTTCATTGCCAGACTGATCCTATGTTATAATTCAGCAGTAAATGCTCCAATGAAAAGTCCTTGAAGGGCAAAGTCTATGGCACGCCTAAAACGTAATAGACCAGTCAGGTCCAAATGTAAAACTCCTTAAAGAAGGAGAGGATCAAATTATCAAGATGGTCCTGATAATGAGGCAAGTGCTTTAAAGGAGCACCATGAAATAA
Source organism: Capsicum rhomboideum (assembly GCA_031232105.1). Taxonomy (NCBI): domain Eukaryota; kingdom Viridiplantae; phylum Streptophyta; class Magnoliopsida; order Solanales; family Solanaceae; genus Capsicum; species Capsicum rhomboideum. Next base: position 132,454,214 of record CP124709.1, read on the forward strand.
CACTTCATAAAACCTTGGTAAAGGTTCAGGTACCTGAAAATGATGAAATGATGAGATCTCGATAAGTTATGTCGTATTGGAACTGATACCAAATAACCGTCGACGGTATTTTTGACATAATGCAGCGTTCACCATTATAAATGGTAAAGAGGATCTTGAATTCAAATAGGTCAAACAGTGTGGACAGACAAATGATTGGCTAGGTAAAATACGCAATTGAAGTATATTTTATTTCACTTGAATAGTGATGGTATGGACTTAGTATATAGACTAAGGTATAATGTCAGTGTGGTACAAATGGATTATTGTGAGAAATGTAAAATCTTAAGATATAAAGTACGTATTGTGCCTTGAAACACAAAGGTTATTCACAAAAGTCCTAGCCTTATTATTTGGAGATGTCTTCTCCTATGGTGGATGCAATAAGGTTTCATTAAATCTGGCAATGTATGAAAAACTTGGATGCGTATAATGAATGATTGTCATGTCTAGCTAGACAATAAATGTTATATGAAAATTCTTGAAGGATTTAAAAGGTTTTAAAGTGATTCGATCCATTGAATAATCCAATGATTGAGAGAACTCAACATGAAGAAAGAACGATTTTGATCTCATGAAAATGGATAGTGCAATTCGTGCACTTATGTATCCTGTTATTTCTATACATGAGAAAATATTTTTTGTTAATATGCAGGAAAGGTACAATTTCACTTTTATATGGATTTAAATGAAATCAAATATTGATTGAATTTATGTAATGACCCATTTTGTCGTTTCTAAATTATCCATTCCTTAATATTAACTTGAGTCCAAAATAGTCATCATTTTATTCATAGTGTCACCTCAAGCTTTTTGGCGAAGATTTTAGCCTTTCGATGGATCTAGATAGACTCAAGCCCGATGAATTTAATTATTCATGAGTACTAATATCAATCCTTTAATTTGGAAGTTCTTTATATATGAATTAAGTTTGTACAATATCCCTAGCACAAAGTTAAGTTGAAAACATTTTTAATCGATAGAGTTTCGATATGGGTTTCTATTAGGGCCAACTTCAAATGATTATATCTCCTAGAATATAAGGATTTATGGGTCCCACTACCCACCAAATCAAATATCTCTGAGTCCTCTTTCCAACACAATAAACCGTTCGCCAATCTGAGTTTGGAGTAAAAAGTTATGACCTTTTTACCAAACACTGTCCGGGCTGAGATGGGAATTTCGCTGTAGTGAGAATTCTGGTGGTATTTAAATCAGTTTTAGCCGATTTTCAGATCCAAAACCTCAAAATTTCATTCCCTAACCCTAGAGAGGTGATTTTACAAGGTTTAAAGTGAAAGTCCTTCGTGGAGGTAAGTTTTTCCATCATCTTCTTCGTCTTTTAATCCTTTAACACCCTACAATTATTAGAAAGACCTTCAATGGTGAAATTTTGGGTTAGAACCTTTAATGGTGAATTTTTGGAAAAAACTTATGGGTGTTCTTAATATCATCTAGAGCTAATTCTAGATTATAAATTAACGATTTCTAGCATGAACTTGATAAACTAGATTATGTATTTTGTTGGTTGGAAATCTTGAATTCCATAAAGATGAGACCTTTAGCATAAAAACTCCATTAATAGAGATGGGTTAAGCTTGAAAGAACTAGTTAATAGTTAATTGACCTTGGAGAATGATATAGACCTTGAATTAGGGTAGAATTAGTGGGTTTTGAATTTTCAAAGATATTTATTTAAAGAGTAATTGATTAATTACTCTTATGATTCTTTGATATTTAGATGATTGATCATTCCGAAGAATGAAGAAAGGGAAGGAGCATCCTTGATATGACTTGTTGCTTCAAAAAGCTTGGCGTCCAGGTAAGCTAGGTTAATAAGTAGAAGACTGTGTTATTTCATATTTTCATAATTTATAATTGATGGGAGAAAGTGATAACGACCTCAATCAAGTGACTAAAATCAATATCGAAAACGCGGAATTAAACAACAAAATTAAAGGATAGTTGAGAAATAAGAGATGAGAAGTGAAGAAAGAAAGGTTCAATTGAAGAACAATTAAACCAAGGGAGAAAGAGAACTCAATCAAATGCACGAGAAATCAAATTGAATCCACAATATGATAACTCAATGATCAATCAAGCGAAGAAGATAACACAAGCAATTCGGGAATCCACCCTAATCACTCGATCTAAGCTAACATTGGAATTGAACCCAATTACTACCCTAACCTAGAGTAACCAATTATCAAGTCTATTCAAGACAATTCAATCATCAAAAATCTAAGTAATGAAAATGGCTAAGGCAACTATTTATAGTCCTTGCTTTTTCACAAATAACCTATTACAAAAATAGCCCAAAGTGACTATTTAGTAAATAACCCCACAAGGGACCTTCTTGATTGCCCAAACAGCATCTTGATTGCCCATGACCTTATGTATTTGTTTCTTCATGCCTTCCTCCGGGCTCCAAGCTATCATCCATATATAGAAAGTCGTCCTAATATTCCCCATGTTAATCATGCTCGTATCATCCTCCCCTTCTTCAAAAGGATTCGTCCTCGAATCCGAACCTTGCAAAAATATGAGAAGGACAAACAACAAACATATCCTCATGAGAAGAACAAGGAATGGCATCACAATTCAAAGATTCATCATTTAGGTGCAATGACTTCACATGACTATCTACATGACCAACTATATCAATACCATCACTAAATTGAGGTCCCTTAAGTTTAACACAAAACTCCTCATTTAGTGGGCCATCATTACACACAAGTTGATCAACACCAATATCATTTGATAATGAACTAACATTCAAAGCACATGTATCAACACTAGGTGGACACAAATTCATCATAAGATACTTCTACTCCTCCATGTTCATCATAAGAGCCATAAGCCCCATTCATTTTACATTTATCTTCGGAGTAGTAGTTCTCACCACCATATTGTTCATTATCACAATCATAGCCTTCATACAACTCGTCTTCAAAAGATTTCGAGGCTATGGATGACATTCTTCCTTATACCTCTTTTTGTACCTACAAAACTAGAAAATAAGTTAGTAATAAAAGCCTCACGTCACTCTTTATATGAACTCTCAACTCATCTTCTATGGCTTTTTCCCAAATTGATAGTGTTACAAGCTTGCTCAATCAATTCAACGTTACCAATGCTTGTGGAGGAATGGATTCTTGTGACTCGTAAAAGAAAGGACGACTCAAATAAAACTAAAAGGACTTGAATCAAGAAGTTATCTACGAATTAAGATGAGAAAAGTAGAAGAAAAGAAGCACGAAAGAAAATGGACTAAAAAAAACTAACAAAAATAGAAAAGTTACTTGTGTTGCTTAATTTGAAGAATCAAAGAAGTGATTTGATGTTTTAAAACTAGTTAACAAATGATTAAAGATGTTAATTACTTGTTAAATAGTTGAGGAATTGAAAGAGAAAGAGAACAAAAAAAGAATCACAAAATTTGGACACTTAGAAAAAAAATTAGGACCCAAAAAAAAAAACTAAGTGTTGGAAACCTGAGATTTTCACCTCTCTGAAACTGTGCCCCACGCGCCTGCTGACATGGCACACTGACGTGAAATTTTATTTTTTATTTTTTTGAATTTTTTTTCACAAGTGGACCTACAAACACTTTGACCAACTTTGACTTGAAGATTTTGGATCAAAGTGTACTTTTTTTTATCTTCTTCTCCAAGAACAAGATGAAGAAGCTCAAGAACACCAACAAAAACCTCAATCTTCACATCTTCATAATTTTTTCGTTCTTGCACCAAATTCAATGAAATTTTCACCAACGCGTTTCTTTTCACACCACGAACAAACCCCACTAACTCTTAGCCTTCAAAACCAAGCCAAAAATAAACCCACTTTTCAAAATTGATCAAGTTTCAAAAACTTCAAACCCTTCAATGGCAACTTCACTTTTATAACTCCGAATTGAATAAAATTTGAGATTTAGACTCACAAGACACTAGAGAATCAAAATCTAGTGTCAAAAACAACAAATCAAAATAAAAAAAAATTGGATTTTTTTTCTTGGATTTCTAGATTTTTGAAGAAATTAAAATCTCAACATTAAGATTTGTGAAAACAAACCTTAACCTAGGCTCTGATACCAAAATGATAACGAACTCAATCAAGTAACTAAAATCGATATCAAAAATGCGGAATTAAACAACAAAATTAAAGGATAGTTGAGAAATAAGAGATGAGAAGTGAAGAAAGAAAGATTCAATTGAAGAACAATTAAACCAAGGGAGAAAGAGAACTCAATCAAATACACGAGAAACCAAATTGAATCCACAATATGATAACTCGATGATCAATCAAGCGAAGAAGATAACACAAGCAATTTGGGAATCCACCCTAATCACTCGATCTAAGCTAACAATTGGAATTAAACCCAATTACTACCCTAACCTAGAGTAACCAATTATCAAGTCTATTCAAGACAATTCAATCATCAAAAATCTAAGTGATGAAAATGACTAAGGCAACTATTTATAGTCCTTGCCTTTTCACAAATAACCTATTACAAAAATAGCCCAAAAGTGACTATTTAGTAAATAACCCCACAAGGGACCTTCTTGATTGCCCAAACAGCATCTTGATTGCCCATGACCTTGTGTATTTGTTTCTTCATGCCTTCTTCCGGGCTCCAAGCTATCATCCATATATAGAAAGTCGTCCTAATATTCCCCATGCTAACCATGCTCGTATCAGAAAGCATGTCTAGGCCTGCAGACATGGAGTTGAGGTGGATAAAGACATAAGAACTTTACGTTAATCCCGAAAACTATGTTATTTATTGATTATGTGATATTTATGATATTATGTGTTATGTGCCCGAAAGAAGATTATTGTGAATGAAGTATGTGGACATGATGTTTCTTAGTTGTTCTAGTGATGAACCTAATTGAGTTATAAAGGTATAAGTTGCTTATTGTCCCATGATAATGGTAAGGCCTAAGGGATAGATGACTTGAATCATTGTGTGTATTATATTATGCGGAGAGAGGTAGAGAATAATGATAGGGTTGAATGTGCTAGTTATGAGTGGTGATGTTAGAACCCAAGTTGTGGTATTTGAGTAGGTTATGGTTTAATTGAAGTTTAGACTCAATTTAATTGTGTGTATGCTCCTAAATTGGATGTCTGTTGATTGATCTTCGGACATACTTGAATTTGATGATATTTGGATTTTTGATACTTGCATGAATAATTATGAAAAATCGAACTTGATCAAATTGCCTTATGATTATAAGTGTAATTATAAATTTAGTACGTCGTATTGTATCCTGAGAGATAGTATGAAGTTGATAAACTATACATAATATGGTTATGGAGGATCGGGTACCACGCTGGTACGGTACATGGACTTAGATTGTCCCCTGCTGGTCATGACTAGTTGGGCAGAAATAAGTCCTTTAGCATGTGTGTATAGACTATTATTGATAAATGAAAAATCTTGATTCACAATGATAATGTGATTGAAAAGAATGCCTTGAGTAAAGAAGGCTTGTGATATACCTTCATACAGGTTGAAAAGTTAATGATGAATATTTATTAAGAATAAAAAAGTGGAAACATTGTTAGTAGCAATGTGGCTAACGTTAAATTTCGGTATTGCTGTAAGACGTGATTGGATCGGGTTTCACGAGCCGACATGGTAATATTAATAATAAAGAAATTGATAATGAAGTGATCTTCCCAGACCCCACGTGGTGGGAGTATACTGGGTATGTTGTTGTTGTATAATGAAGTGATCTAAAGTGATGAATCCAATGAATAATCTCAAAGAAACGATCCCAAAGTTTCAATAATTGAATTAATCCTTCTCCAAGAGTATATATAAGGTTGCTAATGAAACTTGAGTTCTCTTGTGTGTTTTACTAAGATGTGAGTTGATTTGTATTCCCTATTTGATTGTATCCTTGAGATTGATTGTGTGACATGTACTTGAAAAAGTGAAACTCTGTGCTTACTTGCTATATGTTGGTCGAATTACTTTATTTATACTTGGTGTAATCGTGGCTTATCCGATTGGCTAGTTATTATTCTTTAATATTATAAGAGAGTGTTTGGTTGTTAGCCCGAGAGTTTAGTGTGAGTTGTCTATGATTACTGGGTTGATCCTATAGATGTGGGTAATAGAAGCGGCAAGCCGAATAAAGGGGTGATAGTGATGGTTTAGTGTTGGATTGTGGTGGATGGTATGAATTAATGAGGTTAGACTATGCTAGTGGTGAATATAATCTCGTTAATAGAGTTGGAGAATTGTAAATTATATAGGCAAAGTGTTATAATGATATTACACCTTAGTTGAATTATACTCTATTTAAGATGTCATGATTTCTTTTCTTTGATTCTACTTTATGATTATGTGGACTAACACTGGTTGGCCGATGATGCCTACCAGTATGTGTGTTTGTACTGACCCTACTCTTCTACATTCCTTCTTGGAGTGTAGACTGGATGCAGGTTAGTTTGCAGTTACTAAATGGATGGAGATATTCAACACTAACTTCTGCACTTCCTTCCTGGCAGATGTTGGAGTCTTTGTGTTATTATTTTATTGTCAGTCTATTCTATAATAGGTAGCTCCTGTACATGTCTGACCAAGTCTTGGGGTAGTGAAGGACAGTTGTAAGAAGTTTTTGAAAAGTTTGTTTATTGGTATTTAATTTACTTTGTTATATTTAATTCAGTATTCTCTTAAAAACAGAAGTCTTCCGCATATTTTTGGTTGGGTAATAAGGGTTCTCCTAGCTACTTAGGATAGCGCAGGTGCCCACACGGTCCGTTAGTTTGGGTCGTGATAATTTATTATTTCTAACCAGTATTGTCAAGGGATTGTTGATTATCAAAGTGCAGGAAAATTATTTGATTTATATGAAGTTTGATCTCAAGAAAGTAATCTGTTTGCACGTGGGAACATTGTCATACCATAGTATTCTACAAGACAGTCCATTTTATTACCATGCAAATGAAAGTGTCCGTAATTTGGTTGTTGATACGAACAAGTTGAATGAACAATTTACTTGCGACGACGATCACGAAGATGAGTTTACGAATGCAACATCTTCATGAATGTGATTTGACCACAAAAACACTGTCAATGTCAACATTTAAAAAGCTGGCATACAAGATTGGAAGACATCATACACGGATTAAGTGATGTTTTAATCAGGATGAGTATAATACGCGTTGTACTCTTTTTCCCTTGGCCGAGGTTTTGTCCCATTGGGTTTTACTGGCAAAGTTTTTAATGAGGCAACAAATAATGCTTATTAAAAGATATGTGTACTTTTTTTCCTTCACTAGAATTTTTTCCCACAGGATTTTTCCTAGTAAGGTTTTAACAAGGCACATTATTTATGGACATCCAAGGGGGAGTGTTATAAAATATTATATTAATATGGATGTTCACTACTCTTCTCCATGATGTATAGTTACTCAGCCACTACTACTCACCATTATTGGATTTATCTCTCATACCCCTTAACCTCCCCATAACCTTCATGATTAATGTCATGTTTATGGCAACCTTTTGTATTCCTCTATGTAACACTATAAATAGAGGCACATGAGGTCATATTGTATAGACTTGAACATTTAGAAGAATAAGAAAACTCTCTTTTCTTGCTCTAATATCTTTTCTACTTTCTTGTTTATATTGTTCTCTTTTAGCTTAATTTTTTAACATATTTTTCTTTTTATGCTTGTTTGTTCATATATTTTTTTCGTAAAATTATTTTATTCTTTATTTTCTTTTTACATCATAATTTAATTCACACTCAATTTTTATTTTATATACTCCTTTTCTTCTTCTTTTTTCTTTCTTTTCATTTTTTTTTCTCGTTTATTTCCTTATTCATTTATTTTTTTCTCTACTTCTTTTTTTTCTTTTTTCTCCTGATTTTATTTTTCTCTTTTTTTCCTTTATTGGTTTCTTTTATTTTTATGTTTTTTATTTTTTATATTCTCTTTTTTTTTCAATTTCTTTACTTCTTGTTCCTCTCCTTTTTTTCCGTTTATTTCTTTATTCTTTATTTTTTTTCTTTTTTCACTCATTTTTTTCTCAAATTATAATATTCTTTAGTTTTTCACTACAAGCTAATTTCATATTTTTGGTCCTTTTTTATTTTATTTATTTATTTTCTTTTGTAATTTTATTTGATTCTTTTTTTTTTCCATTTTTTTCAGTTTGTAATGATACTATCACAGTATATCAATATATCTTCATGTGATATCATTGATGTATGTTTCAATCCTTCAGTCAAACCTTCATGATACTAGCACAATATATATATACTGACATGGTATCATTGGGGGGTTTTTCGTCTGTAATGATACCATAATAGTATATCTATATACTATTATGGTATAACTGATGTCTGCTTCAATCCTTAGTGGGCCCTCCATGATACCATCACAACATATATCTATATACTGTCATGATATCATTGATGTCTTCTTCAATCCTTCAGTCAGATGTCCATGATACCATCATTGCATATATATGCTGACATGGTATCATTGGAGTTTACTTCAGTCTATAATAATATCATAACAATATATCTATATACTATCATGGTAACATTGATGTTTGATTCAATCCTTAGTGGGACCTCTATGATATCATCACAGTATATCTATATATTGTCATGGTATTATTGATGTTATCTCCAATCCTTCAGTCAGACCTTTATGATACTATCACAGTATATATATACTTCCATGATACCATCACAATATATATAGACAAATATGGTATCATTGGGGTTTGCTTCAGTCTGTACTGTCATGGTATCATTATTGTCTGCTTTAATCCTTCAGTTAGACGTCCATGATACCATCACAATATATATATACTGACATGGTATCATTGGGGTTTGCTTCAGTCTGTAATGATACCATAATAATATATCTATATACTGTCATGGTATCATTGATGTCTGCTTCAATCCTTAGTGAGACCTCCATGATACCATCACAGTATATCTATATACCGTCATAGTATCATTGATGTTTTTTTCAATCTTTTAGTCAGACCTTCATGATACCACCCCTGTATATATATATTGACATGGTATCATTGGGGTTTTCTTTAGTCTGTAATGATACCATAACAGTATATCTATATATTGTCATGATATCATTGATGTCTGTTTCAATCCTTAGTGGGACCTTCATGATATTATCGCAGTATATCTATTTACCATCATGGTATCATTGATGTCTGCTTCAATCCTTCAGTCAGACGTCCATGATACCATCATATCATATATATACTGACATGGTATCATTGGGGTTTGCTTCAGTCTGTAATGATACCATAACAGTATATCTATATACTGTCATGGAATCATTGATGTTTGCTTCAATCTTTAGTGGGACCTACATGTTACCATCACAGTATATCTATAGACTGTCATGGTATCATTGATGTTTTCTTCAACCCTTCAGTCAGACCTTCATGATACCATTACAGTATATATATATAGTGACATGGTATCATTGGGGTTTGCTTTAGTATGTAATGATACCATAACAATATATCTATATATTGTCATGGTATTATTGATGTCTGCTTCAATCATTTAGTGAGACCTCCATGATACCATCACAATATATTAGCTTTCTCCATGATACTATCATAGTATCTCTAAATACGACATAATATAATGGAGCACTACTTCAGTCTTTCAATAATACATTTCTCAATTCTCCATGATAGCCTCATATTACATTTATACTGTCATACTATCATTGAGGTCTATTTCAATCCTCAATGATACCATCATAATATCTGGATATACTGTTATGGTATCAAAGAGGACTGTTTTAGTCATTTAATGAGACACTCATTTTCTTAATTATTCATTGTTGTGATTTATTTATTAATTTTTTATATTTTTATTAGTCTAAAAATAGCTAGCTAATATCTTTACATTTATATTTATAATTTATTTTAAAGGAAACAATAAAAATAAGGTAATCTAACCAAAAATAAAAAATAATTTTATCAAATAAACTAGTAATTTTCATATTTTATTAATTATTTATTCTTATAGTTTAATTATCTTTTTGTAATTTTTATTTAATTTATATGTTAACTAGGTGAGAACAAAAGGTTTTTTTTTTTTTAAAAAAAAAAGAAAGTTCATTCAAAGACAATTCAATTACTAATTTATACTATTACTAAATTAATAAACTATTACTTAATTCAAAAATGTAAAACAAAAAGAGTTAGATAATAGGGAAATGACTATATTTCCCACAAAAAAAACAGAAAAGAAAAAAAGACTACTCTATTATTATAATTTAATAACAACTAGGAAAGGGGCAAAGGGACCCACCATATTCCTCAAAAAGGGTACAAAACTTGAAAGTGGGGAAAGGCACAACATGGCAATTCAATAAATTCGCCGATTATTGTACCAAAGGTAGGGGCTAGCATGCGTAATTACTTAATAGTGCATGGACAATCTCAGAATTAGTATGAAAGAGGGTATTTGAGTGTAAATACTTTAGATTTTTGGTTCATTTAGTGTGCTTTTCCCTTTTATTATTATGGATCACACATAATCTATATCTATAATCTATATCTATATCTATATCTATAATCTATAATCTATATCTATATCTATATCTATAATCTATAATCTATATCTATATTTATATCTATAATCTATAATATATTAAAAGTGCGAAGACCCTTAGAAAAGTGAATCAAACTTTTTTCCCTTCATTAAAAGTCTCTACAATAGATAAAATCGTTTTTTCACCTTTTTCCTTCAATTAATAAATATATGAAAAAATATTCAAGAAAAAAAGAGGTCGCTTTCTACCAAAAACAGAATACCTAAAAATTCAGTTGAAAGTTTTCTACTAAAAATAGAATTCCTAAGTTTATGACTAAGGTTTTATGGTGTACGTGACCCCAACCTACTTAAACAACCTAAAGGCTTGGCCCCGTCCCGTTTGGAGAATGACCCTTTATGGCACGACTTAGTCAATTATTCTCGCAGTTCAGATAAGATTCGGACCGGGCTGGGTTAGGTCTCTGAAAGCATGATTCCTATTTATGGGTAAGGTTTTGTGTATACCAACTTCCTAGACAAATCTTTCCTTATTTGAATAGTACTTTATATATTTTGATTCTATATAAAGAATACTATTAGAAGGCATCAATGCACGTAGGAGGAGTATATGAAATTCAAAAATTGTCTTATATCTTATATTTTTCTCTCTTTTTTCTTCTCCTTCTAGGTAGCTGGAAGAATCAATGGACATGAAGAATATCAATCCGAAAATTTCGGTGCTTGAAATTTTAATCGACGCGAATAATACAATAGGTCAAATTCATCTCAATTCATCATGTTCAAGAAGTGCAAACCTAAAATAGTAAGCTACAAAATTCTCTCATGCTTTCTTGATACCTTTGTTTGTGTCTTTTTTTCTCTAAAGTCCTTTAGCGTTAGATTGGTTATGTTATATGGAATGGACACTGTTTCATCTTACCGAGGACATGACCTTAGATAGAAGGTTATGGACTCAAATTTGGGTAGAAGGTTATTCTCGCTTATTCTTATTACTCAATGAAATTCATTTTTTTAAAGATGAAATAGCTTATAGTTGGCCTTGTGATTTCATATCTTTATGAAGGCCCAAGAGTTAACAAAGATCTTGCAAAATCTGAGGCTAGGGAGTTTCTGAAGAACCAAGAAGCAAGCTCCATCTCAAAGCTCTTTATTCCTATTACAAGGAAATTAGAGGCAACTATTTGTATGGGGTAAAATAAAATAAAAAAATTACTATATATGATGTTTGTTTAAAATTTTTGATAAGGTAGTAAGATGGATGAGATCCCTTCACCCTTGATCAATAGTCTCAAATTCGAAAAAGGAAAAATTATATTTTAAAAAGATTTTAGGGTTGTCATTATTAGACACCACCATCGGGAGAAGAACTCTACAAGAGTTGTCGACGGCCCCTAAAGTCTAAGATGTTTGTGTCTCTATATGATGTATATTAGTTCATGTAGGTTTGTATACTATTAGAAGATAAAATCTTCAGGTGATATCGCCTACAGAACCAGAAAATTCATAACGAGAATACACGGAAAAAGAGATTCCTATATGAAATTAGATTGATGAGAAAATGAGGAGAGACAGAAACATAAAGAGATGGAACAATATAGAACACACCAATGTCAATGCTGGGTTTTGCTGAAGCAGGATAGAGGACACTGCATTTGTCACTCTTATTTTTTTGGAAGCTCTAAAGTTAAAACCTTGCCAGTTGCCTTCGAAGAGGTAAACTAGACTACACAAGCATTATTTATTCTTCATAAGTGTATAATAAACCATGTAACCTATACGTGAAGAACTAATTATTTTTCATACCACCATCTTTGATTATTTTTGAATGATGAACCTATAAATTTAGGTTATATTCGACTATTTCAATTTGGGGCTCACAATTATGTTGGTTTTAACGAATTTTTTTTTATATTACGTTAGTTTTATTGATCATAAATAAAAAATCATACTTTTCTATGTGTAAGTAGCTTTTGTTATTGAGTTTCTAACGTACTCTTTTGATTTATTTTCAGGTTTCAGATTTCCTTTTATATTACGTTGGGTTTATTGATCAAGGACAACAAAACAATTTTTTATATTTGTAAGTAATTAATTTCCGTTATTGAATCTCCAATGTGACTTTGTGGCTTCCAATTTTTAGATTTTCTTTTCTATTACATTGGGTTTATTGCTAATGACTAATAAATCGTCTTTTTATGTTTGTAAGTATAGTCTCGATTGAGATTTATTTCATACGCCTTTGGATCTAGATCTACTATTGATATATGTTCATGCTAATATTATCAATTTATTCACGAGGTCGAGCATACTAAAAAAGAAGTGGAGCTAAACAAGAGACTATCGTGTAGCTCTAACCAAATTCACTTTACATTGTTAATTATCGTCCTATTTGTAAGTTACCCTTGACTCAAAAAATTTATCATCTTATTTGTATTCATCTCTTCGGCTTTTGTTTGATAATGGTTTTGTTTGCTCAATTCATATTTCACTTTGACAGATGCTTGAGTTTATGTAAAAGGATTAAACAAAAATATGAAATCATCATTCAAATTCAAAAACCAAAATATCTATCAAAGTGAATAACCATAAAAATATTTCGTGTGAATTTCGACAAGGCACTGCATACACTATTTTGAATATCTATCGTATTGATGAATGGGTAACAATTTTAGTTTTTCCTCTATAGCTTTCATGGACTAGGCAGATTCATATGCAAATGAATCACTTAGCTCTCAAGAAAGTAATAGTCTAATAGGGATTTTTACTCAAATAGTTGGTTGGATTTACTGTTTACTTTTTCTTTTCCCGATATACATATATTATACACTAATTAAAATGATTGTACAAATATTATACATATTTTATAAATCTTCCGACTTTTTTAAGTTTGTGCGGTTGAGTGAACAACTATTCAGGTTAATTCTTCACAGTATAATGAACTGCTGTAAAAAAGTTAGTATCTCTTATGTGTATTTGTATGTGTGTAAGGGGAGGGGAAGGAAGAGGGGTCGGCTATCATTTGTGTCTTAGAAATAGATCCTTAAAATCACGAGTGATATAAAACAACCCTTCACACTACCCTACAACTCTCGGTAGTCAACACATAACTCTTTGCAAGGAAAAATCAAGCTCAACGGATATATGGAAAGATTCTTGATACATATTTGCATATAGAGAGCAAGTGTTAAAAAGTGAGTATATCTTGGAGATAGCTTGTAAAAAGAAGCCTATATTTTGATATATTATTCGTTAGTATTTTAGTTGAATTTTGAATTAAAATTATATTTTGAATTAGGAATATATGCTTATATTCAAATTATTATTTAATTATCTTTATAATATTGACTTCTAAAATATATGGGAAGACCGTGGTAAAATAATGACTTTTAAATCGTGAAAAATTTAGGACTACTAAAATATGTGGTAAAAGAAAAATGTATATGATAAGAGGTGTATGTGAAAAATTAAGGACTCCTAAAATATAAGTGAAAAGTCCTGATAAAATAAGAACTTTTAAATCTAAAATATATGTCTATATGACAAGGTTGAGAATGTTTCTTTGGCACTAATAGCTATAGCGTATATGAGGAGAAGTAGAAGTAGGTCGAAGAAGTACTTCAGAGAAATGATTAGACAGGATAAGGCGCATCTTCAGCTTATCGAAGACATGACCTTGGATAGAAAGGTATGTAGGTCGTGATTTAGGATAAAAGGTTAGCAGGTAGTTGAACTTTGACTCACTTTTTAATGAGTTTAGGCATGGAGTCTAGCTAGAAAAACCGTGTCTGTTACGAAAGAATATGCTAGAGAAAGATAATTTACTATTTGAAACACAAAAGAGATCAGCATTTTTTAAGTACTTTTTAAAAAACTTTGATATGTGAAGAAAACACAATGTTCACATATCATCTATTAATGTGAGTCCAAGTAATTTATTTTATTTTTTCTTAAAATAAGAATACTAATTAATCTGATACTAACGTGCATGAGTAGGAAAACATGGTTAATTTCACACAAAAAATATCATCTATTAATGTGAGTCCAAGTAATTTATTTTATTTTTTCTTAAAATAAGAATACTAATTAACGTGCATTAGTAGGAAAAGTTTACTATCTTAGACAATTTTCTTGAAATTAAAAATGAATAAAATATTTAAAGATTACAAGTTAGAATTTACCTTGCCATATTCAGAATTATTTTAGAATTATTTAAAGAGTCCAAGTTATTATAGTTTTAATAAGATTTAAATTATCATAATATATATACCCTCTTATGAGTGATATTCCTTAAATTTAGCATAGTTTTACACTAGATAAAATAGTAATTTAATTATTTTTCTAATATGTAGAAATAGTCATTCAATTACCTCCTTAATATTTAGTTATAACTTTGTTATTAATTTTATATCAAGCGTATTCTGCTAATTAATTTCATAAGAAAGGAGATAGTAGACTAACTTCAATAATTAAAGGTAAAATTTAAAGTCTCAACACAGTATTTGAGGTATGTGAAAATTGATTTATTCATTCGTTAAGCTAGCTTAAAGGATCAACATTCATCATTTTGAGACCTTTCATGTTTTGTTCGATACTTATTAAATAAAATAAAACTCAAATATATTGTTTAATATAGTAATATTTGTGTAATTTTTTAAAATTGGGTATCTAACGGTATATTTTATATACGTTTTTAATGAACAATTCGACACACACGTGCAACGCACGTACAATAAACTAGTTCCTAAAAAGGGAATCTATGAAAATATGTTTAGGATACATATGAAACAACTTATGTAAGATATCAGTATATGTGAACTTGCAAAAGCTAAATGTTAAAAAATAAATTTAGAGGAAAAATAGATGGTAATGTTAAAATTAGTGGAATGTAAACTTGAGATGTGATCATTCTTTTTTTCGAGGCCCTTTTCTTATACATTTTTAGTACGATTTCTCGATATTTATGTAAATTTGAGATGTGATCACTATTTTCTTCCTCTTTGACACGCTAATCTACTATCTCAAAGCTTATACTATTAAAACTGAGTTAAATTAAAGATGTCCTTTAATTAGGCATATTTAGATGAAAATAGAAAGGTATTTTTCTTTACTTTTTGGGACACCTTCAAATTAACTCTCATGTGAGTTATTTTTTTAAAAAACTAAAATCCATTGGGCTCGGAGGCTTCAAGATAAATAAGAAAAGAAGCTTTTACAAACAAGGCTGGGCCCAAAAGTGACCCGGTCTAAATAATTAAACAAAAACGCAGACAACAATATCTCAGATGCACAAATTAGAAAACAAAGAAGTTTCATCTCCCCCAAATTCTTCGACCAAGCTCTGAGACAATGGAATTTCTTGCTACCACTAGACTTCAACTCAACGTGTTGCCATCAATTCTCGTGCTCTAAAACCATATTAGCTAAGTGTTGCTCTCAACCTTGTTGAATCAATCTCATCCTTGCCGATTTAATCCTCTAAACTTAGAGTTGTTTTTCCTTTCTGTAAATCAACGGATCTATAGAGGGTACTCACACCACCAGTCTTGTAAGATTATTAGGTTGTGCTATTCTTGATAGCTGAAACGATTCCCATTCCAGATTTGAAGAATCTGCCAATCCATTTCTTATGCAATAATCCCAGGTATTCAGCTATAATTGTTAATAAACTCATCTCTTTACTTTCATTTTCCCCAATCAAAGGGTTGAATCTCAAATGAGATTGATACCACCTTCAGATCGATTACAATACAAGCAAAGTTATAAGTTTATTATCAAATAATTTTGAAACACTCTTAGCAGGTTTAATGACTGCAAAAGCATAAAGGATAATACTGAATATTCCAATCACCTCCAAAGTCTTGGTTTTGCAACTGAAGACACCTCAAATCTCACAGATGTTGTTACTAACCACTAGAATGCATCTGACATTAGTAGCTAATTGAAAAGTATAATTTGCACTTTCGCGTCTGGTTTGCTTCCTACTATAAGTGTTTAAAGGTGAATCTCAACTGTTATTGTTGGTTCCTCAAACTTCTTCTAATGTGTGGTCTCCCTAGTCTGTCTAGATTAAGAATTTTTCTACCCAGACTAGGAAGGTCTTGAAAATGATGAATAGTATAGTTACCTGCAAAACAAAAACGAGGTTAGTAAAAAATCAGCAAGAATATTTTCCTTACTGATAAATTCATTCTCAGCATGTTAATGTAGTTAACTTCCAATACAACAAACCATGGAGGCTTCCACCTTCCCTCCAAAATCAGTACCATAGTCACTGAATCAGATTTAATGATAATATTACTCAAGCCTTGCTCCTAACAGTACAATAAGCCTTCTCTAATAGCTCTTGCTTCAGCCACAAAGTTAATAGAATCAGGAAGTTGGATCCCTCTAGCCATCAGAAAGAGACCTAAAGAATCTCTTAAGCAGAAAGCAGTAGAACTAGGCCCTGGGTTGCCTCTAGAGGCACCATATGTGTTGCATTTGATCTAATTGCCCAAAGGAGGCAACTATTTTACTATTCTAAAATTATAATCAGGCCTAAATACCTCCAAAGCAGTCATCATCTCCAGCCAACTCTTACCAGTCCAATCACACTTGAATCTTAATTTAATTAAATTTCTTAAGGTAGCATTCACTTCCCTGATTATCTTCACTAATGAAAAATATCCACCATGTAAAATGGTGTTTCTTTTTTTTCCATAAAAACCACATAATAACCAGGGGAACCACTTGGAAAACTGCTCTACATCTAGAATTTTCATTAGATTCCCACCACCTTCTAACATTCTGTTTCAAATATCTTCCAGTAGTCAGGCCTGCAGCTGAAGCATAATTATTCCAAATCCTCTCTGCAGTTTCACTCTTTAAAAATAAATGCTCAATAGTCTCCCTCTCCGTATTAACACAAAAATTATAATCTGCAGAAATATTTGAATTCCATGAGTTTAAAAGATGGGCCACAATAATTTTTTCTTGTCAAACTCTCCAAATAAGGAAAGAGAATTTGAATGGAAGGCCTTTACACCACATTTGCTTGAAATCCTCTTTAATCTTTTCCTTATGTCTCAGTAACTCCCAAGCACTTTTAACACTGAAAAAACCAGTGCTAGTTTTAGTCCACCGTGGCATATCATTTCCATCTGTCTTCTATGCATTAACAAAAGTTGTCTCTAATATGATTAACAACAAAATCAGGGAGCAACTCATTCATAATATTCCAATCCCAACCATCTTCTAAAAAGTACTCACTTATATCCTGCATATTATGGCAAGTCTGGACTTCTGCAGGTTTAAAAGAAAGAGGGCCCATATTTGTCCAGTTGTCATACCATACATTAGAAGTTCCTCTTTTAGGCTCCCACTACAAGAATTGCTCAACCTTCTCTCTATTTTCCAGCATGTGCTTCCACACTTATGACCCCCCTTTCCCTTGAACAAGAGATGGTATCTGTTTTTTGCAGTACTTGTTCCACATATAATAAGACCATAAACTATTTTGAGTCCAGAATCTCCATCATAACTTAGCATATAAAGCCTTGGATACATCAAACACAGATCTAAAACTTAATCCTCCCTCTTGTTTAGGTATACATATCTTATTCTATGCAGCGCAATATTTTCTCCTACCTGTTTCCTTCTTGCTCTAAAAGAATTTAGTAAAAAGTCTATGCAAATCTTTGGTAACACTAATAGGGGGAACAATAGCTGAAAAAACATAGACTGGGATACTTTGTAGCTCACTTGTTAGAAAAACTTCTTTACCTCCATAGGAAAGTAATTTACCTTTCCAAGCTTGTAATTTCCTTTTCACTCTATCTATCAACTCTGCATAATCCTCTTTTATTTTCTTATTATGTGTGATTGGACAACCCAAATACTTCATGGGGAAGGATCCTTTTGTCATTCAAGTACTTTACTCCACCTGTAATATGATATTACCTGCAATATTTTGGTGAAGATAAAAGGAACTTTTGTCTTTGTTCACTTTCTGGCCTGAAATCTTCTCATATTCCTGCAAAGTTTTCATTATTTTTTCTAAAGAATATTCATCAGTAGAAGAGAAAATAATGGTGTCATCCGCATAAGCAAGATGATTCAATGTAGAGCTCCATTTGGGCATACCATAGCCCACAAATTGACAGTTCTCAAACAAAGCATTTAGATCCCTAGAAAGAACCTCTGCAAATAGGATAAATAAGGCTGGAGAAAGAGGGTCACCTTGTTTCACTCCCCTGATAGCGTGAAAAAACCCAAATAATTGCCCATTTAGCAAAACTAAATAGTAATTATTTGACACCAGTCTCTAAATCATATCAACAAAAGTATTAGAGAATCCCATCTTTCTTAAAACTTCATGAGGAAAAACCAAGAAACCCTATCATAAGCTTTGGCCATGTCTAGCTTTATGACAACATTTGATGATTTTCCTCTTTTACTGATATCTGCAACCAATTCTTGAGTAAGAAGAACATTTTCAATGATATTCCTCCCTTTGACAAATCCAGATTGGTTAACTGAAATAAGACTAGGCAAAACATCTTCCAATCAATCATGAATAATCCTGGACAATACTTTATTAACAAAATTACTCAGACTAATTGATCTTATATCTGAAAAGGATGAGATATTATCCTTTTTAGGTATAAGAACCAAATTAGTGTGAGTTATTGATTTGGGAAGAGAATTACCCGTAAAGAATTCTTACACCATTCTTACTACATCAGCACCAACAATGTCCTAGTAAATCTGGAAAAATTTACCAGATAGACCATCAGGTCCTGCTGCACTATCTCCACTTAAATTAAAGACTGTTTTTTTAACCCCTTCACTAGTAGGAGTAGCTCCTAAAGCTGAATTATCATCAGGGCCAATCATCTCTGGAATGTGTTGTAACAAATCAAAGTTTGTAGCATCCCTGTCTTGCTTGAATTGATTCTGATAGAAATTTACTGCTTCTGCTACTATATCCTCTGTATCTTCTAACCAGTCACCACTTGAATTTTGTATCCTCTACACCTTAAGTCTCTGCCTTCTCCCTTTACTATACTATGAAAAAATCTTGTGTCCCTGCCTCCATCAACAAACCATTCATACCTTGCTTATTGATGCCAAAAACATTCTTCCAAATAAAGATATTTGGTATATTCTGCCTTTGCCATTTGCATCACTATTCTATTTTCAATAGATGGGTTTTCTTCAAACTGACTTTCTTTGATTCTGAAAATTTCTTCTCTTATTATCAGCTGCTGAAATATGTCTCCAAAAGTAGCCCTACTCCATATAGAGAGAACTATTTTGATCTTCTTAATCTTTCTCTTAAAATTAAGAAAAAGATTATTAGAAGAATCAGTGTCCCAATTATGCCTAATAATAGTCAGAAACTCTTCATGTTCAGTCCAAAAATTAAAAAATCTAAAAGAATTCTTGAAGGATGTCTGTCTATTTTCACAATACAACAAAAGTGGAGCATAATTAGAACCATTTCTAGCCAAATATTCCACTTCTGCATGTGCAAACAATCCTTGAAGTTTTGCATTAATCAAGATTCTATCCAGCCTTTCAAAAATACAATCATTTCTAACTCTCCCATTCCACTAAGTAAATGGACTACCCTTGAAAGGAACCTAGAATAATTCACAAGATTCAATACAATGCCTAAACTCTTCCACATCAACCTCAGGTATAGAGAGTCCACCAATTTTTTATTCCCCATTAAGCACCACATTAAAATCCCCTCCTACCAACCAAGGGCAATCAACCCCCAGCTGAATTGAGGAAATATCATCCCAAAGCTCCATTCTTAAAGAATCTTCACATTTAGTATTAACATTTGTGACCAGAATAGAGATAGCAGTAACGTGGTCCTTCATTCTAAAAGTGAGATGTTGCTCTGTATTTCTAATAATATCTTCATCATGCCCATGATTTATAAACACCCAAATCTTTCCATTGGTGTTATTAAAAGCTTGAGGCATTTTCAGTCTGTATTTATATCTATTGATGATTCTAATATGCTGAAAAGTTTCCAGTAAAGCTACAAAAGCAAATTTATGAAACTTGTGCAGCATTTGCACTCTTTGAAAAGCTTTTTGTGACTTTACTGACCTTATATTTCAGATAATAGCTTCTTACATTTAGATCCTTGTTGTGTCACCACCTTCCTCTTTGGTTGAACTCTGAGAGGCTGAGAAGGGTCTCCATTGCCTTGTTTTTTTCCTTTTTCTAGTTGATTTTAACTCTTTAATCACTCTTGGTGATAAATCTGCACTCTTACCTATCTGATCTTTATGATGTGGGCTAACCTCCTCCTTCTGTTGATTGACATCTTCTATCTACTTAACCACACTATGAGTAATAATATCATGTAATATCTTGTTTGGTGACTCAATTTCACCCAAATAATATATGGACTCATCAACTTGAATTGTTGTGGGAAGAAGCATAACAACTTTGCTTTTTCCATCAGTATTCTCCATTTTCTCTACCTGTTCCACCTCTATACTATTATCTTCTTTAATATTTGTATTCCTTTGAACTGACTCATTACTTACATGATGATCAGACTAATGTTCTGCTTCTGGGAATGCTGATGCTATAGTTAATACCTCATCTGCTACGTTGTCATTGCTATTTGAAGCTACTTCAGGTGTTGAGTTACCTCCATCTATCTCTTTATCAGTATTGTCCCCCTCTTTAATGATATTATTTATTTCATTGCAGGTTGTGTTATTAATGTTGTTGTTGTTTGTACTGCCTGTTATGCTCTTCTTGTTGATGTTGTTTGTTAAAGCGCCCAACTCATAATTGGCGAATTTGTAGGTTCGAGTTCCGTCGAGCTTCTCATAGAAATACAAAAATGTATCGCCCACTTCCTACAATCTGGCTTGAACCTTTGGGTAGACTCTACAGGATCAACAACCATAGCTGCACGGAGTTCCGTCGGTTCAGTTTGCTTAGAGGCAGAAGGCCTAGAAGAGGCCTAGAAGTCATTTGACAAACTCACACCATCCATTTCAAATAGGATTTGTCCCCTGGACACACGAGCAATCCAACCCGTAAGATTTCCTTTTCCTCTTCCCATTCTTACTTCTGTAGGTTTCCTGGCAATCTCTTTTTTTTCATTCTTTTTTCTTTTCGTTATGGTAATGCAAGAGGTCGGAAATCTGGTTGTTTCTGATGATGAAAAGAGCTTTTATCTTATGTGAAATTTATGAAAACCCGAAATGTCGGTAATGTTAGAAGACGACCTACGGCAGGTAAGAGAGAACTTATGACCTCGCGGATGGAGAGGGATTCGAACCCCAGGTATTTCAAAAAATACTTTGGTTTTCAAGACCGACTCTTTCAACCGCTCACTTAGGCTTGGTTTATTTTTTCATAAAAGAAAGTTGGTTTCGTGGGTTCATTGATTAGTACACCTCCGGTGCTGGTAAGGTCGGGACTCTATGACTTCTAATAAACGTAATTGACCCAATTCTAGATCATCTTCTGGAATCGTATAACTGTCAAAAGTGAGTGACTATTCATCGGAACTGTTATAGTCTGAATACTCATAAGGTAGGGTCGACGCCCTGGACTGACGAATCTTTTGCTTCTCGGGTGGTGTCGAACAATGGTGTTTGCGTTGCGGGAGATACCCGCCCGTAGGGTCCGGCCTGCTTCCCACCCTAAAGAATCGCTCACTAGCTAGCCGGACTAGTGGGGGCCCTATCTGGAGACATACTGAAAACCAGCATGAGCGAACCCTTTCAAAACTGGTTAAGAATGGGCGCCACTATCCCAGCATGTGAATTGCTCAGTAGTGCTTCGCCACTACCCTAGCTGGCGAAAATAGCTTAATGGTAGAGCATAGCCTTGCCAAGGCTGAGGTTGAGGGTTCAAGTCCCTCCTTCCGCTCCTGGCTTCGTCGTTTAATGGTAACAAGTGGAGTGCATAAGCCACTTTAGAAATAGGGGCGAGCAGCAAGTAGCCCCTTGTATAGGGTTCCAAACTTATCTGACTAATAAGAAGAAAGGGGCGTTCAGCCACTGTAAGGAGAGGGGCCCTTGGGCGGAACTGACTAGCTGCTATTCTTTCCTGGTGGTACCAAAACCAAGAAAATCTGTGTAATGGCCCTCTTCTAAGGCAGGCTGCGAAAGCGCTTTCATCGCTTCCGTGCTCCTAGTTTTCCATTGCATTGAGGAAGGTGATGTCCTAAGGTCAAGTCAAACGGAATCTTTGTTAGGAATATTAGCATGGTCTAACCTAACCCCCAGGGCGGACCCCAACCGAAAGGCGCTAGACGGACTAAGGGCAAGCGAGATAAAGAAAGCAGCTGGCCCAGCCTAAGTATTCCTCAATGACCGATAGCGTACAAGTACAGTGAGGGAAAGGTGAAAAGAACCCTATTTAGGGAGTGCAATAGAGAACCTGAGATCCGATGCGAACAATCAGTCGAAGGAGCGGAGCTTAGAGCCTTTACTTTATGTAAAGCGCACTCACTCTAACGGCGTACCTTTTGCATGATGGTCACTTTTGACAGTTATACGATTCTAGAAAATGATCTAGAATTGGGTCAATCACGTTTATTAGAAGTTGACAAAGCAGCAGATAGGCATTCAGTTAGCTTGAAAACGGACTCGTAGTTAGAAATCGCTTCCTCAAGAGCTCTTGATCTGCCTATCCTCCTACTTCTTATTCTGGGGGTCATAGAAAGATACGAACCGCCTACTCGCCCTACCATTAGATTATTGAAAATGAAAGCGGCTTGTCCTCACTAATTCGCCTCTCCTCCCTGTCTCAATTCTGATTGATTAGCTTCTTCCTTCGCGCAAGCTACGGTCTAACGACCCCCTTGTTGTGTTGCATTTTGTGATCTTCCGCTTCAGTCTGCGTTTTTCGGATAGCCGGGACCCGATGTTGATTTCCGATTTAAATGTCAGCTCCGGGTTTGGGGCGGCCCATCTGATTAGTTCAGTGGTGACAATTGAGAGGTTGTCACTGAGCATTCCTAGTCACACGGGAAAAGAGGTCAAATGGCAAGGCAAGGCCATACGCCCGTTTGGCTCCTCGAGGAGTATAGCTCACATCCAAACATCTGATTGGGGAACGAGGCAACGCCCATTCGTTATTACAACCTTCTTTTTTGATGTCAAAGACCAGAAGCTACGCGCAAATTCTCATTGGATCTCGGTTGTTCTTAATTCAAAAAAGAGCGAGGGAGTGATGGGCAACCTTAGTCTATATGTTGCTCGTGAGCCGCTGCCCATTCTCTTTGTATGAAAAGTAGGAGTAGGAAATGTCGTAGGTAAAGTCGTCCAGTACTACATCCGTAAGCCTTCCATGTATTGTATTCGTTCGTCGGGGAAGATCTTGATGGGGATATCACAACTATTCTATCCCGATTTTTCATGAATGTTTTTTAGAATAAGCTCAATTCTCATAGGAAGCGGCCTACTTCCACACTCACATAGGTGAAATCTGTCAAGGGTTGTCTTGTAATTTTGACACCCCACTCATACGAGATACAGAATTTCATTAAAAGTTCTAAGGCTCAACCTCCTCAAATCATTACAGAAAAATGCACTCACACTATAGGGAGGGATAAGATAATAGTGCATTTCGCAATAAGTCATCGTATGATTCGTTTTCCCATTGAATCTGGTTATAGGATCTCTAGTCCCCAGGTTGGGTTTCCTCATATATGACTTAGAAACTTTTTGAGCTTCAATTCCTTCCCCCTCGATGTGCTTCAGACCATTTTCTTGCTAAGACCTTAGTCTATGAATCTGCAAGATTAAAATTAACACAATTAATATTGGTATACCGTTGATCAATATGATCTCTCAATATTGTGTTTTTCTCCTTATGGTCTGAATTTACCATTATAATAATGGTTTATACTCTATAAATAAATTTTGGCGCTATCACAATAACTCAAAATTAGAGAAAATTTAATTTCTCAATATAAAGTGATTGATATAATAAGTCTCTAAATCAATTCACGTTTTCACTAGCTGAAGTTAAAACATCAAACTCAGCATCCATAGTAGAGTTAGTCATCATAAAATTTTATTTCCAACAATTAGCACCAAAGTTTCTCATTTGCATCACAAAGTACTTTTAAGTATAGCAGAATATTTTTCCTTTTGTAAAACAAGCCTCAACCTTCATACCAAGTAAAATATACCTGGTTTGCTTGTACCTGTTAAGTACGTTTTACATCATACACAATTTCAAGCCACGTGCAATTAGCCACCTATTCATTTTTTATTAGGCTAGCAAACTCCTGTTTTATTTGACCCACCACTTTCACATATTTGAATCAAAAGGAGTTGCATGGCTCATATAATCAACAAAATTATATTTTACAATTTTTTTTCCACCATAATGTGACATGTCAAGAAAATTGCATCACATGTTTTAGGATATTTCTTTCATTTCAAGAATGAAATTTATCTCACCCAAATATTTCATGTTAAAATGACTACTCAACATGTTTTTATAGTTTCTTTCATGACACTCATGTTACAAAAAGTTCACAAATCATATGTAGAAAATAACATGAGATTTTTTTCAAGACCGATACATGCACTTGTAACATTTTTTTTTTAAACTCATTCTCAAAAGTGCAAACATCACATTTTTTTATGATGATATTTTTTCTCATTTCATTAACCCCCACTATTTTGAGAATTTAATAATATCAAATATTCATGAAAAGTACTATCACTTATTCATGAAAAAAATATTAGGGTAAATAATTTATTTTACCTTTCCTTCGCTTGAGTTGAGCAAGTAGAAAATACTTTACCCTTCATCTCTTCTCTTCCATCTCTTGAAGAGAATAGTGATGTTGAGATGTTGAAATCTCCATCTTGATATCCGCAATTTTTCAAGCTGTAACAAAACATGAATCTCCTTAAAATTGTTGGTGTAATACCACAAATTACAATAGATTACAGTTGAAAATAAAATGACAAAAATGAATATAAATATCTTCTGGCTGAGGCGCGGATATCTCGCTCTCTTTAAGGAGATTCAAGCCCACTGCAGCATAATCTCCAGCAGTATCAACTCTTGACTTCTCCCCTCTAGGATACAACAGCCCATCAACATCATAACTCAAGCAACTCCGGATTAGTTGAAGAGTCCAAACCTCCAACATAAGAACACATTCCTTCAACATATAGAACTCTCTCTTTGTATAGTGAATATAGTTAAAGACTTAGAATATTTTATTTTTTCTCAACTCTCTCTTTCACTACACTAATATAAACACAATATACTACTTCACATATTTTTAACACAAGGAGGAAGACACCCTTTATATAGGTGTAGTATTTCTTCCATCTAGTAAATGAGAGAGTAGTGGGATATTAAGTAGGTAAATCAATAGTCTATAGGTTACATGAGTTACAAGCATAAAGAGGTAGAATTATGAGCTTAGGGGTTACAAGAGTTATTAAAACTAATGACACTAATGACCACATTCTACCACTAACTCATGTGAGTAATTGGATCATAATGTCACCAAAGAAATGCAACAAATCGACTGAAAAAACAACACACTAATACGTAGTAATTAGGCACTTAAATGGCTGTTCTAACATCTTCCAACTTGAACTACAGTATGCAATATGCTTTGGTAACTTAATATGAAGCAAGTAACGACATACCAAAGTGAACAATATTAATAAAATATTAAAATGCTCAAATAAACCTACATAAAGTACTTGACATTTTCACGGCTAATCGCAAACATACATTTGCTATTTCTTCTTACCCAAACTATTTTATGTGGGGACACGCGGTATCCCTCCTTCTCGTAACACTTGCCATGTTTCACTTTTTATGAGTCATGACTAATCTTTTAATATGTATATTTTCATCTCATTGATATGATTCGCTCAAGAAGTAAAATATGATTCATGTTGGATAAGTTTGGGTGAGGGTGGTGTAGATGAGGATACGAAAAGGTGGGTTTGCTATAGAAAATTAATTTGAATTCATGTTGGGCCATTTGTTCAAATAAGATTTGAATCGAGTTGGGTTAGGTCTCTGAAAGTAGAAATTTGATTGTCCTTTTTGTTTATTTTAGAGGTAACTAAAAAAGTCATTCATTTCATAAAGAAATTAACGGAGCAATATAAGGACAGGAAGAGAGACTTATATATGGTGTTTATTGACTTAGAAAAAGCACTTGACAAATTACCTAGAGTAGTTCTTTGGAGATGTTTGAAGGCTAGAGATGTACCTGTACCCCACATTAGGGCGCTGAAGGACATGTACGCTAGAGCCAAGACCCAAATGAGGGTAGTAAGAGGAGACTTAGGATTAGGGATTAGCTCTTAGCCTGTTTCATTTTTGGTGATGGATAACTGACATGGCATATCTAAGGGGTGGTATCACAGTGCACGCTATTTGCAGATGACATAACTTTAATTAATAGATGAAATATGTAGTGGAGTTCACGATAAGTTGAAGGTTTGGAGACAGATTCTGGAGTCTAAGTGGTTCAGGTTGAGCAGAATTAAGACAGAGTACATGAAGTACAAGTTCAGTGACACAACCCATCTGACAGATGCGAAAGTGAGAATTAATACACAAATCACCTCCAAGAGAGGAAGTTTCAAGTGTCTTGGATCAATAATCCAATAAAATTGAGAGATTGACGATGATGTTACACATCACGAGATGAATGATATAGAGGCTCGCATATGGTGTTTTATGTGATAAGAATGTTCAACCAAGATTTAAAGGTAAATTTTATAAAGTAATTGTCAAACCAATTGTATGGAGTGATGGCTTGTCAAAAATACGCACGTCCATAATATGAAAAATAGCGGAAATGAATATGTTTAGATAGATGTGTGTATGAGAGATGGGATTAGGAATGATGATTTTCAAGACAAGGTGGAAATCACTTTGTGGTAGACAAGATGATGGAGGCGAGAATGAGATAGTTTAGATATGTGAAGAGGAGATGCACAAATGACCTAATGAGAAAGTGTGAGAGGTTGGACTATGGTAGATATAAGGAGAGGGAAAGGTAGGCCGAAGAAGTATCAGGGAGAGGTGATTTGGCAGAAGGACACGACCCTAAATAGAAGACTATAGTAGTCAAGAATTAGAGTAGAATGCTAGTATATAGTCGAACATTGTCTAGTCTCTTTTATCAATATTCATACTATCACTCTCTTACAATCTTATTTTTCAATTTTATTATTGCCTATTATTTTCTTTGATTTGGTATTGTATTATTTGTTGTTGCTACGAGGGGCTAATCTATTAAGGCCCGTGGGGATGCCACGGTACCCGCAAACTTCTGTCGAAGCTCTATGTATATATAGGTATATATATATATATATTGGAGATATAGTGAAATTGTTGAAGTGGCACACGAAGAACCAAAAGACACCTTGGTGCCACTGGAAAAAGGCTGATAATCCCTCCTTCGTGACATAGGATCAAGCCCGGCCCAAGTAGCCACATATTTTTTAGAGGGATAATTTCAAATATGTACAGTAAAATAATTAGTTTATAAAAATATAGGCATGTTTTCCTTATAAAAAAAAATAGCCAAAAAATATACTAGCCACAAAAAAAATTACAAAAAAATTAGCCGCATGTAATATCACTTATCATGTTTCTAATGCTGAATTCTCTTGAAGTTTTCTGCCTATGCTTATCTTGATATAGCTGTTTTGAACCTCTGTAAACTTTGCATGAAAACCATAAATAGTTACCCTTTTGTGATTTTTTCAACACTAATTAATTTCTTTCTGTGACGTCAATCCTTAAACAGTGTAAAGATAACAAGCATAAATAGTTACCCTTTTGTGATTTTTTCAACACTAATTAATTTCTTTCTGTGACGTCAATCCTTAAACAGTGTAAAGATAACAAGAATAATAAATATAATGATTAGGATAAATTGGAACCTTAGCACAGAAGTGATGAATTGCGTTCCTTGTTCAAGATAAGAAGAGTTCAACAAGTGAGATGGAATTTTTATTTTTTTTAATATTTCTAGATGTATACTAATATATGCTCACCATTCTTTAACCTAGTTCAGAAATAATTCCACTAATGAAGGGATTAAAATGGTAACGGGGAATACTATAATGATTTATTTATGTCAAATCGTGGCTAAATAGTACAGAAATTGTGACTAAATGGCCGGATTTTATTTTTTTGGGTAACTAATAATTTTATTAATCACCAAGAAAATTCATATATAACTTCTTGAACGTTGTATATGTAATGTATCGATATTGTATAAATAGTTATGTAGTGTATATGTAATGTATCGATATTTTATAAACGTGTATCGATATTATATAAATAGTTATGTAATGTATCGATATTGTATAAATGGTGTATAAAATATGCGATATATTGTATAAATAATTATGTAATATATTGATATTGATATTGTATAAATGGTGTATAAACGTGTATTGATATTGTATAAATGATGTATAAACATGTATCAATATTTTTTAAATTACATATACTGAAAATGTGATTTTTTTAAAAAAAAAACTATTAATATAATTAACCTGTTGTAACATGTTACTTAATTTTTTTGGTTATAATCAATTAGTACTATGATCAATTGGAAACACATTTCTCCCATTAAATAGAGCTATCCACGATCACTTTTTACCTGTCAATCATAAAACTTAAGTGTCATATTTTATTGGTAGTGTTTGTCATGCAGGGAAAAGGTAGACATCCCTTTGAAATAATTGAATTTCTTCATTAATTAAGGAATTTTCCATTTGTTCATGAAGAATACATTGATGCCACTTATGTGCTTGGGGCTACAGACATGCACCTTCGGTTCAATAACTACGATCGAGTGGCCATTTTCAGTT
This sequence comes from Capsicum rhomboideum, assembly GCA_031232105.1. NCBI lineage: Eukaryota > Viridiplantae > Streptophyta > Magnoliopsida > Solanales > Solanaceae > Capsicum > Capsicum rhomboideum. The sequence continues at coordinate 132,483,699 of CP124709.1, forward strand.
AAAATGTTAGCCGAAAGGCTACTTTTTATAATAAAAAGATAAGTGGACTACTTTTTGTGTAAAAAATTTAGGGTAACTTTTATAAATTTCAACTGTTTAGTACCTAATTACATCTTATCCCCACTCTTTTGATAATTACATAAAATCCCAGATTTTAATTTTCGCGATACATTACTGAGGCTCGGATACATAACCTTCCTGATACATAAGAACCGATACATAACTCTTATGACTTAATATCACAGAGATACATTCAGATTCATAAGTCTTATGTATCAGTAGCACAACAAGCATTTCGATACATAATTTTTGTCAGATTTTCAACCAAAGATATCTTTTTTATGTATCTGTAATCTAATATTCAGTAAGATACATAACTTTTGTACATTTGATGAAAGGTCGCGTGATGTATCTTCTTGTCCTTTTCAACCAGATACATCATTCTTATGTATCTCCAAACTCCCTTAACAGATACATCATTCTTATGTATCTCTATTAACATCATCATCTTTGATGTATCTTCTTGTCCTTTTCAACCAGATACATCATTCTTATGTATCTCCAAACTCCCTTAACAGATACATCAATCTTATGTATCTCCATTAACATCATCATCTTCGATCTCCATTGACGAATCTCCGAACTCCCTCCGTACTCCACCCCCAACACCCTCCATCTCTGTCTCAGGCCACCGTCGCTAGTAATGAATTAGATTTGGGATATTTATACAAGGCAATTTTTTTTCGGTTTCCACTGATTTCCATCTTTATCAAATCGATAGAGCTTCGCTTTCAAATCAAGGATAGCATGTTCGTTCTCTTCGACAGTTGTTATAGCTACTTCTTCGAGCCGTACAATTGGCGCAACGTGAGCTCCGATATCTTCGTCATCGGCTCCGATGACTTCTTCCTTTTCTCTGTGTTTGTGCTCAGGCTCGGCGCTTGACATTGTTAACTGTACGGATGTTGTGTGAGATTTTTGTAGAAAAAGAGAAAAAATAGTGAGACATTAGATTTGGAATTTTGGGTATAGATGGATGTATCAGACGATTTGGAGAGATAAAGTAAAATTCAGAATTTTTATAATTATTTTAAGGGGTTGAGATTTTAAGTAATAATGATAAGTTAAGATGTGGTATTATGTAATTTATCCAAAAATTTAACTCAATGGCCATTTTGTCTAATTTTCCCTTTTTTAAATTTTAACTTGTTCACTGGTTCAACATCCAAAGTAGCGTACAATCTCTTGCTTTTTTTTTTCCTTTCTAATTTTAGTTGACTTAATATTACTTAGTAGAATTATTGGTACTACTTTAATTTATTAATCTTTGATCAAAGGATGATTCCTTTCTGTTCACAAAGAATATGTACCTACGGTTTCATTTTCATAACTTCATTAACAAAGTTTTACACTGATAAATCAAAATTTTATGAAGTGCAAAGAGCGTATTCTTATTCATGAAGCAAATAAAAAATGAAGTGTGGAGTTGCATTAGCAATCAATATTTAAATAATTGTTTAGTTTGTTACATAAAACGTGATGTATTTACAAATAAAAGTAATGATGCCATTATTGGCCATTATCAAAACATGAAAACTTGTCATCGAAGGCAAATTATAAATGAATGACGTACATTTATAATATTAATAATATTATTAAAAAAGTTATGCTTTGCGTATTTTGCGGAATCAAAGCTCAAGATTGATTTAATGGACGCGTATGCTTGGCACCCGAAAGCTCCAAATCCTAGATCCGAAAATCCTAGATCCGCATCTGGTTACTACTATTTTTCTTTTATTATTTTCAGCATGCCTTCACCACTACTGTATTTCCTTTTCATATTTCATTTTGATATGCTTTCCTTAAGCAGAGAGTCTATTAGAAACAATTTATCTACCTACATAATAAAGCTGCTTACATACCATCCTCCTCAAATTCCACTTGTAGAATTACACCAAATATGTTATTATTATTGAGGTTTTTGAAATTTTTTTATATAACCGGAAAATATTTATAAATCAATTAGCATACTATTCAAAATTCAGCGAATAATTGATCGTTCGACAATATTTCTTTCTTTAAGTATAATATCTCTACCAAAGAGCATAAGGTCTCTAGATTTTTATTTCTAAGAATTTTCTTTTCAAGATTATAGCTCCTACACTACAGTATGAAGTGCAAAAAGAATCGACTTCTCATATCATCTCGTATGGGTGTAAAGTGGCCTTCTGCAAATGGAATGGTCCATGAATTTAGACATTACATAGAGAGGCCTTGGGTTGCGGCCCACATAGAGTACAAACAGGACATATAAAGAAGGGCAAACAATATAAATTCCGATAGTTTGAAGTTTAATTACATAAAATTTCGATATTTTGTATAATTACTGAAAATTCCAATTTTGGGTCTGTCGAGATACATAATTAACTCTCGATACATCCAACGAAGATACATTTTTTCATTGTAAAGATACATAATTAGCTACCGATACATTTTTTCCAATTTTGGGTCCGTCGAGATACATAATACATCCAACGAAGATACATTTTTTCCTTTATAAAGATACATAATTAGCTCCCGATATATTTTTTTCAATTTTGGGTCTGTCGAGATACATAATTAGCTTCCGATACATCCAATGAAGATACATAATTAGTTGGGATTTTTGTAATTATATTATAAGAATGAGAATTTGTATAAATATGATAAGTTAAGGTGTGTGTTTATGTTATTTTTCCCTATAAACAAATAATTGAAGAGTGCGATAAAAAGCGGAAAAACGAATTGATTGACATACGTGTAAAGTATGTCACACTGCTATTGGGTCGACAAAAATGTTATTACATGTGTAGTTTCACTGGCAAGAGACACCTTCACTTGATGGTAAGAGTATGGGCGAAGCTAAAGTGTCAGTTGCCGATCTGATGGAAGCAAGTAATTTTGTCTTAAATCTTATATTAGTCTTAAAATTCATTGAATATCTGTAGATTATTTTAGAACCCAAATAACTTTAAGAAAGATTAGAATCCAAAAGCTTCAAATAATCAAATAGTCAATATGATTCCATAAAATCTAGTATTGTTCACGTAACGAATTCTAACCGTTGACTAGATCTTCTGATCAATCCTAGCTCTGCTTTTGAGTAGGAGTTGCCCTTTTCAACCGATTTAAATTATATACATGAAAAATATAAAAAAATTACATTTTGTATATACTAATAATAAGAATGTGAAAAGTAAAACTTAATCCATATAATGTGTTCGTTACCAATATTGATGTCAGTGCATAAAACTTGAACTCCCATTAAGGAGGTAACTCATGTCGTGTTGTTCATTTGAATCATGTAAAGAAAACTATAGTACTACAACTGATTTGTAAATATAGAAAACTCACAGAAAACAAAGAGAAATATCCGACATTTATCAGAAATAGAAGAAATTAGAGCAGGTTTCAAACAGAATATTCAGGCGTCATATATTTTATGTTGCTTTGTGTTTGACTGCTAGTTTTTTCATAATCTATTCATAATGTCATGAGTAATTTTTTCTGTACAATCATTTATTGGACAAGAGGGAGGACCACTTGAACTAACCAGGTAACTTGGAGTTTTGAGCTGGTTAGTCATCAATAAGAGTGAAGCTAGTGAATTGCTGGAATGTATAGCAGGTTTAGATAATAGCACTTTCCCAGATGCAGTGAACAGAAAACAACGATAAATTGAGAACCATTAAGAATATTCAACTCGATAATCAGCTTTGCCATGGTATATATGCCATAGATCTTGAAAATACTAAAATTGCCTAATGGGCTGAAGGTTGGCCAGGGAGGAAGAGAGACTGGACAGCCAAATTAGTATGTGTTTGGAGCTGGAGAGCAGATGCACTCTACTCATTATTTCACTGTAGAGAGCAACCATGGAGAATAATTGAACCCTTATGTTGTTGGGTAATAAGAAATGATTTGTTTGATCACGGTGGTGGCTGGCCCAACTTGCATGCATCTTAGACTATTCTACTGGATACCTTTGACCTCCCACCAGCACAAGCATCCCACCAAAGCTTAGACAAATGGAAATATATCACCTAGTATTTTTTACCTCCACTGAGAATTAAACCTAAGCGTTATGATTCTCCTCCAGCCTATTGACCACTAGGCCCTACCCTTTTGGTACAGCAGATAAGAAATGATTTGTTACAACTTGAATCCTAATTCTAGCTAATATTTGAATTTAGATTTGGATCATTACCTCTTTTCGAGGTCATCACACAAACATAGCATCAATTTAAGAAAAACCAAAGCATTAACGCTGATGACACAAATAACTGCTTTTCAGCCTACTTTGTGATATCCCCCATAGCTACCACCACAAACAATACTTATCAACTAACTTCCAAAATCTTCCCCATAGCCCCAACCACAGCTGCCACAACCACTGTTTATTAACCTTCTTTCTAAACTCTGCCCTAGCAAATACTGCCAAAGCCCAATATACCCGCTCTCTATTCTGTCCCCACAGACAACACCAAATTGCCAGAAGACCCCTCACAACATTACCACAACCACTACCAGTACTACTGTTTCCACAGTTACCTCCTTTAGCGGCATTCCTTTAACAACAGCCTTTGCATCCCTCTACATTGCTTACTCTGCATCATAGACTTCTCGACTTCTTCACTGCACATGTTAGTTTCTTAGAATTGTAAAATTCTTCTCTTTCTAACTTCTCGCCACTGCCTAGCAGGCTATTGCACTCATCCTATCTCAAAGTATCGACAAGTATAAAGCTGTTATGTTACCAAGAGAAAGAAATCACCCCTCTTCACCAGCTAAAGAAGATAAATGCATCTCTTGGAATCAGAACAAATATAGAGTTGCAAACCAACATAGCCCTGCTCATTCAAGAATAAAAACTAATGTTGACTGTTTAACTAATTGCAAGTTTGCATAACTTTATCCACATAATAACATACAAGTGTCCTCTTTGATGTTCAAGTCAAATCTCATAGGAGGAACTCTTAAAGAGTTGAAAATATTATGCATCCCGGTATTAGCGGAGGTAGGTACTAGGCTGAGGAACTGTGGACAGTGGTGCTTACCAATGCATGGCCAACATTGTAAGAGAGCTTAAGCATGCCTTGGTCATAGAACACAATGCATCAGAATTTATGAACTATGAAGTTAAGAGAGAGCTTTGGATATCATTTCACTGTAGAAAGGTCCATTAACCTTCCATCAACTAAATTTCAAACAGAACCATTCACCGCCTCCTTTCAAACCCAGCTCCTCCACTGCGAAGATAATTGTTCAGCAGAAGGAATCTGGTTGTTGCAATATATAACATATTCAGGTGAGAAGTTTTGAAGGAATTAATTACTCCTCAAATTCCTTTAACTTAAATTTCATCCCTTATTTATTCAGGGAAGCAGATTCTAATATGCAGTAGAGCGTCCAAATAAATGCCTTCTAGTAGTAAAATTGAAGCATCAGTTCTTTTTTATGCATGCACAAGAGCACATGCAGCTTGGCAGAGATCACTTAGTTCGCTGCTCTAGATCATTCAACCTTTTTTTTGAGAATGGTAACATAAGATTCAATCCACAGCAGACTGAAACTTCACATCCCATATCAATGAAAAGCAACATAATCCAAATTTAGGGTTCAGCCAATATGCTAAACAACAGGAAATTTTATCTATTTAACACCTGATAAGTGGCATGGCTGCTCTTTAAAAAAAAGATAAAAGACTAAATTACTCTAATGACCTCTCAGATGTAACCGTGTATTTTAAAAGATTGTGCAGCGTTTAATAGTTGACTACGCGTTTATCTTTCCATGATAACAATGACATGCATACTTTGAAGATTATACGAACTGAGTTGAGACCAGTTAGCAGAATGCTCAGGTCAAAAGATAGGATAGAGTTCTTGATTAGTCCCAGTACACATGCAGTATCAAGTCCAAGGAAACCCTGTCAACCTCACTTTGGGGCAACATTCAAACAGCCTCTCGTGAAAACATAAATCATTCATCATTGTTGGAGGGAAAGAAATAGGAGATGCCCAAACTGTAAACAAGAAATGCAACAACGCTAGCTTGAGTTGCAAAAACTGCGAACTTAATGAACCATAAAGAAAAAGAAATTTCTCAATAAAATCAGCAGCTTTTTATGCAATACATAAATAACTCAGCCTTCGTGTACTAGTTACATTGCCAGTCTAAAACTCTGATGGAGGATAATTGTGGCAGGTTACCGGCTAGCAAAAAATTAGTAATTATATGATGAATCCTCACAATTTATTGAGGATTAATTTAACTGACCTTAACTAGTTTGGAATTGAGGCGTGGTGGATGTTATTGTTGCAAGACTGACAATAAAATATGTTGACCAGTTAACATAAAGAAAATGGATGAGACAGAGAAAGTTCATGTAATAGTTCCCAAGCACCATACATGCACGTAGGGTGTTAAACTCCTTTTCTTATTTTTATTATTCAGCAAGTAAGGTGTTAAGTTCCAGAAGATTAAATAAAGAAAATCAAATATGGAAGGAACAATGAAGTTAGAATGAATGAGAATACTCATTACCCTGGAAACCCTTTCATTTCAGGAACACACAAGCTTTCAGCACTCAAAGTTACATTGATTCAAGAGTGTCAATGACGTCGAATAAACAAGTTTATGACTCTGTAAAATTAAGATATTTGTGATAGACAGGAAAGCAATGTGATTAAGTTGAAGAGCTGATTAGAAGGCAGCTAAATTTAAGGTGTCTCTGGATTGGGAGATCTGAGAAATTTGTTGCTGATGAACTATTTCATTTTTTTTTAAACACGAGAAGAATTATCTCAGACAAGAGCAACCAGAACTAAGACTTATTACTATACCATATTCCTATAAGTCCATTACAAATTAAACACAGGTATAATCTTAGAGCTTCATAAAAACAAACACTGATCTAGAGATCTCATAATTAAGGTTTTTTTTTTTTTTAATAACCATGGTGTCCGGGCTAGCTTGCGCGCACCTCGACTAATTCCACGGGATACCTCGCTTTCTTTCTTTTAGTATTACAAAGAAAGTGGAATGGATCAAAGGATTCACATAGCTGACCCAACTAGTTTTTTCTTTTGACAAAGGTAAAGTTAAAACTGACCCAACTAGTTAGTGATTAAGCATAGCTAAATGGGTTCCAACTACAAGAATGAGATTTCACACGATTGTCATCCATAACAAGTGAATAGAAAAAATAAGTCTTTCAGAAGGTAAAGTAATTTTTGTACATAAACAAGCACATGGGCGGAGCTATCCTAGAACAAGGGTGGTCAGCCGAACACCCTTCACCGGAAAATTATACCAGATACATAGGCCAAATATTGTTTTGATGGATATATTTACCAATGTGAACGCCGTTACTACAAGCGAGTGTTGTTGCTCAACGGAGAAGGGTGTTCATTTTAAGCCTCATATCGCAAGTTCAATTCCGCCCTAAAGCGTTTTGTTAACCTTTTTTAATCAAAACATAGGCTATTATTTTGTTTTAATTAAATTTTTGGTTAGGTTTCCCTGATTTTATAAACATAGGCTCTTCTCTTAAGCCTCATATCTCAAGGAATTTCTCTAAAACATTTGTGAACCTTTTTTATAAAAAACATGGAAGCCCTCTTTACTTTTTTTTTTCCCCTTTAATTTTAAAAATCTAAACATTTACTATCTTATGAAAGAAAAAAAAAATGTACATAAATAAGTTAATTATTTATATAGTTAGCAAGGCTAAATATTATGTAGTTCGATTTTCATTGCACTCACTTATTGTGAAAATATGTTTACTTCATAAATTTGAACACCCTTACTCAAATTTCTGGCTCCGCCACTGAACAAGCAGTCACAGTGGGTGTTGTTACATTGGTACTCAGAAAACAAAAGAAAATCCAGCAGATTAAAGTTAGAAGGAGCCATATGCAGAAAGCAGGCAAGGAGATCGAAACGACATTACAGAAGGTAGAAACAACATTTGCTTCATATTAACTAGGTCAGAAGATTAAGATGGTCTTGCAGGATTTATAGCAATAGTTTGACTCCTCAAATCAACTTCTTGTTCCTATTTCCACATGTACAATCTCCATAGCGCATTAGCAATGAACCAACACAAGAGAATAGCAGTTTTAACAAACTGAAAAATTAGACTAAAGAAACAATAGATCCAATAGGTATGCAAACTTTCAGCTATTAAATTCCACCAATCTTTGCACAAACGTTGCCACAGATTATTTACTATCGGAATAACTTCCATTACGTCTTTTTCTAGATTTTTTCTGTCTTGAGCTAGGGGTCTATTGGAAACAGCCTCTCTACCTCACCTTTGAGGTAGAGCTAAGGTCTGCATACACTCAACCCTCCCTAGACCCCATTTGTGAGACTACACTAAGTATTTTTTTGTGTTGTTTGAATATAATGAACTGGATAGAGAGGAAATCAAATAAATTCACATAGCTTAACCTGACTAATTCAGTTCAGGATCGAGGCACATTTGATTGAGATTTTCATAAAAATAAAGGACTTTTCACAAACATGATCTCTACAATAAAGAAACCTATTTATAATACATAAGTAAAGTAGTGTAGCTTACAGATAAAGAGTATTAGTACAATGCTGCATCATTTCAAACATTAAACAGAGCTGGATTAGCAGTAGCTGTGCTGACTTGGACTTCAAGGAGTTCTAAACGACGCTCTAGTGTATCAAGCTTCTCATTCAATGTCGCCAATTTACTCTTCGTTGTTGCCTCTGAAACATACAACAAAATCAACCGCGAAAATGCTTAAAAACCAAAGAGCTAATGGTTAAAAATACACCTAAAATATCTCAATTTTTTTGAATTTCATATCTGAACTATCCAGTATGCGAGTTTCCTACCTGAACTATCACCAACTATATATCAAAACACACCTCAAGGCTCAATTATCAGTTGTTCCCAATTTTTTTTTGATAAACCATGGTGTCCGGGCCAGCTTTTGCGCATCTCGACCAAATCCACGAGATAGCTGCCACCTCCCACCAACAACAAATATAGGACAGATGGGAAGAATCACCTAGTATTTTTTTGTTTTCAGTTGTTCCCTTTTTTCTACTTGAATTATCACCATAGTGCAGTAGGAAAAGTGAGGAATTGATAGTTGAAGTGTGTTTTGATAAATAGTTGATGTAGTTCGGGTAATAAACTCACACACCTGATAGTTGAGGTATAAAACTCGAAAAATCGAGATATTTTTGACCCTTCACCAAAAAGTAAATTTAAAAAATAAACGATAAAAAACACACCTACATTATCTTGCTTTTTGAGTTTCCACCTGAACTATCAGGTGTGCGTGAGTTTCCTAGCTAAATTATCACCAAATATTTATCGAAACACAACTCAGCTATCAGTTAGTCAATTTTCCTACTTAAGAGATCTCACGCTCACTCAGGTAGTAAAAGTGAATAATTTATAGTTGAACAATTTTGAGTGAAGGATCAAAAACACAACTAAAGTATCCCGATATTTTGAGTTCCATAACTGAACTATCATGTGTGTTAGTTTCCTACCTGAATCATTACCAAATGTTAATCGAAACACAACTCAACTATCAGCTGGTCACTTTTCCTACTTCAAATATCTCACCCTCTTCGGGTAGTAAAAGTGAATGATTGATAGTTGAGGTATGTTTTCATAAATAGTTAGTGATAGTTCAGATAGAAACTCATACACTTGAGAGTTCAAACTCCAAAAACCGGAATATTATTAGGTTGATAGTTCAAACTCGAAAAACCCGAATACTATTAGGTTGCTAGTTCAAACTTGAAAAACCAAAATACTTTTTAGGTGTGTTTTTGACCATTAACTCAAAAATAAATAAATAAATAAACAAAGAGGAATTTAACAAAATCCGAGAAATTGTCGTAAGGAGATAGAGAAATATACCAAATTGGACGAGGAAATCGAAGAGTTTACGGACATTGAGGGAAATGTGAGATATAAATTCACGATTTTCCCAATCAGCTTGTACTGCTATCCCTACATTCACTGCGTTTGTTATTCCTCCTGCTCGTGCCATTTTTCCGATTGGCGGACACAGAGGGAGATCTGGAGACGAACTATAGTCTACAGTTTTCAGCTAATCGAATTTTTTTCGAATTTCGACTCCTTCACACTTCGGTTGACTCAGATTTTCCTCCTTTTTTTTTTTTTTTTTTGCTTCTTATTTATATTTAAATAAAAGGTTCATGCTCTTCTTTTTTCGGTTAGGAAAAATAATGGAGAGAGTTAGGCACCTACTTATCTTTAAAGGCAAGTATCTTTATATTGCAAATTTTTTTTTGGAGGAACTTTCAAAAATAATTATAATTTGGGGCTACAAGTTAGAAGGTGGAGAGAGGCAAATGAGTTTAGGAGAGGGAGGACCGGCAAGTGAGATGTGGGATAGACACGAGAGGAAACTTGATATAGTTATATTTGTTGTATCACACATCATTAATTTGAAGAATAGATCTTTAAAAAACATAAGGTGACAGAGATATTACAAAAGAATAGGATAAAGAATAAAATAAAATTATTAGATAATAAGCAAAGCCAAAATTAACGAGAAAAAATAAGAAAAAGATAACGATATAATCACACCAAATCGACCATTATATAAAATGAGACTTTTCATCATTACATAACCATGAATTTATGATACAATAGATATAAATAACAATAAAAATAAACATTATACTTAAATTGATAATACAATACAATACGGATAACAACCATCCAAACAAGTTGTAATGTCAATTACGAGTAATACTTAAGGCATATATTGGACTCTAGTATCATTTTAAAGCTGATTAAATTACTTGTAAAAATAATTTAAATGGTGTAAAAGTTTCTTTATATTATTAGTATGTATTATTATCTTTCTTTTAAGAATTTGAACAGAAAGATATTTAACAGCATAAATAAAAATGATAGATCCAAAAAAGGAAATATTTAAATGGCTTTTTTTAAAAAAAAAAAAAAAATCAAAATCTTGTAACAAATCTAGTTTTCTAAAAATCGAGTAATATTTGGGACAAGATTTTGTACATGCTATTTTCTTTTAAGAAATTTAATTTTGAATATTCTAATTTCTAGTATTACTAAGTACGTACAAGCAATTTGATATTATGCATATGACTTTTAATATCAATGTGATTAGGTTCATAGGCAAATAACTAGCACGGGTTATTTTAGCAACAACTCAAACGAAAAGGGGAAGAAGCTTTTCAATCGATCACACTAATATGACGAATTTGGCTGATGGCACAACACATCTACGTTTAATATGTTAGATATTCTTAATGAGAACAAATTGTAAGGAGTTAAAAGAGAATTTTAAGCAAGATATCAAAACCCTCTCTGCAAAACATTCGATCATATTTTAATTTAGTGGCCTATCTTCAGTAAGGGCATTTATCTTTTGATCAAGTTAGGAATGACATAAAAGCATAACGTACCATTCTATTATAATCATAATTATTCTCACAACCAACAAGGTTAAAGATTCCTTTTGCTGGCTTCAATCAAAACTCTGATAACTTAGGGAAAAATGATGGGTTGCTAAAAAGAATCGGAATGATCAGGGTGACTTAATCATATTGGGGGCCCAAAGTCAAACTCTAATGGAGGGTCTTAACTTAAATTCTTTTTATATATATTTATTTATTTGAAATCTATTTTCTAGCTTTTTAAGACGGAAAATTACTAATAATTTTTTAATAATCAATATTTTCTAATAATCCTTTTTCAATTGACAATATAGCTAATTCGTTCAATCTCTCTTAAGACATTATCGATCTTAGATAAGACTTTATCAATTTCAATTTGAAAAAATTTCTTTCGATTGAGGCAACAAAACAAAAACTATCAATAGTATTCTGTAAGCAAAATAGACATTTGAAAAAGAATTGAGTCATTTAATCTGATTGACTATATCAATCACAATATTATCTTCTACTTTTACTATCTCCCTAACACTTTCAATTCAGAAATTAAATCAAAACCACCAATGTCAAAGTGACTATTATGCATTAAGGAATATTCAAGATGAAGACATATTTTTTTAAATTCTCATAATCTAGTAATCTCAATTTTTGACTACTAAATAAAAATAAAAAATATTGTCATACGTTTTGAATTGATCGAATCTATTTTGAGATGGAAAATAGCTTGATCAATTATGTATAAGAATAATCAACTCTAAAAAAGATTTTCTAGACTATGAGATTTCATTATCAACATTCTCATTATCTAGTAATTTCAATTTTTGATCACTAAATAGAAAACCAAAAAATTGTCATATACTTTGAATTGATCGAATCTATTTTGGAGGGAAAAAATAACTTGGTCAATTATGTATAAGAAGTAATCAACTATAAAAGATTTTTCTAAAGACTTAGAGATTTCATTACAAACATTCTCATTAAAATGCTTCTTTCTATATATTACGTTTATTACGAAATTTCGGTTCTATATTCATCTCATAAACAATTTTCTTAGCTAAAATTATAACAGTTGCAAGCCCTTTTTCTCAATTTTTTTTTTTTTTAAAAAAAAGAAATCAAACCACTTAGTTGATCTATGGCAACATTAATATGCATATCTTTTGATTGTAAACTTTTGCTAACTGAATTAACAACGAACAATATATCATGTCAAATAGTCATACCCAACAGAAATTCACAATTTGCAAGTTCGTATATTGCTAAACAATTAGCTTCACTTTTAGTTTTTTGGATCATCAGTAATTTCTATAAAGCATCTCTTATTTGTGGAGTTTGAAGTCGTATTGTTTTGATACTTTCAATACGGCTTTTCCAACATGTTTATGACAATGATTTAAGAGTTAGTTAGGTACACAATCTTTTAAAACTTTTCATCGCTTAGTAGAAGAAGAAAATAGTGAATATACAGGCAAATATATGTTCCAAGTCAACTCTAGACAACAAATTAGATTGATTCACATCAAATGAGAGTTTACTTTCAATAGACAATAACAAATTCGGAATTCAGGTAGTTTTCAAGCTTAAAAATATTTTAGGTCACAATCTAACTTTACATTATATTGCTTAAGGTAGAAGATTGCTGGCTGAGTCCTTGTTTTATCTTCAATTCATACATATAATGAAGTTTCTTGCAATTATAAAATCAAAGTTGGTACTAATCTTTATGAATAACTTCAAGGACTATTGTAAAGTTCCTGAAGTAAAACTATCAGCTCCACTAGTTGTCGTGGCCTTGTTGCTACAACAATCCACTGAGATTCAACACTTTGTCACTTCGATTCGTTTTTCCCCAAATTACCCATTCAGTCCAAATATTTCTGTACGAGTCTTTGTTGCAAGGCAAGGGGCATGAACATGTTTTCATTAAATTCACCAATGATGATTATGCCTTCGAATGTATGTTGTGTAGCTCTTTTCATGACCTTTCTGCTTCCATTTGCTCATTCAGTGTCCTTTCAAATATCTCGTTTTGGACCAGACGTGACTGACATACTCTATGAAGGGGATGCGGTCGCGTCTGTAGGAGAAATTGAGTTTAACAAAGCTAATTATTATTGTCGCGTCGCTCATGTCATCTATAGAGAGAAAGTGCCACTGTGGGATCCTGATCACTCCACAAAGCTTGCTGATTTCTCCACACGTTTTACATTTACTATAGATACCCAAAATCGTTCCGAATATGGTCATGGCATCGCGTTTTTCCTAGCCCCAGTTGGTTTTCGGATTCCACCTAACTCAGATGGTGGTTTTCTTGGACTGTTTAATACTACCACCAGCTATTCAGCTCGAAGCCAAATTGTTTCTGTTGAGTTTGACTCGTCCTCCAACTCCGATTGGGATCCTCCATTCGAGCACGTTGGTATCAACAATAATTCAATTGCTTCATCAGTGACAGCTCGTTGGAATGTTAGTCTGCATAGTGGAGATCCGATTGATACATGGATTACATACAATGCAACAACAAAAAATCTAAGTGTATTTTGGAACTATGGAACAGGACCGAATTCAAGCCTATTTTACATAATAAACCTCAGAGAGGTTCTGCCTCCATGGGTCACCATAGGATTCTCTGCTGCAACAGGTAGTAAAATGGAGAGACATACACTTAGATCATGGGAATTCAGCTCGAGTCTTGATATAAAAGAGATAGGGGGAATGGGTCGCGAAAAGATTGGACTGATTGCAGGGTTAACAACACTAGGGGGGATTTTGTTTGTGAGCGCGATTTTGGCTTTAGTAGTTTGGAGGAAACGGAGACGAATGGTGAAGGGAAATCCAGAGTCAATAAGCAGCTTAACATCTTTAAATGATGATCTTGAAAAGGGAGCAGGACCAAGAAAATTTTCTTACAAAGAGCTGGATACTTCAACCAATCACTTCTCAGAGGAACGAAAGTTAGGCGAAGGAGGATTTGGAGAAGTTTACAAAGGATACCTCATCGATCTTGACATGGCGGTTGCTGTGAAGAAGATCTCGAGAGGGTCTAAGCAGGGGAAAAAGGAATACATAACCGAGGTGAAGGTTATAAGTCGATTAAGGCACAGAAATCTTGTGCAACTAATCAGTTGGTGTCATGATCAAGGTGAGTTCTTACTTGTTTATGAATTCATGCCAAATGGTAGCTTAGATTTTCATTTATTTGGTAAAAAGAATCCTCTCAGTTGGACTATGAGGTACAAGATAGCACTCGGTTTAGCATCCGCTTTGCTCTATCTACATGAAGAATGGGAACTATGTGTGATCCACAGAGACATCAAATCAAGTAATATAATGCTCGATTCGAGTTTTAATGTCAAACTTGGTGATTTTGGCCTGGCTAAATTAATGGATCATGAATTAGGTCCACAGACTACAGGGTTAGCTGGAACTCTAGGTTATTTGGCTCCGGAATATATCAAAACAGGCCGACCAAGCAAAGAGTCAGATGTATACAGCTTCGGAATAGTTGCATTAGAAATTGCAACAGGAAAAAAATCAGTAGATCCAGGGACAAGGAGATCTGATGCAGGATTAGTGGAGTATGTTTGGGATCTTTATGGAAAAGGAAAACGTTTTTCTGTTGTCCATGAGAAATTAACCATGAATTTCGAACAAGAGCAAGTAGAACGATTGATGATTACCGGGTTGTGGTGTGCTCATCCGGAGAGCAATTTGAGGCCATCGATAAGACAAGCAATTCATGTTCTAAATTTTGAGGCATCATTGCCTAATCTTCCAATGAAAATGCCAGTTCCTGTGTATTATTCACCCAATACTTGTGGTGAACCATCAGTTAGCTCGGGGGAGCCTACGATGACTTACACAAGCATTGATGTGGGTCGTTAAATACTTTCAGTATTGTAATATTTATCTTAAATGAGTTTAAATGGAGTGATTTGGTCAGCAAGGATTCATATAGCGGACTCCAAATTTGCCTGAGGTTGTGGTGTTGTATAGGAGTAGTAGTAATTGTTGTTGAAGCAGTATTCATCTAGTCTAGTAGCTTGTAAATCTTGTTGAAGCAGTATTCATATTATAGGTAAAGAAAAATGCTGGAGGTAGTGATTACCTTCTTATCTTCAAAGGCAAGCATCTCTAATACCAAGTCTTTAAAAATTAACGACCATTTCGAATCAATATATCTATATCTATACTAATATACTATTCTAAAAGTGGGAAGCCCCATAGTTGAAAGTTAGATTACAAAAATACCCCTTAAAAACTGAACGACCAGTTTACCCTCTATCTAAAATTAAATTACTACCTTACTAGTTAATGTCGCTCTAAGCTTATTAGTATACGACTAAATTCACTGAACAAATATACAAAAAACAAAGTTGGCTATTACATTCAGATCTTAATGGTAAATTACGGCTTCAGTTTAAGCCTTTCCGCCTTCTAAGTCAAAGTGTCCACATTCAGCAAGTAAATTATTTTTCTTTAATAATATCCTATTACTCCCTCCGTTCGCTTTTACTTGTCATATTTTGACTTGCAAATTCATTAAGAAAAATAATTAATAACATAGCTATTTTACCATAGTACCCTTATTAAATGATGTTTACTATTGTGTCTTGAAATCAATTTGGAGAAAAATCAATTAATGCTAAGGGTAAAATAGGAAAACAAAAGTTGTCTTTTCTTGATATTCAAAAATGACAAGTAAAAATAAAAATTAAATTAGGAAATAAGTGACAAGTAAAAATGAAAGTACTCTAATTCATTTCACCATTTTGCTCTTTGGCTTTCCATTTTCCTACATGCGTGTAATTTTGAGTTATAAATATGGTACATGTTAAAATCATTCGATATTATTTGTTCTTCCCTAGTCCTTATAGCTGGCGGAAGAGTTGGAGTTATATCGGAAGAGAAAGGTACGTATTAGAATTTATTTTAGAACTTTACATTTTTTCTATTATGAAAATTAAAAACAAGTATGTTTATGTTCTTTCCATTATTTGTAAGCGTAAAAGTTAGTATTTTTATCTACTTTTATGTAATAGATTTTATTCATATTTATTTATATATTAATTTTGTTACTCTAACAAATAGTTACTATTTCTTTTTAAATGTATACTATAAAATTAATAATGATTTATTAGCCATCACAAGAAAGACATATATTAATCAAATCTTTATACAACTAATGTCGTTTTTCAGGCATTTTAATATTAAATTATTGTCTCACATTCATGTCAGTAAGTAGCCATAATAAGTCATGTACGTGGAAGTGTCTTTTGCTATCTTTAGTGTCTTAATGCAGCATTTGTTTCCTAAGATTATTCCAAGATTATAATATCTTTAAGACTTTAATTTGATTCAAAATAAGATTATTCCAAGATTATAATTGTACGATTATATCCATGATTATAATCAACATAAATAATTTCACATTCTTACGGAATAAATAATTTCATGATTTTGATATAATTTTATCCTAATTTTAGGTAATATTCATAACTGGACGCGGACAAAGTTAATTGCAAAGTTGTACTAAAATAATCCCTAATCCGTATACATTCAAACATAACCTCTTATTAAGATTATGATTTCCATTGATGTAGTTAACGCCGCCTAACTTTTATGGTGTTTGTTTTTGTTTTGCTTAAATATTAGTACTCCCTTGTTTTAAAATAGTTAATCTTTGTTGACTTGACACATTCTTTAAAAAATATTTATTAAAAGTTTATTTTATCAAATTAGCTTTATGAATTATATTTGAAAATATAAATTTAAATATCTACACTTTATATAGTCATTTAATGATAAATGTAATATTGAAAAAACATGATAAAATTATCTTGATTTTATAAATGAGACAACTAAATTAAAATAAATATTTTTAGCGAAAGGGCTAACTAAAACGAAACAGAGGGAGTATTAATTTTACTGGCAAATACTCCTTCCATCCCATTTTAGTTGGTCATCTTACTAAAAATAGTTGTTCCATATTAACTGTCCACTTTACTAAATCAAGAAAACATTAATTAAACTTTTACTATATTACCCTTACAATTAATTCTTTTTGAAAGTGTTTATACTTGTTTGTAAAGTTTCAAAAAAATTGTTTAAGGGGTCGATGAGTAAAATTACCTTCTTATTTATGATTTCTTAAAATGCGTGTAAAAAGAAAAAATGACCAACTAATATAGGACGGAGGGAGTACAAACAATCCTAGCCACACAATAACCTGTATACACGTGACATAAATCTAGATAACGATTGAATATTACTCGATTTAAATTCACTGGAGGGGATCCTTACCCTTTTTATTTTTATAACCTTTGTAATGTCCCTTAACTTACACCCGAATTAGCAAACCAATTCACAATTCCATTCCACAGTAAATGATCCAAATCAAGTTGTCTTTCGAATTAATCGCAACCAACTACTGATTACAATTGGAAATGAAAACTATAACATCTAATAATGGAAACTAAAGGAAATGAAACCAAAAGACTTGCTAAATCCATCACATGAATCAACCATTACTTCATCTAGCATAACAGTCAGTACCTGAAATAGAAGTTGAATTGCAGCTAATTACTTATCCGAAATTATGAGAGGAAGAAGAGTTGAAGATGGAAGGAAGATTTAGAACAGATTAGGGAAGAAGAGATTAAGGGAATTCAGATTTAGGATTAGGAAGAGGATAATAAAGAAAAGGAAAGGGATAAAGATACCATCAAAATTCATAACCGCTCCAATTGATTTTGTTGTTGTATATATATGAGGTGGGTGGTCTTATTATTCTTTCACGTGCCTCCCACGTGACTCAATTACATTGGGTCATTACAATCCTTCCCGCTTGAAATCGACCTTGTCCTCAAGGTCAAGGATGATGCACTCGACCTTAATAACGGTTGGTTCTTAATAGTCTTGCAACGGGGAGAATTGAGCATCCACAAAATTGCCTGTGCCAACTATAGTAGCCCAGGTGAATGAGCTGCTGAAGTAAAGTCCTGTTAAGCTGCATTATCAACCTATCAAATGGTGAGGGAATTGGTTCCGTCTCATTTCCTAACCTTATGCAGGCCTTGCTTGCACCAAGAGGAACCTTGGCTACGCCAATAACAACACTCTCACACTGATGTTTGTATTCACTAATAAGCCAAGACAATGCACTGAGCCTGCTCTTGCATTTAAAAGTGTCACTAGATGTCCTAGTCGTTTGTCTTCTAACTGCACCAGGACAATAGCAGGACATACCAATAATGTTGATCATAAGCAATCCAACAGTGAAGCCAGCAATTATACCTTTTTGCAGACTTCCAGTAAAGTGCAATTGTCCCATGAAATTATATCATTTATGGTACCGATAACGAAAATCTTTGATAACAACACTTGAAATTTGGAATACACAGTGCAACCCAACAAGTTCATCAGGCTGAAAAGTCACTTTGTAGGCATCAATTAAATCCATTAATGGCCTCTTACCTCTCTTCTTTGCATTCTTGCCAACATTCACTGAGCAAGTACAAGTATAGTCAACAGACTAAAGAGAGAGCATTAAGAAATCACCAGTAACCATCAGTGCAATTCCGTTAACATCAACCTTCATTTCATAACTTGAAATGCCATTATATGAACCAACAAAATTAATAATATCAACTCGATCAAAATTACTCTTGAGAAACAAACTTGCAACAATTTTTAGTTGAACCTGTATGTGTTGGAACCCAACATATAAGGCTTCACCACCTTTTAACCAACCAACCTGTTTCCAAAAACCAGTGTCCAAACACCTTGTGGTTTCAGCATGAGAACTTATAGGTCTTGATGAGAAGCATGAGAAAACTTCTATGTTAAGGTATGTAATGTTATAGTCCAATCCTCTTGGATCAAATATTAGAACTGTCTTGCCATTCCTCTTTCTGTCATCCATTTCATAGTAAATAAGTAATTGACGATGGGCACTAAATGGACTTAAAATCTGGATTTTTCAATCCTTACGAGCACCCATGAACCTGAAAAATGACTTGAAAGGAATGATGGAAAGGTTGTGTTCTATGATGTTCTTAAGACCCTTGTTCTTGACTGCCTCAGCTGAACCCACGACTAGACCTCTATGCACTATATCAATTTGAGAAATGGTCAATCCAACAACACCAATGATACTTCACTCAAGTAAGGAACATACCAAAAATTTATATCGCAATTCACTATCATTAGATTTGATACTCCTCCAATAAACCTCAAGCACCCCAATAAACCGCCTCTCATTCCACTCCATCCCAACTTCAGAGCAATTAAGACTATATGTTCTGCCATAATCCAAAAAATTATGCACAAAAGAAGGAACTATAGAAATAAAGAAAGTGAGGCACCAACAACAATTTGCAGTTCTTTCATGCAACTCCTTTAATTGATGCAACCAATTGAATACCATTCCTCTCGGGTCAAAAACTGTATTAGTTTTACCATTTTTCATTTCGGAGTCATAAGCTAAAGACACAATATCAGCCATGTCAACTGACCTGAGAAACAATCCTGGGCTATGAGAAATGATTATTTTGCTTAATCCTTTCCTCAAAGCAAGCTCTGTCCAGCCGACAACATAAGTAGAAGGGGTGACTGCTGCATTAGCTTCTGGCATGCCACTGAAATCACTATGCAACACATTGATATTTCTAACTGGAAATACCATGTTGAGTCCATTATAGTGAAGACTAGAAAAACATGTTTTCTCTCTCCAATAAACACCAGGGTCTAATGCTAACTCAGTTATTAAATACATTATATGTGCGTGAGGATTGTTTAAGCTCAAGTCAAGTTTCTCGATAATCAAACATAAAACCTGCACACCTCTACAACATATCCCTGGATCCCATACAGGAACAACCTGTTCCTTTTCAACTAAAAGAAGAGGAAACTTGCTCTTAATTGTCATAAATACATTTACTTCTAGGACATGATTTCTTTCAAACATTTTATCAAACAAGTAAGAAACAACTCCTAGTGTCATTCCCTTTCATTTCTTTTTCATTACAACATTTCTAGAAATTCGACCAACAACTACAGAGATTTCCCCAATAGTTTGCAAATTTAACTTATCGGCAAGCAAGTAGGCAAAAGTTTTACCTGTTATTTCAACCTTCATAGTAGTCACGAGAACCTTCATCTCCGCCATTCTTCAAATTTGGAAAGGTGCAATAGAAATAGTTTCTGTGGTTCGCTCCTCTGCCTCAATTTGGACACACTCGTTGCATTTCTCAGTAAGCAATACACCCTCACTAGATTTATCCTGTTGGGCAGCAATTTCCACCATCAATTTCAGCACCTCAACCGGGTTTTCCCTTTCATTCTTTTTCCTCGAACAATCATCAAGACAAAAATAGCAATGACAATAAATGCAGCGTACGCAACTAGAGACACAAGAGTTGCAATGACAGTCAATGCTGCATGTGTAATCCTCACACAACTTCTGTAATTGTTTAACATGCACAATTAGTCCTGTCATTCCATACATAAAGGCCATTCGATTTGCAGTCCTCGATTCCTCAAACATCTTCGAATTATCACCCACAGTCGAGATAGGTTCGTTCCTCTAATACCAAATGTGATGTCCCTTAACTTGACACCCGAATTAGCAAACCAGTTCACAATTCAATTCCACAGTAAATGAACCAAATCAAGTTGTCTTTCGAATTAATCGCAACGAACTACTGATTACAACTGGAAATGGAAACTATAACATCTAATAATGGAAACTAAAGGAAATGAAACCAAAAGACTTGCTAAATTCATCACATGAATCCGCCATTACTTCAGCCTAGCATAACAGTTAACACCTGAAATAGAAGTTGAATTGTAGCTAATTACTTATCCGAAATTATGAGAGGAAGAAGAATTGAAGATAGAAGGAAGATTTAGAACAGATTAGGGAAGAAGAGATTAAGGGAATTCAAATTTAGGAGTAGAAAGAGGATAACAAAGAAAAGGAAAGGGATAAAGATACCATCAAAATTCATAACCGCTCCAGTTGATTTTGTTGTTTTATATTATATGAGGTGGGTGGTCTTATTGTTCTTTCACGTGCCTCCCAGGTGACTCAATTATATTGGGTCATTACAACCTTATTCCTTTTTTTTTTTTTTTTAATTTCTCATTTGGTATCCGATACTCGCATTGGAGCCTCAACTAATTTGGATCGCGTACTACAGGGCCCATTCTGGAGGTGGCACTCCCAATAGGATTTTCTCGGCGCACCCAACAGGATTTTCTCCATACTCAGGGCTCGAACCTGATATATTTGGTTAAGGATGAAGTAGTCCCATCATTACACCACAATCCATGTTGGTATAACCTTATTTTTTATCTTGGTTTTGATATGTGTAATAGATTTTATGCTTTTCTGTTTTCAACTAAATACTTAATACGTATAGATATTTCTATTATTTGTATTAAAAATAATGTTAACCCCCTTTTCCTTTATAGGTGCAAATATGTATATATTCATGTTTACTTCTTTTTCATTCTGCAATTCACAACTCAGGTGATATGGTCATAAGAAAAGTAAAACGACATATTTCGTATGGTAGAAATTTTGTTTATTTTTTCATTTTTTTAAAAATTTTTTACATCCTTATCGTTCTAGCCACAAATATATTCATGTCTAATTAATTTTGGGTGACCCAAGAAAGACAAATTCAATATTCACTGACACCTATTGTTTTACGTATTTATTTATTTATTGTATGAAATCTATAGTTTTGAAACCTCCATTTCCTCTTTTATTAAAGTGCTACTACTACAAAAGTGGAGTTATTTTGGTTTTAAGAAGGAAAAATGACCTATTGACCCTTGTACTTATCCGAGTTTGTAATATAGACACTTTTATTTAGGCCTTTGTCATCTGAACCCCTCAATCCATCTAAACACAATATTTTAAACCCTTTTTTTGACTTGGCTGTTGAGCGTGAACACAAATACTGACACATAATTAAAAAATTAAACTCCAAAAAATCACGTAGGAAATGAAGTGGAAAAAAGTTAAAACTCTCAGAAAACCTTTCATTTTCTCATTCTACTTTTTTCATCTAGACACCCGTACTTACACTTTTTCATTTTTCCCTTCGTTTCCACTTGATTCTTTGATTGTTCTTGTTGTTGTTGTTCGATTGTCAAGTTATCTATGTAAGTTTACTAATGTATTATCCTAATTATTTCATGTTCTAGCTTTTTTGTTGGTTTTTGTTCAAGTTATTGTGTCCGTTTTCTGATTTTTGGGTTTTTATCGATTAACACTGTTTTTGTTGGATTTTTTTGGGGATTTTACTTTGTTTCGTGTCTATGCTTTGATGGAATTTTAAGTTCATCGTAAAGTCCACAATAACAAACACGAACTGTCATGGTAAAAAAAATACAACGACTGAAAATGGGGTTAAAATTGAACTGGAAATGCACTAAAATGAGGGGAGTATAACGACAGGCAAAAAAAAGAATTAAAGGAGAAGAAATTTGGAGAGAGAAGATCTAGAAAGAGGCAAAAAAAAATCTCAAACTTGTCCAACAATGGTGGTAGAAGCAAATGGGGAAGAAAATGGCTAATATAAGCCCTAATGTGACTGTTAGGCCCTATTTACAAGGTCTCACTCTCTTGTTTTGTTTGTATCACACGTTCCTATGTGGTTTATGCCACATAGGATGCCAAGTCAAAAAAAGAAATTTAAAATATTGTGTTTTGATGAGTTGAGGGGTTCAGATGACTGTAATGACCTTCCCGATCATTTCCTTTGTTTTCGTGGGTTGTCAGCGTTTAGAGCTTTTCTATAACTGCCCCAAGTTGTTTATGACTTGCTGGGACTGACAGTTTGGCTCCCGGGCAGTTCGTTTGAGAATATTCTTTAGACCGAGCACGTTGTAAAATATTAAATTAAATTAAAATTTGGTAAAATGACATAGTTAATTACCTTTCGAAAATGTTTTTGAAATTTATAAAACTCTTTAGTTATGATATATCTATACTATTTTATAATAGTTTTATAAGTTATTAATAACTTAAGCGGAGATAGTGAATTTAAATATGTTAAAATAATATTTTTATTTTATAGAGGTTTTGTTAGAAATAATTTTCTATTACTTGTGGTATAGTTAAAAAGTTGTATTTATTTTACCACGGACCTATGCAATACCCGAAGATATACATAGTGGATAAATAATTAAAGAGGGGTGGGGATATTGCCACCTCCACTTTTACGTGGAGGTGGAGGAAGGTAGTTAGTTAGCAAAGGGCACTAAAAGGTGTCATGCACCTACCAACATATACATATACACCTTACATTACATTTTACTTAAGTAAATGTAAAAATTTCAAATAAAAGTTAGGCTACCACATTTCTGTTTCTCTATATTTATACCTTTTAGCATTTATAGTGAGATTTGAGATTCAGGGTGGTTAGATTTGGCTCCGTAGACGCGTTCTCATCGTTTCTACAGTACGTTTTCTTATTTTTATGGTAGTTTTTCTCTGCGATAGTATATTTTGGGATTGATATTGATGTTTGAGCTACATTTTGAGCTCAAATTGAATGGTTCTAGTTGTGACTATTGGTCACGGAGTTGTTTGGGACGCTGTGACTATTTCAGTTTTGTGATTCCGCAAGTGGGCCCCACGGGGATGATTCGGACATTTTTCCGAACTAATGCAATATAGGTGTCAATAGTCATGTTTTGACATGTAGTTTATTATTTTGGTAGCTTGGCAGCAGTCAGAGGCCTTAGAAGGGAAAGACTCCTATTTAACTGGCTTTAGCAAGCGTTCGACGGCGTCCAGGTAGGTTAGGTTTACCTTCCTTTGCACTTAGATTGGGCCTATGTGTGATATATGTATGCTATTGTGCTAGTGTTGTGGGCTGGTGTTATAAACTTGGTGGTGGTGTTTTGTTGTGATTTAGGCCTTCTAGGCCGGATAGGCTATTCGGATATATTCCAGGCCCGTTATCCTCGAGGTACACCACAGATGACCTATTTGGGGTCGGATAGTATTGTTGTGTTGATTTTTGGTTGGAGAACGTTATTGTTGGACCTTAGTCCAGGCTTAGGCAGACATAGCCCAGACTTAGACAGGTATAACTAGACTTGGTTTTCGGGACCCGTTAGTGGGCCCCGTTACCCTTTTGGTCGACTTGTTAGAACTTTGACATCTTTGGGCTCAGTTAAGTCCTATATGACCTGTTAGGGTTGTGATGGGATTGAGTCACCCCAATTATACCCGGTTGGCCGGTTTAGCCCTGTTAGTCCCTGATAGCACCGTATTTGACAGGGGTTGGCTAGTTTGACTTAGAATGCGAACCATCCATTTCATAACTTATAATATATACCCAGACTTGTATATACATATTGTTATAGTAGGTAGTGGACCTAGAAGGACCCCGAGATTGACTTGTAGCATGTTGTGGAATTAGCTTCTGTACTTATATACTAGTGTTGACTTGGGACTAGGGCGTTCCCCGTTTATCTGATATGATATGACATTTGATTCTGTTATGGTTACTGGCTATGATAAGTTCTGGTTCGAGTCCGGCTACTGTTTCAGGTATGATGATATTGGTTATTGACTATTGGGTGTTCCGGTTCGAGTCCGGCCACTGATTATTATGAGTTTTGATTTGAGTCCAGCCACTGATTATTATGAGTTCCAGTTCGAGTTCGGCATCTGATTATGATATGATTGGAGAGTTTTGGTACAGGGTACCGTGATCATGATACTGTTGTTCTATGAGTTTCGGTTCGAGTCCGGCAGATATGATATATATGTGGCCTCTTGTTATTACCCACGGCTTCCGATTCGACTCCGGCGCCTGGCCTCTTGTTATTACCCCTTGGTGCCGGTTCAAGCCCGGTGCACTCCTGTTGGTTATTGTGGTTACTGGATACTGATACAGCTTCGAGGCACTGGTGACTATGCATTTACTATTTTTGTGTGTCCCGTCGATTTATGGGGGCCAGGCTGGGTTATTATTTTCTTCTGTGTGCCTATCGGGTTTATGGGGGCCTAGATAGGTTATGTTTGACTTGTGTGTTTACATACGCATTATTTACTCAACTATTCGGTATCACATTTATTTATTTCCTAAGCATATCTACACACCTCGGCAGTTACTTATGTATTTATTACTTATACCCCGGACTTAGCATGCACCCTCGCATTTTAGCTTGCTTATATTACTTTGAGCTCAGTCGGCCGATGATGCCTATTGAGTACCCGTTGCCCCGGTACTCATACTGCACTGCTGCATCTTTTTCTCTGATGCAGATCCAAGCACTAGTCGACGGTTTTGACGTGACTCTTTTCTCAGCATTGACTCCGGAGCAGGGTGAGCTTACTGACGTCCGAGGCAGATCCTACTCCATCTTCTACTGTATAGTCTTTTGCTCTCGAGACTATTGTACTTGTTATACATATTTGGTTTCTGTCTTGTATTTTGGGTATGTTAGTAATGGCTCTTGTACTGACCTCACCAGGTCTTGGGAAGGGTTCTTGACTTTATATACTGTCCTTTTCCTTCTCAGTCTTGGCATATATGCATATTCTGATTCTGTTTGTAGCGTTATAACATGTTTATAAATATGGTTACTTCCACTTCTTCTCTGTTTTATGAGATTCAGCCCGTTAGCCCGTCGCTTATCGCTTCGGGCTAGGGTTTAGCTTGCCTATTGGTGGGTTACGATAGGCGCCATTATGACTCAAATATTGGGTTGTGACAGCTTGGTATCAGAGCCTAGGTTGTGTAGGTAGTGTCGGTACATGAGCCAATGTTTAGTAGAGTTCTGTGGATCAGTGCAGGGACGCCTATATCCTATTTTCGGGAGGCTATAGAGCATTCTTAGGGGAGTCTCTTATTTTCCTACCTCATGTCCGTGCGTTGGGTCTATGTTGGTTTCTGATTTTTATTTCGTTCACTCTTTATGCAGATGGTTAGGACGCAGTGTGCGAGACCCGAGGGTCAGGACCCCGAGCCTACAACGAGGGCTCCTGTTAGGGGTCGAGGTTGACCCAGAGGTCGGGGGCAGGGCAGAGCGCAGCCCCCGGCTGAGATCATGCTAGGGATCAGTTACCCGATCCCATTATAGCTCCAGATGTTCCGCCTCCACAGCAGCCAGTGGGCCAGGGAGCAGTCCAGGCTCCACCTGGATGTATAGATGCTTCTTTGCTCCGAGGTACATTGCTTCAGTTGTTGGGAATAGTTGGAGGTCCGTCAGCTGAGGGAGTCCAACCAACAGTACAGGGAGTTGGTGTTGGGGTACAGCCTGCAGCTGCAGCACCTAGAGTTGAGATTCCGCCAGCGCCGGTAGCTCCACAGTCGGTTATGGATCAGCCTGCTATGTCTGTCGATGAGCAAAAGATGTTGGGGCATTTCTTGAGGTTGACTCCACCGAGATTTGCTGGTACTCCGAGTGAGGATGCATATGAGTTCTTGTCCAGCTGCGAGGATAGACTGAGGAATTTGGGATTGGTACAGTCTCGTGGTGTTGATTTCGTGGCATATCAGTTTGATACTGCAGCGAGGAGATGGTGGAAGGGATATCTTGATTCCAGGCCAGCTGGATCTCCGCCGGTTACCTGGACCCAGTTCTCTGAGATTTTCTTGGGAAAGTATATGCCCCGTACTATGCGGGAGCGACTCAGGGATGAGTTCTCCAGATTGACTCAGGGTTCGTTATCTGTCGCCGAGTATGAGGCGAGGTTTCATGATCTTGCTAGGCATGCTACTTCTATTTTGCCTGATGAGTATGAGAGAGTTAGATGTTTTGTCAGGGGACTGAGATTGCCACTCCGCAGGGCTACCCAGAGTTTAGTGACTTCAGGGAAGTCATTCGCAGATATTACCGAGCATGTATACTCTATTGAGGAGATGGATCGCGAGGACCAAGGGGGCAGCGATAAGAGACCTCGTATTCAGGGTAGTTTCAGTGGGAGCCATAGTGGTTCACAGTTCTGAGGTCGTGGTTTCCAGTTTCAGGGTAGGTACCCTCAGCAGTCTTTTCAGCTACAGGGTCAGTCTAGTAGGCCCGTACAGTCAGCTTTGCAGATATTGGATAGGGGTCAGCCCATCTATAGTGGTTCTGTTAGATAGCCTCAGGGACGTGGTCAGTCCAGTTCATCGATTAGAGGTGATCATACCGGATCAGCTGGACTTTCTAGACTGAGCAGGGAGCCAGGAGCATGCTATATTTGTTGGGTTGTCGGTCATTTTGCGCGTGAGTATCCTCAACGCATGGCGATTGAGCCTTCAGTTCAGACAGCACAGCCCCTCAGATCTATACCGCCAGCAGGTAGAGGTGGTGCACAGGGTCGTCGGGGTGGTCCCCAGGGTTCTCGAGGTAGAGCGCAGGGAGGTCGGACTGGTAGTCAGGTTGGTGCTCAAACTAGTAGTAGTCAGCGTTAGTTGTATGCTGTGCCGGCTAGGCCGGAGGCTGAGGCTTCGGATGCGGTGATTACAGGTATGATTTCCGTATGCCATCAGCCAGCTTCTGTATTATTTGATCCCGGATCCACGTTTTCTTATGTATCTACTTATTATACACCACAGTTGGGTTTATGTTCTGAGTTATTATCTGTGCCCTTAGGTGTATCTACCCCCGTTGGTGATTCCTTGGTAGTGGATCGAGTATATAGATCATGTCTGGTGACTATTCAGGAGTTTAAGACTCAGGTGGATTTTATTGTATTGGACATGGTAGACTTTGATGTGATTCTGGGCATGGACGCGTTGTCTTTTCATCATGTAGTCTTGGATTGCTTTGCCAAGACCGTGGCCTTAGCCATGCCTGGCGTACCCCCGGTGGTGTGGCAGGGTTCTGTTAGCCGCACACCGACAGAGATTATTTCATATGTTCGGGCTCGTAGATTGATGTCGAGGGGATGTGATTCTTTCCTTGCTTATGTTCGGGATGCTAGTATTGAGAGTCCATCGCTTGACTCCGTCCCTTTTGTTTGTGAGTTTTCTGATGTATTCCCGACTGGCCTTCCTCCTGAGCGTGATATAGAGTTCATTATTTACCTAGAGCCGGGCACCAGACCTATTTCTATGACTCCTTATCGTATGGCTCCTGCTGAGTTGAAAGAGTTGAGTAGTCAGCTTGAGGATCTTCTGGAGAAGGTTTTTTTCAGGACAAGTGTATCGCCGTGGGGTGCTCCAGTTCTGTTTTTAAAGAAGAAGGACGGATCTATGCGAATGTGTATTGATTACAGGCAGCTCAATAGGGTGACGGTGAAGAATAAGTATCCTATGCCTCGTATCGTGATTTGTTTGATCAACTTCAGGGTGCAGTGGTATTCTTGAAGATAGATTTGAGATCTGGATATCATCAGTTGAGAGTTAGGGCTGAGGACATCCCAAAGACAACCTTCAGGACTCGGTACGACCATTATGAGTTCCTGGTGATGTCTTTTGGGTTGACTAATGCCCCAGCAGCTTTCATGGATTTGATGAATCGTGTATTCAGGCCATACTTGGATTCCTTTGTGATTGTGTTTATTGACGACATCTTGGTTTATTCGTGGAGTAACGAGGAGCATGAGCAGCATTTGAGGATTGTGCTCCACACTTTGAGAGATCATCGACTTTATGCCAAGTTCTCAAAGTGTGAGTTCTGGCTTGAGTCTGTAGCTTTCTTGGGCCATGTTGTGTCCAGACACGGTATCATGGTAGACCCAGCGAAGATTGAGGCTATTCGAGGTTGGGCTAGGTCCACGTCACCTACAGAGGTTCGCAGTTTTGTTGGGTTGGCAGGATACTACAGGCGATTTGTTGAAGGCTTCTCGTCTATTGCATCTCCTATGACCAGACTGACCAGGAAGGAGGTTCCATTTCAGTGGTCTGAGGATTGTGAGGTAAGCTTTCTGAAGCTCAAGGATCGACTTACTTCTGCCCCTGTGTTGACTCTTCCAGTTGAGGGCGAGGGTTTCACCGTGTATTGTGATGCATCTGGTATCGGTTTGGGATGTGTTTTGATACAGAGGGGTCGTGTCATTGCTTACGCATCGAGGCAGCTAAAGGTGCACGAACGTAATTATCCCACTCATGACTTAGAATTAGCAGCGATAGTATTTGCACTGCGGATTTGGAGGCATTATCTATACGGTGTGCATTGTGAGATCTTTACTGACCACCGTAGTCTTCAGCATATTATGACTCAGAGGGATCTTAATTAGAGGTAGCGCAGGTGGATTGAGCTGCTAAAGGACTTTGATATCTCTATTCTCTATCATCCGGGTAAGGCGAATGTGGTAGCGGGCGCCTTAAGCCGGAAGACAGTGAGTATGGGCAGCTTAGCCTTCATTCCAATCTCTCAGCGACCGTTGTCTTTGGACATTTATTCCTTAGCTAACTCGATGGTGCGTTTGGATATTTCTGACCCTAGGAGGGTTATCGCTTGTGTTGGTGCGAGATCTACTTTGCTGGAGCATATTTAGAGTCGTCAATTTGAGGATAGTGATCTCCGTAGAATTAGAGATCAGGTATTGAGGGGTGAGTCTGAGAAAGCTACCTTGGGTTCTGATGGTGTTCTGAGGTTTGACGGTCGTATTTGTGTTCCGAGGGTTGAAGATTTAATTCAGTTGATTTTGCGTGAGGCTCACAGTTCTAGATATTCTATTCACCCCGGGACAACTAAGATGTATAGAGATCTGAGATAGCACTATTTGTGGAGCGGTATGCGGAGAGATATCGCAGGGTTTGTAGCCCGATGCCTTTGTTGTCAGCAGGTAAAGGCCGAGCACCAGAGACCTGGTGGAATACTTCAGCAATTGCCCATTCCCGAGTGGAAATGGGAGCGGGTCACTATGGATTTCATTGTTGGATTGCCTCGCACCTCCCGTGGTTTTGATAGTATTTGGGTTATTGTGGACCGGTTGACTAAGTCTGCACACTTTATCCCTGTTCGAGTCTCCTATAGTGCTGAGGGGTTAGCTCGTGTATATATTCAGGAGGTGGTCCACCTACATGGAGTGCCAATATCCATTATTTCAGACCGAGGGTCTCAGTTTACCTCCAGTTTCTGGCAGACTTTCCAGGAAGAGTTGGGTACCCAGGTGGACCTCAGCACTGTATTTCATCCTCAAACCGATGGGCAGTCTGAGAGGACGATTCAGGTATTAGAAGATATGCTCCGCGCTTGTGTGTTAGACTTTGGGGGTTAATGGGATCAATTCTTACCTTTAGCCGAGTTTGCGTATAATAATAGCTTCCATTCTAGCATTCAAATAGCTCCGTTTGAGGCTTTATATGGCAGACTGTGTCAATCTCCAGTTGGATGGTTCGAGACTTCAGAAGTCAATCCTCGTGTCACAGATTTGCTCCGAGAATCTTTGGACCGAGTTCGAGTGATTCAAGATAGGCTGCGGACAGCTTAGAGTAGACAGAGGAGTTATGCTGACCGTAGACGTCATTCGTTGAAATTCAAGGTGGGTGATAGGGTCTTCTTACGAGTATCGCCCATGAAGGGCGTGATGCGGTTTGGTAGGAAGGGTAAGCTTAGCCCCAGATATATTGGACCCTTTGAGATTTTGCGGACAATTGGAGAGGTGGCTTATGTGCTAGCTTTACCTCAGGCATTTTCAGCTATCCACCCAGTATTTCATGTTTCTATGCTTCGACAATACATTCCAGATGAGTCACATGTGCTTCAGTGGGACTCGGTTCAGTTAGACGAGAAATTAACATTTGTGGAGGAGCCTGTGTCCATTTTATCCAAAGATGTCAAACGGTTACGCTCTCGGGACATTCCAGTGATTAAGGTACAGTGGCGTCACCGTCCGGTTGAGGAGGCTACTTGGGAGCTTTAACGTGACATGCGAGCCCAGTATCCCTACTTGTTCACGTCTTCAGGTAAGTGCTTATTCTTGACTTTCGCGGATGAAAGTCCTTTTAGTAGTGGGTATTGTAATGACCTTCCCGGTCATTTCCTTCGTTTTCGTGTGTTGTCAGCGTTTAGAGATTTTCTATAACTGCCCCAAGTTGTTTATGACTTGCTGGGACTGACAGTTTGGCTCCCGGGCAGTTCGTTTGAGAATATTCTTTAGACCGAGCACGTTGTAAAATATTAAATTAAATTAAAATTTGGTAAAATGACATAGTTAATTACCTTTCAAAAATGTTTTTGAAATTTATAAAACTCTTTAGTTATGATATATCTATACTATTTTATAATAGTTTTATAAGTTATTAATAACTTATGCGGAGATAGTGAATTTAAATATGTTAAAATAATATTTTTATTTTATAGAGGTTTTGTTAGAAATAATTTTCTATTACTCATGGTATAGTTAAAAAGTTGTATTTATTTTACCACGGACCTATGCAATACCCGAAGATATACATAGTGGATAAATAATTAAAGAGGAGTGGGGATATTGCCACCTCCACTTTTACGTGGAGGTGGAGGAAGGTAGTTAGTCAGCAAAGGGCACTAAAAGGTGTCATGCACCTACCAACATATATATATACACCTTACATTACATTTTACTTAAGTAAATGTAAAAATTTCAAATAAAAGTTAGGCTGCCACATTTCTGTTTCTCTATATTTATACCTTTTAGCATTTATAGTGAGATTTGAGATTCAGGGTGGTTAGATTTGGCTCCGTAGACGCGTTCTCGTCGTTTCTACGGTACATTTTCTTATTTTTACGGTAGTTTTTCTCTGCGATAGTATATTTTGGGATTGATATTGATGTTTGAGCTACATTTTGAGCTCAAATTGAATGGTGCTAGTTGTGACTATTGGTCACGGAGTTGTTTGGGACGCTGTGACTATTTCAGTTTCGTGATTTCGCAAATGGTCCCCACAGGGACGGTTCAGAATTTTTTTCGAACTAATGCAATATAGGTGTCAATAGTCATGTTTTGACATGTAGTTTATTATTTTGGTAGCTTGGCAGCAGTCAGAGGCCTCTCAGAAGGGAAAGACTCCTATTTAACTGGCTTTAGCAGGCGTTCGACGGCGTCCAGGTAGGCTAGGTTTACCTTCCTTTGCACTTAGATTGGGCCTATGTGTGGTATATGTATGCTATTGTGCTAGTGTTGTGGGCTGGTGTTATAAACTTGGTGGTGGTGTTTTGCTGTGATTTAGGCCTTCTAGGCCGGATAGAGCTATTCAGATATATTCCAGGCCCGTTATCCTCGAGGTACACCACAGATGACCTATTTGGGGTCGGATAGTATTGTTGTGTTGATTTCTGGTTGGAGAACGTTATTGTTGGACCTTAGTCCAGGCTTAGGCAGACTTAGCCCAGACTTAGACAGGTATAACTAGACTTGATTTTCGGGCCCCGTTACCCTTTTGGTCGACTTGTTAGAACTTTGACATCTTTGGGCTCAGTTAAGTCCTATATGACCTGTTAGGGTTATGATGGGATTGAGTCACCCCAATTATACCCAGTTGGCCTGTTTAGCCTTGTTAGTCCCTGATAGCACCGTATTTGACCGGGGTTGGCTAGTTTGACTTAGAATGCAGACCATCCTTTCCATAACTTATAATATATACCCAGACTTGTATATACATATTGTTATAGTAGGTAGTGGACCTAGAAGGACCCCGAGATTGACTTGTAGCATGTTGTGGAATTAGCTTCTGTACTTATATACTAGTGTTGACTTGGGACTAGGGCGTTCCCCGTTTATCTGATATGATATGACATTTGATTCTGTTCTGGTTACTGGCTATGATAAGTTCCGATTTCAGTCCGGCTACTGATTCAGGTATGATGATTTTGGTTATTGACTATTGGGTGTTCCAATTCGAGTCCAGCCACTGATTATTATGAGTTCAGGTTCGAGTCTGGCCACTGATTATTATGAGTTCCGGTTTGAGTCCGGCCACTGATTATTATGAGTTCCGGTTCGAGTTCGGCATCTGATTATGATATGATTGGAGAGTTTTGGTACTGGGTACCTTGATCATGATACTGTTGTTCTATGAGTTCCGGTTCGAGTCCGACAGATATGATATATATGTGGCCTCTTGTTATGACCCACGGCTTCCGGTTCGACTCCGGCGTCTGGCCTCTTGTTATTACCCCTTGGTGCCGGTTCAAGCCCGGTGCACTCCTGTTGGTTATTGTGGTTACTGGATACTGATACAGCTTCGAGGCACTGGTGACTATGCATTTACTATTTTTGTGTGTCCCGCCGATTTATGGGGGCCAGGCTGGGTTATTGTTTTCTTTCGTGTGCCTATCGGGTTTATCGGGGCCTAGATAGGTTATGTTTGACTTGTGTGTTTACATACGCATTTATTTACTCAATTATTCGGTATCGCATTTATTTATTTCCTAAGCATATCTACACGCCTCGGCAGTTACTTATTTATTTATTACTTATACCCCGGACTTAGCATGCACCCTCGCATTTTAGATTGCTTATATTACTTTGAGCTCAGTCAGCCGATGATGCCTACTGAGTACCCGTTGCCCCGGTACTCATACTGCACTTCTGCATCTTTTTCTCCGATGCAGATCCAGGCACTAGTCGACGGTTTTGACGTGACTCTTTTCTCAGCATTGACTCCGGAGCAGGGTGAGCTTACTGACGTCCGAGGTAGATCCTACTCCATCTTCTACTTTATAGTCTTTTGCTCTCGAGACTATTGTACTTGTTATACATATTTGGTTTCTGTCTTGTATTTTGGGTATGTTAGTAATGGCTCCTGTACTGACCTCACCAGGTCTTGGGAAGGGTTCTTGACTTTATATACTGTCCTTTTCCTTCTCAGTCTTGGCATATATACATATTCTGATTCTGTCTGTAGCGTTATAACATGTTTATAAATATGGTTACTTCCACTTTTTCTCTGTTTTATGAGATTCAGCCCGTTAGCCCATCGCTTCGGGCTAGGGTTTGACTTGCCTATTGGTGGGTTACGATAGGCGCCATCATGACTCAAATATTGGGTCATGACAATGACAAAGACCTAAGTAGAGGTATCCACATTACAAACTCGAACAAGTACAAGGTCCAATAGATCATTTTGCCTTTTAAGAATGTCGACATTCAAAAAGGAGAGCAAAGATTGTGTACTTTTTTCGTTGATGGGAATTTAATTTAGATTTTAATGCTTTAATATTTTGAAGTAGAAGTAATTAAATGTTTAGCAACTAATTTAAAAGCATGGATATGAAATTTTATAAATCTCTTAACTTTCACCTTTAATTATCTTCATTAGTTTTGTTCTTAATGATATTCATAATTGCCAACGTGACCTTTCATATTTATAAACTCCAAAAATTGATGTATAAATTGTAAAAACTTTCCTTTTACATGTTTTGACCATTTGTCCGTTTTTGTAGTTGCTATATGTTGATTTTGGGGTCTGGGGATGGTTGGTACGGTTCCCGATGCAATCGGGAATGATTTGGACCAGTTCGAGGTTTTTAAAGGCTTTAAAGCCATATAATTGACTTCGGTCAACATTTGATGTTTCGAGTCTCGGATGATGATTTGGACAGTTTCATTAGATCCAAAATGTCAAATTCGGGTTGGTAGTGAAGTTGGTTCGGGTTTGGAACCTTTATTTTACATTTTAGGGTGTCGAAAGTTAATTTATTGAAAACAATTCTTTTTCAAAAATCTGACGTTGCCATTGAGTCCGAATGTCAAAAATAGCCTAGTATCATATATGGTTTTTATCTGTCGGGTCCCGAACAAATTTCGAGGGTCCGTTCGAGGATTCGAAGTTATGCAAATCAACTGGTTTGTTGATATCTGCTGCAGACCAAAATCCTTCATTGCATGTGAAAGGTAGGTGTACGTGAACTTAGAGTAAAGTTGGGGTCAGGTCAAATCCTTCAGTGCATGCGCAAGGTAGGTGTGCGTGCGCACAGAGTAATGCTGGAGTCGGGTAGATTTATTCGGTGCGCGCGCAACAACAAGTTGCGTAAGCACAGACCAATTTTTAGGTTGGTCACCTTTGACCTGTGCGTGTCAAGGGGTGATTGCGTGCGCATAGGTATGAATCTAAACAATATAAATACTCTTTTTTTGCGATTTTCCACCATTTTTGGACCTGCAAGCTTCGGGAAAGGTGATTTTTAAGCGTTTATTCATCGATTTTTGTGTGGGTAACCTCTAAACTCTTATTCCCTTTATCTTCCATGGATTATGTCTTCAAAAATACCTTTAAATCATGATTTTAAAATGAAATTTCGGGGTTTTGGCCGGTAAAGCTTGAAAATAGTTTTTCGTCAATTTAGACCTCATTTTTAACTCGTTTTCGCTTGGATTTTCTTCTGTAGGTTCCTCTAACTATGGGGAATGTGTTTTTAAAATAAAATTTTGATTTTACCCCTTCATTTTCAAAACCCATTTTCGGGATCCGTTTTGGACCCGTCTTAAATATGATCAATATGGGTACCATTAGCTTTCTTTTAATGCGTAGTTGATGTATTTGATAATTTTAGCTCGAAACGAGGCAGTTCATAAGGGAAAAACTCCATGTTGAAGGACTTTAGGGTCGAAATTCATCGTTTCGAGGTAGGTTATGACTTAACTTCTTTCAAATTGGGCTGGGTCGTTAATAAATAGGTAAAGCATGCTATGAGTTGGGAAAAATAACTATGGGGTTTATATTTTGAGATTATTATTACTATTGTGCGCCTGAGTGGGGGCTTATAATATGTTGTTATTGACTTGTGATATTTGATATTGCGTGTTGCCTGAGTGGGGGATTTATTTGACATCATTGACCTTGTATATGCATTTAAATAATCTTCTAGATATGACGCCCTTACGGGGGGCTTAAATTATTGTTATAGGCCTTATTTACCATTGGTTACCTTTATCATGATAGGGGTAGATATGAAATTAATGATGTCACATGCATATTATTCCGATGGTGCCTAATTAGAGTTGATAATCATGAATTATGGATATATTGAGTTGATTCTGGATTCACTTATATACGTATTGAATGGATTGGATATCTTTATACTGATTTTATTGTGAGCATTACATCCTCATTCCATACATATACATTCATGAGATATTAGTACTGTTGAGGAACACTGTTTTTGAAAGAAAATGAGACATTTTCATAAAAATCCTCTCCGTGAACACGAGCCAGAGAGGTGGATTGAGATTGGAGATATGATATATAATATACGGGTTGCGAACCCCTCATGGGTCCTATTGCGGAGCTATGAGCTCGGTAGGTGTATGCATGACTTTCACTATTCATCCTATTATCATAATTGCATTGCATTGCATATGCATCTTTCATGATTCCTTCAGTTTTCCTTGACTTGATTTCCGTATACTTTTTGTATATAGATGTGTTGTTTCAATTCAGTATTATATTAGAACTGTTAGTGGAGACACGTGAGTTACCGTTTGGGAACTCTTCTATTTTCAGGGGACGTGCTCATAGTTTTCTTGTTGATTTATATATACATATGCGTGACTTGACTTTGTTCTAGAAGTCTCGTTTTATTTTTATATATATTTATTTATGATTTTTTTTTCATATGTATATCTTATATAATAGATATCTATATATTTTGGTTATTTGACAATATTAATTTATATATACACATATCTTGACTAATTAAAAAAAAAATGTTCCGTGATTTTTAAAATTTTTAACCGCGCAACGCGCGAATAAGTTGACTAGTTATGATAGAAGTTAATAAGAAAGGGATCTTAACATTTTTCAACTTGGAGTTCAGTATTCTATTTGTATCCAATTGATCCAAATTCATGTCGGAAATTCTATTTTAGATCAAATCACTTTTTATCAAAAGGTATTTAATTCACAAAACTTGAATTCGAAATATTTAATTAAGGATGAGGAGATACTTACCATCCATCATTATCTTTGGTATTAGAATATATACACTTACAAATATCAGATATATTTGTGCGTATCTTGCTCAATTACCAATAACACAAACTAAAAATGTTATT
The DNA here is from genome assembly GCA_031232105.1 of Capsicum rhomboideum. NCBI lineage: Eukaryota > Viridiplantae > Streptophyta > Magnoliopsida > Solanales > Solanaceae > Capsicum > Capsicum rhomboideum. The sequence continues at coordinate 132,521,140 of CP124709.1, forward strand.
TTCACATTAGGATATTGTAATATGAAATAAGTTTTTTCGTGATCGGCAACTAGAAGTACATAATTTTTAGCTACATTCTGCCTCATATTTTGTACTCTTTTTTTTTTCTTGTGTGTGTGTATTTAACTTCATTTCATCTGCTTTATTCTTAATATTGATGTTTTACTTGAGTAGGAGATGATTTGATGGGGAAAAAAAATGATGATTCAATGGAAAAAAATAGAAAAATGGCATTGAAGTCTTAGTAGAAGTCAAGACTAAAGATTCAAATCAAGTCGAGGACCCGAGGGCCAAGTATGTTGAAAAGATGAGATGACATAGAAAATGACTTGGTGCGTCGCCATGTTGTAACACCCTGCAAATTCTAAGCTAAGATTGAAACATTCTCCATATATGTACAGGCTCAAAGCCGGTGATTTTTAATTGTACATAAATGTTAAGATCAATTCTCTAGTTTAGAAAGTGCTTTGGATACAAATTATAGTCATAAGAGACCTCCAGCACAAAGTTGAGTTGAGAGCCTTCCAACCGATTAAGTTTTTGTGTAAGTTCTTCTAGGGTCAACTTCAAACAAACACTTTTCCTAGAATATGAAGAGTTATGAGACCCAATACTTATCAAACAAAAGATCTTTGAGTCTTCTTACCAATGCCACATGCCGTTCATTAATCTGAATCCGGAGTAAAAGATTATGATCGTTTTACCAAAAGGTAGCAAGCTAGCCAACTCACTGGAAGACTTGTGCGGCAGGTGTACGGCCGTACATTGCATTGTGCCCTCCGCACAGCCAATGCACAATAAGAACTGTAGGATATTTGTTTGTCAAGTTTACTGGAAGCTTTGTGCGGCCACTGTGCAGCCCGCACACCACTTCGCATATGTGCCTTGACGAGATTCCGCAGTTTTTATTGATTTTAAGGGGCGTTTTGGTTATTTTATTTTTATAAAACCGTCCTTCCTCACCTTAATACATTCCTTAATCAATCATTTACCCTATTTCATCAACCAAACACTCTTCTTTCTCCCTCAAACTCCCCACCTTCAAATCTCAAAGAAGATCGAAGCTAGGGTTCTTCTTCAAAGGGTTACTTCTCCAATTTCATCACTAAGGTATGTGAGACTTTCCTCAAATAAGTATCTTCTACCCTTTATGTTCAATAAATCCTTTGTGATGATCTAGGGTTTGAGTTATACTTCTTGACTCTCAATAAGTCTCTAATTCCTTGATGTCACTCTTGAAGTCTTTTCAGTTATGTTCATATTTCATGAAACTAATGGTGTATGATTTTCTTCAACTCTTGCTATGACTTCTATAATTCATGAATCTGGTGATTATTAAATATTATGAATTCCCTTTTTATGTCATGAAGCTTCTATGAATTTTTAATGGTAGCTTGGTTTGACGGTGTTAACTACATCGATTTTCTTGTTCCTTCACAAAGTCTCAAACTTCTAGGATTTTAAGAAAATGTCTTAGAACTATTTTTCCTAAAAATTTTATGTATCATGAATCCTTTTCTTATATTTCAAAGTTCAAAGAACTATTGTGATTGACATGACTTTGAAGGGAATTTTATGGTGATTTGGTCATTTTACTAAAACCTAACTACTATATTTTTTGAAGGTGTTTTGAATGGTTTCCAATGACCTTTATGAAGCATTAATATTTGTCAATGAAATGTAAGAAACCTCACAACCTCTATAATGATGCTATGAACTATGAATAGATGCCGTGCAAGTCTTGGTATGATGATACCTTTATGATATAAAACTCTTTATATTTAATGGTTGGTTGATGAGATAAAAATGTGTTATGTTTAAAAAATGATTAATGATATGAACATGGATAAATATGGACTTAAAGAATAAGATGGTTAACCGAGAAGGTGGAATCTCCATGGCTCAAATACCTGAAACCTATGTTTTGCCGACGTAGTGATGATTTATTCCGTAATTCAGACAACCTTAGATGTCTCCTATTTGAGGAGGATTTATGCAGGCCTATATGATGTCACATCTTGATCCATGAGGCCAACATGGATTGGTGTTCTATCGATCGGGTGTTGATTGGATCCATATAGCCCGTGGTGTATATATAATGTCGGTGGTATCATCTAGTTCAGAAGTAAATTAAATTAATGAGTCTTTTTAGTTGATGATTTATGTCCATAGTGTCCCATGTTTTCTTTTTCAGTTTATGCTTTCAGTTTCATATATATATATATATATATATTCTATGTTGTGCTTTTTTTCTAGTTTTACATACCAATACATTCCATTGTATTGACGATCTTGGACGCTACATTATTTTATGATGTAGGGTTTGAGATGTACATTTGTGATTTTCGTGCAACTAGATCCATTCGTTTCAGCTAATGGTAAGCCCTCCATCTTCCGGAAGGCATGAGTTATATTGATGATTAGATGTGCTTCAGGTATTAAGGTATAGTCGGGGCCTTGTCTTATGTAATGACCTGGTTTGTGAAACTTTGCTTTTTATGAGTTTTGCCCTTTTTCGTAGTTGCTACATGTTGATTTTGGGGTGTGGGCATGGTTGACACGGTTCTGATTCGATTTGGAGTGATTTGGACTAGTTTGAGGTTTTTAGAGGCTTTAAAATCCATATAGTTGACTTTGGTCAACATGTGATATTTTGGGTCTCAGACGACGATTTGGATAGTTCTATTAGATTCAAAATGTCAAATTTGGATTAGTAGCGGGGTTGGTTTGGGTTTGGAACCCTTATTTTGCATTTCGATCCTTCTTTTGGAAAATTACCTAAGAGGGGTCCTGGGGGTTAATTTATAATAACTATCCTTTTTAGAAAATCCAATGTCGCCATTGAGTCTGGAACGTTGAAAATAGCCTAGTGGCATATATGGTTTGTTCCAGTGGGGTCCCGAACTAATCCCGAGGGTCCATTCGGAGACATTTCATCACTTGAAAAATCTGCTGGTGCAACATTTTCTAGTGCATCAGGCCCTTAGTCGTGATTGCATGGACACGTGTCGTGATTGTAAGCCTCGATGATGGTCTTCATCTCGATTGCGTGGTAGTGGTGCCATGATCGCGATGGGTTAATCGGTGAACCAGGTCTGATTGAATCATCGCAATCGCGAGGCCCAGCTACGTGAACATGATGACCAACTTAATGACCAGTCAATGTTGACCCTCATGATCGCGAGGTACTATTCATAGAACAGTATAAATACTTCAATTTCATAATTTTTCTCCATTTTTGGACCTCCAAGCTTCTGGAAGAGGCGATTTCTTAGGGTTTTATCACCATTCTTGCTTGGGTAAGCACCTAAATCATCTTTCCATTTTTTTTCTATCAGTTATATATTCAAAAACACCTTTAAATCATGATTTCAAAATGGAATTTAGGGGTTTTGCCGGTAAATATTGGAAAATGGTTTATCCTTCTATTTAGACCTAGTTTTAACTCATTTTTGTATGGATTTTTAACTGTAGACTCCTATAACCTTGGGGAATGTATTTCTAAAGAAAAATTTTGGTTTTACTCCTCTCAATTTCGAACTCATTTTCCGAGTCCGTTTTGAAATAATTTTAAATATGATCGATATGGGTGTCGATAGCTTCCTTTTAAGTAAATGCTATATTTGTATGTTTTAATTGATTTTGAGGCCATTCGAAAGGGGAAAACACCGTGTTGAAGGACTTTAGGCTAGAATTTCATCGTTTTGAGGTAGGTTATGACTTAACTTCTTTCAGATTGACATGCTATAGGTTGGGGAAAATAACTATGGGGTTTATATTTCCAGATTATTATTACTGTTGTGTGCCCAAGTGAGGGATTATAATCTGTTGTTGTTGACTTGTGATAATATTGTGTGTTGCCCGAGTGGGGGCTTTATTTGACATCATTAGCCTTATCTATGCATTTAAATGCCTTTATTCTAGATATGATGCCAATGTTGGGGTTTAAATTGTTACTATAGGCCTTAATGAGCATTGGTTGCCTTATCGTGGTAGAAATGCTCGAGTTAGGGGTCGATATGATATTAATGATGTCTTACATGCATATTTATTTCGATAGTGCCTAACTAGAGTTGATATCATAAATCATGGACATATTGAGTTAATTTCTGGGCTCACTTATATACGTATTGAATGGATTGAATATCTTCATACTGATTTGATTGTGAGCATTCCACACATATACATTCATGAGATATCGGTACCATTGAGGAGCACTTTTTTTGAAAGAAAATGAGACATTTTATAAAACCTTCTCCCTGAACATGAGCCGGAAAGGAGGGTTGAGATTTGAGATTTGAGATATAGTATATAGGTTACGAACCCTCCATGGGTCCTATCTTGGGAGTTGCGAGCTCGGTAGTTATATACAGAAAGTCATGCGATGACTTCCACTATTCATCCCATCATTATTGCATTGCATTGCATATGCATCTTTCATGATTATTTTGCTTGTCTTATCGTGTATTTAGTTTCGTATACTTTTCGTGTATATTTATGTTGTTTCATTTCAATATTATATTAGTACTATTAGTGGAGACGGTGTGAGCTACCGTTTGAGAACTTTTCTGCTTGCAGGTGACGTGCTCATAGTGTTATTTTACTTATATTATTTTCTTCTTTGCTCAGTCGGCCTATGATTCCTACTGAGTACAAGTGGATCGTACTCACTCCTACTGTGCCTTTTCTGTGTAGATTCTAGCATGAGTACGACATACGGAGGCTGAGTTCGTACTACTATTGGTGACCTTTTGAGGTACTGGCCCTCTCTAGAGTTCAGAGTTGCTCTCCGGACCTCATCTTATCTCATTTATGTCTGAATTTTTGTTTTTTTAGAGACAGACATATATTCTCAGATTCATTCATGTATTAGATGCTCTTACATTATGACACCAAATTTTGGGTGGTTTATGAGGTTTCTTTTAGACTTTCATTTTATTATGTCTTGTATTGGCCTGACTTCGTTCTAGAAGTCTCGCCTTATCTTTATTTATTGTTATAATTGAGATTTTCTTTCCTTTTTGGGTAACGGGCTTACTTATCGAGGTTAGGCCGCGATAAGTGCCATCATGACCTTTTTGGGTCGTGACATCTTAGTAGATATTGACTCATGTACTTAGAGGCTTCATAGACCTATGTAGATGTCAGTTTTCAGATGTTATCAGATATTTTCAATTTCTATCAGTTATTTTGGGATTGTTCCATATTAAAGTTTTTCTAAAGATTTGAAGTTTATGAAATGGATTTCTTTGCCGAATTCTCTTTTATGGTTTTTAAAAATGTTTTAATTTCACTCATTACTATTGAACGCTCATAATGTAAGTCAAGTGGTTCTCTCGGTCCAGTGATGGCTTCGGATGTCGATTACATCCAGAACCTAGTCTCAGGTCGTGACACATGTGGTGCACCGCACCAGGGTAAATTGACCTTGGTATTTTGGTCCAAGGTCAATTTTACACCGTATAATTACATCCTGAAAAGGTTTTTAGATAGCCTTTTGATAGACGAAGATCAAAAGGAGGACAGAGCACCGCGGAGTGGAGATTCACGCAGTTTATTTCCTCTTTCTTCCATTTTCGTAGTTGAATGTTAGTCATGACTTGTTTTTTCACCATGAGCATGAATGACTAGTTTTCTTTATTCTAGGGTTGGGGGATCATCTATAAATGTTGGGTAGTTTGAAATTTTATGTTAACAGTTTGATTATCACCATTGGTTTAATTGGCTTACTTATTTTACCTTGTACTTAATTATTTAATTGTCTGATCACGAATTGAATACTATCTGCTAATCTAGGTTTGAATCCGGGAGATAGAATCGTACATTGCACATAGGATAAAGTAGAGCTTGTTCTTGAACCTGATTATCAGGGAACAAATTCATGTTTATCATAGGAATATACATACTCGCCTTGCATACTCAGCAATGAATCCAACCACCCCGTCACTAAGAAAATACAAGCAACACACGATCGGTTTCAAGTCAACACTACAAAACAAATTCTATTGATTGCTTTGTCTATAATCTTGTCAATTCACATCAAATGAAAGTTGACTTTCAACAGACAATAAGGTTACCTTCGTTGTTTTTTCATGGTTGTGGGGACACAATTTGAAATTCATGTAGTTCTCAAGCTTAAAATATTTTAAGTCACAATCTAACTTTGCCTTATTATAATTGGTTAGTCGGAGATTACATTGTTTAAGGTAGAAGATTGCAGGCTGAGTCCTTTTTTTTTAATCTTCAATTCATACATATAATGAAGTTTCTTACAAATATAAAATTAAGTTGGTAGTAATCCTTATCACCAAGAAGAAGACTATTAACATTGTTTATGTGGAAGACTATTAACATTGTTTATGCATAAACTTGAAGACAAAGTTCCTGAAGTAAACCTATCAGCTCCACTAGTTGTTACTGAGATTCAACCCTTTGTTACTTCGATTCGTTTTTTTCCTCCGTACTATGAGTGATTATGGCAAGGCAATGGGCATGAACATTTTTCCATTCAATCTATCAATGGTGTTTAGGTCATCGAATATATGTTGCATAGCTCTCTTCATTGTCTACTTTTTGCTTCCATTTTCTCATTCAGTGTCCTTTCAAATATCTCGTTTTGGACCGGACACGACTGAGATATTGTATGAAGGGGACGCGGTAGCATCTGTCGGAGAAATTGAGTTCAACAAAGCGGATTATCTTTGTCGCGTTGCTCATGCCATCTATAAAGAGAAAGTGCCTTTTTGGGATCCTGATCATTCCACAAAGCTTGCTGATTTCTCCACACATTTTTCGTTTACTATAGATACCCAAAATCGTTCCGAATATGGTCATGGCATAGCTTTTTTCCTAGCTCCTGTTGGTTTTCGGATTCCACCTAACTCAGATGGTGGTTTTCTTGGACTGTTCAATACAACTACCAGCGATTCAGCTCAAAGCCAAATTGTTTCTGTTGAGTTTGACTCGTTTTCCAACCCCGAATGGGATCCTCCATTCGAGCACGTTGGTATCAACAACAATTCAATTGCTTCATCTGTGACAGCTCCTTGGAATGTTAGTTTGCATAGTGGAGTTCCAATTGATGCATGGATTACTTACAATGCTACAACAAATAATCTAAGTGTCTTTTGGAACTATGGTACAGGCCCGAATTCGAGCATATTTCATATAATAAACCTCAGAGAGGTTCTGCCTCCATGGGTCACCATAGGATTCTCTGCTGCAACAGGACAAAATGTTGAGAGACATACACTTGAATCATGGGAATTCAGCTCGAGCCTTGATATAAAAGAGTTAAGGAGAAATGGTCGTGAAAAGATTGGACTGATTGCAGGGCTAACAGCATTAGGGGGGATTTTGTTTGTGAGCACGATTTTGGCTTTTGTAGTTTTGAGGAAACGGAAACGAAAGGTGAAGGGAAATCCAGAGGCAATAAGCTTAACATCTTTCAATGATGATCTTGAAAAGGGAGCAGGACCAAGAAAGTTTTCTTACAAAGAGCTGGATACTTCAACCAATCACTTCTCAGAGGAACGGAAATTAGGCGAAGGAGGATTTGGAGAAGTTTACAAAGGGTACCTCATCGATCTTGACATAGCGGTTGCTGTAAAGAAGATCTCGAGAGGGTCTAAGCAGGGGAAAAAGGAATACATAACAGAGGTAAAAGTTATAAGTCGATTAAGGCACAGAAATCTTGTGCAACTAATTGGTTGGTGTCATGACCAAGGTGAGTTCTTACTTGTTTATGAATTCATGCCTAATGGTAGCTTAGATTTTCATTTATTTGGTAAAAAGAATCCTCTTAGTTGGACTATGAGGTACAAGATAGCACTTGGTTTAGCATCCGCGTTGCTCTATCTACACGAAGAATGGGAACAATGTGTGATCCATAGAGACATCAAATCAAGTAATATAATGCTCGATTCGAGTTTTAATGTCAAGCTTGGTGATTTTGGCCTGGCTAGGCTAATGGACCATGAATTAGGTCCACAGACTACAGGGTTAGCTGGAACTTTAGGTTATTTGGCTCCGGAATACATAAAAACAGGCCGAGCAAGCAAAGAGTCAGATGTATACAGCTTCGGAATAGTTGCACTAGAAATTGCAACAGGAACAAAATCAGTAGATCCAGGGACAGGGAAATCTGATGCAGGATTAGTTGAGCATGTTTGGGATTTTTATGAAAAAGGAAAACTTTTTTCTGTTATTGATGAGAAATTAAACATGGATTTTGAACAAGAACAAGTAGAACGATTGATGATTACCGGGTTGTGGTGTGCTCATCCGGAGAGCAATTTGAGGCCATCGATAAGACAAGCAATTCATGTTCTAAATTTTGAGGCATCATTGCCTAATCTTCCAATGAAAATGCCAGTTCCTGTGTATTATTCACCCAATACTTGTGGTGAACCAGCAGTTAGCTCGGGGGAGCCTACAATGACTTACACAAGCATAGATGTGGGTCGTTAATCTTTTGCAGTACTGTAACAGTAGTCTTGAAATGAGCTTAAATAGAGCAATATGGCCAGGAAGGTGCAACCGGCCGATTTGCTGAAGATTGTGGCATTGTAGTAGTAGTAGTAGCTGTTGTTTTTGCTATTGTTATTGGAGTACCTTGTATAATCAGTGGCATGTAAATCTTGTGAATCTTACATATTATAAAAGCTTTCTTGTAACTTTTGGTGTAAGATTGTGGAAGTTTTTAAGTTCTAAATGAATATAAGGTGGACAGAATATAAGTCAAATGCAAAATTTTAACTAAGGGGAGTCAAAATATTAAAAACAAATACGCAAAAAAAAATTAAAACATCAAGGGAAATCAACATATAATGTGAGTGTATAAATAGTTTCTTTTACCTATCTGCAGAGTGCACTATTGTGGCGAAGGGGTGTATATATAACTATATAAACTAATTGTACATTGTATATGGATGTATATATAACTATATACACTGATATTACATATTCTTTGTACAATCAAGTTACTTAAATAGGTACTCCCTCTATTTCAATTTATGTGACACCGTTTGAATTGTTGGGCTATGACCCATGTTCCAGCCAAAGGCCCATGGCCTAATCCTATTTTCTTTTGATTTCCAATCATATTTGGAATACGATTTGAATTTTTATTCATATTTGGAGTTGGTTTGGCTTTAGGAAAAAGCACCACTCATCATCTATAAATAGGATAATTTGAGAGAGAATTATTCATGCTCATTGGTTTTGTCTTTGAAAGACATTAGCACATAGGAGAGGTTTTTGAGAGAGCTTTCACCAAAGAGAGAAGATAGTTTAGTTGCTACAGTTTTTACTCTCCGACCAACCAACTTCAGATTGCGTTCGCAAGCTCGTTCACCATTGGATCTGGCTGGAATTTTGACTGAGTGTTCCTGACATCTTGGTGTTTGATTTGAATGGTACAGATCAGATTTGAGGTCCGTAGCATCTGGTTTTGAGTCCCAAATAGTAGCTCTGTTTCGGGTGATTTTTCTTGATTTACTTTGTTGGTGTCGCTATTTTTTCTTCGTGTTTGGCCCTTGTTGTGTAGCCATTTGGGAGAATATTTGTAACTCTCTTATTGATATAGTGGAGCTGTTTGGATCTCTGTGTTCCCGTGATTGTTACCTTCGACTTGAAGGTGGTGTTCTTTACTTTCTTTGTTTTCGTATTTACCTCTTTCCGTCATTAAAAGTGGTATCAAATCCTTGGTTGTCTATCAAGGGTTTTTTCGATGGAGGCGAATATAAGCAACATGGTATGTTTAAATGGGAGCAATTACAACATATGAAAGAGCAGGATGAAAGATCTTCTATTTGTGAAGAAGATCCATCTTTCCGTTTTTGCTGCTCATAAATCAGAGAATGTAACTGATGAAAATTGGGATTTTGAGCACCAACAAGTATGTGGATATATAAGGCAATGGGTTGAAGACAATGTTCGCAATCATATTGTGAATGAGACACATGCTAGAATATTGTGGAAAAAGTTGGAGACACTTTATGCTTCAAAAGCAGGCAATTACAATTTGTTCCTACTAATGCAATTGGTGACTTTTAAATACAAGGAGGAAAGTCATATTCTTGACCATATAAATAATTTTCAAGGTGTCCTTAATCAGCTTTCTGGAATGAGTATTAATTTCGACGATGAGATACAAGGACTTTGGCTTTTGAATACTCTATCAAATTCTTGGAAGACTCTTTGTGTTTCTTTAACAAATTGTACTCCTGGTGGCAAGGTGACTACGGAATTTTCCAAGAGTGGTGTTTTGAATGAAGAAGTAAGGAGAAAATCTCAGGGATCATCTTCACACTCAGATGTTCTATATACAGAAGACCGAGGGAGAGACAAAATAAGAAATACAAGGAATAGAAGTAAAAGCAAAAACAAATCAAGATCAGGGTATGAGAGTCATTCATGCTATCATTGTGGCAAGAAAGGACGTATTAAAAGGAATTGCAATAGGTTGAAGAAAGAGGTTAGAGAAGGAAAGAAAGAAGAAAATAACGGAAACAATGTTGTTGTTGTTATCCGAGATGACCTTCTCTTTGCTTGTGATAAAAATGTCATCAATTTGGTATCCCAACTAGTTGGATAGTAGATTCTAGAGCTACATCTCATGTCACACTGAGGAAAGACTTCTTTTCATCTTATACTCCTGTTAACTTTGGAGTGTTGAAGATGGGCAATGTTGATGAGGTTAAGGTGTTTAGCTTTGTTAAGGTTTGTTTGAAGACTAATTTTGGTACAACGTTAGTCCTTCAAAATGTCAAGCATGCTCCAGACATCCCTCTAAACTTGATATGTGTAGGGTAACTAGATAATGATGGCTACCATAATAACTTGTTCAATGGCCAATGTAAGCTCACCAAAGGCGCATTAGTTGTGGCTCGAGGAAGAAAATATTCTAATTTATACGTGATGCAAGGATATATCCTCAGTGACTCAGTAAATTTGGTGGAAAGTGACATTTTATCGGAGTTGTGGAACAAGAGGCTCAGTCATATAAGAGAGAGGGGGATCACTTGTTAGGCTAAGAATAATTTACTTGTTGGTGTGAAACAAGCAAAGGTGAAAAGATGTGTTCATTGCTTAGCCGAGAAACAGAAGAGAGTGTCTTTTCACAGTCATTCTCCCTTAAGAAAACCTAAACTATTGGAGCTAGTACACTCTGATATGTGTGGTTCTTTTTAAGTGAAGTCACAAGGTGGTGCACTTTACTTTGCGACTTTTATTGATGATCATTCTCGCGAGCTCTGGGTATATCCTTTAAAATCCAAAGATCAAGTACTTGATGTGTTTAAGGAATTTCCAGCCTTATCCGAGAGACAAACTGGGAAGAAACTAAACTACATTCACACTGACAATGGCAGTGAATACATTGGTCCTTTTGATAACTATTGCAAATCACAAGGAATTCGTTATCAGAGAACTCCACCCAAGATGCCTCAATTGAATGGCTAGGCAAAAAGGATGAATAGAACTCTAGTTGAGAGAGTTAGATGTGTACTTTCAGAGGCTAAACTTCCAAATTCCTTTTGGGTAGAAGCACTTAATACTGTTGCTTATGTAATCAATTTGTTTCCTGCAGTTGCGTTGGATGCTGATGTTCCAAATAGAGTTTGGTTTGCTAAGGATGTTTCCTATGATCACTTGAAAGTCTTTGGGTGTAAAACTTGTGTGCATGTTTCAAAAGATGAGAGGTCAAAATTGGATGTCAAAACTAAGCAATGCATCTTCATTGGTTATGGTCAAGATGAGTTTGGATATCACTTTTATGATCCTATTGATAAGAAGCTTATTAGAAGTCTTGATGGGGGCGGTGTTCTTTGAAGACCAGACTATTGAAGATATTGACAAAACTAAGAAAAAGGATTCTCAGAATAAAGAGAGCTTAGTTGATGTTGATCCAGTTTCTATTGCTGATACATCTATTGCACATGAAGGAACCCAGGATAATAATGCAGATGATGATCAAGAGGGTGTAAAACCTATTAATGGTTTGATTAATGATGTTATGGTTGATCAACAACCAACTCCGGCTCAGATAACTACTTCAGATGTTCCTGAAACCTCTTGTAGAAGATCTTCTAGGGAGAAGAAAAAGTCAACACGTTATTCTCCAAATGAGTATGTACTTTTGACTGGCATAGGAGAACCTGGAGATTATGAAGAAGCCATGCAAGATACTCACAGAGATGAGTGGGTAGAAGCAATGAAAGATGAGATGAAGTCACTCCACGAGAATGACACATATGAGTTAGTGGAATTACCGAAAAGTAAGAAAGCTCTAACAAACAAATGGATCTTTAGAGTAAAGCTAGAGCAACATACCTCTCCTAGGTATAGGGCGAGGTTAGTTGTCAAAGGCTTTGGTCAGAGAAAGGGAGTAGACTTTGATGAAATTATCTCTCATGTTGTGAAAATGTCTTCTATTCTTATGGTGCTAGACTTAGCTACAAGTCTAGAGGTTGAGAAGATACACACTGATGGCAATTCTACGGATATGCCAACAAAAGTGGTGGTTGTAGAGAAGCATGAGTACTGTACAACTTTGGCAGGCATAAAGCATGTCCTTTGCTTGAAGATCCATTTGGTAACTTGGCTGGAGGGGGAGTTTGGTATCGAGAATCAAACAGTTTAAGTTTGATCGTGAATTTGGGCATGAAATCTTTATTTTTTGAAATAAAATTATATATTTAGAAACTATGTAAAAAGTACTGTAAGTCAAAATAATTGACAATTCAAAATATTTAAAAGATATATAAAAAATTTACAGTGAAAAATATATAGATTAGTTTGAATCTCGAATTCCGGTATCACAAAAATTGAGATGGAGGAAGTACTTAATTTTGAATAAATCTCCATGATAAACGTTAATTGGTACTAACCTCATAAAAATGATATTTAACATATTCCTTCCATAATAGGTTAAACTACGCAGTACATATGCATTTTCAAATCGCTTAGTAGGTACTTAGGGGCGTTTCTCCATGAAAAATATTTGCTTTTTTTTTTTTTTTGGGAGTTGAATTCAAGAAAACATGTTTGATCATAAAATTTTGGAAGATTTCGGAATTCAACTTGAAGTTGAATTTCGGAACTTGTTTTAACTTTTTTTTCTCTCCAATTCACAAAAATTCAAAAGATAACTCCAATTTATATTCATATCCAAACACAGCTCCAACTTCAACTCCAACTCCAACTTGTATTTGATTATCATGGCCAAACACCTACTCAATTTTGGATAACCTCTATAGGAAAACTGTTAATTGATACTAACCTAATAAATATATTAATAGCTAACATAAATTACATTTTATATGTTGTAAAGGAAATTTACACTATTAATGTATGTGTAAATTTAATTAAATACATTAATACCTTATTAGCTAGTGACTTGACATTATAAATTTGTTTTTACATTGATGTAGGTAGAATTTGAAGTTCGTAGTTCAAAATTCTAATTTTTTAAAATTATTGAATTTTAGATTAATATTTTATATATATTCTATAGAATTTTTAATACGAATATAAAATTTGAATTTAATCCGCTAAATTCAGTCGAACTCATAACCGACAACTTTTATGATTTGATGGTAAATGAGTGTCCACTTTAGACTTTCGTACATCTTCCAAATTCAATATATTTTTTGGGTGTATGAGGTATGTCGTGTCATAGCTGTGTGAGGGTTTTAATTAATTGACAAGTGCACAATGAGGTCCCACCCTAGTATTGCCCTTCTCACTCCACCTCTTCTTTCATTCACCCCTCTCCTATAATTTATACCTACACCTTTAATTCATCTCCATTTGGCTAGGACAAACATACTTTTTATTTTTTAATTTGTTACACGTGTTATTGATTTCACAAAGTCAAATAACAAGATAAAACATGAGTGAAGAAATTAGAAATGTAGGGCTGGCCTTTTTTTTTAATTAATTTGTATTTATTAGATTAAAAATTAAAAAAAGTTAAAATATGGAGTTAAAAATTATGATTCATTGGATGGTTGAATTTTCCGGCAATTGTAGGTGAAAATGTTAAAATGTGAAGGAATTGAAAAATTAGATAGTTAAATTGAAGAATTTCTAATAAATTTTAAATTGAAGAATTTCTAAAAAATTGTTTTGTCACATAAAAGTTATCTAACTTTAAAGTTTATCACACATAAATCACTCTTTTATTTGGTTATCACATAAAAGTCATCCACTTTAAAATTATCAACTAAAATCATTTTTTGAAAAAAGGTGCTTATGTAATATGTTATACAAATGAATATATTATTAAGGGCAATTGTTTTTCTTAAATGAGAGAGGAGTTATGATATAAACAAGGGTAAACAACATAAATTCACCAATTTAGGAGCTAATTACTCCTTATCCCAACTCTTTTCAATATTATTAAAAGTTTTGGAATAATTTTACACGGGTACATCACTGTCGTCCGGATACATTGGGACTCCGATACTCGTACTCTGATATGTATCATATCTCATTTTACATATAACATGTGATGACATATAGTTTTTAATGTATCATGACACTAATTAAGTCATGATACATAAGTTATTAGTTTGATTGTTATGTATCGTGCTACAGATATATACAAGTAATATGAGATTCCACTACAATGTATCATATCCAAAATCATCTCACGCATAATGTATCATGATCAAGATTTGTTTGTGTATCAGTAACATTAATATCAGTCTGATACATAACTTCAGTCAGATATATTAGTCTATATATCAGCAACATGAAAATCTGTCAGATACATAGATTTTGTGGAATTCTCAGAAAGGAAGAAAAAAATGTTTTCGACAAGATCTGACCAAATCTCCACCTGTATCATTGGAATTCTCTGAAATTCGCCGAAAAAGATGAAGCTTTGGGAGATTTTCATTTTGTTGCTGGTTCATTGGTGAATTTTTTGATTGGAGATGACCGGAGACGGAGAGAAGGAGATGAGAATGAAGTGAAGGAAAAAGAGAAGAGGGATAGGGTGGCGGATTTGGTGGTGGCTTAATGGTGGGAATCAGAGAGATGAAAACTTTTCGAACCAGATCTGGGCAGATCTCCACCTATATTATCAGAATTTTTCGACATTCGCTGAAAAAGATGAAGCATTGGGAGGTTTCCATTTTGATGGTAGTTCACCGAAGATTTTTTTGATTGGAGATGACTGGAGATGGAGAGACATGGAGGTGGAGAGAAGGAGATGAGAGTGGGGTGAAGGAAAGTGAGAAAAGGGAGAGGGCAGCGGGTTTGGTGGTGGCTGGACGATGGGAGTCATAGAGATGGAAACTTTTCACCGCCTTTGGTGATGCTTTTCCGATGAGATAAAGTGAGAGAAAAGGAGAAGTTGAGAGAAAGGTGGAGATGCAGTGGAAAAATGGTAGAAATTTAGAAAGATTTGAGAACAACTGGGAGGGAGATATGAGGAGATAAAAATAAAAATGTGATGTATCAAGTACAATAGAGAGAGAGAAATTAAAATAATGGATGAAATGTAATATAATAAAAGAGTGAGGATTTTAAGTAGATATAGTAAGTTAAGTAGTGCTATCATGTAATTTTTTCAATAAAAAAGTGGCTTGATAGAACAAAGGTATTAAGAATTTATTCAAGTATTTTTTCCTTAATTCTATTTTTTATATTTTGTCCTTGTAATAATTAAAAATGATATTGATTAGGATTTTGTAAGAAATTAAGAAGATTTTAAGGTGCAAAAGTTAATAAATGACTTTATTAAAAAAATTCGTTAAGTTGAATGACCATTCAAGAAATTAACTCGGTGTATACTTATTAGAAATCTTAAATTATGAAGTCTAAAAATTAGTCAAAAATAAAAATGAGAAAAAAGCTCAGTTTTTTAGGCACGTTAGGAATTACCTAGAAAAAAATAGGTATAATTTAATTTGTTATAAATTAATATAGCAAGGACAAGAACAACAAATAGGAAGAGGAGGGAAGTTCTTATTTCTCTTGAGGGATTTCTTGGGGGGTAAGTTATAATGAAGGAAACCCCTTTATTTATAGGGGAAAACTAACTTGGTCCCAAAGTTAGGGCTCCTAACTTTTCTCCAAAGAAACATAAAGATAGACATTCACTATAATACAAATATATTTATAACACTCTTCCTTAAATGTCTATTTGATAGATAATGTGCCTCGTTAAAATCTTCCTAGAAAAAATTCAGTGAAAAAAAAAACTAGTGAAGGAAAAAGAGTACACATCTCTAATAATATGCATTTTGGCTGCCTCATTAAAAACCTTACAAGAAAAATCCAGTGGGACAAACCTTTGTGAGGGAAAAAAAGTACAATATGTATTGGCTCTCCTTGATGAGAACATCAATTCAAAATCTTGAATCTTCTCATTCCAATCTTGTGCATCATCTTCTTGAGAGTTGTAGTTGGTAGAGATTTTGTGAATAAATCAACTATATTATCTTTCGAACAAATTTGTTGCATATTGATATCATCATTCTCTTGGAGATCATGTGTATAGAAAAGATTTGGTGAAATGTGCTTCATTGTATCTCCTTTAATGAATCCTCCCTAAAATTGGGTTATGCATGTTGCATTATCTTCACATAAAATTGTGGATATCTCGTCATATTTTAAACCACACTTTTCTCGAATGAGATGTATTATTGATCTCAGCCACATATATGCTTAGTTTTCTTCAGGAATAGTTATTATCTTAGTATGATTTGACTGTCATGTAAAATAACATGATATGACAGTGAACCTTCATGACAATCGATAGTTTATCTGTATCAAACTCTTGTGTCGATCATATGAATATCTTGTATATTAAAAAACTTGACAATATTCGTTAGCATAAACACATTCATATGAGACCTTTCACTTGTCATATGCAAGTGATCTTATCTCAGTATCTCCATATAAGAATAACACTATATCATGCTCATAGTTATAGCAAGATGTATAAATGCATCAATTGCTCAAGTACAAGATATGGTACTTCATGATCAATCCAATTCTGCATGTTTCTCATTTCATCTTCTTTCAGTAGATAATCTATCACTTTTGAAAACTCTCCAAGAGTTCCAATAATATTCAAATCATCAATTTATCCCTTATAAAGATTATAAACAAGTTTTCTAGAAACTTTTATATGCTTCAGGTATTTTGAATCCTTCGGAGATTTTCATATAGATTTTGTCAAGTGAAAATATTCAGCATTTCATGTATGAAATCTTCTAGTGTCTGGACTGCAAGTCAAATAAGTTTTATGCTTACCAAGGTGCATCCTTCCATTTCACTTGATAAATATTTCTAGATTAGCATGCTTAAATAAACGTAGAATTCAGATCCTCATAATCTTTTACAATATTGCGCCATATTGTATCAATGATAGCGTCGATAATTTATCATTTATATCGGTTCGCAATGTAACATAACATTTTGAGATCTCATCACTTCATTATTTTTAGGTACCTAAACCTCTCATAAGATTTCATGAAGTGTTATGTCGTAGTCTATTCAAGAGCACATTGCCTCTTTATTATGATTATTTATCCCTTTTTTCATTTTCAAGAATTATTGCATTTGGAACCGATTGGTCTATCATGTTTCATGCATCTTGCAGACTTTAAGCTTCAGGGACACACAATAGAAGCCTCTATAGCTAAATATGAAATCAATTTTGGATCGGCAAATGCTCATAACATTTGATTTGAATTATCTTTGGAATAAGGATCGTACTAATGATAATTCACAACTTATTTTTAGCTGCTTATTATCTCCCCTTATGTTAGAAAAACTAACATATATATTTTCTATATTTTTGAGACCATCTTTGTACATTATGGTTATCTATTAATCATATACTGCACATCAAAAGTTCATTATATGGAAGATATTTGGATCCCGACCCTGAAACAATTAAGGAGGGAGAAATTAATCATAATTTGTTGGTATAATGCATACAAGTGCTATTGTTTGCAATATTTCATATTTCAGACCAACACATGGAGCTTTGTTCTCATAAGCAACAGTTCAACTATTTATTGGAAGCATTCAACACCAAACCAACATTATCAAGACGAATTATCTTGATTTCACATTTGGAAATTATGCTCTTAGCTGAATTTATATTGAGCAAGCAATTTTATCAATGTCAAACTACAGGTTGACGATAAACGCACATATGGTCATCTTATTGATGCATCTATTCAACGTATCACATGACAGGTGAACAAACTCATATTCACCTTTTATACTTTTCAGAATTTAGGAGATTCAATCCTAACATTAGCTGATCTAATCAACTTATCATGAGAACAAACAATAAATTTTGAAGAATCTTCTAGTTCTTCAGTATATGTCTAATACTCAATATGCACATCTTTGAGATGACATAATCGTTCCTGATAATAAATAAAATTATTTGTACTAGTAAACTCTAAGTTTACAATGACATATGCTTTTACTTTACGTTACATGAGTAAATTTCAGATTTACTACTTCTGAAGTAAATTTCAGAATAATTCTTCTCAATTGTTCTACCTCTTCTGGAGGTGGGTCATGATATTTCCACAACCAAGTGCACGTGTGCATTCATATGCCTTACTAAATATTATCACATCCACTTAAGGGAATGCCTCTGTACTTATAACAATGGAAATTCTCATTCCCCAGGAATGAAACATAATCATACCTTAAGCCTATCAAATTATGATAGCTTAAGATCTCTTTTATGATATTGCTACTACAAGAGCAAATCAAGACATACATATGATGTAGAATTTTTTTTTCTCTAACATATCATTCAAAGAATATCACACCTCAAAGAAATTATTGTTTTAGGCTTTGTCATGCCCACGTTCATTTGTATAGCCACAATGATTACACAATAATTATTTTGTCATCTTTTAGACTTATCATATACTGCTACCACATTCACTTCAGGGAATGGAGCATATTCAATCGGACATGTTTCATGACTTTTCACCAAAAATACATTATTTTGCCTTAGTCATTATTATATCATCAATATGGTGCATTGAGATTTAAATTTATTTAATTTTTTCAAGTGGAGTATCTCTCTTGAAGCAAAGGTATGTATATAAGTCCTCAACAATGTGTTAATATTGTTTATCAAAGTTTCACTTTTTGTGTTTATTTGATATTCACTTGACATAGAAGTCATAATTTTTATTTTAGGGTTTATGATTATCTATGTTTAACTTGATTATGAATGAATTAATTTGTAGTCTATTTATACATCAGAAAAAATTAGGTGTGTATTATGTCCATTATGATAGATATTTTTTGTCACGCCCCGTATCCCAACGGGGTGGACTAGCACCCGAAGCCGATAAAGCCCGAGAGAACCAATCTTTACTCCTGTCCATTCATATGCATGCCATTAGAAACATCACCACCACGTAAGGACATAAAATGCTAATAGCGGAAATCATGGAACATGTGATATATACATATACGTGAAACTTGGCCGTTAGGGCCATCAAGTCATTATGGACATACATCTTTTACATTCATATACCCACATATGTCTACAAAACATATGTCTACAAAAGCCTCTAACAGAAGTACATACATGACCAACCTAAATTCGGGAAAAGTCCCGGCTTTACATAACATTTACAATACCAAAACCAATGTACAACTATGAATCGAAAAGCCCCGATCCAATTGGAGCTCATCAAAGATCAGTAGATGACCTGCAGCTTACTGTGGAGGTCTACTAGTACCTGTGCCTGCAGCAAGTAAGGTAAGTCCCCCAAGAGGGGTCAGTACGAAGAATGTACTGAGTATGTGAGGCTATATGAAACTGTTTCAGTACATAAGAACTTTAATGGAAAAATAATTATAAGAGAATGCCCAATATGGATAAGCCATCAATCTATATATTTGGAACTGCGCATATTACTTTCATTACTTTCTTTGCTTCTTTACATTACCTTACCTTACTTTATTCATCATTAATCACATACTACCCGGGCCCAACCGATCAGTGGGAAAAATAATATCGTTATGCAGGTGTTCATTTCACCCCATGGATACACCCATAATGTTGGGATGGTCATCATGCAGATGTTTCCTTCACCCCATGGATATCGTCATGCAGCTGTTTATTTCACCCCATGGATACAACTAATTATACATTACTTCATTCTTTTAACTTTAAGAGTGATACATCGGTAACAGTACTTTATTGGAACCTTAGAACTTTAGAACGTAGCATTATCGGAAGTTTGGAACATAAGCCAAAGAACATGAGTCATGCAAATCACTATTGATCAATGAGTAACGAGTATCTAACTAATAATAATTGTTATCCGGAATTGGAATACCTTAGGACATTTCAGAATGAACTAGTACAACATCAATGTGAATACTATGAGCTGTGGAAGGATACGAAAAGAGTAACCTTACATACCTTATCTTCTCAATGTGAACACTCAATCCTATACGTGAATACAATAGTCCAGCTCCTTCCTTACGTCTTACTCTACAACACAAATACATACTAGAGCTTACATTAACAACTAGTTACCGTAGAAATGTACAAGACGACAATGAGCTATATGACTGCCATATAACGTCATTTCACCCTTTACAACACAGTCCACTGCATTATCATACCAATAATACCATAACATTCCACACATTGACCAAAACATCATACATCAATATCATTTCACACCAAGTTTACCTTTATATGTCCACATTAACACTACGTCACAATTACCCTATCAAGTCATCTCAGTACCTTTCGTAACAACACATGAACAACAATCCATACTTGATACCATTCAAAATACCTCCGGGATACTCCTTTGAAGTCATTCAAAAGGTACCATAAGTTGATAATTGCATCTATGAAGGGTATAGGGGCTTCGGGGGGTCAAAGAGATACAAAAAGAAGCAATTTGGGGTTCTGGGCTGACCTGCGAAGACACCTGCGCCTGAAGGTGGATGGGGTTCACCCGCAGGTGACCTTTGGCAGTAGCCAGAGTCACCTACGAAGTCACCTGTGCCCGCAGGTGCTTCATCTGCGAGGGCGGGTGCCCGTTTCGGCCAAAAAGGGTCTCTTTTGGGTCTTTTTATGCAATGAATGGTCCATGATCATAACTAAGCTTCTCTTGACATATTTTAGATCATCTTGGATCCCAAAAATAAGCCATGGTTTCATAACACACATGAACATCACCAAAACTACACTTTTCCTTCAATACACCACCAAATCTATGCACAATTTTGCAATAACAATTCCAAACATTATGTACAAGAATTAAGCAAGTTAAGGCTATAATCACATATCACATGTCAATATTGAACCCATTAAGTTCACTTCCTTCAATACCACAAGTCTACTTTCAAGTTTACTAGACAAAACCCTTCAACGATTAAGCAAACATAAATTGTTTCACACATAGTGAACTTCTCACACTTCACCAACATAAACAACATGATCTACACCATCTTCAATGCATATAATATATTAAACCATAAATATAAACACGTACCAAATCTTGCAAAATGGTGATCTTGTCCAAAGAGGAAGGCTTAGGGTTTGTGTGTAGAGAGAAAGGTTTGGAAAAATCTAGAAAAGGGCATGTGTATTGATAAGAATAAAAATCTGATTTTTCCTTCACTTTATATAGTACTAATGGTACTCCTTATCCAATTAAACGCATGTTGGCTTGGTCAACAAAAGAATGGATATTTTTAATTATTTGGGTCATGTCCTCCATGTAATTTTGGGCCTCATTTAAGCCCAATGGCACATGACTCCTTTAAGCCCAACAATTTAATGCATAATTCACCAATTCTCTCATGTTTAAATATTTCCATGAATGTTACGGTAATCAACTAGACTCAAAAACATACGGGGTGTTACATTCTTCCCCCCTTAGAAACATTCGTCCTCGAATGTTAGTGACATTATTCAAAGTAAACAATTACAGGTCTAGGAGCATTCTTCATGTTGTCTGATACATATATATATATATATATATATATATATATATATACTCAATTCTTCTAAATACTTACTTGTCATTGTTCCGATCTCGTATCGTGAACTTGTTTTTCCCTTTGGAACAAATGAGGGTACTTGGACTTCATCACCTCTTCAGCTTCCTATGTGACCTCTTCTATTTGTTGATTTCTCCAAAGTACGTTTATGGAAGCTACATCTTTATTCCTCAACCTCTTCACTTGTCTATCCAGAATGGCAATAGGTATCTCCTCATAGGTAAGATCCTCCATAACTTGCACATCTTCAATGGAAGTAAAATGAGATGGATCTCCTATACACTTTCGAAGCATCGAAACATGAAATACTGGATGAACTATGGAGAGTTCTTGGGGTAGCTCCAACTTATAAGTAACTTGCCCAAATCTTCTAATAATTTCATATGGGCCTATATAACGTGGACTTAATTTTCCTTTCCCTTCAAACCGCATTACCCCTTTCATTGGTGACACCTTTAAAAATACCCAATCACCTATGGCGAATTCAAGTCCTCTTCTTCTACCATCAACATAGGTCTTGTGTCGACTTTGGGCCATTTGTAGCCGTTGTTGAATCACTTTAACTTTCTCCATAGCCTGATGAACAAGATCTGGCCCAAGTAAAGCAGTTTCACCCACTTCAAACCATCCGATTGGTGATCTACATTTCCTTTCATACAAAGCCTCATAAGGTGCCATTTTAATACTTAAATGATAGCTATTATTGTAAGAAAATTCAATAAGAGGCAAATGGTCATCCCAACTACCTTGAAAATCTAACGTGCAAGCTCGTAGCATATCTTCAAGCGTTTGGATAGTACGTTTTGCTTGTCCATCAGTCTGAGGATGGAAAGCTGTACTCAGATTCACCTGTGTACCTCGACTCTGCTGAAAAGATCTCCAAAAATGCGCAGTAAATTATGCTCCTCTATCTGAGATGATGGAGATCGGAATCCCATGTAACCGTACTATCTCTTTCACATACAATCTCGCATAATACTTCACTGTATAGGTGGTTTTGACTGGTAGGAAATGTGCTGACTTGGTAAGCCTGTCAACTATAACCCATATAAAATCAAATTTTTGCAGTGTACGAGGCAAACCTGTGATGAAATCCATATTAATCATATCCCATTTCCAGACTAGAAGATTGATACATTGCATGTAACCTCTTAGTTTCTGATGCTCTACCTTTATTTGTTGACAATTCGGGCACTGAGTGACAAATTCTGCAATGTTCTTCTTCATATTTCCCCACCAATACACTTTTTTTAAATCATGGTAAATTTTAGTAGCTTCCGGATGAATAGAATAGCGTGAATGATGCGCCTCAGTCATAATTCATTTCCTCAATTCGTCTACATCCAGTACACATAATCTACCTTGGCATTGAAGCACCCCTTCTTGTGTAAGATCAAATGCCTTTGTCAAATTCTGTTGTACATTCTCTTTTAGTTGCAGTAATATAGGATCTGCAAACTGCTTCTCTTTCACTTCAGCTATCAATAAAGATTCAGCCACATTTTGTACAATAA
This sequence comes from Capsicum rhomboideum, assembly GCA_031232105.1. NCBI lineage: Eukaryota > Viridiplantae > Streptophyta > Magnoliopsida > Solanales > Solanaceae > Capsicum > Capsicum rhomboideum. Next base: position 132,544,692 of record CP124709.1, read on the forward strand.
CCCCTTCATCTGAGGATTCAAGAAGACGAACCCCCAAGCTGGCTAATTGATGTAGATCTTTGACTAAATCTTGCTTTTCTGTCAATTGGCCACTAGTGCCTCCTATCGCCTTGCGACTCAATGCATCAACTACCACATTTGCTTTTCCTGGATGATAGAGAATATCAATATCATAATCTTTCAATAGCTCAAGCCACCTTCGTTGTCTCGAATTGAGTTCCTTTTGCTTAAAGATATACTGTAAACTTTTGTGATCAGTATAGATGTCAACATGAACTCCATACAAATAATGACGCCATATCTTTAAAGCAAATACCACTGCTGCTAATTCAAGATCATGCGTGGGATAGTTTCTCTCGTGTGGCCGCAACTGTCGTGAGGCATATGCTATGACATTACTGTGCTGCATCAATACACACCCTAGTCCAATCCCGGAAGCATCACAATATACTGCATAACCTTCGGTGCCTTCTGAAAGTACTAACACCGGTATAGAAGTCAATTTATATTTCAACTCCTGAAAACTTTTCTCACATCCGTCATTCCACTGAAATTTGACTGCCTTATGTGTAAGCTTCGTTAATGGTGCAGCAATGAAAGAAAAACCTTCCACAAATCTTCTGTAATAACCTACTAATCCAAGAAAACTATGAATTTTCGTGGGCGTTGTAGGCCTTGGCCAATTTTTCACCGCCTCAATCTTTTGTGTATCAACTCGAATCCCTTCATTTGACACAATGTGACCCAAGAATGCTACGGATTTCAACCAAAATTCACACTTAGAGAACTTCGCATACAACTTATGCTCTCAAAGAATCTGTAACACCTGCCTGCCGTAAATACTTAGCATGGTCCTCTTGTGACTTTGAATAAACCAGGATGTCATCTATAAATACCATCATGAACACATCTAGAAATGGATTAAACACCCTATTCATCAAATACATGAACACAACTGGTGCATTTGTTAGTCCAAATGACATAACTAAAAATTTATAATGGCCATAAAACGTTCGGAAAGCTGTCTTGGGTACGTCTTTTTCTCTAACTTTGACTTGATGGTAACCCGACCTCAAGTCAATCTTTGAAAAACACTTGGTGCCCTGTAACTGATCAAACAAATCGTCAATTCGAGGGAGGGGATATTTGTTCTTGATCGTTACCTTATTCAATTGCCGATAGTTAATGCACATTCTCAATGTGCCATCTTTCTTCCATACAAACAATACCGGTGCACCCCACGGGGACATACTAGGCCTGATGAAGCCCTTGTCCAGCAAATCTTTCAATTGCTCCTTCAATTCACCCAATTCTGCTGGAGCCATTCTATACGGGGGAATAGAGATAGGCTGAGTGCCTGGAATCACATCAATACCAAATTCTACTTCCCGTTCTGGAGGCAAACCTGTAAGATCTTCTGGGAATACATCAAGATACTCATTGACCACTGGAACTAATTAAGGAGTTGGTGGTTTCGCATCAATATCATGCACTATCACTAAGTGGCATGTATACCCCTTAGATATCATTTTCCTAGCCTTAAGATAGGAAATAAATTTGCCTCTTGGTGCCCCTACATCACCCTTCCATTCAAGAACATTAGTTTGGGGAAAATGAAAATGTACTTTCTTAGCTCGACAATCTATCGTGGCATAACAAGAAGCCAACCAATCCATGCCCATTATGACATTAAAATCCACCATGTCCAGTTCAATAAGATCGACCAGTGTATCATGACCACAAACAGTTACCACACAATTACGATATACTCTTTTTGCAATAATATAGTCACCAACTGGTGTAGATACTTCAATTGACTTAGTTAATAGTTCCGGTGTTCTTTCAAATTTTGCAGCAATCAATGGAGTAATATATGACAATGTAGAACCTGGATCAATCAATGCATATACATTATACGAAAATATGGATAATGTACCTATGACGACATTAGGAGAAGCCTCCAAATTCTGCTGATCTACTAGAGCATAAGTACGATTTTGAGTTCCACTAGAACTGGATGCTCCTATGACACCTCTACCACGACCCACCGGCTGTACACCTCTTCCTAGGGAAGGAACCGATGATGATGATGCAACGGTTGATCCCGCAGGTCGCGCCACACCACCCAAGCCTCTTCGCCGGCAGTCTCTCATCATGTGCCCCGCCATACCACACCAATAACAAACATTCATCCCCCGCCGTCATTCCCCTTAATTAAATCGTCTACAATACTGACACGGCGAGAGAAAAGATCCCACTGTCTGTGAACCACGACTCCCGCTACTTTGCCCGGCTTGATTACCTTTGAACCCTCGAAATTGAGATGAAGTGCCTGCCGTGGAATAAGAAAATGAAGGCCTAGGCGGTCTATTAAAACTCTGAGGCCTGAACTCTGCTTGGGACACCATAGACTGTCCCATAGATCTAGCCCTCTTCGACGGCCCTTCTTCCAACCCTTGTGTTCTTCTCCGTTACCTCTGATCTTCCATTTTCTGAGCAAAGGCCTGTATTCTAGCTATGTCCATATTCCTGTTCAAGGCAGCAATGGTGCATTCCCTTACCAAATATGGCTCTAACCTGTCCACATATCTATGGACTCTGTCTGTCATCGTGGCTACTACATTTGGAGCATATCGAGCCAAAAAATTAAACTGCAGACTGTATTCTCTGACACTCAGATTCCCTTGACGAAGATTCAAGAATTGATCCGCACGAGCCTCTCGAATCTCATAGGGAAGGTAGTGATCAAGAAATGCCGCTTTAAATTCTTCCTATGTAGGTGGGTTTACACCAATACCACGAGCTTTCTTCCAATCTTCATACCATAATATAGCTTCACCTTTCAATCTATAGGCCATAAGCTCCACCGTTTCTACACCCGATACATGCATAACCTCCAGAGCCCTTTGGATTTGATCTATAAAATATTGCGGGTCTTCATTTGGATCCGATCCAGTGAATGTGGGAGGATCTAATTTCAGAAAATCCTGCGTCCATCGACTAGCTGCTCTAGCTGCACTATCATCACTTGTCGTTGGACCACCTTGTCCCTGTACTTGTGCAGCAACTATTCGGGTCAACATTTGCACTGCATTTTTTAAGTCCTGGTCAGTAGTATTTACTGGTGGTTCTGCAGGTGCTTCTCTTCCTCTTGACTCTTCTGAAATTAGAAGAGTAGAAGAAGCCTGTGATGCCATCTCTGGTTCAGCGCTGCCTTGATTAACTGGTTCAGGCGGGGCTCTACTAGTTTCTTCTCCAGCAATTCTGTCTATCCTCTTACTTTTACCTCGACCTCTTCTTGTCATCGGCATTTTGCTATAATATACAAGAACAATAATTTTTATGGTCAGAAACAAGTCCACCTATAATTTTGGCTCTAATGCACGATCTAGAAATGAAGGAATGAAACAACTCCTAAATGTCCCGTAGCCTCCCACTTTTAAATGTGGTGCACAACACATCGATAAGTAAGACTCTACTCAGACACGACTTTGTAGACACCCTTAGAACGACCTGCTCTGATACCACTTTTGTCACGCCCTGTATCCCAACCGGGTGAATTGGCACCAGAAGCCGATAAGGCCCGAGAGAACCAATCTTTACTCCTGTCCATTCATATGCATGCTATTAGAAACATCACCACCACGTAAGGACATAAAATTCTAATATCGAAAATCATGGAACATGTGATATATACATATACGTGAAACTTGGCCGTTAGGGCCATCAAGTCATTATGGACATACATCTTTTACATTCATATACCCATATATGTCTACAAAAGCCTCTAACAGAAGTACATACATGACCAACCTAAATTCGGGACAAGTACCCGCTTTACATAACATTTACAATACCCAAACCAATGTACAACTGTGACTCGGAAAGCCCCGATCCAACTGGAGCTCACCAAAGATCGGTAGATGACCTGCATCTTACTGTGGAGGTCTACTAGTACCTGTGCCTGCATCAAGAAAGGTAAGTCCCCCAAGAGGGGGTCAGTACCAAGAATGTACTGAGTACGTAAGGCTATATGAAACTGTATCAGTACATAAGAACTTTAATGGAAAAATAATTATAAGAGAATGCCCAATATGGATAAGCCATCAATCTATATATTTGGAACTGCGCATATTACTTTCGTTAATTTCTTCGCTTCTTTACATTACCTTACCTTACTTTATCCATCATTAATCATATACTGCTCGGTCCCAACTGATCAGTGGGAAAAATAATATCGTCATGCAGGTGTTCATTTCACCCCATGGATACACCCATAATGTTGGGATGGTCATCATGCAGGTGTTTCCTTCACCCCATGGATATCTTCATGCAGGTGTTTATTTCACCCCATGGATACAACTAATTATACATTACTTCATTCTTTTAACTTTAAGAGTGATACATCGGTAACAGTACTTTATTGGAACCTTAGAACTTTAGAACGTAGTCTTATCAAAAGTTTGGAACATAAGCCAAAGAACATGAGTCATGCAAATCACTATTGATCAATGAGTAAGGAGTATGTAACTAATAATAATTGTTATCCGGAATTAGAATACCTTAGGACATTTCGGAATGAACTAGTACAACATCAGTGTGAATACTATGAGCTGTGGAAGGATACGGAAAGAGTAACCTTACATACCTTATCTTCTCAATATGAACACTCAATCCTATACGTGAATACAATAGTCCAGCTCCTTCCTTACGTCTTACTCTACAACACAAATACATACCGGAGCTTACATTAACAACTAGTTACCGTAGAAATGTACAAGATGACAATGAGCTATATGACTGCCATATAACGTCATTTCACCCTTTACAACACAGTCCACTGCATTATCATACCAACAATACCATAACATTCCACACATTGACCAAAACACCATACATCAATATCATTTCACACCAAGTTTACCCTTTATATGTCCACATTAACACTACGTCACAATTACCCTATCAAGTCATCTCAGTACCTTTCATAACAACACATGAACAACAATCCATACTTGATACCATTCAAAATACCTCTAGTATACTCCTTTGAAGTCATTCAAAAGGTACTATAAGTTGATAATTGCATCCATGAAGGGTATAAGGGCTTCGGGGGGTCAAAGGGATGCAAAAACAAGTAATTCGGGGTTCTGGACTGACCTGCGAATCCAACTGCGCCCCCAGGTGACCTTTGGCAGTAGCCAGAGGCACCTGCGAAGTCACCTGCGCCCGCAGGTGCTTCGTCTGCGAGGGCGGGTGCCCGTTTGGGCCAAAAAAGGTCTCTTTTGGGTCTTTTTATGCAATGAATGGTCCATGATCATAACTAAAGTTCTCTTGACATATTTTAGATCATCTTGGATCCCAAAAATAAGCCATGGTTTCACAACACACATGAACATCACCAAAACCACACTTTTCCTTCAATACACCACCAAATCTATGCACAATTTTGCAATAACAATTCCAAACATTATGTACAAGAATAAAACAAGTTAAGGCTATAATCACATCTCACATGTCAATATTGAACTGATCAAGTTCACTTCCTTCAAGACCACAAGTCTACTTTCTAGTTTACAAGACAAAACCCTTCACAGATTAAGCAAACATAAATTGTTTCACACATAGTGAGCTTCTCACACTTCACCAACATAACCAACATGATATACACCATATTCCATGCATATAATATATTAAATCATAAATATAAACACTTACCAAAGCTTGCAAAATGATGATCTTGTCCAAAGAGGAAGGCTTAGGGTTTGTGTGTAGAGAGAAAGGTTTGGAAAAATCTAGAAAAGGGCATGTGTATTGATAAGAATAAAAATCTGATTTTTCCTTCACTTTATATAGTACTAATGGTCCTCCTTAGCCAATTAAATGCATGTTGGCTTGGTCAACACAAGAATGGATCTTTTCCATCATTTGGGCCATGTCTTCCATGTAATTTTGGGCCTCATTTAAGCCCAATGGCACATGACTCCTTTAAGCCCAACAATTTAATGCATAATTCACCAATTCTCTCATGTTTAAATATTTTCATGAATGTTACGGTAATCAACTAGACTCAGAAACATACGGGGTGTTACATTTTTTTATATGTTCTTGAGTCCAGGATCTATCGGAAACAGATTCTCATCTATGATGTAGGGGTAAGGTATACTCTTCTTTCCTCAAACCTCACTTGACGAGACTATACTAAATATGTTTATGCTTATCTATGTTTAGCTTGATTATGAATGAATTTGTAGTCTATTTATACATCAGAAATAATCAGGTGCTTATTGTGTCCATTATGATAGATATTTTTTTACATCTTGTTGAGCTCAGGATCTATCGGAAAGGGATTCTCATCTATGATGTAGGGGTAAAGTATACTCTTCTTTCCTCAAACCTCACTTTGCAAGACTATAATGAATATGTTGTTGCATTTTTATTTTTTTTATGTTTGTGTCCCGGAACAATTATTAGGGTACTAAAAATGATGATTGAGCCCTTAACAGAGTTTTACTATTGTTTATCGAAGTCTCTTTCTTGCATTTATTTTGATATTCACTTAATATTGAAGCCACAAGTTTTTGTTTTTGGATTTAGCATTATCTATGTTTAGCTTGCCTATGAATGAATTTGTAGTTTATTTATACATCTGACATAATCGTGTTGTGCTATTATGGTGGATATTTTTGTCATGCGTATTCACAGGTTACAATATATAAAAACACGAAGATTCTCCGCAAAATAGTGAGCAACTTTTTTGTTCTTCCTAATAGATATAATTGTTACTTTGTAGATTTTATTCTTCAGGTGATGCACACGTTTGTGAGGTTTTTCTCAGTTCACATTGTTGTACGATTTCTATATAACTTGGAGGTGATCCATCCGTACATGGCTATATTAGTCGTTGAAACTTGGAATGTATGCATTCTATATCCAATATTCTCAATATTGTGTTATTTCTTTTGTTCATCACTAATCACAATAGATTTTAATAGAGTCCGGAGCTTAAAGGCTAACTTTTTTCATCAAACATTCCAAAGGGACAAGGAAGAAATAAAAAATTCCAAACCTGCAAAGGTTTGACCTTTCTCACAACTCACAGAAAAAAGTTGACGGACGTCAGTTATATAAAGCTTTATAAGGCATGAAGAAAGACACGCCTTGCAAGGTACAAGCAGTCCCACGCCTTAGCCCTTAGCACTTGGCCTCTCCATTATAATTTTTATTTCCATTATAAACAAAAAACAAAGCAAATAATAAATCGTCCCCTTCATTAATAGTCCTTACAATGAGAAGACCAACAATGCATGTTTATGATGCACTAAGTGGCCCTTGTGTAATAGTCACACAAGTCTCAATATTTTCAAAAAAATAGGAACTTTATACAACTGTTATATAAGATGATATTAACAAAATTGCAAATCTAATTTAAAATTAATTCTCTAATTCGTATTCGAATTATTCGATATTTGTAAGTATTCAAAAAAAAAAACTCTTCTCGCAATAGGCGTGGTTCTCTTAATTATATATTTTATTTGGCTTGCAAAACTCTTTGACTAATATTTGGTTTGTTTTTTTTATAATGGAAAGGCTAAGCGCTAAGGGCTAAGGCGTGGGACTGCTTGCACCTTGCAATGTGTGGATTTCTTCACGCCTTATAAATCTTTATATAACTGACGTTCGTCAACTTTTTTCTGTAAGGCGTGAGGAAGGTCATGCCTTTGCCTGTTTGGAATTTTTGATTTCTTTGTTGCCCTTTAAAATTTTTGATGAAAAAAGTTATCTTTTAAGCTCCAGACTCTATTTTAATATGCTATTGGTAGAAGTAATTACTTGGTTCTCCATTTGTAACTTTTTATTCACTCTTTTAAGTTCTATATATGTAAGTTATGGTTAAGAATATTAATAGCTTCTACCTGTAGCTTCTTTCCAGTGCCCCTTCTTATTGCTTTATTCTCAGTAACGTTTAAAATGTTTATGTAATGTTGATGTTGCTAAATTTATTAAAGTAAAGACCATATATGTTCATACATATCCACTCTGGGGCACATTTACTTTCTGATTTTTGCTCAATATCTATAGCAGTAAATTTTCCTTGAAGACAACTATGATATTTCTAGATGAGATGATTGATTGTCCTTGGCAATTTGGCTTTCTATAACATCTACTTCAGAACCCCGAAGCTTACCTCCTAAGATGCAAGACTATTTGCATCTCGATTACTCGTTTCTATGCCTGATTAGTTTGATTATTGTTACTTATCGTTGATCATGTTCATCTTACTTAGACTGGTATATTAAATTTGTGTAGGGCTGTTTCTGTTCATTCTTTCTCTCTATAAATGGTTTTAAGAATTCTTCAGAAATCTATTGGATAAAGTCTTTGATTGTATTTCTGGAAAATCTTTTGATTTTACCTGTTAACTGTAAATTTCTAAAATAGTTTGTTGATTTTGTTCGACAGTGAAAGCTTTTATTTTTAAATTATTCTTATCAGTAGTGGAAGGGTGTCTCAAATCTAGCGAGATTAAGAAACCTTATTTATCTTTCAAACCAAAGAATGTTAAAAATAAATTTAATTTTGATGCAAGACTGTAGCTTGTATTGTTGTTAATGGCACAGTTCACATGTCTTAGTAAGACATACTATTTTAAACGTTGAGAGAGGTGCTATTGCCTTTTCTCTTCATGTTTCCCGTTACTAATGTAATTGTTGCCTACTAATATGACCAGAAAAAAAAAGAGAAGCTTTGGAGGTCTGTTCACTCTATACTGTTTTTTGACAAAAAATAATACTGTAGTGGAGTACACTGTATGTATATTTTGCCTCTTTGTACTTTAGATTCAACTTTTTGGGAGCATATGCTCTCTTAAAATATATACTTCCTCCGTTTAAAAAAGAATGACCTATTTTGACTTGGCACGAAATTTAAGAAAAAAAAGAAGACTTTTGAATTTTGTGGTCCTAAATTAAAGTTATGTCAAATGTACCAAAATGCCTTTTAATCTTGTGGTCTTAAACATGCCACGTGGAAAATTGAAATTAAAGTATTGCCAAAAAAGGAAAGGGGTCCACGTGGAAAGTTGAAATTAAAGTATTGCCAAAAAAGGAAAGGGGTCATTCTTTTTAAAACAAACTAAAAAGGAAAGTAGGTCATTCTTTTTGAAACGGAGGGAGTACTTTTTAGTATCTGTTAAGACTTTTGTAGAGTTTTCTTGTAGTAAGATGATAATCTGATACGTGATGCAGTGATCAACCGAGCACCAACTTTGGTGGAGATATAGACAGAGCCACATAGGAAAGCAAACAAGTTCACCCAGGTTTGGTGTTTGATGATTACATGATTTATATGTTTGGATTTTCAGGCCATAGAAATTGCACCTGGTTCCAATTCAAGAGGAAAAGAATGGAACTTGAAAACAAAATGATTAGTTCGTGAAGTTTTATAACAAATCATTTGTTTATCTTCTGAATAATAAAATCAAGCTAGCCACAGAGATTGTGTCTCTGTTAGATATATAATATATAGTTCTAAAGTTTGTGCATAATGTGTTACTATCTTGAAGCCTTTTTGATGTTGGCATGCTAAGGTGTGCCATGCAATTTTTTTTGTTAAACTTTTTGGGTATTTTTTATTTGTAGTATTTTAATATGTGATTGAATTGGAAAGAATTAAAGACTTGTAACGTAGTCGTGTCATCATTTCCACTTACTGCACATAAAAATGGTCTACTGTACATGTACATAGAAGTCTTCTTTTCCATGGTTAGCTATATATATACACACACGGTATAATGATAATATTTTTTCTTGGGGCTAGGGGTAGGGGAAGGGGAAAATGGGAGGGGATTACAATATGGGGGGATCCAACCTTCACCAATAAGGTGGAAGTTCAGATAGCTAACTAGCTGAGCTACTAAGATTCCTTATATGATGGGGATCAATGTTAATTGAATACGAATTAATTTTCTAAAAGTATTCTAAAATTAGTAAAGGAGTATCGTAACCATTTGTTATTTGACTATAATTCTAAAATAAGAATCCTAAAACCAATATACTAAACATGTAACCCACGTTAGTTTACCTGGTTCATTGCTTTTTGTTCAACATAAGAAAATTCTGGCAGCGAATTGAAGGAGTAAAATTAGACTCCTAACTAAATACTATTTCTAAACTTTGGTGTATAGATAAGATCTACTGCTATAATTCTTTGGGTTTAACAGTTGTTTATTATTCTTTTTTTCATCTAACTTGGTGTTTCTTCCAAATACCATTTGTGGCAACTTGGGTGAAGATTGAGATGAAGAATCCGATAGTTAGATATAATTCAATGAAACAAAATTTTGTATTGAATATTTTCTGTTTCTTTTGTCTTTTAGATATTTTTTATGCTTCGGACATTGATGGAATCTATAGTTGAATAATAACTGAATAAACTTTGTAATGAATATCGAAAAAGATGTTTGCTAGGCGTAAACCCGTCAACCGGGCCGGTCGGGATGCTTACTGGGCCGGTCTGGGCTGGGCCCAACAGTAATTTAAGACCAAACGGCCTAGCACCGGCCCATTAATGCATTTTACATGGGCCGGGCCGGGCCGGGTCCCGACTAAAAAAAATTTGAACGTTGATTATTTTTAATATAATACAACTAAAAATACGACTTTAAAGAATATACATACATATTTACATTCAATAGATACTACTTTAAAGAATATACATACATATATATATATATATATTCAATATATACTACTTTAAAAAATATACACATGTATTTACATTCAATAAATACTAGTTTAAAGAATATACATACATATATACATTCAATATATACTACTTTAAAGAAATACATTCAATATATACTATTTTAAAAAATATACACATGTATTTACATTCAATATATACTAGTTTAAAGAACATACATACGTATTTACATTCAATATATACTATTTTAAAAAATATACACATGTATTTACATTCAATAAATACTACTTTAAAGAATATACATACGTATGTACATTCAATATATACTACTTTAAAGAATATACATATGTATTTACATTTAATATATACTAGTTTAAAGAATATACATACATACATATATACATTCAATATGTACTACTTTAAAGAATATACATACATATATACATTCAATATATACTACTTTAAAGAATATACACATGTATATACATTCAATATATACTATTTTAAAAAATATACATACGTATGTACATTCAATATATACTACTTTAAAGAAATACATTCAATATTTACTATTTTAAAAAATATACACATGTATTTACATTCAATATATACTAGTTTAAAGAATATACATACGTATGTACATTCAATATATACTACTTTAAAGAATATACATATGTATTTACATTTAATATATACTAGTTTAAAGAATATACATACATATATACATTCAATATATACTACTTTAAAGAATATACATACATATATACATTCAATATATACTACTTTAAAGAATATACATATGTATATACATTCAATATATACTATTTTAAAAAATATACATACGTATGTACATTCAATATATACTACTTTAAAGAATATACATACATATATATACATTCAATATATACTACTTTAAAGAATATACACATGTATTTACATTCAATATATACTAGTTTAAAGAATATACATACATATATACATTCAATATATACTACTTTAAAAAATATACATACGTAGGTACATTCAATATATACTACTTTAAAGAATATACACATGTATTTACATTCAATATATACTACTTTAAAGAATGTACATACATATTTACATTCAATATATACTACTTTAAAGAATATACATAGATATATACATTCAATATACAACAACATATACTTTTATACTATTATATTAAAAGTATTGAATTCATACAAGATATTCAATTTAAATTTTAAATGAAAAAAATATGTAAAGAGTAAATGAACTTAATATTTGATTGATTGCAAGATGTTTCAAAACTTACAAGTTACAAGGTTGCAATTACATTTCACTAATTTCACAAAGTTAAATTGAAAAATGAAAATTCAATTGATTAATTGTAAATTCTACAAATTTTTCATCATTTTTTCCAATTCACCCATGTTAACATTAACGGAAATTGGTTGTGGATTGTCAAAATCAATGGCACTAAAGCCATGCATTGGACTTGATTGTGTTGAATTCTCTCTTGAAGTCATTATTTCTTCAAGATCTTCTTCGTCTTCCGGCTCCACGAACATTCCTTGATTTCGTCGTTCTGCTCTAATCCAATCTCACATTCATGGCATTGCCTCCCAATGAGTGTCGGTTGTCTCCAATCTGCTGTCGTCCTTGACTAAAAGCGCTCTTTGATGCCACGGTTGACATTGGAACATTCAATATATCTCTAGCTAATCTTGAAAGTACAGGATATTGTCTTTCATTATTCTTCCACCATTCCAGCGTGTTGATTCTACCTCTAGGATCCTCTGTAGGCTGCATAAGATAATACTTAAGCTCTTCCCGACTTACGGTTCTTTGCGATGAAGGCTGCAATCTATTCCAAACAGATAGATCAGAAACACAATAAGCAGGCATATTATGTGCCTGTCTTTTAGAAGATGATGGTTCCTCAGAAGGATGGGGAGCGGGGGTCGGTGTAATGTGTGACGGTAAAGCATTGTCAAGTAAATCAGCATAATGATTGTATAATGTGTTCATGTAACTATTCGCATCAGACATAGCCGTAAACAAAGAAGGTTCTTCATTAGCTTTTACTCCTAAAACAGAATAAATAAGAGAAGTAAATTCAGACATAGTATTATATTTCATACATGGATTTATTATAGCACCAACTAAGAAAATAGGGGGAAGCGAAAAAAAATATTTTTTAAATTTATCAATCATTGCCTCAATAGCATATTTGTACCCTGGTTTAGACTTATACTCGTTAAGCAATAAAGAAATGTCGGCTAAATAAGCTAAAATATTACAAGCAGTAGGATATTAAGCACCAGAAAATTCAACCGTAGCTAGATAAAATTTTTGCAAAAAATTAACAATATCATCAATTTCAGCCCAATCTGAATTTTGTAACATACAATTGGGAAAATCACTAGCAAATTGGTTAAAAGTCATAGTAATAGGAACTTTATAAATGTTGCAAGTATTTAAGAAATCATACGTAGAATTCCATCTAACATCTATTTCTTCAGGCATTAATCTCGGTCTAAGTCCATTTTCCTGACATTTTCTTTTAAATTCGGTAAGTCTAATTTTTCTATTATTTTCTTGAATAAAGCCAACTGCAAGTCTAATTTTTTCAATAGCAGGCTCAAAAAAAGCAAGACCATCTTTTACAATTAAATTATAGATATGGCAAGCACACTTAACATGAAATATTTCGGGTAACGGTAGAGAAAGTTCAGTTTTTAACAACTCAATAGCAGCGTTGTTGTTAGATGCATTATCAAAAGATATACATAAAACTTTACGGTCAATACCATAATATCTTGCAACTTTTGTAATAGATTCAGAAATAAATTTTCCAGTGTGTCTACGGTCTTCATCATACAAAAATGCTAAAATACGTTTTTGCATAACAAAATTACTATCTACCCAATGATAAGTAATTGTAAAATAATCATTTTTATTAATAGCACGACCAAGATCAGAAGTTAAAACAACTCTACATGAAAGATTTTTTAATAATGCAGATAAATAGTAAACATATTGTGCATGGAGTCTAAAAATATCGGACCGACAAGTACTTCTAGGAATACCCTCAAACATAGGATTATAAATTGCCTGAATATAATGAATAAAAGCTTCAGAAGAAGCAAAAGAGAAAGGAGAACAACCCACAACTATCATTTTGGCTAATTCTTCACGATCCTTCATTTTACTATAATTCTTAACTAATTGACCGATTTTTGGGTTCAATCTAGTTTGACTTGGGCCTCCAACTGTCCCACTACCAGTTACCTGAGCTAGCTCTATTGGGTGGATCTCGGTCAAATGTCTCGACAACTGACCCGTACCTCCTTTATTACCCCCGGTCTTATGCTCGTATTTTTTTTGACAAAGACCGCATTCAACCTTAGTGATTCCTTCTATTCGAGTAAAAAAATTCCACACAACACTAGTTTTTTTACGAGATCTTACAGCGGGCCGGGGAGGAAGATTAACCGATTCAGATTGAACGTTAACATTACCAGATTCGGGTGTAACATTAACATCATCATCATTTTCATCTACATCAACAGAGTCTACTTCATTCTCTTCTTCTATACCATAATTTTCTTGAGCCTCAAAATAATTCATATCGTGAGCACCTACACGTATTTCATTCTCAAATGGTTCGCTAATTGGTACCGGAGGCACATGAGTATATCGAGTATTTGAACTACCTCTACCGGAACCAATTTGTTTCTTACTACCACTACCACTACCACTTCCGGGACAAAAATTTCTAACACTTTTACCGACTTTCCTTAATTTATCCATATTACAAATTAAACTAATAATTATTCAAAAAACACAAAAACAATCCAAATAAATATTCAACAAATAATACACTAATTAAAAATTAAAAGTAAGAGATGGAACGACAATACCAAATTTTTGAAGTATTCGAAAGTTGGTCAATTGAGTACTTTTGGAAACTTCTACGTAGTATTTGTAATTGCAAATAATAAAATATAATAGAACACTTTATGAGATAATTTTAGCAAATTTGAGAGAGAATGAGAATTGAGATTGTAGAAAATATTTTTTGAAATGGTATGTATTTATAGAAAAAAAAAATTTGAATTAAATTTTTTTTTTTTTTTAAAAATAAAGCCTTAAAAGGCTGATTTGGCCGTCGGGTCAACGGCATTATAGCCGTTGGGACTCAACGGCTATATCAGCCTTTTGCAGGCCCAACAGTTAAAAAAAAAAATAATTTTTTTTTTTATTATTATACCGGGCCGGACCGGGCCGGTGCACCGGTGGGCCTGGTCCGGTTTTTTTAATGGGCCGGTCCACCTGTCCAAAAAAAAAAAGTCCGGCCCAGCCCTCCTATAACCCCCCCGGCCCCCTACGTTACGGCCTCTAACTGGGCCGGTCTAAATGGGCCGAAACCGATCCGACCCTGCCCAATTGCCACCCTTAGCTAGGCGTATGATAACAGGAGGATCCTTTCAAAGTAGTTGTTCGAAGATAACTTTCATCTTTTTACTTAGTTTTATTGTTTCTAGAACGCTTAATAATGTGTTTGTCTTTTATATGGCCATATCTCCTGTGAGATGTACTAGTGGCTCAATGAAGACGACACTTGAATGAGATAATGAAAATGGTGAATGCACATGTTATACAATAGATCTACAAATTAAATCTATCATGATGTCAAGGTAAATTGTTACGCAGTGTTCTTTAATTTCTTGTGATTAAGTTTGCCGAATTTGTTGAAACAATGAACGTACAATGTCAAGCTTATGTAAGTTGATTATAATATAACATATACGTTAAGATTTGTGTAGATGGAAATAGCTCCACATCAATACTATGAGGACTTGTGTTACATGTTGAAGTCATTGTCGAAGTCAATATTTACGATTTTCTGAACTCTATAATGTAGTACAATAATTTTTCTGTATTAATTTCTCTAATCATTTAGCTACATAGCTAAAATTAATAATTATCAACAATTGACAATGTGTTCTCCTTCTTTGATAATTTCTTGTGCATTTTCTCTTAATTGATATCTTTCTTATCGAAAAATAAAATTGATACACACGTGCAATGCACGTACCCTAAACTAGTCCATATAAAAATGTCTTAGGCCATAAATCGATGAGACTTGAACCCAATATCTTATTATAATGCACCATGATTCAAACCTAATGTCTGATAGGCCATAATACGATGGACTTTAACCCAACATCTCATCATCATAGTGCATCAAAACTCAAATATGATGTCTTATCCTCTTGGTGACTTATAACTTCAAACTACCTTCTTACCTTTAACTGTTGGCATAATAGACCAAATATATTAGGACTTAGCCCCGAGCCTTTTGAAAATATTATGATTACCTTTAGTGATTATATCAATCAACATTAGCCATCATCTTATTTTAATTAGTGTTCTCGAACTAACAAATATCAGAACATAAAAAAATTAAAACTATCCATGAACGAAGTATGAAGTAAACTAGGTGATCATCACATGAAGATAAATGAATACACTGTTATATATAGTAATTTTCCAATAAAGTTTCGGACCACTTTAAAATCCAATTAGCTAATTGTATCTGCCAGTAAATAGTTAGTGACTTTCTCCCCCTAAACATATATTTGATAGATAATACCAAATCAATAATTAATAAAAATAAGATCACAATTCACATCATCATATGATCCTACGAATCAGTCTAACAAAGTAAAAGGATAATCACATATTGCAGTAATGTCACTTTGTAAATATATACATATGATACTATTACCTTTATTAATTAGCACCTAATTAGCAATACGAGGAATCTTTTTTTTTTTTTTTCCATTATAGCCATCTTAATTAATAAAATAACTTTTAACAATGGATAAATGAGACACATACCTTCACTAGCTTTGGCTCCATAAATCCCAGAGAGGTACTACTATAATATTCTAAACTTAATTGGAAAATTAGAGACTCGATAACATGTTATAAACTAATATAACAAGAACAAGAATAACAAATAGGGAGAAGAGGGAAGTTCTTATTTATCTTGAGTGATTTCTTGAGAGGTGGATTACAATGAAGGAAAACTCTTTTATTTATAGGGGAAAATTAACTTGGTCCTAACGTTAGGGTTCCTAACTTTTCTCAAAAGAAAAATAAAGATAGACATTCACTATAATACAAATATATTTATAACAAAATTAGTAGTAAGCTGTTTCTGATAAAATTTGGGTTAGTATCATCCATTTTACCTATATATTTTTTGTGAAAAGTAGAAATACAAAAAGAGAAGGAATTAAAATAAAGAAGAGGAGAAGGAGGTTAGAAAGACGAAGGAAAAACTAAAACAGAGAAGAGGACGTAATTTGAAGAAATGAAAGTCAAAGAAAATGGCTCCGACCCCTAATGGATAAGCTTATAGGTCCTTGCCAGACTAGTTTCTTAACGAACAGACAAGCTGATGAGAACGCTATTGTAATCTAGGAAATTATTAATCAATTTGGGAGGATGAAAGGGAAAAAGGGGAACTTTCTTATGAAAATTGATCTTGAAAAGATATTTGACAAATTTGTATGGTCTTTTGTTAGACATACCCTCAACTATTTGAACTTCCCGCCCAATTTTGTCAACCTTATTATGTCATGAATTTGCACTAGTTCCATCTCTATATTAATAAATGGGAACAGAACAAAGGTTTTTTTGTCCCTCTAGGAGTATTCGCCAAGGAGATCCTATGCCACTCTAGTAATCGCCAAGGCGATTCTATGCCACCCTATATTTTGAACTCATCCTTTGTACGGAAGTTCTTTCTCATAATATTAATGATGCCGTCTCCTCTAAAATATGGGACCCCATTAAAATCTCGAGGCACGGGCCATCCCTATCCCATCTTTTCTTTGCTGATGATTTGCTCCTTATGTCTACTGAAGACTTCAATAGCTGTAGGAATATTCAGTCAACCCTTCGCAACTTCTGCTCTTGGTCAGGTCAAAATAGCAACCACAACAAATCAAATTTTTTTTCTCTCATAATTGCTCTGAATCAGCCCAACAAAGAACCTCCACTATCTTCAACATTAAGGCTAGTAAAACTTTCGGCAAGTACCTTGGCTTCCCTATTTTCACTAAAGGTCCTACCAAAAGTGATTATCAGTTCATCTTGGAAAATCTCAAATCCAAATTAATGGGGTGGAAAACTAAGTTCCTAAACATCGCAGGTAGAATGACTCTGGAAATATCATCTCTAAATAGCATTTCTAACCACATAATGCATTATATCAAGCTTCCCGTTCACATTATCAAACAAATAGACAAAGTTTAACGGAACTTTATTTGGGGCACAACGGATACAAAAAGGAAACTCCACTTTCTTAAGTGGACTACCCTTGTTTACCATAAAGATCAAGGGACACTTGGTATACAAAAGTTCAGCCATAAAAATAAAGCTCTAATCTCCGCACTTGCCTGGAGACTCAGCCAAAATTCTAAATCCCTTTGGGCTACTCTCCTCATTAATAAATACACTAATAGTTTCTAGTGGGATTTTTAATTAAGGATGACAAAAAAGTTTGAAAATTAAAAAAAGGTGACACAAGTTTTAATTATTGAGTAGAAGTGACAATTTTGTCATTAGTTTTAATGACATGCAACAATTGCTGGAAGTTGCTGTAGCAACTTCGACTGTTGCTGCAGCAACTATCGTAGTTGTTGTAGCAACTTCCTAATGACTACTTAACAAAAAATTTGACTTGGATTGGTCAAACTTGTCACCAATTTTAATTTCAACACTTTTTTGTCACCTCCTTCTCAATTCTTTCTAGTATCTCTGAAACTAATAATCATTTCCAAGCGACCAACTCTATTTGGAAGAATTCTATGGAGGGTTGGGCCTTTAATGTACCCACTAGAAGCTAGGGGATGGAAAAAAATAAACTTATGGACTGATATATGGATCCCTACCCTCTAGATTCCTTAATTTATGGACCCCTTAATATCAACAATCTAAATATGAGAGTTAACAATATCCTTATTAACGGGTGCTAGAATTTAGATGGGCTTTCTTATAAGCTTTCACTAGACCTTGAACTTAAAATAAAATCGATTTCCATCCCCCCAAAAATAACTCTACATACTTCCAAAGATGGGCTCTCACTTCTAATGGGCTGTTTTCTACGAAGAGTGCTTATCTTCGTCTTATGGAGCCTTCCTTAAGCATTAGCAATATGAGGAAAAATTTCTCTTGGGTTTGGAAATCTCAATGCCCAAACAAAATAATAATTTTCATTTGGCTGTGTCACCACGGTAGACTTCCGACATGTCATTACTTAACTCGATTGACATGGATATTGAACGACATTGTATCATGTGTAATCAGCCTAAAACCATCACCCACATTTTTCTTCAATGCAAACATGTCCATGTTTTTTTGGGGAAAATTAAACATGACTCTCCCATCCACCAGGTGGCTCAGCTGCCTGACGACCAGTGGTTGGAGAGCTGTACGAATATTAGTACGACCAAGATTAACAGAATTCTTAACTTGAAAAAATCCTTCCCCTTTTATATCTGTAATATCTGGTTTACCAAGAACCATAACTACCATAACAATACTAAGATCGATATCCCTACTTCCACCCCCTTTGAACATGCAACAAAATTCATCCAACTAACTAAGAATAATTTAATTACTAAACAACAAGAGGTGCAGTCCCGGATACCACCCAAGAGAGGCCTAAGACTTAAGATAGATGGTTCCTTTAATCACACTACAAAATCTGGAGGAGCAGGGGGAGTAATTTGAAATAGTGAAGGGCAATGGGTGATAGGCTTTAGTGCTAGGATTAATGTCACGTCCCTTTTGGAAACTGAATTGACTCCCCTATTTTTTGGTCTTATATTGGCTAACAGATTGCAGATTACACACTTGAAGATAGCTACAGATTCACTTGAGGTAATCAATATGCTTGACCATGGCTCAGAGACTAACAATCTCATTTACTCTTGCACGGATCTTCTCTACAGGATGGGGAACCCTCTGATGAAGAATGAATCAAGACTCCTCAACAGAGTAGGAAACAAGCTAGTTAAAGAGGGAAAGAAGCTGGATGTTGATCACCTTTTTGAAGAATGGACAGTTTCCTCGATGTTTGTTAGGAGCTTGCGTAAGGCAGATATTGAAAAAACTTTTGTAGGGCATGTAATCCTCCCTAGTTATTATGGATGTGTTAATAGTACTAGGCCAATACTTTCTCTTGCTAGCTCTTTGTGTAGCTATTACTGTTTCTTATGATGCATAATAAAAATAAATAAATCCTTTTTTCTACCCAAAAAAAAAGAAAGTGGACTGACAAGAGGGCCCGACCAAAATACTTTTCACAAACATAAGGTGCCCTCATACAACTATAGCTGGTTGTACATCATCCATTTTAAAATTAAATTCAGTTCGTGTATATAAAATCAAATCAGTGGAAGGTCTTGTAAGTGGTACGTTTAATATATTTCATCCGTTCCAATTTATGTGAAGGTATTATTATTTAAAAAATTAAATAATTTTTTCTCGTAACAGACATGTAAAGCATATTACTTATTTCGGTTATCCCTTCCAACCAAAGAAGGTAAATTTATAATTTTCTCAAACTTCTAAAAAAATTTAAATTATTAACTATATTGACTTATAAAATGAGTGTTATTTCCAAAATATAAATTTTAATCCTCATACTCCGAACACCTTCATATTTGCAGTGTGACCTGGTCTAATGATAAGCCGTTGTGTGAAGAAAGGCACATGGACTGAAGAAGCAGATCTTCTGTAGAAAAAATACACAGAGAAGTTTCCGTCAGAGCCGGTAAAGAAATTTTACATTATCACTATATTTTAACCTATTACAATAACATATATTTTCATTTATTTTTAACTTATAAATTCTATAAGTTCAATTTTTAAAAGTCTTAATATTGAATCATTATTTTTTTTAAATTATGGGTTTAAATATATTATTTATTTGCAATTTTAGTGAATTTTTCTATATAAATTTATGTTTCGTGGTAAAAATATTGAGTTAAAGATGAACTCGATTTTTGAATGTTGCATTGACCGCTACCCTATTATAAACAATTACATACTTATAGTTTCCTTAGGTTTGTGATGGGATGGATGAGGAGTACTTTTAGCTAGAAGTGTCGAGTTCGAATCTTATGTATACATGGAATTAATTCTAATCGGTTGCTTTTTCTCCTTTAATGGCCTTACGCAGTATGAATTCATACTAGCTAGCAGAGACCGTAATGTTGGTATCGACTAACGAACAATGGGTGAGAAATCAAAAATAATGTGTAACACCCCGTAGATTTCCGAACCAAATTGATTTCCGTGATATACATGGAATTAATTAAACATGCATGAGATTTTTGAGGAATTACACATAAAAGTGTTGGGCCAAATTAATATATGCAAAAGGGCTTAATTTAAGCCCAAATGCATGGCCCAAATGGAAAAAAAAAAGATCCATTCTTCCATTTGACCCATTTGACCCATTTGACCCATTCAACATGATAATTAATGTTGATAAAGGATAAGAAGAGACTTGAGGGCCTATATATATAAGCATGAAAATCAGATTTTTATTCCATTGGACACCCATGCTTTGTCTAGAATTTTCCACAACATTTGCTCTCTTCAACCAAACCCTAAAACCACCATTTGAGGGCAAGATCATCCATTTCCAAGCTTTGGTAAGTATTTATTATGATGGATTAATAGATTTCATGCATAATATATGGTGTATCTTATGTTGGTTATGTTGGTGGAGTATTGAGAAGTTCACAATAGGTGAAATGTTACATGTTGCTAAATCGGAGGGTGGTTGTCTTGTAAACTTGACTATGGACTTGTGGTTTTGAAGAAAATGAATTTGATGGATTCCATATTGACATGTGAAGATGTGATTATAGTATTACCTTGTTTTATTTTTGTGTACAATGTTTGGAATTTGTATTGTGAAGTTGGTTATGGATTTGATGATGTAATGTAAGGAAAGTGTCGTTTTGGTGATGTTATTGCGTGTTGTGAGACCATGGCTGATTGTTGGCATATAAGATGATCAAATATATGTTAAAATAAGTTTGGTTATGATCATGGACCATTCATTGCATAAAAATACCCCAAAAAGACCATTTTGGACCAAAACGGGTATCCGCCCCGGCAGACGGAGGCACCTGCGGGCGCAGATGCCAACGCAGATTCCTCTGGCTACTGCCAAAGTGCATTAAGGGCACAGGTCAGCCACCTTCGGGCGCAGGTGGCAACACAGGTCAGCCCCCGGGTCCGATTTTGTGTGTTTTCGTATCTAGTTGACCCCCGAAAGCCCCGATACCCTTTATGGATATAATTAGCAACTTGTGATGTCGTTTTAATGACTTTAAAGTATCGTATGAAGGTATGTTGGACTATGGAAAGTATGTATTGTTGTTTATATGTTGTTATGAGGCACAATGACATAAGTAAATGTGACGGAATGATAATGCGAAAGCATAAAGGGTAAGTGTGATGAGGAATGACATTGACTTATGGGGTCTTGGTCAATGTGTGAATTGTTATGGTATTGTTGGAATGTCGATGAAATAATGATATTGTAAGAGGGTGAAATGACGTTCTAAGGCAACTATATGATTCATTGTGATATTTATACGTTTGTAAGAGAGTTGGTTGTTAACATGAACTTTGTTATGTACTTGTATTGTAGAGTAAGACGTAAGGAAGGAGCTGGACCATTGTATTTCCATATAATCTTGTGCATTCATAGTGAGACGCTAAGGTATGTAAGATTATTCTTCTATATCCTTCTGTAGCATGTGGTGTTCACATTGTCATAGCACTCATTTGATTCCGAAGTGCTCTAAGGTATTCCGTATTCGGTAGTTGGCTAATGTTACTCATATGTTTCTTATTCACTGGTCAATGGTGAATCATATGACTCATGCCCATTAGTTGACTCGTGTTCATTGGATAACATGTCAAAAGTTCCAAATGTTCTAAGGTATTGCATCTCCGGTTAGTGTACGGTGGATATCTACATGTGTCTTATTTAATGCTCATTGTCCTAAGGTTTCAAAAGTGTTCTATTCCAAAGGGGTTCTATAGTATTCCAACTAAGGTTGATATATATTGTTATTCATATGTGTTTGACTCTTAGACGAATCATGACCCACTTAGTTCTTATTTATGGACGAAAGTTCTTACGTTGTCATATGTGGTAAAGTCTAAGAGACCTATCTCAACAAGAGTAATGAGGTAAAAAGGACTTGTTAGTCGAATAGCATTACGCCAATCATGTCATGACCCAAAGTTCCAATAGAGTTATACATATGTCTCATATTTATTATTTATGTTCCAAAAGTCCAATGAGGTTATGTTCCACGGTTCCCATGGTGGTTATACTCATGTCCCTTGTTCATGGATTATGGTCCAATGGTATCAATAGTGTTATGTTGCTAATACTGTTATGTTTTTCACAATGTTTATTCACATATCTCTCACCCATTGGTTAATGATCCCAAGCTTCAAGGAAAGTTGCCATAACGTTGAAATTTATAAAAGAACTATCTCAAGAGGGTAATAATGTAAAAGTACCAATCTCATGAGAGTAATAAGAGAGGCGATGTGCAAGTTAGTATAATTATTCCTCATAGTGAAGATGTGAATCTCATGAAGTGAAGTGAAGTGAGATGTGTATATAAGTGTGAGCTTTAGTATCATAATCTCTAAGGTATCACTCTCATAACAAGGTCAAGGAATTAAGTAATGCAAATGGTTACTTTATGTTATGTTTCATTGAGAATGGATTACAATCTAAAGGGTATAAGTTCAAGATGGAATAATCCCAATAGTATGTTATATTTATATATGATAGCCCACCAAAGGTGGATGTCCGGTATTATATTTATATATTATAGCCCACTAAAGGTGGATGTCCGGTATTATATTTATATATGATAGCCCACTAAAGGTGGATGTCCGGTATTATATTTATATATTATAGCCCACTAAAGGTGGATGTCCGGTATTATATTTATATATGATAGCCCACTAAAGGTGGATGTCCGGTATTATATTTATATATGATAGCCCACTAAAGGTGGATGTCCGGTATTATATTTATATATGATAGCCCACCAAAGGTGGATGTCCGGTATTATATACATATATATTATAGCCCACCAAAGGTGGATGCCCGGTATTATATACAGATATATTATAGCCCACCAAAGGTGGAGGTCCGGTACTAACTAATTGAGTGAACGGTAATGAAAGTATAGATCTAAATAAACAGGAAGATGGTTATAAGAAAGTGATAATGATGCGACCGATTGATCAAGTAATGAGACTAATAGAAGTAATGAACATGGTTCCACATATTCAGGACGGAGGTATATCCATATTGATTATTCTTTTACGTTTAATTTCTTGGAAGTACTTATGTATTATTGTAGTTTCATATGGACTTACATACTCAGTACTTTATTCATACTGACCCCTTTTGGGGACTTACCTTACATGCTGCAGGCACAGGTGTTAGTAGATCTCCGCAATAGGCGACGAGATATCCGCAGATTGTTGGTGAGCTCCAGTTGATCCGGGGCTTTTCCGAGTCATTATGCATATTGGTTTGAGTTTGTATATGAGTATAGAGCGGGGTGTGTCCCGACTCTAGGTTTGTCATAGTCATGTATCTGTAGGGCTTTGTAGACTTATGTGGGTATATGAATGTAAGAGATATACGTTCAGTACGACGTAATGGCTCCAACGGCCAAGTTTTGTATATAAATTTATGGCATATGTTTCCATGTATATGATTTCCGTATAGTTGCATAAAGTAGAATAAGTTTCATACGCGGTTATGCATACGAGTGTTCACAAGCAAAGATTGGTTCTCTCGGGCCACATCGGCTTCGGGTGCCAATCACGCCTCGTTGGAATTCGGGGCGTGATATAATGGTTATTTATAATTACTTATAATTATCTTTTAGGTGACCCTAGTATTAGCATATTGCTCTTGTATTCATCACAGATATTATATATACAGGAACTGCGGAGTCAAGATTTTTACTAAGAATGTTCAAAATATGAAAAGTAAACACATGAAAACATTAAAGAAAATTCAACATCTTCTATATATACATAAAATAATTGTTAATTATAATACATAAACAATATATTTTTTGCCGAAAAGAGTTCAAATGAACTCCCTTTGCCCTATCGTACTCCGCCCCTAGTAGAAAGTTATGATGGCAAGGTCAACTAACACTACAAAAAAAGGTCTCAAAACCGACCATGAAAAATCGAGGGAAACCGACCTAGTTCCTCGATTTATACATTTTTTATTTATTTTATCATACATTTTTACTAAAGCGTGAGTGTCCCTCGAAAAGTCCTTCATCTTTTTTTGCACATTTTTATTTCTAGTCTTCCAGAAATTTGAGAATAATTTATAGGACTATTTGGAATTTTTGTGTAATTCCGATAAGTCAAACTCGGGTTTTTTTCACGAAATGTGAAATAAATTTTTAATGAGAGAAAATGGTACCTGGTTGAGCAAACCACCTCAAAATTGAGTTTCAACAGAACGATTAGGTATGTATCATTATTTCAGACTCATAGAAACAAGAATCGTCAAAGTCCGATGTCGTATCAGTGAGTTATGGTCATCTTAGCACAACTAATGTTGCAGACTTTTCTGGTGCAACAAATATGAAAATACCGAATGCACTGTCACTACTGTAATATTAAAAAAAACTTAGCCGAATTATTTCATTTGAGCACTTTTGAATATCAAAACATGACTTTTGAGAGAGAAATGAATAGATAATCATGAGATATCATCAAGGTATGGTTTCTATGAGATGAATGTATGTTGGATTAAAAGCTAAAGCTGGAATCTTTCTCTCTCTTAAGCGTCCATCCTAGCCCTCAATAACTAGATTATGGCTGGAAACGGCTAGATCTGCCCAACTTCGCCACTTCAAATGAGCTTATCAATTGAATTATTTGGCCCTCCGCTCTCTTAACCTCCAGATCCGCATGATCCAGGAACCAGAGAACCTAATTTAGTGAGCAAACCTAACCCCCAAATCAATCAAACAAAGAAACCAAGAAGGGAAGGTGGAATCCATTGTACAGAAAATCGAATATGGATCTATTCCGGCATACTACTTTTGTTGTAATATATAGGGCCGTATACCCATGCGAACTGTGGGGTAGCCAACCCAGAACTACAAAGTGAAGGAGTTAAAAGTAACAACAACAACAATGGATGAGTTGAAAACCAGAGAAGACATAACAATAATAGCATCAACATAGTGGGAAATCTGTTCACAACGGCCAAACTAGCTTTCAAGTCGTACCTTTAAGGTAGGAACACATGATATCAGTCATCGGAAAAAGATTGAGGAAAAACTCAATGCAAATGAAGGAAGACAGTGACAAATAGTAGATAAAAGGATAGGTAGAAACAAAATGGTATCAAGAAGGCAAGTGGAAATAGGGAAGCGAAACAGCTTCCAAGCTCTAGAAGAGAACCAGATACATAATGGAACTTATCAGGAACTAAGCAACCAAACTAATGATATGGAAGCTACCACCCCCTATAACATCAGATGAATGAGGACTAGACGAACGAGGACCAAGGCAAAAAAACTATAGAGACCACACAGTGGGACAAAGCAAAAGCTAAGAGGAAAAAGGAGACCAATGTGAAACATCAAAAAAAGATGAACATCAACAGCCACAGATATGGGAAGACAACAAATCTGGAGAATACATATGTTTACAAAATGAGATTACTAACCTTATATCAAAGTGGACAAACAGATTGCTATAAAGCTTACAAAGAGCAAGAGGAAATTTGTTGCCATCCCTAACACCACAATCTTAGAATAGAAATACCCAAGTAGCCGATCAAACCTTAACAGCCGGTCAAACCTTAACTTGACTCAGAATGGGCAAAATAGTGAAACGAAGACCATGAGAAGGCTATATGAGGAGATTGAACAAGGCATCTCTTCCGCCAGGAAAAATAAAGGGAGAAAAACACCTATTCTAGACCCAATCCCTCCAACCCATGGTCTTTAAATAAGAGAGGACTAAATCTCCTATATGACAACTCTTTTTTTAGGGATTGTACAAAGGAGAATATTATGGAAGCAGATGAGAAGATGGATAGTAGAGTAGAAGATAGAGGAAACTCAATGTCTGATGATGAAATTATGAGAAACAAAGCTATAATCCACCTTGAGAGAGGTGATCCTGACAACCAGGCTCAATACAAGATCACTTATCACAACAATTTATCACCAAGGAATCTGAATACATTAGGAACTCTCTTCCAACCATAGCCATTGGTGATAAACTTCATCAACTTACAAAATTCCCCCGCACAATAATATTTCCCGTGATTAACATAATATCATGGAACATTAGGGGGATATGATCACTTGGATCCTTGGATAGACTCAAGAACTTCAAACTTCAATACCAAAATCCTCTGATTTGCCTGCAAGAACCTATGGTGAATAACATAAGTTAGAAAAGTATAAGAGGAACTTGGTATGCAGTATGTCTTTCACAATTGTTCTAAGACGATTTGGTTACTATGGACTAATGAAGTGATGATTGACATCATTCAAGATAAAGAACAACAAGTACTCATCAAAATTTCTCATGCTAATGATTCAGTGATTTTCTTCACCATTATTTATGCTAAATGCCTAGAAGAGCTAAGGAAAGATTTATGGGAGGATCTATGGAACACTGCCTTGAATATGCAAGATAACTTGGGAGTAGTTTGTGACTTTAATGTCATTATTAATAGCAACAAGGAAAAAGGCGGCAGAAACCACAAAATGAAAGAAATCCTGGAATTTCATTCTTGCTTAGAAAATTGTAGCCTACAAGATGCAGGCTATAGCGGATCTAGTTACACCTGTTGTGACAATAGAGATTCACTAAGAATTATATGGAAGATGCTAGACAAAATGGTGTATAAATCTACTTGGTTTGATTGCCTCAATGCCACATCTATCAGTCATTTATATAGAACATCCTCCCCTTCTCATCAAGATCAATAATGAAGTCACCACCACCATCAAGTACTTTAAATTTCTCATATTTTGGGCTGACCATCTAGATTACAACCAGATAGTTTAGACTATTTGGGAGAAAGAAGTCGATTGCAACCCACTGTATGTCCTTCAACACGAAAATAAAGAACACTTTCGAACATCTCAGTGCGTGGAATAGACAGACCTCTAGGGATATCTATGAAGAACCTAAAAGATTAGAGACTCAGATGAGGATCCTAGGAGAAAACTATGTTACTAATAATACAGTTGATAATCGAGTGGAGCTCTCTAAATGCAAAACATAATATACTAGATATCTCAAGATCCAAAATGCAATTCTCAGACAAAAAGCTAGGATCAAATGGTTGGAAGAGGGAGATATATACTAACAATGCTTACTTCCATAGCATCCTTAAAGATGGAATGAAAATACTTACTATTAGATAAATAATAGATGACCAAGAGCAATGGATAGAAGGCAATGATCCCATTGTAGAAGCTCTAGTGAGATGTTACCAAAATATTTTCTCAGATGATTCCAATCTAAACTCTTATGAAACCCTAAATTGTTTATAGACTTACAGCATCGAAGAGGATAAAACCAACCTCATGACTCATCCTACTCTCCGGGAGGTAAAGGGTAGTGTCTTCTCTATATGTGGACAGTGTACCAGGTCCTAATGGCCTTAATACCTGCTTTTTTCCCAAAATCTTGGTATCATTACAAATGACCTCCATAAAGAAATAATTGCATTTTTTGGAGTAGCTTCTTTCCCTAAGTTATTTCTAAAAATCAAAGTGGTTTTGTCAAGGGGAGAGCTATTGAAAATATTCTACTCAAACAAGAGATTGTAATGACCCTCGTGCTGGAATTTAGAAATTTTTGTGTTTTGACCTTCTTCGAGATTGCTTTATCTCATTTTCGAGTTGTGGGGACGGTTGGTACGGTTCCCAATGCGTTCGGAAGTATTTTAAATGAAATTATGGTTTTGATCATCCTTAAAGTGGTTAGTTTGACTTTGGTCAACTTTTAGTGATTTAACCCTCAAATGACGGTTCAGACAGTTCTATTAGATCTGGAATATCGATTTTAGGTTATTAGCATAGTTAGTTCGGGTCTCGAGACTTTGTTTTGTATTTTGACCCTCCATTTGAAAACTAGTTAAATTTGGCCAAAAGGGGTCCCGGGTGTTAATTTATTGAAAATGATCCTTTTTAAAAAATCCTACATCCCCATTGAGTCTGGAACATCGAAATTAGCCTAGTAGTATTATTGGTTTATTTCTGTAGGGTCCCGAACGAATCCCGAGGGTCCGTTCAGAGAGTTTTGACTTGTGCCTTTGTTGGTTTTCAGCTGTCTTTTGGTGTATGCTCTCTTTCATTTCATGTTCACAGCTCTAGTCTCGCGTTCGCAAAGCTCTATTGTCCCTACCTT
Source organism: Capsicum rhomboideum (assembly GCA_031232105.1). Classification (NCBI taxonomy): domain Eukaryota; kingdom Viridiplantae; phylum Streptophyta; class Magnoliopsida; order Solanales; family Solanaceae; genus Capsicum; species Capsicum rhomboideum. The sequence goes on from CP124709.1 coordinate 132,573,942, forward strand.
CACGTTCACGGCCAGAGGCTCATATTCACGAAGGGTTGTGTTGTTTCTTCTTCGCGTTCGTGGCCTTAGGCTCGCGTTCATGAAGGTTCGGTTTGGGGAAACCTTGTGATCATGACCAAGGGCCCGCTTTCATGAAAGACAGCAGACCTGAACAAAATATTAAATCTATTTTCGGCCCCAAATCGTATTTTTTCCTTTTTGGACTTTTAGAGCTCGGATTAAGGCAATTTCAAAGGGGATTTCGAGATTTGTTTCCTGGGTAAGTTTCTAAATCTTTATTGCATCATTCCCAATGAATTCTTCACTAATCCATCTTCAAATCCTTGATTTCAAACATGATTTTTGGGGTTTTTGCTAGTAAAGCTTAAAAATAATTTTCTTCGATTGGAATCTCGTTTTAACTCATTTTTGCATGGGTTTTTAGCTGTAGACTCCTATGATTATGGAGAATATTATTCTAAAATATAAATCTCGGTTTTACTCTTGTGTTTTTGGAAATGATTTTTGAAGCAAATTTTGGATCCGAATCTAATATAGTCGATATGGGTATCGTTGGACTCCTTTTGACTTGTAGATGTCATATTTGTTTAGATTGGACAAGTTTGGTATTGATTCAAGATATTCGAGCTTTCGGTTGAGGTTTGGACGGTGTTTGGGCTTGCAGATCTTCTTTTAAGGCAAGTTGAGATGTACCTTAACTTTTTCTAAAGTATTTATGTGTTGTATGCTTGTTTGTTTGTATTTGGTGATTCATTTAGGATTACGGTCCCGTTTAGGTGAAATGACGAGCATCTCCACGGGTACCAGAGTCTTTTGATGGATTGTAGTTGTTTTTTTGCCTTTCTTAGTTAGTATTACTACTTGTAAATATCCTTAGATTAGAATGTAGATAGATAACTTAGTGATCTTGAATAATTGATATTGGATGCCTATTTTAGAGGTGAAATCTTATTTAGTGGAATTAATGACTTTTAGAGAATACTTAGAGTATAAATGGACTTGTAATAGTGGATGAGACTTATTGTATGGAATAAACTAGGTTCAGATAGTTTTTCTATATATGTTGTTATTGGGATTGTTGTTAATTTTGTGTTGCTCGTGTGGGGGCTTATGTGAACATTATTATTGACTTGAGAAATTCTTTATTATCGCGTGCCCAAGTGGGGGCTTATATGCATATTATTACTGATTTGGTGTATATGTATGGTGGTGATGCCCAAATGAGGGTTTGAGTTTATATTGTTGGCTATGATTGTGCATTTAATTGCCATATTTATCATTGTGTCACCTAATAAGGGCTTAACTTGTTATCATAGATAATGTTAGTGCATTAAATTGCCTTTATCATATTGTTGATACTCGAATGAAGGACTTTAAATGATATTATTGATGTTATGCATGACTATTTATACCAGTGGTGCCCTATGATGGCTTACATCATGGAACAATGTCATATAGAGTTGATTCTGAGCTTACTTATACTTGTATTGAATTGATTCATATCTTCATACTGATTTGATTGTAAGCATTATATCCTCATATCATTCGCACATGTTCATGAGATTGATACCACTGAGTTTTTTCCCATTCAAAAGAAAATGAGACACTTTTAAAAATGCCTAGACCGAGGGATGTGCCGGTCAGGTTGATTGAGACATTTTATGAGACATTGTGGGAACCTTGTTCCGTGAACATTAGCTGGACAGGTGGATTGAGTTTATGGAAAGTATATAGGTTGCGACCTCCCCATGGGTCCTATTTTGGGAGAAGCGTTGCTCGGTAGGTGTATACAGAAAGTTATGTGATAAATTTCAAAGAGTCATCATCATCCCATCATCATCACAACATTGCATTACATTGATATTTCCTTGTATGATTTAGTGTTGTGTTAGTATTTACTCTTGTATTGTATTACAATGATAAAACTTGTTTGTGATACTGTGTTTGAGCATTTATTTCATTTCATTATATTACCTTATATCATGTTATATTGGTTGAGAGGTTGATGTATTGTGATATGTGGGGTATAGCTGTGGCTTGATTAGAGAGATAGTTGTGTAGCACCTTTTGTAGCATGAGATACACTCTTATATATGTACACCCTCCCTAGTTTGATCCCATATTTTTGGTTGATTATCATTGATTTAGTTTGATTTATCATATTAGTGAGTCTTCTTCATAAATGACTTTCTTTATTTTTTGATCATGAAGTGAATAGGGTTGACTCATCTAGATTTATGCGCCTACCCTATTTTATGGTAAAATTATTGACCGTTGTATTGGGTTACCCTTATTGGATAAAGTAATATAATTTAGCGGGCTATAGAACTGTTTGGGAAACCTTGGGTAGTTAGGTTGGTGGTTCTCACCATTACTTTGGATTAGGATCGATTATCAATGATGTTTGCTGAATACATGTGGTTTCATATTCACCCTTGCTTCTCTCTCCATATTCTTATTTTTTGCACCTCGCGCAGGTATTGGACTGAGTAGCAGCTTGTAGATTGTTTTCTTCCAGCATTGACGTTGTGTAGATTGAGGTAGCGCTAGAGGACTTCAAGCTTATCTAGATCTCTCCTTTTTTTTTATCTTATGCTTTTCCTCGTATTTAAGATACTTTAGACAATTGTTATTACTCTTAATCTGTACTAGAGGCTTGTACTAGTGACAACCAGACCTAGGACGTATCTTTGAGACTTGTGTCTCGTACATATATATATATATTTGGGATTACTTCTATTCTTCCTCTTTCACCTTTGATTTTCATATATTCGTGTTCCTTAGATTGGGTTAGGCTTACTTGTCTGGTGAGTGTGAAAAGTGCCATCTCATGCCTATTTTGGGCCGTGACAAGATTATTATTGATGCTAAGATGCACAAAAGAGGCAAAAACATTATTATTAAGTTAAATATGACTAAAACTTATGACAGGGTTTCATGGCCTTACCTTTGTCCGACTTTGAAAAAAATGGTCTTTGTAGATAAGTGGGCTAATATTATAACAAGATACATCTCTAACAACTTTTACTCTATGATAGTTAATAGAGGAAGACACATATTTTTCAAATCTAGAAGAGGGTTGAGATAAGGAGATCCCATTTCCCCCTCCCTTTGTATTTCGAGTGTTAAACCCCTCTCCTAATGCTTAATGATCTTCAAAGGATTCTACATGAGAGACAATGGACCTCAAATTAATCTTTACAGATGATACTATTTTATTCTGAAATAGTGGTAAAAGATCCTTGAAAATGGTTTTAGATACTCTTAATACATAGGAAGAGTGTAACACCTCACACTTTCGGGCTAGAATCTGAACCGTCCTTCACACGTGTATAGGCCTGAACCCAAAAATTTCTATTTTAAATATAAGTGTTTAAATCAATTCTCTAGTGTATTAAGTGTTTTGGATGTGAATTAAGGTCATAAGGAAACCCCTAGCACAAAGTTGAGTTAAACATCCTCCTACCGATTGAGTTTTTGTATAAGTTTCTATTAGGATCAGCTTCAAATGAGCATTTCTCCTAGAATATGAAGATTTACGTGACCTAATATCCACCAAATTAAAGTGTTTTGAGTCTTCTTTCCAATGCGATTGACCGTTCATCAATTCGAGTTTGGAGCAAAAGGTTATGGGCGTTTTAGTGAGTCACTATCCCAGCTGCGCGTAGGGCAGTGCGGGGTAGAGCTCAAGCTAGGAAACCACTGGTTAGACTCCGCACTGGGCTGTGTGGCGCGGAGCACACCTCCCCGACGTAAAAACCCGCTTTTCTCTTATTAAATTAGGGTAAAACTAGTCCTTTCACCCCATGTAACTTCCCCAATCCCTTTTTAAACCCTAAAATCGTCCTAAACTAATAGATTTCTCTTAAATCCCTCATTTTATTCCTTCCAAAAACTCTTAGAAGTAAGAACACCTAGGGTTCAAGATTCAAGGGTCAAGCTCAAAGCTTTTCTTGAATTTCTCTCCGTCAAAAGGTATGCAGAACGACCTCACTCCTATTGAATTTGAAAATATGTCTTCCTAAACTCTTAATTATGTATAAAGTATGGGTTTTAATCTAATTACAATAAGCAAGGTCCAAGATTATTGTATTCAAGTTTCTTTTGTCATTCTTGTTTCTAAGGTATGTAGAACAACTCTCTTTTTGAAATCTCTTTTCAAATCTATGATCTTTAAATACTTATGTATGTTTATATTTCAAGTATTGAGTTAGGGTTGCAAAGTATGTTTTGAGTTTATGAGAAAAGTATGAAATTGTGACAAAACTATTTTCTTGAAATTGCTCTAACTAATTGGTTCATTGAATTTGAAGAGGACAGCTGAACCTATTTATTTTCCTCCATATTAAAGTGTTTGATATATTGGTTGGGTCAAATGTTATTGCTACTTGATGAGATTTTACAATATGTTAACACTTTAATGAAACAGGAATGAATTGACCCATACTAAATTATTTTATACAAGACTTGAGGAATTATGGCTCCAAATTGGTAAATGGATTTCATAAATGGTTTGATTGATTTTCAAGAAGTATTATATACATGATTTTTTACGTGTTGGGCATAAGAAATTGATGACAAACCTTATGGTTTATGAACGATGAAATAGATGACTTGCCAGTCTTGGTATGACGATACCAACTGTGATCTATGCCATTAACGAAAATGAAAATATTTTCTAATGATGCTTGATGATATAAAAATATTAAAATATAGGCTTAAAGAAAATAAGATGATTAACCGAGAAGGTGTGAGTCCAAATGGCTCAACACCCAAAACCTGTGTTTTGCCGACATAGGGATGGTTCTTTCTTTAATTAGATGACCTTATGGTTTCCTTTATGAGGATGATTGTGCTGGCCATAATGATTTAATCTCAATTTATGCGGAAAATATGGATTGGGGCTTAGCCGGTCGAGCGTTGCTCGGACCCACATAGCCCATACTGTTTAAACAGAAGTCAGTGATACCATCTAGTTCAGAATTAAAGAATAGAATGTTTATGTTTTCAGTCTTTGGAGTCACAACTAATGCATTTCATTATACTTTTATTTTACTCTTATGGCTACTTTATATGAAGCATATCTTATCCATTTACTTGTTCTGCATGCCAATACATTTCACGTATTGACCATCTCCGGGCGGTTATATCATTTTATGATGTAGGTTCGGAGGCACATTCTCGTGGTACTGTACAACACTGGGTTTGTTCGGATAGCTCCAGCTTTGGTGAGCCCTTCATTCTTTGGAAGGCGCCTTTATGACAAACATTCTAGTATTTGTTTTATGGTATCGCCGGGGCCTTATCTCAGTATAGGTGATCTTTTGTTTATGGATTAGAGCCTTCGTAGACTGATGTTAGGGTTGGATTAAAGTTTGGTTTTATTTATTTCTACTCAAATTAAACTTCTTATTATTGAGTCTATTTCTGCAATTTAATAATGAATATGCTTATGATACTATGTTAAGGGGTCTTCTCGAGCCTTCATTGATTTGGGTTGCCTATTACATCCAGGACCTGATCTTGAATCGTGACAAACTTGGTATCAGAGCACGGTTCGAGTATTCTAGGGTGTCTATGAAGTCGTGTCTAGTAGAGTCTTGCTTATGGTTGTGTTCTGCACCACACTTATTATCAGGAGGCTACATGGTATTTAGGAAATGTTTCTCATTCTTTCATACTCTAGATCGTGCAATAGTATTTCCCCTAAGAAAGTTATCCAGATTTCCTACCTGACTCTAATTCAGGTGGCTATGCCTCATTTTTGAAGTGATAGAAGTACAAAATCTCAGATTTCTAACAATGTGATACTTTTAGATCGAGTCATTAAAAAGTTACAAAACTACCCAAAGACTTGAGGGGAGTCCATTTGTGCCTTCAAGTCTATTGATTTTATGTGCATGCCCCTATCTTCATGAATTATACGATTGAGTCAAGGTGAGACGTGTATTCAGACCTTTTCAAGAACCTTGTTATAGATGACTTGCTTAAGGGGGAAAGGTATGTAGCTTAGTGTTGGGATAATGTTTTCACCCAAGAGATAGTGTAAATTAGGGTGTTATAATAAGCTATGAGCTGTAAGATGATCTCATAGGTAGAAATATGGAGTCTTAAATTTAGAAGCCATAGAGTGGGGATGGTGATTGATCAAAGAGCGTAGCTAGAGTCTACCTATTAAGTAAGTGTTGGGGTGGTATTCCCTTATGGTGATTGGCTAAGGTTGTAGCAAGATTTGTAGATTTTATGGTAGTTAGTAGAGGAAGTGATTAGTTATGATGATTTAGAATTTATTTAAAATAGGGAAGGAGCTCATGATGGCTAGTTATTGTAGTATTAAAATCATATATAGGTTGCGAATTGAAGGATAGATTGGCTAATAATTTATAAATTTAGACTTCAATTGGGGAGATCTTAGAAAGAGGGACTCAGTGGTGTTTATAATTTTTAAAGGTAGCTTAAAGGTATGCCTGGATAAGTAGATGTGATGTGAGGAAGCAGAATGTGCTAATAGACCGTAATGGGTTATATTATAAGATTTAGATCAACTATCCTTATTAAGTGGTTTTACCCCTTGATTTTTATCTAGTAGCAATAAACTAGTATAGTATGTGAGAATATATGTAATGAATATTAAGGTGTAGTAGTAACGTTGTGGAGAAGAAGGTGCTAGTAAGCTGCAGTTAAGCGGAATAAGAAATTAAGGTTGATTAATTTATCACATGTTTTAATGGACTAGTATAGTATGTGGGATGTTTTATTGGCAGTCCATGACTGGTACTAGATATTAAGTTTGAATTTTAGATGCTGACTGTGGAGAAAAGAATGGTAGCTGGAGGATAGTGATGAAAGATTTGTGGGAAAAGAATTAGTAGGCTTGATATGATGTGTGCAAGACCATAGGTTGATAACTTATGGAAAGTTTGAGTGTGTATTTGTGATATATATTTATATATATGAGGACTAGTGTTGAAATGGTAAATTGTGGCTAACTTATTAGCTAGATAAGAGCCTTCAGTTATAAGAATAAGATGCCCTCGATTTTAAGTTAATAAGTGTTATATGTACTTAGTAATATTCTCGATTTTCTTCACATGGAGGAGGCTAGGTGGTTATTATATGGTGTTCATTAGAGCTGAATTGAGGGAATTATAGATAGATGATGTGAGTTCTTGGTATGATTTTTGAATTTCACTGAATTGGGAAGATATACGACTAGAAGTTTAATGCTAGTAGACTACGGAGTGGGAAATAGATTGTTCAGTGTTAGAGGATGTGGACTTGTATCCCCATGAGAGAAGTTTTGGGATGATGGCCAACTTGGTATAGATAAGGGTAGTGTCACTGAAAGGAATGGCCTAGAAAGAAGTGAATACCTTTCATATATTATATCTCATTTGTATAGAGTTACCCCATCGCACCGAGTATTATGCTTGTAGCCCTGTCTATATAATAGGTCGACAAACTTAGAATTGTGACCTTGGAGCTAAGGGAGAGATAATAGGTATTGAACCAGGGCAGGTATTGAGTTTCAGAAAGGGGTCTATGATGAGTTACATAGTAATCCCTTCTTATCCTAACGGATTCCCCTATACCTTTGTTAGAAAGACACTCTACCTATGTCTTATGCATTCTAGCCATGATTATGTCTAAGATCCATATTCCATACGTACCCTCATATCTATGTTCTAACCTTTTTACAGGAAGCAATAGTGTCCTTAGGTGATTCAAATTTTTCTTTAATATTTAGAGACCTAATTTCTATGTTATGATGCTCATGGTCCATGAACCCATGTCTCCTGTTATGCGCAGTTCTAAGAAACTAAACTTTTCTATATGTTGTCGACTCCACACTCTCTATGCGAACTCATGACCATTCTCAGTTCCCAAAAATGAGAAGCAACAATCCTAATCATTTTTCTTGAATTTATGAATTCCAGCCTTATGTTATACAACTCGTGATATATGCACTCATCTTTCTCAATATGGCCAGTTCTAACAACTTATTTTATATTATGTTTATGATAGAATGACTATCTATTTATGATTTAGGTGTTTGTTAAATGAAGTATTTTATGCCTATTGCATCGTATCTTACATCACAGGACCCATCTCGAGTAGTTAAACAAATATGAGTCATAATTGAGTAGTTTCACTCCTATCCCTGAAGGTCATACTCTAGTACCTTAGTGACCTTCCTTATGTTATGATGATGAAAGTGGTGATGGCAGTGGAGTAATGATATAGATAAGAGAGTAGATGTTCCTTTTTGTAAAAATTGTGGTGTGATAACTCGAGCTAAGGTTATAGGTGAAGAGGTAAGAATGAGATGAACTTTTATTATGTGCATTGGTTAGAAAGGGGATATGTGGTGTAAATCCATACGAAAATGATCAAAGTTACTGGTTTTGGTGGGGAGATGTCATGCCTCAAATCCCATTGGGGCGGACTGGCACCCGAAGCCGTAAAGGCCCGAGAGAACCAACCTATGATCGTATACATTCATATGCATATCACCATTCAGTCTTATGTGGATACAAGATATCAATGACGGAATTCATGGAAAGACATTCAAATAGATATGAAACATTGGCCGTTAGGGCCACCACATCAAAAGGGTCATACATTCCTTTGTTTGTCTTACAATGTCGATAAAGCCTCTAACAGATACATGACCAAGCATAAAGTCGGGACAAGTCCCCGTTGTATACAACTGTTACACGGTACCAAAACAAATGTATACAAGTGACCCGAAAAGCCCCCGAATCAACTGGAGCTCACCAACAGTCTGCTGATAACCTGTATCTTACTGTGAAAGTCTACTAGCTCCTGTGCCTGCAGCAAGTAAGGTAAGTCCCACAAGGGACGTCAGTACAAAAGAATGTACTGAGTATGTAAGGCTATACGTAACTGCATGAAACATAAGAACTTCAATGAAATCAAATACAAGTGAATGAATAATATTGATAAACCACCGTACTGTATATGTGGAACCATGCACATTGCCTTCATTACTTTCCTTTTACGTTCATATCATTATCATCATCAATCATAAATGCCCGGGCCCCAATTGATCAGTGGGAAAATAACATTGGGATCGTCTCTAGCTAGGCTTATGCCCCTTTGAGTTACCACCCATAAATCAATAAAGCAGGTTCGTATCTAGATAGGCTTATGCCCCTTTGAGATGCCCCCTGTCAGGTTTGGCTCGAGCTAGGCTTTTACCCCATTGATCTGCCCCCTGATCCAATAATCTCAGGATCGTCTCTAGCTAGGCTTTCGCCCCTTTGAGCTACCACCCGTACTCAAGTAACCATATATGCATTACTTCATTCTTTACTTTTGAGATTGATACATTGGTGGTCATAACATTATTAGAACTTTGGAACAATAGACAATGAATAAGTGACATATGAATAACGATTTATAACAAACCTGAAATGAGACACTTTAGAAGATTTTGGAATGGAAACCAGTTTGGTAACAATGAGAACAATAGGAGCTGCCAATAAATATGGAAAAGAGAAACCTTACATACATTATCCTTCCAACGTGTGACTATAACAGTTTAGCTCTTCCTTAAAGCGCTACTCTACAATAGGAATACATAACAGAGCTTACATTAGAAGTCAACTACATTACAAACCGATAGGATTACACACCAAGTTTATGCTTTACACTTCCTCTTCAAAACATCGTCACATTTATTTCACCACATCACCTAAACACTTTTCACCACAACACATTACAACTAACCCACCATTGATACAGTTTGCAACGTCTCTGGACTACCCCATTGGAGTTATCCAATTGGTACCATGAGTTGGTGATTGCATCCAAGAAGGGTGGAAGGACCTTGGGGGTCAAAGAGAAAAACAAATGAGCCAAACGGGGTCCTGGAAGGACCTGCGAAGCCATCTGCGCCCGCAGGTGGTGAGGTGCGGCCACAGGTGCCCCCCTGGCCCTGTCCAGGGCCACCTGCGGTGCCACCTGTGCCCGCAGGTGCCTCATCTGCGAGGGCGGGTGCCCATTTCGGCTGTCAGGGGTCACTTTTGAGTCCTTTTTTGCAATAAATTATCCATGGCCATAAGTAATCTTCTCTTTTCATATTTTAGGTTAACGTTGATGCCAAGGAACAATTATGGTTTCAACATGCACATGAACATCACCAAAACTATATTCTCCTTTCACTACACCACAAGTTCCATGCACAATTTCATAACAACTTTTTACAAATCATACACAAGAAGGAAACAAGTTAGGGCCATAACCACATACTAACATGTTAACATCTCATCCATATCATTCACTTCCTTCAAGACCTCAAGTCTCCTTTCAAGTTTAAGTCACATAGAAGGCAAATCCTTTAGCAAAGAAGCAAAAGTGAACTACTCAACACTTTTAAACATAACCAACATGATTTAAACAATCCCTCATGCATATAATATATTAAACCATAAGAGTAATTACTTACCCAAGCTTGAAAAGAGAGGATCTTGTCCAAAGGGTTGTTGCTTAGGGTTTGAAAGAGAAGAGAAATATTTTTGGAAAAGTCTAGAATGGGCAAGTGTTATTTGGTGAATAAAATCTGATTTTTGGCTTTATATAGTCCCTCATGGTCATCCTTAGACAAGCATTGGTCATAATTAATGACATGTTTACTTGGTCAATCTAGAATGGGTCATCTCCTTTTGACAATGTCTTATTAATTAATTGTTTGGGCCTCAATTGAGTCCAATAGCACAATTATTAATTTAGCCCAATAAATTTAGTGAATAATTCACCTCATCTCAAGTTTAAATAATTCCATAACTGTTAAGGTAATCAAATAGGTTCGAAAATGTACGGGGTGTTACATCCTTCCCCCCTTAGGAACATTCATCCTCGAATGTTACTAACATTATCCAACCTAAACACATTCAAGTATAAGTTCATTTTCCATGTTATCATAACACATAATGCTTATAGATACTTACTTGTTATTGGTCCAATTCCGCATCTTGCACTTTTTCTTCTGTTTGAAATAAATACGAGTACTTAAACTTCATCATTTCCTTAGCTTCCAATGTGATTTCTTTTACTTGTTAATTTCTCCAAAGTACCTTTACGGAAGCTACGTCTTTATTTCTTAACTTCTTGACCTGTCTGTCACGCCTCAAATCCCATTGGGGCAGATAGGCACGCATAGCCGTAAAGGCCCGAGAGAACCAACCTACGATCGTGTACATTCATATGCATGTAATGAAGTGAATAAAAATGCTACCCTATGCAGATATAATATGTTGGTGATGGAAGTCATGTATAGACGTTCAAAATAGATACGAGACTTGGCCTTTGGGGCCATAAATGTCTAAACGGTAAGACACTTCTACATTTGACTTTACAATGTCTACAAAGCCTCTAAAAGATATATAACCATGACTAAGGTCGGGATAAGTACCCGTCTTATACAATTACTACACAGTACCAAAAATATATACAAATGACTTGGAAAGCCCCGAAGCAACTTAGAGCTCACCAATAGTGAAGATGACTAGTACCCTACTGTGAAGGTCTACTAGCTCCTGTGCCTACAACAAGTAATGTAGGTCCCCCAAGGGACGTCAGTACGAAAGAATGTACTGAGTATGTAAGACTATAAGTAACTGTATGAAATATAGGAACTCAATTGGAATCAAATACAAGTGAATAGATAATACTGATATACCACCGTACTGTATATGTGGAACCATGTACATTGCATTCATTTCTTTCATTTTACCTTCATATCATTATACATCATACAATGCCCGGGACCAACTGATCAGTGGTAAATAACATTGGGATCGACTCGAGCTAGGCTTATGCCCCCAGAGCTACCACCCATAAATTAATAAATCAGGTTCGGTTCGATCTAGGTTTTCACCCCCAGAGCTGCCCCCTGTATCCAATAATCCATCGGGATCAGCTCGAGCGAGGCTTTCGCTCCCAGAGCTGCCACCCGTACTCAACCAAATATGCATTACTTCATTTCTTTACTTTTTGTGAGATTGTTACATTGGTGTTCATAACATTATTGGAGCTTTGGAACAATAGTCAACAAATAAGAGACACGTGAATAACAATAGCTAACAAACCTAAAATGAAATACTTTAAAACGTTTCGGAGTGGAAACAAGGTCGTTAACTACGTAGACATTACATGCTGCCAAAGGATACGAAAAAGAGTAACCTTACATACCTTATCTTCTCACTATGTGGCTACAATGATTTAGCTACTTCCTTATGTTTTGCTCTACAACACAAGTACGTAATGGAGCTAACATTAAAAGCTAATTACATTACAAGTTCACAAGGCAATAATTAGCTACTTGACGGGAAGTAAAAACTATCCAACATACCAAACACATGGTATATCATTCCACCTTCCTTTCTACTGCCATATAACCTCATTTCACCCTCCTACAATATAATTTACAGCCTCACCAAGACAACACCACCAAAACAGTCCACAAACCAACATAAACATTACAAACTGACAAGATTTCCCACCAAGTGCATACTTCACATTCTTACCTCAATGCAACTCCACATATTTATTCCATAAAGTCACATAAATACCTTCCACAACAATATACCAAAAACATTCCACAAAGTTTCAGATTTCACTTTAACATAACAAGAGACTATTCTCTTTTCACTATGCCAAACGTTCCATATTCAAACACGTATAAACATTTCCACCAAACCATACATAAAAAGAAATGAAACAGGGGCAGAAACACACTTTAACATACTGAAAATTCATCGTCCAACTTCATTTCTTCAAGACCTTAAGCTCCTTTACAAGTTTTAACCACAAAGAAGGAAAATCCTTTAAAATTAAGCACAAGTGGACTGCCACCAAAAAGAGGGACTGCCCTATACATTTTAAACATAACCAACATGATTTCCACCACCTCTTATACATATATTACATTAAGCTATAAGGTTAAACACTTACCAAGGCTTTCAAAGTGGAAGATTAGTCCAAGAACCCTAAGGAAATTTGGGGCGGCTATTTTGGTTTAAGAGAGGGGAGAGAGAGTTTAATTTTTAGAAACTATTTTTCAGCAGTGAAATGAATAAAAAATCAGCTGAAATGATCTTTATATACCACCTCTTGAACCTCCTCTTTAGCTCATTCTTATCCACTTTGTTTGATCAAAAATAGTCCAAGTAGGTGATGTACCTACTTGGCTATACAAGCTGTCCAAAACAGTCCATTTTCTCACTTTATTTCTACTTGGATCATCTCTTGTTGGGCCTAAATTAATCTTAGGTGTTGGGCTGGTCATCTTTCCATTTTTATGTACTTAATTTGGGCCTCAATTGAGTCCATTAACTTATATCCAAATGCAGTCCAATAGTTTAAGTAGGTGATACACCTATTATCTTAATTAAGTCACGAAAACACCTCGTTTATGTTCTCCCCTTTTTCCAACGTCTTAATCCTTCTAACTTAATCCACCACTTAACTTTAACTTTACACTTAAGTATGTCCTTATTATCTCAAATTTAAATACTTTTATCCATGCTAGGTTGGTCGTATAAGTTTTGGAAATGTACGAGGTGTTACACTGTCAATCCAGAATAGCAATAGACACTTCCTCATATGTGAGATCTTCCATAAATTGCACCTCTTCAATGGAAGCAATACGAGATGGATCTCTGATGCACTTTCGAAGCATCGAAACATGAAACACTGGATGAACTGTGGAGAGTTCTTGGGGTAGTGCTAATTCATACGCAACTTGACCAAATCTTCGGATAATCTTATATGGCCCTATATAACGTGGACTCACCTTTTCCTTCTTCCCAAATCTCATTACCCCTTTCATTGGTGACACTTTCAAGAATACCCAATCACCTATGACAAATTCTAGCCCCCTTCTTCTAACATTGGCATATGACTTGTGCCGACTTTGGACTGTTTGTAGCTACTGTTGTATCACCTTAACTTTCTCCATAGCTTGATGAACAAGATCCATCCCAAATAAGGCAGTTTCACTCGCTTCAAACCATCCAATTGGTGATTGACACTTTCTTCCATATAAAGCTTCATAAAGTGCCATTTTGATACTTGAATGATAGCTATTATTATAGGCAAATTCAATAAAAGATAAATGATCATCCCAACTACCTTTTAAAGTCCAATGTGCAAGATCGTAGCATATCTTCAAGTGTTTGGATAGTACGTTCTGCTTGTCCATCCGTCTGAGGATGAAAAGCTATACTTAAATTCACTTAAGTACCCAAACTCTTCTGGAAAGACTTCTAAAAATTTGCAGTAAATTGAGCTCCCCTGTCGGATATAATAGAGATTGGAACTCCGTGTAGTCGTACTATCTCTTTAATATACAACCACGCATAATCTTCAGCTGTGTAGGTGGTCTTGACTGGTAGGAAGTGTGCTGACTTGGTAAGCCTGTCAACTATTACCCATATGGAATCAAATTTTCGAAGTGCATGAGGCAAACCTGTGATGAAATCCATGTTGATCATGTCCCACTTCCAGAATGGAAGATTTATACATTGCATATAACCTCCAGGCTTCTGATGCTCTACTTTTACTTATTGGCAATTCAGACAATGAGCTACGAATTCTGCAATGTTCTTCTTCATGTTACCTCACCAATACATTTCTTTCAGATCATGATACATTTTGGTTGCTCCTGGGTGAATAGAATACCGTGAATGATGTGCATTTGTCATAATCCTTCTCCTTATCTTATCTACAGCAGGCACACACAATCTACCTTGGCACTGAAGTACTCCTTCTTGCGTGAGATCAAATGCCTTTGTCAAACCTTGTTGTACATTCTCTTTCAGCTGCAATAAAATAGGATCCGCATACTGTTTTTCCTTCACTTCAGCTATTAATGAAGATTCTTCCGCATTTTGTACCATAATTCCTTCATTTGGAGTTTCAAGAAGACGTACCCCTAAGCTGGCTAGTTGATGCAAATCCTTGATTATACCTTGCTTCTCCGTGTGTTGGCCATCAGTGCTTTCTATTACTTTGTGACTTAACGCATCGGCTACCACATTTGTTTTCCCCGGATGATATAAAATATCAATATCATAATCTTGTAATAATTCCAGCCACCTTCGCTGCCTCAAATTTAGGTCCTTCTGCTTGAAAATATACTTCAAACTCTTATGATCGTTAGATATGTCAATATGAACCCCATAAAAATAGTGGCGCCATATCTTTAAAGCAAATATCACAGCCGCTAGTTCAAGGTCATGTGTTGGATAGTTTCTTTCATGTGGCCACAATTGTCTTGAGGCATAATCTATCACATTACCGTGCTACATCAATACACATCCTAAGCCGACTCCTGAAGCATCACAATATACCGCATACCCTTTTGTGCCCTCTGAAAGTACCAACACAAGTGTAGAAGTCAATTTATCCTTCAGCTCTAGGAAACTCTTCTCACATGAATCATTCCACTGAAACTTGGTTGCCTTATGTGTTAGCTTCGTTAAAGGTGCAGCAATAGAAGAAAACCCTTCAACAAATCTTCTATATATAACCTGCCAATCCAAGGAAACTATGAATCTCTGTAGTCGTCGTAGGTCTTGGCCAATTCCTCACAGCTTCTATCTTTTGAGTATCAACCCTTATTCCTTCATCTGACACAATATGACCCAAGAATGCTACAAATTTTAACCAAAATTCACATTTAGAGAACTTTGCATATAACTTATGATCACGAACAATCTGTAACACCTGCCGTAAGTGACTAGCATAGTCCTCTTGTGATCTTGAATAAACCAAAATATCATCTATAAACACTGTCATGAACACATCTAAGAATGACTTGAACACCCTATTCATCAAATCCATAAAAACTGCGGGTGCATTTGTTAGCCCAAATGACATCACTAAAAACTCATAATGACCATACCGTGTTTGAAAAGCTTTCTTGGGTATATCTTTTTCTCTACCCCTTACTTGATGATAACCCGATCTCAGGTCAATCTTTGAGAAGCATTTGACACCCTGTAATTGGTTAAATAAATCATCCATTTTTGGGTAGGGGATATTTGTTCTTGACTGTTACCTTATTCAGTTGCTGATAATCAATACACATTCTCAATGTGCCATCTTTCTTCCGAACAAATAACACTAGTGCACCCCAAGGGGACATACTAGGCCTTATGAATCCCTTTTCCAGCAAGTCTTTTAATTGCTCTTTCAATTCCCGTAACTCTACCGGGTCCATCCTATATGGAGGAATAGAGATAGGCTGAGTACTTGGAATCACATCAATACCAAACTCTATTTCCCATTCTAGAGGCAAACCCGAAAGATCTTCAGGAAATACATCAAGGAATTCATTTACCACTGGAACCGTTTGAAGAGTCGGTGACTTCACATCGGTGTCTTGCACTCTTACTAAGTGACATATGTACCCCTTGGATAGATTTTCCTTTCCTTAAGATAGGAAATAAATTTACCTCTCGGTGCTCCAACATTACGCCTCCATTCAAGGACGGTCTTTTGTGGAAAATGGAAGTGTACTTTCTTAGCTCGGTAATCTACTGTGGCATAACAAGAAGCCAACCAGTCCATACCCATTATAACATCAAAATATACCATCTCCAGCTCAATAAGATCAGCCAACGTATCGTAATCACAAACAGTTACTATACAATTATGATAGACTCTCTTAGCTATAATAGACTCACCAACGGGTGTAGATACTTCAAATGGCTTAGCTAATGATTCAGGTGTTGTATTAAATTTTTCAGCAACCAATGGAGTGATATATGATAGGGTAGAGCCCGGATAAATCAATGCATATACATTATGTGAAAAGACGGATAATGTACCTGTAACCACATCAGGAGAAGCCTCCAAATTCTGCCGATCCGCTAAAGTATAAGTACGGTTCTGTACTCTACTACAACTAGCTGCTCCTCTAGCACCTCTACCATGCCCTATAGGCTGTACACCCAATGATGATGATGCAATGGTTGATCCCGTAGGTCGTACCATACTACCCGTGCCTCTTCGTGGACACTCTCTTATCATGTGCCAGGACATACCACACCAAAAGCAAATATTCGTTCCAAATCGACATTCACCTAAATGAAACTTCCCACAGTGCTGACACGACTAAAGAGAAAACCTCGATTGGTTCATACTTGCTTGTTGTCGATACCCTAATGTTTGTGAACCTTGAATCCCACTACTTTTCCCAACTTGACTGCCTCTAAACCCTCGAAATTAGAATGGAGTACCTGCTGTAGGATAAGAAAATGAGGGTCTAGGTGGTCTATTAAAATCTCGAGGCCTAAATTCTCCTTGGGACGCTATGAACTGTCCCATAGGTCTAGCCCTCTTTGACAGTCCCCTTTCAAATTCTTGCACCCTTCTTCTTTGCCTCTGGTCCTCCATTTTCTGTGCAAAATCTTGTATCCTGGATATATCCATATCTACATTCAAAGCAGTAATAGTACAATCCCTAACCAAATATGGGTCCAATCGATCCACATACCGATGAACTCTATCCGCCATAGTAGCTACCACATTAGGAGCATATCTGGCCAAAGAGTTAAACTAAAGACTGTACTCCCGGACACTCATATTCCCTTAACGAAGATTTAAGAACTGGTCTGCACGAGCCTCTCGAATCTCATATGAAAGGTAATGATTAAGGAATGCCGCTTTGAATTCTTCCCAACTAGCTAGAAGTACACCCATACCCCTCGATCGTTTCCAATCTTCATACCATAATATAGCCTCTCCTTTTAGTCTATATGCTGTAAGCTCAACCGTTTCTATACCAGACACATGAATAACATCTAAAGCCCTTTGAATTTGGTCCATGAAGTCTTGTGGGTCCTCATTAAGATCCGACCCGGTGAATGTGGAAGGGTCTAATTTAAGGAAATCCTGTGTCCTCCGACTAGCTGCCCTATCCGCACCGTCATTACTTGTAGTCGGACCTGCTTGTCCTTGACTTTGTATAACAACTATACGGGTTAACATTTGCACTTTATTCCTTAAATCCTGCTCAGTAGAATTAACAGGAGGTTCTGCGGGTACTTTTCTCCTTCTCGGCTCTTCTAGAGCTGGAAAAGTAGAAGAAGTCCGCGATGCAAACTCATTTTCAGTTTCACCTTGATTAACTTGTTCAGGTGGTGGTCTACTAGTTCCTTCTCCGATAATCCGGTCTAGCTTCTGACTTTTAACCTTGTTTCTCCTTGTAAATGACATTTTACTATAACAAAAGAAAAACAGTTTCAATGGTCAGATATGATTCCACCTACAACTTTGGCTCTATTGTACGATCTAGAAAATGAAGAAAATAAACAACTCCTAAATGCTCTATAGCCTCCTGCTTATAAATGTGGTACAAAACACATCCATAAGCAAGACTTTACTCGAACACGACTTTGTAGACACCCTAGGATGACCTGCTCTGATACCACTTTTGTCACGCCTCATATCCTATTGGGGTGGAATGGCACCCGAAGCCATTAAGGCCCGAGAGAACCAACCTATGATCGTATACATTCATATGCATATCACCATTCTGTCTCATGTGGATACAAGATATCAATGATGGAATTCATGGAAAGACATTCAAATAGATATGAAACATTGGCCGTTAGGGCCACCACATCAAAAGGGTCATACATTCCTTCCTTCTTCTTACAACATCTACAAAGCCTCTAACAGATATATGACCAAGCCTAAAGTTGGGACAAGTCCCCGCTGTATACAACTATTACACGGTACCAAAACAAATGTATACAAGTGATTCGAAAAGTCCCAAATCAACTGGAGCTCACCAACAGTCTGCTGCTGACTTGTATCTTACTGTGAAGGTCTACTAGCTCCTGTGCCTGCAACAAGTGAGGTAAGTCCCACAAGGGACGTCAGTATGAAAGAATGTACTGAGTATGTAAGGCTATAAGTAACTGCATGAAACATAATAACTTCAATGGAATCAAATACAAGTGAACGAACAATATTGATAGACCACCGTACTGTATATGTGGAACTATGTACATTGCCTTCATTACTTTCCTTTTACGTTCATATTATTAGCATCATCAATCATAAATGCCCGGGCCCCAACTGATTAGTGGGAAAATAACATTGGGATCGTCTCTAGCTAGGCTTATGCCCCTTTGAGCTACCACCCATAAATCAATAAAGCAGGTTCATCTCTAGGTAGGCTTATGCCCCTTTGAGCTGCCCCCTGTCAGGTTTGGCTCGAGCTAGGCTTTTGCCCCATTGAGCTGTCCCCTGATCTAATAATCTCGGGATCGCTCTAGCTATGCTTTCGCCCCTTTGAGCTACCACCCATACTCAAGTAACCATATATGCATTACTTCATTCTTTACTTTTGAGATTGATACATTGGTGGTCATAACATTATTGAAACTTTGGAACAATTGTCAATGAATAAGAGACATGTAAATAACGATTTATAACAAACCTGAAATGAGACACTTTAGAAGATTTTGGAATGGAAACCAGTTCGGTAACAATGAGAACAATAGGAGCTGCCAATAAATATGGAAAAGAGAAACCTTACATACCTTATCCTTCCAACATATGACAATAACAGTTTAGCTCTTCCTTAAAGTGCTACTCTACAATAGAAATACATAACGGAGCTTACATTAGAAGTCAACTACATTACAAACTGATAGGATTACACACCAAGTTTATGCTTTACACTTCCTCTTCAAAACATCGTCACATTTATTTCACCACATCACCTAAACACTTTTCACCACAACACATTACAACTAACCCATCGTTGATATAATTTGCAACGTCTCTGGACTACCCCATTAGAGTTATCCAATTAGTACCATGAGTTGGTGATTGCATCCAAGAAGGGTAGAAGGACCTTGGGGGTCAAAGAGAAAAACAAATGAGCCAAACGGGGTCCTGGAAGGACCTGCGAAGCCATCTGCGCCCGCAGGTGGTGAGGTGCGGCCACAGGTGCCCCCCTGGCCCTGTCCAGGGCCACCTGCGGTGCCACCTGTGCCCGCAGGTGCCTCATCTGCGAGGGCGGGTGCCCGTTTCGGCTGTCATGGGTCACTTTTGCATCCTTGTTTGCAATAAATGATCCATGGCCATAAGTAAGCTTCTCTTTTCATATTTTAGGTTAACTTTGATGCCAAGGAACAATTATGGTTTCAACATGCACATGAACATCACCAAAACTATATTCTCCTTTCACTACACCACAAGTTCCATGCACAATTTCATAACAACATTTCTATAAATCATACACAAGAAGGAAACAAGTTAGGGCCATAAACCACATCCTAACATGTTAACATCTCATCCATATCATTCACTTCTTTCAAGACCTCAAGTCTCCTTTCAAGTTTAAGTCACATAGAAGGCAAATCCTTTAGCAAAGAAGCAAAAGTGAACTACTCAACACTTTTAAACATAACCAACATGATTTACACAACCCCTCATGCATATAAATATTAAACCATAAGATTAATCACTTACCCAAGCTTGAAAAGAGAGGATCTTGTCCAAAGGGTTGTTGCTTAGGGTTTGAAAGAGAAAAGAAATATCTTTGGAAAAGTCTAGAATTGGCAAGTGTTATTTGGTGAATAAAATCTGATTTTTGGCTTTATATAGTCCCCTCATGGTCATCCTTATCCTAGCATTGGTCATAATTAATGACATGTTTACTTGGTCAATCTAGAATGGGTCATCTCCTTTGGACCATGTCTTATTAATTAATTGTTTGGGCCTCAATTGAGTCCAATAGCACAATTATTAATTTATCCCAATAAATTTAGCCCAATAAATTTAGTGAATAATTCACCTCATCTCAAGTTTAAATACTTCTATAACTGTCAAGGTAATCAAATAGGTTCAAAAATGTACGGGGTGTTACAGTAGATCCATAAAGTGGGTGTAGTAGTGATAAACTTGAATATTGTGATTGATAGATATGCAGATCATGATACGATGTGTCTATTACTCCTTGATTTGAGCTTGAGTTTGTTTGATTATAGTGATAAGATGGAGTTCTTGGAGTGATGTAGACTATTGAGTCCTATAGCTTAGGCTAGCACCTTGTTAACTCTGGGTTAGGCTTTAACTTGGAGGCGCTATGCAGTTTGAATCAGGATCTTGTAGTTATGTATTTTGTGGGGAAATTGTGAGTTGGAAATGATGAAGTGTAGTATTCATAGTAGAAAGCATAAAAGAGGAGTGTTGCTAAATTTCAGGCTATTGGACGTGTCCTTTAAGGTGGTGAATACTTCTATTCCTATGTCCAACAAAACCTTATTTTATGTCATGTATCAGTATAAATCAGGGCCTATAATCTCTGAAAAAATCCATGCCTTACGTTGTTATGATAATGTTCCACGAAACTCTTGTTCAAGATCGTGTGTATGTCAAGTCTCATTATCTCATGATTCATACTTACACGATTTTCTTGGTGTTGTCATGAAGATCCTCTTGATGCCTATGTATGTTGTGTTGCGGAAGAATTCTTAATGTGAAGTTACAGCCTTTATTTTGTGCTTCTAGAGCTTCAATAAGTCCCTATTCATCATTCAAGGATGAATGATCCCAAGGGGGAGATATTGTAACACCCCACACTTTCAGGCTAGAATTTGAATCATCATTCACACGTGTATAGGACTGAACCCAATAATTTCTATTTTAAATATAAGTGTTTAGATCAATTCTCTAGTGTGTTAAGTGTTTTGGATGTGAATTAAGGTCATAAGGAAAGCCCTAGCATAAAGTTGAGTTGAATGTCCTCCTACCGATTGAGTTTCCATATAAGTTTCTATTAGGATCAAATTCAAAAGAGAATTTCTCCTAGAATATGAATATTTACGTGACCACGGCCAAATACCGACCAAATTAAAGTTTTTTGAGTCTTGTTTTCTACGCCACCAACCGTTCGTCAATTCGAGTTCGGAGTAAAAAGTTATGGGCTTTTTAGTGAGGCACTATCCTAGCTACATGTTGGGAAGCGTGGGGCAGAGCTCAATCCAGGAAACCACTAGTTAGACTCCGCGTTGGGCTGTGCGGCCCGGAGCACACCTCCTTGACATAAAAGTCCGCTTTTCTCTTATTAAATTAGGGGAAAACTAGTCCTTTCACCCCATGTAACTTCCTCAATCCATTTTTAAACCCTGAAATCATCCTAAACTAATTTCTTCCTTCCAAAAACTCTTAGAAGTAAGAACACCTAGGGTTCAAGATTCAAGGGTCAATCTCAAAGCTTTTCTTGAATTTTTCTCCGTCAAAAGGTATGCAGAACGACCCCACTCCTATTGAATTTGAAAATATGTCTTCCTAAACTATTAATTATGTATAAAGTATGGGTTTTAATCTAATTACAATAAGCAAAGTCCAAGATTATTGTATTCAAGTTTCTTTTGTCGTTCTTGTTTCTAAGGTATGTAGAGCAACTCTCTTTTTGAAATATCTTTTCGAATCTATGATATTTAAACACTTATGTATGTTTATATATTTCAAGTATTGAGTTAGGGTTGCAAAGTATGTTTTGAGTTTATGAGCAATGCATGAAATTGTG
Source organism: Capsicum rhomboideum (assembly GCA_031232105.1). Taxonomy (NCBI): domain Eukaryota; kingdom Viridiplantae; phylum Streptophyta; class Magnoliopsida; order Solanales; family Solanaceae; genus Capsicum; species Capsicum rhomboideum. The sequence goes on from CP124709.1 coordinate 132,596,524, forward strand.
ACAAAACTATTTTTCTTGAAATTGCTCTAACTAATTGGTTAATTGAATTTCAAAAGGACAGCTGAACCTATTTTACTTTCCTCCATATTAAAATGTTTGATATATTTGTTGGGTCTAATTTTATTGCTACTTGATGAGTTTTTACAGTATATTAATGCTTTAATGAAACAAGAATTAATTGACTCATACTAAATTATTTTATACAAGACTTAAGGAATTGTGGCTCCTAATTGGTAAATGGATTTCATAAATGGTTTGGTTGATCTTCAAGAAGTATTATATACGTGATTTTTGACATGTTGGGCATAAAAAATTGATGACAGACCTTATGGTTTATGAACGATGAAATAGATGACTTGCAAGTCTTGATATGACGATACCAACTATGATCTATGCCCTTAACGGAAATAAAAATGTTTTGCTAATGATTCTTGATGATATAAAAATGTTAAAATATGGGTTTAAAGAGAATTAAATGTTTAACCGAGAAGGTGTGAGTCCAAATGGCTCAACACCCGAAACCTGTATTTTACCGATATAGGGATGGTTCGATCCTTAATTAGACGACCTTATGATTTCCTCTATGAGGATGATTATGCTGGCCATAATGATTTAATCTCGATTCATACGGTAAATATGGATTGGGGCTTAGCTGGTCGATTATTGATTGGACCCACATAGCCCATGGTGTTTAAACGAAAGTCGGTGATACCGTCTAGTTCAGAAATAAAGAATAGAATGTTTATGTTTTCAGTCTTTGGAGTCACAACTGATGTATTTCATTATACTTTGATTTTACTTTTATGTCTACTTTATATGAAGCATATCTTACCCATTTACTTGTTCTGCATACCAATAAATTTCACGTATTGACCGTCTTTGAGCGGCTACATCATTTCATGATGTATGTTCAAAGGCACATTCTCGTGGTACTGTGCAACACTAGGTTAGTTCGGATAGCTCCAGCTTTGGTAAGCCCTCCATTTTTTGGAAGGCACCTTTATGACAAACATTCTAGTATTTATTTTATGGTATCACCGGGGCCTTATCTCGGTATAGGTGATCTTTTCTTTATGGATTAGAGTATTTGTAGACTTATGTTATGGTTGGATTAAAGTTTGGTTTTATTCACTTCTACTCAAGTTGAAATTCTTATTATTGGGCCTATTTACGCAATTTAATAATGAATATGCTTATGATATTATATTAGGGGCTCTTCTTGGGCCTTCATTGGTCTGGGTTGCCCATTCCATCTAGGGTATGGTTCTGGGTCGTGACAAAGAGGTATTTGGCCAGTTGATAAACAAGAGCAAGAGATGTTTTGCTATAGACAATAAAACTGAACCTGGTAATATCAACAGGCTCAATAACATCATTGGTATGTGTCATCAGAAATTTCCAATCAAATACCTGGGTTTTCCAATTATCACTGGAAAGAAGAAGTTGTCTCATTTCTTTGATATTGTGAATGAAAGTATAGAATAAAAAGGTGGCATTCTAAGCTCCTCTTTATTGGTAGTGGATCCATTCTTATCAAACATGTACTATTTGCTCTTACCACACATTTACTTTCTGCTGTTACACCAGCTAAAGGAACTCTGTATTTGATTGAAAAATATTTGGCAAGATTTTTCTGGTTTGATCTTGACACAGGAGGTAAACATCATGGGGTTTCATAGGATAAACTTTGTGATGGAAGTTATGTTTTAAGGGCTATGTGGAGGAGTAGGGACTGTCAGCAATTGCAATGGAAAGGTCATTTTTGCTTACACGCTTCCATTGGGGCCTGGTATTAGCAATATGGTTGAGGCTGACACACTACCATTTGGTCTAAAATGGTGTTCGAATAATGGTTTCAACTCAGTATGGGGGAAAACATAGTCACTTTTTATCACATAATGCATAAAGAAAGAGTTAGCCCGTCCTGAAAAATTGAAAACCTTATTGGGGACATTCAGAAACTTGTTAAGGACTATGAATTTACCATTGTTCATTGCTATAGAGAAACAAATAAACCTATATATAAGTTAGCAACAATGAGTCATGGTATAGAGGAGATCAAAGTATTCAATACCTTTTCAAAGGATTATTTAAATGGATAGATGGAACATTGTATCATTTAGAATAAAAAATGCTAAAGACAACAACATCATATATAACCCTCTTTAGACGATTAGGTCATTGAGGCATATCTTTGGTTAGGGTTGAACTTTTTGTTATCCTTTTCTCAATGGTCTTGTAAATAATTTTGAATGCCAAACTCAAAGTGTAACTTTTTTCACATCAATGATCAATGGAGGCTCAGTTTAATCTTTAAAAAGCTAGATGTGGTGATTTTCAAGAGAGTTTTGTTAAAATAACTATATGTTATTTTGGCAGATTCTTGAGTGATTTTCAATCAAATTTGGATTGTGAGTATGCATTATTGATCCTTGCGAGAAGATTTTCCATTGAGGTATGATTTGTATACTTCCAACACTATTAACCGGACATCAATGTTATACCCGTTATCAATAATTAGCAATTGATCTCGAATTTAGGTGATTTTGATGCTTATCAACTCTATTTCAAAGAGGGATAAAATTCTAACCTTATATTTGTTATTTTCCTATTATTTCATACTTTATTTCATGATTTAATCATCATTTAAGTGTTAGAGATCGGGGAGAATCCTCTCAACCCCTCCCAAGTCTATCAAGGTCAAGAAAAGTTTGGTAAATCTTCTTCACTAGTGCGAATGCATGAATGAAAAATCCCATCCCCTCTATTTCCATTGTTGCAAACGACTTGTATTATTAATGCTGATGTTAATATTGATAGATGATGATCCATAAATAATTGAGAGCTTTATATTGAGTTTTCATGGCATATGATGACTAAATCTTCCTTACATTCCCCCATACTAGCTTTTGATATAACTAATTGTGTTCTGCGATTGAACCATGAAACAGGGGATGCTTTGATATTTATATACATTTCACATGCACCCTCACACACATTGCATAATCTTTTTTCATTAAAATGCCCCAAAGTATAGTTAAGGGCAGATTGTTCCTAATGATGGATGGATGGCAACTATCCTAAGGGAATAATAGTCATTTGCTTGTGATTATGTGGAATGTGCCTTATGTGTGTGTTTGAATTAAGTGTAGTATGGTTGTTTGGATAGAAGGATAGATATTGCTAAAAAGGTGGAATGCCACTAGCCCTGTTTTGATCTTAGAGAAAGAGGAAGTCTGATGTATTCTTTTTTGCTAGCTGCATCTGTGCTCACAAACTAAGTGTGGGGTTGTTCCAACATACACCTTAGTTTGTCTACTATTACTTTGAAGTTCTAATAATGTCTTCTGCTTGCATAGGTGAAAATGTTTAGACCAACGAAACCCTCATACTTCCATCTACTAGTAAAGAAAAGGGTGTGTGCAAGTGAGGTCTTCAACAACCAAGCTCCATGCCAACTTTATTCTAGAGTTCTGTCATGCCTCTAACCTAAATGATGGGTGTGGCCGACACCCGATGCCATTACTTTACTAAGAAAACCCATAACATTGCATGAAACATGTGCATACACTAAACATAAACGGGAGTATACTTGAAATCATATGGAAAGATAGATCCTTTAACATAAAATTTAAAATGCATTATAACATGAATTAATAGTTAGAAGCTGAAGACAAAATACATCTTAACTAACTGATTGTCTATCTATGAAGCCTCTAAACAATTCTAAAATATTGATTACCTAGACAAGGGCCATGTCATACCTTTATCTAATAAAAAATAAAACTACTAAACTATAGACTAAGCCCCCTATAGTAAGAAGGGCTCACCAACAACTAAAAGTGAGGAGCCCAACATAGGATCTAACTACGTGAGTGAGTACATGAGTTTACATTATTAAAAGATGCAGCGCTAAATGGTATAAGTGCATGAAATGTACTATATGTAAAACAGCGAAAAGAACATATATGTAATAGAAATAGAACAACTAATAGAGTAAAAAAATCATGACATGATATGGATATAAACTCAAATCATTTGGATTGTTCAATATTTACTCTTCATCCTCTTTTAGTTCTTTATGGGAGTCTAATGGCGTAACCGACATAAACTACCATATGATCAAATAGACACTGATCTTGGCCCGATCAACTAAGTCATCCCATACATTGCCGGGTATAGGACATATATGTCATAGTTTTGCTAGCAAAGGATCCATAATAAGCCCTTACCAGGGGAACATAAAGGAGTCACCATAACCAACGATATGATCCATAACCTACATTGGAAAGTGTAGTTTCAGGCATTCATCATTTAGAGTTATTCCTTGTCAGCTAACTACTTAGCTCCTCATGTGAGTTTAGCCCTCGCCGCTCATGTTCATAAGTTAGCCCTTGGGCTCATGTTCATAAGTTAGACCTTGGGCTCATGTTCATAATTTAGCCCTTGGGCTCATATTTGTAAGCTTACAATTCAATCATATCCCTTGAGATTTTTAAAGAACATATCACTACGACATGGTTCACAAGTAAGAGGTTCAATATTTTCATGTCATCAAGTTCCATTCTTTAAGAGTTGTTCATAGTTTAGAAATCATAAGGATAATTTTGTATCAAGAGGCCGTTTCATCTTATAGTACCACTAAAGTTACACTCTTGAGAAGGTTTTGTATTTTTGAAGTCATAAAGATCATATCATATCATAGTCTTGAAAGTTACATTCTTGAGAAGATTTCACAATATGGCATCATAAGAATCATGTCCTTTTAGTAGTTATCGACGAAAACCATAAAGACTTAGTGCTCAACATAAAGATCATTCCATTTTCATAGACATCTAGAACAATCATGTTGAGAATCCATAAGAATCACATAGAATGGGAAACATCATAATATGGAATATTTGCATAGAGGGTTCTTGAAATTTCATAAAGAATCAAGACGGAATCAAGACATGAGGGTTTTACTATAATCCTAATTCATTTATGTAAGACAATTCAAGGACATGGGAACGAAATCTATGAGGAGGAACGAGATGCAGGATAGCCTTACATATCTTAGATGCTTCAAATCTTAAAGAAGGGTCTACATTTTTCGTTCTTGAGACTTAGGGAAGGGTTTTATTGAAGAAATCCTAAGATTCATGGCAAAAAGTCTTGTTAGAATACATAACCATGGAGTACAAATTAGGGGTTTTTTACTTAGAAAATCATTGGGGAAACTTACTTAGCCTTAGAGAGTGAAAGAAGGAAATTGGGACTGTTTTTTTCAACTAGAATGAGAAAAAGTGGGAAAAGAAACCAAAATCGCATTTTTATAAAAATCTAGAAAACTGATATACGGTCTTGTATACATGATATACGGTTAGTATACCTGATGTACGGATCTTAATATGAGTTGTACTACACTTTCCACGTCCCCACTTGCTGCTTGTAAAGTATGATCTATATTACCAGTCATACAATCCAGTTACTTACCGTGATATGGGCTGTAAGTTCACTTATGGTTCGTATGTTGTCTAGTTCGTCGTCATTGTTTGACAGTGCTTCAATTAAATGCCCGTAACTTTTTTATCCAAACTTAAATTGATAAACAGTTAGTGGCATAGGAAAACAGACTGAATACTCTTTAATTTAGTGGGTAATAGGGTGTGTAACTCTTCATATTCTAGGAGAAATACTAATTTGAAGTTGACCTTAGTAAAACTTATACGGAAATTTAATCGGTAGAGAAGCTTCAAACTCAACTTTGTAATAGAGGTTTATGACTTTAATTCACATCAAATATACTTTCCACTCTTAAGGATTGACCTTTACACCTAGATACAATAAAAATTCTCCGAGTTTGGATCTAACTATATACATAGAACAGTTCAAATCTTAGCCAAAAAGTTTGAGGTGTTATAAGTTCTATGTCAATTTGGACTTGTACAGTCCCAATGAGGTGCTAGTGAGAGGGTAGATAGTTGATTTTTATGAAAATTCCTTGTATAGGTTTTAGAATGATCCCCACGTGCTAGTGGATCTTCTTACACCTATTGTGACTCTCCCACCCCTACCGTAAAATCCTTCACTTGCTTTGAGAAGCTAACTATATGTTATCATATAAATTTTAAATATATTAATTCAAATAAATATTATGGATTAATATAATTGAATTAATTATTTAAATTTCATAAATACAGATTTAATTAAAGTTCAATTTTAATTGAACTCATCCATTAATTTGGGCTACAAATGATGAACCCACATTGATAAGTCCAAGATATCATCTTATTCTAGAGATCCAATTTGGTGCAATGTGTTAGATGACGTGGCATGCCAAGTCAAGTAAAGGAGCCAATAGAATTATGCCACATATCAAAATGATGCAGCGTGCCTATTGAAATCAAAGACAAATTAAAATGTGCCATGTGTATAAGTGACATGTTCTGACCAATCAAATATCGTCATGTCGTTTAAATCTGATTGGGTGAAAGAATTTTTCCTCATCACAACGCCTCCATCCTTCAACTATAAATAGGGGTCCATAATTAAGAAATTAGACCAGAACTCTAACAAGAGACCAAAGAGAGCTCATGGATCAAACACCACAAATTTCTCTACAAGCTACAAGTTCAAGCATTCAAGCACTAAAGTTCATACACAACTCAAGATCAAGACGAAGATTCAAGATCAAGATCAAAGGTCCTTAAATTCTAATTCACCAAATTCAAGATCAAGTTCAAAAACTCTTGAATTCAAATTCACAAGTCAAGATGAAATCCATCAAGTTCACAAGTCAAAATCAAATGCATCAAATTCAATATCAATCTCAAAGGCCCTTGAATTTTTATTTGAAAAAGAAGAATAAGAGGATTCATAGAGATTGTAACACTCATATATTGAAATCAAATAATACAATCGTTGCAATATTTTTCTATCCCAATTATTATTTTCTCAATGCAAATTTTGTTGTCTTCACTCTATACCTAGATGGGGATGAAATGAGAATGATGACACCCATGAAACAATACTATTTGCTCAGTTTTATAATGATGCAAGGGTATGGATAAATATTATTATCCTGAGATTGATGTCGGGATATCACCTAACCAATGTGATTAGGGATGGGCTTGGGTGATTTATATGTTGATGATAAAAAAGCTTGTCAATGTGGGATGTCTGGTGAGTGAGGCCCATAGAAACAAATCCAGGTGGTTGTTCTTTGGAAATTTACTCACACAATTATTGAATAACAAGGATGTTAATAAGAAAACGCGTGATCACACACTGCCAGCAATAACTAAATATGTATATTTGAGCAGGTGAAAGAGCCTGTGACCCTTTAGGGCCCTACCTTGACTATAGCTGAGAAGCATGTGCGGGATATGAGCTATATGGATTATATATATGGGATGACATATCTCCTACTTAGGATTGGTGTCCAACCTGTCACAGAAAAGGAGCTTACTTTCCTTAATGAGATTTATCTGCTCAATGGTCATGCTTAGGTTATGTGCAAGATGGGGCCAATATTTTATTTGTCATAGGATGATGATAAAAAAACACCTGAATATTCCTTGCATGAGGAAGAGAAGGATAATGAGAAAGAAGAAGAAGATGAGAAGAAGGAGCGAGATATTGAGGATGGTAACATTAAATTATAGTTATTTCACAAAAATGAATTTAACTTGAAAAGTTTAGGTGGCACCTTAATATATGATTAAATCAATTTTTTTTTCTCTATATCTATAATTTGTTTTATCTTTCTATAAGTCAACATCTTTCTCAATCCACAACCAGAAATGTTTTAAGAATAATTTGCAGTACTATTTCTGTAATGACTTTTTCGTCGTTACGGTGTAGCTTAGCATGCAAAAATTTGGGTTGAGATTCTTCGCGGATGAAGAGTTGAATTTTTTTGGGCTAGGCCAGTCTTGGATGAATTCCAGATGTGGTGTGGTCTTGGTAAATCCAATAATGGATAGGTTAGCAATTAGATTATTTAACATCGTAATGTGTTAGCTAAGGGGTTAAGGAGTTAATAGAAACTTTGGAACGGGATTTAGGTTAGTAGAACTCTGGATATATAGATCGACATAAATGGGTTAATTCAAGAGGTTAAAATTTGGGAGTATGCTGTAAAATTGGCAAAACTGAGAACCTTCCCAAACTCGCTGCCTCGCCTACCCCGCTATAGCAGGTGGAAGGCTGCTACCATAGTCTTGCAATAACGGGAATTTTCCCTCTATAACGGAAGTCAAGATGGGTCAGCTCCACTATGATGGGTAGATACTACTATAACAAGAATCAGGCCTCTATAGGGGGCTAAGTGCAGTAAAAAATAGTTTTTAAACTTAAAACATATTTTTCATTCCAATCTCATTCAAAGGTCAGGTTATGTAATGACCCTCCAGGTCATTTCCAGCATTTCAACACTATTTTGGCATTTAGAGCTTTCTCATAGCTACCCCAAGTCATTAATGATTTGCTGGAGCTGACAGTTTAGTTATCAGACAGTTCATTTGATCTTTAGAACCAATTCCCTGTTTTGAAGTTTTTGTTATTAAGGATTGGGTATCGGGCCTAAACTTCAGGTAAACAGCCTCGTACGCCATTTCTCATAGTTCCATCGGCTCTGGTATGTCGATTTTAGTCTAGGGGGACCCTTTGTTTGGGTTCCACGACTTTCGAACTCATCTTAGGCTATTGGGTGGATTTTGGTTAAAACAACCCTTGGGTGTGGGACCCACATTTCATCAAAATGACCTCGGATAGAAATTTTGATGGCGCCGTTGAGTCTGAAATGTCGAATTTGGTAGGGTATCATAGTTTATTTGCATTCACGAGATTCCAACAAATCCCGAAGATCCGATCAGAGATTTGGAACTTAACCAAATCTGCTGGTGCAGGCCAAAAATGGCCTTCGCATTCGTGAAGCCCTTGGCCATGTTCACGAAGTCCAAGGAAAATAGCTATTGCGATCGCGATACCTTGGCCGCGTTCGCGAAGGCCAGGTTCATTAGCTATTGCAATCGCGAGCTGTTCTTCATGTTCGCAAAAGGCAAGCTGGGTCGTGGTCTGCATTCGCAACGGGTCCCCACGATCATGAAGAAGGGACCCCTGGCTATATTAAATGTTGATAAACCTGATTTTTCTCTCATTTTTCCAAGTTCCAAGTCCATTAAAGGCCTAGAGAGCTTAGAGAGAGTAGAGATAGATCCTTGGGTTGTTGGGATGAGTTGGAGAGTTTGTTGGGGTAATTTTCTCATCAAGATTTCCGTAAGTTTTCATCTAATTTATTGATTTATTCTTTGGTTTAACTTTAAATCCCTATTCACTTCGCGGGCTGATTTTGAGTTCGTTTGAGCTCAAATTTCACCCATTTTTTAGGGTAAATGATTCTTGATCTTAGAGGGACGTCTTGACTATTCCAAAGTTGTGATTCTGCAAGCGAGCCCTATATAGGATTTTTAGCTTGATTTTGTATCCAGAGTATTTATATGCAATATGGGTATTGATATTCTCATATTAATGTGTATATTATTATTTTGAGAGTGTGACATTGTGTAGAGGCTTCTCAGAAGGGAAAAGCTCCGATTTAGTGGACTTTCTTGGGAATTCATCGACGTCCAGGTAGGCTAGGCTTACTTTCCTTATAGATTGAGCTTTATTATGGTATTATTATAGTTAATATGCTAGATTTGAGTTTGAATTTATAGCTTTGTCGCATGTTTAGTGAGATTTTGAATATTTAGCCGGTTATAGAGTCATTTTTAGGTAGAATTGACCCATTTACCCTATTGTTGAGTTTAATTATTGCCTTAGGACTTATTTAGACTTATTTAATACCTTGTATTGGATCCTTGAAGCCTTAGTCTAGTTTGGAGTAGAAATTGCCTTAGTAAGGTCTTCCGGGGTTAGTAGCGGGCCCCGTTGGCCCTCCTTTAGGTCAAATATCTTAATTAGCTCCTTGTAGATCTAGGAGGCCTTGTTTCATCATATGGCATACATTCTTGAGCCCTAGGATGATTTAGACATCTTTCCAACTCTTGACTAGACTTATTACCTTATATTTACTTTAAAGACCGATTGGAGTCCGATATTTACTATTCATTTATGATACTAAATTCTCGGTTCGAGTCTGGCATATATGATTCTAAATTCCTGATTTGAGTCCGACATATATGATTCTAAATTCCCGATTTGAGTCCGACATATATGATACTAGAGTTCGGTTAGCTTGGTATTTATCGTTCATGTATGATGTTAAGGTCCTGGTTTGAGTCCCGCGTTTATGGTACGAAGGGATTCACAGATATGGCTTCAGTTGTCGGTTACTTTATACTTATTATTGTTGATGGTTCTTCTCTTGATTGTATCCGTTGGGCTTATGGGGGCTCATATGGGTTAATCGTTTCTTGCTTGTGCCTTCTAGGCTTATAGGAGCCCAGTTAGGCTGTAGTTAGCTTGTGTTCTTTTGACTTTATTTACCTCATTATTTATTTTCTGTCAGCTGGAGCATTATTTCAGGTTTGCCCATTTATCCTGACTTTAGCTTACATTTTCGCATCTTGTTATGCTCTTATTATGATTTACCTTAGTCGACAGATGATGCCTACTGAATACCCATTGTCTTAGTACTCATACTACACTTCTTTATCTTTTTTTGATGCAGATTTGAGTACTAGCTAACACCGTTGATGCTTTATTTAGGCTTACTTATGGGTGAATTTGGAGATAAGGTGAGCTTTTAGAGCCGTAGCTAACTCTCTTCTTATGTTATTTTGGACATTCTTTACTTTCGAGACTACCTGTATATTGGATACTATTAGTATTCTTATTCTTTTGGATTTAGTGACTCTTGTACCAACCTTACTAGGTCGTGGGATATTCTTTGGCTATATTTCTCTCCCCCTTTTTTTTTTAATATATATATATATATATATATATATATATATATATATATATATTGTTGTACTTATATTTTATTGCCTACAATCCTATTGTATGCTTAATTTTGGTATTTATTATACCTTTTACCAAATAGACCATTACTTGTCGTTTCGTATTACGGTTTGGCTTACCTACTGGTGGGATAAAGTAGGTGCCATCAACACTTGAGAAATCGAGTCGTGACAAATTGGTATCAGAGCCTAGGTTCACTGGTATTGTTGGTACAATAGCAAATGTCTAGTAGAGTCCCGCGGTTAAGAACAATGACGTACATATCTTATCTTTGGGAGGCTATAGGACAGTATTAGGAGAATTTCACTTTCTTCATTCATTTCGTGCATTGAGACTGTGTTAGTTTCTAAAGTTCTCATTATTTCACTCTTCTGTAGATGGTCAGAATGCGAGCTACTACGACCTGCGAAGAGGACCCAATTCTGCAGCCAAGGTACCTGCTAGAGGTCATGACCGACCCAAAGGTCGCAACCAGGCTAGAGTCACAGCCCCAGCTAGGGATCATGCTAGGGAGCCTTAATTAGATCCTGTTATTACTCCTGATCCAGAGATTCTGCCACCCAAGTGTCACACCCCGAATCCCAACGAGGCATGATTGGTACCCGTATCCGATAAGGCCCGAGAGAACCAAGCTGTGCTTCTATACATTCATATGCATGTCGTAGGAAACACCACCATCACATAAGAACATGAACGAATAATATCAAAAATCATGGAACATGTGACATATATATACATATTTGAGAAACTTGGCCGTTGAGGCCATCAAACAAGACTTCATGAGTCATCTTATATACATATACCCACATGCGTCTACAAAAGCCTCTAACAGATGCATTGACCAAAACAACTAAGAGTTGGGACAAGTCCCCGCTTTATACAACATGTACATCACCAAAACATATATACAACTCTGACTCGGAGAAGCCCCAAATTAGCTGGAGCTCACCAATGAACCGCTAACAACTGGCAATCTACTGAGGAGGCCTACTGGTACCTGCGCCTGCAGCAAGTAAGGTAAATTCCCCGAGAGGGGTCAGTACGGAATAAGTACTGAGTATGTAAAGCTCAAATGAAACTGTACAATATATGAATATTTCAATGAACTCAAAACAAATGAATAATCAATGTGAATAAGTCACCATTTTGTATTTTGGAAGTCATGTGTATTGCTTTCATTACTTTCTTTGCTTTCTTTACCTCAATGCTTACTTGTCAATACATGTGTCACAATGTACCCGGGCCCCGAATGATCAGTGGGTCTTTACATAACATATCGTTATGTTAGGATCGGCTCGAGCTAGGCTTATGCCCCTAGAACTGCCACCCATAAATCAATGCATCGGGATCGGCTCGATCTAGGCTTATGCCCCTAGAGCTGACACCCATAAATCAACATGTCAGGTTCGGCTCGAGCTAGGTTTTCACCCCCAGAGCTGCCCCCTGTCAGGTTTGGCTTGAGCTAGGCTTTCGCCCCCAAAGCTTCCCCCTGATCCAATAGTCTCGGGATCGTCTTGAGCTAGGCATTTCGCCCCCAAAGCTGCCACCCGTACTCAATCATTAACCACATTTGCATTACTTTGATCTTTACTTTGAGATTGATACTTTGAGGTTGGTACAACGAGGGTCATAACTTTGTTTGAAGCTTTGAATCATTAACCAATGAGTGAGAGACATAAGATTAAACATTATTGGAAATATAGCCTTCATGGAAACATAACACTATTGGACCCATTGGACAATAATCAATAAACGAGATACATGAGTATAAGCACTATTGAAACTTTGGAACATAACCTTATTGGGCTTTTGGAACACTATTCATGAACATGAGACATGGGATTCACAATTGATCACTGAATAAGGAACTTATGAGTAATACTAGTCAACTACCGGATACGGAGTACCTTAGAGCATTTTCGGAATCGAATGAGTACTATGACAATGTGAACACCATATACTGCAGAAGGATACGAAAAGAGTAACCTTACATACCTTTGCGTCTCACTATGAATACACAAGCTTATATGGAAATACAATAGTCCAGCTTCTTCCTTACGTTTCACTCTACAATACAAGTACATAACGAAGCTTATATTAGCAACCCACTACTTTACAAGTGTACAAGATGACCATAAATCACAGAGTTACTTTAGAACGTCATTTCGCCTTCTTACAATGTCATTTATTGCATCAACATGCCAAAACTACCATAAAATTCCACTCATTGACCAAGATTTCATACAACAATAGCATTTCGCATCACACTTACCCTTTATGCTTCCTCATTATCATTCCGTCACAATTACCCTATAAACTTGCCTCATAACAACTTATGAACAATCATACATACTTAACATAGTCTAACATTCCTCCATAAGACACTTTAAAGTCATTAAAACGACATCACAAGTTGATAATTACATCCATGAAGGGAATAGGGGTTCCGGGGGGCTAAAGGGATGCAAAAACAAGCAATTCGGAGTTTTGGGCCGATCCGCTAAGCCACCTACGCCCGCAGGTGGATGACCTGCATCCGCAGGTGACCTTTGGTAGTAGCTATACTTCAATTCTCAGAGATTACATGCTTCAGTTTCTGGGATTGGTAAGTGGTGCACCATCTGATGGTTCTCACTCAGCAAACTAGAGTGGTATTGATTAAGGGGCGCAACCTGCAGTAGTGACCACTAGAGTTGCTGTTTCTCCAGAATTGGTAGCTCTATAAATGGTAGTTGCTCAGCTTGTTATGTCTGCCGAGGAGCAGAAGATATTGTGCCAATTTTTGAGATTGACCCCATCGAAGTTTGCAGGGGCCCCAAGAGAGGATGCTTACGATTTTTTGAATAGTTACAAGGAGAAGCTCCATAATTTAGGGCTGGTTGAGTCGCGCGGAGTGGACTATATGACTTAGTAGTTTGATAGGGCAGTTCGACAGTGGTGAAGGGGTTATCTTTATTCCAAGCCAGCTGGATCTCCATCTATGACTTGGGCTCAGTTCTCCATGGCTTTCTTGGAGAAGTACATACCTCTTACTATGCGTGAGAGTCTGAAGGATGAGTTTTCTGCTTTGAGACAGGGTTCTATGAAGGTGTCAGAGTATGAGGTGAGATTTCATGAGTTATCCAAATATGCCACCATAATTCTACCTACAGAGTATGAGAGAATTTGTTGCTTCATCAGAGGGTTAAGTCTACCGCTCCGCAGGGCTACTAAGAGTTTTGTGACTTTAGGGAAGTCTTTTTCTTATATTGCTGCTCATGTCTACTCTATAGAGGAGATGTATCGCGAGGCCAGGGTGTAACGATAAGAGGCCACGTCTGTAGGGTAGTTTTAGTGGGAGCCAAAGTGGCTCATAGTTCAGGGGCAGAGGTTTTTAGGGTAGGTACCCTTAGTGCCAGGCTTATCAGAACCAGGGTCAGTCTAGTAGGCTCATTCAGGCAGCACTTTAGATTACTGATGGAGGTCTAACCAGCTACAATAATTACCGTGGCTCGATCAGTGGCCAGTCTTCGAGAGGTGCATATTCTGGGTCTTCTAGACAATGTGGGTACTTAGGGTTAGTCAAATATTTTGGACAGAGCAGAGCGCCTAGGGCATGTTATGATTGTGGGGTCATCGGCCATTACTCTAGAGAGTGTCCCCAGCGTGGGACAGTTGTGACTACAGCACAGAGTGTTCAGCCGATTAAAACAGCGCGGCCCCAAACTAAAGGTGGTATATAGGGTTGCAGAGGTAGTCCCCAGGGTTCTCGAGGAGGTCCTCAGGTAGGTAGGGCAGGTGGTCGGTCTGATGCCCAGCCAGGTGGCAGGCAAGGTTATTTATATGTTGTACCTGGTAGGTCGGAGAAAGAGTCTTCAGATATCCTTATTATAGGTAAGATTTCAGTGTGCCATCAGCAAGCTATTATTTTATTTGATCTAAGATCTACTTATTCATATGTGTCTGCTTATTTTGAACCACAGTTCGAGTTATCGTGGGAGTCTTTATCTGTGTTATTGCATGTATCTACTCTCATGGGCGATTCTTTAGTAGTGGATCAGGTTTATAAATCATGTGTTGTGACTGTTTGAGAGTTTGATACTCAGGATGATCTTATTGTGTTAGATATGGTGGACTTTGATATGTTTATAGGCATGAACTGGTTATTCCCTTATCATGCAGTCATGGATTTAGTTTGCCAAGACCGTTACCTTAGCCATGCCTGGGATACCCCTGGTTGTGTGGCAAGGTTATTTTAGCTGCGTGCCGAAGAAGATTATTTCTTATGTTCGGGCTAGGAGATTGATTTTGTGAGGTTGTGAGTCTTTTCTTGCTTATATTTGTGATGTTAGTGCGGAGAGTCCTTCATCTGATTTTGTTCCTATAGTCCATGATTTCTCTGATAATTTTCCAACTGATCTACCTGACCTTTCTCCTGAGTATGATATTGAGTTTGCTATTGATCTTGAGCCGGGCACCCAACTATTTCTATGGCACCTTACCGCATGTCTCCTACTGAGCTCAAGGAGCTAAATTCTCAGCTTCAGGATCTTCTGGATAAGGGTTTCATTAGGCCGAGTGTATTACCTTGGGGTGCTCGTATGTTGTTCGTGAGGAAAAAGAATGGTTCTGTACATATGTCTATCGACTATCGGTAGCTTAATAAGGTGACAGTGAAGAATAAGTATCCTATGCCTCGCATCGACAATTTATTTGATTAGCTTCATGGTGAGGCAATGTTTTTTAAGATTGATTTGAGATCGGGGTACCATCAATTGAGGATTCGGGCTGAGGACATCCCTAAGACAGTCTTCAGGACTCTCTATAGCTATTATGAGTTCTTGGTGATGTATTTTGGGTTGGCCAATACCCCAATAACATTCATGGATTGGATGAACCATGTTTTCGGGCCGTATAGAAACGTACAAGTTTATATCTTATTCAATGCTCAGAGATGCCATGCTTCAGTTTTTGGGATTGGTAAGTGGTGCACCATCTGATGGTTCTCACTCAGCAGACCAGAGTGGTATTGATTTAGGGGCGCAACCTGCAGTAGTGGCCCCTAGAGTTGCTGTTTTTCCAGCACTGGTAGCTCTATAAATAGTAGTTGCTCAGCTTGTTATGTCTGCCGAGGAGCAGAAGATATTGTGCCAATTTTTGAGATTGACCCCATTGAGGTTTGCAGGGGCCCCAAGAGAGGATGCTTACGATTTTTTGAATAGTTACAAGGAGAAGCTTCGTAATTTCGGGCTGGTTGAGTCGCGCGGAGTGGACTATATGACTTAGTAGTTTGACAGGGCAGTTCGATAGTGGTAAAGGGGTTATATTTATTTCAGGCCAGCTGGATCTCCATCTATGACTTGGGCTCAGTTCTCCATGGCTTTCTTAGAGAAGTACATACCTCTTACTATGCGTGAGAGTCTGAAGGATGAGTTTTCTGCTTTGAGACAGGGTTCTATGAAGGTGTCAGAGTATGAGGTGAGATTTTATGAGTTATCCAAATATGCCACCATAATTCTACCTATAGAGTATGAGAGAATTTGTTGCTTCGTCAGAGGGTTAAGTCTACCACTCCGCAGGGCTACTAAGAGTTTTGTGACTTTAGGGAAGTCTTTTTCTTATATCGCCGCTAATGTCTACTCTATAGAGGAGATGGATCGCGAGGCCCAGGGGGTAACGATAAGAGGCCACGTCTGTAGGGTAGTTTTAGTGGGAGCCAAAGTGGCTCATAGTTCAGGGGCAGAGGTTTTTAGGGTAGGTACCCTTAGTGTCAGGCTTATCAGAACCAGGGTCAGTCTAGTAGGCTCATTCAGGCAGCACTTTAGATTACTGATGGAGGTCTAACCAGCTACAATAATTACCGTGGCCCGATCAGTGTCTAGTCTTCGAGAGGTGCACATTCTAGGTCTTCTAGCCAATGTGGCTACTTAGGGTCAGTCAAATCTCTTGGACAGAGCGGAGTGCCTAGGGCTTGTTATGATTGTGGAGTCATCGACCATTACTCTAGAGAGTGTCCCCAGCGTGGGACAGTTGTGACTACAGCACAGAGTGTTCAGCCGATTAAACCAGTGTGGCCCCAAACTAAAGATGGTATATAGGGTTGCAGAGGTAGTCCCCAGTGTTCTCGAGGAGGTCCTCAGGTAGGTAGGGCAGGTGGTCGGTCTGATGCCCAGCCAGGTGGCAAGAAAGGTTATTTATATGTTGTACCTGGTAGGTCGGAGAAAGAGTCTTCAGATATCCTTATTATAGGTAAGATTTAAGTGTGCCATCAGCAAGCTATTATTTTATTTGATCTAAGATCTACTTATTCATATGTGTCTGCTTATTTTGAACCACAGTTCGAGTTATCGTGGGAGTCTTTATCTGTGTTATTGCATGTATCTACTCTCATGGGTGATTCTTTAGTAGTGGATCAGGTTTATAAATCATGTGTTGTGACCGTTTGAGAGTTTGATACTCAGGCTGATCTTATTGTGTTAGATATGGTGGCTTTTGATATGTTTATAGGCATGAACTAGTTATTCCCTTATCATGCAGTCATGGATTATTTTGCCAAGACCGTTACCTTAGCCATGCCTGGGATACCCCTGGTTGTGTGGCAAGGTTATTTTAGCTGCGTGCCGAAGAGGATTATTTCTTATGTTCGGGCTAGGAGATTGATTTTGTAAGGTTGTGAGTCTTTTCTTGCTTATATTCGTGATGTTAGTGCGGAGAGTCCTTCATCTAATTTTGTTCCTATAGTCCATGATTTCTCTGATAATTTTCCTACTGATCTACCTGACCTTTCTCCTGAGTATGATATTGAGTTTGCTATTGATCTTGAGCCGGGCACCCAACCTATTTCTATGGCACCTTACCGCATGTCTCCTGCTGAGCTCAAGGAGCTAAATTCTCAGCTTCAGGATCTTCTGGATAAGGGTTTCATTAGGCTGAGTGTATGACCTTGGGGTGCTCGTATGTTGTTCGTGAGGAAAAAGAATGGTTCTATACATATGTCTATCGACTATCGGTAGCTTAATAAGGTGATAGTGAAGAATAAGTATCCTATGCCTCGCATCGACAATTTATTTGATTAGCTTCACGGTGAGACAATGTTTTTTAAGATTGACTTGAGATCGGGGTACCATCAATTGAGGATTCGGGCTGAGGACATCCCTAAGACAGTCTTCAGGACTCTCTATAGCCATTATGAGTTCTTGGTGATGTATTTCGGGTTGACCAATACCCCAATAAAATACATGGATTTGATGAACCATGTTTTCGGGCGGTATTTGGACTCCTTTGTGATCGTTTTCATTGATGATATCCTTGTGTACTTAAGGAAAAGGGAGGAGCATGAGCAACATTTGAGGATTGTGCTCCAGACTTTGAGGGATCATAGGCTTCTTTCCAAATTCTCAATGTGTGAGTTCTGGTAAGAGTCTATGACATTCCTAGAACACGTGGTGTCTAAGTATGGGATTATGATGGATCCGGTGAAGATTGAGGCTATTCGTGATTGGGTCATACCTACATCACCGATCGAGGTTTACAGCTTTATTGGTTTGGCAGGCTACTACAGGTGGTTTGTCGAGAGATTTTCTGCTATTACGATCCCTATGACCAGGTTGACTAATAAGGAGGTTCCTTTTCAGTGGTGCATAGAGTGTGAGTCGATCTTTCAGAAGCTCAAGGACTTGCTACTTCCGCTCTTATTTTGACTCTTCCTGTTGAGGGCGAGGGGCTTATAATTTCTTATGATGCTTTTGGTGTTGGTTTGGGTTGCTTTTTGATACAGTAGGGCTAAGTTATTGCTTATACATCAAGGCAGCTGAAGGTGCACGAGCACAACTACCCCATTCATGATTTAAAGTTGGCGGTGTTAGTTTTTGTGCTTAAGATTTGGAGGCATTACTTGAATGGTGTTTGCTGTGAGATTTATACTGATCACCGTAGTCTTCAGTACATTATGACTCAGAGGGAGCTTAATTTGAGGCAGTGCAGGTGGATCGAGTTGCTGAAGGAATATGATATTTCTATTCAATTCTAGGCAAAGCGAATATGGTAGCAGACGCCTTGAGTCGAAAGGCGGTAAGTATGGTAGCTTGGCCTTTATTTCATTTTTGGAGCGGTCGTTGGCCTTGGACATTCAGTTCTTAGCCAACTTGATAGTGCTACTTGATATTTTAGACCTAGGAGAATTCTTGCCAGTATTGAGGCTAGGTCTACTTTGTCTGAGCAGATTTGAGATCGTTAGTTTGAGGAAATAGGTTTTGTGGCATTCGAGATCAGGTGCTGAGAGGTTAGTCCAGTCGAGCTGCCTTGGATTCTGTGGTTATTCTGAGATTTTTTGGTCATATTTCTGTTCCAAGGGCTGAAGACTTGATTCAGTTGATATTGTGGAAGGCTCATAGCTTTCGATATTTTAGTCACCCTGGGACAGCTAAGATGTATAGGGATTTGAGGTAGCATTACTGGTGGAGTGGTATGAAGAAGGAAGTAGCAGACTTTGTA
Source organism: Capsicum rhomboideum (assembly GCA_031232105.1). Lineage (NCBI taxonomy): Eukaryota > Viridiplantae > Streptophyta > Magnoliopsida > Solanales > Solanaceae > Capsicum > Capsicum rhomboideum. The sequence continues at coordinate 132,615,943 of CP124709.1, forward strand.
GCTCGATGTTTAAGTTCTCGGCAGGTAAAGGTCGAGCATCAAAGATCGGGTGAATTACTTCAGAGGCTACCCATTCTTGAGTGGAAGTGGGAGTAGATTACTATGGTCTTCGTGAGTGGTTTGCCTCGTACCTCTCGTGGTTCTGACAGTATTTAGGTCATTGTAAATCGATTGACCAAATCGACTTATTTCATTCCCATTCAGATTTTATTCAGTATCGATAGGTTTATGTATAGTTCTCCTATATGAAGTAACCGTATCTATTATTTCAGACAGAGGCTCAGTGTTCACCTCTAGTTTTTTGCGGGGTTTTCAGGAGGAGTTGGGTACTCAGGTTGACCTTAGCACCACTTTCTACCCTTAGACCGACGATTAGTCGGTGCAAACTATTTAGGTTTTGGAGGATATACTCCGACCATTTGTTATGGACTATAGAGGTCAGTAGGAGCAACACTTAGCCTTAATAGAGTTTGCTTATAACAATAGCTACCATTCGAGTATTGAGATGGAACCATTTGAGGTGTATGGTAGGAGTTGTCAATCTCTGATTGGTTGGTTTGATATTTCTGAGGTTAGTCCCTGCAGTACCGACTTGCTTCATTAGTCTTTGGATAAGGTGTGGGTGATTCAGGATAGGCTACGGGCAGCTCAGAGTAGGCAGAAGAGTTATGCTGATCTTAGGCTTCATGCGTTGAAGTTTGAGACTGGTGACTGGGTTTTCCTTCAAGTATTGCCTATGAAGGGCGTGATGAGGTTCGAAAAGAGGGGTAAGCTTAGCCCCAAGTATATTGGCCCTTTTGAGATACTTTGGATCTTTGGAGAGATGGATAATGAGTTGGCCTTACGCCCAAACTTTTTGGCTGTTCACCCAGTATTTTATGTATCCATGTTGCGGTGCTACATTCTGGATGAGTCTCACGTGCTTCCATGGGACTCAGTTAAGTTGGATGAGAGATTGACCTTCGTGGAGGAGCCAGTCCTCATACTAGCCAGAGATGTCAGACAGTTATGCTCTGGAGAGTCCAGTGGTTAAGGTTCAGTGGATACACTGTCCAGTTCAGGAGGCTACTTGGGAGATTGAGAGTGAGATGCGATCCCAGTATCCCCACCTGTTCGAGTCCTCAGGTACATTTTTAACCTTTACTTTATGGATGAAAGTCCTTTTAGTAGTGGATATTATAATGACCCTAGAGGACATTTCTTACATTTCCACACTATTTCAGCATTTAGAGCTTTCCCATAGCTGCCTCAAGTCATTTATGATTTGCTGGAGCTGACAGTTTGGTTACAGGGTAGTTCGTTTGATCTTTAGATTCAATTCCCTATTTTGAAGTTTTTGCTGTTAAAGATGGGGTATCGGGGCCTAAACTTTAGGTAAATGGCCTCGTATGCCAATTCAAACAGTTCCATCAGCTATGGAACATTGATTTTAGTCTAGGGGAACCCTTGGTTTAGGTCACGAGACTTCCGTACTCGTATTGGGCTATTGGGTGGATTTTGGCTAAAATGGCCTTTGGGTGTGGGACCCATATTTTATTGAAATGACCTTAGATGGAAATTTCAATGGCATCGTTGATTTTGGAATGTTGAATTTGGTAGGGTAGCACAAATCCTTTGTGTTCACGGGATTTCGAACGAATTTCGAGGGTCCGATTGGAGATTTGACACTTAGCCAAATCTACTGGTGCAAGCTTTAGCTGATGTAGGCCAAAAATGGACTTCGCGTTCTCTAAGCCCAAGTCCATTGGTTATTGCAATCGCGAGCTGTTCTTTGACCTGGCGAAGGGCAAGCTAGGTCGTGGTCCGCATTCGCGACGGGTCCCCGCGATAGCGAAGAAAGGACCTTGGCAGTATTACATGCTGAGAAACCCGATTTTTCTCTCATTTTTTCAAGTCCCAAGTCCGTTAAAGCCCTAGAGAGCTTTGAGAGAGTAGATATCGATCCTTGGGTGGTTGGGGTGAGTTTGAGAGTTTGTTGTGGTCATTTTCTCATCAAGATTTTCGTAAGTTTTCGCCTAATTTATTGATTTGTTCTTCAATTTAACTTTAAATGCCCAGTCATTTCGTGGGCTGATTTTGGGTTCATTTGAGCTCAGATTTCTCCCATTTTTTAGGGTAAATAATGCTTGAGCTTAGACGGACGTCTTGATGGTTTCAAAGTTGTGATTATGCAAGTAGGGTCCCACATGGGATTTTTAGCTCGATTTTGGACCCAGAGCATTTATAAGTGATGTAGGTATTGTTATTCTTGTATTAATGTGTAGATCATTATTTTGTAGCGTGGCATTGTCTGAAGGTTTCTCGGAAGGGAAAAACTCTGATTTAGTGGACTTTTTCGAGCATTCGTCGGTGTCCAGGTAGGCTAGGCTTAATTTCCTTATAGATTGAGCTTTATTATGGGATTAGTATAGTAATATGCTAGATTTGGGTTTAAATTTATAGCTTGGTCACATGTTTAGTGAAATTTGGAATATTTTGCCGATTAGAGAGCCGTTTTAGGTAGAATTAACCCATTTATCCTATTCTTGAGTTTAATTATTGCGTTAGTACTTACTTAGACTTGTTTAATACCTTGTACTGGATCCTTGAAGCCTTAGTCTTGTTTGGAGTAGAAATTTCCTTAGAATGGTCTTTCGGGGTATGTAGCGGGCCATGCCGGCCCTCTTTTAGGTCAAATATCCTAATTAGCCCTTTGTAGACCTAGGAGGCCTTCTTTATTCATCTTGCTTACATTTTTGATCCCTAGGATGATTTAGACGTCTTTCCAACTCTTGAATAGACTTGTTACCTTGTATTTACTTAAAGATCAATTTGAGTTTGGCATTTATTATTCACTTATGATACTAAATTTCCAGTTCGAGTTCGGCATATATGATACTAAATTCCCGATTCAAGTCTGACACATATGATACTAGAGTCTGATTTGAGACTGGCATATATTGTTCACTTATGATGTTAAATTCCCAATTCGAGTCCGGCGTTTATGGTACGAAGAGATTCACAGATATGGCTTCCGTTGTTGGTTACTTTATACTTATTATTGTTGATGATTCTTCTCTTGATTGTATCCGTTGGGCTTATTGGGGCTCGTATGGGTTAATCCTCTCTTGCTTATGTCTTCTAGGCTTATGGGGGCCTAGTTAGGTTGTAGTTAGCTCGTATTCTTTTGACTTTATTTATCTCGTTATTTATTTTCTGTCAGCCGGAGCATTATTTCAGGTTTTCCCCTTTATCCCTGACTTTAGCTTACGTTTTTGCATCTTATTATGCTCGTTGTCTTGGTACTCATAATACACTTTTGCATCTTTTTCTGATGTAGATTCAAGTACTAGTTGCCGCCATTGACACTCTATTCAGGCTTTCTTTTGGGTGCATTCAGAGATAGGGTGAGCTTTCAAAGACGGAGATGATTCTCTCTCCTTCTATTATTTTAGACAGTCTTTACTTTCGAGAGTACCTGTATATTGGATACTATTAGTACTCTTATTCTTTTGGATTTAGTGGCTCTTGTACCGATCTTACTAGGTCGTGGGATATTATTTTGCTATCTTTCTCTCCCTCATATATACACACACACACACACACACACACACACACACACACATTGTTGCACTTATATTTTATTGCCTACAATCCTATTATATGCTTAATTTTGGTATTTATTAGACCTTCTACCAACTAGCCCATTACTTGTCATTTCGGGTTACGATTTGGCTTACCTACTGGTGGGATAAAGTACTTGTCATCATGACTTGAGAAATTGGGTCGTGATAGATTAAAGCGACAAGGGGCGATTTCCTCCAGTTTCTACTTAAATTCCACCATTAGGGTAAGATAATTCACCTATCTAATTAGATTTTCATTCGTCAATCCTTAGAATCTCTAAGTTATGATCATGATGGAGGTATTAAACTTAACCTAGGTGGATTTTTAGGTGCAAAGAGGTATAATGCCTTGGAATTTAATGAAGGGTTGCTAGGTATTGATTCTTATACTAGAATTCTCCCTTCTAATTTGGAATAAAAAGAATTGAAGTTGAATAAAAGGTAAGAAAACCCTAGAATGAGGGGATTGTTCATGAATTTGGCCTTAGGATTATGAATTTAGGTTATAATACTTAGAATTGTTAGAACATTTGTTGAATTATGTTCTAGGTGTTGTTTTTAGGCCAAAATCAAGTCGATACTACAAGAAAGGGTAAGGCTCAAGTTATTTAGAGCATTACTAGGCTTGAATTGAGGTAGGTAATGGTCAAATTGGAGTTAAAACTTAAGTTGATTGTATGTATGCATGTTAACTGACTATATGTTTACTTGTTGCAATACATGCTAATGAATGTTGACTTGTTAATTGTAAATGCAAGTTGAAAATTGATAATCTAAGGTGAGATTGGTAAAAAGAACCTTGTTTGATGCACAAAGTGGTTGATTCACTTATTATATGTTTGTACTTGTATTATGGTACTAATTGTTGTTGTGAGATGAACCGGTAAAGTTTGATCATGATTGAATTGGTGGATTTCAGGGAGGATAAGGTGGGGACGTTGGAATAAGGATGGTATAACACTTGGTTTAGGATAAGGGTGGCCTCCACTAGTTTTCTGGGTCATTTGATACATGGACTGAACTCGTCCCCTGCAGGTCATGGCTAATAGACCCATAGCATGTGTGTACACGGTAAATTAGAGAGTTTGACAGTTTTTTGAGTGAACTGGGTTACATTGTTGTTTATTATATTTGGATCCTTGTGAGGTTCGATTTCTTAGTATTTTAGTTGGATCCTAGTGTGGTCTAGGTTGTGATATTGTACTTGAAAAGAGTTAATGCTTACTGTAGTGCAATAATTAAGTGTTTATAAGGAGTGATATGTTGATTTATGTTAGGATTCACTATAGTTGAATTAATTCGAACACTATTTGTTAAAAGTGATTCATTATTTATTTAACTTGATTTGCTAAGGTGGAGATTGTTATAAAATGACCGATTGAATGCATAATTGATAGATGATATGTCTTACTACTTGTTTACAAATTATTTGTTGGGGTACAATGAAAAAACTTCAATAACAATATTATTTAACCATTAGCGAAATAATAATATAACAATAATAATTTTATTTATTATCGATAAATAGTCGTCCTAATATATTATAACAGCAATATAATTACTTATTAATGATACTGAATATTAAATAAATATTACTACGATATTATTTTAAGTGATATATTAATTATGCTTGAGTTGTGCTAGGCACTGTCCTAAGAAACTATTTCAACAGCTTGATAGATTTCCCTAGAGTTAAATAAGTACTTCCCTGATTAGTTAGAGGATATACATGATTAAATAGGTTTTTTCTAATTAATCAGAGGATACAGGAATCAACAAAATTATTAATACAAATACCAACAAGTTAACTAGGGGATTATAATAAGAGAAGCCAAAAAATCAAACACTTAAATAGTATAAAGTGAGAGAGAACGTGAGGATGTAAGAAGTAAGAAGTAATATTGGTTGTTAGGTTATTTACCACAAGAACTTTGAATAGCTATTTATAGAAGAAAACATGCTATAAGAGAAAGACTTGTGTTATGGACACTTGGCTAACAAAGTTGCCGCTTGGCCACTTCACTTCATGCAAGAAGCCACCACAAGACACATACCATTTTTGCTCTTTTCTCCAAGTAATAATTGGCTTCTTAAAGACACTACAAATAATGGCTTTTCAAATACACTATAAATAAATTCTTTTTGAAATAAAACAATATTTACCTACAATTCCTACATTATTTCAAAAGAATTTATAAGAAAAAGAGTTTAACTTGCTGGATTTGCATGGACAAAATGCAGTAGGTTTGGTGTCTTCTGGACTATGAACCAAACTTAGATCGATAAAATTTAACTTACAGAATTACTGGTGAAATATAATATTCCTATGAACCAAATAACTCTTATTGTAAGTCAGAGACTTTATCAATCACATTTTGACCATAATTTTGCTGTTCAACGCGATTTTGCGCCAATAGGTCATGTGCGTGCCTGGTATTCATAAGAGCTCTAGAGATTAAGGCAAAAAATCTCATAGGAATGACCTCATTTCACTTCTCATATAGGTGGATTCATCAAGTGTACACTGCTTTAAATACACCATCCGTAAGGACTATGAATTCATTAAGAGTTAATAACTCATCCCTCATTTTAGTAGCAGTTCAAGCACTCTCAATTAGTCTGCAGTGTCAATATTGACTTGTTATTACCCATATGAACCTACTTCATGGGATCTCCAATCACATAGGTTGGATTACCATCTTTATTGAAAATCATATTTGCCTTAACCCTATCTCTTTTGAGGTTTGAAGAATTAATTTTCTTTCCACAGGTTTAGTCAGTGAATCAGGCGAATTCAATTCTGACTTCATATAGTCAATGGAAATCACTTCATCTCTGAACAACTGTTTTATGACATCATGCCTTAATTTCATATGTCTACGCTTATAATGGTAAGATTTATTCTTCGTAATAGCAATTGTGGTAGGAGGCACCAAATGGTTCTTTTTAAAAGGGATATAAGGCAACAGATCATCATTTTTTTAAAGGAATATTTGACGACAGATCATCCTTTTTTGAAGGGATATTCGCTAAGAAATTTCTTAGCCACTCAGCCTCAGTACTAGCTAACTCTAGAGCCACAAACTCTATTTCCATAGTCGATCTAGCAATGATTGTCTGCTTAGTTGATCTCCACGATACTACACCTCTACCAAGGGTGAACACATAGCCACTAGTGGATTTTGTCTGATCTGAATCAGAGATCCAGTTTGCATCACAATACCCTTCTAAAGTAGAAGGAAATCCACTATACAGGATACCATAATTCATGGTTCCTCTCAAATATTTCAACAGTCTTATTAATGCAAATCCATGTTTTTATTTGGGATTATGAGTATATCTACTCAGTCTACATATAGTATAGGCTATATCATGGATAGTAAAATTCATCAAATGCATCAGACTCCCAATAATCTGAGCATATTTAGACTGAGCAACTGGGTCACCATTATTCTTTTTCAATTTAGAGTTAGCATCATAAGGAGTGGCTACAAGAGTTACCTCCCAACATTCGAATTTCTTAAGAAGTCTTTCAACATAATGTTCTTCTGACAATATTATACCATCAACACTCCTTATAGCTTTAACTCCCAATATCATATTTACTTCACCCAGATCTTTCATATCAAAATTAGTAGATAAAAATAATTTGGTACTTTCCATAATATTTAAACTTGTACCAAATATAAGCATGTCATCAACATATAAGCATATTATCACAACCACTTTAGTATACACACATTTATCCATTTCAACAGAAAAAAAGTTGTCTCTCAATAAAACTTGATCAAATTTCTTATGCTACTATTTAGGAGTTTGTTTAAGGCCATAAAGAGATTTAATCAATTTGCAAACTTTATTTTCTTGTCTAGAAACTACACATTCTTCAGGTTGAACCATATAAATTTCTTCTTCTAAATCACTATTTAAGAAAGTTGTTTTTACATCCATTTGATGGATAAAAAGCTTATGAATTGATGCTAAGGCAATTAATATTCGAATAGAAGAAATTCTTGTCACTAGCGCAAATGTATCAAAATAATCAATATTTTACTTTTAAGAAAATTCTTTAGCTACTAACCGAGATTTATATTTATCAATAGATCCATCAGGATTAAGTTTTCTTTTGAAAATTCATTTACAACCAATACCTTTTGCACCAGGAGTTAAATTAATTAAAGCCCATGTATTATTTTTCATAATTGAATCAATTTTAATTTTTATTACCTCTTTTCAAAATTTAGCAGAAGAAGAAGATACAATTTCAAAATAATTTGATGGTTCATTATCGACAAGAAAAGTTTGAAAATCATTTCCATAAGAAAAATATTCTTTTCTAGGCCTTTTACTCCTTATCAGTTCCTCAATATTAGAGGAAGACTCATTTTCTCTTTCAACGAGTGCATGAGAAACTTTATCACATAGTGGAAAAATATTTTCAAAGAATTCAACATTCTTTGTCTCAATGATAGTATTGCTATCAAGCACATCACTTTTCAAAATAAGAAATCGATTTGTAACACTATGTTCAGCATATCCAATTAGCATGCAATCTGCAGTTTTAGAACCTATTTTCCTCTTTTTAGGTTCAGAAAAAAGAACTTTAGCAAGACAACCCTACACTTTTAAATATTTCAAATTAGGCTTATAACCTTTCCACAATTCATAAGGAGTCCTGCCAGTTCTTTTATGAGGAATTCTATTTTGTAAGTGACATGCAAATAAGATAGATTCACCCCACAAATTATCAGGTGCATTAGAGCTACTTAACAAGGAGTTCATCATTTCTTTCAATGTACTATTTTTCCTTTCAGCTACACCATTAGACTCAAGTGAGTAAGGCGGAGTTACTTTATGAATTATTCCTTCTTTTTCACAAAAAGAAATCAAAGATACATATTCTCCACCTCTATCAAATCTAGTTCTCTTGATTTTTCTACTAAGTTGATTTTCAACTTCAGTTTTATAAGACAAAAGCATCAAATGCATCATCTTTATTTCTAAGCAAATCCAAATTAGTAAATCTAGAAAAATCATCAATAAAAGTCACATAATATCTTTTACCACCTCTAGTCATATTTTGTTTCAAATCAGTGCGAATCAAAGACAATAATTTAGTTTCTCTATTAACTGAAAAATATGACTTTCTAGTTATTTTAGCTTCAACACATATTTCACACTTATCAAAATTATTTAAGTCTAAACCAGATATTAAATCAAGTGATTGCATATTCTTTATATATTTAATATTAACATGCCCTAATCTAGCATGCCATAAAGAAATAGACTCAACCATATAAGCAAAAGTAGATGCATTTTCACAAATATTATTAAAAATATTAAGCATAAATAAGCCATGGTTATAAAATTCTTTGTCCACAAAAATATTATTTTTGGTCAATATGACCTCATTATCTTCAAAAGTAACCTTCATCCCAACTTTTCCTAATAACCCCACAGATATTAAATTGATTCTGATATTAGGAATATGCAACACATTCTGCAATGCCAAAGTTTTATCAGATGTGGGTTTGAGAAGAACTTTGCCCTTTCCAAGAACTTTAGTAGTCCTTGAGGCCCCAAGATAAGCAATTTCTTCTCCCTTTTCAACTTGGGTCTTTGACACAAAATCATTTTTATTTATACAAATATGCCTTGTAGCACCAGAGTCTATCACTTCGTTTATCACATTGGCCTCAATATTCATTTCTAAAATGACCGCAATAATTATATCATCCATTTCAGTCAAATTTATTTTTGACTTAGCGGAATTGTCATTTCTTACACATATTTTCTTGAATTGAGATGCATTTTTTCTGAAGATTTTATTATTAGCATTAGACATGTAACCATGTTTATTTTTATACCTGTATTTTGCAATACTTCAGACTTCTGGCAAGATGACTGGAATAGGAGTAGCCAGGGCAACACCAATATCAGCATCATCAATAGTGTCAGGACCAATATTATATGTCATAGTTTCTTAGATTGTTGGGGTACAATGAAAAAACTTCGATAACAATAGTATTTAACCGTTAGCAAAATAATAATATTATTTATTATCGATAAAATAGTCCTAATATATTATAACAGTAATATAATTACTTATTATTGATACTAAATATTAAATAAATATTACTACGAAATTATTTTAAGTGATATATTAATTATACTTGAGTCGTGCTAGACACTGTTCTAAGAAAATTTTTCAGCAGCGTGAAATATTTCCTCAGGATTCAACAAATACTTTCCTGATTAATAAAGGATATACAAGATTAAATAAGTCTTTCCTAATTAATTAGAGAATACAAAAATCAATAAAATTATTAATACAAATATCAACAATTTAACTAGGGGATTATAATAAGAGAAGCCAAAAAATCAAACACTTAAATAGTAGAAAGAGAAGGAGAACGTGAGGGAGTAAGAAGTAAGAAGTAATATTGGTTGTTAGGTCATTTACTGCAAGAACTTTGAATAGCTATTTATAGAGGAAAACATGCTATAAGAGAATGACATGTGTTATGTACACATGGCCAACAAAGTTGCCACTTGGTTACTTCACTTCATGCAAGAAGCCACCACAAGACACATGTCATTTCTTGCTCTTTTCTCCAAGTAATAATTGGCTTTTTAAAGACACTACAAATAATGGCTTTCAAATACACAATAAATAAATTCTTTTTGAAATAAAATAATATTTACCTATATTATTAGTTACTTGTTCATATTGATGAAGTTGAGTTGACCTATGACCCTATCAGTACATATTGGTTTTTACTAATACTATCATGTGCTCTTCTTTTTACTGAGTGCAGAGCATATTCTAACAACTTCGAAGAGACCTCATTTGTAGATCGTGACATGACTTCTGATCCAAGGGCATCTTCTTTCGAGCAGCCATGGATCTTCCTGTTTTTCGATCTTGCCCATTTGTTTCTGACCCATAGAGTTATTAGTTTATTTATTAGTTTTCTGGGTTGTACCCATGGATTAGTTTTAGTTAGATGTTCTAGCATGATGACCTTTAGTTTCTGGGGGCATTTTAGATTGATAATTTTGTTTCCGCATTTGGTTTTTAGGGATATTATTTGCTTAATGGAAATTGGTTTTGGTTATTATTATAGTCGATCAAGCAATTGGTAACAGTAGTTTGGGTTAGATGGTTCTCCTACGGAAGGGTTAATGTGGGTGCCACTTACAATGAGTTTGAGTTGTGACACTATCCACTATGAAAAGCCAACAACATCTTAGAATCAGATGCATGAGAAAATAAATGAAGTCTCTTTTTCTGTCAGTTATTCAGATGACATACATCAGGAATATAGTAGCCAAAAGTAATTGGGAAGAAAGTGTATTAACTTTCAGTCCATTTTTGGTAAGTTATGAAATGATTGGGTCTTCTCATTTTGGAAATTAGAAGAAAATTCTAATTTGTGAGATGTGATTACTGAAATCATATGCAAATATTTAACCTTGATGAACGTTTACTTTTTTCCTGCATAAGTCTCTCTCATATTAGATTAAAGTTGTGCATTTAATTTCTTACTTAAATAACGATAATTCACACATAGAGTTACAGAAATTTCTGAAAATGAATTCATGCTCAATATCAAAACTAGAATACGATCACCAAGAACAAAATGAAAACTTATGAGTACTAAAGTTAATCCTGAATTGTTTCCACTTAAGTCTATCATCGTTAAAATCACCAAACTTGGAGCGGAAGAAAATGTAAGCCTATCAATAAAGCCTCGATTATTTGACAACGATTCAGTTTTTGACAGTTGTTCTTTCGATTTGGTACAGAGCTAACTACCTTGAACTACGAAGAATATGCATATATTTCAGAATACTTGATTTGAATATTTCTGTTGATGTGTAAAATTCAGGGACTTGTTGGACAGCTCTATTTTCCCTCTGGAGGTACAACGGAAAGAAAAATCAATAGAATGTGAAACAGGAAATAAATAAGAAACGTAGTGAACATATAAATGCCTCCAGTTTCACTAGGAGAAAGTTATGGCAACTTTTCTAGACCAAATATGTAAGAGTGAAGAAATCATGATACCAACATTTGACAGGATCCAAGTCAAGAGGTTATGAGCTAGTCGATGAGAAGAATCTTCATAAGGAAACTAAAATAAAATACAGAAATATGGTAGGTAACTTGTATCTCGATGAACATGTCAGTGGCAAAGAAGCTATGTCATCCAGACTTTTAAAAGTACTGCCATATCTGTGTCGGATCCTCTAGAAATGCACCACTTTTAAAGGATCCAACACGCACCCGTCTATATTTCAGAAGAGGTTGAGCAACATAGCTAAAAAGTGCATATTCTAAGGATGAAATTCACATTTGGCCCGGATGGCACTTGTATAATGATTTTGTAACTGATTTATATAACATCTGCAAGCACCTACCAACAATGAAAAGAACCACATTAATATTCTCAGTTTCTTTTTGAAGAATTACACATCCTACAGGAAAATAGTACATTTGATATGTTATATGTAATACAAATTTAACTAATAACAAATGTGGAAGAACTTAATTTTTTCCCTAGTAGGATGCATGGTTGGCTAATAATAACAATACTATTTTAAATTAAAGAGATAAGACACAAGTACCTCCAAACTATATCCGAAGTTGCTATGACATGGTTGTATTTTTGTGCTCCTTTTTGTTGACGTGGCTGTCAAGTAGCATAATATTTTTGTGCTCCTTTTGTGCTGACATGGCTGCCAAGTCAGCACAAAAGGAGTACAAAAATACAGAAAAAATGAGTTTAAGGGGCTAATAGGACCCCCACAAAGTTTAGATATGTCATAACAACAAGTTTAGGCGGGTGCTTGTGTCTTATCTGTCACGCCCCGAATCCCATTCGGGACTGACTGGCACCCGAAGCCGATATGGCCCGAGAGAACCAATCTTTGCTCATGTCCACTCATATGCCTGTCACTCACTAAGCAGAACCATCACGTAGAGATATGAGATGTCAATCGCGGAAGTTATGGAAACATGCAATTTATACATATAAGGAACTTGGCCGTTAGGGCCACCAAGTCAAAATGGATATACATCTCTTCCATTCATTTTCCCACACATGTATACAAAGCCTCTAATAGATACATGACCATGCTTATGCAATATTTACATAACAACACAAAAACTCATGTACACATGTGACTTGGAGAAGCCCCGAAGAAACTGGAGCTCACCAATACTCAGCAAAAGATTCGCACCCTACTGTGGAGGTCTACTAGTACCTGCGCCTGCAACAAGTAAGGTAAATTCCCCAAGAGGGGTCAGTACGAAGAATGTACTGAGTATGTAAGGCAAATAGTAACTGTGTAAGATATAAGAACTTTCAAGAGTTCAAGTACCAGTGAATAATTAATGTAAAATAAACCATGATTCTATGTACATTTGGAAACATGTATCTTGCTTTCTTTGCTTTCTTTGCATTTGCATTCATTTTTCATTAACCATTATCATGTGATACCCGGGCCCCAACTGATCAGTGGGTTATAACATATCATTGGGATCGTTCCAGCCAGGCTTACGACCCTTAGAGTGCCACCCATAAATGATATATCAATAGGATCGTTCCAGCCAGGCTTATGCCCCTTAGAGTGCGATCCATAAATAATATTGGGAGCGTTCCAGCCAGACTTATTTCCCTTAGATTGCACTCCCCAATTGAACAACTATGCATTACTTCACTTCTTTACTTTTGAGAAATCGATACATTGGTTACTATTGCATTATTGGAACATTTGGAACAATATTGGAATATTTGGAATAATATTGGAACATCTATGTAACACATGAATAATAAGTGATCAATAGATGAGGAACATGTGAGTAACAAGATAACTACTTGAGTTGGACTACTTTTGGGCATTTCGGAATAATACAAGGACATTGCCAATGTAATCAATATGAGCTGCAGAAGGATACAAACAGAGTAACCTTACATACCTCGTCTCTTCAATATGAATATACAATCCTATATGTGTACACAATATTCCAGCTCCTTCCTTTCGTTTCACTCTACAACACAAATACATCCCGGAGCTTATATTAACAACTAGTTACCATACAAGTGTACAAGACGACAATGAGCTATATGACGGCCGTATAACGTCATTTCACCCTTTACAATACCATTTACGGCATTGGCATATCAACAATACCACAACATGCCCAACATTGACCAAAATATCACAACCCAATAGCATTTCGTATCAAGTTCATTCTTTACATTTCTTCATTAACACGACATCACAATTACTCTATCAAATCACCTCAATACACCTCATAACAACATATCGGCCAAAAATCCCATAATTTACACTTTTTACACTTGTGGAAAAATAATGAGTTTAGAAACATAATCACACCATCCCTCATGTATATAATATATTAAATCACAAGAATAAATACTTACCAAAGCTTGAGAAATGATGATCTTGCCCAAAATATGACTTAGGGTTTGAAGTGCCAAAAGAGAATTGTCTTGAAAATTCTAGAAAAGTGATGTGTGTCTTTTGGAATAAAAATCTGATTTTTCCACATATATATAGGCCCTCAATTCTTCTTGGCATTAAATGCCATGTTTAATTGGTCAATGGTAGAAGAATGGGTCATTTGGCCCATTTGGGCCATGTCTTTGGCTTCTTTTTGGGCCTTAATTGAGCCCAATAACACATATCCATTTAACCCATCCAATTCAATGTTTAATCCATCATATATCTCATGTTTAAATAATTTCATAATGTCACGACAATATTCACTTACGTGATTCACTTTCGTAGCCTCAATCGCAAAAATAGAAATTCTAGTCGCTCATGGCTCGTTGAACATTTTTGGTAATTACTTGTGTTTCATGATTTGATCATGTAGGAGTGTATTGAGGTATTTGAATCCTTAACAAGGATAAAAGAACACCAAGGAACCAAAACAAACCAAGGAAGCATCGACGTTGCGATGCGTTGCAAAACGAGCACGGAAAGGCCAAGTTATTGTGCCTTGCGCCACTTGCTGCAAAGCAAGCAGTGGCGCAAGATTTTTATTCCCTCTGAAATCAGGAGGCTTCCGCCACACACCCTGAAACAGGGAGTGGCGCAAGTTTTGCTACCTTGCTGAATTTTTTTTTCCTCTTTGCAAACACTAGCATACCATCAATACCCTATCAAAGCACTACAAAATACTTACTTATTGCTCTCAACACTAAGTAAACATGACTCCAATGTATCAAGTGAGGTTGGAAAGGTACAGGGTGTTACATTATCTTTTTTTTGGGAGGGGAGGGGGGGTAACAGGTATTCTATTCCACCAAAAAATAGTCATTACAAATCTTGGTGATTGCAGACCAATCACCTCTCACAATCTACAAAAGCTAAAACCATAAACAAACAACTAAGCCTAGGAAAATCAACTTCTCTGCATAGTTTGTCACTTGAGAAAATACCTTTCTGGAATCTGAGCTTGTTTCTGTCTCTCCAAATTAAGTAAATCATCATGCCAAACATAGTTGAAAAAATCTCCCAGTAGCCAGACTTCTTCTTCACCCCTGCAAGGATCCATTCAATTTCTGCTTGCCAATTTTCAATAATTATGGAATGGCTAAGCCACCTCAGTAATCTAGACTAAATATCTCTAGTAATAGAGCATTCAAAAAATAAATGGTCAAAAAACTCATCAGTTAAACCACATAAAACACAGGTCTTGGGAACTTGCACACCAAACTTCATCCACCTATCCACTGTTGCCAACCTTTTCTGTAAAGTTAACCACAAGTTGAATCTATGGCTAGGCTGCATATGAGTCTGTAAAATCAGATACTTTCAAGATGCTTTTGGGATTTGAGGTATCTGCAACAGATACAACTTCTTAATGTTGAATTTGCCTCCATGTTGTAGTTGAATAAGCCTGCTCATCAAATCACCTAGTAACTACTGCAATTCAAGTACCAGTTTTCTAGTAGTCAAGATTTTCCTCACCACCCAAGAGGAATTCTTGTGTATATGACTAAGATCTAGAGGCTGTTGTTTTAAATAAAAATAATGGATCCACTTGATCCATAAGCAATCCTTTTTCATAGAAATTGCCCATAGATGTTTAACTACTGTAACCTTGTTCCACAAATACAAATTTAACACATTCAATCCACCAGCAGCCTGAGGTAAACATATACTGTCCTAAGAGACAAAAGTCTTCCTTGAAATCTCAGAGTGCCCAATCCACAAAATAGATATGCAGATAGCCTCAATACTTTGTATCACCTTTTTAGGGAGAAGAAAAGTCTGAGCCCAATATGATTGTATGCCAAATAGAATTGATTTGATCAACTGTAGTTTACCTGCATAAGACAACAATCTAGAAGAACCAACAATTAATTCTTGTAGTAATCTTTTCTACCAAAGGCCAGCATTATGCAATGGACAACTTCCTAGAAGTAAGAGGAACTCCCAAATATTTAAAGGGAAGTGAACCAGCACTATGGTCCATCTCCTCCAAGATATCCTGCTTTAGTTGAGCAGAAATACCAGCTAAATAAAGAGAGCTTTTATAAACATTAACCTGCAACCCTGAACCTTGAGAAAAATTCATAAAATCCTGATTTAATAGTCTAATAGAAGCTACATCTGTCCTGTACAACATCAAGAGGTCATTAACAAAACATACATGTATAATTCCCAATTTCTTGAACCTGGGATGGAAATTAAAATCCTTATTCCTAGCTAATTGATTCAAAACTTTGTGTAGATACTCCATAGCTATAACAAATAAATATGGGTACATGGGATCCATGTATCTTATCTCTAAATTAAATACATCTTGTGTTGGCTAGGGGTAAGATAGACCACAAGATACACATGAAAACAGTATCACACAATTCTAAGAGCCTTTAATTGCATGAGTTTGATTAAATCATGTCAACAGAAAAGTTTCTAGTAACTCGAGATTCGTGGACTTAGGGAGTAAACACTTTTGTCCATGCTAAGATCATTACTTAAATCTGTAACAAATTCTTGTTCGTTATGCGATTGCTGGATCTTGCTCTTGGTATGAAATTAAGAAGGTGATAAACTTGAGAAATCTTACAATTCATTAGCTATTATATAGTACATGTAGGCCATATCCATGAGAAAAGACAGATGAATTTTGTTATTTCTTGATCATTTTAAGCATTTGACTTCTTTGTAATCGAAGCTTTAATCATGAATACTTGATCATGAGTGGAATAACAGAAGAAGTTGTCGCTGCATATTTGTTAATCAATAGGGAGAGATTTGGTAGAAATAGTTCTTCAAGAACCATCTTGTTACTTTTCCTACATGTGGGGAAAATGGATCATTACAATGTAAACGTTAAATTGCAGTGTCTTGGTGGTGAATGTTAAGCTTCTAATGCATTATGTGGAATAAATGGTTTAGGTTTCAATAGTTAAAAAAATATAACATCGATGACTTCAGGCATGAGTGGTTTAGGTTAAGGCCGCAGGCAATATTTAGTATCCATATTAATGGCCTTGATAGTCAATGCTTGAAGTAAAACTATATTGATGGTAGTTTCGCTTAAGAATTATACTTTAAATAGTATTAGAGAAATTGATCTTCTATTTTTGAAGAAATATTATATTGAATGTACCTGTATTTAAGTCCATTCTTAGGCTTATATAAAACATACATTCATCCTTGATTGTGAAAGAGCAATTTTTAGATTAACGAGAATTCAAGTCTGTTAGACCTAAAGATTTAGTATCAAAATGATAAGAGCATCCTAGTTCATGAATCATTCTCCATTCACACAATGTCCAGGGTAGGGCTATACTTCAAAGGGTTAATACAAGCAACCTACCCTAATCCAAACATCAATGGATAATTTTATTGCTCCAACTTGCATTGTGATCTATAAGTGACATGGATACCATCTTACAGATGCTTCAAGATTCCCCTACTTACTGTCAAAATGATAAAAAAGGAAAAGGATTGCGCCTGCTTTTCCAGCGCAAATTTTCTTTGACAATTGATTTGCTATTGTGGTCTGTTGACATAAGTTTCTGCATTATGATATTCAATTGACAAAAGAAAGGGGGAATACATCTTCACTGTGCATCATTTGGTGGATACGATAGGAGGGAGGGTAAAAGAGGAAAAAAATGTCCTCTTTACCAACTCAGGGATCCCCTTCCTATTTTACTCTCCCTCTTATCTTATCCATCAAATGATGCATAGTGATGATATATTCCCACTTTATTTTCTGAACTAGATATCGAAATGCAAAAACTTTCCTCAATCTATGTACTCTCCTCTTGAGGTAGTGTCAACAGACCACATAAATGAATCACTTGTTAGCGAAAATATCTAATATAAAAGCACGCACAATACTTTTCTCTTTTTATCATTTTGACAATAAGACGGATAGCTTTGAAGCAATAGTAAAGTTGTCTCTATGTCACTTAGAGGTCAGAAGTTTGATTCGTGAAATCATCCATTGATGTTGGCATCAAAATAGGTTTCCTAAAACTACATTCTTGAAAAATGTCCCTTCCCCGGACCTTGCGTAAATGAAGAATGCTTCATGCATTAGGTTTCCTGTATTATTTTGATAGTAAACCTGTTGGTCTGGCTAACTAGACTTCTCACTAATCTAAGAACTGCTTATTCATGCTCAAGGGAAAATGCTACCTTTTATATAAGGATAACAATGGACTTGAATACAAGTACCATTGATATTCTACAAACCCTACGAGTTTAGTTAATAGTAGATAATTAATTTATACATTGGACCGAATTGCCTAACGTGTTTCACAAAAGAGATAAAAAATAGTAAACTTAAGAACACTGATTTTTACGTCGAAAACACTCGTCTCAAAAGATATAAAAAACCATGACCTACAACCTCTATAGGATTTTTCCCAAACTTCACTAAATACGAGCCTCTTCAACAATTGATTACAAACTCTGTAACCTAAGAGATTATAAACTCTAATCCCTTAGACAACTAGGAATTATAAATTCTAATTCCTTAACAACTCAACAACTCACAAACCAGCCTTGGATTGTGATCCCAAGTTTCTAAGTCACACCAACTTGAAAACAAACTCCTATTCCAGTTTATAGCACAATGAAAACTATACAACATCAACAACAAACCCAGTGTAATACCACCAAGTGGGGTCTGGTGAGGGTAAGATGTACGCAGTCCATACCACAATGGAAACTATGAAATCAAATAATTACAACTCAAAGAACAATCCTAATATAATCAAGCTAAACTCTAGCTAGACTCACTATGTATGGACCTATTCCTTCTAGGAGTTTCTTCCGCAACACCTCACTTTTCAATCTCTGATTTAGCCTTTGCTTTATATGAGTGCGCAAACAACTTTATAGAAGCTCTTGGGTATTTATCGATGTTGATGTTTTCTTCTTCTAAGTTGGTTTGTTTTTCCTTCAAAGGAATCCCATTCATTTTTGGAACCCAATCGTAGTACAGATCTGAGGTTGTCATTTTGATTTTTTTTATGTTTTCTAATTAACGTGGATGGGGAACCTGGAAAGGTGATAAATATATCTAGTACTAGTACAGAACAACATTATTAACTACACTGATAATTGAGGAATACCATTCTTTTTTGGACACTTTAGTCGCCTTCCTCTTTCAACCTTTTCCTTATATGGATTTACCTAATTTAGGCATCTTTTTATAGTAAGGATTTTATGTCTTGAATCTGCATTATAACTTTATCAACTTGGCCTTGCATAATCATCAAAGTCAGTCAGACATTTTTTTCTTTACTGCAGAACAAACATTCTGGACCAAGCGTTTAAAGCTGTTTCTTGTACCTGTTTCACCATACTACTACTATACTATATTCATCCTTTTGTATCAATGCTTTTGTCACCAACACTTTTGTGATTTTCAAAACTATTATATTCAACACCTTTATGTCCTAACAAATTTCTCCTTTTTGATGATGACAAACACTTGTCACCGTGCATCTTCCACTTCCAAACCTGAGACATTTCACGAAGAACAACAAGCAAGAAACACTTTGATGAACAAGTTTAGTCAAGGGTTATAAATACTGCACAATCCTTTCTTCCCCCTTTTGGCTTCATTGAAAAGGTAGGCATGATTTGGAATAATACTTAATTTAGACTATTCATGGCCACTAGGGCTATCACCAAGACAATCAATTGTAAGATCAATAACCCAATTAGAGTATACAGATAACAGTGACAAGGACTAAAGTCACAAGGGACATCTACTATAAGATGCTAACATGTTCTGAAGGACAATACAACTTGAGAGACTGGTAGGTTTTAGGAAGATAGGAGTGTAAGAAGGAACAAATGGAACAAAGTATGTCAATAGTGGTTTTTTTTAGATTAAATTGACTTTTTCCTTTCCGAGAGATTCAATTCAAGTGAACTTTTGGACTGTTCATCTCCCATGATTTTTTTTAAGAGATAGATAGATAGATAGAGATTAGTATATATAGAATATGAATCCGGACACTTATTTGTGAGTGAAGACTATTGTAGAAATATGTGATATGGACCAAGTCAGCTCAAGTGTTTCATCAGATAGTTAATGCAGCATAGTATAGATACATACCTGTTTTGGTCACCAATGCTATTTTCCCTTTGTTTTTCTGCTTTCTTACATACACTTTTGAGTCAATCATATCCAACAACTGGACTTGGGACACACAACTAAATGTGAAAGGCTGAACAAACTAAATAAGCAATCTTTATTTAAAAATTTAAAACATAACCAGTTCTAGCCAATCATTGAGAGAGAATTTCTGCAATCTTAATCATCCCCAAGTCGAGACTATTCTTTTCAAACTATTCCCTACTCAATGCTTTAGTAAATATGTCAGCAATTTGTTTCTCAGTAGAACAAAACATAATAGACACATTCCCTTTCTCCACATTATCTCTGAGAAAATGATGTCTTATTTCAATGTGTTTGGTACGTTTATGCTAAACTAGATTTTTGGAAATATTGATAGCACTTCTGTTGTCACGAAAAATGGGAACACACCCTACATCCACACTAAATTATAGTAGCTGTTGCTTAATCCAAAATAGTTGAGCACAACAAGATCCAACAGCCACATACTCAGCTTCAGCAGTTGACAAGGCAACATAATTTTGCTTCTTCATGGACCAGGAGATCAGACATGATCCAAGGAAGTGTGACATACCTGAGGTGCTCTTTCTATCAACTATACCTGAGGTACCATAAGCCAAGTTCAGTGGTTCCTTTAAGATATCTCAAGATCCTCTTCATATCTTAAAAATGAGATTATTTAGGCTTTGCTTGGAATCTTGCACACAATCCCATACTAAAGACTATGCCAGGTGTACTTACAGTGAGATACAAGAGATATCCATTCATATATTTATACATCTTCTCCTCCACCCATGGACCTATTTCATTAAGGTCCAACTTAGTTGCAGTGGTAATGAGAGTGTTGATCTCTTTAGCATCATCCATCTCAAACCTTTTAAGTAACTCCTTCACATACTTCTGTTAATGAATCATAGTAACAGTTGGAGTTTGCTTGATTTGTAGACCTAAGAAGAAATTTAACTCACCCATCATGCTCATTTCAAATTCTTCATTAATGAGCTGAGCAAATTCTTGGGTCATCTTTTCATCTGTGGATCCAAAGATGATATCATCTACATATACCTGAACAATCAGAAGTTCTTTTCCCTTCATTTTCAAGAACAATGTGTTGTCAATCCTGCCTTTTTTGTGCCCATGTTCCAGTAGAAACTTTGGTAGCCTCTCATACCAAGATCTTGGAGCTTGTTTTAGCCCATCTAGTGCCTTGTTTAATTTATAGACATAGTTAGGAAATTCAGAACTTTCAAATACAGGAGGTTGTTTCATATAAACTTCTTCCTTCAGATTTTCATTCAAAAAGGCACTTTTCACATCCATCTTAAATAGTGTAAACATCCATGAAAGATGTAAAATCCATGCACAACCTAATTGCTGCCAGTCTTGCCACTGGAGCAAAAGTTTCATCATAGTCAATTCTTTCTTTATGATTTTACCCTTGGACCACCAATCTTTCCTTGTTATTTGTGACTACACCATCTTCATCAGGATTATTCCTGTATACCCATCTTGTTCTAAAGATAGTTCTATCTTTGGGTAGGGGAACTAGGTGCCACACCTTGCTTCTTTCAAATTGGTTTAGTTCTTCTTGCATGGCCAGTATCCAGTCTTCATGAAGGAGGGCCTTTTTCACCTTCTTGGTTTCAATCAGTAAAAGAAAGGCACTAAAAGCACCCAAATTTCTGAACCTAGATCTTGTAGTAACTCTAGTGGTGAGATCAGTAAGAATATTGTCAACTGGATAAGAACTCTTATATTTGTAGTTCTTGACAATCAAATCTTGTGGATTTTTAGCATTGTCTTCAGTAGTTGGGATTTAATGTTTAGGTTTCTCTTATTCAGTTATTCCCCCTATCAGTGTGCCTTTTCCTGATTATACAATGGACCAAGTTTAGTAACCTTATTATCTTCTGTTTCATCCTCCTCCTGAGAAATAATATCAAGTATGGTGTTCAATTCATCAAATACTACATGAACAATTTCTTCAACATAATTTGTTCTCTTATTTATCACCTTGTAAGCTTTACTATGTAGTGAGTACCCTAGAAAAATTCCTTCATCACTCCTAGGATCAATTTTTCCTAAATTGTCTTTTCCATTGTTGTGAATGAAACACTTGCATCCAAAAGCTTTGAGATAAGAGATGTTAGGCTTTCTCCCTTTCAACAGTTCATATGGAGTTTTTTTTAAAGATATGTCTAGTCATGCACCTATTGATAATGTAGCAACCAGTACTCAAGGCTTTTGCCCACAAATTTTGAGCAAGGTTTCCAACAATCATCATAGTTCTAGCCATCTATTCTAGGGTTCTGTTCTTTCTTTCAACTACTCCATTTTGTTGTAGAGTTCTAGGAGCTGAGAAATTTTGATCTACCCCATTTATTGCATAGTACTCCAAGAATTTGACATTCTCAAACTCAGTTCCATAGTCAGATCTAATTGAAACTAGTGAGTTACCCATCCATTTCTCCATCTTTTTGACAAATATATAAAATACATCAAATGCATTATCCTTAGAGGTCAAGAAGAGAGTCCAGGTGAATCTTAAATATTCATCTACTGGCACATACACATACCATTTCCTCCTCTACTTCTTACTCTCATAGGACCACAAAGATCCATGTAAATAAGTTCAAGATACTTTGTTGTACTCATAAGATTCTTTATTTTGAATGAGGTTCTTACTTACTTACCCCTTACACAATCACTGCAGGTCTTTTCATCTTTCAACTTGTTACTAGGAAGCCCTATAACCAAGTCCTTTGAGACAAGTTTGTTTATCTATTTCATACTTGTATGACCCAGTATTTTGTTCCATAGAAGAGAATCATGGTCCATTTCATTGTGGCAAGAGAGATTTGATTTTGATGTTCCCAAGATATCAGCCTTATACATATTCTTGTGCCTTCTTTCAGTGAGGACCACTTTTTTTGTATCCATCTTCTTGACTTTGCATACTTTAGAGGTGAAAACTATATTATTTCCCTTGTCATATAGTTGAGAGATACTCAGAAGATTGTGTTTTAATCCCTCAATATGATAGTCCTTCAAAAGCTTTGCCATCTGTTCTTCCAATCTTTCCTACTCTAGTTATGATCCCCTTCTTTCCATCTCCAAAAGATACTTCTCCTCTATTGAATGAGGTGAGTAAGAGAAATTTATGTTTTCTCTCCAGTCATGTGTCTTGACCAAGCACTATCCATGTACCAATTTTTATTGCTCCCTCTCAATCTCACCTGCAAAACAATTTAGAGATTAGTTTTAGGCACCCAGGTGAACTTAGGTCCTGTATTATAAGTGAATGGATGAATCAAATTTTTCTTTGCTCTGGCAGGCAACACATTGGTACACCTATTTATTTTAACCTTCATAGTTTTTTTTCAGAAGTGAATCGAGTTCCCTTTTTAACAAAGAACTTATTTCTCTTGGCTGTTAAGGGTTTGTTCCTTTTAATGTAATCACTACTTTTCTTGACTGCCTCATGTCTTTTGGGACATTTAGTGGTTGGATGGCCCAGTTTCCCACAGATATAACAAAAATCCTCAATAAGGATAGTTTCTCTATGTAATCCTAGTCTATCTCTCTTACTATAGGTTCTACTATTTAGATGACATATAATTCTTGAAGATTTAGTCCTTCTGTTAGTTCTTTCAAGATACAGTCTTAGTCTAGAATTTTCTTGACTTAGGTTTCTGATCTTTTCCTTTTCACAAAGGAATTTTTTATTTTTTAGTTTAAGAGTAGACTCAATCTTTAGGAAATCATCACTAGCAGTCCTTTTTTCTTATTAGTGATAGAGAGCTTGAGAACTTTTGACTTAATAGCTAGGATGGTTGTACCATGTTGGTTTACCTGTTCCTTTAAAGAGCAGTTTTCCTTCTTAATAGTAGTCTTGCCTTTCTCAGTATCTATGAGTTTATACTTGAGACTAGCAAGATTTTTGAGTAACCGTTCTCTATCAGCTGTTAAGTCATGTAGTTCATCAACTAAGTGAAATATCAAGGTATTCAGGTTTTTCTTAGAAAAAAGATGGAGTTTGTCTTTAATTTTAGATATTCTTACCTCAGATTTATTGGTTTCCTCTCCTTCATCTTCTTCTTGATCAGATTCACCTATACCCATGAAAGCAACATCATCTATAGCACTATCAGAATCTTCAGCTCCCCATGCTGCAACCATATCATGAGACTTTTTAGGGTCACTTTTATCCTTGTTTTTTTAATTCTTTTCCATTCTTTCTTTCCTCCACTCTATTTCCCACAAAGGATAGTATTTAATTAGGTGGTCTATTTTTTCACATTTAAAGTATTCACCTTGTTACTTATCATTGGACCAGCATCTTCTACCCGCTCGATTCCCATTTTCTTTCCTGAAGAACTTTCAAAAACTTTTGGTGCTGAATGCTACTTGTTCTTTATCTAGATCTGAGTCATCACTTTTAGAGGCCTTCAAGGCCTATGATTTTTCCTTGATTTCTACCTTGACATCCCAGTGTTCCATTAGAGGGACCCTCAATACCTTGTCTACTTATTTTTCAATGGTCAAGGGTTTTCCAAGTGAAGAGAGTTCATTAATCGAGGTAGTGAGTCAAGTAATCATATCTTGTAAGGTCTCTTCATCCTTCATCTTGAATATTTCATACTCAGTGAAGAGCATAACAACTCTGAACTTCCTAATTTGGCTAGTGCCTTCATGTACATTAACAAATGCATCCCAAATTTGTTTAGAAGTGGAACAATTTGAAACTCTGTTGAACTCATCAGGACCAAGGCCACACACAAGTATATTCTTGGCTTTAGCATTTTTATTTAAAGCAGCAAGATCCTCAACAACAAAATAAGTTCTTTTTTTTTTCTTACTTGCACTCCATCCGCTGTCTTCATGGGAATTGTAGGTCCTACAGTAATTCTATCCCATAACTCATAGTCTTTAGCCTGAATGAAGTCCTTCATATGAGTTTTCCACCATGAAAAGTGAGATCCATTTAAGAGAGGAGGTCTGGTAGTTGACTGTCTTTCACAATGTCCAGTAGGAGGTGCAAAATTCATCTTGATCTTTATCTTAAGATATTAACCTTTAAACAAGATACCTTGCTCTGATACCAATTGTTATTCTACAAGCTCTACGAGTTTAGTGAATAGTAGATAATTAATTCCTACATTTGGATCAGGTTGCCTGATGTGTTCCTCTCAAGAGATAAGAAATAGTAAGCTTAAGAACACTAATTTTTATGTGGAAAACACCTAGTTCAAAAGGTGTAAAAAACCATGACCTACAACCTCTGTAGGATTTATCCCAAACTTCACTAAACACGAGTCTCTTCAGCAATTGATTACAACCTATGTAACCTAAGAGATTATAAACTCTAATCCCTTCAACAACTAGCAATTATAAACTCTAATTTCTAAATAACTCAACAACTCACAAACCAGCCTTGGATTATAATCCCAAGTTTTCAAGTCACCCTAACTTGAAAACAAACTTCTATTCTAGTTTATAGCACATTGAAAACTATGAAATCAAATGATTACAACTCGAAGAACAATCCTAATACAATCAAACTAAATTCTAGCTAGACTCACTATGTATGGACCTGTTCCGTCTAGGAGTTTCCTCCGTAGCACCTCACTTTTCAATCTCTGATTTAGACTTTGATTTGTATGAGTATGCAAACAACTTTGTAGAAACTCTTGGTTATTTATAGATGTTGATGTTTTCTTCTTCTAAGTCGATTTGGTTTTTCCTTCAAAGGAATCCCATTCCTTTTTGAAACCCAATTGAGAAATCCCATTCCTTTTTGGACACCTTTACCGCCTTCCTCTTTCAACCTTTTCCTTACACGAATTTACCTAATTTAGGAATCTTTTATGGTAAGGATTTTATGTCTTGACTCTGCATTATAACTTTATCAACTTGGCCTTGCATAATCATCAAAGTCAATCAACCATTTTCTTCTTTACTGCAGAACATACATTGTCCCATGGACCAAGTGTTTAGATATGTTTCTTGCACCTTTTTCACTATACTGCTACTACATTGTATTCATTCTTTTGTATCAATGCTTTTGTCACCAACACTTTTTCATCTTCAAAACTATCATATTCAATACCTTCATATCCTAACAACCATCAATCTAATGTTTATTCAAACAACGATGATCAGTTTCTCTAATACTATTTGGAGTCTAATGCTAAAGCTTAACTACCATAAGTATAATGTTAATCCAAGCATGACGATCAAGGCTGATAATATGAATACCAAATCATACCTTTGATCTTAACCTGAATCACTCATGCATGAATTCGTCAACCTTATTTTTGTTCCCTATTGAAATCTAAACCCTCTATACCCAATATAAATGCATTAGAAGCTTTACATTCTTCAATGATACATTACACTTTAACTTTTGCACTATAATAATATTGTCATTTTTTCCACTTCTAGGAGAAGTACAAAGGTGGTTCTTGAAGAACTATTTTTCCCGAATTTCCGTGTAGATTAGCAAATATGCAATAACCACTAGTGGTCGAGTATTCATGAGCAACTCTTGGATTACAAGAAATTTAAATGCATAAAATGATCAAGAATTAACAAATTTCAACTGTCTTTTCTCATGGATGTAACCTGCACATATTGTATAACACCTAATGAATATAAGCTTTTGTAATGACCCTCCAGGTCATTTTCTCGCTCTCTATGCATTCTGGTATTTCTAGCCTTTCCATAGCAGCTACAGGTCATTTATGACTTATCAAAACTGTCGATTCTGTTATCAAATCGTCCGTTTGGGTTTTACACTCATTTTCCTATTTTGGAGCTTTCGCTATTAAGGATTTGGTCTTGGACCAAAAATCCTAGTAGACAATCTCAGATAGAAATTATGACAGTGCCATCAGCTCTGAAACATTGATTTTAGGCTAGGAGGACCCTTGTTTCGGGTCTTGAGGCTTCCGGACTTATTTTGGGATATTAGGTAGATTTGGTGAAAAATGGAACTATAGGTATGGGCCCTACATTTTATCGAAATGACCTCAGATGGAAATTTCAATGGTTCCATTGAGTTTGAAATGTCTAATATGGTATGGTAGAATAGTTTGTTTGCACGCAAGGTGTTCCAAACGAATCTCGAGCACTTGATCGGAGTCCATTTTGGACTTAGATAAAATATGGTAGCTAGTATCTGGTGCGACCGCTAAAGTGGTCAAGGAGCCGCTTTAGCGGCCTTGTCCATTTTGGCAAGGACCGCTTAAGCACTCCCTTGTCCGCTTAAGTGGACGTCCCTTAAGCGATCAAAGTCAGCTTTAGCGATAGCCACTTAAGCGGCACCTGAGGGCTGATAAATCCCCTTCATGGGACGTGGGAAAATGGGGGAAAACATCCATTGAAGCTAAGGTAAGTTATCTCATCACTCCTGGTCATTATTCATCATTTTACCCATTGAATTCCATCCCATTTCATTGTAAATTCTTAGAAATTAGGTCTTTGAAATCCTAATCTTTGGGGACTGATTTGAGCCCCGATTTATGCTCCATTTGTGCTCAACTTTTGAGCACACATTCCTTATCATTCGAGGGACCTCGTGATGGATTCAATTTTGAGATTTCGTTAGCAGGCCCACGGGCCCATTATTGACCCGATTTTGGGTCCGAAGTTTTATATTACAATATGGGTATCGTTTTACTTGTGTTGACGTGTAGGTTATATTTTTAATAGTGTGACATCTATTCAAATCATGGAGCAGGGTCGAGTAATTTGTGGACACTATAAGAATAGCGGTTAGGCGTCGAGGTAGGCTTCGCCTTTATGAGATTGTGTATAGTATAGATTGCATGCTAGGTAGAGATTATAGGATATGATTATGGCTAGTAAATCATGACTTAGCCTATTTAGAAAATTCGGGGTATAAGTGTGACCCGAACCTTAGCATAGGTTGCTTCTTATAGCCATAGAATCCTATTACCCTTGATTATAAGCATGATAACCATAGTTGATAATTAAGGATCCTTTAGTATAATATTTACCATTCGACTTAGTGAATTGGGTAGTATTTTTCCCCAATTAGATCCTTTAGTGACTTTACGTCCTTATTTACCGTAGTTTCCCGAGTTATGAGGCATTGTTATATCGATGATGTATTATTGGGTCTGAGGCCATGGTTACACTGGCAGTTGGACTCTAGGTGAGTATTTTATCCCTAAAGGGTACATGATTCTAGATTACAGATGCGTAGGATCTTATAGTGGTATTGTTTGGATACTGGTGATGGCATGCATACTTTTAGGAGCATTCATGCTTACTTAGCGGTACGATTCCACCTAAAACCTTGATTTTACTACTATTTCCTAAAAGAAATTTATTCCCGCTTTTCACTTTAAATATGGATTGTTTTATGACTGGAATCGTACCACCTTATTTACTGAATTATGAGATTTTGAAACTAAAGATGAGGTTTCAGAACTTCGACAAGGATGATTCTGGTATATTATTTATCCACTCATTTTACCACAACTATTTACTTTGGTCGAGGGATATTCCGACCCTTTGTAGATGATTATGATGATTTAGTCCTGAGCATGATCTCGGGCAATGGATTTACGGATTTATATCCATTTAGTCGCGGTTCGAGTTAGTGCACTGATTTTATATATATATATATATATATATATATATATATATATATATATCTCCGGTATTGGATGGAGTAGATTGATTACGATGTTTATTGGAAGTCTTCGATCGGGACCAGACAGTGTATATGGATTTTCCAAATCCTTTAGGGGTCCCCTTCGTTTGAGAGCCATCGTACCGAAGAAGCTTGGTTGCCGTAGGTCCTACCTTTGTGAGCTAGGTAGGCTGGAGGAGGTGTATAAACTTGGTACAGTATGGTTTGAGATTGCCGAATCGATTCGAGTCTAATGTCCCCGATATGGTTATGGTATTCGATTTATGTTGCATTCATCCATTCATATACATTGCCTATCACCAGTATAGTTGTTTGGCACCTGTATCTATCGGTCTTATGGGGGGCTTTATAGGTACAGGTTATGGTTGTTGTTTGCTGAGTGTTTGTGAACCTTTCGAGCTTATAGGGATTCGGGTAGCTACTTGTTTGCCCGAACTAGCCGGTTACTTTATTATTAGTTTTATGGTCAGTTCATGGAAGGTTGATCGTGGCTTGGTACTCGAGTTGAAGGTACGTTTCTGATTCCTTTACTCTTGCAGTGAGTTACATTATGGTTTGGTTATTTCATATTTAGTCATGCTTGATTAGGCATCCTAGTTATGCTAGAGTTAACTTCCCTACTTAATTATAGGCCTTGAGATGTTAGGGTAATTCCCTCAGGTTGTTACCACTGAGCTAGTCCTGTATGTATGTGTATATATATATATATATATATATATATATATAAATGGTGTTACCGTATATCCCTCTTTTCTTTGCCCATTCATATTATATGTGTATTCTTTGGCTTTGTACTACTATTATACATCCTTCCTTCACTCTACATCTGTACTTTGGCCAGTGATACGGTATTGCACTTTAGTCCCAGATTACTGTTAGGATAGGATAGTTATCCTTATTGCTCCATTAACATCGTTATGCCTAGTTCCTTGGATAGTTGCCTGTAGTGGCTTTTATTCCTTCATGTTATTTATGCTTGCATTATTTTTGGAGCTCAGTTGGCCGATGCCTATTGAGTACCACGTATTTGGTACTCATACTACACTTCTGCAGCCTGCAGGTTATAGTACGAGTTATCGTCGTTGGTGTGTATATTGTGCGGAGCAGCTATGGATTGGATATTTGGGGTGAGCTCCTGACGTTTTGGAGTATCCCTACTCTCCATCTTATTATTAGTCTGTTCCCTATGTTGTGTCAGAGACGGATTGTATACATATATTTTTCCTGTACTTTATTTGTACTCTTGTTGTATTAGAAGCTCTTGTACTGGCTCAACCAGGTTTTGGGATTATATTAGCCTTGTTATTATATTTATTTTATTATTTCCTTTATTTCTATTGGTAGTCCGTTACTAGTTGTTCCGAACTACGGATTGGCTTACCTACTGGTGGGTTATAGTAGGTGTCATCATAACCTGAGAATTTGGGTCGTGACAAAGTGGTATCAGAGCCTAGGTTTCCCGGTGTTGTTGGTACAAGAGCTATGTATTTAGTAAAGTCCTATGGATCGGTGAGGAGACGTCTGTATCCTATCTTCGGGAAGTTACAGGGCATTCTTAGGAAATTTTATTCTTGACTCTCTGTCGTGTGTCTGTACTTCTATGAGCCTCTAAGTGCTTCTTTTAACTCCATTCTCTTTCAGATGGATAGTACGAGGTTTTCGATAGATGTGGACATGACTTATACTCGTACTATTAGAGTTTTAGCTCAGTATTGGGCTAGAAAGCTAGAGATTAATATCTACGATGTTCAGCATCAACCGAAGGGTCTGGGGTAAGCCCAGTTCCGATAGAGTTTGTGATTGCCTCAGCTGCTTAGGGTTCGATGTTAGGAGTTCCAAGTTTTTTTATGGTTACCTCCCAGCTAGAGGTAATATCTGGTCCATCGAGTCGTTCTCAGACCAGAGTTAGATTTGTTGGAGTTCAGCAGGATTTTATGTCTGTTTCAGAGAATGAGATTAGCTTTCTCGGGTGGTCCAGACATACGCCTATGTTATCTGCTACTGAGCATGAGACAGTGTAGAGATTTATCAGAGGGTTTACTTTACCACTCTATTTGGCATTGGAGCATTTGATAGTAGCTGGGTCTTCTTTCTCTAAGGTTGTTGATCATGTGAGGGCTATAGAAAGAGCTTGCTTTGAGGTATATGGAGGTAATGGGGCCATGCCAGCAATTTAGTGTTAGGGGTATTCCGTCTAGATGTCGAAATCTTCCCAGCAGAGGTCAGCACCATCAGCAGGCTATTAAACCTGTACAGGTAGCACCACTGCTTATGGATAGCTCCCAGGTAGTTTGTGGTGGTATCAGTGGACAGAGTTCTGGTTAGATATCATGGAGTATTCAGTCTAGGTCTTCAGGTCGTAACGACCGTTCTAGATCAGTAGGTTCAGTTCCTCTGAGAGTTCCAGGAGTATGTTTTGATTGTGGCAGGATTGGTCATTGGTCTAAGGAGTGCCCCAGATGCGTTTCAGTCAGCCAGTTGGGGTTAGCTTGTGTTTCCCACCAGGTTAGAGCTTCAAAAGTTTGTTATGACTGTAGAAAGATCGTTCACTGGTCCAGAGAGTGTCCCTGATGTGGGATCATTAGTCATTCAGATCATCCATATCAGTCTCACAGTGTGGTGGCACCTTCAGTTATAGATAGTGAACCTAGTGCCTCAGTTGATCATTCAGACGATTAATTCGAGTTTGGACATGCTCAGATTCGTACTCCTTCGGGCACACTAGAGTTATGATTTTGGATTTCCACCTTGATAGGTGTGCCTTTGATTCTCTGCCTTTAGTTACTATTCGAGTTGTGTTGGGGTTTTCATACCCATCGGTGGTTATATACCTTGATACTTCTATATTGACTGTTGTATACCTTGGTGTTTTCATAGTGATTGATGTATGCCTTTGTGTAGGTTTATCTATATATGACTACCTCCGTAGATTATTTTTTAGTAGTGAATTGAGTGGATCAGTGTGGTATTGTCCTTGAGGTATAACAGTCGGGTTATAGTCCCGTTTTCTTGGTATTCCGGCCTTGTTGTGGCCTTAGAGTGGTACTTGTTGTTGATTTTTATTTTTGTAACACCTGCATCTTATGCTATTGTTATTATGGTTGTTGGTTTGATCTTTACTGATTCTTAGTTGATAGACCACTAGACTAGCGTTATCTAGTTAGTATTTACCCCTTTTTGTAATTCTTATTTAGTTGGATTTGATGGCTACCTCGATTAGTTAACCTTTCCTTTCTATTAGCAAGGTTGGCTATTGGTCAGATTGTGAGAATGAAGGTAAGCTTGACCTTTTAGGGCTTTGTTATGATTTTAGCATTGGTAGCTTTCTTCTATAGCCTATTTCTTTTGGTAATGCACTTGGGATTTGTCCTTTTGTTTGGGATAGTTCATCACCCAATAGTGGTCTTGACCTTGATGTTGATTTTAAGTTAGGGTTGGCAATTCGATTTTATAACCCATTTCTGAGATTGAGAGGTCTGTGACTTACTTTCTGATTTGTTGGATTCATCTCTTGGTGATCATCTTAATCTTGGGTTTGGTGTGGAGTTGGATACTCCGTTCTTCCTGTGCTATGGTTTATGGTTCAGACGAGTTAAAGTTGATATAATTGGGAGAATTCAGAAAATTCTCATTTCAACACTTGTTTGGCCTTATATAACTTCGCGGAGTGCTTCTGCTTGATGATTTTCACCTATGGATATTCGTTGCCATAGATTGAGTATTGGTTGACCAAATCCATGCTGAAGTTGTATTTCACTGAGTTGGAGTAAATGGGTGATTTCAAAAATTCCCATTTTGACTTTTGTTCGGCCTGATATGGATTCGTGGGATGCTTCTTCTCAGTGGTATGTTCTTGGTTATCAGTTGTTGGTTACCAAAGAGGGCGCCTTTGGTAGTGAGTATTTGTTGTCATAGATTGGCTATTGGAATTGGACAGATGACAGTTGAGTAGTACATTCTAGTTTGCTCGAGTCCTAGCTATCACTAGTACTACTTACAGCCTTGGCAAGTTCTTGGTTATGCCTTGTTGCATTATTCCCTCCCGCAATTGTGGAGTTGATTGCTTGCATCTTCAGTCGGTGGTTTCCATCCGTTATGATTATGTTCTTCGGTGATATTTTAGTTCGGCCCTTGTGGAAATTTTTGGGCATGTGCTTGATTTTTCTAATAGCGAGGTTGATTTGGGCAATTGGCCTTTGTAAGGACTTGTTGGCTCTAATTAAGATTTTGGACCTTTCTGGATGACGACTTGGGAGTCATGATAGATTTCGGTTTATGGATGCCTACTTGTCAACATGATTAGTTTGGATAGTTGAGATCGAGTAGTTCAACTTCAGGGTTGGAATTTTAGCTTGGATTTGCATAACTTTGTTGCATCCCTATTTCCAGATTCGCCTAGATTGGACATTTATTTTTAGGCTAGCTAAGCCTACTCCTTCCATACCGGTTCAGTTTTCTTCAGTTTGGGTAGACCGTGCTTGATAGATGCTCGAAAGGTGGTTCATTGGTATATGGTATTGGTTTCTTCTGCTTCTGACCTCGGTTCTCCATTTTGGTCAGAATAATGGATCGTCTTCTCAGTTGGGAGAAGGGTGCTTAAGATGGGCTTAACATGGCTTTATCCATAGCTGGTGGGACATCCTGGAGCTGATTATTCAATTTTATGAGAATTGGTGCTTCAGACTTCTGACCGTCAGTTTCGAGGGTCATCCAGACCAGTTGTAGCTTTGGCCTAAGAGTATGGACCTTGGTCATCTCTGTTTGTGCGTCCTGGTAGCTTCTTATGGGCTTATTTTTGTGCTTGCCATCATGGAGTTTGTTAAGTCAGCTTCAACCTTTTGAGGATGATGTGTTATGATTTTGCGAACAAGACACGGATGACATTTTACGTGATTCAGAGTTGATAGCAGGTTTGGAAAGGCAAAAGAAGGTTAAATTTGGATGTTGGAGTTGTAGGCTGATTTTGTCCTTTGATTGCCTTTAGCTTGGCTGAGTTTCTGTCAGATTGTGATTGTATCCACGTGTTGTGGTTTGGGTTGATATCCTTCAGTCGTATTCAGTCTATTTGGAGGCCAGCGGGTCGCTGAGTTTGGGTTTGTGGCTATTTGGAAAAGTGAAGTAAGGTTGTGAAGTAAAAAGGGATACATTTAGTGAAATCCCTTGGGTGCGTTGTCTCTTCTTAGAGGTTATATGGGGAGCCATGCCCGAGGCATACTAGCCTAGTACCTCCTTTGAGCTTTTGGGTTCTTTCTATCCATTTACTTTCGCGGATGAAAGTCCTCTTAGCAGTGGATATTGTAATAACCCTCCAGGTCATTTTCTCGATCTTTGTATCATCTGGTATTTCGAGCCTTTCCATAGCGGCTACAGGTCATTTATGACTTGTCGAAACTGTTGGTTTGGTTATCGAACATTTTGTTTGGGTTTTAGACTTATTTTCCTGTTTTGGAGCTTGCGCTGATAAGGATTTGGTCTTGGACCAAAACTCATAGTAGACGATCTCAGATGGAAATTCTGACAGTTCCATCATCTCTGGAACATTGATTTTAGGCTAGGGAGACCCTTGGTCCGGGTCCTGAGGCTTTCAGACTCATTTTGGGCTATTGGGTAGATTTGGTAAAAAATAAAACTATAGGTGTGGGCCCTACATTTAATCGAAATGACCTCGGATGGAAATTTTAATGGTTCCATTGAGTCCAAAATATCGAATTTGGTATGGTAGCATAGTTCGTTTGCGCGCAAGGGGTTCCGAACGAATCTCGAGCACTCGATCGGAGTCCATTTTGGACTTAGCTAAAATCTGATAGCTGATATTTGGTGTGACCGCTAAAGTGGTCAAGGAGCGGCTTTAGCGGAACCAATCCACTTTAGCGGCGTTAGCCATTTCGACAAGGCATTCTTAAGCTTTCCCTTGTCCGCTTAAGCGATGGGGTGCCGCTTTAGCAGCCTCATCCCTTTTGTCAGTGAGCGCTTAAGCGGTCAAAGTCCGCTTTAGCGGTAGCCGCTTAAGCGGCCAGGTGTCCGCTTTAGCGGCATCTGGGGGCTGATAAATCCCCTTCTTCACCCATTTTCTCCCTCATTTCTCAACTCTTTTTCGAGCATGGGACGTGGGAAAATAGGGGAAAACATCCATTGAAGCTAAGGTAAGTTAGCTCATCACTCCTTGGTCATTATTCATCATTTTACCTGTTGAATTCCATCCCATTTCATTGTAAATTCTTAGAAATTAGGTATTTGAAATCCTAATCTTTGGGGACTGATTTGAGCCCTGATTTATGCTCCATTTGTGCTCAACTTTTGAGCACACATTCCTTATCATTCGAGGGACCTCGTGATGGATTCAATTTTGAGATTCCGTTAGCAGGCCCACGGGCCCATTATTGACCCGATTTTGGGTCCGAAGTTTTATATTACAATATGGGTATCGTTTTACTTGTGTTGACGTGTAGGTTATATTTTTAATAGTGTGACATCGATTCAAATCATGGAGCAGGGTCGAGTAATTTGTGGACACTATAAGAATAGCGGTTAGGCGTCGAGGTAGGCTTCGCCTTTATGAGATTGTGTATAGTATAGATTGCATGCTAGGTAGAGATTATAGGATATGATTATGGCTAGTAAATCATGACTTAGCCTATTTAGAAAATTCGGGGTATAAGTGTGACCCGAACCTTAACATAGGTTGCTTCTTATAGCCATAGAATCCTATTACCCTTGATTATAAGCATGATAACCATAGTTGATAATTAAGGACCCTTTATTATAATATTTACCATTCGACTTAGTGAATTGGGTAGTATTTTTCCCCAATTAGATCCTTTAGTGACTTTACGTCCTCATTTACCGTAGTTTCCCGAGTTATGAGGCATTGTTATATCGATGATGTATTATTGGGTCTGAGGCCATAGTTACGCTGCCAGTTGGACTCTAGGTGAGTATTTTATCCCTAAAGGGTACATGATTCTAGATTACACATGCTTAGGCTCTTATAGTGGTATTGTTTGGATACTGGTGATGACATGCATACTTTTAGGCGCATTCATGCTTACTTAGTGGTACGATTCCACCTAAAACCTTGATTTTACTACTATTTCCTAAAAGGGATTTATTCCCGCTTTTCACTTTAAATATGGATTGTTTTATGATTGGAATCGTACCACCTTATTTACTGAATTATGAGATTTTGGAACTAAAGATGAGGTTTTAGAACTTCGACCGAGGATGATTCCGGTAGATTATTTATCCACTCATTTTAACACTACTATTTACTTTGGTCGAAGGATATTCCGACCCTTTGTACATGATTATGATGATTTAGTCCGGAGCATGATCTCGGGCAATGGATTTATGGATTTATATCCGTTTAGTCGTGGTTCGAGTCCGTGTACTGATTTTATATCTCTCTCTCTCCGGTATTGGACGGAGTAGATTGATTATGATATTTATTGGAAGTCCTGGATCAAGACCAGGCAGTGTACATGGATTTCCCGAAGAAGGTTGGTCGCTGTAGGTCTTACCTTTGCTAGTTAGGTAAACTGGAGGAGGTGTATACACTTGGTACAGTATGGTTTGAGATCGCGAAACCAGTTCGAGTCTGGTGTCCCTGATATGGTTATGGAATTTTGGTTTATGTTGCATTCATCCATTCATATACATTGCCCATTACCAATATAGTTATTTGGCACCTGTATCTATCGGTCTTATGGGAGGCTGTATAGGTACAGGTTATGCTTGTTGTTTCCTGAGTGTTTCCGTGAACCTTCTGGGCTTATAGGGGTCTGGGTAGGTACTTGTTTGCCTGGACTAGCTGGTTACTTTATTATTGGTTATTATGGTTAGTTCGTGGCAGGTTGGTTGTGGATTGGTACTCAAGTTGAAGGTACGTTTCTAATTTTTTTACTCTTGCAGTGAGTTACACTATGGTTTGGTTATCTCATATTTAGTCATGCTTGGTTAGGGATCTTGGTTATGCTATAGTTAGCTTCCCCACTTGATTATGGGCCGTGCGATGTTAGGGTGATTCCCTCAGGTTGTTACTACTGAGCTAGTCCTATATGTATATATATATAAATGGTGTTACCTTATATCCCTCTTTTCTTTGACTATTCATATCATATATGTATTCTTTGGCCTTGTACTACTATTATATATCCTTCCTTCACTCTTCATTTGTATTTTGGACAGTGGTATAAAGTATTGCACTTTCGTCCCGGATTAGTGTCAGGATAGGATAGTTATCCTTATTGCTCCATTAGCATCATTATGCCTAGTTCCTTGGATAGTTACCTGTAGTCACTTTCATGCCTTCATGTTATTTATGCTTGTATTATTTCTGGAGCTCAGTTGGCCGATGCCTACTGAGTACCATGTGTATGGTACTCATACAACACTTCTGCAGCCTGCAGGTTATAGTATGAGTTATCGCCGTTGGTGTGTGTATCGTGCGAAGCAGCTATGGATCGGAGATTTGGGGTGAGCTCCTGACATTTTGGAGTATCCCTACTCTCCCTCTTATTGTTAGACTGTTCTCTATGTTGTGTCAGAGACGGCTTGTATACATACATTTTTTTTGTATTTCATTTGTACTCCTGTTGTATTAGAAGCTCTTGTACTAGCTCTACCAGGATTTGGGATTATATTAGCCTTGTTATCATATTTATTTCGTTGTTTCCTTTATTTCTATTGATAGTCCGTTACTAGCTGTTTCGGACTACGAGTTGGCTTGCCTACTAGTGGGTTATAGTAGGTGCCATCATGACCTAAGAATTTGGGTCATGACAGCTTTCTTAAGTTATCACCTTCTTAATTCCATGCAGGAAGATGAGGAAATTACAAGATCTTTATTTGATTATGGAGTTTGCTGCATCTTGGAGACAGATCTAGTGGAAGATCCTGAAAGGAAAAATCAGCTGAGAATTTGATATGAGTTTCCACTATAACAATATACTGTTTAATGGTCCTTGAAGGACTAATAATAGAAAAACTTTTTCATAGACTAGCAAAAGTTGTCATTCTTATTCTGAATCAAAATGTATTCTCTGATAAGTGATTCTAATTTCAAAAATTTCAGCAATTACTAAAATAATCTAGCTATAGAAATATTCACCCAAGTATCAGTAGTTAATTTAACAGCCAGCCGTGAGCTTTAGGCTATGAGAGGATGACTTTTTATTAAATAATAACAACTATTAAAACCCCATAATCTTTTAAAATCTGCCATAAATTTAAAAAAAGACTTACCAATTAATGACTCTTTTTCCCTTATTAAATCATATATATATATATATATATATATATATCATCTCCCCAAATTTAAATGGATTGAATTCAATTTAAAAATTTATTAACGTATCATTTTGGCCATGTTCCAAATAACCTATCAAAGTTTGGGCCAGTTTGTTCTTAATTCCAAATTGACTCACAATAAAACATATCAAAACATTAAAAAAAGAGTGTTTTTTGTTCGTATGTTCTATTTGATTATTTAATAATAATAAATAAAATAAAAGGTATTTATTAGCTTGATTTAATAATTAAAAAATTATAAAAGAACCCTCTTTCCTCTACATTATGTAAGTAGGTTATGACTTTCTTAGAACTAGGTATTATTCCCCTATGTATGTAATAATCTAAGTGTTTAATTTATGTTGGTATCAGAGCAAGAAGTTTCTAAGCCTTAATACATGAAAAAGACAAAATTAGCTAAATATTTAAAAGCTCTTAGATCATTTCTATTAGATAATAAATTGATCTTAAAAGATTTAGAAAGACAATTTGCGAATTTAGACGAACCAACTTTAGAACTTTTTCTTCAAATTAAATATAGACAAAAGGCAATAAATAGAATAACAAACAAACTTAATTATTACCCTTTAGGATAATTTAGTTATATGAAACAAACTAGGTTAGCTAAATATTTAAAATATTTCCGAAATTTAGAAACAACTAACAGATTAAGCTTAATAGACTTATAAAAAGAGTATGATAAATTAGAAAAACGATATAGATATTACGCAGAAAATTTTGAAGAAGAATTTACACAAAAAGATCCTACTATTGTTAGACAGGTAAAACACCTCTTAGATAGACTATTACTATATAGTGATCTAATAGAAATATTACGAAAACGAGCTAAAAGAATAAGAAAAAGAATTAACTATTACCCTTTAGGCTAAATAAAACAGATTATATGAGAAGACCTATTAGAAATACTAGAGATTATACACAAACAATACGCGATTTAAAAAATTTATGTTTAGAACTTCAAAGACTACATTATCATCCAGACGTAGAAAACGGTATAATACAGAACGGTAGAATCCCTTATTGTATACTAGAAATTAATAGAAAGAGGAAAAAAATTAGTAAATCATATTGTTTCAAGACTTATATATACTAACCCTTATACTGTCCGTAATTCATACACCAGAATTTTAAGAAGTTTAAATATATGAAACAGCATCCTTATTCAAAAGAGATTGCATATCATCATAATACAATATACGATTTTCAACAAGACCTAAGACAAGCACTAATAATCAAAGAATTACTAGAATATAATCAAACCTACGAATTAAGACAAATGGAACAAGAAATAAAAGGAATCAAGAATTATATAAAATATTTAAAGCATAGAGTAAGATATTTTTCCTTTAGGATAAAATTTTATGCAACAATCCAATCGTACTATTAGAAAATACCGCAAAAAATATAAAGAACTAAGTAAAAGACTATTTTTTATACAACAAGGACAGAATTATATACATTTCTTAGAACAAAAGCTAGTAGAAGTTATTGCTAGATTTAAGATATATCTCGAATTAGACATAGAAGTTCACTTAACCAAACAAATAACTAATTATTATCACTATATAAAGAAAGAAATAAATCAAGTTAAAATAGACATACAATCTCAAGAATATTTAATACGAGCAATTGTAATCTCGCTATATGCGAAGAGACGATAATTATCATAATTATATAAAACATTATAATAATCAGATACATAATACCTATATTGAAGAAAAAAGACTGAAAAAGATACGAGAACAACTGTTAACTCGCTTACAAGAATTTGATAAAAAGACATCTACATTAGACTACACAAAAATATCAGAAGAAGCACATCATCGAAGGTGTGGAAAACGGAATAGAATTAGACTATAAATTACTAATATAAATAGAGATATTGGAAGTGAGATAAGTCATAGATTATTTTTTAAAGAATATTTAGACAATTGTCCATTAGGATAGAGATATTAATGAAAACACATCCTTTTGCTAAAGAAGTACAAGCTAATAATCTTATATATACTATTCAGGTAGTAAGATTAGTTTACGCAAAAAAGAAGTATAGAAATTTAGAACAATCTTTAAAGAAATTAAAAACTCTAAATCTACAAAGTTTAGATCAGATAGCAAGTAAAATTAGTTGGGATTTACAAGGTGTAGAAAGTGATATAGAAGCATATAAAATTTGGTTAAAGTGGTATAAAACTCGACCAATCTGGATAGCACTAGGATAGAACAAATAGATAAGGTAACTAATTTAAAGAAGTTAGAATATTTAGAATTACAATTATTACCCGAAAAAAAAGGAACCATTAAAAATCAAGACGATCTGCAAAAGATAATACAAAAGATAGATAAATTAGAAATAATAGGAGAAAAACTCATCTTATATCACTTGCTCTTCCAACTTTTAAAATTCAAGAAAACTCTATCAAAAAATTTCTCCAAAAAATTATTTTTCAAGATAAATCTATGTTTTATTTCTTTATCAAAAAAAAAAATTAACTATGCACACGATCTAACATATATCAAAATAATGGGAACATAAAAGAAGAAAAGAAGACCATAAAAAATTAATTATAAAATAATTTTCACTTACGTACTCACATCTTTTGAGCATCCATGAGTTTCCTGATCCCAAAATTCAGTCTCACTTCAATAATGAAAAACAAGATAGAATAGAGAAGAAAATTGAATTAACAATAGAGAAAGAGGAGAAATGATGGGGATAACAACAGAGAGGTTTGTAATTTAAGAAAAAATATGTTGACTTGAAAATAGAGAGAGAGAGAGAGAGAGAGAGAGAGAGAGAGAGAGAGAGAGAGATGCAAAAGAAAGAAGAAGATATCATTGCTAAAATAGAAAAAAATCTATTATAAAGTGTGTGTAATAAAAATATATGTCAGGTAAATCACACAACAAAATGAATGATGGTTGATAATTTGCAGTTTATTTGGCTAGTAAATAATGTACAAACCATATGCACTACTTAATTTGTCAAACATTCAAAATAATAAAAGTACTTTTGTTTTGTCTTCACTACTATGATCAATTTTTTCCTTATAAATTATAGAATTTTTTTCATTATTAAGTGTGTGTAATCAGAGATCTGACATGTAATGGGTATGATTTGTAATCTATTTTCTAGTAAATGAAGTAAAACCATATGTACGACTTGGTTAAAATATTCAAAAGTATTCTTGTTTTGTCTTCTTTTCTTTTTTTGGTAGAAAGGATGATGTATATATAAATATTACACAGAGATCTGACATGTAATAGATGATGATTTGTAATTTATTTGCTAGTAAATGAAGTAATACCATATTGTCACGATCCAAAAATTGGGCTCATGATGACATTTA
This sequence comes from Capsicum rhomboideum, assembly GCA_031232105.1. NCBI lineage: Eukaryota > Viridiplantae > Streptophyta > Magnoliopsida > Solanales > Solanaceae > Capsicum > Capsicum rhomboideum. Next base: position 132,657,541 of record CP124709.1, read on the forward strand.
CCTCGGAACTAGCCTTAGTAAGTAAGCCAAAATCCACCCAAAAATAAACAAGCGAATAATAAGAAGGAAACCCATCAAACGAGACTTCTAGAACGAAGTCAGGCTATAACATAACAAATAGAAAAATTTGAATAAAATACATAAATCTCAAAAGTAGAAGAGCATCTAATACATAGTCTGAAAGCGAAAAGTACAAAATCTGTCTCAGAATAGTAATAAAGGTATGATACGGATAGATGGAGGATGAAATAAGGCTCCAAACGAGGAGCTTACCAGATACTCCTAAAGGTCAACTACTACCGCACAAATCAGCTGTCGCGACTCGTACTCGCACTGAGATCTGCATCAAAAGGGCATAGTAGGAGTGAGTACGGTCCACTTGTACTCAGTAGTTATCATGGACTACTTAGCAAAGTAAAAAATAACATAAGTAAAATATACTATGAGCACGTCACCTGCAAATAAAAAATTTCCCAAACGGTAGCTCACATGTCTCTACTAACAGTTCTATTATATAAGATCAAAGAGAAACAACTACACATAAAGTATATAAGGAATCTAAATACACATCAAGTGTATATGTAACGAAACAAAGAAAATGCAATAAAATGTAATGCAATGATGCAATGATAGTGGGAGTTACGTATACACCTTTCAAGCCTCAACGCTTTAGGACAAGACCCATGGGGGGTTCGCAACCCATATATTTTCATAATCTCAACAAACATTACCAGTAAATGACCTCGGCCTAGGTTTTCAATATCTCACAATCCAGTATGCCGGCAATGATTTTTTCCAAGGGTTTTATAAAAGAATTTCCATTTTTTTTTGAAATCATAATGCCTCAGTAGTATCAAGTCTCATGAACATGTATAGATGATTTGAGGATATGATGCTCATAACCAATAAGTATGAAGATAAACATCAATTCAATACAGGTATGAAAATGCTCAGAATCTACTCCATGTGGCAATGATTCATGATATAAGCCATTATAGGGAACCACTGGCATGTATAGTTATGTAAGACATCAATAAACTAATTTAAAATCATTAAAGCCTTTACGAGTCTCAAACTCTCCCAAAGAACTCCCAAATGCATTGGTAATCGTGCCAACCATCCCCACTTCTCATAGTCAACATATAATAACTACGAAAAAGGGGAAAATGGGAAAAACACAAAAAAGAAAAAATTTCACATATCAGGTTGTTACATTATCCACCTTTAAAATACTAGTTTGTCCTTAAACTAAAAGCAAGTAAGGTACCTGGAGTGGTGAAAACCTGGGGGTATCTACGACACATGCAGGACTCGACCTTCCAAGTAGTCTCCTCAACAGGATGATGTCTCCACTGTACCTTGACCGACTCAATACTTTTACACCTCAGCTTCCTAGTCTGCCTATCTAGGATAGTAATAGGTTCCTCCTCAAAGGACAAATCGGAGTCTAACACAATGGAATCCCATCAATTCACATGGGTATTATCTGGACGGTACCTCTTCAACAGGAAGAAGTGAAACACCCAATGAATAGCCGATAGATGAGAAGGCAAAGCTAGCCTATATACCACATCACCATACTTCTCAAGGATCTCGAAAGGGCCAATGAACCTTGGACTGAGCTTCCTTTTCTTTCCCAAATTGCATATCACCCTTCAAGTGTGTAAATTTTAATAAAAATCGATCTCCAATCATATATGATACATCACAGGCTAGACGGTCGATATAACTCTTCTGCCTACACTGGGCAGCCAATAGCCTTTGCTGAATCAGTCTCACTCGATCCATCAAATTCCTCAACAAATCTGTACCCCAAGGTCTCACCTGAAATGAGTCGAACCATCCCACGGAGGATCTATACCTCTGCCCATATAAAGCCTCAAAAGGTGCTATATGAATGTGGGAATAATAACTGCTATTGTAGGCGAAATCCGCTAGGGACAACTACTGGTCCCAATGACCTCCAAAGTCCATAACATATGCTCGGAGCATGTCCTCGAATACCTAAATTGTCCTCTCGAACTGACCGTCGGTCTGAGGATGAAACGTGTGCTCAAATTAAGCTGAGTGCCCAACTCACTCTAAATAGTACTCCATAAACCCGAGGCAAACACAGTACCTCTATCGGATACAATGGAAACAGGGATACTATGTAATCAAACAATCTCCCTAATGTATATCTTGGCCAACTTCTCTGCATTATAACTTGCCCTCACAGGAATACAATACACTGATTTGGTCCACCGATCCACAATCACCCAAAAAGATTCAAACTACCCCAAAGTCAGGGGTAAGCCAACCATGAAATCCATAGTGATCCGCTCCCACTTCCACTCAAGAATGGGCACCCTCTGCATAGTACCACCTAGTCGCTGATGCTCATACCTCACCTGCTGGTAATTCAAACACTTAGCCACAAACTCTATAATATCCTTCTCCATACCACCCCATTAATAATGCTGCTTTAGGTCATGATGAATTTTAGCTGCTCCTGGATTAATAGAGTAACTAGAACAATGAGCCTTCTTCAAGATCAATCTAACCCATCCACCAACTCTAGTTACACAAACTCGGCCACAAATCCTCAAAACACCATCAGAATCAAGAGACACCATCTTAGCCTCGCCACTTAACACCTTAACGTGAATCACCCCCAATCTATCATCATCTAACTAATGAGCTTGAATCTGCTCCATAAAAAAAGATCTAACCTCAACAAAAGGTAAAACTTATCGGGAATCAAAATATCAAGCCTAACCAACTGGTTAGCCAAAGACTAAACCTCCAAGGCCAATGGTTGCTCCTGAGTCAAGCGATGAGCTAGACTCACCATACTAGTCAACTTTCGGCTCAAGGAATCCGCAACCACATTTACCTTGCCCGGATGATAAAGAATAGTGAGATCATAATTCTTAAGTAACTCAAGCCAATGCCGGTACCAATGCCGTTGTCTTATATTAAGATCTCGCTGAGTGAAGAAGTACTAAAGCCTACGATAATCCGAGAAAATCTCATAATAGACCCCATACAAGTAATGCCGCCACAACTTGAACACAAAGATAACTGTTGTCACCTCTAAGTCATAGGTAAGAATATTTTTCTCATAGGGATTCAACTGATTAGAAGCATATGCAATCCCCTTACCCTCCTACATCAACACTGAACCCAAACCAAATCCAGAAGTATCACAAGACACAGTAAATCCCATGCCCTCCTTGGGCAAAGTCAAGATAGGAGACGAAGTCAACAACTCCTTGAGCTTTTAGTAGCTCTCCTCACAAGCATCCAACCATTAAAATACAATCTTCTTCTGAGTTAACTTGGTTAAAGAAGCCGCAATAGAAGAGAAAACGTCCATAAAACACCGATAATAACCCGCCAAACCCATGCAACTCCAATTATCGATAGGAGAAGTAGGTCTAGCCCAATCACAAATCACATCTATCTTGGTCGGATCAACCATAATGCCATCTTTGGTCACCACATGATCCAAGAAAGAAATAAAATCCAACCAGAACTCATACTTGGAAAACTTAGCATAGAGCTTATCATCACGCGATCTCTGAAGTACAGTCCTCAAGTGTCTCATATGGTCGGCCTCTCTCTTGGAATAAACCAAGATGTCATCTATAAATACAATCACAAAGGAGTTGAAATACGGTCGAAATACTCATTTTATCACCTTACGAATGTTGTTGGGGCATTGGTCAGTTTAAATGACATGACCAAGAACTCATAATGACCGTATCGAGTTTGAAAAGCCATCTTCGGTACATCTGAAGCTCTAATCCTCAACTGGTGATACTCGAATCTCAAGTCAATCTTGGAAAATGCCAAAGCACCCTAAAGCTGGTCAAATAGATCATCAATGCGAGGAAGAGGATACTTATTCTTGACGGTCACCTTGTTTAACTATTGATAGTCGCTACACATACATATAGAACCATCCTTCTTCTTCACAAACAAGACAGGAGCACCCTAAGGAGATACACTAGATCAAATGAAACCCTTATCCAACAAATCCTGCAATTGTTCTTTCAATTCCTTTAACTCAGTCGGGTTATCCTATAAGGAGGAATAAAAATGGGCTTGGTGCCCAGATCAAAATCAATAGCAAAAACCACATCACGATCCGGAGGCATACCAGGCAAATCTGTAGGAAACACATTTTGAAATTCCTTAACAACTCAAATAGAATCCAAAGAAGGCGGTGTAGCAACACTAATATCGCGAATGAAAGACAAGAAAGATTGACATCCTTTATCTAACATGAGACAAGCACACAGTTGAAAACCCAAGTAAAAACGAGCTAAAAGCTAGGCTCAAATTGAAGAAAAACCAATTTAAGATCTAGTTTGAAATCATGATTAAAAGGTATATAATCAATAGGGAGTGATGGGAAGATGAATTAGAATCTTACCCAAGCAAGAATGGTGTAGAAAACCCTCTGAATTGCCTCTTCCCGAAGCTCTTAGGTCCAAAAATGATGGAATTCGCAAAAATGGACTATTTATACTGTTCTATGAATAGTACCTCATGTTCGCGAGGGTCAATGCTGACCTGAAAAAATATTTGGCCATCGCATTTGTGGTCAGGGCTTCGCATTTGGGAAGGACGATAAATCGGACCTTCCCATTCGCGACAACCTTGTCAAATTCGTGGTGAAGGAAAATAAACCGACCTAAACCCAGTGACTCTTCGCTATCACGGATCCCTCCTTGCGATTGCGATGAAGGATATTATCTTTCTCCATGTTTGCAGCCAGAGGCCCGCATTTGCGAAGAAATAATGCACATGCACCAGATATCAGCAAATGTTGAGTTCTTGGCAAGTTGAAATATCTCCGAACGGACCCTGGGGATTCATTCGGGACCCCACATAAATAAATCATATATGCTACTGGGCTATTTTTAATGTTTTGGACTCAATGGAATAGTTGGATTTTTTTAAAAGAATTCATTTTCAACAAGTTAATCCTTGGGGACCCCATTTAGGCATTTTTCAGTAATTTTCGAATGAAGGGTCGAAATGCAAACTAAAGGCTCCAAGCCTGAACTACCTATACTAATAACCCAAAATCGACGTTTCAGATCTAATGGAATTTTCCAAATAGTCATTCGGCTCCCGAAATACAAAATAATGACCGAAGTCAAACTAATGGCTTTTAAAGCCTCTAAGAGTCTCAAACTCTCCCAAATCACTCCCGAATGCATCAGAAACCGTGCCAACCATCCTCACACCTCATAATCAACATGTAATAACTACGAGAAAGGGGAAAATAGTGAACACTCATTAAAAAAAATTTTTACATATCAGGTTGTTACACATATTACGACTTGGTCAAAATATTCAGAAGTATTCTTGTTTTGTCTTCTTTTCCTTTTTTGTTAGTAAGGATGATGTGTGTGAATATATATATACTAGTTTGTCGATACATGCATTGCACATGTATATCGAGTCAGTATATGATTTTGTAAAATAGTACCAATATTATTTTAAAAAATTGAGTAAATAATTATATCTTTAAGAATAAAGACAAATTTCTATGACTAACTAATGTTAAATCATCGAAATGTAAGGAGACAAGCTTCCTTAAAAGAACAACAACAAACGTCATTCATGTTACATCATCGTAATGTAATGAGACAAGCTTCCTTTAAAGAACAACAAAAGACGTCAGTAATGTTAAATCAACGTAATGTAAGGAGACAAGCTTCCTTTAAAGAACAACAACAAATGTCTCTCATGACATAATGATCCGGTGCTTATGTACTCTTATTAAACAACAAATATTCTACATAGTTGCAATTTTTTGATACTTTTGTCTATTCTATTGTTGTTTGAGTGTTTAAAACTGCATATGTACCAACTCTTGTCTTCCTTTAGTTGTCCTTTTCTTCTCAAAGGGTACATTTCACTTGTGCCTTCATATTTTATCGATTTTCTCCTTAAAAATGTGTAAAGTCTACCAAATTTAGACATAATGTCATGTGGTGGTTAAAAAAATTAGATCGTCACTAGACAATCACGTGAACAAATTGAATCAATTCGAAGAAATTTGGATAATTTGATTTGAATTATACAATTTGAATCGATTTACAAATTTAATTTTAGAATATTTCAATTGTTCGAATAAAATTCGGTTGTGGGTGTGTATAATTCGAATCGATTAGAAAATCAATATATATATATATATAATGGTATTTAGTATTTATTAATCACTTATAAACCTAAAACCTAACACAGACTTACAATAGCTCAGACTCACATTTAGATTTTAATTATTACGTTTGCTCTAAAATTGAAATGAAAATAGTTGCTTGTTGAAATTTCAAATTTGAACAAACCTATTCGTAAATTCGAATCGAAATAATAAAAAATGAATCGAATTGGACCTAGGATGAATCGAGTTAGGATAAGAATTTTAACAAATCAAAATTTGAAATTTCAATTTGATAATAACTAAATTCGATCGATTCGTGCACACGCCCATAACAACAAACGTCTCTCACCACATAATGATCCAGTGCTTATGTACTCTTACTAAACAACAAATATCCTACATAGTTGCAATTTTTTGATACCCATATGTACCAACTCCTGTCTTCCTTTAGTTGTCCTTTTCTTCTCAAAGTGTACATTTCACTTGTGCCTTCATATTTTATCGATTTTCTCCTTAAAAATGTGTAAAGTCTACCAAATTTAGACACAACGTCATGTGGTGGTTAAAAAAATTAAATCGTCACTATACAATCACATGAACAACTTCACAATTAATAAAATTTGTAGATCAAATCCAATTGTATTGCAGCATAAGCAATCAACACAAATCTATTGTAAATAATCATAATTTATACTTCCTCCATTTCAAAATAGTTGTCCTCGTTGACTTGGCACTCCCCTTAAGAAAATATTTAATATGAGTTTATTTTACCAAATTAACCTTATTAATTCTGCGTTGAAAATATAAATTTGAGTATTCTACATTTTATGTAGTCATTTAATGATAGGGGTAATATTGGAAGAACATAATAAAATTCTCTTGACTTTATAAATAGGAAAACTAAATTGAAATAAATATTTTTAGTAAGAGGGTCAACTAAAACGAAATGGAGGGAGTATGAAATATCACTATCGCTTTTTCAGTGTTGAACAAACAAAATGCAAATTTTCTTAAATTATTAAAAAAAAACTTGGATAGCATATTAAAATTTAATTTCTGTTAGTATTTAAAAAGTATGTGTTGTGACCAATAAATTTAGCAAAATGTGGCTTTAACAACTCAAAATTGTTTGCAAATTCAATAATTCTGAGCTTTTTGAAAAAGGTAGTTAAATTCCCAGAGGCCACAACAATTGTTGAATAATTTTATTTTTGAAATTTTAAAATAACATCAAAATTTTCGACATTTAAACAGAGTAGACAAATAATAGATGTCACATATAGTAAGTAAAGCTACACTTGTGTTTCTTTGGTCGCACAAAAAAGATAGGGAAAATTTCATTTATATACAAAAATGTAAATAGTTTACAATAAAAATAACCAAGTTTTTGTTTATAACAAGAATAGCCATTAGGTCATTTTCTTTCTTTTTCTTTTTCTTCTTCTTTTCAGCAGTAATTTTTTTAAAAACCTTTTTTTTTTGTTTTTTTTTTGCTGCATTTTTTTAATTAAAAAAAACTTCTTTTTTTTTTAAAAACTTTTTTCGTGTAACTTTTATTCATGTATTAAATATTATATAAATGGTGTATAATCATGTATATATGATATATAAATAGTTATATAATGTATCAATACTGTACAAATAGTTATGTAGTGTATATGTAATATACCGATAATGTATAAATAGTGTATAAACGCATATCAATATTGTATAAATAGTGTATAAACATGTATATATGATGTACAAATAGTTATGTAGTATATATGTAATATATCGATATACATTCTTCATACAAAAAGTATACACTGGCTATACATTAATATACACTCAAAAACTAAATGTACATTACTTATACAGAAAGTATACACTAATTATATATTAAGATACATTCAAAAACTAAATAGACATTTTTTATACAGAAAATGTACGTCACAAAAACTAACTGGAAAGATGCAAGGAGTAAAATAAAACAAGCATTACCAACATAGCAAATAATCAAATTGGCAAGTTACAGACAAAAACTAATTATACGTTAAGATAAACTTCAGATACATTATATATATATCCACTATCACAGTAAGCAAAAAGATTTGAAAAGTTTACAAAAAGGGGAGAACAAATCATACTGAATCACTTTTTTCTTCACCAACAGTTTATAACTTCAAGAATCAAGTTTTCATATTAAAAAATAAACTCCAATATCAAATGAATACTACCTATAAAATCATTATAATAGACATAGGTAAATATAATCAATAAGAACAATGCAATAATTTTAACAATTGAACTTACTCTGTGTTGTTCTTCTATTGTTTAAGCGAGTTTAAGAATTTTGCCAATAAAATAGAAGGAACATGAACATCCCACTAGAGAGTCTTTTATTAGGTGTACTGAGATTTGCAGGGCAGGGGACCATGAATTCATTGCCAAGTGCCATACTTTGTTGTATCTGTGTTTGGAAGTTCTTTTCATTATTTAGCTTCTGCTTCATCCTTAACAACAATTTGATTGGTGCTTTACTTTCTCATTTTTATGAAGCCTAGCTAGAATCACTTAGTTTTGCCTTCCTACATTCATCTAGACTAGAATAATCTTTTTCTTTACTTGCTGAGGCTGTCCTTGACAAGTTTATATTCCTAGCAACTTCTCCTTTATGTGCTAAACTACCCTTGTGACTTTGGGATCTATGGGGCTATGACTATTGACTCTAATAAACATTTTGTTACTATAAACATTAATCACCTTTTGACTTAATAATGGATAACAAAGAATTCTCATTCAACTTCTTTCTGTTTTCATTTCCTTTCAATTAAACAAAAGAGTAACTTGGTTTCACTAAAATAAAGTTCTATCTAAGAAATTCTTTCCATTTCATTCTAGCCTTAAAAGAATAAGGGATCGTTTGGTACACGGAATGAGATAAGCATGGGATATCCCATGGGATTATTATATCCCACCTTCCATATGGGATAGTAGTTTCACCATTTTAGTACAAATGGTGGGATGAAATAGTCCTGAAATTAGCTAATGCCAAACACTAAACATGAGATAAAGTTAATCCCAAATTTTATCCCGAGATTATTATACTTACCCCTGTACCAAACGACCTCTAAGAGACTTCTACTAACTACACAAAAGGAATCAAAGCATTAAAAAGAAAGTTAGCTAGAACTTAAATGGCTGCCAAACCCTTCAATGTTAGGAAATTAGGTAGATGAAGCTTTCAAGACTATATATTTATCTATAAAGATTTGTCTAGCAATCTCATGATCTATACGATAAAAGCTAAAAAATAGTCAATATAGGTAACAAATGTCACTAAAAAGTAGTTTAAAGCTGAAGGTAGCATTCAGATTATCTCTCACGAACCCACCCCTTAATCACTCCTACTGTTAATAGAAAATGACTTCTCTTTTAATGCTCCTAAAAATCCTAGCAATGATAGAGATGTTAAAAAAGCCAAGTATTTCTTTCAATTAATTTTGAGGGCTTGATGAACTTGTTGAAACATGGAATTGTTTTATCAAAAAGTAGTAAAGCAAATATCAAAATCAAAGAAAGATCTCTCTTTCGCCTACATAAAAAATTGACCTTTTCACCTAAACAGCTGAAAACAATCTCATTTTTTCAATCCATTCACATTTTTAAAATTGGAAAGACAGCAATCAACCAAATCAATGTCACAGTAATTAGGGTAGCAAGGAATTAAAGAAACCTCATATCAATGGGACTCTCTAAATTAAAGGATGCTTTCGAGCTAGAATGACACTCTACGTTGCTACTGACAAGTTACTCATGCCCGAATCAAACTCGAGCACAAATGGAGACTTAGAGAAAGTCCCTGAAACTTTACTGTACTAGCTTGTCTAGGCGTAATATGCTCTGTCACTCTTTCAGAATTCTTTGAGAGTGGTATATTCATGAGATTTAGCTTACTTATATTGACATCAGCTGAATACTAAACTGGAATAGCAGAAAGAGACTTTACACTATGCCTTTTCTCATCTCGAGTATGCCCTTTCTTATCTCAAGCAACAGGAATAATCCAGGAAAGTTCACAGTATGACCTTTCTATCAAGCAACTAAAATAGCAAAGGGAGAGTTCACAATGTGTCCTTTTATCATCTCGTTCAATTGGAATAGTAGAGGCAAAAATCACAGTATACCCTTTCTCATTTAGAGCATGCTAATCATCATATTTTTCAGTTTTTTTTCTCCTTTGTGATTTGAAAAGCTTTTCAAATGAAGACATAACTTTATCATTAAGCTACAACAAAAAAGTAACTTTATCATTAAGACAATTTCAACTGGTAGATCATCAGACACAGGACTTGAATTTAAGACACCATATCCATCTTAATTTCTTTACCTAGAACTTTTCCAGCCGCAATATTCATCATTTTGAGATGCATAAACTATAAAAGGGGGGGGGGGGAATCAATACAGACTATACTTAACCACAATCTAAGCAAAAGCATCTATAATATTCAAAAACACACTTAAAATCATTTCAAGTGTTTTTAGAATACACTAAAAAGTTTATTCATAGTGAAAATCCAATTCGTGAATATATACACATATGTACATACATTATACAGTTTCTATACATTCTTATACATCATCTATAAACTAAGTGAAAATCTAATTCATGACTATATACACATATGTACATACATTATACAGTTTTTATACATTTACATCATCTATAAACTAAGTATACAAACTGCAAATATCATCTGCATCAAACTGCAAATATCATCTGCATCAAACTGCAATTATCATCTGCATCCTGTGTTGTATACTCATCATAAGAATAAAAATGCACCAAAAAACTCTAAAATTCATCGAAGAAGGATCAAAACTAAAGAACGAAAAGGCACAGTCAAAAACTCTAAAAATTATGCAAATGACAGTCGATCTATACAAAACTCATTAAAAGAACAAAAAATGCACAATTAAAAACCCTAAAATCAATAAAGAAGAACCAAAAGCGAACAATAAAATGCACAATAAAAATGAACAATAGAAAACCATAAGAATCAACGAAGAAGGATAAAAATGAACAATAAAGTACACTCTAAATGAATGAAGAAGGACAAAAATTTCACAATAAAAAATGTTAAAAAACAATGAAGAAAGAAGAAACTTACCAAGTTGAAGGTGAAGAAGACACCAATGGAGTTGAGAGCTTAAAGATTGAGCATAGTGACCTCCTTGAAGCTGAAGGAAGAACGACGGAGGAGCTAAGAATGTAAATGTCATGCCCCGAATCCCATCGAGACATGATTGGCACCCGTAGCCGATAAGGCCCGAGAGAACCAACCTTTGCCTATGTTCAATCATATGCATATCATAATCATAACCACCATTGCGGAAGAACATGAAAGACAAATAAGGGAAAACATGGGACATATTTATACATACATATGAACCTTGGCCGTTGAGGCCATCCAGTCAAACCAACATATGTCTTTTACATTGATACACCCACATCCGTCTACAAAAGCCTCTAACAAGAGCATTGACCAAACTGAACCATAAGTCGGGACAAGTCGCCGCTTTACACAATATGTACATCACCAAAACATATATACACTCTGACTCGGAGAAGCCCCGAATGAGCTGGATCTCACCAAAGAACCGCTAACACTGGCAATCTACTGGGGAGGCCTACTGGTACCTGCGCCTGCAGCAAGTAAGGTAAATTCCCCGAGAGGGGTCAGTACGAAATAAGTACTGAGTATGCAAGGCTTAGATGAAACTGTACAACACATGAATATTTCAATGAACTCGAATACAAATGACTAATCAATGTGAATAAGTCACCATGATGCATTTTGGAAACCATGTGGATTGGTTTCATTACTTTCGTTGCTTTCTTTACATTCAATACTCACTTGTTATTACATATGTCACAATGTACCTGGGCCCCGACTGATCAGTGGGTCTTTTCATATCATATCATCGTGTTGGGATCGAGTCGAGCTAGGCTTATGCCCCTAGACTTGCCACCCATACATCAATGCATCGGGATCGGGTCGAGCTAGGCTTGTGCCCTTAGACCTGCCACCCATAAATCCATACCTCAGGATCGAGTCGAGCTAGGCTTACGCCCCTAGACCTGCCACCCGTACTTGATCATTGACCACATATGCATTACTTTGTTCATTACTTTGAGATTGATACTTTGCTAGTCATAACATCACTTGAACTTTGGAACATAACATTGTTGGAAGATTGGAATCATTAACCAATGAGTGAAGGACATATGAATAAACATCATAAGAAATATAACATTACTAGCACCATGATACCATTGGAACCATTGGACAATAATCCATGAACAAGAGACACAAGTATAGTCACTATTGGAACATTGGAACATAACCTTACTTTGAGCTTTCGGACCATTAACCAAATAGGAGACATGAGATTCACAAATGATCCATGAGTAGGAAATATATGACAATGACTCTTGATAAACGGATATCGGATACCTTAGCACATTTCGGTATAGGACTAGTGACATGTCAATATGGACACTATTTGCCGTAGAAAGATACGGACAAAGTAACCTTACATACCTTGGATTCGCAATACATATATACAACCTTAGATGTGTATACAATAATCCTGCTCCTTCTTTATGTGTCACTCTACAACATAAATACATGACGAAATTCACATTAACCACCAATTACTTTACAAATGCATACAATGTCAATGAGTTACATGTTTGCCTTTAAACATGTCATTTCCCCTTGACAAAACCATTGATCATACTATTATGCCAAAAATTCCATAATATTCCCAACATTGACCAATACATGATAATTGATACATTTCACCACAACACTTCTCCTTTACACTTTCTTATCCATAACACATCACAAATAACCCATCAAATGATCTTAATACAACTCATAACACATATCGGCCAAAATCCCACAATTTCCACTTATAGACAAGAACAAGTTTAATACCAAAAATAACACCATACATGTTCATATTTTGTCCATACCATGATTTTTCATCAAAGGCACAAGTCCCAATTCAAGTTCAAATTACCAAGATGACACATCTTTCATCAAAGGCAAAAATACACTATTCACCACCTTGCCAATACAACTATCATAATATACATAATCTACCATGCATATAATATGTTAATTCATGTGAATAGATACTTACCAAGGCTTGGAATAGGATGATCTTGTCCAAAGAGTCCAAAGGAATTATTTTGCTTTGGTTTGGAAATGGGAAATGTTGAGAAAATATCATAAAGGCATGAGAGGTTTTTGATGATAAAAATCTGATCTTGGGGCCTTTATATAGACCCCAAGTCAAGCTTATCCATTCCTTGACATTTAATAAGGTCAAAGTGGAAGAATGGGTCTTTTTGCCCTTTGGGCCAATTCTTTGAATTCCATTTTGGGCCTAACTTTGGGCCCAATAACACATATCCATGTAATCCATCATATTTCATGTATTATTCACCATATATCTCATGTTTACATAATTTCATAATGTTACGACAATATTCTCTTAAAAGATCCTCATTCGTCGTTTCGATCGCAAAAATAGGGATTCTAGTCGCCTTTGGCTTCATTAGACATGTTGGATCACTATTCACATTTCATGATTTGATCATGTATAAGTATGTAGGAGTGTATCGAAGTGTTTGAAGCTTTAACACTGCTCAAATAACTCCAAAGTACCAAAAGAAACCATCCAAGAAGCGTCGTAGAATTGCGTTTCAAAACGGGTCCGGAAAGGCACAAGATTTGTGCCTTGCGCCACTAGATGCAAAGCAGGCTGTGGCACAAGATCTAGGCCTTATCTGAATTTCCTTCAGGCAGGTGGCTTGCGCCACACCCCTGAAACAGGGTAGTGGCGCAAGTTTCAGCACTTTGCTGAATTTTTCGGCCACTTATCCAATGTTTACGTATCGTCCAATCCCTTATCAAAACACTACAAAATACTTACTTAGTGATCTTAACCATCAAGTAAACATGACTTAAAGTCTCCAAATGAGGTAAGAATATGTACGGGGCATCACCCAAATGCATCACGAAATCACAAAACACCTCCTACGAAGGTCTAAGCGCACATTTTAGGTCCGATATGAAATGTTTCACCAATGACACTATTAAACACATACTCATGGCATCTAATCACCTAGGTGGATATAATACCAAGGTATCAAGTGAGGTTAGAAAAGTACGGGGTGTTACATTCTTCCCCCCTTATAAATATTCGTCCTGGAATGTTAACAACATTGTCTTATATACAACAAATGCATCTTTACTTTAACATACCTATACACATAATGCTCTAAAATACTTACTTGTTATTGTTCCATATCCGCATTGTGAACTTCTTGGTCCATTTGAAATATATGGGGATACTTGGATTTCATCATTTCTTCCGCTTCCTATGTGATCTCCTCTACTTGTTGGTTTCTCCAAAGGACTTTTACGGATGCTATGTCTTTATTTCTCAATCTCTTTACTTGTCGATCTAGGATAGAAATGGGCACCTCTTCATAAGTGAGATCCTCTGTGACTTGAACATCCACTACGGGAACAATACAAGAAGGATCTCCTATGCATTTTCGAAGCATTGAAACATGAAATACCGGATGGACTGAGAAAAGTTCCTGGGGTAGTGCCAACTCATATGCAACTTGCCCAAATCTTCTAATGATTTCATATGGGCCTATGTAACGTGGATTTAATTTCCCTTTCTTTCCGAACTGCATTACCCCTTTCATCGGTGACACCTTTAAAAATACCCAATCACCTATGGCGAATTCAAGCTCTCTTCTCCTAACATCAGCATATGACTTATGACGACTTTGAGCCGTTTGTAACCGCTGTTGGATAATTTTAACTTTCTCCATTGCTTGGTGAACAATATCTGGCCCAAGTAAAGCAGTTTCACCTACTTCGAACCATCCGATTGGTGATCTACATTTCCTTCCATACAAGGCTTCATAAGGTGCCATTTTAATACTTGAATGATAGCTATTGTTATATGCAAATTCAATAAGAGGCAAATGGTCATCCCAACTGCCTTGAAAATCTAACGTACAAGCTCGTAGCATATCTTCAAGTGTCTGAATAGTACGTTCTGCTTTTCCATCAGTCTGAGGACGGAAAGTCGTACTCAAACTCACCTGAGTACCCAAACTCCGCTGCAAAGATTTCCAAAAATATGTTGTGAACTGTGCTCCTCTGTCTGATATAATAGAAAGTGGAATACCATGCAATCGTACTATCTCTTTCACATACAACTTCGCATAATCCTTAGCTGTATAGGTCGTCTTGACCGATAGAAAATGCGCTGATTTAGTAAGTCGGTCCACTATGACCCATATAGAATCAAACTTTCGCAATGTACAAGGCAAACCCATAATGAAATCCATATTAATCATATCCCACTTCCAAACTGGAAGATTGATACATTGCATGTAACCTCCCAATTTCTGATGTTCCACTTTCACTTGTTGACAATTCAGGCATTGCGCGGCAAATTCTGCAATGTTCTTTTTCATGTTGGCCCACCAATACACTTCTTTCAATTCATGGTACATTTTAGTAGCACCCGGATGAATAGAATAGCACGAATGGTGCGCCTCTGTCATTATTCGTGTCCTCAGCTCATCTACGTCCGGTACACATATTCTTCCTTGACATTGAAGCACCCTTTTCGGTGTAATATCAAATGCCTTGGTCAAATTCTGCTGCACATTTTCCTTTAGCTGCAATAAACTAGAATCCGCAAATTGCTTCTCTTTCACTTCAGCTATCAGAGAGGATTCTGCTGCATTCTGCACAATAACTCTATCATTTGAGGATTCAATAAGGCGAACTCCCAAGATGGCTAATTGATTCAAATCTTTGATTATCTCATGCTTTGCATTCAACTGACCACTCGTGCTTTCTACTGCCTTACGGCTCAATGCATTAGCTACTGCATTGGCTTTGGCTGGGTGATAAAGAATATCAATGTCATAGTCTTTTAAAAGCTCTAACCACCTTCGTTGACTTAGGTTGAGTTCCTTCTTCTTAAAAAGATATTGCAAGCTTTTGTGATCCGTATAGATGTCAACATGAACCCCATACAAATAATGACGCCATATCTTTAAAGCAAAAACTACCGCTGCCAATTCAAGATCATGTGTGGGATAGTTTTTCTCATGTGGCCGCAACTGTCGTGAGGCATATGCTATCACCCTAACATGCTGCATCAACACACATTCGAGACCAATCCCGGAAGCATCACAATACACTGCATAGCCCTCTGTGCCTTCAGGAAGTACTAACACTGGTGTGGAAGTCAACTTATCTTTCAATTTTTGAAACCCTCTTTCACATGCATCATTCCATTGAAACTTAATTGCCTTGTGAGTTAACTTTGTTAATGGTGCTGCAATAGAAGTAAACCCTTCTACAAATCTCCGGTAATAACCTGCCAAACCCAGAAAATTACGAATCTCTGTGGGTGTCGTAGGCCTTGGCCAATTTTTCACTGATTCTATCTTCTGTGTATCGACCTGGATCCCTTCATCTGACACAATGTGACCCAAGAATGCAACTGATTTTAACCAAAATTCACATTTGGAAAATTTTGCATACAACTTACGCTCACGGAGGATTTGCAATACTTGCCATAAGTGAGTAGCGTGGTCTTCTGGTGATCTTGAATAAACAAGGATATCATCTATAAATACTGTCACGAACACGTCTAAGAATGGCTTAAACACCCTATTCATCAAATCCATAAACACAGCCGGTGCATTTGTTAGTCCAAATGACATAACTAAAAATTCATAATGGCCATACCGTGTTCGAAAAGCTGTCTTGGGTACATACTCGCCTCTAACTCTGACTTGATGGTAACCCGACCTCAAGTCAATCTTTGAGAAACACTTGGCACCCTGTAACTGATCAAACAAATCATCAATTCGAGGAAGGGGATATTTGTTCTTGGTCGTTACTTTATTCAGTTGCCGATAGTCGATGCACATTCTCAAGGTGCCATCTTTCTTTCGCACAAATAATACCGGTGCACCCCACGGGGACATACTAGGCCTAATGAAGCCTTTGTCCAGCAAATCTTTCAACTGCTCCTTCAATTCACGAAGTTCCGCTGGAGCCATTCTATATGGAGGAATAGAAATGGGCTGAGTGCCCAGAATCACATCAATGCCAAATTCTACTTCCCGTTCTGGGGGTAAAACTGGAAGATCCTCTGGAAATACATCAAGAAATTCATTGACTACCGGTACTGACTGTGGAGTTAATGGTTCCACATCATTATCTTTCACTCGTACCAAATGACATATGTATCCCTTAGCAATTATTTTTCTGGCTTTCAAATAGGAAATAAATCTCTCTCGTGGTGCCCCTACATTACCCTGCCATTCAAGAAGATTTTCTTGCGGAAAACAAAATTGCACCTTCTTGGCCCGACAATCTACCGTAGCATAACAAGAGGCCAACCAATCCATTCCCATAATTACATCAAAATCTACCATGTCCAATTCAATGAGATCGGCCAACGTATCATGACCACACACAGTTACCACACAGTTACGATATACTCTCTTTGCAACAATACATTCACCAACCGGTGTAGACACTTCAATTGATTTAATTAATAATTTTGGTGCCTTTGCAAATTTCACAGCAACCAATGGAGTAACATAGGAAAATGTAGAACCTGGGTCAATTAGTGCATATACATTATGTGAGAATATGGATAATGTACCTGTGAAGACATCAGGGGAAGCCTCTGAATTCTGGCGGTCCACCAAAGCATAAGTGCGATTCTGGACCCCACTAGTACTGGCTGCTCCTCTGGCACCTCTACCCCGGCCAATAGGCTGCACCCCTCGGCCTAGTGAAGGAATCGATGTTGAAGATGCAACAGTCGACCCAGCTGGTCGTGCTATACCACCCATGCTCCGCTGTGGACAATCTCTCGCTATATGTCCCGACATACCACACCAAAAGCAGACATTCGTCCCTGTCCGACATGTGCCTGAATGAATACGCCCGCAGTGCTGACACTGCTGACGAGGGAAACCTGCTGCCTGTGATCCATGAACCCCACTACTCTGCCCAGCTGAACCACCTCTAAACCCTCGATACTGAGAATAAGCACTCCCTGTGGAATAAGAGAACGACGGTCTAGGTGGTCTAGGAAACATGCGGGGCCTAGATCCTCCTTGGGACATCATAGGTAGTCCCATAGGTCTAGCCCTTTTGGACTGTCCCCTATTAAATTCATGTACCCTTCGTCTCTGTCTCTGATCTTCCATTTTCTGGGCGAAAGCTTGTATTCGAGAAATGTCCATGTCCCTATTCAAGGCCGCAATAGTGCAATCTCTTACCAAATATGGCTCTAGTCTGTCCACGTATCTATGGACCCTGTCTGTCATCGTAGCCACAACATTTGGCGCATATCGAGCCAAGAAATTAAATTGCAAGCTATATTCTCTGACACTCAAATTTCCTTGACGGAGATTTAGGAATTGATCCGCACGTGCCTCACGGATCTCATAGGGCAGGTAGTGATCAAGGAAGGCCACTTTAAAGTCTTCCCAAGTAGGTGGGGTTGCATCAATATCACGGGATTTCTTCCAATCCTTGTACCACAATATTGCCTCTCCTTTCAACCTATACTCAACAAGTTCAACCGTCTCTACCCCTATCACATGCATAACTTCCAAAGCCCTCTGAATTTGATCCACGAAGTCCTGTGGATCTGCTTTTGGATCTGCCCCTGTGAAGATAGGAGGGTCCAATTTGAGGAAATCCTGTGTTCTGCGACTTGCTACTCTAGCCGCATCATCATCATGTGTCATTGGACCAGCTCGTCCTTGACTCTGGGCTGCCACTAACTGTGTTAACATCTGAACTGCATTCCTAAGATCCTAGTCTGTGGCATTCGTCGGTGGTTCCACGGGCACTTCCCTTCTTCTCGACTCTTCTGGAGCTGAAAAAGTAGAAGAAGCTCACGTTGCAAACTCAGTTTCAGCCCCACCTTGATCAACTTGTTCAGGTGGTGGTCTACTTGTTCCTTCACCAGCAATTCTATCTATCAGATTACTTTTACCTTTTCCTCTTCCTCTTCTAGTGTTCGGCATTTTGACTATACCAAAGAAAAACAATTACCAAGATCAGATACAATGCAACTGACAACATTGGCTCTCTATTGCACGATCTAGAATGAAGAAAAGAAACAACATCCTAAATGTCCCGTAGCCTCCTACTTATAAATGTGGTGCACAACACATCGATAAGTAAGATTCTACTCAGACACGGCTTTGTAGACATCCTTAGACCGACCTGCTCTGATACCACTTTTGTCATGGCCCGAATCCCATCGATACATGATTGGCACCCGTAGCCGATAAGGCCTGAGAGAACCAACCTTTGCCTATGTTCAATCATATGCATACCATAATCATAACCACCATTGCGGAAGAACATGAAAGACAAATAAGGGAAAACATGGGACATATTTATACATACATATGAACCTTGGCCGTTGAGGCCATCCAGTCAAACCAACATATGTCTTTTACATTGATACACCCACATCCGTCTACAAAAACCTCTAACAAGAGCATTGACCAAACTGAACCATAAGTCGGGACAAGTCCCCGCTTTACACAATATGTACATCACCAAAACATATATACACTCTGATTCGTAGAAGCCCCGAATGAGCTGGATCTCACTAAAGAACCGCTAACACTGGCAATCTACTGGGGAGGCCTACTGGTACCTGCGCCTGCAGCAAGTAAGGTAAATTCCCCGAGAGGGGTCAGTACGAAATAAGTACTGAGTATGCAAGGCTTATATGGAACTGTACAACACATGAATATTTCAATGAACTCGAATACAAATGACTAATCAATGTGAATAAGTCACCATGGTGCATTTTGGAAACCATGTGGATTGGTTTCATTACTTTCGTTGCTTTCTTTACATTCAATACTCACTTGTTATTACATATGTCACAATGTACCCGGGCCCCGACTGATCAGTGGGTCTTTTCATATCATATCATCGTGTTGGGATCGAGTCGAGCTAGGCTTATGCCCCTAGACTTGCCACCCATACATCAATGCATTGGGATCGGGTCGAGCTAGGCTTGTGCCCCTAGACCTGCCACCCATAAATCCATACCTCAGGATCGAGTCGAGCTAGGCTTACGCCCCTAGACCTGCCACCCGTACTTGATCATTGACCACATATGCATTACTTTGTTCATTACTTTGAGATTGATACTTTGCTAGTCATAACATCACTTGAACTTTGGAACATAACATTGTTGGAAGCTTGGAATCATTAACCAATGAGTGAAGGACATATGAATAAACATCATGAGAAATATAACATTACTAGCACCATGATACCATTGGAACCATTGGACAATAATCCATGAACAAGAGACACAAGTATAGTAACTATTGGAACATTGGAACATAACCTTACTTTGAGCTTTCGGACCATTAACCAAATAGGAGACATGAGATTCACAAATGATCCATGAGTAGGAAATATATGACAATGACTCTTGATAAACGGATATCGGATACCTTAGCACATTTCGGTATAGGACTAGTGACATGTCAATATGGACACTATTTTCCATAGAAAGATACGGACAAAGTAACCTTACATACCTTGGATTCGCAATACATATATACAACCTTAGATGTGTATACAATAATCCTGCTCCTTCTTTATGTGTCACTCTACAACATAAATACATGACGAAATTCACATTAACCACCAATTACTTTACAAATGCATACAATGTCAATGAGTTACATGTTTGCCTTTAAACATGTCATTTCCCCTTGACAAAACCATTGATCATACTATTATGCCAAACATTCCATAATATTCCCAATATTGACCAATACATGATAATTGATACATTTCACCACAACACTTCTCCTTTACACTTTCTTATCCATAACACATCACAAATAACCCATCAAATGATCTTAATACAACTCATAACACATATCGGCCAAAATCCCACAATTTCCACTTATAGACAAGAACAAGTTTAATACCAAAAATAACACCATACATGTTCATATTTTGTCCATACCATGATTTTTCATCAAAGGCACAAGTCCCAATTCAAGTTCAAATTACCAAGATGACACATCTTTCATCAAAGGCAAAAATACACTATTCACCACCTTGCCAATACAACTATCATAATATACATAATCTACCATGCATATAATATGTTAATTCATGTGAATAGATACTTACCAAGGCTTGGAATAGGATGATCTTGTCCAAAGAGTCCAAAGGAATTATTTTGCTTTGGTTTGGAAATGGGAAATGTTGAGAAAATATCATAAAGGCATGAGAGGTTTTTGATGATAAAAATCTGATCTTGGGGCCTTTATATAGACCCAAAGTCAAGCTTAGCCATTCCTTGGCATTTAATAAGGTCAAAGTGGAAGAATGGGTCGTTTTGCCCTTTGGGCCAATTCTTTGAA
The DNA here is from genome assembly GCA_031232105.1 of Capsicum rhomboideum. Lineage (NCBI taxonomy): Eukaryota > Viridiplantae > Streptophyta > Magnoliopsida > Solanales > Solanaceae > Capsicum > Capsicum rhomboideum. The sequence continues at coordinate 132,679,248 of CP124709.1, forward strand.
TTCCATTTTGGGCCTAACTTTGGGCCCAATAACACATATCCATGTAATCCATCATATTTCATGTATTATTCACCATATATCTCATGTTTACATAATTCCATAATGTTACGACAATATTCTCTTAAAAGATCCTCATTCGTCGTTTCGATCGCAAAAATAGGGATTCTAGTCGCCCTTGGCTTCATTGGACATGTTGGATCACTATTCACATTTCATGATTTGATCATGTATAAGTATGTAGGAGTGTATTGAAGTGTTTGAAGCTTTAACACTGCTCAAATAACTCCAAAGGACCAAAAGAAACCATCCAAGAAGCGTCGTAGAATTGCGTTTCAAAACGGGTCCGGAAAGGCACAAGATTTGTGCCTTGCGCCACTAGCTGCAAAGCAGGCTGTGGCACAAGATCTAGGCCTTATCTGAATTTCCTTCAGGCAGGTGGCTTGCGCCACACCCCTGAAACAGGGTAGTGGCGCAAGTTTCAGCACTTTGCTGAATTTTTCGGCCACTTATCCAATGTTTACGTATCGTCCAATCCCTTATCAAAACACTACAAAATACTTACTTAGTGATCTTAACCATCAAGTAAACATGACTTAAAGTCTCCAAATGAGGTTAGAATATGTACGGGGCATCACCCAAATGCATCACGAAATCACAAAACACCTCCTACGAAGGTCTAAGCGCACATTTTAGGTCCGATAGCAAATGTTTCACCAATGACACTATAAAACACATACTCATGGCATTTCATCACCTAGGTGGATATAATCCCAAGGTATCAAGTGAGGTTATAAAAGTACGGGGTGTTACAGTAAAGAATATTTCCATTAAGAAAAAAGGAAAACCAGTTGATAATTAATGTGTTTAATTACCAGAAATGTACACTTTGAGTTTTTTTGGGTAATTTCGGATAAGTTGGGCTAAACAAGGGGTAAATAAATTTGATGGGCTGACATTTTCCCTAATTTTCTCAAAAAGATAAGCATAAATAAATTTAAATGTATGTTATGGCCTTCTAGTACCCCCTTTTGGTTATCTTATTTCTTCTTTTTGGTACACTCACTACTGATTTTGGACATTCCTCCAAAAAGTAAGGACAAAAAGAAAGTCAAATTAGAGTGAACTTGGGAAATTTGTTATAAATGTAGAGCTAGTATATCGATAGAATTAAGATGATTTAAGATGCTCCTTTAAGTATTTTGTATGCAACTCGCAGGTCTTATCCCATTCTTAGTGACGTACACAGGAATTTTTGTAGCATTGTCACCATTTGGACTATGCAATACCATATTGAAGATATGCTAGCTTTCTTATTGTCACGCCCCAAATTCCAACGAGACGGACATGGCACCCAAAGCCGACAAGGCCCGGGAGAACCAATCTTCGTCCATAACAACCCATACGCACCACTCAAAAGTCATCACCACCACAATTAAATATAAGAAGCCAAAAGCGGAATTTATGACAAATATAAGAGAAATATGAGACTTGGCCTTTAGGGCCATCAAGACAAAACATACGTTCATTACATACCCTTCGTCTGACCCACAACATCTACAAAGCCTCTACAGATGCACAACCAAAACCAACCTAGAGTCGGGACACACCCCGCTCTATATATATACACACAAGACCAAAACAAATATACATAGGAAATTCGGAAAGCCCCGAACCAACTGGAGCTCACCAAATGTCCGCAAAAGATCCGCAACCTACAACGGAGGTCTACTAGTGCCTGTGCCTGCAACAAGTAAGGTAAGTTCCCCCGAGGGGGTCAGCACGAAAAATGTACTGCGTATGTAAGGCCACAATAAAACTGTAGCAATAAGTGAGAACACCAATGTATATCAAGGATAAGAGAATAGGCAATATCGATAAACCAATATTTCCATATGTGTGGAACCATGTACGTTACATTCTTTATTTCTTTTATCAATTATCTCAATATCAACAATAATCACATCATGCCCGGGACCAACTGATCAGTGGTAAATAACAATACTGGGATCGTCTCTAGCTAGGCTTATGCCCCTTTGAGCTACCACCCATAAATCAATAAAGCAGGTTCGGCCCTAGCTAGGTTTTCACCCCTTTGGGCTACCCCCTGTGTCCAATAATCAATCGGGATCATCTCTAGCTAGGCTTTCGCCCCTTTGAGCTACCACCCGTGATACATCGGGATCGTCTCTAGCTAGGCTTTCGCCCCTTTGAGCTACCACCCGTACTCAACCATATACGCATTACTTTCATTCTTTAATTATGAAATTGAAACATTGTTGGTTATCGCATTATTGGAACTTTGGGACAATGTTCAATGTTCAAGAGACACATGAATAAATATATGTAGGCAACCAACTTTACATGAGACACTTTGGAACATTTCGGCATAGGTACAAGTACAATGGCAAAGGAAGCAATAGGTGTTGCAGAAAGATACGGACAAGAATAACCTTACATACCTTAGCCTCTCAATAAGAATCCGCAATCCTAAGGAATATAATGATTCAGCCCCTTACTCTACAACACAATCACATAACGGAGTTTACGTCAACATCTAACACCTTTCAAGTGTAAAAGACGACAAAAGGTACCTAATTGCCTATTACGTCATTTCCCCCTTTACAATAAAATTTCGGCATGACCATTCCAAAAATACTACAACATGCCATACATTGACCAATATCATAACCAATAGCATTTCGCAACAAAGCTTCTTCTTTACACTTTCTCATTCACACCATATCACAAAGAATCCATTAAATCACCTTAATACACCCCATAGCACATATCGGCCAAAATCTCATAATTTCCATAATTTTCATTTATAGACAAGAACAAATTTAATGCCAAAAATAACACCATACATGTTCATATTTTGTTCATGCCATACTTTTTCATCAAAGGCACAAGGCCTAATTCAAGTTCAAATCACCAAGACAACACATCTCTTACCAAAGGCAAAAAGATACTATTCACCATCTTGCCAACACAACTATCATAATATACATAATCCCCCATGCATATAATATGTTAATCCATGAGGAGAAATACTTACCAAGGCTTGGAATATGTTGATCTTGTCCAAAGAGTCCCAAGGAATATTTTGCTTTAGGGTTTGAAAATGAAAAAATGTTGAGAGAAATATCTTAAAGGCATGGAAGTCTTGAATGATTTAAAAATCTGATTTTTGGGCGCTTTTTATGGACCTCAAGTCATCCTTAGCCACACTTGGCACTAAATGATATGTCCACTTAGCCAATTCTTGCAAGAATGGATCATTTATCTTTGGGCCAAGTCTTTTAATCCCATTTTGGGCCTAATTTTTGGGCCCAATTACACATATCCATGTACCCATCAAATATCATGTATTATTCACCATATATCTCGTGTTTACATAATTCCATAATGTCACGATAATATTTTCTTACGAGATTCTCATTCGTCGCCTTGATCGCAAAAATTGGAATTCTAGCCGTCCATGGCTTACTTGAACATTTTTGGCAAATTCTTGTGTTTCATGGTTTGATCATGTGGAAGTGTATCGAGGTATTTGAAACCTTAACAACGCTAAAATATCTCCAAGGAACCAAAAGAAAACATCCAAGAATCGTCGTAGAATTACGTCGCAAAACGGGTCCGAAAAGGCCTACTCCTTGTTCCTTGCGCCACACCCCTGAAACAGGGGTAGTGGCGCAGAAATGGCAGCCTCTCTGAAGTTTGTGCTGAGATTTCAGCACTTTGCTGAAATTTCCGGCCACTTATCCAATGTTTACGTATCGTCCAATCCCTTATTAAACACTACAAAATACTTACTTAGTGATCTTAACCATCAAGTAAACATGACTTAAAGTCACCAAATGAGGTTAGAATATGTACGAGTCCTCACTCAAATGCTTCTACGAAATCACAACACACCTCCTACGACGATCGAATCGCACATGTTAAGTCCGATATCAAATGTTTCACCAATGACACTATAAAACACATATGCATGGCATCTCAACACCTATGTAGATATGATCCAAAGTATCAAGTGAGGTTATAAAAGTACGGGGTGTTACATTCTTCCCCCCTTAGGAACATTCGTCCTCGAATGTTAGGAATATTATCTTATATACCACAAATGCATCTTTACTTTAACAGACCTATACACATTCACATAATGTTTTTAAATACTTACTTGTTATTGTTCCACCTCCGCATTGTGAACTCCTTGGTCCATTTGAAATAGATGGGGATACTTGGCTTTCATCATTTCTTCCGCTTCCCATGTAATCTCTTCTACTTGTTGATTTCTCCAAAGGACTTTCACGGAAGCTATGTCTTTATTTCTCAATCTCTTCACTTGTCGATCTAGGATCACAATGGGTACCTCTTCATAAGTAAGATCCTCTGTAACTTGAACATCCTCTACGGGAACAATACGAGAAGGATCTCCTATGCATTTTCGAAGCATCGAAACATGAAATACCGGATGGACTGAGGAAAGTCCTTGAGGTAGTGCCAACTCATACGCAACTTGTCCAAATTTTTGAATGATCTCATATGGGCCTATGTAACGTGGACTCAATTTTCCTTTCTTTCCGAACCGCATTACCCCTTTCATTGGTGACACCTTTAAAAAGACCCAATCACCTATGGCGAATTCAAGCCCTCTTCTTCTCACATCGGCATATGACTTGTGACGACTTTGAGCCGTTTGTAATCTCTCTTGGATCACCTTAACTTTTTCCATAGCCTGATGAACAATATCTGGGCCCAATAAGGCAGTTTCACCCACTTCAAACCATCCAATTGGTGATCTACATTTCCTTCCATACAAAGCTTCATAAGGTGCCATTTTTATACTTGAATGATAGCTATTGTTATAAGCAAATTCGATAAGAGACAAATGGTCATCCCAACTGCCCTGAAAATCTAACGTACAAGCTTGTAGCATATCTTCAAGCGTCTGAATAGTACGTTCTGCTTGTCCATCAGTCTGCGGATGGAAAGCCGTACTCAAATCCACCCTTGTACCCAAACTCCGCTGAAAAGATTTCCAAAAGTGTGCTGTGAACTGTGCTCCTCTGTCTGATATAATAGAAAGTGGAATACCATGCAATCGTACTATCTCTTTCACATACAACTTCGCATAGTCCTCAGCTGTATAGGTCGTCTTGACCGGTAGGAAATGCGCTGATTTGGTAAGCCTGTCCACTATAACCCATATAGAATCAAACTTCCGCAATGTACGAGGCAATCTTGTAATGAAATCCATATTGATCATATCCCATTTCCAGACTGGAAGAGTGATACATTGCATGTAACCTCCCGGTTTCTGATGCTCCACTTTCACTTGTTGACAATTTGGGCACTGCGCGACAAATTTTGCAATGTTCTTTTTCATGTTGCCCCACCAATACACTTCCTTCAATTCATGGTACATTTTAGTAGCACCCGGATGAATGGAATAGCGCGAATGATGCGCCTCTGTCATAATTCGTGTCCTCAACTCATCTACGTCCGGTACACATAATCTCCCCTGACATTGAAGCACCCCTTCCGGTGTAATATCAAATGCCGTGGTCAATTTCTGCTGCACATTTTCCTTTAGCTGCAATAAAATAGAATCCGCAAATTGCTTCTCTTTCACTTCAGCTATCACGGAGGATTCCGCTGCATTCTGCACAATAACTCCATCTTCTGAGGATTCAATAAGGCGAACTCCCAAGCTGGCTAATTGATTCAAATCTTTGATTATGTCCTTCTTTTCTGTCAGCTGATCACTAGTGCCTCCCGTTGCCTTACGGCTCAATGCATCTGCTACTACATTTGCCTTCCCTGGATGGTATAGAATATCAACATCATAGTCTTTCAAGAGCTCTAACCATCTTCGTTGCCTCAAATTGAGTTCCTTCTGCTTGAACAGATATTGCAAGCTTTTGTGATCCGTATAAATATCAACATGAACCCCATATAAATAATGACGCCATATTTTTAAAGCAAACACTACTGCTGCCAATTCAAGATCATGAGTGGGATAATTTTTCTCATGGGGCCGCAACTGTCGTGAGGCATATGCTATCACCTTACCATGCTGCATCAATACACATTCGAGGCCAACCCCGGAAGCATCACAATACACTGCATAACCTTCTATGCCTTCGGGAAGTACTAAAACTGGGGTGGAAGTTAATTTCTCTTTCAGCTCTTGGAAACTTTTCTCACATGCGTCGTTCCACTGAAACTTGATTGCCTTGTGTGTTAGCTTCGTCAATGGTGCGGCAATAGAAGAAAACCCTTCCACAAATCTCCTGTAATAACCTGCCAAACCAAGAAAACTACGAATCTCTGTAGGCGTCGTAGGTCTTGGCCAATTCTTCACCGCTTCAATCTTTTGAGTATCGACCCGTATCCCTTCATCCGACACAATGTGACCCAAGAATGCTACGGATTTTAACCAAAATTCACACTTAGAAAACTTTGCATATAACTTACGATCCCGGAGAATTTGTAACACCTGTCGTAAGTGATTAGCATGGTCTTCTTGTGATCTCGAATAGACCAAGATATCATCTATAAATACCGTCACGAACACGTCTAGAAATGGCTTAAACACCCTATTCATCAAATCCATGAAAACAGCTGGTGCATTTGTTAGTCCAAATGACATAACTAAAAATTCATAGTGGCCATACCGTGTTCGGAAAGCTGTCTTGGGTACATCATTTTCTCTAACCCTGACTTGATGGTAACCCGACCTCAAGTCAATCTTTGAAAACCATTTGGCACCCTGTAACTGATCAAACAAATCATAAATGCGAGGAAGAGGATATTTATTTTTGATCGTTACCTTATTCAATTGTCGATAATCGATACACATCCTCAAGGTGCCATCTTTCTTCCGGACAAACAATACTGGTGCACCCCATGGGGACATACTAGGTCTAATGAAGCCCTTGTCCAGCAAATCTTTTAATTGCTCCTTCAATTCACGCAATTCTGCTGGAGCCATTCTATACGGAGGAATAGAGATCGGCTGAGTGCCTGGAATCACATCAATGCCAAACTCCACTTCCCGTTCTGGAGGTAAACCTGGAAGATCGTCAGGAAATACGTCGAGAAATTCATTAACCACCGGTACCGACTGAGGAGTTAGTGGTTCCATATTGATATCTTGCACTCTCACCAAATGGCATATATACCCCTTAGCTATCATTTTCCTAGCTTTAAGATAGGAAATAAATTTGCCTTTCGGTGCCCCCACATTACCCTTCCACTCAAGAATATTCTTTTGTGGAAAATGAAAATGTACCTCCTTGGCTCGGCAATCCACCGTAGCATAACAAGAAGCCAACCAATCCATCCCCATTATGACATCAAAATCCACCATGTCAAGTTCAATAAGATCCGCTAGTGTATCATGACCACACACAGTTACCACACAATTGCGATATACTCTTTTTGCAATAATAGATTCACCAACCGGCGTAGACACTTCAATAGACTTATCTAAGAATTCCGGTGTTCTTTCAAATTTTGCAGCAATCAACGGGGTAACATATGATAAAGTAGAGCCCGGATCTATCAATGCATATACACCATGTGAAAATATAGACAATATACCTGTGACTACATCAGGAGATGCCTCCGAATTTTGTCGGTCCACTAGAGCATAAGTGCGATTCTGTGCTCCACTGGAACTAGCTGCTCCTGCAGCACCTCTACCACGACCGGCAGGCTGCACACTTCGGCCTACGGAAGGAACCGATGATGAAGATGCAACGGTTGACCCCATAGGTCGTGCCACACCACTCAAGCCTCTTCGTGGACAGTCCCTCATCATGTGCCCTGGCATACCACACCAGAAACAAGTATTCATCCCACGTCGGCATTCCCCTGGGTGAAACTTTCCACAGTGCTGACATGGCTGACGGAAAAACCCCGTGGTCTGCGAGCCTCGAGCCCCACTGCTTTGCCCAACATAACCACCTCTAGACCCCCGAAACTTAGAGGAAGCACCTGCTATGGAATGAGAAAATAATGGTCTCTGCGGTCTAGGAAACATTCGGGGCCTAAACTCCCCTTGGGACACCATAGACTGCCCCATAGGTCTAGCCCGCTTTGACGGCCCTCGTTCAGATTCCTGTGTTCTCCTTCGTTGCCTCTGATCCTCCATCTTTTGTGCAAAGGCCTGGATCCTTGCAATATCCATGTCCCTGTTTAAAGCAGCAATGGTACAGTCCCTTACCAAATACGGCTCCAATCTGTCCACATATCGATGGATTCTGTCGGTCATTGTAGCCACTACGTTCGGAGCATATCGAGCCAAAGAATTAAACTGCAGACTATATTCTCGAACACTCATATTCCCTTGTCGAAGGTTTAGAAATTGATCTGCACGTGCTTCCCTGAGCTCATAAGGAAGATAGTGATCAAGAAAGGCCATTTTAAAGTCTTCCCAACCAGCTGGAAGTGCATCAATGCCCCTCGACCGTTTCCAATCCTCATACCACAATATCGCTTCACCCTTCAACCTATAGGCCGCCAGTTCAACCGTTTCTGCACCAGTCACATGCATAACATCTAGGGCCCTTTGAACTTGGTCCACGAAGTCCTGTGGATCTGCCTGTGGGTCTGACCCAGTGAATATTGGAGGATCTAGTTTCAGGAAATCCTGCGTTCTGCGGCTCGCTATTCTAGTCACATCATCCTCATTTGTCGTTGGGCCAGCGCGTCCTTGTGTTTGTGCAGCAACTATCTGCGTCAACATATGCACTGCATTTCTCAAGTCCTGGTCAGTAGCATTCATAGGCGGGTCTGCGGGTAAAGTAGGAGAAGCCCGCGATGCAAACTCTTGTTCAACACCACCTTGATTCACCTGTTCCGGTGGTGGTCTACTAGTTCCCTCTCCAGCCAGTCTGTCTATTCTTTTGCTTTTACCTTTTCCTTTTCGTGCAATCGGCATTTTCTATCACATAAGAAAACCAATTCCAATGGTTAGATACAATTCCACTTACAACATAAGCTCTATCGCACGATCTAGAAAATGAAGAAAAGAAACAACTCCTAGATGTCCCGTAGCCTCCTACTTATAAATGTGGTGCACAACACATTGATAAGTAAGACTCTACTTAGACACGGCTTTGTAGACATCCTTAGGACGACCCGCTCTGATACCACTTTTGTCACGCCCCAAATTCCAACGAGACGGACATGGCACCCAAAGCCGACAAGGCCCGGGAGAACCAATCTTCGTCCATAACAACCCATACGCACCACTCAAAAGTCATCACCACCACAATTAAATATAAGAAGCCAAAAGCGGAATTTATGACAAATATAAGAGAAATATGAGACTTGGCCTTTAGGGCCATCAAGACAAAACATACGTTCATTACATACCCTTCGTCTGACCCACAACATCTACAAAGCCTCTACAGATGCACAACCAAAACCAACCTAGAGTCGGGACACACCCCGCTCTATATATATATACACAAGACCAAAACAAATATACATAGGAAATTCGGAAAGCCCCGAACCAACTGGAGCTCACCAAATGTCCGCAAAAGATCCGCAACCTACAACGGAGGTCTACTAGTGCCTGTGCCTGCAACAAGTAAGGTAAGTTCCCCCGAGGGGGTCAGCACGAAAAATGTACTGCGTATGTAAGGCCACAATAAAACTGTAGCAATAAGTGAGAACACCAATGTATATCAAGGATAAGAGAATAGGCAATATCGATAAACCAATATTTCCATATGTGTGGAACCATGTACGTTACATTCTTTATTTCTTTTATCAATTATCTCAATATCAACAATAATCACATCATGCCCGGGACCAACTGATCAGTGGTAAATGACAATACTGGGATCGTCTCTAGCTAGGCTTATGCCCCTTTGAGCTACCACCCATAAATCAATAAAGCAGGTTCGGCCCTAGCTAGGTTTTCACCCCTTTGGGCTACCCCCTGTGTCCAATAATCAATCGGGATCATCTCTAGCTAGGCTTTCGCCCCTTTGAGCTACCACCCGTGATACATCGGGATCGTCTCTAGCTAGGCTTTCGCCCCTTTGAGCTACCACCCGTACTCAACCATATACGCATTACTTTCATTCTTTAATTATGAAATTGAAACATTGTTGGTTATCGCATTATTGGAACTTTGGGACAATGTTCAATGTTCAAGAGACACATGAATAAATATATGTAGGCAACCAACTTTACATGAGACACTTTGGAACATTTCGGCATAGGTACAAGTACAATGGCAAAGGAAGCAATAGGTGTTGCAGAAAGATACGGACAAGAATAACCTTACATACCTTAGCCTCTCAATAAGAATCCGCAATCCTAAGGAATATAATGATTCAGCCCCTTACTCTACAACACAAGCACATAACGGAGTTTACGTCAACATCTAACACCTTTCAAGTGTAAAAGACGACAAAAGGTACCTAATTGCCTATTACGTCATTTCCCCCTTTACAATAAAATTTCGGCATGACCATTCCAAAAATACTACAACATGCCATACATTGACCAATATCATAACCAATAGCATTTCGCAACAAAGCTTCTTCTTTACACTTTCTCATTCACACCATATCACAAAGAATCCATTAAATCACCTTAATACACCCCATAGCACATATCGGCCAAAATCTCATAATTTCCATAATTTTCATTTATAGACAAGAACAAATTTAATGCCAAAAATAACACCATACATGTTCATATTTTGTTCATGCCATACTTTTTCATCAAAGGCACAAGGCCTAATTCAAGTTCAAATCACCAAGACAACACATCTCTTACCAAAGGCAAAAAGACACTATTCACCATCTTGCCAACACAACTATCATAATATACATAATCCCCCATGCATATAATATGTTAATCCATGAGGAGAAATACTTACCAAGGCTTGGAATATGTTGATCTTGTCCAAAGAGTCCCAAGGAATATTTTGCTTTAGGGTTTGAAAATGAAAAAATGTTGAGAGAAATATCTTAAAGGCATGGAAGTCTTGAATGATTTAAAAATCTGATTTTTGGGTGCTTTTTATGGACCTCAAGTCATCCTTAGCCACACTTGGCACTAAATGATATGTCCACTTAGCCAATTCTTGCAAGAATGGATCATTTGTCTTTGGGCCAAGTCTTTTAATCCCATTTTGGGCCTAATTTTTGGGCCCAATTACACATATCCATGTACCCATCAAATATCATGTATTATTCACCATATATCTCGTGTTTACATAATTCCATAATGTCACGATAATATTTTCTTACGAGATTCTCATTCGTCGCCTTGATCGCAAAAATTGGAATTCTAGCCGTCCATGGCTTACTTGAACATTTTTGGCAAATTCTTGTGTTTCATGGTTTGATCATGTGGAAGTGTATCGAGGTATTTGAAACCTTAACAACGCTAAAATATCTCCAAGGAACCAAAAGAAAACATCCAAGAATCGTCGTAGAATTACGTCGCAAAACGGGTCTGGAAAGGCCTACTCCTTGTTCCTTGCGCCACACCCCTGAAACAGGGGTAGTGGCGCAGAAATGGCAGCCTCTCTGAAGTTTGTGCTGAGATTTCAGCACTTTGCTGAAATTTCCGGCCACTTATCCAATGTTTACGTATCGTCCAATCCCTTATTAAACACTACAAAATACTTACTTAGTGATCTTAACCATCAAGTAAACATGACTTAAAGTCACCAAATGAGGTTAGAATATGTACGAGTCCTCACTCAAATGCTTCTACGAAATCACAACACACCTCCTACGACGATCGAATCGCATATGTTAAGTCCGATATCAAATGTTTCACCAATGACACTATAAAACACATATGCATGGCATCTCAACACCTATGTAGATATGATCCAAAGTATCAAGTGAGGTTATAAAAGTACGGGGTGTTACACTTATTGCATCACTTGGATGATATTTCCAAATTGAAGTTGATATATTAAACTGTATATATATTGAGCATCATTCTTTTCAGCATGAATATAATCTTTACTAATCTTTGAATTACATTAAAATACAGTAATAGTTGACATAAATATAAAGTCATTAGTTATTATTTTAAGAACTTCCTTGCTTGTGTATGCTTTAACCGAAAGGAACACCAAATCACCTGTTACTGAGAGAGAAACTACCTCATTTGCAGGCTAATAGCGTGGTAGCCCAACAACGTGTACTGCTGCTTTTTGCCACCAGATTGTTTCTCCAAAAAATTCTGTATCTAGCAGTTTGAATGATATTTCTTCCTTGATATCAAAGTGACGTACCTGCTCATTTATAATAAAAAATTAATATAACTATTAAGAATATTAATCTACAATCTCCTATCACTTTCATAAGGAGTAAAAATTTAAATACCTCCGTCACTTATTTATTTGTATAGATCTAGACCTGTTTTTCAGGGAAAACTTTTGTGGTATCTATATAATATGGCGAGATATGGTTTAAACTCTGAATCGAAATGATACTTTAATTAAAAAGTGCATCATAAATCACATTATAAAGCCTTATGAAACTGCAAAAATATAATCAACCAAATTTTTTAACCATGAAAGACAACAATTAGTATGAAATACACTAATTTTGACTGTTGAAAAAAAAAAATTTGTACGTATCATATCACAACTTTAAAACAACTCTTAAAATCAATGAAACAATATTGGAGAATCAAAGTGTTTTCTATTTTCAATGATCTGATTACTTTAACTTTTGTTGACGACCAAGGTTCTCCTCCTTTTAATTTTTTCTTTTTAAAAAGTAAGCAGAAATTTTTAATGGCGTGAAAGTTCAAGAATTACTGTAATTCAATATTAAAGTGGATCAATAAAATCTTCCCTACAGATTAAATAGAGTTTTACAGCTAGGTTAGATATTGTTAGACAAAGCAAAAAAGGCAGTAGGTGTAGCAGGTTTATTCAAGCTTTTTACATGTAAGTAGTATGGATTTGTTTTTAATGGTAATCTTTACATTTGTTACCAAAGAAATAAAATAAAATCTTCCATGTTAGTGTTAATATCCTAGAGTCAATAATGATTTTTACAAAAAGATAAATAACAATCCAAAGTGAATATTTCAACGCACTGCCAAGGGATAGATCATTATGCACGTCTATTGAACCATATGTGACTTTTAAGAATAACAATGAGATAGAACCTAAGCACATGATAAGGTTGAATACATAAGAAAAAAGAAGCAGTAATCAATTCTATTGCCATGTCTTTTGAATACCAAAGAAAACCAAGAGTAAAATGGAAGACCCAGAATATTCGCCAAAGGAATTTGAAAAAAAAAGGTAGTAAACCGAATAATCCACGGAGATTCAATATCTATTGTATATACATAAAAGATAATTTTAACCTTATATATATAATATAACTTTTCGATCAAAGAGATTTGAATCCCTAGCTACGCTATGGTAAGTATTGCTGCTTTTAATACTTGAAAATAGCTTAGAAGGTATTACATAAATCTCCACCATGATATATGTCCATACCTTATGCAACAGTGAATCAATAAAAATATGTGTCATGACTATAGCCATAGTTTCTAAAACTTATAGGAGGAGAAACGCAAGTATAAACGTGATTAAAAGTACTATGTATTCAAGCATTACCTCTTAGAGTAGCCAATAAATATTAATCTTGTAGTCATCTTCAAATCACACTACAATCATGAAAGCCTTGATAAGGCTAGATTGAAGTATGCTCCAAGATTATGTTGTCTACGTTATCAACAAATTGTTACTGCTGCATCCTTAATCACCATTCTCCAATAACGTGGCAATAGCATATGAGGGATGAAGAAACAAAACAACAGATGCAACGTTCTATACCCAAACAGAGACGTTTTAGTTTTTTTTCTCTCTGTGCCGACGTTTTAGTTTTTTTTCTCTCTGTGCCGACGTTTTAGTTTTTTTCTTTGTGCCGTTTGAGGCTTGGTGCCTCTTGATAGCGTTAATTTTATTTTGCTTTTGTTAAATAGGTTATAGGTTAAATATATAAGACCAATAGAAAGGATATTTCGGTAATTTAACTTTTAAGTTAGGGGCTTGGGCATTTTAGCAATTTCACTTTAAAGTTAAGGAGTTCATGCTTTTAAGATAGTATATATATATATATGAAGGCATTGCATCAGTCCTAGTAGATACAATATTAGTGTCACTAGCATCATCATACTTTGCAATAGTACTAAGGTTGTTAGTCTTGCACAAGTAGTTAAAGATACTAGCTTAGTAGTTTCTACTCCATCCTTTCTGCTTGCAAAAGGGCATTGATTGTTGATGGAGGTGTTAACAAAATGTTAGGATGATTAGTCATACTTGAGTTGCAACCTTCTTTGGCCAAAAAGTCTGCTAGTTTTTTTCCTTGTTTGAAGGTATGCCGGACCAATGGATTCCCGAATTCTTAAACATTAACCTGCACGTGGAAATAATTGATTTATAAGGAGGTTGATCATGCTGTAATAGTCCACTTAACTCAGTAGAATCAGTCTCCACTTCAATGGGTGAAATGCCTTTTTCAATTGCAATGTGTAACCCTTGTTCAAGGGCCTATAGTGCAGCCATTGCGTGATGTAAAGGTTGAGTTTTGTTTGTAAATCCAATCACCAAGTTACCCGAAGAGTCTCTAATGACTCCATCAATTCCTACTGCCAAGTTCTTATTTATAAAGGTACCATCCTTGGTCAATTTACAGAAACCCTCTTGAGGAAGATGCCAAGAGATGCAGATTTCTTTCTTTTCCTTGGTAGAAGAAGATTTAGTTGTGTACAGAAATTCAGAATCTCTCATATGAGTATGTGATTAAAGTATAGATGGAGAATAGATGGATGATCAATCCGAAAGATTTTGTTGTTTCTATTAATTAACTGAAGAAAATTAGTGCCAATTGTTTTTCTCAGGAATCAGGTCCTTAGCAGATTCTGCTTGAGCTATAAGTAAATTTCACAATCAATTTACGTGGAAAAGCCTCCTTCCTCGAGGAGTAGCCACCACGAATTCAAATCCACTATAATCAAACAAGGTTTAGAATTATAACTCAATAATCAAAACCTTCTACCTCAAAAACATAGATCCAAGCAGTTAGCTATAACTGTTTCAACTAACAACTCTCTAAGAAGCCAAACCTGCTTCTTGTTACAAAGCTTCACCAATCAAAACTCAACTACTACCACAAGGAAAAAGCTATAACTAAATAGCTAGACTTTAGCAAACAACTCAAGAACAACACAACAAACTCTTAATGCAAATAGAACTCAACTACGCTATGTCTTCAATGGATGGCTTCGTATGTGTTTGTTATGATCTCAAGGTTTAAAATTACAACTCAATGATCAAAACCTTCTACCTCAAAAACATAAACTCAAGCAGTTAGCTATAACTGTTTCAACTAACAACTCTCTAAGAAGCCAAACCCGCTTCTTGTTACAAAGCCTCACCAATCAAAACTCAACTACTACCACAAGGAAAAAGCTATAACTAAATAGCTAGACTTTAGCAAACAACTCAAGAACAACACAACAAAATCTTAATGCAAATAGAACTCAACTACGCTATGTCTTTAATGGATGGCTTCGTATGTGTTTGTTATGATCGCCTATTGCTTGAGAATAATGTCTTCTCTGTGTATGCAATAGGTGCCTCAAAATTGTGCTGCTCTTCTCCTTATATAGATGCTCAATGTTGTAGGGAATCAACTGAAGGAAACCTTTCCTTGTTAGTCAAGGACAAAGCTTGTCCTTGTCTAATATGAACACACTTATACCAAAAATAGCATTCTTATGATAAATAGACTTATACCAAAAATAGGATTTGCCTACATCAAAACTTAACTACAAGGAGTCTTTAATTTCTCCCTTTTTGATGATGCCAAACCTATATCCACTTTTGTGTAAGTCTTCCAGTGTGATTCTAATACATCAAAAGACAATGTCAAGAAAAAGACAATTTTAAGGATAAAATATCTCAAGACAACTACTGCACTGCATATCTTAAGGACATCATAGATTATCAAACTACTATACTGCCTATCCAAGATCATTAAAATTAACAGGACTTCAACAAATAAATATTCCCTCTTTTGACATCATTAAAAATAAAGTTGAGACAGTGCTTAGCTAAATGTAGATAATAAAGAACTTAAGGCCATTGAGGCAACAGAGCCACAAACAAGAGAGACACATTCATCAAATACTGAGAATATTATCTATTAAAGCTAGTAAGTCACAATTTAATAAGATAGAGATAAGGCAGCTAAATCAGTAACATAAACATAATTTAAGCCATCCATTGACCCAAAATAAAATATCCAAAAATTAGTTACATGTTATCACAAAAATATTCTTTGTCATCAGAACCATCCAAAAATTTAGAACATGAGGGATAAAGGACCAAAACAGCACGAGCTTAAGAGGATGAGGAGGGAGGCTTGGTCTTGGGAAGGATATCCATAGAGGACTGGATATTCTCAAAGTGTTTGTTCTGCAGCTTTATCATATAAGTCTTGAGGGTGTCCACTTGAGCCTGTGAGCTTGCAAGATTTCAGTTTCCAGTCCAGTAGCACATGAGTTATGGGACTTAAACTCCTCTTTCCAATAGGTTTCTTAGGTATACAATTATACTCTTCCAAGGTTGAGTTTGTAAACCTGTCATTTTTTGTAGCCGTTTCTTCCTTCCCCAAAGGCACACGATAACTCTTAAAACCTATAGAGAGTAGGAACCCATAATCTAGATCATGAAGCCCAGTTCTTGGGGATACAAATCTCTACATATGTTAGATCATGAGAATAGGGAGGTTAACCTTCTCATTCATATCTATGGCATTCATAACCCCTAGGTCTCTAAAGCTAGCCTCATGTCTTCTTCTCCCTCTAGGTAGAATGTCCTTATTCACAATCTGAAGCAACAATTTGTGAATTAGATACATCTCTACCTTGTTCACTTATCTAGGTTTCCTCTTCTCCTTCTCCTGAGTGAACTTTCTAGTCAGTAAACACCCTCCATCGATCTCCCACACATACTCCTCTAAACCTTCAGCAGGCACATTCAAAATTTCCCCTAACTTAATAGGGTTAAACACAATCTTTACCACATTTGCACTGAAAATCA
This sequence comes from Capsicum rhomboideum, assembly GCA_031232105.1. NCBI lineage: Eukaryota > Viridiplantae > Streptophyta > Magnoliopsida > Solanales > Solanaceae > Capsicum > Capsicum rhomboideum. Next base: position 132,696,373 of record CP124709.1, read on the forward strand.
CCACCCAACCTTGTAACAATTTTAAGTTAGCATAAAATTCTATCACTTTCCCTTATAGAGAACATGATTATCAATCCCTAACAAATTCTCCCAACCCTGGAACCTAAGACTGGTAAGTAATTGTTGAATAAAAAGGTTTTATAGTACCTCATCATCGAGCACTCTACCCTTCAAAGTGAGTTAAGTGGATTAGTAGCCAACGGGTCCCAACCTCAAGAACTTTTCATAATTTTTGTTGATTTTACCTTTCTTTGAGAGAGTATTTTCTTCTTCTTCTTCTTCATCAACTTCCTCCTCTTCTTTGTCAATCTTAATGGGTTCATCATCATCACCGATCTTCTTCTTTCCTCTAGCCATTCTAGCTCTTTTCTCTTCTTCAGTCTCCCTTACCTTTGTAGTTCTCTTCCTTGTGTTAGGGATTCTTAGTGGCAAAAAAGATGAGGGGTTGGGTTGTGATTTTGTCTTAGGTTTAAAGAAAGACTTGGGTTTTTTAGAAGCCCTTTTATTGTACCCAGGGATAGCAGATGATACTCTCTTTGGGTATTTGGGGGCTAAAACAATGTCCCCATCACTATCAATCTCTTTCTCGTCTGAAGAAGAGGATTTGGGTTCATCCATGGGGTTAGTAGTAGTGGTTCCTTCTTTAGAGGTCTAGGAATAGTTTAAAGAAATTGACTTTTGGATTTGAAAAGACAAGGGTTTTGGAGAGAAATTTAGAAAGAGAATAGGAGATGTGATCTTGGAGGCGCGAAGGGAAGGGAAGGTGATGAAGATCTAGACCTTGGTTCCCCCTAAGTGGGTGCACTAGTGAACGATGAAAAATCCTCATCATCTGAGTAACCGATAAGGGAATGGAATGGAGATACAATAGTCTTTGCTGATGAAGATGATGGTTTGGAAGAATCTATTTGATGAAGTTTGTTAAGGCTTTCAGAAAAGAAATTAGTGAGAAAGAAAAGAGGAATTTGGTGAGGGTTTGTGAAAATGGATAGTTTTTAAGTGAATGAGGAAATGTTTTGAAGGTTTTCACTGGTTGAAGTGATGGCTGTCAGTTTTTGGAAAGGGGGAATAATCATTAAATGACACTTTTATTTGATTTTCCCACTTAGAAGTTTGTCTCTTTTGGATTAAGTGGTGGGATACTGAGGATCAGGTTCTTATGAAAAAAATCAACATTTCTTTTAACACTTTCACTTAATATTTGAATGCTTTGTAAATGATGTGCGTACCTGATTTAAGGACTAGGTCCTTATGTGCCTTCCTTGAATTATAAGTGAATTTTCATTTACAAATATGATAATATCATCAGATCCTACAAGTGAATTCTCAAGTTGTAGATGTAATCTTTTTAAGGAGAAAGAGCTGAGTTGATTACCATATCTAACATTTAACAAACATCATTTCATACCTTAATTTCAAAGTCAATCATTGAGGGAAGGTTGCATTCGTTCTCTTGTCAGAATTGGTTGATTAGCCCAAGGGCTAACCTATTTTTCTCAAAGTGTTATCTTCCCAAAGCCCTGGTGAAGATGTCAAAAATTTGTTCATCAGTTCCACAAGGCACCATTTCAATCAATCCCTTGTCCAGAAAATCTCTGAGAAAGTGATGCCTTACATCAATATGCTTAGTTCTTTTATGTTGAACTGGATTCTTTGCCATGTTGACTGCAATAGTATTATCACATAAGATAGAATATATCCTGGATTGATACCATAATCACTGATCTGTTGTTTTATCTAGAGTAGTTGAGAGCAAAAAGAAGCAGAAGCCACATATTCAGTTTTAGCAGTTGAGAGAGCTACTGAATTTTGTTTCTTTATTGCCCAAGAGACAAGACAGGGTCCTAAGAAGTGTGTCATTCCAGATGTACTTTTTTAATCCCCCAAGTACCCAACATAATTAGCATCAACATAACCAACAAGATCAAAAAATTCTCCAACAAGGTACTATAACACCAAACCTTGAGTACCTTTGAGATACCTTAGGATTCCTTTTACAGCCTTCAAGTGAGATTCCTTAGGAGACGACTGAAGCCTAGCATATAGTCCCACACTATATATAATGTCAGGTATGCTAGAAGTAAGAAATAGTAGAAAGCCTATCATTCCTCTATATTTTGTCTCAGCAACAGATACATGTGCTTCATCTTTGTCAATTTTTGTGGTAGTGGCAATGGGAGTATTGTTTGTCTTGGATCCATCCATCTTAAATTTCTTCATCAATTCCTTGACATTCTTCTGTTGGTGTATTAATGTTCTAGTCTTAGTCTGATTTATCTGTAGTCCTAGGAAAAAGGTTAGTTCTCCCATTATGCTTACATCAAATTCACTACTCATCAGGGAAGCAAACTCATTACACAACACATCATCAGTAGCTCCAAAAATTATGTCATCCACATATATACACACAATGAGGAGCTTGATTACTTCCCTTCTTATGAACAGTATATTGTCTATTTTTCCTCTTGTATATCCATGTTCTAAAAGAAAAGAGGACAATCTATCATACCAAGATCTTGGAGATTGTTTTATTCCATAAAGGGCTTTGTCTAGTTTATACACATAATCAACGAGGTCAAAGCTTTCAAAGCCTGGGGGCTACATCACATAGACTTATTCCATCCAATAGCCATTCAAGAAGACACTTTTGAAATCCATATGAAATAGCTTGAATTCCATGTGAGAAGCAAAACCAATCAACATTATTATTGCTTCCATTCTAGCTGCTGGGCAAATATTTCATCATAGTCAATGTCTTCTTTTTGATTATATACTTATAGCACCAGTCTGGCTTCATTTCTAATCACCACTCCTTGATCATCATGTTTGTTTCTGAACACCCATATGGTTCCAATGATGGTTCTATCTATAGGTTTTAGGACTAAGTGTCATACCTTGCTTCTTTCAAATTGGTTCAACTCTTCTAGCATTGAAATAATCCAATCAACATCAAACAAGGCTTTCTTGATGTTTTTAGGCTTTATTAGTGACAAATAAGCTGAGTAAGCACACATATTTCTCAACTCTTTCCTAGTTTTCATTCTTAAATCTACTGGGGATATTATATTCTCAATGGGATATGATCTCTTGTGTTTCCAGTTCCTTCTGGAAATAGGTTGAGCTGGACCTGGTGTATCAAGATGATAATATGAGTCTTCTATGTGAGAAGTTCCCTCTAAGGAAGGTACTTCCTCCTGATTCATGGGAATTTCATCAACAACTGGAGTGGTATCCTTGTGTTCTTCTTCATCTTCTGACTCCTATACCAGCTTAAACTCTTTACCATCATTATTTGTGTAGCTTTCCTTTACTTCATAATTTTCTTCATCAAATATAACATGAATGCTTTCTTCTACAAAATAAGTTCTCTTATTAAAGACTTTGTATGCCCTACTCTATGAAGAGTACCCCAAAAAATGCCTTCATTACTCTTTGCATAAAATTTTCCTAATACATCCTTCCTATTGTTGTAAACAAAGGACTTGCAACCAAAAGGTCTCAGATAGGTCAAATTAGGCTTCCTTCCTTTGAGCAATTCATAAGGAGTATTGTCTAGTAATGATCTAATCATACACTTATTAGGAGATAGCATGTAGTATTTATAGCTTCAGCCCATAAACTTTTAAGGAGACCACTTGCTATTATCATTGTTCTAGCTATAGCTTCCAAGGATATATTCTTCCTCTCAACTACACCATTTTACTGAGTAGTCCTTAGTGTAGAGAAGTTGTCAATACCATTTTCAGCACAAAAAGTTAGGAAGTTAGAGTTTTAAACTCAGTAGAATGATCAGACCTTATTCCTACTACTTCAGTATTTAGTTTCTTTAGAACCAGTCTGACAAATATTTGGAACACATCAAAGGTGTATTCCTTGGAGCTTAAGAATAGTATCCATGTGAACCTTGAGTAGTCATCAACAATCAAAAAAAATATACCTCTTTCCCCCTCTGCTAAGAACTCTCATAGGACAACATAAATCCATGTGCAGTAGTTGGAGTGGTTTAGTAGTGCTCACCATTTTCTTGTGCTTGAAGGAAGACCTGTCATGTTTACCCTTTGCACAAGCATCACACACAATAGATTCATCCATTTTATTCTTTGGTAAACCTAACACCAGATCTTTTGACACTAATTTGTTGAATGTTGAGAAACTTGCATGTTCGAACCATTTATACCATAGTAATGAGATGCTCGACATGTCACTAAGTCAAGTCAGTTTAGATTCTAGTGGATCCATGATTTCTACTTTGTACACATTCTTGTGTCTCCTTCTATTAAGTACTAGACTTCCACTAATGACATTTGTCACAGTACAGTCAGCTAAAGTAAATAACACCTTATTTCCCTTGTCACACATCTGTGATGTGCTTAGTAAGTTGTGTTTTAGAGCAAGCACATAGTACATATTCTCTATAGCATAAGAGGCAGAATTTTCTAATTTTCTAATACCAATAATTTCTCCAGTTTTTTTCTTTATTTCTAAAGCAACACTTCCACCTTGAATATTTGTAAGAAAGAAGAGGTTTTCTTTATTTCTAGTTGTGTGTCTAGAGCAAGCACTGTCAAGGTACCAAGGTTTGCTCCTTCATCTCTACTTTTCCTGAAACAAGTAGATCAAAGGTTAGAATTGGGCACCCAAATCAACTTGGATCCCTTTTTGTAAGAGAAAGGATGAATTAAGTCTATTTTAGCCCAGTGGGGAAGGTCCCTTTTAATAGAGAGAATTCTTTTTAGTTATTTAGTCTTATGCCTGTTTAAAACTTGATATTTCTTTATTCAGCTCTTATTTGTGTAGGACATTGGTTTTTGAGATGCCTTTCCTTGCCACAATGAAGAAATATTATGTTCATGGACTGATTTGCTTTGTAATACTCAGGTGGCTTGATTTTTCCATTTCTCTGAGAATTCTTTGAGTGAGTTCCTTAGAGATGCATTGTCTTTCTCAAGACTTTTATATTCTAATCTTAAAGAAGCATAATCATTTATTACACTCTCTTTATCAGGACATACATAGTAATATGCATTTATGAGAACAGTAGTAAGAGATTCAAGTTTCTTTTTAGAGTATTCGTGAAGATTAGACTTAATATCAGAGAAACATACCTTGGATTCCACTTGTTCAGAGACATTTTCAGACTTAAAGCCAACCATAAGAGCAAGGATTGTCTATGTTGAGTCCTTGGCTTCAAGATCATCCTCAGTATCACTCACATCTAAAAGGGATAAAGTATCTCCTTCCTTTTCTTCCATTATGGACAACAAGGATTGATTGTTGGGATCATCCTCATCAGATTCATCAGTAAATTCTCCCATAGCAGCTAGTGTCTTTTGAACAACTATGTCAGCTTCATGAAAAGTCATCTTCCTATGAGAAGGAAAGGTGAACTCTTTTCTTTGATCTCTAGGCTTCTTTGTGGTAAGTTTCTTATGTTCTATTGCTCATAGGTGACAAAATTTAATGAAGTGATCAGGACTTCCACACTTGTGACACGCTTGAATTTCCTTTTCTTGAACTTTGGGAATTCTTCTTTGAAAGTTTTGGCCTCTTTTGAATATTATTTGAAATCTACTTATCCTTCCTTTTAGTCCCTATATCTTTTTCTTGATTTTTCTTCAGTTCATAGGTAGTCAGATTTCCAATGAGCTTATTCATCTCCAAAGTGTCTAGATCCCTGGCTTCTGTGATGGCTTCTACCTTTCTTTCCCAAGATTTTGGCAAAACACTGAGAAGTTTTCTAATAGATTTTCTAGTGGGAATCAGTTGATTTCATTCAAAATTGCAGTGAACCTTTTATGCATGTATTGAATAGTATCTCCTTCCTTCATTCTAAACAGTTTATATTACCTAATCAGGTTGTCTATCTTAGCCTTTTTGATATAAGAAGTACCTTCATGAGCAGTTAGAAGAGTATCCCTTATTTGCTTAGCACTTTGACAGGAGGAGATTCTATTGTATTCATCAGGTCCAATTCCACAGATCAAGATTTTTCTAGCCTTTGTATTATTCTGAATAGATACCTTATAAGCAACATGCCACTCTTTTCTATCCGTGGGAATTTATGTCTTTCAATCTGCAGAAGATTTCATAAGAATAGTAGGGTCATAAAGTACAACATTTAACAAATGAGCACTTTCACCAATGAGATGATCCATCATCATGTTTTTCCACCATCCATAATACTTTCTATTGAGTAGTGGTGGTCTTGTTTGAGACGAACCTTCCTAAGAAGTTGGAGGAGCATCCATAGGATCCTTCTCAGGTGTTAACCTTTAATGAAAAGTCCTGCTCTGATAGTAATTGAAGAAAACTAGTGCCAACTACTTTTCTCATGAACCCGGTCCTTAGCAGATTTTACTTGAGCTATAAGTAAATTTCACAATCAATTTACGTGGAAAAACATCCTTCCTCAAGGAGTAACCACCACAAACTCAAATACACTATAATCAAACAAGGTTTAGAATTACAACTCAATAATCAAAACCTTCTACCTCAAAAACCTAGACTCAAATAGTTAGCTATAACTATTTCAACTAACAACTCTCTAAGAAGCCAAACCCTCTTCTTGTTGCAAGGCCTCACCAACAAAAACTAAACCACTACCACAAGACCAAAGCTATAACTAAATAGCTAGACTTTAGTAAACAACTCAAGAACAACTCAACAAACTCTTAGTGCAAAAAAAAATCAACTATGTTATGTCTTCAATGAATGGATTTGTATGTGATTGTTATGATCTCCTATTGCTTGAGAATAATGTGTTCTCTTTGTATGCAATAGGTGCTTCAAAATTATGACGCTCTTTTGTAACACCCCAAAAATCCAAGCCAAGTTTAACAATTCTTCAAGTACATGTAGAATCAAACATCATGTTTTGATAGTTTTAGAATTCATTTAAACATGTATTAAGGCCACAAGTGACTCCTAGCTCATAGCCAAGTCAAAAACTCCTTTACCGATTGCTTTCTTGTGAAAAATATTGTTATAGTCAAATTCAAATAAGCATAACTCCTATATTCTAAAGCATTTTTGATCTCACGACCCACAAAATGATAGACATTTGAATTATATTTCCATCGCATCTAGTTTCTCCTTAATCATAAATCGGAGTAAAAAGTTATGGCCATTTTACTTAAGCACTGTCAAAGTTGTCCGTGACGATGACTCAGAAATGATGAGTCGTCAGGAGAACCAACGAGTCATCAGGTGACCCGATGAGTCATCAGGTGACTCATGGTCAAGGCAGTGGGAATCCAAAATCTAGTCCTAGGAGAAGACTCCGGCCACGACTCATAGCCAGACCCTACGAGTCTTCGGGACTGATTTTAGCAATTTTGTAGACGATTTTATGTCACGCCCCAAATTCCAACGAGACGAACATGGCACCCAAAGCCGACAAGGCCCGGGAGAACCAATCTTCTTCCATAACAACCCATACGCACCACTCAAAAGTCATCACCACCACAATTAAATATAAGAAGCCAAAAGCGGAATTTATGACAAATATAAGAGAAATATGAGACTTGGCCTTTAGGGCCATCAAGACAAAACATACATTCATTACATACCCTTCGTCTGACCCACAACATCTACAAAGCCTCTACAGATGCACAACCAAAATCAACCTAGAGTCGGGACACACCCCGCTCTATATATATATACACAAGACCAAAACAAATATACATAGGAAACTCGGAAAGCCCCGAACCAACTGGAGCTCACCAAATGTCCGCAAAAGATCCGCAACCTACAACGGAGGTCTACTAGTGCCTGTGCCTGCAACAAGTAAGGTAAGTTCCCCCGAGGGGGGTCAGCACGAAAAATGTACTGCGTATGTAAGGCCACAATAAAACTGTAGCAATAAGTGAGAACACCAATGTATATCAAGGATAAGAGAATAGGCAATATCGATAAACCAACATTTCCATATGTGTGGAACCATGTACGTTACATTCTTTATTTCTTTTATCAATTATCTCAATATCAACAATAATCACATCATGCCCGGGACCAACTGATCAGTGGTAAATAACAATACTGGGATCGTCTCTAGCTAGGCTTATGCCCCTTTGAGCTACCACCCATAAATCAATAAAGCAGGTTTGGCCCTAGCTAGGTTTTCACCCCTTTGGGCTACCCCCTGTGTCCAATAATCAATCGGGATCGTCTCTAGCTAGGCTTTTGCCCCTTTGAGCTACCACCCGTACTCAACCATATACGCATTACTTTCATTCTTTAATTATGAAATTGAAACATTGTTGGTTATCGCATTATTGGAACTTTGGGACAATGTTCAATGTTCAAGAGACACATGAATAAATATATGTAGGCAACCAACTTTACATGAGACACTTTGGAACATTTCGGCATAGGTACAAGTACAATGGCAAAGGAAGCAATAGGTGTTGCAGAAAGATACGGACAAGAATAACCTTACATACCTTAGCCTCTCAATAAGAATCCGCAATCCTAAGGAATATAATGATTCAGCCCCTTACTCTACAACATAAGCACATAACGGAGTTTACGTCAACATCTAACACCTTTCAAGTGTAAAAGACGACAAAAGGTACCTAATTGCCTATTACGTCATTTCCCCCTTTACAATAAAATTTCGGCATGACCATTCCAAAAATACTACAACATGCCATACATTGACCAATATCATAACCAATAGCATTTCGCAACAAAGCTTCTTCTTTACACTTTCTCATTCACACCATATCACAAAGAATCCATTAAATCACCTTAATACACCCCATAGCACATATCGGCCAAAATCTCATAATTTCCATAATTTTCATTTATAGACAAGAACAAATTTAATGCCAAAAATAACACCATACATGTTCATATTTTGTTCATGCCATACTTTTTCATCAAAGGCACAAGGCCTAATTCAAGTTCAAATCACCAAGACAACACATCTCTTACCAAAGGCAAAAAGACACTATTCACCATCTTGCCAACACAACTATCATAATATACATAATCCCCCATGCATATAATATGTTAATCCATGAGGAGAAATACTTACCAAGGCTTGGAATATGTTGATCTTGTCCAAAGAGTCCCAAGGAATATTTTGCTTTAGGGTTTGAAAATGAAAAAATGTTGAGAGAAATATCTTAAAGGCATGGAAGTCTTGAATGATTTAAAAATCTGATTTTTGGGTGCTTTTTATGGACCTCAAGTCATCCTTAGCCACACTTGGCACTAAATGATATGTCCACTTAGCCAATTCTTGCAAGAATGGATCATTTGTCTTTGGGCCAAGTCTTTTAATCCCATTTTGGGCCTAATTTTTGGGCCCAATTACACATATCCATGTACCCATCAAATATCATGTATTATTCACCATATATCTCGTGTTTACATAATTCCATAATGTCACGATAATATTTTCTTACGAGATTCTCATTCGTCGCCTTGATCGCAAAAATTGGAATTCTAGCCGTCCATGGCTTACTTGAACATTTTTGGTAACTTCGTGTGTTTCATGGTTTGATCATGTGGAAGTGTATTGAGGTATTTGAAACCTTAACAACGCTAAAATATCTCCAAGGAACCAAAAGAAAACATCCAAGAATCGTCGTAGAATTACGTCGCAAAACGGGTCCGGAAAGGCCTACTCCTTGTTCCTTGCGCCACACCCCTGAAACAGGGGTAGTGGCGCAGAAATGGCAGCCTCTCTGAAGTTTGTGCTGAGATTTCAGCACTTTGCTGAAATTTATCGAGGTATTTGAAACCTTAACAACGCTAAAATATCTCCAAGGAACCAAAAGAAAACATCCAAGAATCGTCGTAGAATTACGTCGCAAAACGGGTCCGGAAAGGCCTACTCCTTGTTCCTTGCGCCACACCCCTGAAACAGGGGTAGTGGCGCAGAAATGGCAGCCTCTCTGAAGTTTGTGCTGAGATTTCAGCACTTTGCTGAAATTTCCGGCCACTTATCCAATGTTTACGTATCGTCCAATCCCTTATTAAACACTACAAAATACTTACTTAGTGATCTTAACCATCAAGTAAACATGACTTAAAGTCACCAAATGAGGTTAGAATATGTACGAGTCCTCACTCAAATGCTTCTACGAAATCACAACACACCTCCTACGACGATCGAATCGCACATGTTAAGTCCGATATCAAATGTTTCACCAATGACACTATAAAACACATATGCATGGCATCTCAACACCTATGTAGATATGATCCAAAGTATCAAGTGAGGTTATAAAAGTACGGGGTGTTACATTCTTCCCCTCTTAGGAACATTCGTCCTCGAATGTTAGGAATATTATCTTATATACCACAAATGCATCTTTACTTTAACAGACCTATACACATTCACATAATGCTTTTAAATACTTACTTGTTATTGTTCCACCTCTGCATTGTGAACTCCTTGGTCCATTTGAAATAGATGGGGATACTTGGCTTTCATCATTTCTTCCGCTTCCCATGTAATCTCTTCTACTTGTTGATTTCTCCAAAGGACTTTCACGGAAGCTATGTCTTTATTTCTCAATCTCTTCACTTGTCGATCTAGGATCACAATGGGTACCTCTTCATAAGTAAGATCCTCTGTAACTTGAACATCCTCTACGGGAACAATACGAGAAGGATCTCCTATGCATTTTCGAAGCATCGAAACATGAAATACCGGATGGACTGAGGAAAGTTCTTGAGGTAGTGCCAACTCATACGCAACTTGTCCAAATTTTCGAATGATCTCATATGGGCCTATGTAACGTGGACTCAATTTTCCTTTCTTTCCGAACCGCATTACCCCTTTCATTGGTGACACCTTTAAAAAGACCCAATCACCTATGGCGAATTCAAGCCCTCTTCTTCTCACATCGGCATATGACTTGTGACGACTTTGAGCCGTTTGTAATCGCTCTTGGATCACCTTAACTTTTTCCATAGCCTGATGAACAATATCTGGGCCCAATAAGGCAGTTTCACCCACTTCAAACCATCCAATTGGTGATCTACATTTCCTTCCATACAAAGCTTCATAAGGTGCCATTTTTATACTTGAATGATAGCTATTGTTATAAGCAAATTCGATAAGAGACAAATGGTCATCCCAACTGCCCTGAAAATCTAACGTACAAGCTTGTAGCATATCTTCAAGCGTCTGAATAGTACGTTCTGCTTGTCCATCAGTCTGCGGATGGAAAGCCGTACTCAAATCCACCCTTGTACCCAAACTCCGCTGAAAAGATTTCCAAAAGTGTGCTGTGAACTGTGCTCCTCTGTCTGATATAATAGAAAGTGGAATACCATGCAATCGTACTATCTCTTTCACATACAACTTCGCATAGTCCTCAGCTGTATAGGTCGTCTTGACCGGTAGGAAATGCGCTGATTTGGTAAGCCTGTCCACTATAACCCATATAGAATCAAACTTCCGCAATGTACGAGGCAATCTTGTAATGAAATCCATATTGATCATATCCCATTTCCAGACTGGAAGAGTGATACATTGCATGTAACCTCCCGGTTTCTGATGCTCCACTTTCACTTGTTGACAATTTGGGCACTGCGCGACAAATTTTGCAATGTTCTTTTTCATGTTGCCCCACCAATACACTTCCTTCAATTCATGGTACATTTTAGTAGCACCCGGATGAATGGAATAGCGCGAATGATGCGCCTCTGTCATAATTCGTGTCCTCAACTCATCTACGTCCGGTACACATAATCTCTCCTGACATTGAAGCACCCCTTCCGGTGTAATATCAAATGCCGTGGTCAATTTCTGCTGCACATTTTCCTTTAGCTGCAATAAAATAGAATCCGCAAATTGCTTCTCTTTCACTTCAGCTATCACGGAGGATTCCGCTGCATTCTGCACAATAACTCCATCTTCTGAGGATTCAATAAGGCGAACTCCCAAGCTGGCTAATTGATTCAAATCTTTGATTATGTCCTTCTTTTCTGTCAGCTGATCACTAGTGCCTCCCGTTGCCTTACGGCTCAATGCATCTGCTACTACATTTGCCTTCCCTGGATGGTATAGAATATCAACATCATAGTCTTTCAAGAGCTCTAACCATCTTCGTTGCCTCAAATTGAGTTCCTTCTGCTTGAACAGATATTGCAAGCTTTTGTGATCCGTATAAATATCAACATGAACCCCATATAAATAATGACGCCATATTTTTAAAGCAAACACTACTGCTGCCAATTCAAGATCATGAGTGGGATAATTTTTCTCATGGGGCCGCAACTGTCGTGAGGCATATGCTATCACCTTACCATGCTGCATCAATACACATTCGAGGCCAACCCCGAAAGCATCACAATACACTGCATAACCTTCTATGCCTTCGGGAAGTACTAAAACTGGGGTCGAAGTTAATTTCTCTTTCAGCTCTTGGAAACTTTTCTCACATGCGTCGTTCCACTGAAACTTGATTGCCTTGTGTGTTAGCTTCGTCAATGGTGCGGCAATAGAAGAAAACCCTTCCACAAATCTCCTGTAATAACCTGCCAAACCAAGAAAACTACGAATCTCTGTAGGCGTCGTAGGTCTTGGCCAATTCTTCACCGCTTCAATCTTTTGAGTATCGACCCGTATCCCTTCATCCGACACAATGTGACCCAAGAATGCTACGGATTTTAACCAAAATTCACACTTAGAAAACTTTGCATATAACTTACGATCCCGGAGAATTTGTAACACCTGTCGTAAGTGATTAGCATGGTCTTCTTGTGATCTCGAATAGACCAAGATATCATCTATAAATACCGTCACGAATATGTCTAGAAATGGCTTAAACACCCTATTCATCAAATCCATAAAAACAGCTGGTGCATTTGTTAGTCCAAATGACATAACTAAAAATTCATAGTGGCCATACCGTGTTCGGAAAGCTGTCTTGGGTACATCATTTTCTCTAACCCTGACTTGATGGTAACCCGACCTCAAGTCAATCTTTGAAAACCATTTGGCACCCTGTAACTGATCAAACAAATCATCAATGCGAGGAAGAGGATATTTATTTTTGATCGTTACCTTATTCAATTGTCGATAATCGATACACATCCTCAAGGTGCCATCTTTCTTCCGGACAAACAATACTGGTGCACCCCACGGGGACATACTAGGTCTAATGAAGCCCTTGTCCAGCAAATCTTTTAATTGCTCCTTCAATTCACGCAATTCTGCTGGAGCCATTCTATACGGAGGAATAGAGATCGGCTGAGTGCCTGGAATCACATCAATGCCAAACTCCACTTCCCGTTCTGGAGGTAAACCTGGAAGATCGTCAGGAAATACGTCGAGAAATTCATTAACCACCGGTACCGACTGAGGAGTTAGTGGTTCCATATTGATATCTTGCACTCTCACCAAATGGCATATATACCCCTTAGCTATCATTTTCCTAGCTTTAAGATAGGAAATAAATTTGCCTTTCGGTGCCCCCACATTACCCTTCCACTCAAGAATATTCTTTTGTGGAAAATGAAAATGTACCTCCTTGGCTCGGCAATCCACCGTAGCATAACAAGAAGCCAACCAATCCATCCCCATTATGACATCAAAATCCACCATGTCAAGTTCAATAAGATCCGCTAGTGTATCATGACCACACACAGTTACCACACAATTGCGATATACTCTTTTTGCAACAATAGATTCACCAACCGGCGTAGACACTTCAATATACTTATCTAAGAATTCCGGTGTTCTTTCAAATTTTGCAGCAATCAACAGGGTAACATATGATAAAGTAGAGCCATATACACCATGTGAAAATATAGACAATATACCTGTGACTACATCAGGAGATGCCTCCGAATTTTGTCGGTCCACTAGAGCATAAGTGCGATTCTGTGCTCCACTGGAACTAGCTGCTCCTGCAGCACCTCTACCACGACCGGCAGGCTGCACACTTCGGCCTACGGAAGGAACCGATGATGAAGATGCAACGGTTGACCCCATAGGTCGTGCCACACCACTCAAGCCTCTTCGTGGACAGTCCCTCATCATGTGCCCTGGCATACCACACCAGAAACAAGTATTCATCCCACGTCGGCATTCCCCTGGGTGAAACTTTCCACAGTGCTGACATGGCTGACGGAAAAACCCCGTGGTCTGCGAGCCTCGAGCCCCACTGCTTTGCCCAACATAACCACCTCTAGACCCCCGAAACTGAGAGGAAGCACCTGCTATGGAATGAGAAAATAATGGTCTCTGCGGTCTAGGAAACATTCGGGGCCTAAACTCCCCTTGGGACACCATAGACTGCCCCATAGGTCTAGCCCGCTTTGACGGCCCTCGTTCAGATTCCTGTGTTCTCCTTCGTTGCCTCTGATCCTCCATCTTTTGTGCAAAGGCCTGGATCCTTGCAATATCCATGTCCCTGTTTAAAGCAGCAATGGTACAGTCCCTTACCAAATACGGCTCCAATCTGTCCACATATCGATGGATTCTGTCGGTCATTGTAGCCACTACGTTCGGAGCATATCGAGCCAAAGAATTAAACTGCAGACTATATTCTCGAACACTCATATTCCCTTGTCGAAGGTTTAGAAATTGATCTGCACGTGCTTCCCTGAGCTCATAAGGAAGATAGTGATCAAGAAAGGCCATTTTAAAGTCTTCCCAACCAGCTGGAAGTGCATCAATGCCCCTCGACCGTTTCCAGTCCTCATACCACAATATCGCTTCACCCTTCAACCTATAGGCCGCCAGTTCAACCGTTTCTGCACCAGTCACATGCATAACATCTAGGGCCCTTTGAACTTGGTCCACGAAGTCCTGTGGATCTGCCTGTGGGTCTGACCCAGTGAATATTGGAGGATCTAGTTTCAGGAAATCCTGCGTTCTGCGGCTCGCTATTCTAGTCACATCATCCTCATTTGTCGTTGGGCCAGCGCGTCCTTGTGTTTGTGCAGCAACTATCTGCGTCAACATATGCACTGCATTTCTCAAGTCCTGGTCAGTAGCATTCATAGGCGGGTCTGCGGGTAAAGTAGGAGAAGCCCGCGATGCAAACTCTTGTTCAACACCACCTTGATTCACCTGTTCCGGTGGTGGTCTACTAGTTCCCTCTCCAGCCAGTCTGTCTATTCTTTTGCTTTTACCTTTTCCTTTTCGTGCAATCGGCATTTTCTATCACATAAGAAAACCAATTCCAATGGTTAGATACAATTCCACTTACAACATAAGCTCTATCGCACGATCTAGAAAATGAAGAAAAGAAACAACTCCTAGATGTCCCGTAGCCTCCTACTTATAAATGTGGTGCACAACACATTGATAAGTAAGACTCTACTTAGACACGGCTTTGTAGACACCCTTAGGACGACCCGCTCTGATACCACTTTTGTCACGCCCCAAATTCCAACGAGACGGACATGGCACCCAAAGCCGACAAGGCCCGGGAGAACCAATCTTCGTCCATAACAACCCATACGCACCACTCAAAAGTCATCACCACCACAATTAAATATAAGAAGCCAAAAGCGGAATTTATGACAAATATAAGAGAAATATGAGACTTGGCCTTTAGGGCCATCAAGACAAAACATACGTTCATTACATACCCTTCGTCTGACCCACAACATCTACAAAGCCTCTACAGATGCACAACCAAAACCAACCTAGAGTCGGGACACACCTCGCTCTATATATACACAAGACCAAAACAAATATACATAGGAAACTCGGAAAGCCCCGAACCAACTGGAGCTCACCAAATGTCCGCAAAAGATCCGCAACCTACAACGGAGGTCTACTAGTGCCTGTGCCTGCAACAAGTAAGGTAAGTTCCCCCGAGGGGGGTCAGCACGAAAAATGTACTGCGTATGTAAGGCCACAATAAAACTGTAGCAATAAGTGAGAACACCAATGTATATCAAGGATAAGAGAATAGGCAATATCGATAAACCAACATTTCCATATGTGTGGAACCATGTACGTTACATTCTTTATTTCTTTTATCAATTATCTCAATATCAACAATAATCACATCATGCCCGGGACCAACTGATCAGTGGTAAATAACAATACTGGGATCGTCTCTAGCTAGGCTTATGCCCCTTTGAGCTACCACCCATAAATCAATAAAGCAGGTTCGGCCCTAGCTAGGTTTTCACCCCTTTGGGCTACCCCCTGTGTCCAATAATCAATCGGGATCGTCTCTAGCTAGGCTTTCGCCCCTTTGAGCTACCACCCGTACTCAACCATATACGCATTACTTTCATTCTTTAATTATGAAATTGAAACATTGTTGGTTATCGCATTATTGGAACTTTGGGACAATGTTCAATGTTCAAGAGACACATGAATAAATATATGTAGGCAACCAACTTTACATGAGACACTTTGGAACATTTCGGCATAGGTACAAGTACAATGGCAAAGGAAGCAATAGGTGTTGCAGAAAGATACGGACAAGAATAACCTTACATACCTTAGCCTCTCAATAAGAATCCGCAATCCTAAGGAATATAATGATTCAGCCCCTTACTCTACAACACAAGCACATAACGGAGTTTACGTCAACATCTAACACCTTTCAAGTGTAAAAGACGACAAAAGGTACCTAATTGCCTATTACGTCATTTCCCCCTTTACAATAAAATTTCGGCATGACCATTCCAAAAATACTACAACATGCCATACATTGACCAATATCATAACCAATAGCATTTCGCAACAAAGCTTCTTCTTTACACTTTCTCATTCACACCATATCACAAAGAATCCATTAAATCACCTTAATACACCCCATAGCACATATCGGCCAAAATCTCATAATTTCCATAATTTTCATTTATAGACAAGAACAAATTTAATGCCAAAAATAACACCATACATGTTCATATTTTGTTCATGCCATACTTTTTCATCAAAGGCACAAGGCCTAATTCAAGTTCAAATCACCAAGACAACACATCTCTTACCAAAGGCAAAAAGACACTATTCACCATCTTGCCAACACAACTATCATAATATACATAATCCCCCATGCATATAATATGTTAATCCATGAGGAGAAATACTTACCAAGGCTTGGAATATGTTGATCTTGTCCAAAGAGTCCCAAGGAATATTTTGCTTTAGGGTTTGAAAATGAAAAAATGTTGAGAGAAATATCTTAAAGGCATGGAAGTCTTGAATGATTCAAAAATCTGATTTTTGGGTGCTTTTTATGGACCTCAAGTCATCCTTAGCCACACTTGGCACTAAATGATATGTCCACTTAGCCAATTCTTGCAAGAATGGATCATTTGTCTTTGGGCCAAGTCTTTTAATCCCATTTTGGGCCTAATTTTTGGGCCCAATTACACATATCCATGTACCCATCAAATATCATGTATTATTCACCATATATCTCGTGTTTACATAATTCCATAATGTCACGATAATATTTTCTTACGAGATTCTCATTCGTCGCCTTGATCGCAAAAATTGGAATTCTAGCCGTCCATGGCTTACTTGAACATTTTTGGTAACTTCGTGTGTTTCATGGTTTGATCATGTGGAAGTGTATCGAGGTATTTGAAACCTTAACAACGCTAAAATATCTCCAAGGAACCAAAAGAAAACATCCAAGAATCGTCGTAGAATTACGTCGCAAAACGGGTCCGGAAAGGCCTACTCCTTGTTCCTTGCGCCACACCCCTGAAACAGGGGTAGTGGCGCAGAAATGGCAGCCTCTCTGAAGTTTGTGCTGAGATTTCAGCACTTTGCTGAAATTTCCGGCCACTTATCCAATATTTACGTATCGTCCAATCCCTTATTAAACACTACAAAATACTTACTTAGTGATCTTAACCATCAAGTAAACATGACTTAAAGTCACCAAATGAGGTTAGAATATGTACGAGTCCTCACTCAAATGCTTCTACGAAATCACAACACACCTCCTACGACGATCGAATCGCACATGTTAAGTCCGATATCAAATGTTTCACCAATGACACTATAAAACACATATGCATGGCATCTCAACACCTATGTAGATATGATCCAAAGTATCAAATGAGGTTATAAAAGTACGGGGTGTTACATTTTAAAAGGGTTATATGGTTGTTTTCCACTCTTTTAATACTAAAACTACATTTTCAAGCTATCCAAGGGCTAAATAATAATCCTTAAACATCCCCAAGTCCCCCATTCCTTATTATTCATTCAACACTTAAAATTTAGAGAGAAAGGGCAATTTTTCTTCTTCAAGCAAGGACTAGGGTTTTCAAACTTCAAACTCCAAATTCAAAGGTGTCATCAAGGTTTTCAGCCTCAGGTATGTAGGATTTCATCATTGGGTTTCCTTTCACCCATTGAGCCCGAAGTTAACCTAAAATTCTTCAGTTTAATTCCTTCTTCAGAGCCTAGGGTTCATGAGTATTATGAATTCCTTTATATTTTAGTTCCTTGTTATAATTGAGCCATGGACCCTTGTTACCCATGAATTTCAGTATCATCACATGCTTATAATGATGAATTCTCAGTGTAATGTATAATCTATGATTTTGGACTTGAGTTACTAAATTCTGTATTTTATTCCGTTTATGTGAATTGTCATAATAGTTGCATTCTTCTGAGATAGCGGGTTATGAACACTGATGACCTAGGATTGCATGCATATATTCAATCCTTCAGTTTCCATGAAGTGAATGCTTTCATACAAAGTACTCATTTCTAGTCTTCAGAACATAAATATTATTGAGCATTCCAGTTATCAGTTGTTATTCAGTTGAGAGTAGTACTTAGCACCAAACGGATGTAGGGATAAAGGTTCACCCCCCAGTTAGGCTGAGACCTTTAATATAGGTCCCTAAGTCCCAAAATTATGGCGCCACCGTAGGTTCTAAATGGTCACCCGTAAGATCAGCCTTGATAACTTAGTTCTTATGAACATCAATATAGTGGATCCACGTCAGTCAGTGTTCATACCGTTGGCAAGGTATTGAACACCCTTCCAGTTGGGGTTACAGGTTGGACCCTTGTTAGCTCAGATTGGGGTATATCGATTCACAGTAGCTCCCACAGTCATCAGTTCAGATTTAGATAGTTACATTACCTCGTATTAAGTTATTTAGGATATCGTACAACACATGTTTACTACTTGGTATTGCATCAGTTTATCATGTCACATGCATTATGTTTAGACTATATTAGTTATTTCCTATCTCACATACTCAGTACATTCAAAGTACTGATCGCATATTTTAATTGGTGCTATATTGTCTTATAATATAGGTTCTAATATTCAATATCCAGATATCGCATAGTATGATTTCCTACTACATCAGTAGATGTACTTTGGTGAGTACTCATTATTCGAGGGCTAGTTATCAGTACTTTTCAGTTATGCCTTTTTAGTTTTCAGACAGTTAGAGTTAACTAGGGGCTTGTCCCAGCAACTCGTCTTAGTAGAGGCTTTCAGAATACAACTAGATTTTCAACATTTTGGTTTTAAACTTAGATATTGTTGCTGGTCTTAGATTATTATTTCTTTATTCATTTCAGCTTCCACCCAATGTTTTTATATCAGTTATTTCAGTATTCATAGTTTCATGCCATGCCATGGGTTAGCTTAGGGTCACTTGTGGCTCTAAGCACTACGTTACAACTAGGGGGTAGTCTCGGGTCGTGACAAACTTTGTATTAGAGCATCTACTTTACAGTATCCTAGGGTGTGTCTGAAAGCCGAGTTAAGTAGAGTCTTGTTCATGGGTGTAAATTGCACCACACTTATGAATGAGAGGCTATGAAATGTTTTAGGAAAAAGTTTTACTTCTTTCATGTTCATATCGTGTGATATTCGTGCTCTATATGTTTATAGAAAATGCCTCTGTCACGCCCCGAAATCCCATTCGGTCCGTGATTGACACCCGAAGCTGATATGGCCCGAGAGAACCAATCTTTGCTCATGTACATATGCATAAACTGTGATAAGTCCCGAAGCAACTGGGGCTCACCAAAGATCCACAACTAACTGTCAACTTACTTTCTGTTTAAAAATCTACTAGTGCCTGCACCTGCAACATGTAAGGTAAGTCCCCCGAGGGGGTCAGTACGAAGAATGTACTGAATATGTAAGGCTCATAAGAAATAGCATTATACATGAGAATGTCAATAAAATAAAATAGGAGAGAATAGTCAATGTGTATAAATCATCATTTTATATACTATCTTTTATAACCACTCTCCTTCAAGGGAAAACACCTTCACTCAAGAGACTTACCTCTAATGGATTCTTCTATACCCAAGAGATTCGTTCTTGCTTCTATATTCATTACCGCTACTGTTCATATACTTGTTTAGTAGGTTATAAAATAATGACACTTCATCCACATACATCCACTCTAGTGGTGGGGGTAATAATATGACATACATCTATTCTCTTAACGTACATCCACTCTATTGGTGGTTTTAACCTACATCCACTCTATTGGTGGGGCAACATACATCCACTCTATGGTGGGGCAACATACATCCACTCTCATGGTGGGGCAACGTACATCCACTCTCATGGTGGGGCAACATACATCCACTCTCATGGTGGGGAGACATACATTCACTCTCATGGTGGGGTAACATACATCCACTCTCATGGTGGGAGAGATTAATAAATTAAGGATCATGACACTAATTGACACACACAAATACGTTTTACCTCATTCTTACACTACATGAGATTAACACATTAATTAAAATCTTACATAAGTAAGTATATGATACCGGACCTCCACCTTGGGTGGGCTATAATAAATGACATATCACAATATTGGGATTATTCCATGTTGAACTTATACTTTCTAGAATGTGATCCATACTCAATGAAACATATAGCAACCATGCACATTACCTCCTTACAATCTTGTACCCTCTACTTAGTTATGAGAGTGACACGTTAAAGATCATGCCATTAAAGCACACACTTATATGCACACCTCACTTTACTCCTTTACCTCATGAGATTGACAACTTCCCTTATGAGGAATAATTATACTAACTTGCACATCACCTCTCTTATTACTCTTATGAGATTGGTACTCTTATTTATGAACAATTGGCACAAGGATAATCATCATACTATAGGACTTTGGAACAAGACATGATCAAAATAATACTATTCAAACTAAACAAGCTCTCTCTACCTCATTACTCTCGTTGAGATAGTTCTCTTAGAATTTAGAATGTTATGACATCTTTGCAACTTCCATCAACGACTAAGATATAAGTGAATCATCATTCATCTAAGAATAAGACACATAGGAATCTCGGAATTGAAACAAGTCCAATGTCAATGTGAACAACATGTTGCAGAAGAATATGGAAAAAGGAACCTTACATACCTTGTATTCTTAATACGAATACACAATCTTAGACGTGCATACAATAGTCCCGCTCCGTTCTTGTGTTTTGTTCTACAACACAAGTTCATAACGAAACCAACATTAACCACCAATTACCTTACAATGGCATAAAATAACAATAAGTCACATGTTTAGCTTTAACATGTCATTTCCCCTTTGACCATACCATTTACTAAATCATTATTCCAAAAATCCCCCAATATTCCATACATTGACCAATACATTTCACCACAACACTCCTCTTTTACACTTTCTTATCCATATCACATCACAAAGAAGCCATCAAACCACCTTAATACACCTCATAACACATATCGGCCAAAATCCCACAATTTACACGTTTAGAAAAATAATGAGTGTAATAACAAAATCACACCATACATGTTCATATTTTATCCATACCATGATCTTTCATTAAGACATCAAGTCTCTTTTCAAGTTCAAATCACCAAGATAGCATATCTTTCACCAAAAGCAAAAATACACTATTCACCACCTTGCCAACATAACTATCATACTATACATAATCTCCCATGCATATAATATGTTAATCCATGAGAATAAATACTTACCAAGTACTGGAATGGAATGATCTTGACCAAAGAGTCCAAAGGAATATTTGCTTTAGCGTTAGGAATGTTTGAGAAAATATCCTAAAAGGCATGAGAGTTTAGGATGATTAAAATCTGATTTTTGGGGCCTTTATATAGACCCCAAGTCATGATTATCCATTCCTTGGCATTGAATGTGGTCAAAGTAGAAGAATGGGTCATTTTTTGCCCTTTAGGCCATGTCTTTTATTCCCTTTTGGGCCCAATTGCACATGTAGCTTAGCCCATCAACTTTCATATATAATTCACCATATATCTCATGTGTAAATAATTCCATAATATCACGACAATATTCTGTTACGAGATTCTCATTCGTCGTCTCGATCGCAAAAATAGGAATTCTAGTCGTCCATGGCTTCCTTAAACATTTTTGATAATTACTTGTGTTTCATGGTTTGATCATGTAGAAGTATGTAGGAGTGTATTTAGGTATTTGAAGCTTTAACAACACTCAAAGAACTCCCAAGAACCAGAAGAAACCATCTAAAAATCATCGTAGAATTGCGTTGCGAAACGAGTCCGGAAAGGCAAAATATTTGTGCCTTGCGCCACTGCTGCAAAGCAAGGCAGTGGCACAAGTTTTACTTGCCCTCTGAATCAGGGTCTTGTGCCACACCCCCTAAAACAGGGTAGTGGCTCAAGTTTCAACACCTTGCTGAATTTTTCGGCCACTTCTTCAATACTTGCATATCGTCGAATACTTTATCAAAACACTACAAAATACTTACTTAATGGTCTTAATCATCAAGTAAAAATGACTCCAAGTCACCAAATGAGGTTAGAATGTGTACGGGGTATTACACAAATGCTCCACGAAATCACAAAACCCTTCCTATGAAAGTCTAATTGCATGTACGTGGCCAAATTTCAATTTTCTCGTCGTTAGCATTACCGAATACATACTTATATATCTCAACACCTAAGTAACCATTATTTAAAATCATCACATAGGTTTGGGAAGGTACGGGGTGTTACAGCCTCCCAAGAGAACTAATGCAAGAAAAAATGGGAATGGAAATGGTAACAGAAATAGAAATTAGGAAGCACCACCAGCTCCAGCAGACCATTTGAATAAACAAGTCTCTCACATTAAATTTAGGGTTGCTTTCACAGGGTTAACCCAATACATGAACAACTAGAATAACCAGCAGGTTGTGGTACCAGCCAACTCGAAAGTGAATATGGCAGTAGCTAGAGTTCAAGACTTCACTCAGATGAATCCTTCGTTATTTTTTGGGTCTAAGTCATAAGAGGATCTACTGGAGTTCTTAGATAGTATTAAAAAAGTTACTGATATCATGGGTGTCACTCCAAGTAAAAGTACTGACTTAGCTACTTGTCTGTTGCAAAGAGTGGCTCACACTTAGTACAAATAATGAAAAGATGATAGAGGTGCAGATGCGGGACCGATACAGTGGGAATAGTTTGTTACTGCATTTTTGGATAAGTTCTTCCCACTTGAGATAAGAGAGGCCAAGGTGTAGGAATTCATTAATCTGAAGCAGGGTAACATAAGTGTGAAAGAGTATTCTCTTAAGTTTACTCAGTTGGCGAAGTATGCTCCGGCCATGGTTGCTGAGTCCAGGCTCGCATGAGTAAGTTTTTGTCTCATATTTCTAAGGATGTGGTCTAAGAGTGTAGGAATACTATGCTGTTTAAGGATATGGACATCTCCAGGTTGATGGTTCATGCTCAATAGATTGAACAAGAGAAAATCAAGGAGAAAGAAAGAGAGAGTAAGAGGGCCAGAACAAGTAGTTTTAATTTCTCTCAACAGACGTCAGATGGTGGTAATCATTCTCAGTTCTACCAGAAATCTTTAGCTCCAGCCCTATCTCCTGCTATTGTTCTAGTTCCCAAGTTCAGGCAAGAAAATTAGGATAGGGCACCAGGCTCTAAGTCCCAAGGCAGTGTTACTAGTGGTCGTACTAATCCATTTTTGCAAGAAGTATGGTAAGAACCACAGGGGTAAGTGTATGGATGGTAGTGATGTTTGTGTTGGGTGTGGCAAGCTAGCAAATAGATTGAGGGAGTATCCAGTGGCTTCACAGAAAGGGAGAGATACTCATTAGTAGAATTAATCTAACTCTTCAACAACCCTAGCAAGTCACCCGACTCAGTAGGATACTTCATCCAGTGCAGCTGGTGAACAGCGTCAGAACAGGTTTTATGCCCTATAAACTCGACAAGATCAGGAAGGTTCTCATGTTGTAGTCACTGGTATGTTACAAGTCTTCAATATTTATGCCTATGCATTATTACATCCTGGAGCCACACTTTCTTTTGTGACTCCTTATATAGCTCTAGACTTTGGTATCATTCCCGAAATCCTTTTAGAACCTTTCTCAAGCTAGATGGGTATACAAAAATTTCCCAGTCACAATTCTCAAAAAGTCACCTCAGTTGATCTTGTAGAGTTAGACATGACAGATTTTCTTGTTATTCTTGGAATGGATTGGCCCCACTCTTGTTATACCACAATTGATTGCAGAAATAGAATAGTTCCATTTTAGTTTCCAAATGAGCCAGTTGTAGAGTGGAAGGGTAGTACGTCAATGCCTATAGGTCAGTTTGTCTCTTACCTTAAGCCTAGAAATATGATTTCAAAAAGTGGATCTATCATCTTGTTTAGGTTAAGGATTCAAAGTACGAGGCCCCAACTCTTGATTTAGTTCCAATGGTTAAAGAGTTTCCAGAAGTGTTTCCCAAAGATCTGCTCGGAGTTCCTTTTGAATGGAAAATTGGCATCAAAATAGATCTCCTCCCTGATACCCAACCAATCTCAATTCCACCTTACAGAATGGCTCCAGTCGAGCTTAAAGAATTGAAGGAGTAGTTAAAGGATCTACTAGACAAGGGTTTTATCAGGCCCAACATCTCTTCATAGGGTGCTCCAATTCTTTTCGTGCACAAGAAAGACGGTTCTCTCAGAATGTGCATCGACTATCGTCAGTTGAACAAAGTCAAAGTCAAGAATAAGTATCCTATTCCTAGTATTGATAACTTATTTGACAAACTTCAGGGTGCCAATTATTTCTCTAATAAAGAACTCAGATTCTGTTATCATCAGCTCAGAGTCAGAGAATGTAACATTTCGAGGATAGCCTTCATAATTCGGTATGTCACTTCGAATTTGTTTTTATGTCTTTTGGACTAATGAATTCTCTTGCAAATTTTATGGACTTGATGAATAAGGTGTTTTAGCAGTACTTGGATATGTTCGTCATTAGTTTTATTGATGACATCCTCATTTATTCTTGGAGTGAGAATGAACATGCAGACCATTTGAGGATTGTCTTGTAGACTCTCAAAGATCGCCAGTTGTTCGGGAAGCTCAGTAAATGTGAATTCTGGTTGAAATCAGTAGCATTTCTTGGTCATATCATTTTTGGTGAAGGTATTCAGGTTGATCCTCAAAAGACTGAAGTAGTGAGAAATTGGCCTAGACCCATCTCTCCATCAAATATCAGGAGTTTTTTAGGTTTATCCAATTACTACAGATGGTTTGTTGAAGAATTTTCATCTATTTCTTCTTCCATGTCCAGATTTACTTAGAAGAAAGTCAAATTTTAGTGGTCTGATTCTTGCGAGAAGAATTTTCAGGAGTTGAAGACTCGACTTACCTCCACTCTAGTTTTGACTCTACCAAAGGGTTCAGATGGGTTTGTGGTTTATTGTGATACTTCCAGAGTTGGCCTTGGTTGTGTATTAATGTAGCATGGTAATGTTATGGCATATGCCTCTAGACAACTCAAGCCTCATGAGAAGAATTACCCGACTCATGATCTTGAATTGGCAGCAGTTATTTTTGCCTTAAAGATTTGGTGGAATTATCTTTATGGGGTCCATGTTGATGTGTTCAATGACCATAAGAGCCTTTAGTATGTGTTCAACCATAAAGATCTAAATCTTCATCAGGGAAGGTGGCCAGAGTTGTTGAAGGATTATGATATGAGTATCTTGTACGATCCGGGTAAAGCCAATATTGTGGCTGACACTCTTAGTAGATTGTCTATGGGAAGTGTTGCTCATATTTAGGATGAGAAGAAAGAGTTAGTTCGTGAGGTTCACCAGCTTCCTAGATTAGGAGTTCGGTTGGTTGATTCAACCGACGGTAATATCTTGGTTCATAATTTTTGTTGATAACTGAAGTGAAGGAAATCAAGATAGTGATCCTTTTGCTTAACTTGAAAGAAGCGGTCCAGAGTCAGAAGGTTAAGGTTTTCTCCCAAGGGGGAGATGGTGTTTTTTTGTTGTCAGGGCATACTATGTTTTCCAGATGTGAATGACTTGAGACAACAGATGTAGACAAAAATTCAGAATTCTTGATATTCTATTTACCCAGGAGCCACTAAGATGTACCATAATCTATGGGAAGTCTATTAGTGGAATGGAATGAAGAAGGATATCGCAGAATTTATGGCTAGGTGTCTGAATTTCCAACAGGTTAAGGTTGGTCACCAAAAGCCTGGTGGTATGCTTCAAGATATCAGTATTCCTACTTGGAAGTGGGAAGTGGTGAATATGAAATTCATTACAGGGTTTCCTCGCACTCGTCGATAATATGATTCTATTTGGGTTATTATAGACCGAATGACTAAGTCAACCCATTTTCTGCCAGTTAACATTTTAGATTCAACCGAGGATTATGCTAGACTCTATCTTATGGTGTTGGCTAAATTTCATGGAGTCCCTTTGTTTATTATTTCAGATAGGGTTACTCAGTTTACCTCTCAATTTTGGAAGAATTTTCAGAAGGGTCTTGTACCCAAGTTCACCTTAGTACAACTTTTCACCCACAGACAGATGGTCAGGCAAAGATGACCATTCATACTTTAGAGGATATGTTGAGGTGTGTGATTGATTTCAAGGGTAGTTGGGATGATCATTTGCCTTTGATTGAGTTTGCTTACAATAACAATTATCATTCAAGTATTTAGATAAACCCATTCAAAGCACCTTATGGTAGAAGGTGTAGGTATCCTATTGGTTGGTTTGAGGTTGGTGAAGCTACTTTGATAGGGACTGATTCAGTCTATGAGGTGATAGAGAAAGTTCAGTTGATTAGAGAGAGACTGAAAACAGGTCAGAGTCATCAGAAATCCTATGCAGAAGTGAGGAGGAGGGAACTTGAGTTTGCTATTGGCGATTTTGTCTACTTGAATGTTTCACCCATGAAGAGGGTAAGAGAATTGGTAATAAAGGGAAACTCAGTCCCCACTATGTTGGTCCTCATAAGATTATGGGTCACTTTGGCAACGTAGCTTATGAGTTAGATTTGCCTGCAGCCTTAGCATCAGTGCATCCCATTTTTCATGTGTATTTGTTAACAAAATGCATGGATAATCCTTCATCGGTTGTTTCTTTAGACAGTGTGGGTGTGAAATATAGCCTTTCTTATGAGTAGGTCCCAGTTAAGATCCTTAACCGTCAAGTTCGTAAGTTGAGGAATAAAAAGGTCACTTCAGTAAAGGTTCTTTGGTGATATCAGCTTGTTGAGGGAGCTACTTGGGAAACAGAGGTAGATATGATGTCTAGTACCCCCATCTCTTCTCTTAGAACTCAGTTCCAGCTTGAGGTAATAGTTTCCCCTCAATTAATTCTTTCCATTTCATGACACTCAATTATTCTCATGTCATAGTATGCATTCATGAGTACAGTTCAGTCCATGTTTCATTTACAGGCTCAGTTATCATGTCAGTATTCAGCCCTTAGAAATTCAGTGTTAGGATTGCATCTCTTTCCCAAAAATTTCAGATTTGTTAGTTTTCATTCGGGGATGAATGAACCTAAGGAGGAGATATTGTAATACCCCAAAAATCTAAGCCAAGACTAGAACCATGCTTACAGTACATATAGAATTAAACTTCATGTTTTGATAGTATGTGAAGTGATTTAGACCTGTATTACGGCCACAAGTAACTCCTAGCTCATAGCCAGGTTAAAACTTCCCTTACCGATTGATTTCTTGTGAAGAATCTTGTTATAGTCAACTTCAAATAAGCATAACTCCTATATTATGAAATATTTTTTATCTCCAGACTCACCAAATGATATAAATTTAAATTATCTTTCCAACGCATCCAATTTCACCTTAATCCAATATCGGAGTAAGATGTTATGGCCATTTACTGAAGCATTGTCAAAGCTGTCAGTGATGATGACTCAGACAGGATGAGTGGTCAGGTGACCCGACGAATCGTTAGATGACTTGTGGTCAAGGAAGTGGGAATCCAAAGTTGATTCCTAGGAAAATACTCAGGCCACGAATAGTACCCAGACCCTATGAGTCGTCACGTGAGTCGTCGGGACTGATTTAAGTAATTTTGTAGATGATTTTACAAGGGTTGTTTGGTATTTTTCACTCTTTCAACAGAAAAACTACGTCGTTTAAGCTATCCAAGAGATGGATAATAATCCTAAAACATTCCCAAGTCCCCCATTCCTCATAATTCATTCGACACTTAGAAAATTTAGAGAAAAGGGGTAGTTTTTCTCCTTCAAGCAAGGACTACGGTTCTCAAACTTCAAGCTCCAAATTCAAAGGTTTCATCAAGGTTTTCAACCTCAGGTATGTGGGATTTCATATTTGGGTTTCCTTTCACCCATTGAGCCATGAAGTTAACCTAAAATTCTTCAGTTTAATTCGTTCTTTAGAGACTAGGGTTCATGAATATTATGAATTATTTTATATTTTAGATCCTTGTTATAATTGAGCCATGGACCCATATTACCCGATGAATTTAAGTATCATCACATGCTTATAATTATGATCCCTCAGTGTAATGTATAATCCATGATTTGGGACTTGAGTTACTAAATTTCGTATTTCATTTCATTTATGTGAATTGTCATAATAGTTGCATTCTTCTAAGATGGCGGGTTATGAACACCCGATGACATAGGATTTCATGCATATATTCAATCCTTCGGTTTCCATGAGGTGAATGCTTTCAGATAAAATACTCATTTTCAGTCTTCAGAATATTAATATTATTGAGCATTTTAGTTATCAATTGTTATTCAGGTGGGAGTAGTACTTAGCATCGAGCGGACGCAGGGATAAAGGTTCACCCGCCAGTTAGGCTGAGACCTTTAGTAGAAGTCCCTAAGTCCTAAAAATATGACACCACCATAGGTTCTAAATGGTCACTCATCAGATTAGGCTTGATACCTTAGTTCTTATGGACATTAGTTTAATAGATCCACGTCAGTCAGTTTTTGTACCCTTGGTAAGGTACTGAACACCATTTCAGCTGGAGTTATAGGTTGGACTTTCGTTAGCTCAGATTGGGGTATGTCGATTAATAGTAGTTCCCACAGTCTTCAGTTCAGACTAAGATAGTTGCATGACCTCGTATTCAGTTATTCAACATATCATACAACACATGTTTACTACTTGGTCTTGGATCAGTTTATCATGTTACATACATTATGTTCAGCCTATATCAGTTATTTATTATCTCACATACTTAGTACATTCACAGTACTGATCGCATACTTTCCTTTGCTCTATATTGTCTTATAATTTAGGTTCTGACGTTTAGTATCCATATCTCGCATAGTATGATCTCCTACTACATCAGCAGTAGAATGTTTGTGAGTCCTCATCATTCAAGGGCTAGTTATTAGTACCTTTCAGCTGTGTCCTTTCAGTTTTCAGACAGTTAGAGTTAGCTAGGGGCTTGTCCCAGCAACTCATCTTAGTAGAGGCTTTCATACATATAGCTAGATGTTCAGCTTTGTGGTTTTAAACTCAGATATTGCTGTTGGTTTTGTATTATTACTTCTTTATTTATTTCATCTTCCACACAATGTGGCTCTAAGCACCGTTTTACGACTAGGGGGTACTCTCGGGTCATGACATCTTCTCTATATATAGATGCTCAATGCTGTAGGGAACTGACTCAAGGAAACCTTTCCTTGTCCTTGTCTAACGTGGATATGCTTATACCAAAAATAACATTCTTACCATAAATAGACTTACATGAAAAATAGGATTTGCCTACATTAAAACTTGAGCTACAAAGAGTCTTCATTAACCATATGTGCCATAAGCTGAAAGGGTAGAAAACCTTCCAATGGATATTAGAATTTTAAATAGGGACACCAAGATAGTTGATATTTAGGAGCTAGTGATTAGGAGTGCTTAGAATGTAATGCATGTTTAAGTCGAGGTCAAGTTAAAACTTTTTGGAAATTTGACATTCAAAAAAAATTTAGGTAATGGTTTCATTAGTGTTGGAACATAGAGGGAATGGATCATCAGGGGTAATTCCTAGTCGAAAAAGATGGGAATTTGTAGGTACGTAATTTGTTATGTGAACATAATCACAAGAAAAAAATTAATTTTTGGTAATGTATTTAGGGACCAAATCCAATTGAAAGGATAATCTACTATACCATTAGAGTTACAGGGACAAATGGCATGAATTGATTTAGTGCTAAACAAGCCATACAAGTTACGGGCCCAGTATAGAGTATCCTTTTCATTTTTCATAAGGGTTATGGTATTATCCTTAGCTGTAATGTTAGTAGGTATAACTACTGTTAGTTTGTTCCAGTTCTATTTATTGTCTCACTGTAAGTCTCTAAGTTTGAGGCAACTATCAGAAATAGTTAAAGGGCCATGGATCAAGGATCGTAGGGGAGGATATTTTGGTATCCATTTAGAGTTCTAAAAATCAATCACATGATTAGCTCCTGGTGACCATGCTATGTTGTCAGAATAAAGTTTATCTCCTTTGAAGATATTTTGCTAGATGAAGGAGGTATATGATGTTGATCTTTTAGTATTGTACTTATTGATCAAGATGCTATCCCAAAGGGTGTTTGGTTTACTGAATAATCTCTAGGAGAGGCTAGAAAGTAGAGAAATATTTTGTCCTGAGCTTTTAAAAGGCCCATACCACCTTTTTCATTTGGAGGTAACAATATTCTAGTTAACATAATGAATTTTCCTTTTTTGGGCAGTTGAACATAGAAAATCCCTTTGGATCTTATCAATTTCATTAAATGTTTTCTTGAGGAGAAGGAAGTATTGCATGGTATATGTTGGGATCACATTACGAAAGGATTGATAAGAGTAAATCAACCTTCTTGGCTGAGGAAATTGAACTTCCAACTGGTGTGTTTGTTTCAAGGTTATCAATAATGTAGTGGAAGTCTTGGGGTTTGTGGTTCTTATGAATAATAGGGAAGCCCAAATATCGACCAAAATTAGTAGACTGCTTTATGTTAAGCAGTTGGTTGATAAGGTTATGGTTGGCAGAAGCACAATTGTTTGAAAAATTATCCTTGGACTTACCAGTATTAATTCTTTAACCTAAGAGCCAACAAAATGTAGGACGGACATGATGTATGTTATTAATAGTTTTGGTATTAGCTCCAGAAATTAAGATCTTATCGTCTGCAAAAAAGAGGTGAGAAAGTGAGTGCCCTTTTTTTTGAGAGAGAGATAGGGTCCCATTTGAGGAGATCTACTTGGTCGTTTATATAATTGGAAAGTAATTCCATAAAAAGAATAAAAATATGTATGGCAACATGGGGTCACCTAGATGCCTCCTGATAATATTCAAATACACTCGAAAAGATGTATGCGGTTGCTAGCAATATATTTTACCCAACTTTAGAGTTGGGGTCGATTCTACAGGAAATGAAGGCAATAGGTTCACCTTCGAGTGTCATAAGTGACTAAATGCTTACTCGTAATGGTAAAAATAATATAATAAAGTAAAATTGGGGAGTAATTCAAATGTTGTTGTGTTCAATTTGTCAAATGCATGTTTAGTTTGCAAAAGTGAGTTCTAGAGTATGTAATCAAGAGTTAAAAGTACTTGGGTTAGTTGTGGGCCAAAGTAATATGTAAAAGGTTGTGTTTGTCACGCCCCGAATCCCAACGAGGCGTGATTGGCACTCGTAACCGACAAGGCCCAAGTGAACCAAGCTTTGCTTCTATTCGTTCATATGCATGTCATAAGAAACACCATTACCACGTAAGGACTTTAAAATAATAAAAACGGAATTCATGGGACATATGATAGATATATATATACATATGTGAAACTTGGTCGTTGAGGCCATCAAGTCAAGACATCGTGTGTCACCTTACATCCATACACCCACATACGTCTACAAAAGCCTCTAACAAATGCATTTACCAAAACCAACTGAAAGTCGGGACAAGTCCCCATTTTATACACTATGTACAATACCAAAACATATGAACAACTGTGACTCGGAGAAACCCCAAACTAACTGGAGCTCACCAATGATCCACACACAACTGGCAACCTACTGTGGAGGCCTACTAGTACCTACGCCTGTAGCAAGTAAGGTAAATTCCCCAAGAGGGGTCAGTACGAAGAATGTACTGAGTATGTAAGGCTATATGAAACTTGTAAGATATGAAAATATGTCAAGAACTCAAGTTCAAATGCATAACCAATATAGATAAGTCACAATGTAGGTGAGTCACTATTCTGTACTTTGGAAACCCTGTATGTTGCTTTCATTACATTCTTTGTATCTTTACTTCCATGATTATTCATCCTTGCCTTTGACCTGTGATACCCGGGCCCCGACTGAACAGTGGGTTTTAAACATAACATAGAGTTATGTTGGGGTCGGCTCAAGCTAGGCTTATGCCCTTAGAGCTGCCACCCTATGAATAAATATATATATCGGGATCGGCTCCAGCTAGGTTAGTACCTCTAGAGCTGCCACCCATACAACATTTCAGGTTCGGCTCGAGCTAGGTTATTACCCCTAGAGCTGCCCCCTGTTAGGATCCGTCCGAGCTAGGCTTATGCCCCTAGGACTGCCCCCTGATCCAACAACCTCGGGATCGGCTTGAGCTAGGCATTTTGACCCCAAAGCTGCCACCCATACTTGATCATTGACCACATATGCATTACTTTGTTCTTTACTTTGAGATTGATATCTTTACTTGTGAGAGATTGGTACATTCACTTGTACATGACTTCTTTCATTACTTTTGAGAGATTGATACTATGATAGGCATAACTTTATATGAAACTCTGGATTAATAATCAATGAGTGAGAGACATATGAATAGACATTTTTGGAAACATAGCCTTATTGGAAACATAACACCATTGGAACCCTTAGACAATAATCCATGAACAAGATACATGAGTATAACCACTATTGGAACTTTGGAACATAACATTGTTGAGCTTTTGGAACATTATTCATGAATATGAGACATGAGATTCACAATTGATCAATGAGTAGGAAATATATGATGATGACCATTGATAGCCGGATATAGAATACCTTAGCACATTTCGGGATGGGACAAGCGTAATGTCAATGTGAATACTATTTGCCGCAGAAAGATACGGACAGAGTAACCTTACATACCTTGTATTCTCAATACAAATATACAATCCTAGAGGTGCATACAATAGTCCCGCTCCTTCTTTATGTGTCACTCTACAACACAAATATATAACGGGATTCACATTAACCATCAACTACTTTACAAATACATATAACATTAATGAGTTACATGTTTGTCTTTAAACATGCCATTTCCCCTTGACAAAACCATTGATGAAATTATTATTCCAAAAATCCCCCAATATTCCATACATTGACCAATACATGATAATCAATACATTTCACCATAACACTTCTCCTTTACACTTTCTTATCCACACCACATCACAAATAATCCATCAAATTACCTTAATGCACCTCATAGCACATATCGGCCAAAATCCCACAATTTACACTTTTAGAAAAATGACAAGTTTAG
Source organism: Capsicum rhomboideum (assembly GCA_031232105.1). Lineage (NCBI taxonomy): Eukaryota > Viridiplantae > Streptophyta > Magnoliopsida > Solanales > Solanaceae > Capsicum > Capsicum rhomboideum. Next base: position 132,730,117 of record CP124709.1, read on the forward strand.
GAACATAATCACACCATACATGTTGATATTTCACCCATACCATGCATTTTCACCAAAACCACAAGTCATTTTTCAAGTTCAATTCACAAAAATGGCACATCTTGAGCAAAAGCAAAAGTTCACTATTCCACACCTTGCCAACATAACCACCATGATATACATACCCTCTCATGTACATAATATATTAAATCACAAGAATAAACACTTACCAATACTTGTAGGATGATGATCTTGCCCAAGAAGAGGATTTAGGGTTTGAGAGTTTAAGAGAAATATGTTGGAAATATCTCCTAAAAGGCATGTGTGTTTTAAGAAATAAAAATCTAATTTATGGTGGCTTTATATAGGACCTAATACTCATCTCTATCCATCCAATTAGTCAAAAATATTGTGTTTACTTGTCAAACACAAGAATGGGTCATTTGACCCTTTTGGGCCTTTTATTTTGGCTCATTTTGGGCTTTAAATTGGGCCCAATAATATATCTCAACTTAGCCCACCAAATTCCATGTATAATTCACCACATATCTCATGTTTAAATAATTTCATAATGTCACGACAATATTCTCTTATGAGATTCTCATTCGTCGTCTCAATCGCGAAAATAGAAATTCTAGTCGCCCATGGTTTCCTTGAACATTTTTGATAACTACTTGTGTTTCATGTTTTGATTGAGTAGGAGTATGTAGGAGTGTATTGAAGTATTTGAAGCTTTAACAATGTTCAAAGAACTCCAAAGAACCAAAAGAAACCATTAAAAAATTGACGTAGCATTGCGTTGCGAAACGGGCACGGAAGGGCACAATCTTTGTGCCTTGTGCCACTAGCTACAAAGCAAGCTTGTGGAGCAGGAAATGACACCCCTCTGAATCAGAGTCTTGCGCCACACCCCCTGAAACAGGGAGTGGGGCAAGTCTTGGTACTTTGCTGAATTTTTTGGCCACTTTTTCCAACACTTGCATATTATCCAATACCCTATCAAAACACTACAAAATACTTGCTTAGTGATCTTAATCATCAAGTAAACATGACTCCAAGTCACCAAATGAGGTTGGAATATATACGGGGTATTACACAAATTCCCCACGAACTCACAAAACACCTCCTACGAAGGTCTAATCGCATGTACGTGGCCAAATTTCAATTTTCTCATCATTAGCATTACCAAATACATACTTATATCTCTCGACACCTAAGCAAACATTATTCAACATAATCAAGTAGGGTTGGGAAGGTACGGGGTGTTACAGTGTTACCATCCATGTTTAGTACTAGATGCTATGTTTGAACCGTGGATGATCACCGAGGTGGAAAGGATGATAGTTAGGGAATGATAATGCTATTTTTAAGGAATTGATCTAGTAGGCTTGACATAACGTATGTAGGAATTTGAGTTGATTAACTTGTGAGAAATATGAATATTCAGGCATGATATATATGTGAACCCTAGATGAAATAGTGAATTATGGTTAAGTCATTAGATAGAGAAGTGTTATGTATGCCTAGTTAGTACCATTGAGTTTCTAAGGGTGAAGAAGGCTAATTATATACTATATAGTGTTCTTGAGAGCTGATTTAAGGGGATTTTTGGATAGACAATATTGAATCTCTTAGTATAGTGTTAATTTCCATTGAATTGGGTGGACATGAACTTAGAAATGTGGTGTTAGTTGATTAATAAGAGAGGGACAAATTGTTAGGTGTTAGAGAAAGTAGTTAGGTACACCAATAGGAGCATAAGTTATAAAATAATGACCATAGAGGCAAAAGAAAGCTAAGGAAATTATCTTAGAAAGAGGTCCTAGAATTGGTTTTGTATCTTCAAATATAGTATAAAATGAAGAGTTCAAGCAAAATTGTGTATAGGGATACCCCGACAATATAGAGTGTTGCGCTTATACTCATTTTAGAGGATAGGTTTACAGACCTAAGATAACGACCTTTAAGCTAAGGGGGATATAATGAGGTGTTGAACCAACACAGGTTTTAAGTTTTAGATAGTGATGAGTTTTACAAAAAAACTAGGAGAAGATATCAATCCATTTCTATCTCAACATATTCCTTGTAATTCAGTCAAGATAACACTTTACTCTTATCTAGCGTACTAGCGTCATGCCCATGAACGAGGTTCATGAACTTCATGCTGATTCATGTCAATGACTAGTCTTAGAACTAAAAATAATAGCTTCACTCAACGATCCTAGTCTTACTTCATGAATCTACGAATTTTAGTCTTATGTTATACAACTCATGATATACAAACTCGTGTTTCACAGTATGCCCAGTCCTATGAACTCATGCTTTATGGTATGTTTTGAACTCATGTTATGTCATTGTCTATGCCTAGAATGATTCTCATTTCATGCTTTATGTATTTACAATATGAAATATTTTTGCCTATTGTATCTCAATCTAAAGGCTTCATTATGAGTGGCAGGGTCAAAATGAGTATAAGTAATGATTGAACAATACCCCTCTTAGTACTGGTCCTTATACTCTAGCTTTTTAGTGGTTTTCCTTATGACATAATAGTGGTGTTGAAGACAAAGAATCCTCACCTATTCACTTCTCAGAAGGGAAGTGTTGGAGGTAATGATCTAACTCTTACTTACGATGCTCCATAAACTCTAGCCTCTCGTAGTTTAAATCATGTACCATAGAATACCCACCTTAAATCGTGTTTGTCTCTTGTGATTTGTATTTCATGATTCAGTTTATATTTTCTTTTGGTGGGCTGTTTTGGAGCTTGCGAGTTATGGTGGTATCTATAAGTCTTAAGAAAAGTTCATTAGTAAAAGTCTCATTCCCTAAGTCTTGCGCGTAGAGGTTTTCATGAGTTTATAACCTTCATTCAAGGATGAATAATTCCAAGGGAGAGATATTGTAACATCTCTTACTTATTACTTGTTAAGCCCCTTTAAAGGTAGTTTCATCTTTTCCTTTTTACCCTACCCCAAGCAACTAAAACCTTTTTATTCACAATTTCTAGTGTTTATAATTTTTATAACAGAGCATGTTTTTAGCTAATAAAATCCCTCTTTTTCCATTAGTTTTCTATATGTTGAAAACTCCTCTGTTTTCCTCATCTTCACACGTTAAAAGCTTCTCTTTCTCCACCAGTTTTCATGACTAAATATCCTCTCCTTCTTCTCTAACACAACTCTCAGCAATCTAAAGGAAGTTGGTTCAAGAATCCAGTTTAGTCTCTTCCGTTCAATTCTCAAGTTTCTCTAGTGTTTCAAGGTATGTAAGATTACTTCTTCTATGTTTTCTCTTGGTTTTATTTCTCCTCTAGTTCTGATTACTTTCAAGAGAATGATGGTGGAAGGAGTTTTAAAAATTTTGGTTCATTAATCGAGTCCGCTTCTTCAAGTTACTTGGAAAGTTGTTGTTTTTTTAAAAAAAAGAGTCTTGGTCTATTAATCTTGTTTATGAATACTCTGTATTATGTGAATTATATTTATTCTATGAGTTGATGCAAGAATTATAATTCCATATCTAGTGGACACTCCTGGCTATCTCAAAACAGAATCAAAGAAAGCTAAACCGGACTACTAGCTATTACATTGATCCTCATAATCTAGTCTAGAATTGTAAACTTTGTAACAAGTTTTGCACCCTATAATTTGATCTCACACAGCACATATATGCATTCTCTCTAGCTAATTAAGACTTCGCAGTTCCTAGCTTTCTTTTCAAACAATGTCTGATTTCTTTCAATCCATATGGCATGCACATACTTTGCATAAATTATTTTGAATATTTGGACTTGTTGTGTTCTGCCTTTGGCATTTTGGACTGTCCATTTTACATGTTTCTAGGTAGTAGCTGCAGATGTTCGTTTATGTAGCCATAGAATTAACCTGTCACACATTATTTTTGAAAATTCACAACCCATAAATAGATGGTCTCTCAATTTTGGATGGCTATGACACATCACACACTCCTAATTATCTTTCATTCCCCACTTGGCTAGCCTGTTGATTTTCTTTTAACTAAAGAATGTGAATTTTTAATTCTATTGCTAAGACATCATACTGGTAACTCCTATTGTTTTGATATGAACCATGAACCATGAACCTCAACTAGATCACTTCAATTTGCTCTTTAGTTTCATTATGTGTTATGGAAGCTATGACTAGGAATATTGTTATAATGTTGCAATATGTCATGACCCGTATTCCAATGGGCCGGACTGGCTCCCGAAGCCGATGAGGCCCGAGAGAACAAATCTTTGCTTATGTCTATTCATATGCATGTCACTCAATAAACAGCACCATCCATCACATAGAGGTATAAAATGTCAGTAGCGGAAGTTATGGAAACATGTGATATATACATATAAGAAAATTGGCCGTTAGGGCCATCGAGTCAACATGGACATACATCTCTTACATTCCTCATCCCACATATGTCTACAAAGCCTCTACGGATACATATACATAGCCAAGATAGAGTCGGTACAAAACCCCGCTTTATATAGTATTTACAATACCAAAATCAGTGTACACTATGACTCGGAAAGCCCCGAACCAACTGGAGCTCACCAAAAATCTGCAAATGACCAGCACTCTACTGTGGAGGTCTACTAGTACCTGTGCCTGCAGCAAGTAAGGTAAATCCCCCCAAGGGGTTCAGTACGAAGAATGTACTGAGTATGTAAGGCCATATAAAACTGTATGATACATAAATGCTTCAATGAACTCAAATACAAATGAATAACCATTATGGATAAGGCATCATTTTATATGTATGAAAATATGTACATTACGTGGATAAATTTCTTTACTTTTACGCTCATTCATTTGTTCATCACTCACTTCTTCATTCACTAATCATCCTTCCATTCTTACAATGCCCGGGCCCCAAGCTGGTCAGTGGGTAATCAACATTTTTTGGGATCGACCCATGCTAGGCTTTTCTTTTGCCCCTGGGATACCACCCGTAGTAGCGGGATTGACCCATGCTAGGTGTTATTTGCACCCCTGGGATACCACCCGAAGATATTGGGATCGACCCATGCTAGGTATTTTAACCCCTGGGATACCACCCAAGAATAAATACTTCACTACCTCACTTCTTCAATCTTATAAATAGTTCATTCGATGATTATGTCATTATGGGAACTTTTGAACATAACATTATTGGAACTTGGAACTATGTTCATAATTATGTGACACATGAATGACAATAGATAAAGAATAAGGTATATATGATTAACAATAGATGATAACTTGAAATGAGATACCTTAGAACATTTCGGACATGAGTAAGTACCATAACAAGGTGAATACTATATGCTACAGAAGGATACGGAAAGAGTAACCTTACATACCTTATCTTCCCAATATGAATACACAAGCCAATATGTGAATACAATAATTCGGCTCCTTCTTTACCTCTCACTCTACAACACAAGTACAATAACGGATCCAACATTAACCACAAGCTACATTCCAAGTGTGTAAAATGATAATGAGTTACATGATTGCCTTATAACGTTATTTCCCCCTTTACAATACCATTCACGGCATTGTCATACCAACAATAACACAACATGCCATACATTTACCACAACCTCATATACCAATAGTATTTCACAACAAGTTTCTCTTTTACACTTTCTCATCAACACCATATCGCAATTAATCCGCCAAGTCACCTTAATACACCTCATAATAACATATCAGCCAAAATCTCATAATTTACACTTATAGAAAAATAACAAGTTAAGTACATAACCACACCATACATGTTGATATTTCATCCATACCATGCACTTTCATCAAAACCTCAAGTCCTTTTTAAAGTTTAATTCACAAGGATGCACATCTTTTAGCAAAAAGCAAAAGTGCACTATTCAACACCTTGCCAACATAACCACCATGATATACATAATCTGTCATGCATATAATATATTAAATCATAAGAATAAACACTTACCCAAGCTTGTAGAATGATGATCTTGCCCAAGGAGATGACTTAGGGTTTGAAGTGAAGAAAAAATATCCCTTTTTGGTTTCTTGAAAAAGTCTAGAAATACAAGTGCCCTTTTATGAATAAAAATATGATTTCCTTGACCCTTTATAGCCACTTTAACTCATCCTTAGCCACTTATATCAATAATTGACTTGTCAAAGCAAGAATGGGTCATTTGACCCATTGGGCCATGTCTTTTAATTCATTTTGGGCCTTCCTTTGAGCCCATTAACACATATTAACTTAGCCCACCAAATTACACGCATAATCCACAAAATTTCTCGAGTTTAAATCATTTCATATGTGTTCCGACAATCTTCCAACTCACTAAACTCATGTTCGTAGCCTCAATACCAAGAACAAGTAATTCTAGCCACTCATGACTTACTTTTAACATAAAAGGGTAAAAATGTAATTTGGATGCTAACTTAGTCCGAGTGTAGTCTTACCAAGATGGAAAAATTATATAATAACCCAAGAATCACATTTATAGGCTCGTGGTTGGCAAAAAAATTCGGCAAAACACACCCCGGCTCGCCCCCGGGCGCCCCTTGGACTTAATTTTTTTTTCAGCATTTGAAAGGTGTGCAGGGGCAGCCTGGCACGCTACCTGGGGCGCCCCCTTTCTGCCTGTGGGCTGAAAATTTCATCCCAGAGCGGCCTGACACGCCCCTGGACGCGCCTGGTCCAAAATTTTTTTAAGAATTCCTTTCTTCGACTTTTCGTTGCGAATTTGGTTAGATACTTCAAGTTCTAATCTTTAGATTGCCTCTTGTCTTTAAGAACCTTTATTTAGGATTCATTCAAGATTCATTTATTGCTCCTAAAATGTTCCAAAAAGTCGCGAACTCCTCCTACAGGAGACTAATCACATTGACTAGTACAATATCAAATGTTCCATCCAAAACCACTACAACATACGTACTTAGTGCTCTCGAAGCTAAGGTTAATAACTACACCCGAGGTCACCAATCAATCAACTTAGGGTTGGGAATGTACGGGGTGTTACACAATACGTTTCTTTTCATGACTCCACAAAAATACATAGTGTTAATTCATGATCTATGAAACCAAAGTGGTTGAATTTCCAACGTGAGCCAAAAGAAAGGCTAAAATATTAACATGAGCCTCGTAAGGTTATCATGTTGATCACAAGTCAGCGAATATAACTATGCTATAATGACTTGAATTTTTCATTAGATCAATAATGTCATGAAATCCTCTCTTATGAACTATGGCATAATGACATGATCCGTATGACTTCTAGCACTACGAATTTCTTCAACAATGTCTACATGACCTTAAGATATGCTATCCAAAATCATAAGCTACCCTAAAAACAACATGTACATTCCAAAATGTCACTCTCCATAAAGTTATGAAAATCCTTAACTTATGAATTAATATGGCATAATGAATTATGATTTTGTTTTCCATGAGTCCCAAATAACATTAATGAATGATGTAACTTATCAAATATGAGCCTAAAATGGCTAATCCAAAATTCATGAGCCTAAAGTGGTTAACTCATAGATACAAGCTTAAAGTTGCTAACTCACAGACATGCACCCAAAACGGCTAACTTATGAATATGAGTCAACAAAGACAAAAACAAAAATTTATGAGCCTATTAAGACTAACCTATGGACATGAATTCATTAAGATAAATAAGATAACGTTATGAGCATAAGGGAGTTAGTTAGTTGACCGAGAAGGCATAGGTCTAAATGAAAAATACCCAAAACTACGTTTGCCAACGTAGGATAGAGATTAATCCACAAGTCGATTGACTCTTTTTGTGTGTCCCTAAAGAGGCTAATTATGGATCCTTGCTAGCAAATCATGTCATGTCATATCCTATTCCTGGTAAGGTATAGGATGACTTAGCAGATCGGGCCGAGATCAGATTCCATGCGCTCACATGGTGGTTTATGTCAGTTCACCACTTGATCCCTCAAATTACTTAATGGATTAATTTATTTTATGTTACCAATTATTATTTCAGCTTATTCTCTTATCCCTTTTTAGTTTATCATGTCTTGAATTGTACTTATCACCTTTGTATTTCCATGCTTCATTACTTCCTTGTATGGTTTTGCATGCTAATATATTCCATGTATTAACCATATTAGATGCTATATTGTTTCATAATGTAGGTTATGAGACGTATATTCTTGATTCCGTGGAGTACTACGTCCATTCATATCATTTATTGGTAAGCCCTCCATCTCTTAGGAAGGCATTGTTTATACTGTGATTGACTAGTTCTATGTTTTGAAGTATATTGGGGTCTTGTTGCCTATTGACATTGATTCATGTATTTAGAGGCTTTGTTACAGTAGTAGATATCAGATTGAGTTATGTTCAGTTTTATTCTTATGTATTTTGAAATTTCCACAATTATGGTTTAAGACTTTTATCAGTTTATGAAACAAATGGATTTTTCTTCTGTCTATTACTCATGATTTAAAAACATTTCTTCTGCACTTATGGATGGATGCTTATGATGTAAGCTAAGTGGTTCTCTCATGCCAGTAATGGTTCGGATGCCTGTTACTTCAGGGGCCTAGGCTCGGGTCATGACATTCTTTGAAGAAGAAAATCTTATTTTGTCTCATATGGTTCATAACGAAGAGGTGAAAAAAAATTGAATTTGAGTCCCCTTCATTGATCCAATTAACCCTAGATAGAATTTTCCAGTGGTCCTCTTCAATTCATAGGATATTATTGTAATCTTTAACTAGATCTTGCTCAAGATATTGGAGAAACAAACTATGGGGGTAGGCTTTAGAATGTTGGATACCATTTAAGCTAGATAACAATCTCTTTTTTGTTGAAAAATATAGGCAAAAGTTCTAGTGTTCTAGGCAGTAACATTTTCTCTAAAACGTTCAGTGGAATCTTTAAGGTTATAACTATGCCAGCTATTGCTAATAATGCCCTTAAAATCCAGATGAGTTAACCAATAGGTTTCCAGATCAAAAGGTTTGATCTTGGGAGTGTTAATATTATGGGATAGTATTGAAGCTACTTGTCATTGGAAAACTTCGACCCAATCTCTCTAGTGTTAGCCCTTTATGTTTTTTTCTATGGTTAGACCAAGTAAATCGACTATCCTTAAAACCTAGGTCAATAAGATTGCATTGGTCAATACAATATATGAACTTAGAGCTACGAGTGTGTTTTAAAATGTCCCCGCAGCCCCACCCCCCACCCCATTTCTTATTTTGACTCAAGATCATATTAAAATCACCAACCACAAACCATAGATATGTTGAGCTTAAGTGATCTAAATATTAAGAAATAGCTCTTAGATTATCCCATAGAATTTGATGCTTAACAAATTTTGTACTATCATAGATTACACTGATACACCAAGTTTTGTGGTTAGGAAGTACCTTTATCATCGTATGTAATTCCTGATCTGATTGTTGAAAACAAGTCATAGTAACATAATAAGTATTCCAAAGTAGAACAATAACACCAGATTTCCCCATAGCGGGACCTCAAAGTAATCATCAAAGCCAAATTCCTACTTTAGCCCTAAGTGAATAGCTAATCATTCTTGTTTCCAAAAGAGTTACCGTGCAAGGCTTATGGGTGTTGAGAAGATCCATGAAATTTCTATTGAAGGTAAATTTGTGAACTTCTCTAATGTTTCAAACAACAAAACTAGTGAGGTTATTTATTTGATTATGACGGATTGGTGGATTCACTACCACTAAGGAATCCTTGAGAGAAAAATGAGTGAAATGCAGTGTTCGAGTCATAACCACTGCATATTTGGCTAGGTCTGAGTTCACCACCGGTCGGAGATCGAAAGTACATTTTGTCAGTGCCATTGGGAAGATGTGGACATACTTCTTATCCTCCCTTTCAGGAAAGACCATTAAAGCTGCATTCTTGAGAATTGAGATCTCAGTGAAGGAGGTCTTTGGCATTTCCGCCATCCTCGCATTTATGTATAAATCCTGAGGTAGGGAAAACATCTCTTTATCCATCTATGTGGGTGGAAGGGGAGTGGGGGTGATGAGGTGTCCCTGAAGTGGTATTGGAATCCAAAGGAAAAAGAGAGGGTTGTTATCTAACCCTTCTTGTAGCGTGTAAAAAGGAAGTCAGCCCGGTGGGTTTGGATTCATGTGTTGAGGTAAGTTCCACTGGGGTTGGAGATTGTTAACCAATGTAGGGGCTACTGTAGGGGCTAGTGGGTTCAACACATTTTCCATCCATTGATTGTTCATGTAGTTGTCCATAGCCAACTACATCCCCTTCATTATAAGTTGTGCTAGGGAGTTTAGGTTCTTGATTATGATCATATTGGTAAAGAAGACTGTCTGATCTTTCAATGCATGTTTGATCTAGAACTGTGTTTGGTGAAGGGGATAGATAGTTTGTGTTTCTACCATAAAAAGGTGTTGAGAAACTTGTTGTAGAAGACAAGGAAAGTTGTTCATATCTGAAAGTGAGCGAGTGATTCTGTGAGAATGAAATTGAGGGCATTTTCTTTTGTTGAGGGGAAGTAGTGGGCAAAGCATTTTTATAGACCCCAATGCTATTATTGGGAGCAGAGATAGAGTGAGAGAGTTGAGATGATGATTGCATATCTCTTCCATGGGAAATATAGAGGCTAGGATTGGTTGAAGTTGTCAACTAGGTATCAGATAAAAGATTTGGAGGAACAGTGATCAGATAGACACTTGAACTTGGCATAAGTGTATCTTTTGAACACTTTAGGTTGACATGAAAAATAATGTATTTTGCACTTCCCTTTGAGAGAGTGGGTTTCCATTCAGTATAAATAAGACAATAAAAAAGAAATATTTGTAACACCCCGTACATTACCAATCCTAACTTGATTGATTGGTGACCTCAGGTGTAGTTATAAACCTTAGCTTCGAGAGCCATAAGTACGTATTTCATATTGCTACTGATGGAAATATTTGATAGTGTGCTAGTAAATGTGATTAGACCTTTGTAGTAGGTGGTTTTTGTGACTTTGTGGATCATTTGTGGGGTAAAAAGTGAGGTTTAAGGGACATCCAACCAAAGGTTCTTAAAGCTAAGAGGTAAGCAAAAGATTTGGACTTGAAAGATCCAACCAAATCCGCAAAGAAAAGTAGAAAATAAATTTTTAAGGTGGGGCACTGCAGGGGGCGTGCCAGGCTGCTTCTGGCAAAAAATTTTTTGACCCAGGCAGCAAAGGGGCGTGCCAGGCGGCGTGCCAGGATGGTTTTCGCCAAAATTTTTCTTCGACTATTAGGATGTATATAAGACTTTTAAGTCATGGTATCATTACTCCATCATAATAGGACTATTCTTAAGCGCATTTAGAATTCGAATTGGGGTTAATTCTTCGTCACAAGTATTTTAACAAATTATGTTCAAATAAGCCATGAGCGACTAGAATTTCTATTTTTCGATTGAGGCTACGAACGGGAATCTTGTAAGTGAATATTATCGAGACATTTATAGAATTATTTGAACATGAGATATATGGTGGATTATACATTACATTTGGTGGATTAATATGACATGGGTTATTGGGCTCAATTTAAAGTCTAAAGAGAGACCAAAATGCAAGGCCCAATGGGTCAAATGACCCATTCTTCCATTTGACCAAGTAAAACACCTCAATTATTGATTAAATGTGGCTAAGTATGACCATGAGAACTATATAAAGACACAAGGGGATGATTTTATTCATTAAAAACCCACATGCCTTTTCAGATATTTCCAAACCCATTTCTCTCAACACAAACCCTAAGGCAACCAACTCTTGGAGACAAGATCACACATTTGCAAGCTTGGGTAAGTGTTTATTCTTATGAATTAATAAATTATGTACATGAGAGATTATGTATATCATGGTGGTTATGTTGGCAAGGTGTTGAATAGTGCACTTTGGCTTTTTACTAAAAGATGTGCATCCTTGTGAATTAAACTTGAAAAGGGACTTGATGTTTTGATGAAAGTGAACGGTGTGGATGATATCTCAACATGTATGTTGTGGTTATGTCCATAACTTGTTATTTTTATTTATGAGTAAATTGTGGAATTTTGGTTATAAAATGTATTGGAGTGATTTGATGGAGTCATTGTGATGTGGTGTTAATGAAAACATGTAAAGGAGGAACTTGGTTCAAAAAGTTATTGGTTTATGATGTTTTGGTCAATGTATAGAATGTTATGGTATTGTTGGTGTGAAAAGGCCATGAATGGTATTGTAAAGGGTGAAATAATGTTATAGGGCAATCATGTAACTCATGGTCGTCTTATACACTTGGAATGTAGCTTGTGGTTAATGTTGGTTCCGTTATGTACTTGTGATGTAGAGTGAAACGTAAGGAAGGAGCGGAATTGTTGTACTCACATATTGAATTGTGTATTCATATTTGGAAGATAAGGTATGTAAGGTTACTCTTTCCGTATCCTTCTGCAGCACATAGTGTCACATTGTCATTATACTTATTCCATTCCGAAATGTTCACAGGTATCCCATTTTCGGTTATTAATCATTATTACTCACATGTTCCTTATTCATTGATCAATTGTGATTCACATGACTCATATTCATTGGTTAATGTTCCAAAGTTCTAATAACATTCTAATCTCATAACAAAAGAATTAAAGTAATGAACACTTGTTGAGTATGGGTGGCAACTCGAAGGGGCGTAATCCTAGCTAGAGGCGATCCCGAATGGATATTGAGTACGGGTGGAAACTCGAAGGGGCGAAAGCCTAGCTAGAGGCGATCTCGAAAGTTCATTGGGAACGGGAGGCAACTCAAAGGGGCAAAATCCAAGCTAGAGGTGATCCCGATTATTATGTTATTCCCACTAATCAGTTAGGCCCGGGCACTATATGATAGATGAGCACATGATTTATATTGAGGATGAAGTAAAGTAAAGTGAAGTAAAGTAAAGAAAGCAATATACATGATCCCACACGTATGCATTATGGTAGTTTATCTTTATGACGCATTCACTTGTACTTGATTCCATTAAAGTCCTTATATGTCATACAGTTATTTATGGCCTTGCATACTCAGTACATTCTTTGTACTGACCCCCTTGGGGGGATTTACCTTACTTGCTGCAGGTACAGGTACTAGTAGACCTCCACAGTATAGTACGGGTCATTTTTAGATTTTTGGTGAGCTCCAGTTGATCCGGGGCTTTCCGAGTCATAGTATTCATTGATTTTGGTATTGTAAATGCTGTATAAAGTGGGGACTTGTCCCGACTCTAGCTTGGCTATGTACATGTATCTGTATAGGCTTTGTAGACGTATGTGGGAAGATGAATGTAAGAGACGTATGTCCATGTTGACTCGATGACCTTAACGGCCAAGTTTCTTACATGTATATAGCACATGTTTCCATAACTTCTGCTATTGATATCTTATATCTCCATGTGATGGTGCTGTTTATTAAGTGACATGCATATGAATGGACATGAGCAAATATTGGTTCTCTCGGGCCTCATCGGCTTTGGGTGCCAGTCCGTCCCGAATAGGATTCGGGGTGTGACAAAAGTGGTATCAGAGCAGGTCATCCTAAGGGTGTCTACAAAGCCGTGTCTAAGTAGAGTCTTGCTTATGGATGTGTTGCGCACCACATTTATAAGTAGGAGGCTACGGGCATTTAGGAGTGGTTTCTGTTCTTCATTCCTAGATCGTGCAATTGAGCCAAAGTTGTAGGTGGACGCATATGTATGCATTGACATTTGTTTTCTTTTGCATAGTCAAATGCTGATTATCAGACAAGATAAGGGCAAAGGTAAGCAGGTTGATATGCCTGCCGAAGAAAAAATGAGTAAATCACCACCTGACCAAGCTAGTCAAGGTGGGGCTGACATGGAATTTGCAATACGGGTTTCTCTTAGCCAAATGGTAGAGAAGTACCTGCAAAACCACCTATAAATGCCACTGAACAGGATTTAAGGAATGTAATGCATATGTTGACTCAGATAGTTGTTGTACAATGTCACGGGTGAGCTGTCCCAATGACGAGTGATGATGGTGCGGCTAGGGTAGCTAGTCGTTGAACACAGGATTTTCTGAAATTAAACCCTCCCATCTTCACCGGGTCGGATCTGAATGAAGACCCACAGGACTTTATAGACCAAATCAAAAGGGCTCTAGATGTTATGCATGTGACTGTGTATTGATGTACTTCCAGCTAGTTGGGAGGAATTTAAAACGACATTCCTTGGTCAGTACCTCCCATATGAGGTCTGAAAAGCTTATGCGGACCAATTGTTAAATCTTTGCCAGAGGACTATAAGTGTCAGAAAGTATAGTCTTCGATTTAATTCTTTGGCTAGGTATGCTCCAAATATGGTAGCTATTATGACCGATAGAGTGCATCGGTATGTGGACAGATGGATTGTATTATTGCAGCCTTGAAAGGAGATATGGATATAGCCAGAATACAGGCTTTTTGTACAGATAATGGAGGATCAGAGGCAACAAAAAAGGACACACATATTTAAAGAAGGGTCGTCAAGAGGGCTAGACCTATGGGACAGTTCATGGCGTCCCAAGGAGAATTTAGGTCTTGGGTGTTTAACAGACCGCCTAGACCATTATTTCCTTAGTCTATAGTAAATGTTCTACCTTGATCCCAAGGGTTTAAAGACAATCGGTTTAAGCAAAGAAGTGAGATTCAGGATTCATGGGCAATGGAGTATCAAGCACAAGAACGTAGAAACTAGGAACCAACCGAAGTCTCCTCGTCAGCTATGTTAGTGCTACGAAAGTTATCATCTAGGTGAATGTAGGTTAGGGCTGAATGTTTGTTATTGGTGTGGTATGTCAGGCCACAAAATGATACTTCTCCTGATGTAGCTACAGGTACCGTATATGTATTGATTGACCCATATTCGACACTAGCATATGTTATTTCATTAATTGCTGAAAATTCAAAAGACCACCAAAATTATTAGTTATGTCATAGGAAGTCTATACATCAGTTGGTGAATCTATTGTAGTTAAAAGAGTATATCATAAGTGCATAGTAATTGTTTGTGGTCATGAGACACTGGTTGATCTTATTGAGCTGGAAATAGTGGAATTTTGATGTTATAAAGGGATTGCGCCATAGTAGATTGCCGAACTAAGAAATTATATCGTCGTTTTCCCCAAAAGAATGTTTTTGAATGGCCAGGGAAATTTGGGGGCACCAAGATGAAAATTTATTCCCCATCTTAAAGCAAAGAAAAGGATAATCTAAGGAATACATATGTCACTTAGTAAGAGTGAAAGATAAGGATGTGACGCCACCAACTCTTCAATCAGTTCTGGTGGTAAATGAATTCCTCGATGTATGAGCTGGTATTAATGTGATGTCAGGTACTCAGCCTATTTTTATTTCTTCATATATCATGACCCCGGTAGAGTTACGAGAATAAAATGAGAAATTAAAAGACGGAATGAACAAGGGATTCATAAGACCTAGTACGACCCCTTGGGGTGCATCAGTGTTCATAGTACAAAAAAAAATGGCACATGGAGAATGCGTAGTTACTATCGGAAACCGAATAAGGTGACAATTAAGAATACATGTCTTCTCCCCGGAGTTGATGACTTATGTGATCGGTTACAGGGTGCCAAATTCTTCCTAAAGATTGACTTAAGGTCAGGAGATCATCAAGTAAGGGTCAGAGAAAATAAAGATACCCAAAATAGAGGTATGGTCGTTATGAATTCGTAGTTATGCCATTTGGGCTAACAAATACACTAGCTGCGTTAATGGGTTTGATAATTAGGGTGTTTAAGCCATCGCTAAGCATATTCGTGATAATGTTTTAAGTGCTACACCAGATTACTCATGATCACAAAAGGACCATGCTAATCACTTGTGACAGATGTTACGGATTCTTCGTGACCGTAAGATATATGCAAGTTCTGTAAATACAAGTTTGGTCATAATCCGTATTGTCCTTAGGACACATTGTATAGAATGAGGGAATAAGGATTAATATACATAAAAGAAGTGGCCAAGGCT
The DNA here is from genome assembly GCA_031232105.1 of Capsicum rhomboideum. Classification (NCBI taxonomy): domain Eukaryota; kingdom Viridiplantae; phylum Streptophyta; class Magnoliopsida; order Solanales; family Solanaceae; genus Capsicum; species Capsicum rhomboideum. Next base: position 132,746,102 of record CP124709.1, read on the forward strand.
TACGACGCCTACGAAACTTCATAGTTTCCTTGAGTTGGCCAGTTATTATAGAAGAATTGTTAAAAAGGCTTTCTGCCATTACCCCCAACAAACCTAACACACAAAGTAACTAAATTTCAGCGGAATGATGTATGTGAGAAAAGCTTGCAAGAGTTGAAAGATAAATCGACTCTTACACCTGTACTAGTACCTCCCAAAGGCACATAAGAGTATGCAGTGTATTGTGAAGTTTTAAAAGTTGGTGTGGGAGGTGTATACATGTAGCACGACAATGTGATAGCGTATGCCTTAAGACAATTGCATCCACATAAGAGAAATTATCCCACATATGATTTTGAGTTAATAGTTGTGACAATTGTTTGTAACAGATGACACCATTACTTGTATAAAACTTCAAGTGAAAGAATTATAGTGCTAAATGTGGCAGAATTTTCATTGATATCTGAGATAAAGGAAAAAGCAATATGTAAGTCATATTTTTAGTTCAATTGAAAAAAAAAATGTACAGCGAAGTTCGACGAAGGTATTTGAACAAACACAAGGGGGATTACTTTAACGCCAATGTAGATTATGTGTACTGGGTATAAATGAGTTAAGGAAATGAATTATGACAGAAGAACATCGTTCACGGTATTTTATTCATTCGGAAGCAACCAAAATGTACCATGGTGTAGCAGAGATGTCTTGGTAAGGCTACATGAGAAGCACATTGTAGAACTTGTAGCTCAATGTCCAAGCGGTCACTAATTGACAATATGGCATCAGAAATCTGTATGTTTTATGCAATGTATTACCCTTCTAGTTTGGAAGTGGAACATGAATAACATGGATTTAACCACAGGGTTGCCTCGTACACTGCGAAGGTTGATTCCATATAGGTGATAGTTGACAGGCTTACCAAGTCAGCATATTTCCCACCAGTTAAGACCACCGATACAGCTGAACATTATACAATGTTGTATGTTACAGAGATAGTACGATTACATGGGATTCCACTCACTATTCTATCAAATAGGAGAACTCACTTTATTGCACAGTGTTGGAAGTTTTTTCAGTAAAGCATGGGTACACAGGTGGATGTAAGTACGGCTTTTCATCCTCAGATGGATGGACAAATAGAACATATTATATGAACACTTGAAAATATGCCACGAGTTTGTACCTTGGACTTTAAAGGTAGTTGGGATGAACATCTATCGTTTATTGAAATTACTTACAATAAAAGTATCAAAAGGCACCTTACGAAGCTTTATATGAAAGAAAAATATAGATCATCACTTGGATGGGTTACAGTTGGTGAAATTTGCTTTGCTCTGGTCAGATTTTGTTCATCAAACTATAGAGAAAGTGAAGATGATATAACAGCAGCTATAAATGGCCCACAGTCGATATAAATCATATGCTGATATTAGAAGAAGGGAATTAAAATGTACCATAGGTGATTAGTTATTTTTGACAGTGTCACCAATGAAAAAAAAATAATGAGATTCAGAAAAAAAGGGAAATTGTCCAAAGATTTGGGCAAATTGTGTATCTATTAGCACTAGTCCAAGAACTCATCACAGTCCATTCAATATTTCATATTCACTGCTTTGAAAAGTGTATAGGAGATTATTCTGTATTGCTCGCAGTGGAGATATACAAGTTACAGAAGATCTCACATATGACAAGGTACTGCTTACTATTCTAGATCGATAAGCAAAAGCAATGAGAAATAAAGAAGTAGCTTCCGTAAAGGCACTATTGGAGAAATTAACTCGTAGAAGAACTCACAAGGGAAACCAAAGAAATAATGAAATCTAAAGTACTCGTAATTGTTGTTCACGAAAGAAAAAGTTCAAGATACGGAATTGGTGTCATAATAAGTAAGTCTTTGCAAGTAGTATGTGTGTATAAGATAATGTGAAGGATCCATTTCGACTTAAGTTGTTACAATGAGACAATGTTACTAACATCCAAGGACGAATGCTTCTAAGGGGGGAAGGATGTAACACCCCGTACATTCCCAACCCTAACTTGATTGATTGGTGACCTCGGGTGTAGTTATAAACCTTAGCTTCGAGAGCCATTAGTACGTATTTCATATTGCTATTGATGGAAAAATTTGATAGTGTACTAGTAAATGTGATTAGACCTTTGTAGTAGGTGGTCTTTGTGACTTTGTGGAGCATTTGTGGGGTAAAAAGTGAGGTTTAAGGGACATCCAACCAAAGGCTCTTAAAGCTAAGAGGTAAGCAAAAGATTTGGACGTGAAAGATCCAACCAAATCTGCAAAGAAAAGTCGAAAATGAATTTTTAAGGTGGGGCACTGCAGGGGGCGTGCCAGGCTGCTTCTGGCAAAAAAAATTTTGACCTAGGCAGCAAAGGGGCGTGCCAAGCGGCGTGCCAGGATGGTTTTCGCCAAAATTTTTCTTCGACTATTATGATGTATATAAGACTTTTAAGTCATGGTATCATTACTCCATCATAGTAGGACTATTCTTAAGCGCGTTTAGCATCCGAATTGGGGTTAATTCTTCGTCACAAGTATTTTAACAAATTATGCTCAAATAATCCATGAGCGACTAGAATGACATGGGTTATTGGGCTCAATTAAAGCCCAAAGAGGGACCAAAATGCAAGGCCCAATGGGTCAAATGACCCATTCTTCCATTTGACCAAGTAAAACACCTCAATTATTGATTAAATGTGGCTAAGGATGACCATGAGAACTATATAAAGACACAAAGGGCTGATTTTATTCATTAAAAACCCACATGCCTTTTGAGATATTTCCAAACCCATTTCTCTCAACACAAACCCTAAGGCAACCAACTCGTGGAGATAAGATCACTCATTTGCAAGCTTGGGTAAGTGTTTATTATTATGAATTAATATATTATGTACATGAGAGATTATGTATATCATGATGGTTATGTTGGCAAGGTGTTGAATAGTGCACTTTGGCTTTTTACTAAAAGATGTGCATCCTTGTGAATTAAACTTGAAAAAGGACTTGATGTTTTGATGAAAGTGAATTGTATGGATGATATATCAACATGTATGGTGTGGTTATGTCCATAACTTGTTATTTTTCTCTATGAGTAAATTGTGGAATTTTGGTTATAAAATGTATTGGAGTGATTTGATGGATTCATTGTGATATGGTGTTAATGAAAACATGTAAAGGAGGAACTTGGTGCAAAAAGTTATTAGTTTATGATGTTTTGGTCAATGTATAGAATGTTATGGTATTGTTGGTGTGAAAAGGCCATGAATGGTATTGTAAAGGGTGAAATAATGTTATAGGGCAATCATGTAACTCATGGTCGTCTTATACACTTGGAATGTAGCTTGTGGTTAATGTTGGTTCCGTTATGTACTTGTGATGTAGAGTAAAACGTAAGGAAGGAGCGGAATTGTTGTACTCACATATTGGATTGTGTATTCATATTTGGAAGATAAGGTATGTAAGGTTACTCTTTCCGTATCCTTCTGCAGCACATAGTGTCACATTGTCATTATACTTGTTCTATTCTGAAATGTTCAAAGGTATCCCATTTTTGGTTATTCATCATTGTTACTCACATGTTCCTTATTCATTGATCAATTGTGATTCAGATGACTCATATTCATTGGTTAATGTTCCAATAATGTTCCAAAGTTCTAATAACATTCTAATCTAATAACAGAAGAATTGAAGTAATGAACACTTGTTGAGTACGGGTGGCAACTCGAAGGGGTGTAAGCCTAGCTAGAGGCGATCCCGAATGGATATTAAGTACGGGTGGCAACTCGAAGGTGCGAAAGCCTAGCTAGAGGTGATGTCGAAATTTCATTGGGAACGGGTGGCAACTCAAAGGGGCGAAAGCCTAGCTAGAGGCGATCCCGATTATTATGTTATTCCCACTGATCAGTTGGGCCCGGGCACTATATGATAGATGAGCACATGATTGATATTGAGGATGAAGTAAAGTAAAGTAAAGTAAAGTAAAGAAAGCAATATACATGATCCCACACGTATACATTATGGTAGTTTATCTTTATGACGCATTCACTTGTACTTGATTCCATTAAAGTCCTTATATGTCATACAGTTATTTATGACCTTGCATACTCAGTACATTCTTCGTACTGACCCCCTTGAGGGTATTTACCTTACTTTCTGTAGGCACAGGTACTAGTAGACCTCCACAGTACAGTGCAGGTCATTTGCAGATTTTTGGTGAGCTCCAGTTGGTTTGGGGCTTTCCAAGTCATAGTGTTAATTGATTTTGGTATTGTAAATGCTGTATAAAGCGGGGACTTGTTCCGACTCTAGCTTGGCTATGAACATGTATCTGTAGAGGCTTTGTAGATGTATGTGGGAAGATGAATGTAAGAGACGTATGTCCATGTTGACTCGATGGCCTTAACGGCCAAGTTTCTTACATGTATATAGCACATGTTTCCATAACTTTTGTTATTGATATCTTATATCTCCATGTGATGGTGCTGCTTTTTGAGTGACATGCATATGAACGGACATGAGCAAAGATTGATTCTCGAGCCTCATCGGCTTCGGGGGCCAGTCCGTCCCGAATAGGATTCGGGGTGTGACAAAAGTGGTATCAGAGCGGGTCATCCTAAGGGTGTCAACTTTAAGGGGCTATTAGGTAATAAGCCAAAAATTAAAGAATATTCTTTTTAACCAACAAAATTATAGCAACAACAACATATTTAGTGTAATCTCACAAGTGGGGTCTAGGGAGGGTAAAGTGTACGCAAACCTTGCCTCTATCTCGAAGAGGTAGATAGGCTATTTCCGAAAGACTCTTGGCTCAAGTGTAGCAAATCAAAGTATATACGCAAAGGGAATACTACAATAATATGCCATTTAATAAGGAAGGTAGTACAGAGCCTACAAAGAAAATAAACAGTAACAATGATGAGAAAATGTGATAACTGAAAAATAAAATACATTTTTAAGGCTAATACTACAACAAACCCTTTATTTCCTCAAGCCTAAACCTATCAAAAAGCGAGTGAATTACAACTACCTATTGACCGTCTATAATTATCCTTGACCTCTATACTCTCCTATCTAATATCATGTCCTTGGTGAGGAGAAGTTGCACCATGTCTTGTCTAATCACCTCTTCGCATTACTTCTTCGGTCTACCTCTACCTTTCCTTATACCCACTATATCCAATCTCTCACACCTCCTTACTGGGGCATTTGCGCATCTCCTCTTTACATCTCCAACATTCTGACCCATACAACAATTACACTAAAATTCTCTTTTTAACCAATATTCTAATTAAACTAAAAAAAATATTTTGAGATAAGTTTCATACATAGAAAAACTTCAAGGTTCTTGTCCACCTTGAAATCGTAGGGAGTTCCCTTCACGCCATATACAATAGATCACCATGGAAAAACACAACTCATGATCACAGCTTCTCCAGACTTTATTTTTTTTGCCATTCTACATATCCATTGTAGCTCCTCTGCCCAAGTGCTAATAGTCCTAACGTTGCTGGTAGCCTTCTCCTTGTAAAGCAGTCAGCTGCATCAAAGTGTCTCTACAATCCAAGCTGCTGTCTTAGGGGTTGTAACACCTCGTACATTTCCAAATGTATGCGACTACGTGAAAATATTTGTGAACATGTAATAAAGGGTATATAATACATGCAAAGTGTTGGATTTAATGTATATTGGGTATTGGGCTCTAAATTTGCCCAAAAATGATAAGGAAGACATGGCCCAAAACAAGGGAAAATGACCCATTCTTCCTTGACCCACTTAGACACCTCATCCTTGACTTAAAATTGAATAATGATGATATATATATAGATCAAAAATCAGATTTTAATCACAAGGAACACCTTGCCATATCTTGAAATTTCTAGACTTTCCAAGAAGACCAAAAAGAAACCCTTTCAAGCCTAAGGCAACTATACTTGTTTTGGCCAAGATCATCACCTTGTAAGTGTTGGTAAGTGTATATTCTTGTGATTTAATATGTTATGTGCATGAGAAATTGTATGGGTTGTGATGGTTATGTTTAAAAGGGGTTGATTGGTGCACTTTGGCTTATGTGACACAAGTTGTGTATTTTGGTGATTTGAACTTGAAAGTGGCCTTGTGGTCTTGAAGAAAGTGATTTGATGGATTGAAAATCAACAAGTATGATGTGGTTATGTCCCTAATTTAATTTCTCTTTGTATGTTATTTTTGGAAATTGTTGCTATGGAAAAAGTGTGTGGAATTGGTGACGTATTGAGAGGAAAATGTGATTTTGGTGATGTTTATGTGTGTGGTAAATGTTTACTCTTATATATTACTATATTATATTCATAATAGGGTGTGTAAATCATGTTGGTTATGTTGACAAAGTGTTGAGCAGTCCACTATGTGTAAAACAGTCCACTTTTGCTAAATCGGTAAAAGATTTGCCTTCTATGTGATTTAAACTTGAAAGGGGACTTAAGGTATTGAAGGAATTGAATTATATGGATGAAATTTCAGTATATTTAAGTATGGTTCTTTCCCTAATTCGTTACTTTTGTGTATGGCTTGATGAAAATGTTTTTACATAATTGTGCATGGAACGTTTGGCATAGTGAAAAGAGAATACTTTCTTGTTATGTTAAAGTGAATTATAAAATTGTGTGGACTGTTTTTGGTATATTGTTGTGGAAGATATTTATGTGACTTGATGGGATAAATATGTGGAGTTGTATTGAGGCGGAAATGTAAAGTAGAAACTTGGTGTAAAATCCTATCGGTTTGTGATGTCTACGGTGATGTGTGGACTGTTTTGGTGGTGTGTGGACTGATTTGGTGTTGTTGTTTTGCTAAAGCAGTAAGTTATAGTGTAATGTGGTGGAATAATGTGATTTGGTAGTATAATGAAGGGGGGAGTGATGCACCATGCGTTTTGGAGGTTGGACGGTTTTTACTTTCCGTTAAGCACCTACTTACCGTCTTGTGAACTTGTAATGTAGTTAGTGGTTAACGTGAGTTCCGTTATGTGCTTATGTAGAGTAACACGTAAGGAGAAAGCTGGAGTGTTATATTCACGAATAAGATTGTGTATCCATATTGGGGAATTAAGGTATGTAAGGTTACTCTTTCCGTATCCTTCGGCGGCACATAGTATCACATTGTCATTATCCATGTTCCATTCTGAATTGTCCAAAGGTATTCCATTCCCAGTTGTTAATCATTGTTACACACATGTTCCTTATACATTGATCAAATGTAATTCATATGACTCATGTTCATTGATTAATGTTCCAATAATGTTCCAAAGTTTCAATAACATTGTAACCACTAATATACCAATCTCATAACAAAAGAATTGAAGTAATAAACACTTGTTGAGAACGGGTGGCAACCCAAAGGGGCGGAAGGTTTGTTGAAGGGTTTTCCTCTATTGCGGCATCTTTAACGAAGCTTACACACAAGGCAGTCAAATTTCAGTGGAATGATGCGTGTGAGAAGAGTTTTCAAGAGTTGAAAGATAAATTAACCTCCACACCAGTCTTGGTACTTCCTGAAGGCACCGAAGGTTATGCAGTATATTATGGCGCTTCTGAAATTGGTCTAGGGTGTGTATTAACGCAACACGGTAATGTCATAGCATATGTCTCATGACAGTTGCGGCCACACGAGAAAAATTTATCCCACACATGATCTGGAATTAGCAGCGGTGATTTTTACTTTAAAGATATAGCGTCATTATTTGTATGGGGTTCATGTTGATATCTACACTGATCACAAGAGTTTACAATACATCTTTAAGCAGAAGGAACTCAATTTGAGACAACGAAGGTGGTTAGAGATTTTAAAAGACTATGATATTGATATTCTTTATCATCCAGGTAAAGCAAATGTGGTAGCTGACGCACTAAGTCGCAAGGCAGTAGAAAGCACTAGTGGCCAGTTGACTAAAAAGCAAGAGATAATCAAAGATTTACACCAACTAGCCAGCTTGGGAGTTCACCTTATTGAATCTCCGGATGAAGGGGTTATTGTGCAGAATGCAGCAAAATCTTCCTTAATTGCTGAAGTAAAGGAGAAACAGTATGCGGATCCTATTTTGTTGCAGCTGAGAGAGAATGTGCAGCAAGAGTTGACAAAGGCATTCGACCTTACGCAAGAGGGAGTACTTCAATGCCGAGATTGATTATGTGTACCGGATGTAGATGAGCTGAGGAAGCGGATTATGGCAGAAGCACATCATTCACGGTATTCTATTCATCCGGGAGCTACAAAAATGTATCATGATTTGAAAGACGTGTATTGGTGGGGAAATATGAAAAATAACATTGTGGAATTTGTTGCTCAATGTCCAAATTTTCAACAGGTTAAAGTGGAACATCAGAAACCAGGAGGTTACATGCAATGTATCAATCTTACAGTATGGAAATGGGATATGATTAACATGGACTTTATTACAGGTTTGCCTCTTACACTAAGGAAAGTCGATTCTATATGGGTTATAGTGGACAGGCTTACCAAGTCAGCGCATTTTCTACCAGTCAAGACCACCTATACAACTGAAGATTATGCAAGATTGTATGTGAAGGAGATAGTGCGATTGCATGGTATTCCACTTTCCATTATATCAGACACAAGAGTACAGTTTACAACATATTTTTGGAAATCCTTCCAGAGGAGCTTGGGAACACAGGTGAATTTGAGTACGGCTTTCTATCCTCAGACAGATGGACAAGCAGAACGTACAATTCAAACACTTGAAGATATGCTTCGAGCATGTGTACTAGACTTTAAAGGCAACTGGGATGATCATCTACCTCTTGTGGAATTTGCCTACAACAATAGCTATCATTCAAGTATTAAGATGGCTCCTTACGAAGCGTTGTATGGGAGAAAATGTAGATCACCTATCGGATGGTTTGAAGCAGGAGAAACTGCTTTATTTGGACCAGATCTAGTACATCAAGATATGGAAAAAGTTAAAGTAATACAGCAGCGATTACAGACAGCTCAAAGCCGCCATAAATCATATGCTGATGTTAGAAGAAGAGGGCTTGAATTTGCTATAGGTGATTGGGTATTTTTGAAAGTGTCACCAATAAAAGGAGTGATGCGATTCGGAAAGAAAGGAAAGCTAAGTCCACGGTATGTAGGGCCATATGAAATTACTTGAAGATTTGGTCAAGTGGCGTATGAATTAAATTTACCCCAAGAACTCTCCGCAGTCCACCCAGTGTTTCATGTTTCGATGCTTCGAAAATGCATAGGAGATCGGTCTCAAATTACTCCCATTAAAGATGTGCAAATCACGAAAGATCTTACATACGAAGAAGTACCCATTGCTATTCTAGATAGACAAGTCAAGAGGTTAAGGAATAAAGATGTAGCTTCCGTCAAAGTACTTTGGAGGAATCAACAAATAGAGGAAATTACATGGGAAGCCGAAGAAAGAATGAAAGCAAAGTACCCGTATTTGTTCCAAACTGAAGAGAAGGTCCAAGACGCCGACTTGAAGGACTAAAAAGTAAGTATATATGAGCATTATAAATATGTGACGGTGTGACGAATGTATGGAAATTTATATTGTTTAGGTTGAATACTACTACTATTAACATTCGAGGACGAATGTTCTTAAGGGGGGGAGAATGTAACACCCCGTAGATTTCCGAATGTATGCGACTACGTGAAAAAATTTGTGAACATGTAATAAAGGGTATATAATACATGCAAAGTGTTATATTTAATGTATATTGGGTATTGGGCTCTAAATTTGCCCAAAAATGATAAGGAAGACATGGCCCAAAACAAGGAAAAATGACCCATTCTTCCTTGACCCACTTGGACACCTCATCCTTGAATTAAAATTGACTAAGGATGATATATATATATATATATCTCAAAAATCAGATTTTAATCACAAGGAACACCTTGCCATATCTTGAAATTTCTAGACTTTCCAAGAAGACCAAAAAGAAACCCTTTCAAGCCTAAGGAAACTATACTTGTTTTGGCCAAGATCATCACCTTGTAAGTGTTGGTAAGTGTATATTCTTGTGATTTAATATTTTATGTGCATGAGAAATTGTATGGGTTGTGATGGTTATGTTTAAAAGGGGTTGATTGGTGCACTTTGGCTTATGTGACACAAGTTGTGTATTTTGGTGATTTGAACTTGAAAGTGGCCTTGTGGTCTTGAAGAAAGTGATTTGATGGATTGAAAATCAACAAGTATGATGTGGTTATGTCCCTAATTTAATTTCTCTTTGTATGTTATTTTTGGAAATTGTTGCTATGGAAAAAGTGTGTGGAATTGGTGACGTATTGAGAGTAAAATGTGATTTTGGTGATGTTTATGTGTGTGGTAAATGTTTCCTCTTATATATTACTATATTATATTCATAAGAGGGTGTGTAAATCATGTTGGTTATGTTGACAAAGTGTTGAGCAGTCCACTATGTGTAAAACAGTCCACTTTTGCTAAATCGGTAAAAGATTTGCCTTCTATGTGATTTAAACATGAAAGGGGACTTAAGGTATTGAAGGAATTGAATTATATGGATGAAATTTCAGTATATTTAAGTATGGTTCTTTCCCTAATTCGTTACTTTTGTGTATGGCTTGATGAAAATGTTTTTACGTAATTGTGCATGGAACGTTTGGCGTAGTGAAAAGAGAATACTTTCTTGTTATGTTAAAGTGAATTATAAAATTGTGTGGACTGTTTTTGGTATATTGTTGTGGAAGATATTTATGTGACTTGATGGGATAAATATGTGGAGTTGTATTGAGGCGGAAATGTAAAGTAGAAACTTGGTGTAAAATCCTATCGGTTTGTGATGTCTACGGTGATGTGTGGACTGTTTTGGTGGTGTGTGGACTGATTTGGTGTTGTTGTTTTGCTAAAGCAGTAAGTTATAGTGTAATGTGGTGGAATAATGTGATTTGGTAGTATAATGAAGGGGGGAGTGATGCACCATGCGTTTTGGAGGTTGGACGGTTTTTACTTTCCGTTAAGCACCTACTTACCGTCTTGTGAACTTGTAATGTAGTTAGTGGTTAACGTGAGTTCCGTTATGTGCTTATGTAGAGTAACACGTAAGGAGAAAGCTGGAGTGTTATATTCACGAATAAGATTGTGTATCCATATTGGGGAATTAAGGTATGTAAGGTTACTCTTTCCGTATCCTTCGGCGGCACATAGTATCACATTGTCATTATCCATGTTCCATTCTGAATTGTCCAAAGGTATTCCATTCCCAGTTGTTAATCATTGTTACACACATGTTCCTTATACATTGATCAAATGTAATTCATATGACTCATGTTCATTGATTAATGTTCCAATAATGTTCCAAAGTTTCAATAACATTGTAACCACTAATATACCAATCTCATAACAAAAGAATTGAAGTAATAAACACTTGTTGAGAACGGGTGGCAACCCAAAGGGGCGGAAAGCCTAGCTAGGGGCGATCCCGAATGATTATTGATTTATGGGTGGCAGCTCAAAGGGGCATAAGCCAAGCTAGAGACGATCCCAATGTTATTTCCCACTGATCAGTTGGGCCCGGGCATTACATGATTGATGATCACTTGATTGACGACGAAGTAAAGTAAAGTGAAATAAAAGTAAAGAAAGTAATGCACATGATTCCACATGTATAGCTATGGTAATATATTCACATGATATGTTCACTTGTACTTAATTTTATCAAAGTTTCTATATCTTATACATTTACTTATAGCCTTACATACTCAGTACATTCTTCGTACTGACGTCCCTTGTGGGACTTCCCTTACTTGTTGCAGGCACAGGTACCAATAGGCCCCCACAGTAGTACTTGGAATCATCTGCGATTTTGTTGGTAAGCTCTAGTTTGCTTCGGGACTTCCCGAGTCCTATGCACATATTGGTTTTTGATAATGTATCATAGTTGTCTAAAGCGGGGACTTGTCCCGACTTTAGGATGGTTATGTTCATGTATGTATAGAGGCTTTGTAGACAATGTTGGAGAAACGAAAAATGTATGTCATGTCATGACGGCCCTAAAAGCCAAGTTTCACATATGTATATATAAATCACATGTTTTGCCATGATTTCCGCCATTGGTGTCTTGCGTCTATACATGGTAGTGATGGTCAATGAATGACGTGTGTATGAATGTACAGGGTGATAGTTGGTTCTCTCGGGGCCTCAACGGCTTTGGGTGCCACTCCATCCCGAACGGGGTTCGGGGCGTGACTAAAGTGGTATCAGAGCGGGTCGTCCTAGGGTGTCTACAAAGCCGTGTTTGAGTAGAGTCTTGCTTATCGATGTGTTGTACACCACATTTATAAGTAGGAGGCTACGGGACATTTAGGAGTTGTTTCATTTCTTCATTTTCTAGATCGTGCATTAGAGCCAAAAATTGTAGGTGGAACCATATCTGACTGTTGAAATTGTTTTGTCTTATATTATAGTAAAATGCCGATGACAAGAAGAGGAAAAAGTAAGAGGTTAGAAAAAATTGCTTGAGAAGTAACCAATAGAGCCCCGCCTGAATTAGTTAATCAAGGCGGCGCTGAACCAGAGATGGCACCACAGGCTTCTTCTACTCTTCCAATTTCAGAAGAGTCAAGAGAAAGAGAAATACCTGCAGAACCACCAGTGAAGACTACTGACCAGGACTTAAAGGATGCAGTGCAAATGTTAACCCGAATAGTTGTTGCACAGGTTCAGGGACAGGGTGGTCCAACAACACATGATGATAGTGCAGCTAGAGCAGCTAGTAGACGGACACAGGATTTTTTGAAATTAGACCATCCTACCTTTACTGGATCAGATCCGAATGAAGACCTGCAGGATTATATAGATCAAATCCAAAGGGCTTTGGAGGTGATGCATGTATCCGGTGTGGAAACGGTCGAGCTTCCGGCCTATAGATTGAAGGGCGAAGCTATCCTGTGCATGAAGATTGGAGACGGTCGAGGGTCATTGATGCACTCCCAGCTAGTTGGGTAGAATTTAAAATGGCATTCCTTGATCACTATCTCCCCTATGAGGTCCGAGAGGCTCGTGCGGACCAATTCTTGAATCTGCGATAGGGTAACATGAGTGTTAGAGAGTACAGCCTGAAGTTTAATTCCTTGGCCCGGTATGCTCCGAATGTGGTTGTGACTATGACCGATAGAGTTCATCGGTATGTGGACAGATTAAAGCCATATATGGTTAGAGATTGTACTATTGCTGTGTTAAACAGGGACATGGACATAGCTAGAATACAGGCCTTTGCGCAGAAAATGGAAGATCAAAGGCAACGAAGAAGAACACAAGGGTATGATGAAGGGACATCAAAGAGGGCTAGATCTACGGGACAGTCTATGGCGTCCCAAGGAGATTTTAGACCCCAGAGTTTCCACAGGCCGCCGACACCCTCATTTTCTTATTCCACGGCAGGTACTCCACCTCAATTTTGAGGGTCTAGAGGCAGTTATGTCGGGCGCAGCAGTGTAGTTCGAGGTTCGTAAACATTAGGATTTCCTCGCCAGCCGTGTCAGCACTGCAGGAGGTCTCATTTAGGTGAATGCCAGATTGGGAGGACTGTTTGTTATTTTTGCGGTGAGTCAGGGCACATAGTGAGAAAGTGTCCACAGAGGAGCATGGGTAGCATAGCACGACCTGTGGGATCAGCCGTGGTATTATCATCATCTGTGCCTTCCTTAGGTAGAGGAGCACAGCCTATAGGACGAGGTAGAGGTCCTAGAGGAGCAGCTAGTTCCAGCGGGACTCAGAATAGTACTTATGCACTAATTGACTGACAGAATTCGGAGGCATCACCTGATGTTGTTACAGGTATCTTGTCTATATTTTCACATAATGTGTATGCATTGATTGATCGGGGTTCTACATTATCATATGTTACTCCCTTGATTGCTGAAAAATTTAAAAGAACGCCAGAATTATTAGTTAAGCCAATTGAAGTAACGACACCGGTTGGTGAATCTATTATAGCAAAGAGAGTTTATCGGGATTGTAAAGTCACTGTTTGTGGTTATGATACATTGGCCGATCTTGTTGAACTATACATGATAGATTTTGATGTTATCATGGGAATGGATTGGTTAGCCTCTTGTTATGCCACGTTAGATTGCCGAGCTAAGAGAGTACAATTTCATTTTCCACAAAAGGATGTTTTTGAATGGAAGGGTAACGTGGGAGTACCGAGAGGCAAATTTATTTCCTATCTTAAGGCTAGGAAAATGATGTCCAAAGGTTATATATGCCACTTAGTGCGGGTGCATGATGTTGAAGGCAAACCACCAACTCCTCAATCAGTTCCAGTGGTAAATGAATTTCTTGATATATTTCCTGAAGATCTTCCAGGTTTACCTCTAGAACGGGAAGTGGAATTTGGCATTGATGTGATTCCAGGCACTCAGCCTATTTATATCCCTCCATAAAGAATGGCTCTAGCAGAATTGCGTGAATTGAAGGAGCAACTGAAAGATTTGTTGGACAAAGGGTTCATTAGACCTAGTATGTCTCCGTGGGGTGCATCGGTATTATTTGTACGAAAGAAAGATGGCACTTTGAGAATGTGTATTGACTACCGGCAACTGAATAAAGTAACGATCAAGAACAAATATCCTCTTCCTTGAATTAATGATTTATTTGATCAGCTACAGGGTGCTAAATGCTTTTCAAAGATTGATCTGAGATCGGTCTATCACCAGGTGAGGGTTAGAGAAGGAGATATACCCAAGACAGCTTTCCGAACACGGTATGGACACTATGAATTTTTAGTTATGTCATTCGGACTAACAAATGCACCTGCAATTTTATGGATTTGATGAATAGAGTGTTCAAACCATTTCTGGATGTGTTCGTCACGGTATTTATAGATGAAATCCTAGTTTATTCAAGATCACCAGAGGACCATGCTAATCACTTACGGCAAGTGTTGCAGATTCTCTGTGAGTGTAAGTTGTATGCCAAGTTCTCTAAATATGAGTTTTGGTTAAAATCAGTTGCATTCTTGGGCCACATTGTGTCAGATGAAGGGATACAGGTTGATACACAAAAGATTGAAGCGGTGAAAAATTGGCCCAGACCTACGACACCCACAGAAATTCGTAGCTTCCTTGGGTTGGCAGGTTATTATCGAAGGTTTGTTGAAGGGTTTTCCTCTATTGCGGCATCTTTAACGAAGCTTACACACAAGGCAGTTAAATTTCAGTGGAATGATGCGTGTGAGAAGAGTTTTCAAGAGTTGAAAGATAAATTAACCTCCACACCAGTCTTGGTACTTCCTGAAGGCACCGAAGGTTATGCAGTATATTATGGCGCTTCTGAAATTGGTCTAGGGTGTGTATTAACGCAACACGGTAATGTCATAGCATATGCCTCATGACAGTTGCGGCCACACGAGAAAAATTATCCCACACATGATCTGGAATTAGCAGCGGTGATTTTTACTTTAAAGATATAGCATCATTATTTGTATGGGATTCATGTTGATATCTACACTGATCACAAGAGTTTACAATACATCTTTAAGCAGAAGGAACTCAATTTGAGACAACGAAGGTGGTTAGAGCTTTTAAAAGACTATGATATTGATATTCTTTATCATCCAGGCAAAGCAAATGTGGTAGCTGACGCACTAAGTCGCAAGGCAGTAGAAAGCACTAGTGGCCAGTTGACTAAAAAGCAAGAGATAATCAAAGATTTACACCAACTAGCCAGCTTGGGAGTTCACCTTATTGAATCTCCGGATGAAGGGGTTATTGTGCAGAATGCAGCAAAATCTTCCTTAATAGCTGAAGTAAAGGAGAAACAGTATGCGGATCCTATTTTGTTGCAGCTGAGAGAGAATGTGCAGCAAGAGTTGACAAAGGCAATCGATCTTACGCAAGAGGGAGTACTTCAATGCCGAGATCGATTATGTGTACCAGATGTAGATGAGCTGAGGAAGCGGATTATGGCAGAAGCACATCATTCACGGTATTCTATTCATCCGGGAGCTACAAAAATGTATCATGATTTGAAAGACGTGTATTGGTGGGGAAATATGAAAAATAACATTGTGGAATTTGTAGCTCAATGTCCAAATTGTCAACAGGTTAAAGTGGAACATCAGAAACCAGGAGGTTACATGCAATGTATCAATCTTACAGTATGGAAATGGGATATGATTAACATGGACTTTATTACAGGTTTGCCTCTTACACTAAGGAAAGTCGATTCTATATGGGTTATAGTGGACAGGCTTACCAAGTCAGCGCATTTTCTACCAGTCAAGACCACCTATACAACTGAAGATTATGCAAGATTGTATGTGAAGGAGATAGTGCGATTGCATGGTATTCCACTTTCCATTATATCAGACACAAGAGTACAGTTTACAACATATTTTTGGAAATCCTTCCAGAGGAGCTTGGGAACACAGGTGAATTTGAGTACGGCTTTCTATCCTCAGACAGATGGACAAGCAGAACGTACAATTCAAACACTTGAAGATATGCTTCGAGCATGTGCACTAGACTTTAAAGGCAACTGGGATGATCATCTACCTCTTGTGGAATTTGCCTACAACAATAGCTATCATTCAAGTATTAAGATGGCTCCTTACGAAGCGTTGTATGGGAGAAAATGTAGATCACCTATCGGATGGTTTGAAGCAGGAGAAACTGCTTTATTTGGACCAGATCTAGTACATCAAGATATGGAAAAAGTTAAAGTAATACAGCAGCGATTACAGACAGCTCAAAGCCGCCATAAATCATATGCTGATGTTAGAAGAAGAGGGCTTGAATTTGCTATAGGTGATTGGGTATTTTTGAAAGTGTCACCAATAAAAAGGGTGATGCGATTCAGAAAGAAAGGAAAGCTAAGTCCACGGTATGTAGGACCACATGAAATTACTCGAAGATTTGGTCAAGTGGCGTATGAATTAAATTTACCCCAAGAACTCTCCGCAGTCCACCCAGTGTTTCATGTTTCGATGCTTCGAAAATGCATAGGAGATCCGTCTCAAATTACTCCCATTGAAGATGTGCAAATCACGGAAGATCTTACATACGAAGAAGTGCCCATTGCTATTCTAGATAGACAAGTCAAGAGGTTAAGGAATAAAGATGTAGCTTCCGTCAAAGTACTTTGGAGGAATCAACAAATAGAGGAAATTACATGGGAAGCCGAAGAAAGAATGAAAGCAAAGTACCCGTATTTGTTCCAAACTGAAGAGAAGGTCCAAGACGCCGACTTGAAGGACTAAAAAGTAAGTATATATGAGCATTATAAATATATGACGGTGTGACGAATGTATGGAAATTTATATTGTTTAGGTTGAATACTACTACTATTAACATTCGAGGACGAATGTTCTTAAGGGGGGGAGAATGTAACACCCCGTAGATTTTCGAACGTATGCGACTACGTGAAAAAATTTGTGAACATGTAATAAAGGGTATATAATACATGCAAAGTGTTAGATTTAATGTATATTGGGTATTGGGCTCTAAATTTGCCCAAAAATGATAAGGAAGACATGGCCCAAAACAAGGAAAAATGACCCATTCTTCCTTGACCCACTTGGACACCTCATCCTTGAATTAAAATTGACTAAGGATGATATATATATATATATAGCTCAAAAATCAGATTTTAATCACAAGGAACACCTTGCCATTTCTTGAAATTTCTAGACTTTCCAAGAAGACCAAAAAGAAACCCTTTCAAGCCTAAGGCAACTATACTTGTTTTGGCCAAGATCATCACCTTGTAAGTGTTGGTAAGTGTATATTCTTGTGATTTAATATGTTATGTGCATGAGAAATTGTATGGGTTATGATGGTTATGTTTAAAAGGGGTTGATTGGTGCACTTTGGCTTATGTGACACAAGTTGTGTATTTTGGTGATTTGAACTTGAAAGTGGCCTTGTGGTCTTGAAGAAAGTGATTTGATGGATTGAAAATCAACAAGTATGATGTGGTTATGTCCCTAATTTAATTTCTCTTTGTATGTTATTTTTGGAAATTGTTGCTATGGAAAAAGTGTGTGGAATTGGTGACGTATTGAGAGGAAAATGTGATTTTGGTGATGTTTATGTGTGTGGTAAATGTTTCCTCTTATATATTACTATATTATATTCATAAGAGGGTGTGTAAATCATGTTGGTTATGTTGACAAAGTGTTGAGCAGTCCACTATGTGTAAAACAGTCCACTTTTGCTAAATCGGTAAAAGATTTGCCTTCTATGTGATTTAAACTTGAAAGGGGACTTAAGGTATTGAAGGAATTGAATTATATGGATGAAATTTCAGTATATTTAAGTATGGTTCTTTCCCTAATTCGTTACTTTTGTGTATGGCTTGATGAAAATGTTTTTACGTAATTGTGCATGGAACGTTTGGCATAGTGAAAAGAGAATACTTTCTTGTTATGTTAAAGTGAATTATAAAATTGTGTGGACTGTTTTTGGTATATTGTTGTGGAAGATATTTATGTGAATTGATGGGATAAATATGTGGAGTTGTATTGAGGCGGAAATGTAAAGTAGAAACTTGGTGTAAAATCCTATCGGTTTGTGATGTCTACGGTGATGTGTGGACTGTTTTGATGGTGTGTGGACTGATTTGGTGTTGTTGTTTTGCTAAAGCAGTAAGTTATAGTGTAATGTAGTGGAATAATGTGATTTGGTAGTATAATGAAGGGGGGAGTGATGCACCATGAGTTTTGGAGGTTGGACGGTTTTTACTTTCCGTTAAGCACCTACTTACCGTCTTGTGAACTTGTAATGTAGTTAGTGGTTAACGTGAGTTCCGTTATGTGCTTATGTAGGGTAACACGTAAGGAGAAAGCTGGAGTGTTATATTCACGAATAAGATTGTGTATCCATATTGGGGAATTAAGGTATGTAAGGTTACTCTTTCCGTATCCTTCGGCGGCACATAGTATCACATTGTCATTATCCATGTTCCATTCTGAATTGTCCAAAGGTATTCCATTCCCATTTGTTAATCATTGTTACACACATGTTCCTTATACATTGATCAAATGTAATTCATATGACTCATGTTCATTGATTAATGTTCCAATAATGTTCCAAAGTTTCAATAACATTGTAACCACTAATATACCAATCTCATAACAAAAGAATTGAAGTAATAAACACTTGTTGAGAACGGGTGGCAACCCAAAGGGGCGGAAAGCCTAGCTAGGGGCGATCCCGAATGATTATTGATTTATGGGTGGCAGCTCAAAGGGGCATAAGCCTAGCTAGAGACGATCCCAATGTTATTTCCCACTGATCAGTTGGGCCCGGGCATTACATGATTGATGATCACTTGATTGACGACGAAGTAAAGTAAAGTGAAATAAAAGTAAAGAAAGTAATGCACATGATTCCACATGTATACCTATGGTAATTTATTCACATGATATGTTCACTTGTACTTAATTTTATCAAAGTTTCTATATCTTATACATTTACTTATAGCCTTACATACTCAGTACATTCTTCGTACTGACGTCCCTTGTGGGACTTCCCTTACTTGTTGCAGGCACAGGTACCAATAGGCCCCCACAGTAGTACTTGGAATCATCTGCGGTTTTGTTGGTAAGCTCTAGTTTGCTTTGGGGCTTCCCGAGTCCTATGCACATATTGGTTTTGATAATGTATCATAGTTGTCTAAAGCGGGGACTTGTCCCGACTTTAGGATGGTTATATTCATATATGTATAGAGGCTTTGTAGACGATGTTGGACAAACGAAAAATGTATGTCATGTCATGATGGCCCTAAAAGCCAAGTTTCACATATGTATATATAAATCACATGTTTTGCCATGATTTCCGCCATTGGTGTCTTGCGTCTATACATGGTAGTGATGGTCAATGAATGACGTGTGTATGAATGTACAGGGTGATAGTTGGTTCTCTCGGGGCCTCAACGGCTTCGGGTGCCACTCCGTTCGGGGCGTGACAAAAGTCTCCATGTTTGTCATATCTCTGTGCTTGATATACACTACAGGAAATTTGGTTTAGCGACCACGTCTTAACGAAGGGACTTGAATCCGGCCACTATAAATATACTTATAGCGACCGGAAAAATTCCCGTCATTAAATTTAATTTTTTATTCACAAACAGCGAAGGGTATAATGGTCGTAAATTTTATAATATCCCGTCGTTAATAGTAAAATTTAAGCCGGAATAACGTAGCACGTTTTTCAAAGAGATAAAGAAGGAAATTTATATTGGGCAATTTCACACAAATGTAAGAAAAAAGTTCACATAGAAAAACCACTGCTTGAAACCATATTTTAAACCCCCAAACAACATTAGTAACCCACAAGGAAGAACAAATTAATAAGGGTGTTTATTGGTTTGAAATTCAATTCTCACTCTATTTCTCCAAGCTAGGGTTTGAAACCGCATAGAACTAGATCTTCTTCACTCGATTTGTCCAATCTAGGGCTTGAAACCCACAGAGTACTAGATCTTCTTCACTCAATTTCTCCAAATTCAGATAAGGATTACAACGGAATATTACTTCACTCGATTTGTCTAAAGATATAATTTACTTCAATCGATTTCACAAAACATCAAGAAAAGTTTGTGATTTGAGTTTTATTAATTTCTTCCGGGCTTGTTCAGGGTTAGTACTTTATTTCCCATTTGTTGCTGATAGTTAATTTTTATTTTAATTTCCTACTGCATATGTAGTTGGGAGTAATCGAATGGCTTCTTTAATGGATTTTTGAGTTGATTTATTATACTGTAGTTTATTTCATGGCTTCCCCAAAAATTGGTCTCAGTCCTTTGTAACTTCATATGTTTCTGCGGATAAATCTGTTGCAGATTTAGCATTGGAGGTTTCTTTCTATTACAATTGACATATTACCATATCATATGAACATCACATTTTATGTGAAATTATTTGCATTATTTAATGCTTCTAGTGCTTAAAAAGTAAATATATATATATATATATATATATATATATATATATATATATTGAAATATAACTTTGAATCTGCAATAAGCCTTTAATTTGATTTTGATTGATATATGAAAACTCATGTCAGTAGACATTAACTGAACTTCTGTATAAACTGTCTGCACTGGTAGTTTAATAGTGAGTAGTTAGTTTTGCTGAATCTTCATATTAATAGGAAACAAAGTTTTACCTCATTTTTATTTATTGTGGTTGGATTATGTTCGCTTCACGTTTAAGTTAAAGGAATAAAAAGAAATAATTATGCCAAGAAAAGAAATGGAATAAGAAGAACAGATAAAAGTAGATGTCAAATGAACATCTTATGAATTGGATCATACCCTCGAGCATTCATAGTTCAATAGCTAATTTTCTTGAGTCTTTCCGCTTATGAAAAAGGAGAAAGATTGCTCAGCTAGAAAATTCACATTTCTGGGATGTACATTGCAAAGTTTCAGCTCACGGATGATCATCTTATAGTTATAAGATTATATATGTTTAATTTATGACAAGTTGGATAGATGAATTTACTATACATACCAACCATTAACTTTCAGAAGGAGTCGTATTGTGCATAATTTCTTTTGTTTATAGAACTTTTCCATATAAAACCTATATTTGCACCTTTATTAGCATTGTGACTGTTCTCTTAGCTTTGAAATGCGGAGTTTTTTGAGCAGTTATCTATATGCGGCATGCTGATGTTGTTACTTGTAAGTAAACATGTCACAAGCTCATATTATGACTAAGCTACTATATTGCTTGTGTTACATTTAGTTTGTGTTGTATGAACTGATTTTAAATAAAGAAAGTGGCCATACTCATCTGTCTTGTATGTGGCAATTTGTCGAAAATTATTTCTAAACCATAACCGATTATAGGTTTAATGATTTTACTTGTCTGAGGAGATAAGAGCTGATCTTCTTGACAAAAGCCGGTTTCTCGGATGGTAAGCACCCTCTATCTCCAACCATGAGATTGTGGGTTCGAGTCACCAAGGAAGCAAAAAAGGGTGGAAGCTCCTAGGAAGGGAAAAAAGAAAGAAGAGATCTTTTCCTTTTAAATATGGATGAGATGTTTCTTTGAATCCAAAAACATCTAGAACGTCATTCTAAAGCTACACGCTGAGTTTACATGTGCGTTTTCTCGTTAAAACTAAGCTTTTAGAAGTAAAATTTTCCAATGGTTGCCTTTTCTAGGTTTCAGGAGATATTATATGCTTCCAATGTGTAGTCGTGTAACTGATATAGCTATTCACGTTAATAAACAGGTTGAAGAATTTAACATTTTCTAATAAATTATTGGCATTTTATTTTTATTAAGGAAAATTGAGCATAAGTACCTCCCTTACATCATTAAAAAAAAAGCTGAGCACAAATACGTATCAAATCAAAAATGGTTGAGCAAAAACCCATGTACAAGAGATATAGAACTGGTGAACCTTATAGAGTATTTTCTATTTATAAAGTACATTTTGTAATCGTAAATGTCTTTTTCATCTGTTTTGAGCCAAGGGTCTATCAGAAACAAACTCTCTACCTTTGAAAGGTAGGGGTAAGATCTGCGTACATACTACTGTCCCTAGACCCCACTTGTGGGATTACACTGGGTAGGTTGTTGTACTCAGAAAGCACCTAAGATAATCCAATTACGTTTGATACTTATTTTGGAAAACAAATCTCTTCAAACTTGTTCATATTATTAGGTAATTAAGTCTTTAGCTTGGTGGTGTAGAAAAATGATAGAGATGAATCTGTACAAAGTTGTTTTTGCTCAAGCAAGTATTCACTAGCTTAATTAGTTATCCACTCCACGAATACAAATACTTAATCCAATATGAAAAATCAAGAAACCTAGTAATAAGTACTAAAAAAGAATGTCCAGGGACTAAACAAAGACTCCACAGTTTAGTTGTTTAAGTTGCAAATAGGATCATGTTCTAGAAGTTCTTGTTTATAATCCTTTTTGTGTTATTTTGTTTTTGTTTAGGAACAGTAATAAGGCGTATCTTCACTTAACTCGAGCCCTGAGTAAACTAGATATAATTTTTTGTTGTCTTCTAAATTGTCTTCAATGTTCATAGTTCATATTTTCCCGTTTATTCATCTTTGTGGTTTACACGTCTCAGATTTTTTTGAATATTCAGGATATTGTACTTGATGACTATTGCACATTAGCGTATGATAAGAAATTCATTTTAGTTGCACATTCGGTGATGGAATGACTGTGTGATACATATACCAGAGTCTTTGTCTTAAGATTTAGAATCTTATGAGTAAATCACTAGTATATTATACCATTTGTCGTTCTTTGAAAATAACATTCTCTTTGTTCCACGTGGAATATTTCTCACTGTTTTTCTCTCTTGGATTGTAAATATGTTAGTATGAAGTTATTGGAACCATCTAATAACTGCAGAAGTTTTGTAGGTAAAGAACCCGACTGAAGGGGTTAGATTGCATTTTAAGAGAGGACTACATGGAATTGAACGACCTTGGTAATGTACCATCACATTCGTTTAGTTCAGAGAATTCAAGTCGTCTGAGCTTGGAATCTAATAAATATTTTGACTCTGGCACTTTTACGGGATATAGACGATGAGAACCAATATTTGAATGGAAAAGGTTCAACTAGCAATTATAACATAATGATGTGTCAAGAGCAAATGATGTGGTTGTGCAACCTGCACCTTTAGGTAAGTAGGCGTTTTAGCTCTCACCTTCTTATGAGATACATATTCCTTCCATTTGGTTATGATTTAATATGTTTCTGTATACCTTCTCTGATTTTCAACTTGTAGACCTTTAGGAAGACATTACTTGTGCTTCTTCTTGTCTACTAAGTAAAAGTTTTTGTATTTGATGGTTGCAGGGTGTCAAAAATACTGGTGGTTCTTCAATATTATTCTGATACCAAAGAACTATTTGAAAACCTTTTCTATCCTGCAAGGATCATATATTCATACTTATACTTCTGAATGATGTCATGCTTAGTAGCATGAGTTAAATTCCCGATTATTAGTTTGTCTTGATCTATAGTATTCACAAAACATTCGCTCGTCTAAGCGTGTGAAGAAATTATTCAACGATCTTCGTTTTAGTCTACATTATCATAAAGAATTCATTCACTCAACATATCACGCTGTTACACTTCTTGGAGTTGACATCAAATGAAAGAGATGATAAAGGAAACAGGTGAATTTGTAGAGTACGACTCATTCCTTGAGTATTTATATATGCTTTAATTAATATATTACCATTCATTGATTCTTGCATAATTATCTCAGATGATAGCATTAATTTATGCTTTTATTTTCATATATTTTATCAAGGAATAAAATCTCCCTGACGAAGAACTCACTATTGAAAGTCTCTGATAGCTTTCTTTGCCATATGAGCCCTGCTTTTAGTTGTAGCTTTTACCATCATAGTTGGGAGAGGGTGATTTGTTATAGGCTGACATTTTGTTATTGGAATAATTTTATCTATATGATAGTTCTCTAGTTTTGAAAAGCACTTTTATTGAACTGTTTTACAAAATAAGTTTCTTTGTCACGAACTCTGAAAATAGTTTCAATAAAATCAACTGATGTACTTTATTTCATGTTATGTTTGTAAGGATTATCTATCTTATGGTTCATGCGTTGCAAAGTAGTAGCTATTTGGATTTTTGTTACTGAAATTGACATGAATTTTTCTTTATTAGTAGTATGAAGAATTTGAAGTTTGATGAAAAGTACCAAACAAGTTAAGGCACGACAGATGTGAAGAACAAGTTGAAGTCCAGAAGAAGCAACTGCATTGTTAGGGGCTTTTTAAAGATATTTCCATTTGACATGTTACAGTGTTATTTTCTTTTTTTGGTTAGGTGTTAGACAAATGTAATGTAATTGCATTTGAATGAATATTTTTTTTGATTATGTGATACTTCAATTCTTTGCAATTGACTTTACATTTGACATGAATACAAGAAAAAAAATACATAGTGATCTAATGTTATTTTTAGTTTATAACAATTTGTAAAACAATTATTGAAATAAGAAAATCAGCGAAGGTAAATTCCGGTTGCTAAAGGAACTTGTAACGACTGGAATTGATGTAGTTTATATAGGATTTTAACGACGGCAATAAAATTAACAAAGGGAAAAATTGGTCGCTAAAGGGAAGTATAACGACCGGATATTTTTTCGTTGCTAGAAAATCCGATCGTTAACTTTTAATGACCGGTGATGACTGGATTGCTTCCGGTCGTGGATTGCTTCCGGTCGTTATTAACCATTTGTGACTGGATTTGGACTTTTAACGACCATATATCCCTTTGCTAGAGGTCATTTTTCTGGTAGTGTAATAGAATTAATATTACTATAAAAAAGAGAATTGCATTTGAACAAAGTCAAAAGAAAACAAGACAATTTGAATGAGTTTAAAGGGATGCGGTAAACATAAAATCAAATGAAATAAAGTTATTGTGAAAGACTTATGATTGTGTCGGATTCATGTAGACTTGGTGAAAATTAAATATATAGGGAGAAAAAGATCTAGATAGGCAACATCAATTAATTCTGCTTAATTTTTTTTTCTATGTTCATATGTTGCTTTCGGTCCATTGTTCGTTAGGAATCTTGTCTGCGACTTATATGATCATTTAAAAAATATGGAGAATTTCTAGCATTAGAGAAATTAATACTTTAAAATATTAATTAAAAAACCTATAAGACCAACCTATTTTATGATTGACAAGGAAAATAAGGAAAGCAAGCACCACAGATCCTTAATAAAATCAAATCAACAGATTGTCTTAAATCGGGCACGACAACTATGGCAAGCAAGTACACAAGCCAAGACTACACGCATGACAACTATGGCAACCAAGTACCCAAGGCTAAGATTACGAAGATAGAGATAGATCTAATCACCCTGCTTGGTTAGTGCATGACCAAAATGTAAACGTTTGTGTCACATTCTTGATTGATCCAGTCATGGAAGTGAGGGCACAGACCTGAGGGTTATGAGCTCGAGAAAGCCTAGTCACAGTTGCTTCCGTTAACCAATATCCTATAGAAAAATAGAGTCATGGCAAAACTAAACCAAATGATTATATCACATAAGAGATACTTGGTCTTACAAACTTAAAAGGGAAGGATGATTTTTCAGGAAAAAAATAAGGTAAAAGATTCTCCATAGTTTGTGTTAGCCTGAGAGTTTAACAAATTATGCACTCAAATTATAGTTGCTTCACAAAATGAATTTAACTTGAAAAAGTTTAGGTAACACCTCAATATTATAGGATAGAATCAATTTTTTTAAATTGAAAAAGTTTAGGTGACACCTCAATATAGTATTGAATCAATTTTTTACTCTGTTTTAGTTTGCTGCAAGTCAACACTTTTCTCAATCTACAACCCGGAAATGTTTTAAAAATAATTTACAGTACTATTGCCATTATGAAACGCCAACAACGTCTCAGAATCAGATGCATGAGAAAAGAAATGAAGTCTCTCTTTTGTCACTTATTCAAATGACATACATCAGGAAAATAGTATCCAAAAGAAATTGAGATGTGCATATACGTTGGGTTCATATACTTTTGTACTTTTAGACAGAGCAAATTTTGGGGCTCATAGACGTTTATATTTGTATACAAAGTGAATTTCGGTTCTCATAAACAAATCTATAAAAGTTTGTATTTGTATACAAAACGAATCTCGAGGCTTATATAATACAAATCTCTATAGCACATTTGTATTTTTGGCTTTGACCCAATTTCTTAGTCCTTTAATTAGCCTATTTTCCTTGCGCCAGCATCTTCGTTATCCTCTTGGTAAAACATAGAATTAACAAGTTGCCAACTTTTTTTGTTCAAATCCATAGTGTTCTATTGTTAACTTTGTAATTTCTAATTCTTTTCTTAAATAGCACAAATTCAAAATTTTAAAATAAAGCTCTTCAGAAGACTCATATAGCGAGATAACAACAATCACCTCTGTATTTCTGAGACAGTTTGCCAACTAATACCAGCACATGTTCCTTTGGTTTTTTCAGTACTTTGGTTTCTATGCTCAGCTACATGATATATATACAAAAACTTAAGCTCCTTTGATAAAATCTAAGAGGCTATGATGGTATAGGCAAGTCCCTAAGTTTGGTACAAAAACTAATGTAGAAAGACATTAACTGCAACCAATTCTTAAAGGTCATACCACCTTCTGTAATCATTTCAGCAGTGGCGCCCATTGCACCAATACCACTACTACCCAAAAGAGCCAACGCTAACTCCTCGTTCCACTGTTTAAAACCCATAGTCATCCTCTTCAAAACCTCTACATCCACCTCTTAGAAACCAGCTTGGTGCACATTCCACCATCAGCTTGAGGAACCCTATAACATATGTTTTCCAGGCGGTTATGTTGCAGCCTAGGGATACTTTACCATGTAGAGCACCTGCAAGGAACTCCAAGTGTGCCTCAAGAGTACTTGCCCGGCGCTTGGATGCAGGTGATGATGAATCCACCCCGCATGCAAATGTCCCAGACAGCACTGCAATGTAAGCAAGGGCAAAGCCCCCTAGGCTCTCCTGACATCCCCCCTGCCACCAGGCTCCGTGCCATGTGCTGATAGGAACCAAGATGGCAAAGTTTCTTTAATCAGTGATTGGACCAAACATACACCACCTGTGATCCAGAGTAATGAAGCACCCAGTGACGCAGCAAGCTTTAGATGAGTCAATGCTGCAGCAAGAGAAATCTGGCCATACTTCATACCACATTTACTTTTCTTGAGTTTTTCCAATTTCTCAGCAGGTAATTCACTACTTGCGATATCTCTGACAGAATGCATCAAAAGGGAAACAACTTCTTCTGTCATAAACATGACATTAGCTTTCAGTTCATTTTTGGAAATTAGAAGCAAACATTAATTTTTGAGATGTGAATACTGAAATCATATGGAAATCTTTAACCTTGATAAACTTTTACTTTGTCTTTTACTTTGTTCCTGCATAAGTCTCTCTCAGGTTAGATTAAAGCTATACATTTAATTTCTTACTGAAATAATGATAATTCACACAAAGAGTTACAGAAATTTCTGAAATGAATTCATGCTCAATATCAAAACTAAAATATGATCACCAAGGACAAAATGAAGAATTATGAGTACTAAGTTACTCCTGCATTGTTTCCACTTAAGTGTGAACCAGTAATCATATCATCATTAAAATTACAAAACTTGGACCAGCAGAAAATATAAGTGTATCAAATAAAGCCTCGATTATTTGATAACGATTCAGTTTTTGACAGTTGTTCTTTCGATTTGGTGAAAAGCTAACAACGAATATGCATATATTTCGGGAATACTTGATTTGAATATTTCTATTTATGTGAAAAATTCAGGAAACTTACAGTATGACTGTTGCGTCCAATCGTACACGCAAGTGTACGTGGTTGTGCAAGTAATAAAGTAGCTCTTTTGAGCCGAATATCGATCCCACAGGGACTTGGAGTTTAGCCAACAATCCAATTCAAGTATTACTATTGAACTTAAATGAGTGCGATTTGTAACCAAAAAGAGTTTGTGTTTTATTATACTAAAAGTAACACTGAACTATAACCAAAATTAAAAGTGTTGGGAACAATAATTCAAAGAATTCCAGGGTCAAGGCATCTTGAACAATCATGCAGAGCTATACAATCTCGTTGGTTAAGTTATCTATATTGGTTGTTGATTCATGGGGTTAATATCATGATTATGGTCTTCCGAGCCTCTAATCGTCTATTTAAATTAGCTTTACAACTACATCGTTGAGCGGGGATGTGGGAACTAATTCAAACGCATTTTTATTTCATCTCGTGTTTGAGCCAAATGGAGCAAATTAGGTATATTCCTATCCTAACCGCGAATCTTATCTTTAATTTATCTAAAAGACAAGAACCCATTCCTTATGTTCCATGTTCTAATCTAATGTTACTTCTTTGGGGCTCACAAAAGAAATATAGATGTATTCTAAAGGTCGCGAATCACTAGAATCGTGAGTGCAAGAACATAAGAACAACCAATTGTGATATTTAACGTTAACCAACTTGAAAATACACTAAGCAATCATGTTCGTAGCCTCAATCATAGAAAGAGGGTATTTAGCCACTCATAGTCATACAAATAATCACCATTAATGAATTCATAAGTAAAACTACAAGAAAACTAGAAGTTAAATGAAGAAAAACCCTAACGTAGAGCCCTTGTTGCCTTCTCCTCTCTTCAAACGTATATTGATCCAAAGATATCTTGTAAATGTGGCTAAATATTCCTTATATAGTCCTTTTGGTCGTCCATAAGCTTTCCCAAACAAAATATATGCATTGACCAACTTGCCCTCAACTTAAACCAAGCAAAAGATAACTTTTAAGACATTTTTTTTGAGGGGGGAGGGAGGGGTTGCATCGCATGGACAAAGGGGGTACGAGGATGCCTGTAGCATGACCAAAATATTTTTCCCTTTCCCTAGGGGGTGCGTCGCAAGGCCCCCTCCCAAGTTATTGGGGGTGCGGCGTATGGCTGCCCCCACAAGGGTAGGTTTCACCCAATCTTCGCTTTCTTCTTCTCTTCTACTTGCTCCTTGTTTCCCCACTTCTTAAAGTTTGTTTATGGGCTTCATTTAGCTTTCATAGCTGCTCCAATGGTCTCCTACAACAACTCATAACAAACATAAGTTCATAAAACACAATAGAGCTAATCAAAGTACACTAGAACAAGTATAACTCAAGCTAACATTACTAGTTTTCCCGTCTAAACTCTATTTAATCATTTTGACTCTAGACTTGTTTCAAATGGACCTTAAACACTCTAAACATGTAACTTAGCACACAAATACACAAATACATACTTTATACTTCATTAAGCACATCAATTTATCCTCAAAACTAAGCTAAACGTGCGTAGATAATGACACTTTTGTGTATAAATACGCCTAAGATCACCACCCCACACTTAAAGCCTTGCTCGTCGTCGAACAACTCTTTACATTACTTACAATAAAGTAAGACTCTAACATCACTATTTGATCTAAGACACTCAATATAGAACTACAACGATTACATGAATAGCAATTTCTTCATTAGGCATGCCACATTACAATTGAAAGCACATGAATACTACTTCAAGGCTTCCTAGCCTCAAGAATTCACTCTAGCAACTTGTCAAACTCATGCACATTATTCAACAAAGAGATCATGTAAATCACCTATCCTTTATTAAACATGCACCCTTACCACAAGAGATTCACCAATATTATCTCACAAATATGCAATTTATCACAAGAATGGGTGTAAGAATCAAATTCCACTCACTCTCACAAAGAATTCACATGTCACATAATATGAATCATAAGTTTGCCCTTAGTGTAGTACTTCACTAATATCAGAATATCAAAGCTCAAGATTAAGTATGACTTTGAGGGTTGTAATGTAGGCTAAGGGACGAGTAGGAACTATTCTGGGCTGTAATAGTGACTATCTTCCCTAAGGGCTTAAATACACTACACTTTACATTAAACTCATCCCCAACCAACCTATTTTTCACCACTTTTATCTTCCCACCTCTTTTTTGTTTTGCCCCATCTCTTTAAGCTAGCTTACACATCTTTAGCAGGGAGTATTTTCCATCAACACATGATTCACTTCTTTTGATCATTTTTTCTTTTCATTACACTACTCCCTACCAACAACACATCAACTTTTTAAACACATCCATAGTTATTACTTTGGGGCTTCAACTTCACTTTTTTCTTCTTCAATTTTACACTCCTTAACATCTTAAGCACTTAGGAGTTTTGGATCAAATTACGGTCAATTGAAAGAAAAGGAATAAGCTACATATGAGGCTCTCAAAGAATAAGCTAAAGGCTCAACGGGGCTAACTAAGGTCATCCAGAAAGGGTAGATAAAGAAGGTATAAAATATGGCTATCAAAGAAATGCCTATATCCTCTCCTAAACTCAACATTCTTTATTTCGCTTTGCAAACACACCAGGTAAGTTCTAGACATACCTATGCAAACATGAAATATAACAAAAACCTCACTCATACTTGGCACATGTTCAAATCAAGAAGGATGTAATGACCCACATTAATAATTAATAATGTGCAAGTATTTAGAAGGAATAAATGAATTGAAAAGAAAAGGTGGGCTAAATCCCATTTGGCAAAAAAAAAAATATTAAGAGAACAATTGCAAATGGATTAGCCCATTACACGTAAGAAAGGGTATTGTTGTTTTATATATGTTGAAAACCACTAAGTGGTTGCAACAACTACAATTGAATAGCAAAGAAAAGAAAAAAAAACGTGAGATTAGGGATCTCTGTCCAGTGAAGGAGCACGAAGAAGGTGAACTGAGGGTACGATAAATAACCAAAGGGAGAAGTAGAAGAGAAGTGTAAATTTCTTAACTTAATTTATAGATTTGATTCGTATAATTCATGGCTATGAATCTGATTAAGAATTTAAGATTTGGGGGATAAAGAGATGGATGAAATTGTTAAATTTCTCATGAACTGACTAAGTAAATTAAAGGGTTGGATTGTGATATTTGTATTTCAGCATATGAAGAAACAATAGGCTGGACATGAAGGTTGGCAGTTTGTTTTAGGCTCAAATTAGATATTTTGGGGTATAGAATTGGATGAATAAATGCTACGATAGGTCGGAATTGATAGATATTGGATTAACTAGGATTCTCAGAGTATGAGAAAATTTAGTCCGATGGAATAAGAGGCAAAAAGTGAAGTTCAGAGGGTTGGGTGTTTTATATTTATCATGAATTAGCTTGAATGAGGAAATTAATATGTGATTGATGTGATATGATTTTAGATTGATCGAATGAAGTCATATAGATTACTTGAGGTGACAAGATTGGTATTTTGACAAGTGTACAGTGAGTAGTAATCTTACCATAATTTGTGTTTCTTAACTTGCATAGTTTATACATGATTTTAATGAAAACAAGAGTTACCGAATGCTTTGAAATTGCATGTGGGGCAAGTCTTTTACTTGATATGATACTAAAATGGTTATTTGAGATGTTCTCACTGTTATAAGACATATTTATCATTATTTGATATCTTATTACTGCTATTGTGAAGCTTCTTCACCTACTTGAGAAATAAGTATTTTGACATGTGTTTTGTTCAAGTTTATACGCGATATGATTTGATACGAACTTAAATGCCCCGAACTATTTTAAAAATGCTTTCACATGAGCACCTAATGTTTAAAAAGAAAGTCTAAATGGGAGTAGACCTTGATTTGGATCCCATAGCTAACGGCGGGTTCGTTAAACCTGGTGCACCTTGTATTTACAGAGTACTGATATAGCCCTCGCTAGTGGGAAGGTAGAACTAGCATACTGTTACTGATTTTGCCTTGAGTAGGGACCTATTGATAAGATAATTGACTCCTTTATGAGGGTTTCATTGTTATTGGCTATTTCTTGAAGTAGAATGCCACACTGATTACATGATTCATTCTTGGAAACCTCCCAAAAGATAAAACTTGATATGGTAGTATTTGTTGGTTATTACTAAATTGTTGAATTGATTTCTTATATGATGGTTATCATTTTCTCAAAAAGCATCATTTCATGATATTTTCTGATTATCATACTAGCATGTTTTATGACTTGTCCCCAGTAAAACGGTTGTGGTTAATTGTTATTACTCACTGAGCTAGCGTCTCACTCCTCGCTATTTTTTTCAGAGAACACAGGTGACGGTGAGGATTTCATTAGCTAGAGCATTCGAGTTGGCTTATTCCTGGTGAGCCCCACACTTTTTCGCGAGGGTGGCACATTTATTTATTCATTATGGCTTATTATTTGAACTCTTAGAGTCGCTCCTTAGTCAATTCCTCATTACAGTCATGAGTATTCTTTCATTATTATGAACTTGTGGAGTAATTGACTTCTTCTCACATTTGGAGATGAATTTTAGTATTGCTATGTTGCGAATGTGCTGTGGATGATATTGGTGCATTGATTGATTGATGTTGGTTTGTGGTGTTGTTGATTTGAGACAGGAAAATTTTTGGATAGGCCCAAAAACAGGGGAAACTCTGTCCAATTTTCTGTAGAATTCTGACAAGGCTTGCTTTGGAGTTCTAACCTCCTTAGTGTCGGTCATGATCCTACTTTGGGTCGTGACAAAGTTGGTATCAAAGCCAGGTTATTTCTATGACTATTGGAGTACACGGTAGTAGTAGAATCTCAATTATGGTTATGTTGTCGGCCATTCCTATAATTGAGATTCTGCGAGAGCGTGATAGGATGTCTTGTCTTCTTTCTCATTCTTCCTTACGTGTGTGACGTTTAGGACCAATTAGATGAATCTAACCATATTTATTTTGTTAATCTGATGGATCGCACTCGAACAACTAATAGCAGAGCTATTCCAGTTCCACCTCAGACAGCTAATGCCACTTCTGGCAGGCAACCAACTTCCACGACTAGGGAAGAGGCGGAGCTCACAGAAAGGGTTGAGGTAGGTCATGGTTCTACCACAGGGAATAACACTACCACTTCAAGAATTTCAAGAGAGCCCACTCCTAAAATGAGTGCTAGCCCACCTCCACCATCACATGAGGGTAATACTGCTGAGGCACTTGCTTCCATGCAAAGAGTCATAGAGGGCTTGGCCGACCGAATGGATAGGCAGGAGAGGGTTGGTCAGCATAATACTGCACCGCCACAGCCACAGTTCCAGGCACCTGCACAGACTTACAAGTTTGAAAATAAAGAGGTATCTTTGTAGGAGTTTCTAAAGTTGAGATCTCCAAGGTTCACTGGTTCAGATAGTTCAGCCGATCCTCAAAGCTTCTTGGATGGTACACTCAAGGCACTGCGTGTGCTAGGATGTTCTAGTGAGAGGGTTGTAGAGCTTGCATCATACAAATTGGAGGACATGGCAAACACATGTTATGATATATTATTGTTAAGAAGGCCTGCTGAAGCAGCACCACTGACATGGGATGAGTTCAATAAGTTCTTCATGGATAATTTTCTTCCTGACAGTCAGAGGTAGAAATATGCAAATCAATTTGAGAAATTAATCCAGACTCCATATATGGATGTGTCGACTTATAATACCAAATTCTGTAAGATGGCTAGATATGCTCCGTACTTGGTGTCCACAGAAGCAGCTCGGGTTCAGAGGTTTGTTAATGGGCTGGTTGCTCGTCTCTATAATGCAGTAGCCCCACAGATGAAGGTTTTGACTTATTATGAGGCAGTTGATCTTGCTAGAAGAATTGAGGACAAGGGTCGTGCAGAACGTGTAGCTTATGATGTTCGTAAGAAGGCTAAAATGGGGGGGATCTTTCATCGGTGACTTTAGTGCAAATCGCAGGGTGGGAAATTAGGGAAAATAATAGGGCCATCAAGCAGGGATACATTCAGTTTCACAGTCTGCATATAAGCCACCTCTTAGATAGGGTACTCAGGGATCTTCAGTATCTCATGAAAATCGCAGTTCTGGGCAGATATATGCCACTGCTCCATCCTGCCTGATTTGTGGCAAATGACATGTGGCCTAGTGTCGTGTTTTGACTGGAGAGTGTTTTTGGTGTGGTCAGTTGGGTCATCGCATTAGGAATTGCCCTCAACCTTTGAGAAATGTCAATCAAGCTTCTGTTCAGTTTGCTGCACCTACTCAGACTATTCGTAATACTACAGGCACGGGAAACAGAGGTCGAGGTAATGGAGATTGTGTTGCTGGAAATCAGGGAAAAGGAAATGCTGGTAGAGGACAGTCGAGGGTCTTTGCACTTACCAGACAGGAGGTTTAGGCCTTGAATGCAGTGGTTACAGGTATTCTTTCAGTCTGTTCATTTGATACATATGCTTTGATTGATCCAGGTTCTACTCACTCTTATGTGTCCTCATACTTTGCTGTGAGATTTGATAGAGAGCTAGAGATGTTAAATTGTCCTTTTCTTGTTGCAACTCCTATGGGAGACTCTCTATTAGTTGAGTATGTATATCATTATTACCAAATTATAGTGGAATATAGGGATACTCTTGCTGACTTGATGGTACTTGATATGATTGAATTTGATGTGTTGATGGACATGGATTGGTTATCTCATTGCTATGCTACTGTAGATTGTCATGCAAAGATAGTTTGGTTTGAGATACCCAATGAACTTAGTTTTGTGTTAAAAGGGGGTCCAGTCCCAGAGGTTGGTAAAGCTATATCTTTTATGAAGGCTCAATGATTTTTGAAGAAAGGTTGCATAGGTCTCTTAGCTGATAAGTGATGTTAGAGAAGGAACACTTAGTTTGGAGAATCTGCCTGTGGTGAAGGAATTTTCTGATGTATTTCCTGAGGATTTGCCAGGATTACCTCCAGTACGAGAGATAGACTTTGGTATTGATTTGGCACCTGACACTATGGTAATATCTATACCCCCATATCGTATGGCACCTGCAGAGTTGAAAGAGCTGAAACAGCAGTTGCAGGACTTGCTAGATAAGAGTTTCATCAGACCAAGTGTATCACCATGGGGTGCACCGGTTTTGTTCGTAAAGAAGAAAGATGGGTCTCTAAGAATGTTTATTGACTATAAGAAGCTGAATAAGGTAACGATACGTAATAAGTATCCGTTGCCTCGTATAGAGGGCCTGTTTGATCAGTTACAAGGGGTTGCCCATTTTTTGAAGATTGATCTTCGGTCTGGTTATCATTAGCTTAGAATCAGGGAGGAAGATATTTCTAAGATAGCATTTAGAACTCGATACGACATTATAAGTTCCTTGTGATGCCCTTCGGGTTAACTAATGCTTCAGATGCATTCATGGACTTGATGAATAGGGTGTTTAGGCCCTTTTTGGACAAATTTATAATAGTATTTATCGATGATATTCTGATATATTCTCGTATCCAGGAAGAACATGAGAATCATTTGATGATTGTGTTGCAGACGTTGAGCGAAAATATGCTTCATGCTAAGTTCTCAAAGTGTGAATTTTGGCTAGACTCAGTAGCATTTTTGGGGCATGTTGTTTCCAAAGATGGAATTACGGTAGATTCTAAAAAGACAGAAGCGGTGAAGAAATGGCCTAGACCTACTTCGCCTACAGAGATTCGTATTTTTTTTGGGTTTGGCTAACTACTACAGGCATTTCGTGCAGGATTTCTCTAAAATAGCAGCTCCATTGACCAAGTTGACACAGAAAAATGTGAAATTCCAATGGACGGAAGATTGTGAGAAGAGCTTTTAGAAACTCAAAACATGTTTGACCACCGCACCAGTATTAGACTTACCATCAGGTTCTGAAGGATTCAAGGTATTTTGTGATGCTTCGAAGGTGGGATTAGGATGTGTTTTCATGCAAAATGATCATGTTATAGCTTATGCTTCGAGACAGTTGAAAAAGCATGAGCAGAACATCCTACGCATGATTTGAAGATGGCCGCAGTGGTTTTTGCTCTTAAAATTTGGAGGATTTACTTATATGGCAAAACTTACGAGATTTATACCGATCATAAGAGTTTGAAGTACATTTTCCAGCAGAGAGATCTAAATCTTCGACAACGTCGGTGGATGGAACTACTCAAAGATTATGATTATCCTATTTTCTATCACCCTGTAAAAGCCAATGTGGTTGCTGATGCATTGAGCAGAAAATTTATGGGCAGTTTGGCACATATAGCTCTTGGAAAGAGACACTTGGCGATGGATATTTAAAAACTTGAAGGCTCAGGCATCAGATTTTGTGTGGCAAATTCAGGGGCATTGTTGGCTTGTGTGCAAGCAAAATCTTCTTTGGCAGAGCGCATCAAGGCCACTCAATATGAGGATTTGCAGTTGTGTAAATATCGAGATGAGGTCTTCGCTGGTCAGAGTATGATGATGAGTGTTGATTATGATGGTATTCTCTGATTGGGTAACCGATAATGTGTACCAAATATAGAGGGGTTGAGACGAGCCATTCTTGAGGAAGCTCACAACTCCAGATATACCATACACCCTGGTTCCACTAAGATGTATCATGACCTGAAGCAATTGTATTGGTGGGAAGGTATGAAGAAAGATGTTGCTAACCTTGTTTCTAGTTGTTTGACTTGTCAGCAGGTTAAAACGTAGCATCAGCGACCTGCAGGATTACTGCAGGAGATCAAGATTCCAGATTGGAAATGGGAAAGAGTTACTATGGATTTTTTGGTTGGGCTACCACGAACCATTAGAGGTTATGACTCTGTATGGGTAATTGTAGACCGACTTACTAAATCTGCACACTTCTTACCAGTAAAGACTACTTATAGTGGAGTGAAATATGCTCAGTTATTTATGGATGAAATTGTCAAACTTCATAGAGTTCCATTGTCCATCATTTCTGATAGAGGCTCGCAATTTACTTCACGCTTTTGGAGATCTTTCCAAGAAGCATTGGGTACCCGTGTTGATCTTAGTACTGCATTTCATCCGCAGACAGACGGGAAATCTGAGTGTACTATACAAATTTTGGAGGATATGTTGAGAGCTTGCATTCTTGATTTCGGAGGTAGTTGGGATACTTACCTACCCTTAGCTGAATTCGCTTACAATAACAGTTTTCAGTCAAGCATTTAGGTGGCTCCATATGAAGCCTTGTATGGTAGGCGATGTCGTTCTCCTATCAGCTGGTTTGAAGCTGGAGAAGCTAAGGTTTTAGGGCCAAACTTGGTACAGGAAGCTACAGACAAGGTCCAATTGATTAGACAGAGGTTGCTCACAGCTCAAGGCAGACAGAAGTCTTATCCAGACAAGAGAAGAAGAGATTTAGTATTCATAGTTGGGGACAAGGTTTTTCTACGAGTCTCCCCTATGAAAGATGTGATGCGCTTTGGGAAAAGAGGTAAATTGAGCCTGAGATATATAGGACCATATGAGATACTTGATCGAGTAGGAGGTATGGCGTATCGATTGGCACTTCCTCTTAAGATGTCATTCATCCATCCAGTGTTTCATGTCTCTATGCTAAGGAAATGTATGTTAGACTCATCTCGTGTGCTCAAAGCACCGACTTTGCAGCTTGATGAGAATTTAAGGTATGAAGAGGAACCAGTAGCTATTATTGACAGGCCAGTAAGAAGGTTACGGTCAAAGGAGATTGCATTCATGAAATTCCTATGGAGAAATCATACCAAAGAAGAAGCTACTTGGGAGACGAAAAATGACAGGCGAGTCAAGTATCCTCACTTGTTTCAGTCTTCAGGTACACACTTGTTTTAAATTCGGAGACCGAATTTCCTAAGGTGGGGAGAATGTAATGACCCATATTAATAATTAATAATGTGCAAGTATTTACAAGGAATAAATGAATTGAAAAGAAAAGGTGGGCTAAAGCCCATTTGGCAAAAAAAATAATATTAAGAGAACAATTGCAAATGGATTAGCCCATTACACGTAAGAAAGGGTACTGTTGTTTTATATATGTTGAAAACCACTAAGTGGTTGTAGCAACAACAATTGAATAGCAAAGAAAAAAAAACGTGAGATTAGGGATCTCTGTCCACTGAAGGAGCACGAAGAAGGTGAACTGAGGGTACGATAAATAACCAAAGGGAGAAGTAGAAGAGAAGTGTAAATTTCTTAACTTAATTTATAGATTTGATTCGTATAATTCATGGCTATGAATCTGATTAAGAGTTTAAGATTTGGGGGATAAAGAGATGGATGAAATTGTTAAATTTCTCATGAATTGACTAAGTAAATTAAAGGGTTGGATTGTGATATTTGTATTTCAGCACATGAAGAAACAATAGACTGGACATGAAGGTTGGCAGTTTGTTTTAGGCTCAAATTAGATATTTTGGGGTATAGAATTGGATGAATAAATGTTACGATAGGTCAAAATTGATAGATATTGGACTAACTAGGATTCTCAGAGTAAGAGCAAATTTAGTCCGATGGAATAAGAGGCAAAAAGTGAAGTTCAGAGGGTTGGGTGTTTTATATTTATCATGAATTAGCTGGAATGAGGAAATTAATAAATGATTGATGTGATATGATTTTAGATTGATCAAAGGAATTCATACGGATTACTTGAGGTGACAAGATTGATATTTCGACAAGTTTACAGTGAGTAGTAATCTTACCATAATTTGTGTTTCTTAACTTGCATAGTTTATACATGATTTTGATGAAAACAAGAGTTATCGAATGCTTTGAAATTGCACGTGGGGAAAGTCTTTTACTTGATATGATACTAAAATGGTTATTTGAGATGTTCTCACTGTTATAAGACATATTTACCATTACTTGATATTTGATTATTTCTAGTGTGAAGGTTCTTCACTTACGTGAGAAATAAGTATTTTGACATGTGTTTTGTTCTAGTTTATACGCGATATGATTTGATACGAACTTAAATGCCCCAAACTATTTTGAAAATGCTTTCACATGAGCACCTAACGTTTAAAAATAAAGTATAAATGGGAGTAGACCTTGATTTGTATCCTGTAGCTAACGGTGGGTTCATTAGACCTGGTGCACCTTGTATTTACAGAGTACTGATATAGCCCTCGCTAGTGGGAAGGTTGAACTAGCATACTGTTACTGATTTTCCCTTGAGTAGGGACCTATTGATAAGATAATTGACTCCTTTATGAGGGTTTCACTGTTATTGGCTATTTCTTGAAGTAGAATGCCACACTGATTACATGATTCATTCTTGGAAACCTCCCAAATGATAAAACTTGATATGATAGTATTTGTTGGTTATTACTAAATTGTTGAATTGATTTCTTATATGATGGTTATCATTTTTTGAAAAAGCATCATTTCATGATATTTTCTGATTATCATACTAGCATGTTTTATGACTTGTCCCCAGTAAAACGGTTGTGGTTAAGTGATATTACTCACTGAGCTAGCATCTCACTCCTCACTATTTTTTTCAGAGAACACAGGTGATGGTGAGGATTTCTTTAGCTAGAGCATTCGAGTTGGCTTATTCCTTGTGAGCCCCACACTTTTTCGCGAGGGAAGTACATTTACTTATTCATTATGGCTTATTATTTGAACTCTTAGAGTTTCTCCTTAGTCATTTCCTCATTACAATCATGAGTATTCTTTCATTATTGTGAACTTGTGGAGTAATTGACTTCTTCTCACATTTGGAGATGGATTTTAGTATTTCTATGTTACGAATGGGCTGTGGATGATATTGGTGCATTGATTGGTTGATGTTGGTTTGTTGTGTTGTTGATTTGAGACAGGAAAATTTTTGGATAGGCCCAAAAACAGGGAAAACTCTGTCCGATTTTCTGTTCAATTCTGACGAGGCTTGCTTTGGAGTTCTAACCTCCTTAGCGCCGGTCATGATCCTACGTTGGGTCGTGAAAAAGGATCCCTATATACTCTCGACCAAGCAATTTCAAGAATTCAAATTTAAGCCAACATCACACAAGAGTCAGATAAAAGAGCCTAGGTGTCTCAAAGAAGTCATTCACTTTTTCACACCATGTCATAGAATCTAGCACCAACTTGCATCAAGTAATCATGCGTAGCACCTAGCAAGAGTATCTCTATTTATTCCTAATGACAAAAATCTTAAAATTACCCCTAAAAATCAAAAAGGCTAATGCGCTCAAAGGGCTCCCCCTCAAAAAAGAATAGAAAAGAAAAACTAAGGGGTGGGTGAAGTGTGATTCTACTAAGCGGATAAAATACCAAAAACTAAAAATAAATAAAGATAATTTTTTTTTGTAATTTTTTAAAATTTTGTCAAAAACTTACAACTAAATAAAAATATAAATCCTATAGCGCACTTCACCCTAAATAAATCGGAAGATTCCCCACCCGCACTTAAAATCATGCTTTGTTCCCACAGTATAAATCAAATAATAACAGTTAGGAATATTCCCTGAGGCCTCTAGGCCTAGCTAGTAGCATCATATCCATCAAGTAGGTTCAGGGGATCCCACACTTAGTTTTTGCCATGATCCTTAGCTAAAATCTCAGGTACTCAGACTTCCCTTCAACCTGTCGACATTAAACAAAAACAAAACCAAAGGTGATACTAATGAAAAACTAAAAGAAAGCAAAAATAACTACCTTAACATGGGTTGCCTCCAAAGCAGCGCTTGATTTATTGTCGCGGCATAACTCACATCACAACTATCATCCATATTCTCTCATACTTTTCCTCCTTATAAGGGACCATCTTCTCCTTCTTTTCTGACTTCTTGAGTGCTCATAATCAGGATCTGTAGCTTTTCTTATTCACCTTTTCAGGATTCACTTTAAGTGGTTCCAGCTAAAGCTTATTTGTCAATTTGGGCAACTCCATGAGAGAGTTCGAGAAGTCAATGGGAGATTTTATCTCCTCCAATCCATACTCATCCACTTCCATCACTGTTATTATGCATAGATCTCTATAATGTGAGGGTGTGTTGAGTGCTTTGTACACTCTGAAGACCACCTCTTCATCATTCAGTCTCATCTTGAGTGTGCCCTCTCTAACATATATTAAAGCTCCACCAGTAGCCAAGAATTGACGTCTCAATATGATTGGTACCCTGTCATCTGCCTCATAATCAAGAACAATGAAGTCAGCAGGAATAATGAACTTATCAAACTTAATGAGAACATCCTCTATAATTCCTTTAGGGACCACTCTAGTTATGTCCATAACTGAACAGGGCCTTGCTTTCTTAAACCCAATATTTTAAATACAAAAAGGGGAATCAAATTGATGCTTGCCCCTAAATCACTCAAAGCTTAAATAACATTACTTTCAACAATTTTTATGGGAAGGGTGAAACTCCCAAGGTCCTTGAGCTTTTTCGATATCTTGCTCATGACCATAGAACTCCACTCTTCAGTAAGTGTTGTAGTCTCAATATCACCAATCCTTGTTTTATTCGCTACCACATCCTTCAAGTACTTAGCATACTTGGGCATTCTCTGCAAAAAATTTAACAAAGGAAGGTAAATGTAAAGTTGTCTGAATGTGTCAAAGAACTAATTAAAATAAGCATACTCTTTGACTTTCTTAAGCTTTTGAGGGAATGGTGGGGGTGGCCTATTTTAATCTTGCTCAATCTGCTTTTCATTCGGGTACTCAGACTTTCGATTTTTGTCAGCTTATTTGGACTCAACTTTCTTTTCTTTCTGCTTAGGTGTGATCAACTCTGCTTGCACCTTATGATTTTTCTTTAGAGATGTATCTATCAAATCTTTGCCACTCCTCAAGGTGATTGCCATAACTTTCTTAGGATTTTAGTTTGTATCACTAGGCAAACCCTCTTGAGGTCTTGTATTTGGTGCCTGAGCTAACTGACCCATCTGCATCTCCAAATTCTTTTGAGCCAATTGCTAATTTTTGATCTCTTCAACCATTTGTTCTTGGCTGGCCAGAATTTTTTTCAAAGTCTCTTCTATGTTGCTGGCCTGAGTGTTGCTCTGAATACCTTGCTTCAGCTGAAACTACAGAGATTAAACTTGATTGTTGCCCTAAGAGTAGTTGGGCTGACACTGCCAGTTACTATTGTAGTCATTACTATAGTTCTGATTCCCTTTTTGTGCATTGCCTACAAAATTCACCGATTTTAGATTTTCTCCATATAAATCTGTAGAGTGACCACTACTACCACAAATTTCACACCAAGACTTGTCACGCCCCAAATCCCAACGAGGCGTGATTGACACCCGAAGCCGATAAGGCCCTAGAGAACCATTATTTGCTCATGAACATTCGCATGCATCACCTCATATGAATCTTATTACATCTTATGCAACTATACAGAAATCATAGACATGGAAACATATGTCATAGCTATATATGTAAAACATGGCCGTCTGAGCCATCAAGTCAAAATGACATGCACTTTCACATTTATACACCCACATCCGTCTACAAAAGCCTCTAACAAATGCATTGACCAAAATGAACTAAAAGTCGGGATAAGTCCCTGCTTTATACAACATGTCCAAAATCAAAACACATGTACAACAGTGACTCGGAGAAGACCCAAACTAACTGGAGCTCACCAAAGATCTGCAACACTGACAATCTACTGTGGAGGCCTACTAGGACCTGCGCCTGCAGGAAGTAAGGTAAATTCCGCAAAAGGGGTTAGTACGAAGAATGTACTGAGTATGTAAGGCCATATGAAACTTGTAAGATATGAAAATATGTCAAGAACTCAAGTTCAAATGCTTAACCATTATAGGTAAATCACAATGTAGATGAGTCACTATTCTGTACTTTGGAAGCCATGTATATTACATTCATTCTCTCTCTTGCCTTTACTTTACTTTACTTTTACATCACTCATACACTTTCTGGGTCCACATCATGCAGGTGTTCTTTTCACCCCATGGATAACATATAATCGTCATGCAGGTATTCTTTCACCCCATGGATAAGATCATATCGTCATGCGGGTGCACCCCATGGATAAATGGCCATCATTACGCAGGTGTTTGCACCCCATGGATAAACTATCATCATCATGCGGGTATTTGTACCCCATGGATAACACCCATGAACACAATCAATATGCATTACTTTATTCTTACTTCATTTCTTTACTTTTGAGATTGATACCTTTACTTGTGAGAGATTGACACTTTTGCTTATGAGAGATCGATACAATGACTTGTGAGAGATTGATACATTGCTATTACTTTGGCAAATCATAACTTACTTGAAGCTTTGGATCAATAATCAATGAGTGAGAGACATATGAATAACTTGGCAATATAACATTCTTGGAAACATAGCCTTCATGGAAACATAACACTATTGGAATCATTAGACAATAATCCATGAACAAGAGACATGAATATATGCATTATTGGAACATTGGAACACAACCTTGTTGGGCTTTTGGAACATTATTCATGAATATGAGACATGAGATTCACAAATGATCAATGAGTAGGAAATATATGAGAATGACCATTGATAACCGGCTATGGGATACCTTAGCACATTTCGGGATAAGACTAGTGAAATTTCATTGTGAATACTATTTGCCGCAGAAAGATACGGACAAAGTAACCTTACATACCTTATCTTCCCAATGTAAGTACACAATCAAATATGTGAGCGCAATAATTCCGCTCCTTCTTTACATTTCACTCTACATCACAAGTACATAATGGAACCAACATTAACCACCAACTACCTTACAAATCTATACAATAACAATAAGTCACATGTTTGGCTTTAACATGTTATTTCTTTCTCTACAATACCATTCACGGCATGGTCATATCAATAATACCACAACATGCCCAACATTGACCAAAGTATCATAAACCACTAGTATGTCACACCAAGTTT
Organism: Capsicum rhomboideum; assembly: GCA_031232105.1. Lineage (NCBI taxonomy): Eukaryota > Viridiplantae > Streptophyta > Magnoliopsida > Solanales > Solanaceae > Capsicum > Capsicum rhomboideum. Next base: position 132,790,363 of record CP124709.1, read on the forward strand.
ATACTTTCGACTCTCCACCATCACAATATCATAATTATACCATCAATTACTTTACAAATGCATATAATATCAATGAGTTACATGTTTGCTTTTAAACATGTCATTTCCCCTTGACAAAACCATTGATGACATTATTATTCCAAAAGTCCCCCAATATTCCATACATTGAACAATACATGAGAATCAATTCATTTCACCACAACACTTCTCCTTGACACTTTCTTATCCATATCACATCACAAATAATCCATCAAATTACCTTAATACACCTCATAGCACATATCGACCAAAATCCCACAATTTACACTTTTAGAAAAATAACAAGTTAAATAACAAAATCACACCGTACATGTTCATATTTTATCCATACCATGCTCTTTCATTAAGACATCAAGTCTCTTTTCAAATTCAAATCACAAAGATGGCACATCTTTGACCAAAAGCACAAATACATGATTCACCACCTTACCAACATAACTATCATGATATACATAATATCCCATGCATATAATATGTTAATCCATGAGAATAAATACGTACCAAGGCTTGGAAGATGATGGTCTTGTCCAAAGAGGCTTAGGGTTTGGGTTTGAGAGTTAAGAGAAAATATCTCTTGTTTTTGGGTTCTTGGAAAAACCTAGAAATACATGTGTGTTTGAATGAATAAATTCTGATTTTTGGTGCCTTTTATAGGCCCTTGAAGTCATCCTTATCCATTTGGGATCAATAATTGAGTAGTTATGGCAAGAATGGGTCATTTGACCCATTTGGGCCAAGTCTTTTATTCCATTTTTGGGCCTAAATTTGGGCCCAATAACACATATCCATTTAAACCATCAACTTTCATGTATAATTCACCATATATCTCATGTTTAAATAATTCCATAATGTCACGACAATATTCTCTTATAAGATTCTCATTCGTCGTCTCGATTGCAAAAATAGGAATTCTAGTCGTCCATGGCTTCATTGAACATTTTGGATACTTATTTATATTTCATGATTTGATAATTTAGGAGTATGTAGGAGTGTATTGAAGTATTTGAAGATTTAAAAACACTCAAAGAACTCCAAAGAACCAAAAGAAACCATCTAAGAATCGTCGTAGAATTGCGTTACAAAACGGGCCCGGGAAGGCAAAATATTTGTGCCTTGCGCCATTGCTGCAAAGCAAGGCAGTGGCGCAAGTTTTACTTGCCCTATGAATCAGGGGATTGTGCCACACCCCCTGAAACAGGGTAGTGGCGCAAGTTTCAGCACCTTGCTGAATTTTTCGGCCACTTTCTCAATACTTGCATATCGTCCAATACCTTATCAAAGCACTACAAAATACTTACTTAGTGATCTTAATCATCAAGTAAACATAACTCCAAGTCACCAAATGAGGTTAGAATGTGTACGAGGTTTTACACAAATTCTCCACGAAATCACAAAACCCTTCCTATGAAAGTCTAATTGTATGTACGTAGCCAAATTTCAATTTTCTCGTCATTAGCATTACCAAATACATACTTATATCTCTCGACACCTAAGACAACATTATTCATCATCATCAAGTAGGGTTGGGAAGGTACGGGGTGTTACATTCTTCCTCCCCTTAGGAACATTCGTCCTCGAATGTTAGTAACATCGTCTCATGTACATCCCATGCATCTCTATATTCACATATATATACATATACACATACTACTTCCCGATACTTTCTTGTTATTGCTCCAATTCCGCACTTTGAATTTTCTCTTTCGTTTGAAACCATTACGGGTACTCCAACTTTATCATTTCTTTGGCCCTCCACGTGCTTTCTTCTATTTGTCAATTCCTATAACGTACCTTTCCTAATATTTTCACTTTTCCCCCTTAGCATAGCAATATATATCTCTTAATAAGTAAGACTCTCCATAATTTGCACATTTTCAATAAAAGCAATGGATCTCGGCATATGACTTGTATTAGCTTATAGCTACTATTGTACCACCTTAATATTCTCTATAGCCTAGTGAACAAAATTTAACCCCCCAAGCAAGGTGGTTTCATTTGCTTTAAACTTTTGTCCATATAAACCTTTGTAAGGTACCATTTTTGGATACTTGAATAATAGATACTATTGTAAGCACATCTAATAAGGGGTAGATAATCATACAATGTGTAAGCTAGTCACATATTTCAAGTGTCTGGATGATACGTTCTGCTTGTCCACCTGTTTAAGGATGAAAAACTGTACCCAAATTCACTTGTATACGCATTCTCAATGTTCCATTTCTCTTATGTGCAAATAACACTGGTGCACCCTACAGGAACATACTAAGTCTTGCTAGCTGACATGTGTATACTTTGGACATCGCTTTCCTTACCTCAGGATAGGAAACAAATTTACCTTTCCACTCAAGGACGGTCTTTTGTGGAAGAAAAGGGAAATATACTTTCTTAGCTTGGCAATCTTTGTGACATAACAAGAAGCCAACCACTTCATGCTCATTACAGCATTAAAACTCGTTCAATTCCACCTCTATAAGATCAACCATCGTAACATGATCAAAAATATCTACCATACCATTATGATAGGTTCTCTTAACTATACTATAGTCACCGACAGGTGGAGATATTTCCATTGATTTAACTAATAACTCCAGTGCCCACTATATTCGAATTATAGTAGCCGATGGAATAACATACGATAGCGTAGAGCTCCAATCAGTCAATACATATACATCATGTAACCTAAATACCTGTAACGTCATCGGGAGGTGTTCCCTCATTCTGCCGGTCCATCAAAGCATAAGTGCAATTCTGGACCCCACTAGTACTGGCTTCTCCCCCGACACCTCTGCCACAACCAACAGACTGCACACCTTGGTCTAAAGAAGGAACCGATGCTGATGATACCACAGTGGACCCCGTAGGTCATACCATACTACCCAAGCCTCGTCGTGGGTAGTCTCTCATTATGTGACTTAGCATACCACACCAATAACAAGCATTCGTCCCCCTCCGATATTCACCTTCATGAAATCGTCTGCAAAACTGGCATAATGGGCGAGAAGACCCTGCTGTCTGTGAATCTGGTATCCTACCACTCCGACCAATATGACTGTCCCTGAATCCTCAAGAGTGATATGGATCACCTGTTGTTGAAGAAGAGAATGAGGGTCTAGGCGGTAACATTTGAGATCCAGATCCTCCTGGGGACACTATAGACTGCCCCATGGATCTTGCCCTTTTTACTGTCCCTTCCTCATCTTTCTGTATCCTCTTTCTTTGCCTTTGGTCTTCCATTTTTTGTGCGCAGGCCTGAATTCTCTCTATATCCATATCTCGATTTAAGGCAGCGATAGTACAGTCCCGTACCAAATAAGGCTCCAATCTGTCCACATATCTATGCACTCTATCTTCCATCGTGGCCACCACATTTGGAGCATATCGTGTCAAGGAATTGAACTGCAAACTGTATTCTCTAACACTCATATTTTCTTGACATAAATTTAAAAACTGATCAGCACGAGCCTCACGGATCTCATAGGGAAGATAGTTATCCAGAAATGCTGCTCTAAATTCTTCCCACGTAGGTGGGTTTGCACCAATACCTCGAGCTTTGTTCCAGTCCTCATACCACAATATGGCCTCACCCTTCAATCTATAAGCTGCTAATTCAACTGTTTTTACACCTGTTACGTGCATCACCTCTAGTGCTCTTTGAACTTGGTCCACAAAATCCCGTGGATCCGCTTTCAGGTCTGACCCAGTAAATATAGGAGGGTCCAATTTTAGAAAGTCCTGCGTACGCCGACTAGCTGCCCTAGCCGCGTCATCTTCATTTACCATTGGACCAGTTCGTCCTTGTGCTTGTGCAGCTACTAACTGAGTCAACATAAGTACTACATTTCGTAAATCCTGATCAGTGGTATTCATAGGTGGTTCCGTAGGTACTTTTCTACCTCTTGGCTCTTCTGGAGCTAGAAAAGTAGAGGAAAACTGCGATGCAATCTCGGCGTCAGCTCCACCTTGACTAGCTTGGTCAGGTGGTAATCTACTCATTCCTTCTTCAGCAGGCACATCCACCTGCTTCCCTTTACCTCTACCTCCTCTCGTGTTCGGCATTATTACTATATCACAGAGAAACATTTACCATGGTCAGACACAATTCAACTTATAACACACTGGTTCTATTGCACGATCTGAAAGTGAAGACAAGAAACAACATCCTAAATGTCCCGTAGCCTCCTACTTATAAATGTGGTGCACAACACATCGATAAGTAAGACTCTACTCAGACACGGCTTTGTAGACACCCTTAGACCGACCTGCTCTGATACCACTTTAATCACGCCCCGAATCCCAACGAGGCATGATTGGCACCCGAAGCCGATAAGGCCCAAGAGAACCAATCTTTGCTCATGAACATTCGCATGCATCACCTCATATGAATCTTATTACATCTTATGCAACTATACAGAAATCATAGACATGGAAACATATGTCATACCTATATATGTAAAACATGGCCGTCTGAGCCATCAAGTCAAAACGACATGCACTTTCACATTTATACACCCACATCCGTCTACAAAATCCTCTAACAAATGCATTGACCAAAATGAACTAAAAGTCGGGACAAGTCCCCGCTTTATACAACATGTCCAAAATCAAAACACATGTACAACAGTGACTCGGAGAAGACCCAAACTAACTGGAGCTCACCAAGGACCTGCAACACTGACAATCTACTGTGGAGGCCTACTAGGACCTGCGCCTGCAGCAAGTAAGGTAAATTCCCCAAAAGGGGTCAGTACGAAGAATGTACTGAGTATGTGAGGCCATATGAAACTTGTAAGATATGAAAATATGTCAAGAACTCAAGTTCAAATGCATAACCATTATAGGTAAATCACAATGTAGATGAGTCACTATTCTGTACTTTGGAAGCCATGTATATTACATTCATTCTTTCTCTTGCCTTTACTTTACTTTACTTTTACATCACTCATACACTTTCTGGGCCCACATCATGCAGGTGTTCTTTTCACCCCATGGATAACATATCATCGTCATGTAGGTATTCTTTCACCCCATAGATAAGATCATATCGTCATGCGGGTGCACCCCATGGATAAATGGCCATCATTACGCGAGTGTTTGCACCCCATAGATAAACTATCATCATCATGCGGGTATTTGTACCCCATGGATAACACCCATGAACACAATCAATATGCATTACTTTATTCATACTTCATTTCTTTACTTTTGAGATTGATACCTTTACTTGTGAGAGATTGACACTTTGCTTATGAGAGATCGATACAATGACTTGTGAGAGATTGATACATTGCTATTACTTTGGCAAATCATAACTTACTTGAAGCTTTGGATCAATAATCAATGAGTGAGAGACATATGAATAACTTGGCAATATAACATTCTTGGAAACATAGCCTTCATGGAAACATAACACTATTGGAATCATTAGACAATAATCCATGAACAAGAGACATGAATATATGCATTATTGGAACATTGGAACACAACCTTGTTGGGCTTTTGGAACATTATTCATGAATATGAGACATGAGATTCACAAATGATCAATGAGTAGGAAATATATGAGAATGACCATTGATAACCGGCTATGGGATACCTTAGCACATTTCGGGATAAGACTAGTGAAATTTCATTGTGAATACTATTTGCCGCAGAAAGATACGGACAAAGTAACCTTACATACCTTATCTTCCCAATGTAAGTACACAATCAAATATGTGAGCGTAACAATTCCGCTCCTTCTTTACATTTCACTCTACATCACAAGTACATAATGGAACCAACATTAACCACCAACTACCTTACAAATCTATACAATAACAATAAGTCACATGTTTGGCTTTAACATGTTATTTCTTTCTCTACAATACCATTCACGGCATGGTCATATCAATAATACCACAACATGCCCAACATTGACCAAAGTATCATAAACCACTAGTATGTCACACCAAGTTCATACTTTCGACTCTCCACCATCACAATATCATAATTATACCATCAATTACTTTACAAATGCATATAATATCAATGAGTTACATGTTTGCTTTTAAACATGTCATTTCCCCTTGACAAAACCATTGATGACATTATTATTCCAAAAATCCCCCAATATTCCATACATTGAACAATACATGAGAGTCAATTCATTTCACCACAACACTTCTCCTTGACACTTTCTTATCCATATCACATCACAAATAATCCATCAAATTACCTTAATACACCTCATAGCACATATCGGCCAAAATTCCACAATTTACACTTTTAGAAAAATAACAAGTTAAATAACAAAATCACACCGTACATGTTCATATTTTATCCATACCATGCTCTTTCATTAAGACATCAAGTCTCTTTTCAAATTCAAATCACAAAGATGGCACATCTTTGACCAAAAGCACAAATACATGATTCACCACCTTACCAACATAACTATCATGATATACATAATCTACCATGCATATAATTTGTTAATCCATGAGAATAAATACTTACCAAGGCTTGGAAGATGATGGTCTTGTCCAAAGAGGATTAGGGTTTGGGTTTGAGAGTTAAGAGAAAATATCTCTTGTTTTTGGGTTCTTGGAAAAACATAGAAATACATGTGTGTTTGAATGAATAAATTCTGATTTTTGGTGCCTTTTATAGGACCTTGAAGTCATCCTTATCCATTTGGGAGCAATAATTGAGTAGTTATGGGAAGAATGGGTCATTTGACCCATTTGGGCCAAGTCTTTTATTCCATTTTTGGGCCTAAATTTGGGCCCAATAACACATCCATTTAAACCATCAACTTTCATGTATAATTCACCATATATCTCATGTTTAAATAATTCCATAATGTCACGACAATATTCTCTTATGAGATTCTCATTCGTCGTCTCGATTGCAAAAATAGGAATTCTAGTCGTCCATGGCTTCATTGAACATTTTGGATACTTATTTATATTTCATGATTTGATAATTTAGGAGTATGTAGGAGTGTATTGAAGTATTTGAAGATTTAACAACACTCAAATAACTCCAAAGAACCAAAAGAAACCATCTAAGAATCGTCGTAGAATTGCGTTACAAAACGGGCCCGGGAAGGCAAACACCACTGCTGCAAACCAAGGCATTGGCGCAAGTTTTCCTTTCCCTATGAATCAGGGGCTTGCGCCATACCCCCTAAAACAGGGTAGTGGTGCAAGTTTCAGCACCTTGATGAATTTTTCGGCCACTTCCTCAATACTTGTATATCGTCCAATACCTTATCAAAGCACTACAAAATACTTACTTAGCGATCTTAATCATCAAGTAAACATGACTCCAAGTCACCAAATGAGGTTAGAATGTGTACGGGGTTTTACACAAATGCTCCACAAAATCACAAAACCCTTTCTATGAAAGTCTAATTGCATGTACGTAGCCAAATTTCAATTTTCTCGTCTTAGCATTACCAAATACATACTTATATCTCTCGACACCTAAGCCAACATTATTCATCATCATCAAGTAGGTTTGGGAAGGTACGGGGTGTTACAAGACTGTGCTTGTTGGACTGCATTAACCTGGGCCTAAGGTTGAGCCACACTCAATTTGTTGAATTGAGTCATTATCTAGTTCTGAAAAGAGGCCAATTGTGCATCCAATGCTATGATACTATCTAACTCAATCGTACCTGCATGCTTCTTCACTATACTTCTGGATGCATCACCCTTCCACTCTAGATTACCCTGTTCAATACGATTGAGGGGAGTAAATAACTCATCATAGGTTTTCTCTAAAGCCTAACCACCTGCTGCTAAATCTAGCAAAATCTTTGTGTTATGGTCAAGACTCTCAACAAAAGTATGATCTAATACCTCATTTGTCTGTTGGTGATGCGGACAATCTCTGATAAGATACTTGAATTCTCCCATGCATGATAGAGATTTTTGTATGGATTCTGCTTGAAACTTAAGATCTCACTCCTCAACCTTGCAATCTTGACCGATGGAAAGAATTTAGTGAGGAACTTCTTTTCCAAGTCGTCCCAAGTTGTGATTGAATTTGAAGGTTATGACTTCAACCATTTCTTCACCTCTCCTAAAAGTGAGAATGGGAAAAGAGTGACCCTCACATAATTTGTAGAGGCTCCTACAGGAATCAATGTGTCACTGATCTCTAGAAAGTTCTAAAGATGAACCTGTGGATCCTCATATGGTAAGCCTTTGAAATGCCCGCTTGTGTGCAATAATTGTACCATTGTAACACCCCTTATCTTCCTAACCCTACTTGATGACATTAAATAATGTTTACGTAGGTGTCGAGACCTATAAGTATGTATTTGGTAGTGTTAATGACGAGAAAAATTAAAATTTGGCCTCGTACATGTGCTTAGCCTTTCATAGGAGGTGTTTTGTGATTTTCATGGAGAAGTTGTGGGGTTTAAAACGAGGCTAATAGGACCTCTAAACAAAGTATATTAAGGTTAAGAAGTAAGTTAAAGGATGGGACTTGAAGTATCTAACCAAACCCGCGAGGAAGAGTCGAAAAACAAAATTTTTGGAAAATTTAAGTGAGGGGCGCATTGGGGAGAGTGACACGCCGCTCTGGGCTAAAATTTTTAGTCCAGAGGCAGCAAGTTGGGCGTGCCACGCTAGTTTTTCCACTTTTTCGAAAGTTGGAAATTTCTAAGTCCCAAGGGTATCCGGGGTCGTACCGAGCCGATTTTTGCCTCGTTTCTTCTAAAACCATGAGAATATACATGAAATGAGTAAATTATTATATTGGTGTGATAAAATTACTCGAGAACGAAGTTGGCAGCAAAATGACGATTTTACCCTTTTGGTCAAAATAGGCCATACGTGGCTAGAATCGCTTGTTTTTGGAAGTGAGGCTAAGAGTATGAATGGAATGAGTTGGAATATTACCGTAACGCGTATGGAATGAATTAAACACGATAAATTATTGATTTTATTGGGTTAAGATAATTGGGCCCAAAAAGGACCCAAAAATGAAAAGAAGACATGGCCCAAAATGGGTCAAATGACCCATTCTTTCAAAGAGCTTCTAGAAACAACAATCAATGATAAAGAAGTGGCTAAGGATGGACTTGAGGGACTATATAAAGGGAATAAAATCTGATTTTTTTTTGAGTACAAAGTCTCATGCCTTTAGACAAATATCCAAGACATTTTCTCTCAAACCCTAAAAGCTCAAAGACAACTTTTGGAGCAAGATCATCCTATTCCAAGCCTTGGTAAGTATTTATTCTCATGTATTAACATATTATATGCATGTAAGAGTATGTAAATATGTCCTTTGGGGCGCATCCGTGTGAATATGGAAAACAAAAGTGAAATGGTGCTTGAGAACGTATACTTACTCTTGGCAACTGCACAAAGTAATGATCGAGAAAACAAAAATAATATATATATTCCCTCCTACAAATTGATGATTTGTTTGAACAGTTACAGAGTGCCAAGTATGTTGTCCATTTTTATCAAAAGGATTGTATCCAATTTTTCTTCCACCAACTTCCCTGAAACAAGAATGACTTGAGACCGGGTTATCACCAAAGTCAGAGTTAGAAACAAAGATATACCCAAGGTAGTCTTCCAAACTTGGTATGACTATTATGAATTCTTAGTTGTGTTATTGGGACTAACAAATGTACCAACTTTTGTTATGGATTGGATGAATAGGGAGTTAAACCTATTCTTGGATGTATTTGTGACCATGTTCAGGGATAATATTCTGGTTTATTCGAGACCACAATAGTACCACGCTAATCATGTGCAGCAAGTGTTATAGAAGGTTTCTAAATGTGAATTTTGGTTATATCCACAGCGTTCTTGGGTTACATTGTATAGGATGAAGGAATATAGGTTGGTACGCAACAGATTGAAATGGTGAAAAAAAAAAGGGGGGAGAGTTTACACACAAGACAATTAAGTTTCAGTAGGACGATGCATGTGAGCAAAGTTTCCAAGAGCTGAAAGATAAATTAATTCCTACACCAGTTTTAGTATTTCTCGAAGGCACAAAAGTTATGCAATTATATTGTGATGCTCCCGGGGTTGACCTCGGATATGGGGTTAATGCAGTATGATCAGATAACAGTATATGCCTCACGACAGTGCAGCCATATAAGAGAGATTATCTCACACATGCTTTTGAGATAACAAGTTGTGGTAGTTATTTGAAAGATACGACACCACTACTTAGGGTTCATATTGATATATAAATATCGATCATAAGAGTTTGCATATGTCTTAAAGTAGAGGGACTTAAATCTAATGTAGGGAAGATGACTCAAATTAGTAAGAGATTAAGATAAGATACTGAGATCACATTCGGGAAGAGCAAATACGGTGGTTGATGCGTTGAGCCGCAAAGCACTAGGAAGTGCTAATGGTCGGTTCATGGGGACACAAGGTATGGTTGAGGATCTACATATTACATATTGATTAAATAGGTTGGTAATGCATTTAATGGAAACTCCAGATCAAAGGGTTATAGCGCGAAATGAGATAACGTCTTCATTCGTAGAGGTGAAGGAAGAGCAACATGCGAATCCTATTTTGAGTATGACAAAAAGAACGTATCACATAGTTCGATGAGATTTGACCTTGTGTATGAGAGATTATTCAATATCAAGGTAGATCAGGTATATCAAATATAGTTAGACCAAGGAAATGAATTATAACCGAAGCACCTCATTCACGGTATTCTATTTTATTCGGGAGAAACCAAAATGTACCATGGTTTGGTAAGAAGGCATTGGTGATGCAATATAAAGAAGAAGGACATTATAGAATTTGTAACTCCTTGACCAAATTGTCAATAAGTAATAGCAGAGCATCAGAAACCTGGAGGTATTATATGCCATGTATACATTTTACAGTTTAAAATAAGACATGGTTAACATGGATTTTATCGCAAGTTTGCCTCATACACAGAAGGGTTGTCTCATACACTTTAGGAAGTTGATTCCACATGAGAGATAGCTGACAGGTGTACCTACATATGCACATGTTGTCTTGTAAAACCACTTACAAGGCTGAAGAATATGCGAAATTGTTTATTACAGAGGAAGTACAACTATATGGAGTTCTGAACTCTAGTACACTAGGCAAGGGAGCTCCATTTACTACACATTTTTGGAAGTTTCTCTTCAGAAAAGGTTAGGCACATAAGTGAGTTTGAGTATAGCTTTTCACCCTCAGAACGAACGGAACAAATAGAGTATACTATCCAAACACTTGAAGGTGTACGACGAACCTGTACGAAAGACTTAAAAGGTAGTTGGGATGATCATCTACCCTTATTGAATGTGCTTATCATGATAGCTAATGGTTAAGTATCAAAATGGTATCTTATGAAGGTTGATGTAAAAGGAAGTTTAAATCATCTATTGGGTGATTTACACCGAGTGGAACTGCTTTATTTAGGGCTAGATTTTGTTCACTACGCTATGGAGAAGGGTAAGATGGTAAGACAGTAGTTACAAGCTAAAACAAGTCACATGCTGAGATTCAATATTTTTATTAAATGTCCAAGATATGCGGTATGTCACTTATGAAAGAATATATCTTTCCATTCTATATGGATAAGTGGGAAGATGAAAAGAAAAGAGTAATAGCTTTGGTAAAGGTACAGTGGAGAAACCGAATCACGTAGGGAGCCAAAGAAATAATGAAGTCAGAGTACCCATGACTACTTCAAACGGGGAAGAACGCTCAAGGTATGGAGTGGGACAATAACAAGGAAGTATCCATAAGTATTATGTGCATATATGTTAAAATAGAGATGCATGGGATGTACATGAGATGATGTTACTAACATTCGAGGATGAATGTTTCTAAGGGGGGGAAGAATGTAACACCCCGTATCTTCCTAACCCTACTTGAAGACATTAAATAATGTTTACATAGGTGTCGCGACCTATAAGTATGTATTTGGTAGTGTTAATGATGAGAAAAATTGAAATTTGGCCTCGTACATGTGCTTAGCCTTTCATAGGAGGTGTTTTGTGATTTTTGTGGAGAAGTTGTGGGGTTCAAAACTAGGCTAAGAGGACCTCTAAACAAAGTAGATTAAGGTTAGGAAGTAAGTTAAAGGATGGGACTTGAAGTATCTAACCAAACCCGCGAGGAAGAGTCGAAAAACAAAATTTTTGGAAAATTTAAGTGAGGGGTGCATTGGGGAGCATGCCACGCTGCTATGGGATAAAATTTTTAGTCCAGAGGCAGCAAAATGGGCGCGCCACGCTGGTTTTTCCACTTTTTCGAAAGTTGGAAATTTCTAAGTCCCAAGGGTATCCGGGGTCGTACCGAGCTGATTTTTGCCTCGTTTCTTCTACAACCATGAGCATATACATTAAATGAGTAAAGTATTATATTGGTGTGATAAAACTACTCGAGAACGAAGTTGGCAGCAAAATGACAATTTTACCCTTTTGGTCAAAATAGGCCATACGTGGCTAGAATCGCTTGTTTTTGGAAGTGAGGCTAAGAGTATGAATGGAATGAGTTGGAATATTACCGTAACGCGTATGGAATGAATTAAACACGATAAATTATTGATTTTATTGGGTTAAGATAATTGGGCCCAAAAAGGACCCAAAAATGAAAAGAAGACATGGCCCAAAATGGGTCAAATGACCCATTCTTTCAAAGAGCTTCTAGAAACAACAATCAATGATAAAGAAGTGGCTAAGGATGGACTTGAGGGACTATATAAAGGGAATAAAATCTGATTTTTTTTTGAGTACAAAGTCTCATGCCTTTAGACAAATATCCAAGACATTTTCTCTCAAACCCTAAAAGCTCAAAGACAACTTTTGGAGCAAGATCATCCTATTCCAAGCCTTGGTAAGTATTTATTCTCATGTATTAACATATTATATGCATGTAATAGTATGTAAATCATGTTGGTTGCTCTTGGAAATATTGGACATGGTACTTTGGGTTTTTGTATAAGATTTGCGATCCATGAGATTCAAGCTTGAATTAGGACTTGTGCCTTTGATGAAAGAGCATGGTATGGATAAAATATGAACATGTATGGTGTTATTTTGTTATGAAACTTGTTATTTTTCTAAAAGTGTAATTTGTGGGATTTTGGCCGATATGTGCTATGAGGTTTATTAAGGTGAATTGATGGACTATTTGTGATGTGGTGAGTATAAGAGAGTGTAAAGGAGAAGTGTTGTGGTGAAATGTATTGATTATCATGTATTGTTCAATGTTGGGAATATCGTGGAATTTTTGGAATAATAATTTCTTCAATGGTGTTGTCAAAGGGAAATGACATGTTTAAAGGCAAACATGTAACTCATTGACGTTATATGCATTTGTAAAGTAGTCGATGGTTAATGTAAATCCCGTTATGTATTTGTGTTGTAGAATGACACATAAAGAAGGAGCGGGATTATTGCATACGCATCTAGGATTTGTGTATTCGTATTGAGAATACCAGGTATGTAAGGCTACTCGTCTGTATCTTTCTACGGAAAATAGTATTCACATTGACATTACATTCGTACCATCCCGAAATGTGCTAAGGTATTCTATATCCGGTTAGCAATGGTTATTAGCAAATATTTCCTACTCATTGATCAACTAAGAATTGTATGTCTCATATTCGTTGGTCAATGTTCCGAAAGCCCAAAACGGTTATGTTCCAAAGTGCCTATAGTGGTTATACACATACCTCTTGTTCATTGACTTGTGTCTAATGGTTTCAATAACGTTATGTATTGTTAAGTCACATATTCTTCATTCATGAATCATGGTTGTTCATAAGTTTCATAATTATGGACATGCTTCAAAAATCCCAATAATGTTGTGTAAGCTTCCAATAATGTTGTGGCTATGTATATATACATTAATTTCTCATAACTATGAAAAGGGTATAAGTTCAATATGGAAAGATCCCAATATTATGCTATGTCATTTCTAACCCACAAAAGGTGGAGGCCCGATATTATATACTATCTTGATCATCAATATATCAATCTCTCATAAGTGGATGACTCAATCTCTCAAAAGTAAGAAATAAAGTAATTCATATCTATTGGTGGTCAATGATCAAGTATGGGTGGTAGCTTTGGGGGCAAAAAGCCTAGCTCAAGCCAATCCCGAGATTATTGGATCAGAGGGCAGTCCTAGAGGCATAAGCCTAGCTCGGACCAATCCTGACATGGGGCAGCTCTAGGGGTAATAACCTAGCTCGAGCCAAACCTGATATGTTGGTATGGGTGGCAGCTCTAGAGGTATAAGCCTAGCTCGAGCCGATCCCAATGTATGTTGATTTATGGGTGGCAGCTCTAGAGGCAAAGTCCTAGCTCGAGCCGATTCCAACATAACGCTATGTTATGTTAAGACCCACTGATCAGTTGGGGCCCGGGTACGTTATGATATGAGCAATGAGGATAACCATAAACATAAGAACTTAATTTATGTAAGCTACATGGTTCCACATATGCAAACCGATGGGTTATTCGTATTGATTATCCTCTTACATTTTGATTCTATTGATGTATTCATGACAGTTTCATATGGCCTTACATACTCAGTACATTATCCGTACTGACCCCTCCTGGGGGCTTACCTTACTTGCTGTAGGTGCAGGTACTAGTAGACCTCCACTGTAGGTTGCAGATCTTTTGCAGACTTTTGGTGAGCTCCAGTTCGTTCGGGGCTTTCTGAGTTGCTATGTACATGTATTTTGGTATTGTCTATGAGTATAGATCGGGGTGTTGTCCCGACTCTAGGTTTGTCATAGTTATGTATCTGTAGAGGCTTTGTAGACTTATGTGGGAATAGAATGTAAGATATGTATACTCATTTTGGTTTGATGGCCCTAACGGCCAAGTCTCTTATATACATAATGTTCCATGATTTCCGCACTTTGCATCTTATGTCTTTGCGAGTTGGTGATGATTCTTACGGTATGCATACGATTAGGCATAAGCAAAGATTGGTTCTCTCGGGCCATATCAGCTTCGGGTGCCAGTCCGACCCAAATGGGATTTTGGGTCGTGACAATCATGTTATGTTTACGCTTAAATCTACCTCCTACTTCCGGTCTGTAGATACTGTAGGTCTCATTGGTTGCGAGTGGGATTACCACTTCATGTACTGCCCTATGAGCTGGTTGTTCATCACCCATTGCTGCAGGAATGGTCTCTCCTTTTTGAACTTATGAGATTGGATAAAGAAGTACTGCTTCTCTCCTCAATAGTTGAAAGCATAGCTGAGGTTCGGGATGTGGTTCCACCAGTTCCCTCTCTCTTACCAGCTTTCTTAAGATTCACCCATGTGCCTATAAATTCAGTAGCTAAGACCAAGTTGTTAACACTTATCAAACAGAGTAGTAAAACTGAAAATTAGAAGGTTGCTAATTTTTCAAGTCCCTGGCAACAGCGCCAAAAACATGTTGCGTCCAACCGCACACACAAGTGTAAGTGGTCATGCAAGTAATAAAGTGACTCTTTTGAGCCGAATATCGATCCCACAGGGACGTAGAGTTTAGCAAACAATACAATTCAAGTATTACTATTGAAGTTAAATGAGTGGGATTTGTAACCAATTAAAAGTGTTAGAAATAATAATTCGGAGAATTCCAGGGTCAAGGCATCTTGAACAATCATGTAGAGCTATATAATCTCGTTGGTTAAGTTATCTATCTTTGTTGTTGATTCATGGGGTTAATATCATAATTATGGTCTTCCGAGCCTTTAATCGTCTATTTAAATTAGCCTCACAACTACATCGTTGAGGGGGGATGTGGGAACTAATTCAAACACATTTTTATTTCATCCCGTATTTGATCCAAAAGGGGAAAATTAGGTATATTCCTATCCTAACCGTGAATATTATCTTTAATTCATCTAAAATACAAGAACCCATTCCTTATGTTCCACGTTCTAATCTAATGTTACTCCTTCTGGGCTTACAAAAGAAATATAGATGTATTCTTAAAGCAGCAATCGTGAGTGCAAGAACATAATTCATAGCCTAAATCCTATAAAGAGAGTGTTTATACACTCATAGTCATACAATGAATTCACCATTAATTAATTCATAAGTAAAACTACAAGAAAACCAGAAGTTAAAGGAAGAAAAACCCTAACGTAGGGCCCTTGTTGCCTTGTCCTCTCTCCAAACGTCTATTGATTGGAAGATATCTTGAAAATTTGGATAAGTATTCCTTATATAGTCCTTTAGGTCATCCATAAGCTTTCCCAAACTAAATATATGCATTTACTAACTTGCCCTCAACTAAAACCAAGCAAAAGACAACTTTTAAGAAGTTTTTTTTTAGGGGGGGGGGGAGGGGGTTGCATCATATGGACATCGTATGGCCTAAAGGGATGTGAGGTAGGCCCATAGCACCAGCAAAAAAGTATGACCTATACCTAGGGGGTGAGTTTCAAGGAACCCTCCCATGCTATGGGGGGGGGGCGGCATATGTCTGTCCCCACAAGGGAAGGTTTTGCCCAATCTTCGTTCTCTTCTTCGTATCTACTTGCTCCTTGTTTCCCCACTTCTTGTGGATTGTTTGTGGGATTAATTTATCTTCCATATCTGATACAATGGTCTCCTACAACAACTCATAACAAACATAAGTCCATACAACACAATAGAGCTAATCAAAGTACACTAGAACAAGCATAGCTCAAGCTAGCATCTCTAGTTTTCTCGTCTAAACTCTATTTGATCATTTTGTCTCTCGACTTGTTTCAAATAGACCTTAAACACTCTAAAAATGTAAATTAGCACACAAATACACAAATAAATACTTTATACTTCATTAAGCACATCAAGTTATCCTCAAAATTAAGCTAAACGTGCGTAGATATTCACACTTAGGCGTATATATATGCCTAAGATCAATGGCACAATTCCAAGAGCCTTCAATTGCATATTTTTGATTAAATCATGTCAATAGAAAATTTTCAAGTAACTCAAGATTCGTGGACTTGCGGGGTAAACACTTATCCATGCTGGATCTTTCTCTTGGCATGGAATTAAGAAGGTGATAACTTAAGAAAGCTTACAATTCATTAGCTATTATACAGTAAATGTAGGCCATAGCCATGAGAAAACACAGATGAATTTTGTTACTTTTTGGTCATTTTAGGCATTTGACTTCTTTGTAATCCAGGCTTTAATCATGAATACTTGATCATGAGTGGAATAACAGTATAAGTTATCGCTTCCTCCCAATTATTAATTAATGGTCGTTGCATATTTGTTAATCAATAGGGAAAGATTTGGTAGAAATAGTTCTTCAAGAACCATCTTGTTACTTTTCCTACAAATGGGGAAAATGGATCATTATAGTGCAAACGTTAAAGTGCAGTGTCTTGGTGTTGAATGTTAAGTTTCTAATACATTATGTGGAATAAATGGTTTAGGTTTCAGGAGTGAAAAAAACATAACATCGATAACTTCAGGCATGAGTTGTTCAGGTTAAGGTCGTAGGCAACATTTGGCATTCATATTAATGGCCTTGATCATCAATGCTTAAAGTAACATTATATTGATGGTAGTTACACTTTAGCATTAGACTCCAAATAGTATTAGAGACATTGATCTTCGATTTTTGAAGAAATGCTATATTGAAGGTACCTGTATTCAAGTCCGTTAATAGGCTTATATAAAAGATAACATTCATCCTTGATTATGAAAGAGCAATTTTTAGATTAACGAGAATTCTAGTCAGTTAGACCTAAAGACTTAGTATCAAAATATAAGAGCATCCTAGTGCATGAGCGTTCTCCATTCACATAATGTCCGAGGTAGGGCTATACTTCAAAGGGTTAATATAGGAAGCCTACCCTAATACGAACATCAGTAGATGATTTCATTGCTCAAACTTGTGATCTATAATGACATGGAGACCACCTTACAGTTGCTTCAAGATTCCCCTTCTTATTGTCAAAATGATAAAAAAAGGAAAAGGATTGCGCCTGCTTTTCCAGAAAATATTTTCTCTCATGAAGTCTCAGCCACAAAATAAAGATGTGCTTTGGTTCTGCAATGTTTTGACAAATCAGCTTTTTCCAGGCTACATTTTGCACCTCACCTCGTAGCCTCTTGTAAGCAGTAGCAAGATGAAACTTTCCTTTAACTATCAAGCTGGGAATATCACCAATGCCACCCAGTGTTTCCTCATCTGTATGATCTTCCTGATCATCCAAGTAACTTGCTTGGGTATTTCGATAGTGTAGATGTTCTGTTTCTTGATATAATAAGTATGTACCCAAGTGATCCACAACTTCTCTTTTTGTTGACTTAAAGCCCATAACAGTTTACATATAGCCACTCTCCTCTTGAAGTAGTGTCAACATACAACATAACTAAATCTTTTGTTAGAGAAAATCTCTGATAGAAAACCATACACAATATTTTTCTCTTTTTATCATTTTGACAATAAGAAGGGTAGCTTTGAAGCAATGGAAAAGTTGTCTCTATGTCACTTATAGGTCGCAGGTTTGATCCGTGAAATCATCCATTGATGTTGGCATCAAAATTGGTTTCCTACACTACATCCTTGGAAAATGGCCCTTTCCCGGACCTCGCGTTAATGCAGAATGTTTCATGCATCAGATTGCTTGTATCATTTTGACAGTAAATTTGCAGGTCTGGCTGACTAGACTTCTCGCTAATCTAAGAACTGCTTATTCGTGACCAAGGTAAAATGCTATATTTTATATAAGGCTAACAATGGACTTGAATACAAGTACCATCAATCTAATGTTTATTCAAACACCGATGATCAGTACTATTTGGAGTCTAATGCTAAATCTTAACTACCGTCAGTATAATGTTAATTCAAGCATGACGATCAAGGATGCTAATATGAATACCAAATGTTGCCTTTGAGATTAACCTGAATCACTCATGCATGAAGCCGTCAACCTTATGTTTTCTTCCCTATTGAAATCTAAACCCTCTATACGCCATCTAAATGCATAAGCAGCTTATCATTCACCACTGATACATTGGACTTTAACTTGTGCAATATAATTTTTCCACTTCAAAGAGAAGTACAAAGGTGGTTCTTGAAGAATTATATCTCCCAAATCTTCACGTAGATGAACAATATGCAACAACCATTTAATAATCAAAATGAAACTACAAAATCTAATGATACTCCACTCGTGGTCGAGTATTCATGAGCAAATCTTTGATTACAAAATAATTAAATGCATAAAAAGATCAAGAATTAACAAATTTCAATTGTTTTTTCTCATGAATATAGGTTACACATACTGTATAACACCTAATGAATATAAGCTTTCTCAAGTTGTCACCTTTTTAATTCCATGCAGGCTGATGAGGAAATTGCAAGATCTTTATTTGATTATGGAGTTTGCTGCATCCTAGAGACGGAGCTAGTGGAAGATCTTGATAGGAAAAATCAGCAGACAATCCGATATGGACTTCCATTATAACAGTGAACTATTTAATGGTCAATGGTCCTTGAAGGACTAATAATAGAAAAACTTTTTCATACACTAGCAAAAGTTGACATTCTTATTCTGAATCAAAATGCACTCTCTGATAAGCGATTATAATATCATTCACTTCTGCAATTACTAAAATAATTTAGGCCATAGATATATTCACCCAAGTATTAGCGGTTAATTTAAAAGCTTGCCATGAGCTATAGGTTACGAGGAGATGATTTTTAGTTGAATAATAATCACTATAAAAACCCCATAATCTGTTAAAATCTACCATAAATTTAAAGAAAGTCTTACCAAGTAATTATTCTTTTTCCTTATTAAATCATATATCTATCTATCTCCCCAAATTTAAATGGATTGAATTCAATTTATATATTTATCAACGTATCATTTTAGGCATGTTTCAAATAACCTATCAAAGTTTGGGCCAAATTACTCACAGTAAAACATATCAAAACATTAAAAAGAGTGTCCTTTTTTTTTGGTATGGTCTATTCGATTATATAATGATAATAGATAAATGAAGAGGTATTTATTAGCTTGATTTAATAACTAAAAAAATTATAAAAGAAAATCAAATAAATGTAAGTAAATTTGAATTTAATCAATTAGGTTTTTTGACCCATTATTTTGGTCTTCATGGACATACAATTTCTTTTTTCTCATAATCCACCAAGTGTTTGCCCAAGCAAATATTGGACATGTTGTAATCTGACCCCTAATTGGTTCGATCCATTTTAATCAGTCTAAATAACTCGATTTGTTAATACCCCTTAGGCAAATTTTTTTCTTTTATTCTATGCTCATCTTATCTCACAGAGATAACAACATAGAAGTTTATAATTTAAGAAAAGGCACGAAAAATTAAAAAAAATACTATGTTGACTTGAAAATAGAGAGAGAGAGAAGAGGGAAAGATGCAAAAGGAAAAAGACGATATCATTGCTAAAATAGAAAAAAAATCTATTATAAAGTGTGTGTAATGAGAAATATGTCAGGTAAATCACGCAATAAAATGAATGATGGTTGATAATTTGCAGTTTATTTGGCTAGTAAATAAAGTACAAATCATACTTGAGTTGCAACCTTCTTTGGCCAACAAAGTCTGCTAGTTTATTTCCTTGTCTGAAGTTATGTTGGAATGGCAGATTGCCCAACTTCTTCAACATTAACCTGCACGAGGAAAAAACAAATTTGTAAGGAGGTTGATAATGTTATAATAGTTCAATTAATTTAGTAGGATCAGTCTCCACTTCAATGGGTGAAGTACCTTTTTCATTTGCACCATCTGTGGTCAATTTAAAGAAACCCTCTTGAGGAGGATGCCAAAAGATATAAGTTTCTTTCGTTTCCTTGTTAGAAGGATATTTAGTTGTGTACTAAAATTTGGAAGCTCTCACCAGTATGTGATTAAAGGATAGATAGTGCATAAAAGGATGATCATTCTAAAAGATTTTGTTGCTTCAATGGCATAAACTGAAAGGCGAAAAAAACCTTCCTATGGATATTAGAATTGTAAATGGGGACATCAAGATTATTGATATTTAGGAGACATTGCGTAGGAGTATTGAGAATGTAAAGCATGTTTAAATGGGGACATCAAGATTATTGATATTCAGGAGACATTAATTAGGAGTATTGAGAATGTAATGCACGTTTAAGCCCATTTCAAGCCAAAACTTTTTGGAAATGTGGCGCTCAAAAAGGATATGGGTAATGGTTTCATTAGTGTTGGAACATAGAAGGCGTGATGCATTCGGGGTAATTCCTAGAAGAAAAAGATGAAAATTTGTAGGTAATTTATTATGTGAACATAACCACAAGAAAAAAATATTTTTTGGTGAAGTATTTAGGGAAGAAATCCAATTGAAAGGATAATCTACTATACCATTAGAGTTTCTAGGCCAAATGGCATGAATTGATTTAGTGGTAAACAAACTCTTCGAGTTAGGGGCCAGTAGGGAGTATCCTTTTCATTGTTCGTAAGGCTTATTGTATCAACCTTAGCAGTGATGTTAGTAGGTATAACCACTGATAGTTTGTCCAAGTTTCATTTATTACCACACCATACATCTCTTAGACTGAGGAAACTATCAGAAATAGTTAAAGGGCGATGGATCAAGGATCGTACGGGAGGAGAGTTTGGTACCCATTTAAAGTTCCAAAAATCAAACACATGACCAGATCTAGGTGACCATGCTATGTTTTCAGAACAAAGTTTACCTCCTTTAAGGATATTTTACCAGATGAAGGAGGTAGATGATGCTGATGTTTTAGTACTGTACTTATTGAACAATGCGCTAGGCCAAAGGGCATTTGGTTTACTGAATAATCTCCGAAAAAGGCTTGCAAGTTGAGAAATATTTTTGTATTGGGCTTTAAAAAGGCCCAGACCGCCTTCTTCTTTTGGAGAGGTAACAATATTCCTGTTAACATAATGAATTTTCCTCTTTTGAGAAGTTGAATTCCATAGAAGGTCCCTCTGGATCTTATCAATTTCCTTACAAGTTTTCTTTAGGAGGAGGAAGTATTGTATGGTATGTGTTGGGATCCGCATTAAGAGAGGATTTGAAAAGAGTAAAGCGACCTGATTGGATAAGGAAATTGAGCTTCCAACTGGTGAGTGTGTTTCTAAGGTTATCAATAATGTAGTGGAAGTCCTAGGGTTTGGGGTTCTTATGGAGATTAGGGAAGCTCAAATAGCGACTAAAATTAATAAACTGCTTTATGTTAAGCAGTTTGTTAACAAGGTTAAGGTTAGCAGCAGTACAATTGTTTGATAAAATAGATTTGGACTTATTTGTATTAATTCTTTGACTTGAGAGCCAACAAAATGTAGAAAGTACATGATGTATGTTATTAATAGTTTTGGTGTTAACTCTAGAAATTAAGGTCAAGTCGTCCGCGAAGAAGAGGTGAGAAAGTGAGGGTCCTTTTTTTGAGAGAGGTATAGGGTCCTATTTAAGGAGATCTACGTGGTGATTTATGCATTTGGAAAGTAATTCCATGCAAAGAATAAAAATATATAGCGACATGGGGTCACCTTAACGGATGTCTCTTGAAGGGGAAAATAAATTAGTTTTTGTTCCATTAACTAGGATAGTAATATTGCTAATTCTAATACAAGACATAATAAGATTAGTTATTCTAGTTGGAACTTAAAATAATGCAGTGCACGAAAAATAAAAGACTATTATATACGATCAAACGCCTTTTCAAGGTCAATTTTAAAGAGCATACCAGTTTTAGAATTTCGAAGTTTTAACAATTGTCAAAAAACTTCTCGAACTATAATAGCATTATCATTAGCTCGCCTACCCTTCAAAAAACTATTTTTTTAGGACCAATTATTTTTTCCAAAATGGGCTTGATACAATTAGCAATAATCTGGGTAATAACTTTATAAATAGCATTGCAAAGGCCTATGGGTCTAAAGTTTTTAAGTTTGTTTTCATTTTTAAATTTGGGGAAACTTTGTTTTCATTTTTAAATTTGGGGATTAGAAAGAGAAGAGTATCATTCAAGGGGGTGTAATGTAAGGGTTTCAAAAATGTTAATGACAAAAACGTATAACAGAGTTACCTACAATATCTCAAAATTGTTGGTATAAGCATGGGTGAATTCCAACGGTACCGAGTGCTTTATAAGGTTTGAATGAAAAAATTGTTTGGATAATCTCTTGGGTTTGAAGTGGTATATGTGTAGAGGATAAATCTATCTTATGGAAGCTTGTAGAGAAGTTTTGAATATCCAATAATGTAGAGGACATATGCTCAGTAGAATAGATTTGGTTGAAATAATTGAGCGTATGTTTAATAATGAGTTTGTGATCATTTATCAAATTTCCTTTGTTGTCTTTGAAGAAGGAAATCTTATTTCATCTCCTAATGCTGATAATATTTTGAAGCTTTCGTTGTAAAAAAATAAGTATCAGATCTACACTTTAGTCAAACGGTACTGGATGCCAATTCTAATGGTTCCGTTAGCTCCGGAATATTGATATTGGGCTAGGGGGACCCTTGGTTTAGGCCTCAAGTCTTTCGAACCTGTTTTAGGCTATTGGGTAGATTTTAGTTAAAATGGCTCTTTGGGTGTGGGGAGCACTTTTAATCGAAACGACCTCGAATGGAAATATTTATTGCGCCATTGAGTCTGGAATGACGAATTTGGTCGGTAGCATAGTTCGTTTGTTCTCACGGGATTCCAAACGAGTCCCGAGGGGTTGATCAGAGACTTGGCATCTTGGCCAAGTGTTGATGCCTGCTGTTGCTGGTGCCATCGCCTTAGCGTACCTAGGGTCACCCAGGCGAGCGGGCTACCTTGGCATGGCCAACCCCGAAGCAATGCACTAGCCGGCTACGCATGGCCTCCTTAAGAGCATTGTGTCACCTTGGCTCTGAGGATACCTTGGCATGCCATGGCCCAAGAGAGGTCATGGCTGCCTAGGCGATACCTATTGCTGCCTTGGTGATGACTAGTGTCGCTTAGGCGATAGGGCTGCTTTGTTATAAGTTTATTCCCTACGACATTTAGGGCATTTCCTTCAGAGAGAAAAACCCATTAAAGGACTTGAGAGCTTATTTATTGTAAGGGGTCGATTAGCTAGCGTTGGGGTTGATCTAAAGACAAGTTTGTGATCGTTTCCTTGACTTTATTTTCGTAAGTTTCGCCTAAATTCTAGTTTAATTTTCCGAGTTAGTTCTTAGATTTTGAATATTTTTGGGGTTGATTTGTGGCTCATTTGAGCTCGATTTTCACCCAAACTTTGGGATAAATGCTCTTTAAACTATGAGGGATGCATTGATGATTTTGATTTTGTGATTCTGCAAGTAGGCCCCACATGGGATTTTTAGATTGACTTTTAACCCAAATTATTTATATGTAATATGGTTATCATTATTCTCATTTTAATGAGTAGATTATTATTTTGATAGTATGGCGGTGGTCGAAGGCTTCTCAAAAAGGAAAAGCTCCATAATAGTGGACTTTCTCGAGCTTTCGCCGGCGTCCAGGTAGGCTAGGCATACTTTCCTCACAGATTAAGCTTTATTATGGTATTAGTGTAGTATTATTCTAGTGATAGGTAGGTATTTATGACCCAGTTGTTAGTTTGTTATTTTATGGGTTAAAGATAGCCGATTTGGGGCCTTTTTTGGTAGAATTTGGTTGTCTTCCCTATTAATAGTCATAATGATATTTTTGGACTAGTTTTGGGTTTATATAAGACCTTAGGGTTGAATTGTAAAGCCTTAGTCTAGGTTTGGGTAGATACTTTCCTTAATAGGGATTCTTTGGACTAGTAGCATCCCCCACTGACCCTCCTTTTTTATGTAAAGTGTCTAAATTAGCTCCTGATAGGTTATATAGACCTGCATTTGTCATCTTAGGTGAAATCTTGAATCTCAGGGTGACTTAGGCCATTTATCAAATTCCAACTAGTTTTATTACTAATATTAGAATATGATCGACCTTTAAACATCCTTCTTGGGCTTAGTGGTTAGAAATGCTCCTCTTATGGATTTAACTGTTGGATTTTGGAGTTGAGACTATTTGAACTTAAGGGAAGTTATGGTTTGTATCTTCATTACTTGAAATTTCTCTATTAGTTCCGGTTCAAGTCCGACATTCATGGCATATATGTGGCACCTATTTATGATGATGTTATTACTAGTTCCGGTTCAAGTTCGATATTCATTATCTACATGTGGCACTTATCTATGATGTTACCACTTACTAGTTCTGGTTCAAGTCCGGTATTTCTGGTCCAAAGAAAATTTCAGGTATGCTATCACTTATGGGTACACATAAATTATTATATTTGGTATTTTCTCCTTGTTTGCACCCACCAGGCTTATGGGGGCTTGATTGGGTTATTTCTTTCTTGTTTGTGCCTCCTAGGATTACGGGGTCCCAGTTAGGTTATTAGCTTGCATTTACTTTTGGGTTCCTTTTATTTTTTATATTTATCACTTTCATCTGATTGGAGTATCGTTGCATTTACTTTTGTATACTTTTATTGTGATTTTGCTCAGTTGGACAATGATGTCTACTGATTACAAATTGTTTTTGGTATTCATACTACACTTCTACATCTTTTTCTGATGCAGATTCGAGTACGAGTTATTGCAACTGAATTTTCTTTTAGGCTTGATGTAGTTTTGGAGATAGGGTGAGCTTTCAGAGCCAGAGCTGGTCCTCTCTCTTTCTACTATTTTGGATAGTCTTTACTTATTCTGAGACTAACTATATATTTGCTACTATCTAGTACTATTTTTTGATTTAGTGGCTCTTGTACCGACCTGACTAGGTCATGGGATTCTCTTGTGTACATTTCCTCCTTTTTGTACTATCATGTTTATGTATTTTGCTGCTTATTATTCCTATTACATTCCCTAATTTTGTATTTTTTTATCTTCCATAATTTAGCCCATTACTTGTCGTTCTGAGCTATGGTTTGCTTACCTACTGGTGGATTGAAGTAGGTATCATCAAGTCTTAGGAAATTCAGTCATGAAAAATTGGTATCTGAGCGTAGGTTTACTGGTATTGTTGGTACAAAAGTAAGTGTCTAGTAGAGTCTCGCGAATCAGTGTGATGACGTCTGTATCCTATCGTTGGGAGGCTACAAAATATTTTTAGGAAAACCTTGTTCTTTATTCACTTTAATGAGTTGAGTCTATGTTTTTGTATAAATTCTCATTGTTTCACTCTTTTGCAGATGGCTAGGATGCGAACGATGATAAGGGAAAGAGATCCCGAGCCTGCAGCCAGGGCACCTGTTAGAGGTCGTGGTCGACCTAGAGGTCGAGGACAGGCTGGAGCCATAGCACCATCTAGGGGTCAAAACAGGGAGCCCTCACCAAATCCTGCTATTTCTCTCGAGCCAGAGCTAGCTCCTGATGTTCATCCGCCCTAGCCCTTGATGGGCTATGGGGAAGCCCAGGCCCCACTGAGGTTTATTTCTTCCTCAGTTCTTAGAGATGCCCTGATTCAATTACTGGGATCTATAGGTGGTGCACCCTCAGATGGTGCTCAGTCAGCGAACCAGAATAGTACTGATGTAGGAGCTCAGCCTGTGGTTGCGACTCCCAGAGTTGAGGTAACTCCAGTACCAGTAGTTCCATAGTCGTCAGTTGCTCAGCTGGTTATGACCACCGAGGAGAAGATTATATTGGGCTAATTTCTGAGATTGACTCTACCTAGGTTTGCAGGGCCCCAGGCAAGATGCATTTGCATTTCTAATTAGTTGTGAGGAGAGGCTTCATAATTTGGGCCTGGTTGAGTCGCATAGTATGGACTACACCACCTTCTAGTTCGATTTGGCAACCAGATAGTGGTTGAGAGGTTATATGGATTCCAAACCAGCTGGATCTCCCCTTATAAAATGGACTCAGTTTTCTGAGGCTTTCTTTGAGAATTATATGCCTTGCAGCCAGTGCGAGTGCCCGAGGGATTAGTTTACCATCTTAAAGCAGGTTTCTATGATAGTTATTGAGTATGAGTTAATATTCCATCATTTGGTCATACATGCTACTATGATCTTTGATGCGCCATGGTTACATGGCACTTTCAATGCTTAAAACAAGGAAAATATGCAATAACTTGGGTGTATTTTGTTGGTACGATGTGGTTGCTGTCCTACTTTGCAGAAAAACAGGTTTTAAAGGCAAAATGATCAAAAAGGAAGAATCAAGCCCGAGAACGAAGTTTCGGAAGAAGAAATAAAAAGAACCTGCACTAGAGATGGACCCACGACACAAGTTATGTGGCGTGACTGCCACTCACGTGACGTGAGTGGATGGCATGAGTCCACTTCAGAGATCCAAGAAAAAGTCTTGATTTCCACGACACAAGTCACGTGGCATGACTTCAGTCACGTGACGTGGAAGCATGGCGTAACTCAACTTCTGAAGACGTCTAATTAAGCCTGATTCCCACGACATCAACCTACGTGGCGTGACTTGGTTCCACGATACCAAGTCACGATACCGTGAAAGTTGTCGACTCTGTTCTCCTATTTTGTTTTGGATAGGATTAGTTTTGTATCTATAAATACCCCTGTATAGTCCTATGTTCGATAGTTAGTCATTACATTATTTTGAGAGCTATTTCATACTATTTCTGAGTTCATAAATATTTTCTTGGCTTTGTAGTTACAAACCCTAATTCGAGTTTTATTGATAATTCAGATTTCAGCTTTTCTTCATTGCTGTGAGATCATAATTATGTTTTCATCTCTGAATTCTTCTTGTGCTTTTATAATTATGAGTAGCTAAACCCATTAACTAGGGTAGTGTGAACCATGAGGAATTAACGAAACTGGTTAAGTGTAAGGCAATTTTGTACCGATGTGTATGCATGTATTGTTGTTTCCTTCATTGTGATTGCTCTTATAACAGTTGTAAACGTTAGAAACTCACCTGTATTCTAGACTTGCTCGAGAGAGAGGTAGAGATTGGGAAAAGGAGATAACAACAGAGATTTGAAGCTATCAACCTTCATCTAATAACCTGAGCCTTAGCGGGAATGGTTGTCTTATATCCAGGACAAGGGTTAGTAGTGCGACACTCGAAGATCGAGAGGAGAAGAGTGAAATTCGTCTAACCAAGGTCGAGAGACATTTAGACGAACATATCTTGTCAGATTTTGCATGCCACATAGTGGGACGATTTTGTTAGTACAACTAATTGGTGGATTTAAGGAATCATTGGGGATCACAGTCCTAGTGAATCTCTCTTATTGATTATAATCTCGATACAACCAGCAATTGTTATTGACACAATTTATTCACCAATCCCCCCCCCCCCAGTTTTACTTACTTTCCAATTACCCCGTCTAATATTCTAAGCAACTTCGACCTATTCCCTGTGGGATCGACCCTAATCTAGTTGGGTTCTATATTTGATACAGCGACCGCATTATACTTTTCTGAAGGTATATTTTGGGCGACATCAAATTTTGGCACCGTTGCTGGGGAATACAGTTACGGAGTTGATTATTACTGGGTGGAGTTAATTGGTTGTGTTTTTACATACTTTTGAAGGCATACGCCGGTGTATTCCAAATACTAGGAGTCAAAGCAATCCTATGATTCCACTTGATCTTGAAATTGAAAGGACTCTAAGAGCTAATCAGAGAATGGTGAACACTGAAGGAGTTCAGAATCCCATAGCTACGGGAGACATTCACAACCAGAAAATTCATCCGGTTGGTTGGGAAACTTCGGATCAAACTACTACTCGATTGACATGAGAAAAGCATGCTAGACAAGTTGCTCTTAGACAAGCAGAGAGATATAATCGAGCTATGCAGGAAGCAGCACAGCGTCTAGCTGATGCTGAAGAGCAAAAAAGACGACTAAGAGAATAACCGAGACCATATGTGCCCGTTTATGATGATCCTGAAGAAGAAGATGTGGCCTACTTTGAGCCAATAGAGACTGGTGTCATTATTCCACCAGAGTTACCTCCGGGCACTAAGTTTGGCATTACTAGTGCCATGATCCATCTGCTAAACTTGAAGGGTGTGTTCGCGGGTCTTCCCACTGATGATCCAAACATGCACGTAATGAATTTTGTGGGCGTTTGCACGTTGTACAATCTGCCTGGAGTTAATCAAGAGGCTATTTGGTTGAGGTTGTTTCCATTCTCCCTTATAGGAGAAGCTACTTTGTGGTTGGCTGAGCTGCCATGAGGTTCCATCACTACTTGGCAAGAATTGAGAAATTAATTTTTGGAAAGATTTTTCCCACCTTCCAAGATACTGCAGTTGAAAGATTAGATTTGCAATTTCAGACAGCTTCATTCTGAAGCACTCTATGAGACATGGTTGAGGTTCAAAAAGAAGATGCAGAATGTGCCAAATCACAGGATGAGTGGTAGGAATTTACTTGAAATATTCTACAGGGCTTTGAATGTCAACACAAAAGTGGTAGCAGATACTATCACTGGTAGAGTATTCATGAGTCTGAGATGGGAACAAGCTTCGGAGATATTAGATCGTGTCACTAAGACCAACCGAGGGTGGCATACTTGCGAGGTAGACAAGCCATCTGGCACATATGCTATTGGAGCTTCAGCAGCTTAAAGGGCTTTGGATGAATCTGTGGCTCAAGAGGTTGCTCAGCTGAGGACATAAATTGGTCTTCTGGCTAAACAGATAGCGGCCAGAGATGTGAAAAAGGTGCATGTTGTAGGTGCACAAAGTAAATTGGCTAGACATGATGATAGTGAGTCTGATGAAGAGGCAAAGTACCTAGATCGAGAAGTGGTGGGTTTCCGAGCCAAGGGCCAAGGGTCTAATCAAGACTCTTGGAACTCAAGGCAAGGGAATCAAGGTCGAAACTATTATGGAGACAACTGCAACAAATCGAGATACAGAGATCGAGAATGAGATCGTGACGATGATTGGAGGCGAAAAGAGGATTATAGAGAGAAGAATGACCTTTATGTACCACCAGGAAGACGTGATGAGGAATCTGGAAATTCAAGGATGGAGGCCCTTCTTAATAAACTGGTCAAAGGAGCAGAAAGCCAGGAAAATTGCTTGAAGGAGATTAGGACTGACATTTAGGGCATAAGTCAGAAAGTGGAGTCTCATTCAACTGCCATTAAACATTTGGAGCAACAATTCGGGCAGATTTCATTGGTACTAAATCAACATCAGCCAGGCACCCTTCCAAGCAATACCGTCTAGAATCTAAAAAATGATAGTCATTGTCTTGCCATTACTACTAGAAGTGGGAAGTGCACGACAGATCCACCTACTCCTACCGACAGTGGTATGACTAATGAACCAGTGGTTATTGATGTAGAAGCTGAGTTAGAGCCGGATAGTTCAAAGGATTACACGGTTCCAAATCATCATGATGATAGTGATAATGCAAAATCTGAAAAGAGGAAGGAAAAAGAGGTACCACGAGTGCTCAAAAATATCCCACGACCTCCTCCTCCCTATCCTCAAAGATTAAAGAAGAAGGCTGAGGAAGGAAAATATCAGAAGTTCATCACAATGTTGAAGGAGCTGTCAGTAAACATCCCTCTTGTAGAGGCATTGGAGCAGATGTGAGGTTATGCAAAGTTCATGAAAGACTTGGTGACAAAGAAGAGAACTATCATTTTTGAGCCAGCAGATAACATACATCACTGTAGTGCAGTTGCTTTGCGTTCCCTAGTTGAAAAGAAGGAGGATCCAGGAGCTTTCACAATTCCTTGTACTATCGGGTCCTACGACTTTGCTAAAGCACTGTGTGATTTGGGTGATAGCATCAACCTAATGCCATTAGCCGTTTTCAAGCAGTTGGGGTTGGGAGCACCAAAACCAACCTCTATGAGACTTTTCATGGCCGATAGGACTGTGAAAAAGCCGGTGGGCATTCTGTACGATGTTTAATTGAAGGTTGCATCTTTCATCCTTTTGGATGATTTTGTGATTCTCGATTGTGAAGTTGACTTTGAGGTTCCCATTATATTTGGAAGACCATTCCTTGCCACTGGTCGTGCATTGGTTGATATGAAAACAAGGCAACTGAAATTTAGATTGAATGATGAACAGGTTACTTTCAATGTCTGTCGTTCAATGAAGCAGCCAAGAGATAAGCGGGTGATTTCAGTGATAGATGTGGTTGATGATAGTGAGGTTGATGTGTCTCTTGAAGAAAGGTTGGGAGTAGAACCTCTGGCTGCCATGATCATGAATTTTGATGATGATGGTATTGAAGACTATGATAAGATGGTGGGTGCACTCGCTGGTAAAGGAGCATACACTTATGCTCCAAAGAAACTGGATCTCAATTTGAAGAATAGGGTAATTCACCAGCTCATTCTTCTATTGAGGATCCTCCAGTTTTAGAGCTTAAGGCTCTTTCGGCCCACCTTCGCTACACGTTCTTGGGAGCCAACAATACCTTGACAGTGATTATTTTTGCTAAATTGGTGGATTGGCAAGTAGAGGCTTTGGTTTCAGTATTGAGAAGATTTAAGAGGGTCATTGGTAGGTCCATTGCTGATATCATAGGTATTCCACCCGACATTTGGTCTCATAAGATCCAGCTTGTTCCTGAGTGCATACCTAGCATTGAGCACCAGCGTCGTCTGAACCCACTAATGCAAGAGGTTGTGAAGAAAGAGATCATCAAGTGGTTAGATGAAGGAGTGGTTTACCCTATTGCTGATAGCAAGTGGGTAAGCCAAGTTCAGTGTGTGCCGAAAAAGAGAGGAATCACTGTGGTTCCAAACAACAAAAATAAGTTGATTCCAATGAGTTCGGTGACTGGATGGAGAGTTTTCATGGATTATCGAAAGCTGAATTCTTGGACTGAAAAGGATCATTTTCCTATGCCCTTCATGGACTAGATGTTAGACCGTCTTTCTGGTAAAGGATGGTATTGTTTTCTTGATGGCTGTTCGTGGTATAATTAGATTTTTAATGCCCCCCCCCCCCCGAAGACCAAGAGAAGACCACTTTCACTTCTCCATACGGGACGTTCGCATTCAAGAGGATGCCTTTCAGTTTGTGTAATGCACCAGCCACCTTCCAACGTTGCATGATGTCTATTTTCTCCGACATGGTGGAAGACACTATCAAGGTTTTTATGGACGATTATTCTATTGTAGGAGAATCGTTTGATGGTTGTTTGGCACACCTTGCCAATGTGCTACAAAGATGCGAGGAGTGCAACCTAGTGCTGAATTGGAAAAAATGTCACTTTATGGTTAATGAGGGTATCGTATTGGGCATCAGATTTCAAAGAATGGCATTGAGGTGGATAAGGTGAAGATTGAAGTAATTGAGAAGCTACCCCCACCTATCTCTGTAAAAGGAATTCGAAGTTTCTTAGGTCATGCTGGTTTTTATAGAAGATTCATCAAGGATTTCTCCAAGATTGCACATCCCTTATGAAAACTTTTAGAGAAAGAGGTGAAGTTTGTGTTTGATGAAGCATGTCTTAAAGAATTCGAGTGTCTTAAGGAGAAGTTGGTTTCAGCCCCTATTATTGTGTCACCAGATTGGACTAAGCCTTTTGAGGTTATGTACGATGCTAGTGGAGTGGCTTTGGGTGCAGTCCTTGGCCAAAGACTTGAGAAGATATTACATCCGATTTACTATGCTAGTAAAGTGCTTAATCCAGCTCAAAAGAATTACACTGTGACTGAGCAGGAATTGTTGGCCGTAGTATTCGCTTTTGAGAAATTCAGATCTTAATTGATAGGTATGAAAGTGGTTGTGCATACAGACCATGAAGCTCTTCGGTATCTTATGTCAAAAAAGGATGCTAAGCCAAGACTGTTCGGTGGGTACTTCTGTTGCAAGAATTTGACTTTGAAGTAAAAGATCATAAGGGGACTGAAAATCAAGTGGCTGACCATCTATCACGCCTTGAGGAGGAATCCATGCTTAAATTGAAGGATGATCTTGAGATTGATGATACTTTTCCAGATGAGCAAGTACTGGCAGCATCCCAAGACTTAATTCCTTGGTTTGCTGATTTTGCCAACTTCTTGGCAAGTGATTTAGTCCCGAAAGATATGTCGTATCAGCAGAGAAGAAAATTCATGCATGAGGTAAGAAAATTCTTTTGGGATGAGCTGTATCTATTCAGGGTGTGTGCTAATGGCATAATTCGAAGATGTGTCCCAGAGGTCGAGATGATGAGAATTGTGGAAGCATGTCACTCATCTCCAGTTGGGGGTCATCATGGAGGTGCGCGGACTGCCCATAAAATCTTGCAATGTGGGTACTACTAGCCCGGTATTTACAAAGATACTTATGATTATGCTCGTGCTTGTGACCAATGTCAAAGGCAAGGGAATATTTCATGCAGACACGAACTTTTCATGACAACTATACTTGAGCTTGAATTATTCGATGTGTGGGGAGTTGACTTTACGGGTCCTTTTGTGAGCTCGCAAGGAATGAAATACATGTTGGTAGCCATTGACTACATTTCTAAGTGGGTGGAGGAAATTGCGCTTCCTAATAACGAAGGGAGAAGTGTCACAACTTTCTTGAAAAAAAACATATTATCACAATTCGAGACACCTCGAGTTATTATTAGTGATGGAGGATCCCACTTTTGCAACCGTCTGTTCAAGGCCCTGCTTGAAAAATATGGTGTTAAACATAAGGTAGCAGCACCTTACCATCCTCAGACAAGCGGCCAGGTTGAGGTGTCAAATCGTGAGATCAAGTCTATTCTGGAGAAAATAGTTAATGCCAATAAGACTGATTGGGCTCAAAGATTGGAGGATACGTTATGGGCGTATCGAACTGCTTTCAAAACACTAATTGGTACATCACCATATCAGTTGGTTTTTGGAAAATCTTGCCATTTTCCCATTGAACTGGAACATAAGGCTTTATGGGCATTAAAAAGGTTGAATTTAGACTGGAGTGAAGTGGCTCAATTGAGACTTGAGAAGATGAATGAGATGGATAAATTTCATCTTCGGGCTTATGAAAGTTCAGAATTATATAAAGAGAAGATGAAATTGTATCATGATCATCGAATTGAGAATCGAGAATTTCACCCGGGCGATTTGGTGCTACTATACAATTCCAAGCTTCGCTTGTTTGCTGGAAAATTAAAATCCAAATGGTCTGGCTCATTCACAGTAGTTAGGGTATTCCCACATGGTGCTATTGAGCTAAAAGGTGCAGGTAATGTTCTATTCAAAGTTAATGGACAACGTGTTAAGCATTATATGGGAGTTACGGAAGAAATAAAGACAATTGAGGAACTTGAGCTTGATGAAGTCTAAGTAGTCAATCTAGCTATGTCGTGCCGCGACGTTAAATCAGGAGCTTCTTGGGAGGCAACCCATGGGCTAGTTGGTGAAGGCTGAGTATCCAAGTTATCCGTGTCATGCCGCGACGTTAAATCAAGCGCTGATTGGGAGGCAACCCAAGATATTGTTATGTGGAGATCTGATTATCGGAATAGCAATAGCTGAAAGTCGCAAAATTTACCTGAATTAGTTTAGTACCAGTCACGCCATGTCTCACATCATGTGAATGAACTCACGCCACGTGGATGGTGCCATAAAAATTAGAGATAACTTTCAGGTTTCAGAATCTTACCTATGGTAGAGGACCCACGTGACATGAGTCCAACCCACGCCACGTGGGTTGTATCATGGAAATCAGAGGAAAATCAGGTTCAGGATCCCATCTACGCTAGGGCCCACATGACGTGAGTCCAACCCACATCACGTGGGTGGTTCCGTGACAAGTTAAAATCTGCAGATAGCCCATACCCGACCCAACCCGATCCCATTTTTCCAAAATAAAAGTGGTTTCCTTCTTCTTTACCCGACTTAAATTCGACCCACTCCATTATTTTCCCACTTTCAATTCATCTAATCAAACCCTAAATTTCCCACTTTCCCTCCATCTCCACCTTAAATCTGAATCCTAACCTTCTCCAACTCCTAAAATCCGAAAGCCCCTTCTCAAAATCCACTAAAATTCGATCCCCCAATCCTAAGATACCTAAAATTCGAACCCTATTACCCAAATCCGACCCACAACCCGACCTTATTACCCAAAACCGATCCAAATACAACCCTATTACCCAAATTCGATCCAAACCCGTAACCATGCCTCCTAAATCAAACCCCATAAGTGAACATCTTGATTCTTCATCCCGTATTCGCATGAAAAATCCTAAAAACCCAACCCGACTGTGAGATGAACCAACTGAATCAGATAAAAGTGGGTCCGTGGAGGATTTTGACAGTAGTCATGATGATACTACTTTGGTACCTCAGGCCACGAGGTTACAGACGCAGGCTCGAGCGGCTTCCCGGGCAGTACTTAAGCCTGTCCCACCACCTGTCGAGCCGGTTGTTTCAGATGAGTCCTCCCCCCAGTCTGAAGGGGGGAGGATGCTTCTGTAGATGCTGTTCTGAGCCAGGGTACATCTGCGGCAGAGGCTACAACTTTTATTTTCGATTCTGGTGCCAGAGTGCTCCGGCTACCGCGCAGAGTAAGGAGGGTCAGCGATGGTGTGTGCAGGGCATGCGTGCCTTTTATGATAGAGATGCAGAGCTAATAGAGATGGGTGTGTGTCGGAGGAGAATTATGGAGGAGCCCCGATACCGGGTGGAGGAGTTGCGGGCTCTGCCTGATATTTGGCCTGTTTTTGAGAGATATGGATTGGGTTGGATGGCGCAGCCTTCTGGTCGCTATAGCTCGGAGTTAGTCTGAGAATTTTATGCCTCTTATGCTGCGTTGGATGACTTTAGCACTCCTGTTGGGCAGCGATACATTTTGCAGTCATTATTGGCTCACGTTTTGGTTTGCGGTACCCGCCTGGATATTTCAGAGCAGACCATTCACTGCTTCTTATTTGGGGCAGACCGTCCACTTTCGGCTTCGACTGCTAAATTTGATCATCGGATGGACACTGTCAGAGATAGAGTTAGAATATGGGATGCCTATCAGAAGTTGGATCTGCTTAAATAGATTGTGGGGTACATAGACAAGGATGGTGTGACGGCTAGTTGGGTGACTGGGAAGCTGGACATCAAAAAGTCCACGCTTTATTTTGTTGGCAAATTCTGGTGGTCCATGGTTTGGCATTGGTTGGGTCCAACTAATGCGGACAAATCACTTACATTGGACCGGCTGTGGTGGTAGCCAGTATCTTGGCTGGCTATGAGATTCACTTTGTGAGATACCTCATCCGGGAGATCCATGAGCGGGCCTTCTGAGATCATACAAGTATACTATTCCCATGCCTAATCTAGGGTTTATGTGACAGGGCGGGTGTAACCAGGATACCTGCCCTCGACCATTATATAGAGGTGACCCGCATTGCGGATATTGGACTGATGCAGCAGCGGGGTTCACACCCCATTCTTCCATGAGGGTAACAGCCGTCTGATTAATTGGGCATAGCCTTAGATAAGTCGTGTAGTGCTCTTATGCCTATTCCCGTATCGTTTAGGGTACCTGAAACTATTTCTATACAGACTGAGGCCACTGGCCCTGTTGATGATGAGGTACCTGGTACTAGCGCTCCACCGCCTCCTTCTAGTATGGTTTAAGTGTTGAGGGACTTTCTGCAGCAGTTGATTGACAGGCAAACGAAGATGTTTGAGCGCCAGGATCACACTAAGACCTAGATGTCCAAGTTGGTATCCAAGCTTAAGTCATGGGTTAGTACCATTGTAGAGGATGCGGAGACTATGGTGGACGCCCAGATGACTGCGGTGATGGAGCAGTTTATAAGGGGGCTGCATGGGAGGATTAACAGCTTTGATGCACGGATGGCCTCCAGGTTGAGTGCCCACTAGGTCCTGATATGACCGGATTGACCCAGGAGGTAGCCGCATTGAGAGAGGAGGTTCGGCCGTTAGCATCGAGTAGCACTCCTATTATACCACCTATGCCTGCCCAGGCCTCCGTGCGACCAGCATTTGAGGTAGATTTGTTCTCTTATGAGGAGCCTCCGATGGATAGAGGCAAGAGACCCCACAGTCTGGAGGATTGGGGCGATAATGATGCTGAGTATGAGAGTGATCTACGGAGGGAGGTTAAAGCCTCCCGGGTGGAGTACCATGCGAGTCAGCTTGAGGCAGAGCAGAGGGCGCGTGGTGCATCTGCTAGTCAGGATGCCCCTCCATTAGATGCACCGGCTCCTGAGCAGATTGATTATCCCGCTGCAGGCGGGCCCACTTCAGGCGCTTAGGACGCCACAAGTATGTCTTCACTTCCTTGTACTTTAATTAATAGCGGTGCATTGAGGGCAGTGTACCATTGTTAGTTGGGGGTGGGGGTGTATCACTACTTGGGGGGTTTTGTTACCGTTTTTCTTTTCCCCCGAGTGTGCTATCATAGTAGAGCCAGCATGTTTTAGGATGTTATGTTTATGTGTTTCTTTCTAAATTAGGAGAAAATTAAGGGAATTGTAGTGCAGTCCAGTTAGGAAAATTTTATGCTTTTTGACTATTGAGGATACCCCTCTTGAAATTTTTAATTTTAAGAGTATGTGTGTGTAGCATGTTTATGTGTGACAGCTGTTGGATCTTGTTATGGCAGTAGGATTATAGGCAAATAACTGTAGCTAGAATTGCATGAACCGGATAGGTAGTAGTTGATAATACAACCCTGTGCTATGTGTGTGTAAGGTCACTACTTAGTTAACTGTGTGTGTGTGATCCAGAACTTGTCCGGATAGTCTTGCCTAAGATTTGAGGATAGGGGATTAGAAAAGGATCATAGGCTGTTTTTGAAGAAGTCCACTTTTACCCTAAATGCCAAACCAAAAGGATATGTATCCCTTGATCCCGACTTTGAGCCTTAATTGACCTATTTCTTTCATTAGCCTAGTCACCTTCCCATTTTAAATACAATGAACCTGCCTTGACCCTGGTTCATCCTTGGACATTGTGTACCTCGACGCAGGCTAATCGCTTAAGTTGAGGGTGGCTATTATAGGGGTGCGTAGATTGAGATGGGTATGAAGAAGAGGTGAATAAAAGAAAAAGGGAAAACAAGTTTGGGTGTGAAAAAAAAAGTGGAAAGAAGGAAAAAAAAAAAGTTGTGCTGTGAGATTTGAGAAAAATAACACCCAAAATTTGAAAATAAAAGAACGGAGAGTAAGGAAGAATAAAAATGAGAAAGGTTGAAAGTTGGAGCCAAGAATAGTGTAGTGTCAAGGAGGGTTGAGTCATCATACCCATATGTACCATACCAATCCCTAAGCCTACATTATAAGCCGAGTAAAGTCCTATAGTGATCCTCGTCCAACTGTCTGAACATTAAGGCGTAGAAAATAAGGGCAAGCCTATGGTATTTCATGCATACTAGTTTAACTTCTTTGTGAGAGTAAGTGCTTTAACCTCGTCCCTACTTTGATATTCATTAGTATACTATGAGTGGATGAGACTTCTTTGATCGTGAGAGTACATGGGTTGCATTATTAGGTGCTAGTTGTTCGAAAAATATCGTTTGCATATATGCTTAGTTGTTTGTGCATAATCTGGTGCCATCACTTGATCCCTTCTGTGTCATGGTATTCTGCTGCTTGTATACACACTTTGGTTTTTATTTGCAAATAGGAGGGGTCGGAAAGGTTTTGTGCCAAAGGAAATAAGTCGACTGCCAGAGGTCCCTTAGGTTTCTCTTAATCAAGCATCATATATGCGTGTTTTTATTTTGTTCGCCTGAGGACATGCAAACGTTCTAAGTGGAGGGTGTTGATGCCCCATGGTCACATGGTACTTTCGATGCTTAAAAAAGTAAAATATGCAATAACTTGGGTGTATTTTGTTGGTATGATGTAGTTTCTGTCCTACTTTGCAAGAAAACAGGTTTTAAAGGCAAAATAATCAAAAAGGAAGAATCAAGCCCGAGTACAAAGTGTCGGAAGAACAAGAACCTGTACCAGAGATGGACCTACGACACAAGTCACATGGCGTGACTGCCACTCACGTGACATGAGTGGCTGGCATGAGTCCACTTCAGAGATCCAAGAGAAAGTCCTGATTTCCACGACACAAGTCACGTGGCGTGACTTCAGTCACGTGACGTGGAAGCATGGCGTAACTCAACTTCTGAAGATGTATAATTGAGTCTGATTCCCACGACATCAACCTACGTGGTGTGACTTGGTTCCACGACACCAAGTCATGATACCGTGAAAGTTGCCGACTCTGTTCTCCTATTTTATTTTGGATAGGATTAGCTTTATATCTATAAATACCCCTGTATAGTCCTATGTGCGAGAGTTAGTCATTACATTGTTTTGAGAGCTATTTCATACTATTTGTGAGTTCATAAATATTTTCTTGGCTTTGTACTTACAAACCCTAATTCGAGTTTTATTGATAATTGAGATTTCAGCTTTTCTTCATTGCTGTGAGATCATAATTATGTTTTCATCTCTGAATTCTTCTTGTGTTCTTATAATTATGAGTAGATAAACCCATTAACTAGGGTTGAGTGAACCATGAGGAATTAACGAAACTGGTTAAGTGTAAGGCAATTTTGTACCACTGTGTTTGCATGTATTGTTGTTTCCTTCGTTGTGATTGCTCTTCTAATGGTTGCAAACGTTAGAAACTCGCCTGTATTCTAGACTTTCTTGAGAGAGAGAGAGAGATTTGGAAAAGGAGATAACAATAGAGATTTGAAGCTATCAACCTTTATCTAATAACCTGAGCCTTAGCGGGAATGGTTAGCTGAGATCCAGGACAAGTGTTTGTAGTGCGACACTTGGAGACTGAGAGGAGAAGAGTGAACTTCATCTAACTAAGGTCGAGAGACGTTTATACGAACATATCTTGTCAGATTTTGCATGCTACATAGCGGGACGATTTTGTTAGTACAAGTAATTGGTGGAGTTAAGGAATTATTGGGGATCACAGTCCTAGTGAATCTCTCTTATTGATTACGATCTCGATACAACCAGTAATTGTTATTGACACAATTTATTCACAACCCCCCCCAGTTTTACTTACTTTCCAATTACTCCGTCTAGTATTCTAAACAACTTCGACCTATTCCCTGTTGGATCGACCCTAACCTAGTTGGGTTCTATATTTGATACAGCGACCGCATTATACTTTTCTGAAGGTATATTTTGGGCGACATCAATCTTACCTACCAAGTATGAGAGGATTTGGTGTTTTGTTAGAGGACTGAGACTTATTCTTTGCATGGCTACTCAGAGTCTAGATGTTGGTGGCAGGTCTTTTATGGATATTTTTTATTATACTTAGACTATGGAGGAGATGCATTGCGAAACCTAAGGGGGCAGCGATAAGAGGCCTCGTCAGCAGGGTAGTTTCAGTGGGAGCCAGAATGGCTCAGAGTTTAGAGGCAGAGGCTAAAGGAGAGGTACCTCCAGCATTAGATCAGTGTGCTACCTCCAGCTAGAGGTGGTGAATAGGGTCACAGGGGTGGTCCCTAAGGTTTCAGAGGAGGTCCTCAGGTAGGTAAGATAGGTGGTCAGTTAGGTACCAAGCCCGAAGACAGACGAGCTAAGTTGTATGCTATACTTGGTAGGCCAAAGGCAGAGTCTTCAGATGTTGTTATTACAAATATGATTTCAGCATGCCATCAACCAGCTATTGTTTTATTTTATCTGGGATCCACTTATTCATATGTTTTTGATAATTATGCACTGCGGTTAGAGTTGCTATGGAAGCCTTTATCTTTTCCACTGCATGTATCTACTCCCTTGGGTGATTCTTTAGTAGTGGATTGGGATCATGTGGTATAATTTCTCAAGAGTTTGATACTCAGGCTAACCCCATTATATTAGACATGGCGGATTTTAATGTGACTCTGGGCATGGACTGGTTATCCCCTATCATGAGATCTTGGATTATTTTGCTAGGACTATTACCTTAGCCACGCCTGGCGTACCCTCGATTGTGTGGAAGGGTTCTTTTAGACGCGTACCGATAGGGATTATTCTTATGTTTGAGCTAGGAGACTAGTATCCAGGGTTTGCTAAGTCATTTCTTGCTTATGTCCGTGATGCTAGTATGAGAGTCCTTCGCTTGATTCTGTCCCTATTCTTTGTGTGTTTCTTATTGTTTTCCCTACCGACCTACCTGGCCTTCCTCCTAAGCGTGATATTGAGTTTGCTATTGATCTTGAGTCGGGCACCTTACCGTATGGCTCCTGCTGAGCATAAAGAACTAAGTTCTTAGCGTCAGCTTCTTTGAGTAAGAGTTTCATTAGGCCGAGTGTATCGCCTTGGGTTTTTGTCTTCTTCATAAATAAAAAGGATGGATCTATACATATATATATCGACTATCGACAGCTAAATAAGATAATAATGAAGAATAAGTATCCTATGCCTCATATCAATAATTTATTTGACCGGTTTCAGGGTACAACGGTGTTTTCTAAGATTGACTTGAGATCTGGTTACCACCAGTTTAGGATTCGGGAGGAGGACATGCCTAAGACAACCTTTAAGACTCGCTATAGCCATTATGAGATCCTGGTGATGTCTTTTAGATTGACCAATGACCCAGTAGCATTCATGGACTAGATGAAATGCATTTTTAGGCCCTATTTGACCTTTTTCATGATCGTTTTTATTGATGATATCCTTGTTTATTCGAGGAGTAGGGAGGAACACGAGCAACATTTGAGGATTGTGTTTCAGACTTTGAGAGATCATAGGCTTTTTGCCAAATTCTCAAAGTGTGAGTTCTGGTTAGAGTCTGTGGCATTCCTAGGACATGTGGTGTCTATGATTGGGATTATGGTGGATCCGATGAAGATTGAGGCTATTCGTGATTGGGTTAGACCAACATCTCCGACCGAGATTCACAGTTTTATTAGTTTAGTAGGTTACTACAAGAGGCTCATTGAGAGATTTGCTACTATTACAGTGCCTATGACTAGATTGATGAGGAATAAAGTCATGTTTCAGTGGTCTGATGAGTATGAGTCGAGCTTTTTGAAGCTCAAGGACTTACTGACTCCAACTTCTATTTTAGCTCTTCCAGTTGAGGGCGAGAGATTTAACTTGTATTGTGATGCTTCGAGTGTTGGTTTTGGGTATGGTCTATTATAGCAAGGTTGATTTATTGCATATGCATTGAGATAGCTGAAAGTGCACTAGCACAACTACCTTACTAATGATTTGGAGTTAATGGCAGTAGTTTACGTGCTTAGGATGACGAATGTGGTAGCGGATGCCTTGAGCCGAAAAGCAATAAATATGGGTAGCTTGGCCTTCATTTCAATTTCAGAGCGGCCGCTGGCATTAGATATTAAGTCCTTAGCTAACATAATGGCTCAACTTGATATTTCAGACCCTAAGAAGATTTTTGCCAGTGTTGAGGCTAGGTCTACCTTGTTAGAGAAGATTTGGGATCATCAGTTTGAGGATAGTATACTTTGTGACATTCGTTATCCGGTGCCGAGAGGTGAGGCCAGGAGGTTTACCTTAGATTCGGAGGGCATTCTGAGATTTGACTGCGATTTTTATGTTTCGAGGGTTAGAGACTTGATTAAGTTGATTCTATTCTATTCACCTTCGGACAACTAAGATGTATAGAGATTTGAGACAACATTACTGGTGGAGTGGTATGAAGAAGGATATAGAGGACTTTGTAGCTCGTTGTTTGTGTTGTTAGTAGGTAAAGGTCAAGCATTAGAGACCTGGTGGCTTGCTTCAGAGACCATCCATTCTTGAGTGGAAATGGGTGTGGATTACTATAGACTTTGTGAGTAGATTGACTCTCACTTCTCATGGTTTTGACAATATTTGGGTCAATGTTGATCGATTGACCAAGTCAGCCCATTTCATCCCTATTTAGATATCTTTCAATACCAAGAGGTTAGCCCGTATCTATGTTTAGGAGAGAGTTTATCTTTATGGGGTACTCGTGTCTATTATTTCAAATAGAGGCTCAGTGTTCACGTCTAGCTTCTGGAGGACTTTTCAGGAGGAGTTGGGTACTCAGGTCTATTTTAGCACCACTTTTCACCCCAAGACCAACGGACAGTCAGAGTAGACTGTTCAGGATTTGAAGGATATGCTTCAAGCATGTGTTATAGACTTTGGAGGTCAGTGGGAGAAGCATTTAGCCTTGGTGGAGTTTGCTTATAATAATAGCTACCATTCTAGTATTGAGAAGGCACCATTTGAGGCATTGTATGGTAGGCATTGTTGATCTCCGATTAGTTGGTTTGATACTTCTAAGGTTATACGTCGTGGTACTGACGTTTATTGTGAGTCATTAGACAGGGTTTGGTTGATTTGGGACAGGCTATAGGTAGCTCAAAGTTGGCAGAAAAGTTATGCTGATAGTAGTCTACGTGCTTTGAAGTTTAGAGTTGGTGATCGGGTGTTCCTTCGAGTATCACCCATGATGGGCATGATGAGGTTTGAGAAAAGGGGCATGCTCAGCCCCAGGTATATTGGGCAATTTGAGATACTTTGGACAGTTGGAGAGGTGGCTTATGAGTTGTCCTTGCCCCTAACATTTCAGTTGTCTATTTAGTTTTTTAGGTATCTATGTTGCGGCACTACATTTTGGATAAGTTTTATGTGGTTCATTGGGACTCGTTCAGTTAGATGAGAGGTTGACCTTTGTGGAGGATCTAGTAACCATATTAGCCAGGGATGTCAGATGGTTGCGCTCTAGAGAGAATCTAGTAGTTAAGGTTAAGTGAAGACACTATCCAGTCGAGGAGGCTACCTGGGAGATCAAGAGTGAGATGCAGGCTTAGTATCCCCACCTGTTCGAGCCTTCATGTACTTTTTGATCCTTTATTTTTACGGAAAAAATTCCTTTTTAGTAGTGGATATTATAATATCCCTCCAGGTCATTTCCTGTGTTTTCATGGCTTTTTGACTTTTAGAGCTTTCCCATAGTTGCCCAAAGTCATTTATGACTTATTGGGACTAACAATTTGGTTATTGGGCAGTTCGTTTGGTTTTTAGAGCCAATTCTCTACCTTGGAATTTTTGTTGTTAAGAGATAAGTATCGGACCTACGCTTCAATCAAATGGTCCCAAAGGACAATTCTGATGGTTTTGTTAGCTCTAAAATATCGATTTTGGGCTAGGTGGACCCTTGGTTTAGGTCTCAAGGCTTCCGGACTCGTTTTGAGGTATTGGGTGGATTTTGGAAAAAAATGGTCCTTTGGGTGTGGGGCCCACTTTTGATCAAAATAACCTTGGATTGAAATTTTGATGGAGCTGTTGAGTTTGGAATGTCGAATTTGGTGGGGTAGTGTAGTTTTTTTGTGCTTACGGGATTCCAACTAAGCCTCTAAGGGCCAATCAGATACTTGGGATCTTGGCCAAGTGTTGATGCCAGCTGTTGCTGGTGCCATCACCTTAGCGATGCCCAGGTCGCAGAGGCAATGTCGCCTTGGCATTCTTAGGGTTGCCCTGGCATGGCCATCGCCCAAGCGATGCCTTGGTCGCCTAGATGTGGCTGCCTTAGCGAGCCTTTTATCGCTTTGGCGCTAAGGCTACCTTGACATGCGATTGCCCAAGTGAGGCCTTCGCTGCCATGGTGATGCCTAGTGCCGCCTAGGCGATGGGGCTGCTTTGTTATAAGTTTATGCCCCACCACTTTTAGGGCATTTCCTTGAGAGAAAAACCCTATAAAAGACCTTGGGAGCTTATTTATTGCGAAGGGTCGATTATCTAGTGTCAGGGTTGATCTAATGGCGAGTTTGTGATCGTTTTCATGACTTTATTTCTGTAAGTTTCGCCTAAATTCTACTTTAATTTTCCGAGTTAGTTCTTAGATTTCAAATATTGTTGGGGTTGATTTATGGCTGTTTGAGCTAGGTTTTCACCCAAACTTTGGGGTAAATGCTTCTTAAGCTATGAGGGACATGTTGACGATTTTAATTTTGTGATTTCACAAGTGGGTCCCACGTGATATTTTTAGTTTGACTTTTGACCTGAAGCATTTATATGCAATATGGGTATCATTATTCTCATCTTAATGCACATATTATTAT
The DNA here is from genome assembly GCA_031232105.1 of Capsicum rhomboideum. Taxonomy (NCBI): domain Eukaryota; kingdom Viridiplantae; phylum Streptophyta; class Magnoliopsida; order Solanales; family Solanaceae; genus Capsicum; species Capsicum rhomboideum. The sequence goes on from CP124709.1 coordinate 132,835,310, forward strand.
TTTGATATAATGGCTGAGTTCAGAGGCTTTTGGGAAAGGAATAGCTTCAGAAGAGTGGACTTTCTCGAGCTTTGGATAGTGTCCAAGTAGGCTAGGCTTACTTTCCACATAGATTGAGCTTTATTATGGTATTGGTGTGTTATTATGGTAGTGATGGGTAGGTATTTATGGAGCAATTGTTAGTTTGGTGTTTTATGGGTTAAAGATAGCCGGTTTGGGGCATTTTTTGGGTAGAATTTGGTCGTCTTCCCTATTAATAGTCATAATGATATTTTAGGACTATTTTTAGGTTTATTTAAGACCTTATGGTGGAATTGAAAAGCCTTAGTCTAGGTTCGGGTAGATACTTTCCTTAATAGGGATTCTCGGGACTAGTAGCAGGCCTCGTCAACCCTCTCTTTTTAGTCAAGTACCTAGATTAGCTCCTGGTAGGTTAAATAGACATCCATTTGTCATCGTAGGAAAAATCTGGAACCTTAGGGTGACTTAGGCCATTTATCGAATTCCAACTAGTTTTATTACTCGGATTAGAATACAATCGACCTTTAAACATTCTTCTTGGGCTTAGTAGTTAGAACTGCTCCTCTTACGGATTTGACCGTTAGATATGGGAGTTGACACTAATTTGGACTTAAGGGAAGCTATGGTTTGGATCTTCATTACTTGAAACTTATCTTTTAGTTTCAATTCAAGTCCGGCATTCATGGCCTATATGCGACACCTATTAATGATGATGTTATTTACTAGTTTCGATTCAAGTCCGACATTCATGATATATATGTGGCACTTATCCATGATGTCACTACTTACTAGTTCTAGTTCAAATCCAACATTCATGGTCCGAAGGAAATTTCAGGTATGTTATCACTTATGGGTACACGTTAAATTATTATATTTGGTATTTCCTCCTTGTTTGCACCCACTGGGCTTATAGGGGCTCAATGGGGTTGTTTCTTTCTTGTTTGTGCCTTCTGAGATTTTGGAGGCCCAGTTACATGTAGTTAGCTTGCATTTACTTTTGGGTTCATTTTATTCTGTATATTTATCACTTTTATCCTACTGGAGTATCGTTTCTATTTATGCCCCTTTATTCCCAATTTTAGTCACATTCCACGTTTTATTATACTTTTATTGTGATTTTGCTCAGTCGGCCGATGATGTCTACAGAGTACCCATTGTTTTTTGTACTCATACTACACTTTTGCATCTTTTTCTGATGCAGATCCGAGTACGAGTTACCGTTGCTGACATTTCTTTCTGGCTTGCCGTGGTTTCAGAGATAGGGTGTATTTTGAGAGCTAGAACTGGTCCTCTCTCCTTGTACTATTTTGGATAGTCCTTACTTATTCTGAGACTACCTATATATTTGCTACTATCTAGTGCTCTTATTTTGATTTAGTGGCTCTTGTACCTACCTTACTAGGTCATGGCATTCTCTTTTGTACATTTTCTCCTTTTTAGTACTATCGTGTTTATGTATTCCTCTGTGTATTATTCCTATTACACGCCTAATTTTTGTATTCTTTTATCTTCCACCGTTTAACTCATTACTTTTCGTTCTAGGCTATGGTTTGGCTTACCTACTGGTAGATAAAAGTAGGTGCCATCATGACTTGGGAAATCGGGTCATGACATTGTCGTTGACAAAACTTTGGTCCAAGCTCTCTTATACTATCCCTTTATGTTGTTTTCTATTGTTAGACCAATTAAATCTACTACCCTTAAAGCCTAGATAAAAAAGATTGCACTGGTTACAAGACATGAACTTAGAGCTACGAAAGTGGTTCACACTACCCCCCCCCCCTTTATCATTTTGATTCAAGATCTTATTAAAAGTACCGACAACAAATTGTAGATATGTTAAGTTTAGGGGATCTAATCATTGAGAAATAGATCTTAGATTATCCCATAGAATCTGACGCTTAACAGATTTCATACTAGCATAGATAACACTCATACACCAAGTTTTGTGGTTAGAAAGTACCTTTATCATAGCATACAATTCCTAATCTGGTTGTTGAAAATGAGTCAATGTAACATAGTCAGTATTAAAAAGTAGAACAATACCACCAGATCTCCCCATAGCAGGGATCTCAAAGTAATCATCAAAGCCTAATTCCTGATTTAGCCCTAAGTGACTAATCATTTTATTATCCAATAGAGTTACCAATAAAGGCTTATGGGTGTTGAGAAGTGTAACACCCCGTACCTTCCCAACCCTATAGCATATGTTATCATGATCATGCCTTCCGCATAGTGCATACGGTTTAATGAGATTCATACGAGAATATGCATACGAAAGTTTATGAGCAAAGATTGGTTCTCTAGGGCCATATCGGCTTCGGGTGCCAATAACGTCTCGATGGGACTCGGGGCGTGACAAGAAGATCCTTGAAATTTGTTTTAAAGGTAGGATTGTTACCTCTTCTAATATAACAAGCAACAAAACTAGTGAGGTTATTCATTGGATTATGATAGATTGGTGGATTCACTACCGTTGGGTCATCCTTGAGGGGAAAACGAGTGGAACACAGTGTTGGAGTCATAACCACTGCATATGTGGATAGTTCTAAGTTCACCACTGGGTGGATATCAAAAGATCATTTTGTTAGTGTTATTGACAAAGGTGGACATACTTCTTGTCTTCCTTTTCGAGGAAGACAATAAAGTTGTATTCCTGAAAGTTGAGATCTCAATGAAGGAGGTCATTGGCATTTTCCACCCTCCCATTGATGTGTAAGTCCTGAGGTAAGGGAAATATCTCTTCATCCATCAGTGCTGAGGTAATGAGGTGGACCCTGAATTGGTATTGGAACCCAAGAAAAAAAGAGAGGATTATTGTCTATTGCTTTTTGTGGTGTGTAGAAGGGAAGCTGGCTCGATTGGTCTGAATTCATGTGTTTAATCAAGTTTCAGTAGGGTTGGATATTGTGAACCAATGTCGGGGCTGTTGTAGGGGCTAGTGGGTTCAACATATTTTCCATCCATTAATAGTTCATGATTTTTACACGCCCTACACTTTTAATGAATTGTAGATAATTATTTTCTGCAAATGGTCTGGGTTTCCTAACGTGTTCCACCAACATCTTAAAAGTAGTAAACTTACAAAAACAAAATTTCACATGGAAAACACCCAGCCCACAATAAGTGTGAAAAATCACGACCTGCACCTCTACAGGATTTAACCCACTTTCACTAAAACAATGAGACACTCAATCAATGATTACAAACTCTGTAATCTAAAGGAATTATAAACTCTAATTCCCAACAACACATAAACCACCCTTATCTTGTGTTCCCAAGTTTTCATGTTATCCCAACTTGATGACTAACCACTATTCTAGTTTATAACATACTGGAACTATGAAATAAAAAATTATTACAACTCGAAGAACAATCTTAGTACAACCATGCTAAACCTATAGCTAGACTCCGCTATGTATGGACCTGTTCCTTCTAGGAGTTGTTTATGCAGTATTTCAAGAATCGATCTCTGATTTTTCCTTTGTGATTGTATAAGTGTACAAATGACTTTGTGGAAGCTCTTGGGTATTTATAGATGTAGATACTTGCTTCCTTTAAGTCGTCTTGCTTTGCCTTCTAAGAAATCCCATTCCTTTATGGAAACTTCTTTGAGGAATCTCATTCCTATTTGGACACCTTTGCCACCTTTATTTTAGTTCCTTCCATTTCATGGATTCATATATTTTTGGTAACCTTTTGTAAGAAGGAATTAGGTTTTTGATTCAACATCATACTTGTGTTTTTAGTGTCATCAAAGTCAACAAACATCAGCATCTCAACTGCAGGTTCAACCCGTGTTTATGGACCATGTCTTTCAACTTGTTTCTTCCATATGTTCCACTGCATTGTTAATATTTAATATTTTTCTTTGTTCCACTACTTTGTCAACTTCAAAACCATCACACTCCAACAAATTCCCTCTTTTTGATGATGATAAACCTTTGTCTTTGAGCCTGAGATAATTCACTTAGCAAGATAGAAAGAAAAACTTTGATAAACCAGGTTAGTCATGGGTTATAAATGTTGCACAAACCTATCTTCCTCCTTTTGGCTTCTTAAAAAAGTTAAGCATATGAACAAGATTTAAAAACCAAAGTTAGATTATTCATGGTCACCAAGGCTATCACCAACTCAATCAACTATAAGACTAGCAACCAAATTAATGTATAAAGAGAGCAACACCAGTAGAAAAGTAGGAAAAGGCAATATAGTTCTTTGATGTGAACTAGACATGCTTTACAAGATACTAACAATTGTTGAAGAACAAGACAACTCAAGATAATAAAGGACTGTATGATGAGGCTAGTAATGTTGTGGATTCAGACTAAAAATAATGATGGAACAGGCGAGTGGAGTTGAGTCAACCTTGTTTTCACATTTTTAATCTTTTCCTTCTTTATTTTGCTTTCAAAACTTACTTCAAAGAGAACTTGCTTAATTGTGTAGTTTCAGTTTTATCAGATGGAGCAGACTATGATTTTCTCAAGATTTTGTAATTAGGTTTTGGACTTCTTACTATGATTTTCTCAAGATTTTGTAATTAGGTTTTGGACTTCTTTATTTGGAGCCTAAAAGGTTTTTTTTCATAGAAAGGAGAAGTAGTGAAGGATTTTTGGAGGAAAAAATTAGGAATAATGATAAGAGGTAGACCTTTAGAGGTTGGTGATTGATGTGGCTCTTTTAACAAATGAGGTTATGTAGATGCTTTGGTGACTAACTGCTTTGGAGTATGTGAAATATAACAAGTGAGCTCCAGTATTTCATCTTAGAAAATAGTGTCTTATATCAATATGTTTGGTACGCTTGTGCTGAACTGGATTCTTGAAAATATTGATAGAACTTGTGTTGCCACAAAAGATGGGAACCCACCCTATATCCACATCAAAACTTAGTAATTGACTCTTGATCCATAACAGTTGAGCACAACAAGAACCAACATAAACATACTCAACTTCAGCAGTTGATAAGGTAGCAAAGTTTTTCTTATAGGTGGACCAGGCTATAAGACATAATTCAAGGAAGTGTGCCATTCTAGAGGTGCTTTTTCTATCCACTAGGTAACCTACATCATCAACATCTGAGTAACCCACATGATCAAAGTTACTTCCCTTAGGATACCATAACCCTAAATCAGTTGTTCCTTTTAGATATCTTAAGATCCTTTTAGCAGCTTATAGATGTGATACTTTAGGCTTAGCATGGAATCTTGCACAAAGTCTAACACTAAATACTATGCCAGGTCTACTTGCAGTACGATACAAGAGTGACCCAATCATATCTCTATACAACTTCTCCTCCACAATAGACCAGGTTCATCATGGTCTAGCCTTGTGGCAGTGGCAATGGCGGTATTAATAGCTTTGGATTCCTCCATCTTGAATATCTTGAGTAACTCTTTCATATACTTTTGTTGCTGAATCATAGTGCCAGTTGGAGTTTGCTTGATTTGAAGTCCTAGAAAGAAATTGAACTTTTCCATCATGCTCGTCTTAAATTCTCCATTCATAAGTTGGGAAAATTCTTGAGTCATCTTGTGATTGGTGGATCCAAAGAACATATCATCAACATAGACCTGAACAATCAAAATATCCTTCTCATTAATTTTTAAGAATAAAGTGTTGTCAATTTTACCTCTCTTGTGCCCATATTCTAGTGGGAACTTATAAAGTCTTTCATACCAAACTCTTAGAGCTTGCTTCAATCCATACAGAGCTTTGTCTAGATTGTAGATACAATCAAGAAATCTCTCAAAACCATGAGGTTGTTGAGATTTCCAAATCAATAAATTCAATACTCTCAAAACCAGGAGGCTATTGAGATTTCCATTTAAGAATGCACTCTTCACATCCATTTGATACAAAGTAAATTCCATAAATGAAGCAAATGCAATAAGTTGTCTGATAGCTTCAAGCCTTGCCACAAAATCAAATGTCTCATCATAGTCAATTCCTTCTTCTTGATTGTACCCTTGAACCACAAACCTTTCCTTTTTCCTTACAACTGTTCCATCCTCTTCATTCATGTTCATGTATTCCTACTTAGTTCCAAGGATAGTTCTATCTTTAGGAGGAGGGACCAGGTGCCACACTTTGCTTCTTTCAAATTGGTAGAGTTCTCCTTGCATTGCCAATTTCCAATATTTATCAAAAAGAGAATATTTCACTCTTTTGGGTTCAATCATTGATAGGAAGGTACTGAATGCACATAAGTTTCTGAGTCCTAATCTTGTAGTGATTCCTAAAGTGAGTTATGTAAGAACATTGTCAATTAGTTGAGATCCCTTATACTTGTAGTTCTTCAAAACTAATCCACGTGAACTTTCAACATTCTCTGCATGTAGTGGATGTGGGACCTCAATGAACTACTCTCTTGTTTTGTTGTTCCCCTTGTCAATGAGCCCATGTTCTGTTCGTCAAATGGAACAGGTTGTGTAACCTGTTCTATTGAATGATCTTCTGCTTCATCTTTATCCTGTGGAGCAATTTCATACGTGGAGCTTAATTCTTCAAATACTACATGCACACTCTCTTCAAAACAATTTGTTAGTTTATTTAACACCATGTAAGCTTTACTATGTAGAGAGTACCCAAGAAAAAAAATCCTTAATCACTTCTAGCATCAAACTTTCCCAGATTGCCCTTTCTATTGTTGTGAATGAAACATTTACATCCAAAAGCCTTGAGATGAGAGATGTTAGGCTTTCTTTCTTCAACAATTCATATGGTGTTTTATCCAAGATAGGCTTAGTAATACATCTATTGATGATGTATCAAGCAGTACTCAAGGCCTCAGCCCACAAATTTTGAGCAAGGTTTCCAGCAATCATCATGGTTCTTGACATATCTTCTAAGCTCCTGTTTTTTCTCTCAACTACTCTATTTTGCTGTGGTGTCCTAGGAATAGAGAAGTCATGTTCTACCCTATTTATTTCATAGTACTCTAGGAAATTTGCATTTTCAGACTCAGTATCAGGATCAGATCTAATAGAGACCAAGGAAGGATAAAGTTTCTTTTCCATTTTCTTGACAAATATGAAGAAGACATCAAAGGAATCTTATTTAGAGTCTAAGAGAAGAGTCTATGTGAATCTTGAATAGTCATCCACAAGAACATACATATACTTCTTCCCTTATCTACTTCTTACACTCACTGGTCTAAAAAGATCCATATGGACCGGCTCAAAGCACTTGGTTGTACTTACTATGTTCTTTTTATTGAATGAAATTCTCACCTACTTCCCCCTTACACAAGCACTCCATGTCTTTCCATCTTTGAAATTAGTTTTAGGAAGCCACATGACTAAGTTCTTAGAAGCAAGTTAGTTTAATTGTCGCAGACTAGCATGACCCAGTCTTTTGTGGCATAAAAGAGAATCGTGATCAATCAGACTCAGACATGAGAGATCAGATCTTAAGGCTCCTATAATATCAGCCTTATACACATTTTTATGTTTTCTTGCAGTTAGCACTACTTCTTTTGTATATAACTTCATGACTTTGCATCCACTAGAAGTAAAGACCATCTTTTTGCCTTTGTCACATAGTTGAGAGATGCTCAGAAGGTTATGTTTTAGCCCTTCAACATGGTAACCTCCTTCCAAAGCTTTTTTTCTAGTTTTTCCAATGTTTTCTACACCAGTAATGATCCCTTTTTTCCCATATCCAAAGGATACATCTCATCCTTTTAGTGAGGTGAGTGAAAGGAATTTTTATTTGTTTCCAGTCATGTGTCTTGAGCAAGCACTATCCCTATACCAATGTCTCTTGGCCCCTTTCACGCTTACCTGCAAAGCAATTAGAGCTTAGTTTTAGGCACCCAGATGAGCTTGGGTCCTTTCTTATGATCAAAGGGGTGAATCAAGTTTCTTCTAGCCCATGTTGGGCAGCATGTTGATAAACCTATTTCTTTTGATAGGAGCAACCTTGCTATTTTTAGCATATATGAAGCAAGTTCTCTTTACTGTGTAGAACTTGTTCTTCTCACGATTGTCAATGCCCCATTTTCACCAAGGTTAAAACAAGCACGACTTATGGACTCTAAAAGAATTGATTTTTTGTACAGAGTCGCCACCTAATTTTTAAGGAGAATAAGGAAACCTATTTTTATTATTGACATGTATGACTTGTGTTTTAATCTGCGAAAACCAGTTTAGATTCTAGGTAAGGGTTCAAATTATTCCGAAGGGAAGGGATTAGGCACCCTTCGGAATCCACAAAAGGTGGTACCCGACTAGACTAAATTTATCAAGGAGGGAGGAGGTAAAAATCATTCTCTTTAAAAAGTATGAATATGTGGAGTATGTACTAAAATAATGTAATAATATATATATAGAAAGGATGTATTAAATGTATAAATAAAATCTATCGTTATAAAATGTATATATAAAAATTATGTAAAGGTATATTGTATAAAATATGTATGAAATATGCATGGGAAGAAAGTGATTTTTTATGAAACGAAACCACTTTTTGTTTGTAATATATGGAAAGAAAAATATGTAAAATTATTCTCCAATAGTATTTTAACTTAACAAATCATTGAAGGAATGTGCCGTAAAGATTAAATATAAATGATTTATTTTAAAGGAGAAGACTACGATATTTTTTCTAACAAAAATGTGAATCAACCAATTAAATACTTGAATCAATTTAATCTTTTAGGTTAGTATTTACAGCCGAAGTTTTGCCTAAGCGCGTGTAATAAATATGTAAGTAAAGGATAATCCCACCCGACGCCCCAAAAGTAAAGTTTTCACCATGATTAATATTTGTACAATTGTAGGAATGTAAAATACAAACAGAAAAATTTAAACTCCTTTTTGAATACCATCTTTAAGAAGTATCTTCGAGAATCTACACAAACACTTGATAGAAATGTTAGTAATGAACAAATGATTATAAAAAATATGTGACACATATAAAAAATGATATTTTATTATATAGTGGGCTCAAATGAAGTTTTAGATACGCCATGGCTACGAAGTGGTTGCTCGAATTTATCGACCGTCCTAATTCGTCTTGCCAAGATACGAATCATAAAACTTTTGTGTTGTCGTGATAATATAATGATTTCGTCATCACCCATATTTATTTATTTTTTGTCACGTATTTGTATACGTAATGTCCGTCTTTTTATTTGTGGAGGCCTCAAAAATCGACGGGAATTTTTTCATTGGCCATGTGTAGTATCTGTTCCTACTCAGTGTAAGAAATTACAAAGCAATTAAAGGACAAAATGCCCAAAACAGTCCAAAAAATCAGCCAAAGAGCAGCGAAGCAAAAATCATCTCCGAAGTGAATTTTTTTGGGTGAAAATCGACCCAAAACTAGCAAAACAGTCCGAAAAATAATAACAAAATATAGCAGCAACAATGATATAACAGTGAGCAAGATTCCACAAAAAGAAAAAATGTAAAAATGGTCAACAAGTCATGAAAAAGAATGACGTTAGCGGAGCTCGCCGATTTTAATGGAGCTTCGCCGAAAAATTCACAAGTCCGGCCAAGTATGTACAAGTAACATTGAAACATAAAAAAAAAATTAGAAAACCCCATTCAATCAAGACAAAGTAGTGATGTAAGTGGCGTTGCTTCAACGGCTTTCGCCGGAGCAACGCTGTAATTCAAGATCCGACTAGATCTGTGGATCAATGGTGGAAAACACCATTTCCCATAAGCAATAATGAACCAAAGGGAGATGAAAAGGGGACTGCCGCGACGGTGGTGGACCGTCGGAAGCAGCTCACCAGTCATTACCTCCGGCGAGGTAGCGAAGGAGAAAGAGGGACGGAGGGAGGAGCAGTGGTGGCCATCTATGGAAGAGAGAGGGGTGTTGATGGTGGCGGTGGTTGTGTTTGAAGCTTCGCCGGTCATCACCTTCAGCAAAGCAATGGCGGTAAAGGAGGTGGCTGCGCGTCGGGGAAGAGGAGAGGAGAAAGAGAGGTGCGTGGATGGTGGAGTTTGACATCCACCGGAGCTCCAGCGGTTGTGGGGCGGCAGTGAGAGCAGTGAGAGAGAGAGGTGAGTTTTTTTTTTTTTGAGAGAGAGAGAGAGAGTAAAATATCTGTGTGGGGGGGTGTATATATTCTGTATGTGTGTGTGTGTGAATTAATATGTGTATAGTGTGTTTGTGTATATTTTTTTGTGTGTGTGTGTAAGTGTAGTGTGTGTGTATTTATAATGGAAAAAAATGTCATCTTTTAACCAAAAATTAATAGGCTATTCCCTTTTGTTCATTAAATATTATTTTAATTTATCTGTTATTAATCCAATGATTTTTTATCCTTTTAACCAACATGCAAAGGCTAATATCCAAAAAATAAAGATCATGTGTAGTCATGTCACACATCACCTTTAATAAAGGTGACGTGACAAGTCACCTTTAATAAAGGTGACGTGACAATTCACCTTTAATAAAGGTGACATGACAAGTCACTTTTAATAAAGGTGAAAAGACCTCGACTTGATCGGATTATTGCTCCGTGTATCAAAGTAATTGATCCGGCTTATCGTTCGCGGATTGTAACTAACGTATAAAAATATGGGAATCGAAATATAATTACAGAAAAATGTGAACAATAACAAAATATAATTATCTTGAAAAAATGTATTATTATGTAAATAGTTTAAAATGTAGTGTACTGCAAAGAATTGTAGTGTTATGTTGTGTACGTGTGCAGATGACTGTGAAAAATTTAAAATGACAATAAATTGATAAAAAATCCTAATATTTACAAAATTAAGGATAATTATCAATGAATTGTAAGAGTATGTGAAAAAATGTATTTTGTGCTCTTTAGCGATCAGGAAGCCTTAAGACGTTAATTTTAAGCACGGAGAGCCAAAATTGGGTGTCAACAACTTGCCCCTTTTCATATGAAGATAATGTAGTTGTCTTCAGACGAAAATGTTGACGTGTAGCCAATTTTGCTCGACAAATATCATATTTGACCAAAAATTTGACCGAACTCTAATTTAGAGCTGCCTACATACATCGAGTTGCACGAGGATCAGGTCGGGTGTAGTTCAAAAGATTAGGAAAATGTCTCTTTGTCCAATTATTATGGGCGGACGACCTTGTGAGAATGATTATGGAGATAAAGAATGTTTGGGAATGAAAGTGTTTGCACATTACCGGCGTCCTTCAAAATTGCCCCAATATCAAGTTGTGAGATAGTGGGGATGCAAGATTGTATACTCGCTGGGGAGAAAGAATGATCATGTGGTTGTGATGACCGAACTCTGCATAGAGATTCCTACATTTCTCGCATGTTACGAGAATCAGGTCAATGTAGTTCAAAATGAAGAAATAGGGTAAATTTTGAGGCGATTCTCAAAATTTTGCCCCAGTGTAGGATTTGTGGTAACACCGACTTCTTTAAAGGAACTTTAAAAGAAAGTCTTGTTGTTGTGGATTGTATTTTTGATTGAAACGATGCATGATGTCTCCGATTGTCTGCGGAGAGTGTGATGAATGATGTCTCCGATTGTATACGGAGAATTGATGATGAATGATGTCTTCGATTGTCTACGAAAACTATGTGAACATTGTAAAATCCTCTGATTGTCTATCGGGGACTTATGATGCATGATATCTCTGATTGTCTACGGAGACTGATGTTGATGTAAAGTCCTCCAATTGTCTTTGGGGATTTAATGCATGATATCTCCGATTGTCTACGGAGACTTGATGATGATGTAAAATCCTCCGATTGTCTACGGAGACTTGATGATAAGTGACGTCTTCGATTGTCTACGAAGACTATGTGAATGTTTTAAAATCCTTCGATTTTCTATCGGGGACTTATGATGCATGATATCTCCGATTTTCTATGGAGACTGATGTTGATGTAAAGTCCTCCAATTGTGTTTGGGTATTTAATGTATTACATCTCCGATTGTCTACGGAGAGTGATGATGATGTAAAATCCTCCGATTGTCTATGGATACTTGATGATAAGTGACGTCTTCGATTGTCTACGAAGACTATGTGAATGTTTTAAAATCCTCCGATTGTCTGTCGGGGACTTATGATGCATGATATCTCCGATTGTCTATGGAGACTGATGTTGATTGTTGTAAAGTCCTACGATTGTTTACGGGGACTTAATGCATGATATCTCCAATTGTCTATGGAGACTTGATGTTGATTGTTGTAAAGTCCTCCGATTGTTTACAGGGACTTAATGTATGATATCTCCGATTTTCTACGGAGACTTGATGTTGATTGTTGTAAAGTCCTCCAATTGTTTATGGGGACTTAATGCATGATATCTCCGATTGTTTACGGAGACTGATGTTGATTGTTGTAAAGTCCTCCGATTGTTTACAGGGACTTAATGCATGATATCTCCGATTGTTTACGGAGACTAAGGCCCTCAACTGTTGAGGTGGTTGAAATGTAAAGAGTTTTCGACTAGCGGAGCAAGTGAAATGTAATAGCCTCTCGACTGGTGGGGCTATTGGAATTCTAAGGGCTCTCGACTGGCAGAGCAATTGAAATATAATAGTCTCTCGACTGGCGGGACTATTAAAATGTAAGGGCTCTCGACTGGCGGAGCAATTGAAATATAATAGTCTCTCGATTGGCGGGACTATTGAAATGTAATAGCCTCTCAACTGGCGGGGCTAGTGAAATGTAATAGCCTCTCGACTGGCGGGGCTAGTGAAATGTAATGGGATCTCGACTGGCGGAGCCATTAAAATATAATAGCCTCTCGACTGGAGGGGCTATTAAAATGTAAGGGCTCTCGACTAGCGAAGCCATTAAAATATAATAGCCTCTCAACTGGCGGGGCTATTGAAATGTAAAGAGCTCTAATTAGAAGGAGGACACTTAATAGAGAAGTGAAATGTTTGTATTCGAAGGCGAGTGATTGATAAGGAAAGTGAAATATCTGTATTTGAAAGTAGGCACCCTGAGAAGTAAAAAATGCCTGTGTTCGAAAGTGGAAATCTTGAAAAAGAAAGAAAATTTGTTTGTATTTGGAGGTGGGTGCTTTGAAAAAGAATGGAAATTATTTTTTATTTTCTTTGTAAAAATGCTGACCTGTGAAAAAAAAAAAGAAAACATAATCGTGTCTTGACTTTAGTTGGTACCAACAATTAGTAGTATGCATAAGAATTCTCTCGTTTTCTTCCCAGCTAACCGAGATCGATTTTGAGGTAATTCATATAGTTTCAAGTGGTACCTCAGACATACCTAAGTATCGACAAGATTTTTTCATCTTACTTCAAACAAATATTTTGGACTATACCTATCCTCATGTTTCACGTGCCCTCTCTAGAAAGAAAGTCCCATTTTCACACATATTTGAGTAGTTTTCTTTTTGAATTTGGGGACGTCCAGAGAGATACACTCACACTCAGAAAGAAATTCAATGCATGCAATTGTGATACCATAGGTTTGGCCTTTTTGTAAGTATCCACTAATGTGAGAACACTTGGAATAGGATCATGTAGGACTTGTTATCGGCTTGTAAGGTAGGCTTGGGGAGGGGTAGGATGACATTTGGGATGAAAGTGACTAATCCTTCAATGAGCGTCGGACTGTATCTGTGCTTTTGATATTTATTGCACTTTGACACTTGATCTTCTTTGTCTTGCTTTGTTGTCCCTTATTTTGTATTTGCTTCGACTTCTTTTGAATCTCTTGCTGGAGTCTTTTCCCTTTTATTTTCAATAAATACATTTTATTTTATTTTTTGAAGATTCTGCACCTTTGTTGGAGTTCTTTCTTTTTTTCTTTTTTATTTTTTTTTGTTTGGGGTTTTTGCTCCTTCTACTTTGAAGTCGTCTTTTCATTTTTGTTCTTTTGGGACCTTTGTTTCTTTCGCCTTTGACATCTTTGATCTTGGATCTTGTCCGCAATTTGCACGTATTTAGTACGCTCAAAGAGGTTGGGTCAAGAGAGGGATAGTGCATGTAAGCACTCAAAAGGTATAGGCTAATATGTGGTTATCCAAAGAAAAAGATTTAGGCTCAAAGGGGGAATTCTGGGGATTAATGTCATTTGGTGGGTTATGAAAGGCTCAATCGGGTCAAAGAGGGCCCACGATCCTTTCCTAAACCAAGTGTAACTCAGAATTTCGCCTCAACAAACATTTAGGCCAAGTTCTAGATCAATAATGCAATGTAATAAATTAATTTAAAACTCACCACACAATGCAAATGAAACAATGAGGTCGGCTTCGTTCTTGTCTTGGATGTATGGAAGAAAATTTTTCAAGTATCACTTAGGTGTGATTAAGAGGTACCAAAAGAATCTATGGTTTACCAAGAAGTCGATCCTCTCCATCATACCAATTTGTTCTTTTCCATGCACACTCCTAACTGTGTTAGTACCAACCAAGTAAGAACTTTGATTTCTTTTTCTATTTTTTTTTTTTTGAAAGAATGGGACCGAATCCAAATGAGGACTGCCTACGTATCTTGTGAAAACAAGAATCAGGTCTGCGTAGTTCAGGAATATAGAGTATAAGATGTGAAGCAGAAAAACAAACCTCTCTTTTTTTTTTCTTTCTATTTTTGTGAAAAGAGTATCGAACCCTAAAAGAATTGTCTACGCATTTCATCGAGATGAGAATCAGGTATGCGTAGTTCCTGGAGATAGAAAATGAACTATTTTTTTATTTTCAACAAGGAACACCGAACCCAAAAGGGCTGCCTACGTATCTCATGGAAATGAGAAGCAGGTTCGCGTAGTTCGGGAACTTGTGGATTTGTATGTGGCATGTACGATTGTCATGAAGTGATGTCCATCCTTGAAAATGATGTGAAAGGTGACCGAATGGGAACTGCTCATAGACATGAAGCATTGAAATTACTCCGGTCAGACGACCGAGAGGATGGATGTCAAGTATAGACAAAACTTTGACCTTATCTCAGTATGTTGACAAGATTGAGAAGGTCGGACATTGGAGATGTTATGACATACTTTGCCACAGTTGAGAGGATTGTTATGGCTGAAAGGGTGTTGAACCCTTGCTTTTGAAAGTGAGGATCGATACGTCATAAATTTAATGGTTTATGACGTTCGGAAGGAGAAAGCTTTATACCCTCAAATCAAAATCGGGTGAGGATTTAGAGGTAAGCCAGCTAAGCACTAATGTCATTGAGATTTGGATTTGTAGGGTTTATTGATTTGCGCTCTCAGAAAACATTTAAAGAGCGACTTTGAACTATTTTAAAAAATTGCCCCAGTTTGAATACCGGAGAATTATTCTGAAATAGTGAAGAGACCGAACCCTAATATAGGGCTGCCTACGTATCTTGTCATGACAAGAATCAGGTCAAAATGTAGTTCAAACAGATACGCAGTCATTGGTAGTTTGTATGATTATTATGGATTGCTGATGGTATTGAAAAAAGAAGTGTGGTATGACTAAGAGTTCGGATTCAAAAATATGTTTCAAGAATGAAAAGAATATACAAGAAATGTGTAAATGGTTCTTGGAAAAAGATGGCAGAGTCCAAAAGAATGATTGTAAGGATAAAAAAATGGATGTGAAGTGATATGCCGGTAAAGGATGGTCATAGAGACTGGAAATGATTGTGAGGAATTAAAAAAATTCTAAATTCAACACAAGTCCACCAAAATTATTAGACATAGTGGACAATGTTGAACATGCCGTGTAAAGTATATATATAACTAAAGAATGTACAATGAATGCAAAAAATGTATAATGTCTCATAAACATGTATCAAATAAAGAATGTGTAACAAATAAAGAATGAAAATTTATCCGACCGAAGTGGTGAAATCGTGTCTACAAATGACATATGGATTCTAAGAGTAGATTCACCTAGGTTGGTAGAGGGTATTCGGACAATCGCGAGAGGGTGAGTGGTAATCTAAATGCTCTTACTAAGGAACCCAAAGAAGGTTTGGGGGAGTGCAATACACCCCCCGCGTGAACCACAGTGTGTGAAGTGTACGGCCAAAGACTCGATAGAATCGTGATTACGATTAAATAAAGTGCAACAATTTTTTAAAATATACAGATACAATATTTATAAACAAATAATGACTCAAAGAATTGATAACACTGAAAATTAATTTGTGCAAATTATGTAAAACATTTGTGAGCAAAACACAAATAATTCACACAATTTGCAGTACGTGAAATAAATAAAGAATCAATGAATTAAATAATTAGCATATGCAAAGTGTAAAAATACCTCCCTCAATTGAAAAATTGAGTCTATCATGGTTAGAACCTGCTTATCATTCCCCAGCAGAGTCGCCATTCTATCAATGCCCCATTTTCACCAAGGTTAAAACAAGCACGACTTATGGACTCTAAAAGAATTGATTTTTTGTACAGAGTCGCCACCTAATTTTTAAGGAAAATAAGGAAACCTATTTTTATTATTGACATGTATGACTTGTGTTTTAATCTGCGAAAACCAGTTTAGATTCTAGGTAAGGGTTCAAATTATTTCGAAGGGAAGGGATTAGGCACCCTTCGGAATCCACAAAGGTGGTACCCGACTAGACTAAATTTATCAAGGAGGGAGGAGGTAAAAATCATTCTCTTTAAAAGTATGAATATGTGGAGTATGTACTAAAATAATGTAATAATATATATATAGAAAGGATGTATTAAATGTATAAATAAAATCTATCGTTATAAAATGTATATATAAAAATTATGTAAAGGTATATTGTATAAAATATGTATGAAATATGCATGGGAAGAAAGTGATTTTTTATGAAACGAAACCACTTTTTGTTTGTAATATATGGAAAGAAAAATATGTAAAATTATTCTCCAATAGTATTTTAACTTAACAAATCATTGAAGGAATGTGCCGTAAAGATTAAATATAAATGATTTATTTTAAAGGAGAAGACTACGATATTTTTTCTAACAAAAATGTGAATCAACCAATTAAATACTTGAATCAATTTAATCTTTTAGGTTAGTATTTACGGCCAAAGTTTTGCCTAAGCGCGTGTAATAAATATGTAAGTAAAGGATAATCCCACCCGACGCCCCAAAAGTAAAGTTTTCACTATGATTAATATTTGTACAATTGTAGGAATGTAAAATACAAACAGAAAAATTTAAACTCCTTTTTGAATACCATCTTTAAGAAGTATCTTCGAGAATCTGCACAAACACTTGATAGAAATGTTAGTAATGAGCAAATGATTATAAAAAATATGTGACACATATAAAAAATGATATTTTATTATATAGTGGGCTCGGATGAAGTTTTAGATACGCCATGGCTATGAAGTGGTTGCTCGAATTTATAGGCCGTCCTAATTCGTCTTGCCAAGATACGAATCATAAAACTTTTGTGTTGTCGTGATAATATAATGATTTCGTCATCGCCCATATTTATTTATTTATTGTCACGTATTTGTATACATAATGTCCGTCTTTTTATTTGTGGAGGCCTCAAAAATCGACGGAAATTTTTTCATTGGCCATGTGTAGTATCTGTTCCTACTCAGTGTAAGAAATTACAAAGCAATTAAAGGACAAAATGCCCAAAACAGTCCAAAAAATCAG
Organism: Capsicum rhomboideum; assembly: GCA_031232105.1. Taxonomy (NCBI): domain Eukaryota; kingdom Viridiplantae; phylum Streptophyta; class Magnoliopsida; order Solanales; family Solanaceae; genus Capsicum; species Capsicum rhomboideum. The sequence goes on from CP124709.1 coordinate 132,852,853, forward strand.
CCAAAGAACAGCGAAGCAAAAATCATCTCCGAAGTGAATTTTTTCGGGTGAAAATCGACCCAAAACTAGCAAAACAGTCCGAAAAATAATAACAAAATATAGCAGCAACAATGATATAACAGTGAGCAAGATTTCACAAAAAGAAAAATGTAAAAATGGTCAACAAGTCATGAAAAAGAATGACGTTAGCGGAGCTCGCCGATTTTAATAGAGCTTCACCGGAAAATTTACAAGTCCGGCCAAGTATGTACAGGTTACATTGAAACATAAAAAAAAAATTAGAAAACCCCATTCAATCAAGACAAAGTAGTGATGTAAGCGGCATTGCTTCAACGGCTTTCGCCGGAGCGACGCCGTAATTCAAGATCCGACTAGATCTGTGGATCAATGGTGGAAAACACCATTTCCCATAAGCAATAATGAACCAAAGGGAGATGAAAAGGGGACTGCCGCGACGGTGGTGGACCGTCGGAAGCGGCTCGCCGGTCATTACCTCCAGCGAGGTAGCGAAGGAGAAAGAGGGACGGAGGGAGGAGCAGTGGCGGCCATCTATGGAAGAGAGAGGGGTGTTGATGGTGGCGGTGGTTGTGTTTTAAGCCTCGCCGGTCATCACCTCCGACGAAGCAATGGCGGTAAAGGAGGTGGTTGCGCGTCGGGGAAGAGAGGATAGAATGGGGAAGAGGAGAGGAGAAAGAGAGGTGCGTGGACGGTGGAGTTTGACATCCACCAGAGCTCCGGCGGTGGTGGGGCGGCAGCGAGAGCAGTGAGAGAGAGGGGTGAGTTTTTGTTTTTTTTTTGAGAGAGAGAGAGCAAAATATCTGTGTGGGGTGTGTGTATATTCTATATGTGTGTTTGTGTGAATTAATATGTGTATAGTGTGTTTGTGTATATTTTTTGTGTGTGTGTGTGTAAGTGTAGTGTGTGTGTATTTATAATGAAAAAAGATGTCATCTTTTAACCAAAAAATAATAGGCTATTCCCTTTTGTTCATTAAATATTATTTTAATTTATCGGTTATTATTCAAAGGATTTTTTATCTTTTTAACCAACATGCAAAGGCTAATATCCAAAAAATAAAGATCATGTGTACTCATGTCACACATCACCTTTAATAAAGGTGACGTGACAAGTCACCTTTAATAAAGGTGACGTGGCAATTCACCTTTAATAAAGGTGACATGACAAGTCACTTTTAATAAAGGTGACAATACCTAGACTTGATCGAATTATTGCTCTGTGTATCAAAGTAATTGATCCGGCTTATCGTTCGCGGATTGTAACTAACGTATAAAAATATGGGCATCGAAATATAATTACAGAAAAATGTGAACAATAACAAAATATAATTATCTTGAAAAAATGTATTATTATGTTAATATTTTAAAATATAGTGTACTGCAAAGAATTGTAGTGTTATGTTGTGTACGTGTGCAGATGACTGTGAAAAATTTAAAATGACAATAAATTGATAAAAAAATCCTAATATTTACAAAATTAAGGATAATTATCAATAAATTATAAAAGTATGTGAAAAAATGTATTTTGTGCTCTTTAGCGATCAGGAAGCCTTAAGACGTTAATTTTAAGCACGGATAGCCAAAATTGGGTGTCAACAACGATAAGTGAACTTGTTTCTTTTAACTAGTATGAAGTTTTTTCTTTTCACAAATTCTCCAATTTTCTTCATTACTTCATTTCTTTTTGGGCATGTAGTTGTAGGATGTCCTAGATTTTCACAAATGTAACATAGGTCCTTAGTGGGAGTGGTTTCTTTGTGAAATCCTTGTCCAGCTTTTTCACTATGGGTTCTGTTGCTTAAATGATTTAGAGTTCTTGAGGATTGAGTTCACCGGTTAGCTCTTTCTTGATCTAGCTTTAATCTAGAGTTTTCTTGATTAAACTTTCTAACTTTTTCTCTCTCAGTGTATAAGTCTTCATTTTTTTGTTTAAGAGTAGACTCAATCCTTAGAAAATCATCACATATAGTTTTTTTCCTTTATCAGTGATTGAGAGATTAAGTATTTCAGACTTAAGAGCTAGGATGGTTGTACCAAGTTGGTTCACCTGTTCGTTCAAGGTACAATTTTCTCTCTCAACAGTGCTCTTGCCTTTTTCAATATCTATAAATTCATACTTGAGATTGGCAAGGGCTTTGAGTAATGATCTCTATTAACTGTTATGTTATGATGTTCACTAATCAGATGAACTATCAAGGTGGTTAATTTTTTCTAAGACAAAATAAGAAGTTTATCTTTAAGTTCAAGTAAACTTACCTCAGATTTTCTGTCCTTTTCCTTTTCTTCTTTCTCTAGATCAGAATCACAAATTGCCATAAAGGTTGTTTCATAGACATCACTATTAGAACCTCAAGCAACTACTATAGCCTGAGATTTCTTGGAGTCACCCTTGTCTTTGGCCTTTTGTTTGTTCTCCATTCTTTCTTTTTCCATTGAATTTCCCATTGAGTACAGACCTTGATCATGTGATCCATTTTCTCACATTTAAAGAAGCCACCTTGAAAGTGTTCATTGGACAGTTGTCTACTACCTGTACCTTTCATGTCATCTTTCTTGAAGAACTTCCTGAAGTTTTTGATAATGAATGCCACGTGTTCTTCATCTAAATATGAATCATCACTGTCAGATGCCTTAAGTGCTAGTGATATTTCTTTGGTTTTAATTTTTTTAAAATTGTCCATGTTCATCTCATGGGTTTTCAAGCTTCCTACCAACTCATCAAGAGTAATGTTAGTGAGGTTCTTAACTTCCCTTATTACAGTAACCTTGACATCCCAGTTGTCCTTTGGGAGAATTCTTAATACTTTGTCAACCTGTTCTTCAGTGGTCAGGGTTTTTCCTAGAGATGAGAGTTTGTTTACCAAGGTGGTTAGTTGAGTGATCATCTATTGTAGAGTCTCACCATCCTTCATCTTGAATGTCTCATATTCAGCGAACAACATAGCCACTCTAAATTTTCTCATCTGACTAGTGCCTTTATAAGCATTCACTAGTGCATCCCAGATTTGCTTGGCAGTGGTACAACTAGAAACTCTGTTGTATTCATCTAGAACTAGTCCATAAACAAGAATATTTTTGGCCTTAGCATTCTTTTTTAGGGGAGATGAGATCATTTGGAGTGAACTCAGTTCTTGTATTTTTCACCTGCTCTTCTTCCACAGTTTTCATGGGGATTTTGCGACCTTCAGTGATTCTACCCCATAGTTCATATTCTACATACTGAATGAAGTCTTCAATGCAATCCTTCCACCATATGAAGTAAGACATTGAAAAGAGGGGGTCATGTGGTGGATTGTCATTCATAATGCCCAGTAGGAGGAGCAGAATTAATCTTGATCTTATCTTAAGGTGTTAACTTTTTACCAAGATAACCTGCTCTGATACCAATTGATATTCTACACACCCTAGTATTTTAGTAAATTGCATATAATTATCTTCTTCGAATGAAATAGGTTATCTAACATGTTCCACAAATGTGATAAAGGCAGTAAAATAAAAACATAATATTTCAAGTGGAAAACACCCAGCTTACAATAGTTGTAAAAAACCACAACTTGTACAACTAGAGGATTTAACACAATTTCACTAAAACAATGAGCCACTCAAACAACGATTACAAATTCTATAACCTAAAGGAATTATAAACTCTAATTTCTAACAACACACAAACCTCCCCAGGCTGATGTTCCTAAGTCTTCAAGTTATCCCAACTTGATAACTACTACTAATCCAGTTTCTATCACATTGGAACTAAGAAGCATAAACAATTACAACTCAAAGAATAATCCTAATAAAATCAAGATAACTATATAGATAGACTCTACTATGTGGACCTGTTCATTCAAGGAGTTCTTTACACAACACTTCAAGAATGAATCTCAAATTTTTCCTTTACTTTGTCTAAGTGCGCAAACGACATTATGAAAGCTCTTGGGTATTTATAGATGTAGATATTTGCTTCCCTTTAAGTCGGCTTTGTAACGACCCAAAACATTTTTACGTGTGAAAATGCCTCCAAAAATTTCTTCGACGACTAAAATTCTCTTAATGGACCAGGGGGAATTTATTTTTGCGGGGATAAATAGGGCCCAATGTAATTGGGCTAACAATTGAACAAAATGGTCATGCCGGCCAGCTTCTTACCGCTGCAGCAATAAGCTAGCCACAATAGTGGTACCGCTACAACGGTAAATCAATTGCTGCAACGGTAACCCGGTAGTAGCCAACCTGAGGTAAATTTTAAAACCCTATTTTATTTTATCCCCCTAGGTCATTTTATCCCCCTAGAAACATCTTAAACAAACCCAACATCCACAACTATGAGATTCCAAAGGTAGAGCTTCATAAGGGCAATTTTGAGGCACACCCGGTGGGAACTCGACATGGGAAAATGCTTGGCGCTTGCGGGACAACTCTCTCCTCTCAATAGCAGCATATTTTGTCTCCAAGGTAGGTTATGGTTTTCATTGTAGCAACTAGACTTGTGTTAGATTCATATAACTTTGATAGTAATATTGGGAGTTCTCATGCATTAGTCCTTAGGCACAGTATTTAGAAGGACGAAAATGATAAAATATGGTTAACTATTGTTGTACCCCATTAATTTGATATTCATGGAATGGAGTAGGTTGAATCTTTGAGAATCTTGACTAGTTGAATGAATATTGTCCTTCTTAAGCATGGGATGAGTTAAGTATGGTAAAAAAGGGAGTAAATAGTAATCTACGGTTGAGAAAGGGTATTTCTAGTATTCTGGATAGTCCTGCCTTGCATTGAGAAAGGTTAACAAATCGTAAATATAGAGTAGGGGTTAACAGTAACCTAAGAGAGTTTTAGGTGACCTAGAGAGTAATTAAGGTGATAGGATAATTTAGGGGACAACCTAGTGGTAGGGTAATTGACAGATTAGGCAAGTTTGTAAGAGTCATGGAGTGAGCATGGTAAGTTTAGTAAGGTTAAGTATGAGAATTCTGACAGAAGTATTTATGAGAGAAGTTGAGAGCGAGGGAGGAAACACGAGTGTGGATTGGAGATAAAGAGAGAGTTACTAAAAGAGAGAGTTACTAATGGTAGCTAGGGAGAATCATTGCAATTTTATCAGAGGTATAGTGTACATGATTACGTAAATGTATATATCTAGGGATTGGTACAATAATAAGATTGATGTCTCTTTGATTCCATGTGAACCAGTGACTGTGATTCTTTAAGACATTTCTTGTGATTATTGACTGCATTCCATATTCATGCATGTTGATGTTGTTGGGTTGATAATGATGAGAATAATGATGATATACAACTCATGATCTTCATGAGGTTGGTGATGATGGTGATGTTGATGTTGACGAGAATGAGAAGAGAAAGAGGTGATGCACACATCTTGAATACATACATTCATTCATATGCCTTGAACATTTAACTATGCTTATGTATATTGTTGTTGGTTCCTTGAATGGACCGTACTATTCGTGGTGTTGATGGAGTATGGTAGCAACCCATGAATACAAGGTGCTCTCTAATTCAAGCATTAATGTTTATTTTCCCTAAGTGCATAGTTATATAGGCGAGACATACAGTATCATCTTGCCTTGTTGGGGTTTCAATGTCATAGGTGTATCAGTAGTTGTAAACCCTATAGTGCATTGCGTTAGTTGAGTATCGAGAAAGTTCGGTCCAATCGTGGGTTTCCTCAGGCCCTAATTTTGTGAAGTCAGTAGGTCAGTCTAGAGTGGGTTAGGAATTGTAGAAGATGGAATAATGAGTTAGGAAAAGTTTAAAGGATGTAAGTAAGAGTAGATTGTCAAAAGACAAAGATATACTAAAATTTTAAATAGCAGGTTGGTCACAAAGATGTTAAAAGTGTGGTGTTAATAAATTCATAATTTGGGAATTAGAATCGAAACTTTACTTGGTGTCGTTATTTCTTCCTATTTATTATTAATGTTATTTGTTTCAGATCCTGACCGGCCTATGATGCCTAACGATATGTGTGGTTATACTGTTGCTAAACTTACTATATCTCCCACCGAGGATATAGCCATGGTGCAGGTCAGTTGGGGTTCATATAGCATCAACGACGATCATTCTGCAGCAGCTCATGCCTTCTCTATTCTTCATAGATGTTGTGTCATAGACTTTTCTGTTCCTTGTCTAGTACTCTTGTACCAGTTTAGGCTATTTTCTGGGGATTCACTATTGATTATTCTCCACATTACTTTTATGAATCAAATGTATTAAACTAGAATATTATATGTATGATTTAAATAGATTAAGTTATTGAAAATAAATAGTTTTACTTTCGCATTAAATGGACAATTGGGTGGTAAGGGTTCTCCTATCAGGGTAGGTGTTAGGTATGTGCCCGTACGATCCGTGGTTTGGGTCGTGACAAGATGGTATCCGAGTCTAAGTTACCAATCTACTAGTACAAGAAAAAATGTCATGTAGAGTTCTGCGAATTGGTGTTTTGACATCAGCATCAAATCTGTAAGAGGATACAAGGAATCTAGGAATATGTTTCACTTTCGTCTCTCCTATAGTGTTATCTCAATGTTTTCTCCTTGAGTTGAGTCCAATTGGTATCTAGCAGATTCCAAAGACTTAATTGGTGTCTAGCAGATTTTAATTGGTATCTCAACCATCACAACTGGGACTATTTAGTCCCAATTAGTATCTCACTGATGCTTGAAAGGTTGTAACAGGGTATTTCAACCAGTAGGGGTCAATAAGAAGCATAAGTGTTAAATTGATTAATTTGTGAAATTTGCTTGATATTATGTTAAAATACTGGCGCTTAAAATGTTTTTGTTGTGGCATGATAGAATACGTCGTGTATTTCTTATATGGAAAATTATTGTTTGATCATACTGTTACTTGGTTATTGGATTGTCAACTCTTTAAGTATGAAAGCTTATTGTGTATGTTGATTTGTATGACGTGTAGCGAAGGGATATGGAGAACATGAGGATCAGTGTGATCTTGAGGTGTATCTTCATTTTTGATACTTGAGGCACACCTAATCTCTCCGTGATTTGGAGTATTCCCTAGTTTCTATCCAAATCCTGACAAACTGCCCAGGTGCCTTGCCATTTTGTGAGGAATATTATGTGGGATGAGGTTCTTGAGAGGAAAGGATGGTAAAATGTGTTAGAATTATTTAAGTTGAGGAATTAGTTGCATTTACCATAGTTCAAATTGGGTCGTAATATAATCACTCTAGACCATAGAAAAAACTATGGGACGTAAGAGTTAGAAACTGTAATAGTGTTCAGGGGATGGCGTAGTGTGAGAAAAGACCTGGAAATAGTTAGCAAAAAGGGGAAAAGCGAAGCCACTGGAGGCTACCACTGTCGTGTTAAGATTAACTGTTGTAGCAGCTCCAAGCAGTGAGCTGCCAGGGATTCCCCTATTTTTTTGATTTTGCAATTATTTCTAAGCAACCCTATATTCACGATAGTTAAAGAAAAAATGAATTCCGACACACAATATAATCTAAAATGATTATTTTTAAAGGTCCGAGATTGATAAAGGTCCTAAAATGAAAGAAAAATATAGAAAAGTTATTATTTGTAACATGCCCCAAATGGGGGCAACCCAAATCCAAAATCAATAAAACATAAAAATAGGGGGGGTCATCTAGCTAGCAGGTGTCATCTCCCAGGCTTAAAGCATCCGAACCTTCCTTATCCATTCCGCTGAGGAAGGAAAACTCCCCAGCATCCTTTGTTGTCACTCCCGGAGCTTCATAGAGGGGGAGGCACACTTGAACCTTGCCTGTACAGCCTTCCACATCCTCACCAACATACTGTCCTGGGAGCGACGTTTTTTCTTCTCCTCATCTAAATGCCTTCGAATCTTAGCATAGGCTCGGCCCGAGTCTACTGGGGCAATCGAGCTTGAAGGAGACAACCCAGGAGGGGGCAATTGAGTCCTCTCTAGGTAGCCTTGATCAGCAGCAAGGTCAGCCTCCCAACCACCGAGAGACACGTGAGCTTTATTAGAAGGGGTACCAGACTGTCCACCTCTATCGTCCCTGCTACTCTCCTCTTCTAGTCATGAAATTCTTGCAACTCTTTTTCTATATCTCTCATCATAATGTCCCGCACATAGAGGAAACCTCTAGTGTGTAGGCCTTCCTCATAACGATCTTGATATTCCATGTCGAGAAATCGGTGTTTGTGAGGCTATTGATAGACCATGATAATACTATGAACATCATAATTATAGGGTTATAAACCATATCGGGTGCTATGGGAGGGAAGTAGTTTGAAACTGCAGGAAAATAAAATCTGGGAAGACTACTACCATGTACCGCCACAACAGTTAGTTAACCGCTGCAGTGGTACCTCTACCGTGGAAAATTTACTTCTATAGCGGTCCCATCATTCCCAACTCACCAACCTCCCCCCCCCCCCCCTCTCCCCCCATGGAAATTTTTTGACTTTTCTCCATAATTTTAAGAATTAAGGGTAGATCAGGCTTAGTGAAGTTCGTATGAACCTTTTTACACTAAAATGGGAGTGCATAACACTCGAATTCACCCTCAAATCACCCAAATTCATTAGAGAAGATAACCCTTCACTTTTTACCCTTCACATGTCTGAAATTCACCATGTACTATATCAATCTTATTCCTAAAATGTTGTAGGAGCATTGTAAATGTAAGGGAACCTAACATGCTCATCATTTTATTCAAAACACCATCAAAATTTAAGTCCCAAAAGTTGCACTAAAAAACAACCGAAAATTCCCTATTCTAATGGAATTTCTACTAAGTACATTAATAGTGTAGTAGGGAAGAAGCAATTACCTTAAAATTGAAGTCGGGAAGAGATTGCATAGAGAGAATTGATGGAGTTTTGGAGTGAGGGTGAAAATGGGGGAAATGTTTCATTTCCCCCTATATGAAGTGTCGCAAACCACTGCTGCAGTAACTTTATCGCTTCAGTGGTGCCGCTATAATGATAATCAACCATTGCAGTAATAAAACTTTGGGCTGTTAGTTTTCATCCCAACTTTTCGTGCTTTGTTGTGTTCTTTGACATCGCCGATATTTTAAAATAATTGGCACATGATCATTTTGCAATTTCCTTCCGTAGTCCTTGTGATTTGAGTAAATAAAGGTGAATCGATGCAAGGGCCTACTAAAAGTGTCAGGATAGTTAGTAGGTGGTTCCGTCAATAATTAAAAACAAATGTAAGTCAATACGAAATAGTGGAAAATTAAGGTTGTCTCCCTTTCAACGTATCGTAGGTCGGATTTCTTTGTATAGTCATACCAGTGACTTCTTAATCTTTACCTGTGGCCATTTGGGGAGGAGCGGTAGGTAAATTGGTACCTAATGTAATGACCCAAAACGTCATTATGTGTGAAAACTCCTTGAAAAAGTTCTACAATGAATAAAATGCTCTTAATGGACCTAGGGAAAGTTATTTCGTAGGGAGAACAGGTCCCAATGCAATTGAACCAAGAATCAAAGAAAAGGGTTGGGCAGGATAAGAAAATTAATTGTTTTACTTCCGCATTAAATGGATAGTTGGGTGGTAAGGGTTCTCCTAGCTGGGGTGTGTGTTAGGTAGGTGCTCGGACGATCCATGATTGGGGTCATGACAGGCTTACTTTTCCTTCTAAGGAATCCCATTCCTTTATGGAAACTTCTTTGAGGACTCCCATCCCTATTTGGACACCTTTGCCGCCTTCCTTTTAATTCTTTTCCTTATATGGATTCATCTACTTTTGGCATCCATTTGTTAGAAAAAATTAGTGTCTTGATTCAACATCATAATTTCCTTAACTATTGTTACTTGTGTCATCAAAGTCAATGAACATCACCATCTCAACTGCAGATTGAACTTGTCTTGATGGACCAGGTGTATCGACTTGTTTCTTCCATCTGTTCTAATGCTTTAACAAACTTCAAAACCATGACTTGTTCCAATGCTTTGTCAACTTCAAAACCATCACATTCCAACAAAAGACTTTTTAAAAAATTTAAGTAGAGAAACTATAGAAGGAATTGGTTTTGTTTGAAGGATCAATATTAAATTGCCTCGGTCTTTGAGAAGTTGAAAGATTGTATAGAGTAATTATAGAATCAACCCTGGCATATTGACTACCACGTCTTAGAATATCCAAGAGTAGAGGGATGACACCAAAAGAACTAATAAGGATCAGTTTTGTGATAGAAGATGCTGCTAATGTGAGTAATGAAGCAGTCGCATGCTCCTGTAGACTTGAATTCTTTGATTGAAGAAAGCCAATGATGGGTTCCTAGTCACTTGCATCTATGATACTTTTTTTTGTTTCTGTTGAAGACATAAATTAAAAAATAAGAGCGAGCACTTTTTAATGGCAAGATGAGATGAGTTGGTCACACAAATCTTGCAGTTACTACTTTAATATTCTCCTCAACTACCATAGGCATCATAAAAAAGTAGGGGTAGCCTGGTGCACTAAGCTCCCGCTATGCGCGGGGTCTGGGGAAGGGTCAGACCACAATGGTGTATTGTACGCAATCTTACCTTAAACTTCTGCCCAGGCCTTTTCCATGGCTTGTCTATAACCCGTGACCTCCTTGTCACATAGAGGCAACTTTACTAGTTACTAATACATAAGCTAAGTTACTGTCTTAAACGAATTTATACAATAAAAACACTATCATGTAAAACCAATAAAATTGAGCATAAACAAATATACAAAAGCAAAAGAAGCAGAAAAGAACATCGTCTTCCCTCTTCAAAGCACTGAATGCAATTAAAAATGTGTACCCACAGGCTCTAAAAGCAAGAAGGCTATCCGAGATCGAAAGAAAAAGATTTTAAGTTCTACGCACTAATGGCGCAAACATATATAATAATAAGGTCAGTTATATGGTAATTACAAGTCTATTTTTAATTCAGGGGACTCATTGATTTCGTCCAACATGCTTTATAGATGGAACAAACTTCTCGATATTGAAGTAAAGCATATATGTGTTGTTACAATTTTAAGCTATTGGAGCGCAGAAACCAATTCTAGACAATTAGCGTAAGGCAAAAAATTTACATTACTTAACTTAGTAAAGGTCACCAAAAGTAATAACTCATGTTCTATCACCTTATTTTCTTTCCAATAGATGAACATTAAATAGGTCTTCTTGATGCTCTTCTGTACTATTTTAGTTCATTTTTTAAAATTTTAGATGCTTCTAACACCAAAAAGTTTCGAAATTAAAATTACCCGATTTGTATATGAATTTGTTAGATTTTTTAAGTGTATAAGGTCATTTTCTCAAAATCATAAAACCAATCACAACAACAACAATAATAACAATAACAATAGTAATAAAGCAAATAAATATAAGAGTATCTACTAACGATTAAAAATTGACCATATATTTAATAAGTGAATAAGACAATGAATTTGAAAGAAAATGAAACTCAACAGACAAACACTTTAAATAATTAACGGGGAATGAGATACTGAGTATTAAGGCACAACCTAGATATGCAAAATCGTAAAAAACACAGACATTCCAACAGACAACATGGACATACAAAACAATACAAATTAAAAGAAACAAACATTGAAAACAGATCCTCAAAAATTATTATTGTTGTGGCTTGGATCTTGAATATTAATATTTTTGAAAGACGGATCATCAAGCAGAGTCATTATATCATCATTCCAGTCCAGCATTTCAGACAATGCAGGACTCTGTGGAAAGCCAATAGAATAGTTCTGGTTGTTGCTCATCGGCACTGATGCATCCATTAGGGGGATACTCATTGAAGGGTTTAATTGTGGTTGGGCCACTTGAGCAGGACAGGATAAAGGAACCATTGATGAAGCCTCTGGAGGAATCATCGCTATTGAAGCCACATCAGAGACCAACAAAGGAGCCCTTGGTCTCTCAAAGTTGGTCCTACTAGGAATCATCGATGGATCCACCAGAGGTACCGCCAATACTGGAGTACCAGCAGGGGCTAATAGAGGATCCCTTGGCCCCTCGGAGATGTCCATCGGTCCAATAGTAGGCTGCTGACAATTTGATGTGGAACACTCTCCCTCAGCCTTCACTTTGATCATTTCACAAACCTGCTTGAGATTTTGATTTACCACGTAACCAAGATCGTTGAGATCGTACAGATTCATACCAACGTGAATATCTTTTCCATTCAACATTTCATACATTTTGTTTGTGAACTCCCTAACCCTGTTTTCCTTCCTTATTTTCCGCAGTTGTTCCTCTATTTTCTCTTTTCTTTCCTCGGTGAACTTTTTTTGTGTCACCATATTTTTTGATTGCTCCATCTCTGGCAATTCCCTAAACTTTGTAAAGGTGCCGATAGCAACATCACGTTTTGGAAACACTTCAGGTTCACTGTGGTAAGGACTACAAATGATGGCAGCCATTTCAACATTACAAAGTGTTTTGAGTTCATTTGCTTTTTTTACGAACCCTTTCTTTCTTTTCTTATATGAGACTTTTCTCTCAGTGATTTTTTCTATCAAAGCAAGCTTCACTTTCTTTCTACCCATGGCTACAGATGGGAAGAAATATGTTTGGTTGGATACAGGGGATTAAATGTCTTTGTTATTGTTGTTGTTGTTTTTGTGTGTTTCTTTGTCTAGGATTGACTCCTATTTGTAGGGGGAAATTTTGATTCGGTAAAATTTTGAAAGTTTGAATTAGAGGATTCTTAGTTGTCATTGGTACCTATTTTGGCATAAAAATAAATTAGAATGAATTAAATACTAAATTAGGTGTCTTACACTGAGCAATATTTTTGAGTTAGACTTTTCTTATTAGGAAAATAATTTAGTGAATTTAATATATTTAAGTAGTATACACAAAAGATAGTCATAGTGTAACAACAAATGTGTTTCATCAAGAAAGTTAAAAAAAATACTGTATATTGTTATTTGTAAATGTACAAAACTAAAAATTAAAACAAGCAAACATTTAAAAAATTAGCTAAGCATTTTGAAATATCAATTTTGATAATATTTGAATATGCGTAAAAAAACCAATATAGTGGTGAATTTAATAAAACAAAAATATTTATTAAATATTAAATGATGATATGTATATGGTTGTAGATGTTGCAGTGCTTATACAAATACATTATTATTTTCTCAATTGTGGAAGAAGTCATATTTAGTAGAAATCTTATGATGCTTTCAAATATATTAAAAATTAAATTCTGGTCAAATTTATTTTATTATTGTTCGATACTTACCAATTTGTCACTCAACTCTCATTAAAAAAAATTCTAAATTAATTTTGAGGCAAATCAATATAAAATAATTGCTTAAAACACTAATCAAATTAATGCGTTCACATAGTGGGAAAAGAAAAAGATAAATATTATTCATTTAAAGAAAAGTACTCAAGAAGAAAAGGAATTAGTTGTCGATTGTCTTATAAATTTTTATTAATTGAAAATAGATATTTTATTCTGATGAGATTTTCTCGCTTATGGTAACTAGAAAAAATGAGGGAAAGGTACCTTTCAAGTCTTAAATCTAAAAAAGAGTGACAACTTTGACTCGTTGCAGTCAAGTCTCACTTAAATAGTGATTAAGTTAAATGGCGTAATAATCCTCAAGGGCATTTTCTGATTTTTATTTCTTTTCCCGTGTTTGGCCCTCCCCATAGCTGTGGTTGGGATGTTTATGACTTGCAGGGATGGGTGACACAATTTCGAGGTTGGTTAATCTTTGTATTTTGAGAAAGATTTTAAATTATTAGAAGTTGGAACTTTGAAGGTTTGATCAAAGTCAATATTTGGGGTTGGTGAGGTCGAATCTGAGTTTTTATAGTTCCACTAGGTTCGGAGGGTAATTTATGACCTAGTTGGTAGTTTGGCACGAGTCTTTCATGGGTGTTTTAGACCTTTGGTTGGATTTCTAACTTTCATAAACTTATAGTTGACCATGGTCAACATATGGTCCAATGATCCTTCTCCGGATCACGAAGAGGCAGGTTGGCTGACCTTCGCGATGAGGACCAAAGTTTCGTATTTGTGAAGAAGGTTGTTGAGCTGGGTTGAGTTGTTCATTGCGATCATGAAAGTGATATTCGGGAGAGTCTGGGCCCTGCCAAGGTCATGATCGCAACTGGATCCTTACAATCATGAAAAGGACCTAGTGCCCAGACAAATTTAAAATCTATTTTCAAACCTAAGCTTTATAATTCAAGTTTTGGAGATTTTGAGCTCGCGGATTGATAGATTTTTTGGAGTAGTTTTGAGGATTTTCGTGGGTATAAATTTCTAATATTCTTTTGCTAATTCCCTGATGGTTTATCATTTATTTCATCGAATTACCATATATGGAGTTTTATAGCTCAAGCCTTGCCACATAAGAAAATATCTTATCATAGTCAATTGCTTCTTCTTGATTGTACCCGTGGACCACCATCATTTCCTTGTTCATTGTAACTATTCCATCCTCATCATGCTTGTTCATGTATACCCACTTTTTTCCAATGATAGTTCTGTCTTTAGGAGGAGGAACCAGGTGCCACACTTTGCTCCTTTCAAATTGATGGAGTTCTTCTTGCATTGCCAGTATCCAATCTTCATCAAGGGGAGCATCTTTCACCTTTTTGGGTTCAATCATTGGTAGAAAGGCACTAAAAACACATAAGTTTCTGAGTCATGATCTTGTTGTGATCCCTGAAGTGAGTTCAGTGAGAACATTGTCAATTGGATGAGATCCCTTATGCTTGTAGTTTTTCAAAACTAATTCTTGTGAACTTTTAGCACTCTCTTCATATGGTGGATCTGGTGACTCAGTTGAATTATTTTCTTGATCTATTCTCCCCCCTGTCAATGTGCCCTTGGTCTGTTTTTCAGACGGAATAGGTTGGGTAACTTATTCTATTGAATGACCTCCTGCTTCATCTTCATCTTGTGGAGCAAATTCAGACATGGTGCTCAATTTATCAAATACTACATGCACACTCTCTTAAACACAATTTATTTGTTTATTCAACACCCTGTAAGCTTTACTATGTAAAGAGTAACCCATAAAAATTCCTTTATCATTTTTAGCATCAAACTTTCCCAGATTGTCCTTTCCATTATTGTGAATGAAACATTTGCATCTAAAAGCCCTGAGATGAGAGATGATAGGATTTATTCCTTTCAACAATTCATATGGTATTTTCTCCAAGATGGGGTTAGTCATGCATCTATTGATGATGTAACAAGCAGTACTCAAGGCCTCAGCCTACAGATTTTGAGTAAGGTTTCCAGCAATCATCATGGCTCTTGACATATCTTCTGAGGTCCTGTTTTTTCTCTCAACTACTCTATTTTTTTGTGGTGTCCTAAGAGCAGAGAAGTTTTTATCTACCCCATTTATTGCACAGTACTTTAGAAATTTTGCACTTTCAAACTCAGTACCATAATCAGATCTGATAGAGACCCAGGAAGTATCAGGTTTCTTTTCCATTTTCTTGACTATTATGTAGAAGACATCAAAGGAATCTTCTATAGAGGTTAATAAAAGAGTACATGTGAATCTTGAATAGTCATTCACAAGCACATATACATACTTCTTCCCTCCTCTACTTCTTACTCTTATTGGTCCATAAATATCCATATGGATCAGCTCAAAGCACTTGGTTGTACTGACCAGGTTCTTTTTCTTGAATAAAGTTCTCACCTGCTTCCCTCTTACACAAGCACTGCATGTCTTGTCATCTTTGAACTTAGTTTTAGGAAGCCCTATGACCATGTCATTAGAAGTAAGTTTATTTAATTATTGCAGACTAGCATGACCTCGTCTTTTGTGCCATTGAAGAGAATAATGATCAATTGCACTCAGACATGAGTGATCAGAGCTTGAGTCTCCCAAAATGTCAACTTTATACATATTCTTGTGCCTTCTTGTAGTTAGCACTACTTATTTTGTATCTAACTTCTTGACTTTGTATGTCACATAGTTGAGAGATGCTCAGAAGGTTATGTTTTATCCCTTCAACATGGTATACTCCTTCCTAGGCTTTGTTTTCAGTTCTTCCAATCTTTCCTACACCAGTAATGATACTTCTTTTCCTATCTCCAAATGATACATCTCATCCTTTTAGTAAGGTGAGTGAAAGAAATTTTTATTTGTCTCCAGTCTTGTGTCTTGAGCGAGTACTATCCATGTACCAATGTATCTTGCTCCCTTTCACTTTTTCCTCAAGTTTGATGTACTCCTCCTTTTCTTCTTCCTCTAGATTAGAATCATAAATTTCCATAAAGGTTGTTTCATCTACACCACTATCAGAACCCCAAGCATCTACCCTTGCATGAGATTTCTTGGAGTCACCCTTATCTTTAGCCTTTTGTTCCTTTTCCATTCTTCCTTTCTCTATTCAATTTTACATTAAGGGTAGTTTTTGATCATGTGATCAGTTTTTTCACATTGAAAGTAGCCACCTTGCGTAACGACCTATCTGTTGATATTAAAAGATACCTCGTTACAGGTACAGGTTGTTAAAATTTTGGGATATAATTTCAAATTAGTGTGGGACGACGCAACTTAAAATTTTGGAATTTGAAATTTTGGTAGGGCTGACGTCATCTCGCTATAGTAGGAATTTTCCTGCTATAGCAGTGTCGCCATAGCGGTTGGAAGGCCACTATAGTAGGATGATGGGACAAGAAATCATTTTCACAGAGAGAATGGATTTCTGCATTAATAGGGTAAAATCCATAGTTTTTTGCGAAATTCCATGTCAAAAATCATCTTCACGTAGCCAAAACTTGCGTTCATGCCTTTGTAGCAGCAGTTTGGCGTCCAGCTAGGCTTAACTGAGTAGTTTAGACCAGGATTAGAAAGCACAAGCATGATGTAGATTGACGGGATATTGCATGCTTAGGCCTTCGAGCACGGTGCTTGGATGGATAAAATAGATGAAACCCAGTAATTGAGTGGAAAATTGTTGCTATGGTATAATATTGAAATTATTCCTTGAATTATGTGTTAAATTGTTATTGCTCATCCTTGTTTGGTTGCTAATGGTGTAGAACCAGGAAATTGGGTTAACTTACTAATTGTTATTCGTTAAAGGTGGTTAGTATTGGTGTATTCAAAAGAATCTATGGTGGTAACTAGAGGAATGAAAGTAGGTAATGTAGCAAACTATTAGGATTAAAGGACGGGGTGGACCCATAACCTACAAGTTGTACGTACTAGGGATAGGTGATAGTTTTATTGTAGTTGAAACCCAATTTGTGTTATGTGTGCATGATAACTAATTATTAGTATTGCTTGTACAATGCATGTTCAAGGAAAGTGAATGACTAATTGAGATCCTAAGTGTTAATCGCATGAAATGAACTTGTATGAAAACTTGTTGGGTTTTACAAGTGTTGTTCTGTTATCTTTGTGGTTGTGATTATTATGATATCTGTCATTATTGTGGAATGTACTGGTATTTGGACATCTCCAAAGGATTGGTAATCTAAGATTGGTAGATACTTGATGTCTGGGATTTTGTACATGGACAAGGACTCGTCCCCTGTAGGTCAAGACTAGTAGGCACACATATAAAACCCTTAGCATATGTGTGCAAGGTACATGTGAGTGTGACAGTTCCTTGACTTAACCAAGAATTATGTGTTTCTTGATTTTTAGGGTTCCTTGAGTGAACCGGGCTTACTTGTTATTATTATATGTGGGTTTCCTGAGCGAATCGGGTTATGTGTGTAATTGCTAAAGGTGGATTCTTGTGTGAATCAGGATGTATGATAATTTTCATTGTTCTGTTGTATTGGTCCCTTTGAGCAGACTGGGTCATTTGTTATTCTGGTATATTGGTCCCTTGCATGAGCCACGCTATGTTTCTATTTATTATAAAGGGACCTATGAGAGGTCTGAGTTAAGATTAATAAGAAGAGTTTATAATCAATATTGTCTAACTACTTAGATAGATGAGGCAATCGGAGGTACACTATGGTTGAGTCATGATTGTTGGCCTGCTTGTCTCTATATTGACTATGCTTATCTGAATATACGACGGGGGAAGGGGGTGTAGTGGTGTGTTGACTTGAGGAGCTGTCTATGTTGACCCTAACTAGATAGGTGTTTGTGTTTGTATGTTATGATATGGTCAGTGGTCTAGTGGTAATTGTTTTTCGGGTCGAGAAGGTGGGTTTCACCATCTTGTTAATTTTATTTGTAGACTTAATGGACCAACGGATGCTAGGGTGTTGAGGTATGACCGTATTTGTGGAACAAAGCTTAGGGTTACCTAAGGGTCTTAGTTGTTAAAGGTTAAGGGTATGGAAACCTTGAGGGACGGGAAGGTAGGACTCATAGATAAATCATAGAGTGAGCTTGACTTGGCAAGTAATGGACACTTGGTGTTTAAAGACTAGTAATATCCAAGCGATAGTGATCGGTTAAATGAATGATTCTGATATAATGTCCTCAAGTTGTATGTTTCTTTCCGAATATATATGTTATGCTTATGTGATTTAATTCATATCGACTGATGATGCTTACCAGTATGTATGGTTTTGTACTAATACTACTCGTGCAATACCCTTTTTAGGGTATAGTCTAGTTGCATGATCAATAGATGTTTCAGTCTTAACACGGTAAAGATCTCCAACAGCTTCTGTTATTGTTACACGATAGAAGTTGTGTCTTTTGTCTTGTATTTCCTCTTAGAATCTCTTGTACCTATTTAGACTAGTTCCTTGGAAAATGTTTTTCGGTCGTAATTAAAAGTTTGTAAATTTATGGTAATGAACGAAGTATTCTTGTTTCATATTGACTTCCACATGTATATTTCAAATGGGTGGTAAGGGTTCTCCTATCTAGGTGGATTAGAGTAGGTGCCCGCACAATTCGGTAAGTTGGGTCGTGACAATTTGGTATCAAAGTTGTGACACCGCGTACCTTCCCAACCCTACTTGATGACATTTTAATAATGGTTACGTAAGTGTCGAGACCTATAAGTATGTATTTGGTAATGTTAATGATGAGGAAATTGAAATTTGGCCTCGTGCATGTGGTTAGCCCTTCATAAGAGGTGTTTTGTGATTTTTGTGGCGCAACTCTAAACAAAGTATATTAAGGTTGAGAAGTAAGTTAAAGAATGGGACTTGAAGTATCTAACTAAACCCGCGAAGAAAAGTCAAAAAATGGAATTTGCAAAAAAACAAAGTGTAGGGCGCGCCAGAGGGCTTGACACGCCGCTCTGGGCTAAAATTTTTAGTCCAGAGGCAGCAAGTTGGTGCGCCCAAGGGCGTGCCACGCTGGTTTTTCCACTTTTTTGAAAGTTGGAAATTTCTAAGTCCCAAGGGTATCCGGGGTCGTCCCGAGCCGATTTTTGCCCCGTTTCTTCTACAACCATGAGCATATACATGAAATGAGTAAAGTATTATATTGTTGTGATAAAATTACTCGAGAACGAATTTGGCGTCAAAATGATGGTTTTACCCTTATGGTCAAAATAGTCATACGTGGCTAGAATAACTTATTTTTGGGATTGAGGTTACGGATACTAATAGCGTGAGTGGAAATATTGTTTTAACACATATGAGATGATTTAAACACGAGAAATTATTGATTTTACTGAGTAAAGTGAATTGGGCCCAAAAATGAAAAGAACACATGGCCCAAAATGGGTCAAATGACCCATTCTTTCAAAGACCTTCTAGAACTAACAATCAATGCTAAAGAAGTGGCTAAGGATGGACTTGAGGGCTTATATAAAGGGCATAAAATCTGATTTTTATTTATTACAAAGTCTCATGCCTTTAGACAAATATCCAAGACATTTTCTCCAAACCCTAAAGACTCAAAGGGTTATAGCGCAAAATGCGGTAAAGTCTTCATTTGTAGAGGTGAAGGAAAAGCAACATGCGAATCCTATTTTGAGTTTGGCAAAAAGAACGTATCACAAGGTTCGATGAGATTTGACCTTGTGTATGAGAGATTATTCAATATCAAGGTAGATCAGGTATATCAAATAGTTGGGCCAAGGAAATGAATTATAACCGAAGCACATCATTTACGGTATTCTAATTTTATTTGGGAGAAATCAAAATGTACCATGGTTTGGTAAAAAGGTATTGGTGAGGCAATATAAAGAAGAAGAACATTATAGATTTTGTAACTCCTTGACCAAATTATCAATAGGTAATAGCAGAGCATCAGAAACCCGGAGGTATTATATGCCATGTATACATTTTCCATGTATACATTTTCCAGTTTAACATAAGACATGGTTAATATGGATTTTATCGCAAGTTTTCCTCATACACATAAGGTTTAGGAATGTGATTCCACATGAGGGATAGCTGACAAGTTTACCTACATATCACATATGTTGCCTTTCAAGACCACTTGCATGGGTGAAGAATATGCGAGGTTGTTTATTAACGAGGAAGTACAACTATACGGAGTTCTGAACTCTAGTACATTAGGTAAGGGAGCTCAATTTACTACACATTTTTGGAAGTTTCTCTTCAGAAAAGGTTGGGCGCATAAGTGAGTTTGAGTATAGCTTGTCACCCTCAGAACGAACGGAACAACTAGAGTATACTATCCAAATATTTGAAGGTGTATGACGAACCTGTACGAAAGTCATCTACCCTTATTGAATGTGCATATCATGATAGCTAATGTTTAAGTATCAAAATGGTATCTTATGAAGGTTAATGTAAAAGGTAGGTGATTTACACCGAGTGGAACTGCTTTATTTGGGACTATATTTTGTTCACTACGCTATAGAGAAGGGTAAGATGGTACTACAGTAGCTACAAGCTACAACAAGTCATATGCTGAGATCCATTATGTCCAAGCTATGCAGGATGTCACTTATGAAAGGATATATATTGCCATCCTATATGGATAAGTGAGAAGATGAAAAGAAAATAATAATGGCTTTGGTAAAGGTACAGTGAAGAAACCGAATCACGTAGGGAGCCAAACAAATAATGAAGTCAGAGTACCCGTGACTACTTCAAACGGGGGAGAAAGTTCAAGGTATGGAGTTGGGGTATAACAAGGAAGTATCCATGAATATTATGTGTATATGCGTATATATGTTAAGATAGAGATGTATGGGATGTACATGAGACGATGTTACGAACATTCGAGGACGAATGTTTCTAAGGGGGGAAGAATGTGACACCCCGTACCTTCCCAACACTACTTGATGACATTTTAATAATGGTTACGTAGGTGTCAAGACCTATAAGTATGTATTTGGTAATGTTAATGACGAGGAAATTGAAACTTGGCCTCGTGCATGTGGTTAGCCCTTCATAAGAGGTGTTTTGTGATTTTTGTGGCGCAATTGTGGGGTTCAAAACGAGGCTAAGAGGAACTCTAAACAAAGTATATTAAGGTTGAGAAGTAAGTTAAAGAATGGGACTTGAAGTATCTAACCAAACCCGCGAAGAAAAGTCGAAAAACGGAATTTACGAAAAATCTAAGTGTAGGGCGCGCTAGAGGGCATGCCACGCCGCTCTGGGCTAAAATTTTTAGTCCAGAGGCAGCAAGTTGGCGCGCCCAAGGGTGTGCCACGCTGGTTTTTCCACTTTTTTGAAAGTTGGAAATTTCTAAGTCCCAAGGGTATCCGGGGTTGTACCGAGCCAATTTTTTCCCCGTTTCTTATACAACCATGAGCATATACATAAAATGAGTAAATTATTATATTGGTGTGATAAAATTACTCGAGAACGAATTTGACATCAAAATGACGGTTTTACCCTTATGGTCAAAATAGGCCATACGTGGCTAGAATCCCTTGTTTTTGGGATTGAGGTTACGGATACGAATAGCGTGAGTGGTAATATTGTTGTAACACGTATGAGATGATTTAAACCCGAGAAATTATTGATTTTACTGGGTTAAGTGAATTGGGCCCAAAAAGGACCCAAAAATGAAAAGAACACATGGCCCAAAATGGGTCAAATGACCCATTCTTTCAAAGACCTTCTAGAACTAACAATCAATGCTAAAGAAGTGGCTAAGGATGGACTTGATGGCCTATATAAAGGGAATAAAATCTGAATTTTATTGATTACAAAGTCTCATGCCTTTAGACAAATATCCAAGACATTTTCTCCAAACCCTAAAGACTCAAAGACAACTTTTGGAGCAAAATCATCATTTCTCAAGCCTTGGTAAGTATTTATTCTCATGGATTAATATATTATATGCATGAAAGAGTATGTGGATCATGTTGGTTGTGCTTGGAAATGTTGGACAAGGTACTTGGTGTTTTTGTATGAGATTTGTGATTCATGAGGTTCAAGCTTGAAATATGACTTGTGCCTTTGATGAAAGAGCATGGTATGGATAAAATATGAACATGTATGGTGTTATTTTGTTATTAAACTTGTTATTTTTCTAAAAGTGTAATTTATGGGATTTTGGCTGATATGTTCTATGAGGTGTATTAAGGTAATTTGATGGGTTATTTGTGATGTGGTGTGGATAAGAAAGTGTAAAGGAGAAGTGTTGTGGTGAAATGTATTGATTATCATGTATTGGTCAATGTTGGGAATATTGTGGAATTATTGGTATGATAATTTCATCAATGGTATTGTCAAGGGGGAAATGGCATTTTAAAGGCAAACATGTAACTTATTGTCGTTATATGCCATTGTAAAGTAGTTGGTGGTTAATGTTGGTTCCGTTATGTACTTGTGTTGTAGAGTGAAACATAAGGAAGAATCTGGACTATGTTCATATATAGACTTGTGTACTTATACGTGGAAGTAAAGGTATGTAAGGTTCCTTTTTCCGTATCCTTCTGCAACATGTTGTTCATATTGACTTTGGACTTGTTTCAATTCCGCGAGGCTTGAAGTATATCAATTCAGGGTGACGTATATTGTTATTCATATGTTTCCTATTCTTAGATGACTTATGATTTGCTTATCTCTTATTCCTTGGGTGAAGTTCCAAAGCGATTATAATGTTGTCGATTCTAGAAGAACTATCTCAAAGAGAGTTGGATGTAAGAAAAATCTATTTATTCTTGAGAAGTATTTTTTCCCAATCCTGTCATGTTCCACGGTCTCATGTTATTGTGAATGTCTTTGTACCATCCCGAAATATGCTAAGGTATTCTATATCCGGTTAGCAATGGTTATTATCACATATTTCCTACTCATTGATCAAATGGGAATTGTGTGTCTCATAATCATTGGTCAATGCTCCAAAAGCTCATAAAGGTTATGTTCCAACGTGCCAATAGTGGTTATACACATACCTCTTGTTCATTGACCTTTGTCTAATGGTTTCAATAATGTTATCTATTGTTAAGTCACATATTCCTCATTCACTAATCATGGTTGTTCATGAGTTGCATAATTATGGACATGCTTCAAAAGTCCCAATCATGTTGTGTTCTTGAGCTTCCAATAATGTTGTGGCTATGTATATATACGTTAATCTCTCATAATTGATTGTATCAATCTCTCATAAGAGGATGAATCAATTCCTCGCACGTACATCTCTCAAAAGTAAGAAATATAGTAATTCATATCTGTTGGTGGTCAATGATCAAGTATGGGTGGTAGCTTTGGGGGCAAAAAGCCTAGCTCAAGCCGATCCCGAGATTGTTGGATCAGGGGGCAGTCCTAGGGGCATAAGCCTAGCTCGTACCGATCCTGACAGGGGACAGCTCTAGGGGTAATAACCTAGCTCGAGCCGAACCTGATATGTTGGTATGGGTGGCAGCTCTAGAGGCATAAGCCTAGCTCGAGCCAATCCCAACATATATTAATTTATGGGTGGCAACTCTAGAGGCAAAGACCTAGCTCGAGCCGATCCCAACATAACGTTATGTTATGTTAAGACCCACTGATCAGTTGGGGCCAGGGTACGTTATGATATGAGCGATGAGGAATAAACCATAAAGAGAAGAACTTAATTTATATAAGCTACATGGTTCCACATATGCCAATCGATGGGTTATTCGTATTGATTATCCTCTTACATTTTGATTCTATTGATGTATCCATGACAGTTTTATATGGCCTTACATACTCAGTACATTATCCGTACTGACCCCTCCTGGGGGCTTACCTTACTTGCTGCAGGCGCAGATACTAGTAGACCTCCACTGTAGGTTGCAGATCTTTTGTAGACTTTTGGTGAGCTCCAGTTGGTTTGGGGCTTTCTGAGTTGCTATGTACATGTATTTTGGTATTGTATATGAGTATAGAGCGGGGTGTTGTCCCGACTCTAGGTTTGTCATAGCTATGTATCTGTAGAGGCTTTGTAGACTTATGTGGGAAGATAATGTAAGATATGTATGCTCATTTTGGTTTGATGGCCCTAACGGCCAAGTCTCTTAAATATATAAGGTTCCATGATTTCCTCACTTAGCATCTTATGTCTTTACGACTTGGTGATGATTCTTACGATATGCATACGATTGGGCATGAGTAAATATTGGTTCTCTCGGGCCTTATCGGCTCTGAGTGCCAGTCCGGCCCGAATGGGATTTCGGGTCGTGAAAAAACCCTAGGTTACCGATCTCCCAGTACAAGATCAAATGTCGAGTAGAGTCCTGCGGATTAGTATGTTGACATCCACATCTAACCTTCGGGGAGGTATGAGGCATTCTAGGAATTGTTCTACTTTTTTCTTTTCTTTCACGCAGTCTGTGAGGTTGCTTGTGTGAGTTGAGTCCAATTGGTATCTCAGCAAGGTAAATGAATATTGTTTGACTCTGGTTGAAATGGTACAAGCAAGGAAGTTGGAACTGAGAATGTTCTAATTGGTATCTATCCATGAAGGCTATGTAATGCATTGGTAATCGACTAACAAGTATCCATGAGTCGATTAAGGATAGTAAAAAGGATTTGTTAAATGATGAAAAATGGGATTGATACTTATGTGTATTGGTTGTTACTTAACTGATCGTGAACATGTGATATGTGATTGTTGAATTGCTATGAAATTCTTGGTTGGTACAAGGTTATAACTTGATCATATGATATGTGATTGTTGAATTGCTATGAAATTATTGGTTGGTAAGAGGTTATAACTTGATTATATGTTGATGGTTTAAGGGATTATTTGCTATGTTGTTTGCCTGGAAATTGTATTTTACATATTGGCATGGGCTTGTTATTGGTAAAAATGATAAGGGGAAGATGGTTTATGACTATGGGAAACTCTTATTTTAGGACAGTCGGGAATTGGTTGAGGACTATGGGAAAAAGGGCTATTATTGAATAATACCGGGATTCGTTGTTATGAAAAATTTCTTGTTTTAATTCATAACTGGTTTTGAATATTGTGATGCTAAGATTATGTACATGCATTGTTGGGTTCAGTCTTGGGATTATGTTAAAGGCCAGTATGTGATTTCATCTTTTAATGCTGAAAATAGGGAAGGGGAATGAAGGAAATTACAGAAAATTGGTAAAATTTAGGACTGCTGCTATTGGGGACGCCATAGCAGTACTGACCTACTACGGTGATCCCTCTATAATAGGATTTTTTCTACTATAGCGGTGTTACCATAGGGACAGGGCAGCCGTTATAGCGGGATGGATAGGGTAGAACCCCTGCCCTATTTTCCCTTATTTTTATTTTTCATTTTGGTCTAGTTTTGATCGTTAGTTGAGCTACAAGCTATCACATAATTATAGAAATCTCATATGGAAAGGTAAAGCATGCATTCAATATATATAAAATTATTACCACTAGCATCCATGTATGGTAAAATAAAGGAAAATAAAGGGAGAAATAATATCTAGTACATGCCCCAAACGGGGGCAACCCAAATCATGATACATGTATTTAAAGGGGGGAGTGGGATTAATTGCGTCGAGGGCCCTAGCTAGATGCCCTATCACCATTGTGGTTTGTCGGGGTAGGGTCCTCTCTCTTTGTATCACAAAGAAAGGGAAACTCCCACATATCATCTGGCTCCAACTGAGGAAGCTCTGGGTTGGGGACTGCACACTTGAACATGACCTTTACATTATTCCACATCCATACGAGCATGCGGTCCCAGGAACGCCTCCTTCTTTTCTCCTCGTCAAGCTCTCTATGGAGCGTTACATAGTCCTAGGCAGAGGGAGGTGGGGCTACGAATTTGGAAGGAGGGTGCTCCTTATATCTCCTGACCACAGCCAGGTCCTCTTTAAGGAGTCTACTGGAAATCAAGGGTTGGGACTAGGAGGGAGGGTCAGCATCATCATCATCGTCCTCCTCCTCTACGAGCCAGCTACACTTGTCCTCTCTTGCCTTTCTCTTCTTCTTCCCCTTGGACATATACACCTTCACCCGGAGGGGGTGAGGGGATTTCCATCTCTACATCTTGGTTAGCCTCCTCCTTGGGTATCCCAATGCACTGGCACAGTGCAGAAACCATACCAAGAAATTAGTTGACCTTCTTGCTACCTCGGTAAAAGTCCCTCCACTCTATTATGATTTGTGCCCCCACATTTAGTATAATCACCTGAATATCATATGCCACCACTAGAGTCCAAGGGTAGGTCACGTCCCAGAGGTTTTTCGACAAACAAATCCTCTAAGACACCTGGTTCGTCCACCTCCTAGAATTGGCCAAGAAGTAGGTGCTCATAATGCCCTCAGTAGTAGGACTATAGACCTGGTCCCTGAACTCTTCTATAACTAGAGTATCACGCAGCCACCTTATATCCATCTCTCCGTCCTTGGTTAGATACCCCACATTTGAGGCATATGGCACACCGAGTACCTCATTGACAGTCCAGATGTCCATAAGGACATCCACTCTTCTAATGTAGATTGTGGGATTGGGGTCGTCCCAAAGCATGGTAGGAAGTATAGAATGGAACTCCCTAACCTAGCCCGAGACCTCGAATGGGGGAGCCACTACTAGTGGGCCCCAGCCAAACTCCTAGAGCCGGTTGTAAAATACGGGTTCTTTCTCGACCACCTCTCTCATATCAAAGGCCCTCTCATAGCAGAACCCCATCCTCCTATACTCCTGATATCTCTCCCAACAGACCTCATCGAGGAATCTTTCATAGGCCAGGGTAGGAGCATTTTCTTGGTTTACAGCCATTGAGGGTGGTTGCTTCGTAAAATCATGAGAAAGAAGCATGTTATAACTTATGAAGTGTTAAGATATTGAATTTTAGAGGAAGGCCAATGCCTTGGCCTGTCTGGGAGGATACAGTCTGCAGCTTTCCAATATAGTGGGATGTATCCCGCTATAGCGATGTCGCTATAGCAGTAATTTTTCTGCTATAGCGAGGTCGCTATAGCGATACAAGGCTGCTATAGCAACCTTCATCGTCCCCAACTGGTCAAGAGGTGCAACAATGGCACCTCTTGATGAAAAATTCTGTTTTTAGAGTTTCAACTTCAGATCAGTGATTCTAAAGTACCCTAACACTAGTTTATGCAAAAATTTGTGCATGATAACTCCTATAACATGACAAAATCATCAAAACCAAACCAAGAACAACCTTTCACATTTCCTATGGTTTCGAACCCATTTTGGCCATGAACTCCGTAATTCTTACACCCAGAACGCTATAGAAGTGTTGTAAACTTAAGGGAAGCAACCATGCTTTGAAAATTCAGCCTAATCAACCCAAAAATTGAAATTTCAAAAAACAAGCTCAAGACCTATTCTACTACTGCAAATTCAAGCGTAAAACTAGTAGGAATGTATGTAAGGAAGTAAAAAGAGTAATGGTATCGATAATTACCTTCTTTTAGACAATGGGAGCAAAGTGATCAAGAAAAGGAAGGGAGCTTTTTCGAGTGAAAAAGGAGAAATGGGTTTCTCACCCTTTTAAGTCTGATAGCCCTGCTATAGTGGCCCTAACCCGCTATAGTGATGTATCTATGGAGGGAATATTCCCGCAATAGCGGGATCTCAACCCTCGAAGTGCAAAAAAAAATTCCTGTTGTGTTTGAATTCTTTCGTTCCAGTGTATTGATGAGACCCGAGATACATTGGGTGCTCGGGAAATGTTATTCTCTATTTAGTTTCTTGAGATTCGTAAGGACAGGGCGAAATCATATGTACAATAGATCACCATGGCAAAATTACAACTCATGATCGCAGCTTCTCCAGACTTATTTTTTGCCATTCTACATATCCATTGTAGCTCTTCTACCCAAGTGCCAATAGGCCTAATGTGGTCTAGCCACACAAGCAGTTTGTTCCATAATCGTTTAGAATGATGGAACCCAAGAAATAAATGTTCCAACTTTTCTACCTCTCCATCATAGAAAGTACAGATCATGGGCACTTGAATACAAAATTGTTGGGAGTCTATCCACCGTTGCAAGCTTCAGTTGGACAGCTAACCATAAATTAATTGGAATCTGGGATGAATTTGCGGATGCATTATTATACTTTCCCAAGGTGCTCTTGGTAGCTGAGGTAGTAGTAAACAATGCACTTTTGTGATCTGGTAGCCTCCTCCTTTTTGTAGTTTATCCTTTCTTTGAGTGAAGGATCCTTGTAAAGCAGTCAGCTGCATCAAAGTGTCTCTACAACCCAAGATCATCCTAACCACCCAAGTTGTTGTCTTAGTTATCCCCATGGTTGTCATATCTCTATGCTTGATAAAATAGAATCTATATATATATAAAAGAGGGACAACGACCTGATGATGTGGCAGTCTCTTGATGCAGCATTCTAATTTATTTTTTCCCACAAAATTTTTCTATTTATTTTAAACTGATATATAATAAATAAAAAAAAAAAAACGTCACTTTTACTCAACACCTTGAAACGCCTTCTTTGCCCTCTTTCCTTCCTAGCGGTTTCCTCCAATTGTAACTTCCTTCTC
Organism: Capsicum rhomboideum; assembly: GCA_031232105.1. Lineage (NCBI taxonomy): Eukaryota > Viridiplantae > Streptophyta > Magnoliopsida > Solanales > Solanaceae > Capsicum > Capsicum rhomboideum. The sequence continues at coordinate 132,881,634 of CP124709.1, forward strand.
GCTTTTTTTTGATTTTGTGAACTCTCTGGGCACTTCTTCTTTTAGGTTTTGACATTGATTTCTATTAATTGACAACTGTTGAAATTGAAAAAGAGGTACATCACTAAATTCTACTCTTTCAAATTTATATGTTTTATGTATTCATCCTCCAATTTTGTTTCGGTTTTTCCATTTTCTGTTCTTTACATTGTGGATTTTTAAGGATTTAAAAGATTTTGAATATGTTGGAATAAACTTTGATTTGTATGCTTCAGTGCTAAGTTGGACGGGATCTTCACTTTCATACCGCACCCGTGTCAGATTTTTCAAAAACTCACTGCTTTTGGTGAATTTGACATGCACGTTTGACATTTTTGAAAGTCTGAGAATATGGTTTTTACTTTCAAGTTTGTAGGTTGACAGTCTTACGTTCAAATACTATCGTTTTCATAATTCATGTGTTTCTTCGCCTGCATAAAAGGTTAAGTTGTATTAGTTGGGAGCATAATATTTATCTCAGAAATTTTTATATGTTCTTAAACACTTATTTAGGTATCAATGTTGAGTACAGTGTTCTGTTCGTGCAATATTTTGTTCTTGATAGTAATTTTACGGCCACCATGGTATGCCCCTTTACATTTTGTTTGTTCAATTTGTAGGGTTGCACTTATATGATTAAATTAATGATTCAAATCAATAATTTCAATGAAAAAATATCAAGAATTGATTTACTCTCTCAAGTTCCTCCTCAACAACCGTACCAATTTCATTTTTCATTTTCTTGCTCGAAGGCATCATCAAGATTGAGTTTTACAACACTCGCTCTTATGATTGATGAAATAAATGCCAGAATTTGACCCTTAGTGCTACTTAGCTTGGTAGAAAACTTCATTTGTTTTATCTACCCGAGCACGATGCTATACATTTGGACAAACTTACACCTACTAAGTTAATGCTACAATTAGATAGTACTCCGTGCTTAACTTTGATATATTAATGTATTGAATTTGCTTATTTTGTTAAGATTTAGTTGTATGACGTTATTCGTAAGTAATGAACATCTAATGGAGCTTTAGCACTGCTACTCACCAGAGGTAAATTTCCTTTTTCAGCTAAATTTATGATTTGCTTATCTCTCATGTTTTGTTGGCTTTTCGTGTATCTCTATATCCGGAATTCAGGTGAAGTCAAAATATTCTTTGCCATTATAAATAACAAGAGAAAGAAGTCAACGATTGGGCTTAAGACAGATAACTCAAAATTGCAAGTGGGTTTTGAAAAAATTAAAAAAATAATAAAATATAAAAAAGATTAAGTTTTGGAAGATCGTTGTTCTTCTTCTTAACACTCTTCTATAAGATCTTTCGATTTTTCCGATCTTTCTTGGAGATTTAATTTTGTTTTGACATTCATTAGGAGCTCTCAAAACAAAAAAATCAGTTCTCAGATACAAAAGTTCTAGGCCGCCCTTCTACTCCGTTAGTTCTAAGAAAGACAAAAACAATAAAATAGAGTAAAGAGAAGTAAAAGTCACGATCTGAAAATTCTCATATTTTTAAAACACTACTTTTTTCTAATTAGTCTGTCACTTTTAGTGCATTATTATGATCAACAATGTCGGTTTGCAAGTTCATATGCCACCAACTTCATGACAAGCCTCCTTTTGTTGGCAGGACTTTTTTTATTTAGTCAATTTATTTCTATCTCAAGGTAGTTTGAGGTCACTTGCATCTTTTTTTGTTTGATAAAAGGTGGTTTCAATGACAAATACATCAACCCACTTAACACTTGCAATTAACCCCAACTAATTATTTGTCTATTCAAACCAAAGTAACTTTTAGCGCATGTATCTTTTACAACGGGTGTTACAACTCCTACCTTTTAATGTTCTGCATAGTCTTTTCCTCATTTATTCCTTGAAAACTCAGTCATCATCTGTTTCTCTATAAATAGAGAAATCATCTCCTTAAGTCAAATGTGTTAGTGGTCGTGTTTCGTGTTCTGTTGACGTTGTTGTTCTAAGCTCTGGCTATAGGTTTTTTTTCAATGCTTGATTTTCGGTTTAGTTCACTTTTTTGATTGAATTCGCTGTCGGATTTCAAACACTCTTTGGTGTACAGATGAAACTATATTCGTTGGGTTTCAGTTGTTACTAAATAAGATTTGATTATTCAAGGACCATTCTTACCTTCTCTTTTATCTTTACATATATTGTGATGTTAAAATATGATTCATTTTATTCAATGAAGTTGGATTGAATACCATGAGGTCTCAGGTTTAATTCCCAAAAGAGACAAACACTAGGTGATTTCTTTCCATCTGTTCTAGCCTTGGTGGACAAAGTTACCTGGTACCTTTTGCTGGTGGGAGGTGGCAGATATCCCCTAAAATTAGTCGAGGTGCATGCAAGCTGGCCCGGATACCATGGTTATAAAAAAAAAAAAGATTCATTTGATCCCTCAAGTCATTTAGCTTTGCTTTCAATCCGTATATGCATTTGTATATTTCTTTTTACGTGCTTTGTAGTTGTTTTTGATAGACAATTGTACTATTCCGTTTATGGATGTCAAATAGAGTGATATGTAAAAGGAGACATTAACTATAAAGGTTTCTTTTTATACAATTAATGAAATTTGAGTTAAATTTGGTTTAAACAAATTAATGGCCCATATCATATTTTAGTGATTGTTTATTTTGCAAATAATCTCTGTGCAGTAGACTTCGTTAGATTTGAATTTTTCTGAATCCAATGTGATACTCTCCACATAACATTAGCAGAGAACTTGGAATAAAATAGTAGAGTCCTGAAAGCTACAAAAGAAGAACAAAGGAATGAAAGGTACTTCCTCCACTGTTTTTTCAGGGGAATTCTCATATACCTTCTTTAAATAAGTGTCTTTTGTTTTTGTTTTATAGGTTCGCTCTATATTTTTGTGGAATTCTTTTGTAGTTTATTAAAATTGTATAGTTGTATTTCTCTCTTTTCTTTTAAGAGCTAGATTTTTATTTTTCATTTTCATCTTTTATAGGTTATTGTCGCTGAACTTAAAACGGGCATATATTACGATGATGAGTTTCTTAAGAAAGCTGAAGCGATGAAAAAGTATGGGCTTCAGAGATACTCATTAAAGAAGAAGTTTTATTCACTGTTGAATCAATTGTTAATGTCAACTTATTTTTGGTAAGCACAACTGGCACAAATTCCACTCATTAATCTATTTACCTATTTCCTCTTTAGGACTTGACTGATGATGGAAATGTAGGGCACTTTTCATTTATTGAAAGTAATTCATGAATGTGCTCATATTATGAATTCTTGTATAAGAAATATGGAGTCTTAGCTTGTACAAGGATTGAAATTTTATCTTACAAATCAATCTGTCAGTGTTTGTTTTCTTCTCTTTTTGTTTGTTCATATTACTAACATTTATTCACTTCTACTGCCCCATTAGTCATGACCCCTGTGCAATTGATATTTTTTAAAATATTGATTATTAGTTTGTTCTTGAATTTTAAGGTTGTAATTAGTAGCATTTTTTAGCAATGTAGGAATGTGAATAGAAGAATTATGGGAGGAATTTGAGAAAGAATACACACATGAGGTATTGTGGAGCTTGTGTTTGACTTTGTTGTATGTGAAGAAGGTTTGTTGTATGTGAAGAAGGAAGCCATTGTCACCAAAGACAGTTCAGATACTCGCCTGCTTGGTATCAAGATGGCTACTTTCCGGCTCAAGATTTAATATGCAGGTGATCTCCTGATGAATTTGAAATCTACAGAGAAACATTTGAAGAATCAAATATTGAATCCTCATAGTCCATAGACAGCTCTCTAACCTGAGTCAGATACATGTTTTATAAAATCAAAGTTTGGACATCTGGAGATACTTCTATAATCTCTCTCTAGCTGAAGCTATAAATGGAGTGCTTTTTACTTGGTCTGTTTTGGCAATGTTAACTTTGACATTTAGACCTCAGTATGTGTGTTATGCGTTTGAATTATTTGATTATTCAATGTAACAGATTTTATGTAAAATATTTGACTAATATATTGTGGCAACTTCATATTTTGCTCTCTAGCATCCTTTGATGGTTTACCTTATGTCAATGATGTATTTGTGGGTTCAAAAAAAAAAAAAAAAATCTAAACACGAGGAAAATAAAAAAAGAAGCTGGAGAAGAAATCTTCAGAAAGAGAGGACTATGAAAATTTGTAGTAGTAGAGTTTTTGCTTTGAGCCTTAGTTATCTTTAAGGGATTTCTTTTAGCTAATTTCCTAATACGATGTAATTATATCTCATGTCTTTGAATTTTATCCTCAACGTTGGTATAGAGAACTCTTTAATTAAAATCAATGAAGTTAGTACAAGGAAAGGAAACGAGATTATGAGAACATTTACTTATAAAATGTAACGGAAGGGTAATCGAAAATGCAAAGGAGTAAGGTAACTAGGTAAGTAATCAATTAAGCCCAAAAATTGATAAGGTTATTTTTTATCAAAAGGTTAATAAATATGGTTTTAACTATATAAAGTATATACATTCATATTCAAGACCTAAGAGCGGCATCTTTTCTATTACGCATTATCTCCATTCCTTTTTATATGCTGTCTTTTCTTTTTTAGAGTCAAACGATATAAATTTTGACCAACATTTTAAGACGTATTTCTTAATCAAATTGAAAAAAGGAAAATTGCAATTTATAGTATTTTTCATATAGTTTTTGAATATCTAAATTTTAATTTTAAAAAATTAAATTAATCTAATCTAATTTAGCTTTGAAACTTAGTCAAATTAACTAACGAAAAACGAAGGGAGCATACAAAAAGGAATGGAGGGAGTAATTATATTTCAAATATCAAGACACTTTCTTACCCTTGCAAATGAAATCAATGGTACGGAGGCCATAAATTTGGTCGTTTAAGGTTATTACGGGAGACATGAGTAAATCTTGCTCAAATAAAAAAAAAATTCTTCTTTTGCTTTATTTTATTACTATATATTATTCGTAAACTTTAATGGATTATTTATAGAAGTCATACTTATACATAAAAGTGAAATTTAAGATCGGACAAGGTTACATGAGAAATTTAATTTCTTTCTATGGATATTACAAAACGATTATGCGCAAGCTGAATAAGGTCGTTTATCATAGCGTGAAGCACGGGTAGTTTACCTAGTTAATATTATTAAAAAGAGAAGTTCATTTGAAAAAGGTCGAAAAAAGAGACAATTTGAATTCTACAAGAAAATAGGTCTTCAACGAGAGGAAATTTGGTCGTTTAAAGTCCAAATCCGATCACTAAAAGTTAATAACGATAGAAAAAAATCCGGTCATCACCGGTCACCGGTCGTTAAAAGCCTTGTTAAAAGTTAATGACCGGGTTAACCGAATTTGCAATCCGATTGTTACTGATCCTTTAGCGACGGCATAAATGTCGGACGTTATACATTTTTTTAGCGACGGGATGTCCCTTTCGTTAATTTGGCATCCGGTCGTTAAAAGTTATTAATGACACCGATTAACTCAATTATTAGAAGAGCTTTTAGCAAACAAAATTCCCTTCGTTAATTGTATGTTATTTTTAACGACCACATTTTTTTTACTAGTGTCCATTTAACGAAAGAACTAAACATAATAATGAAAGTAAACACATCCGATATTTAACGAAAGAACTAAACATAATAATGAAAGTAAACACATCCGATATTAAACCAAATAATTGATATACATATAAAATTTCATTCATTTTTAATACAAAGAATTAACACATCATATTAATAAAAAAAAGTGTACCAATCCATACCAACGACATCGTTTCTATGAATTCCTAAAAAGATAATAAAACTGCAACATATGTATATAAGACCCATGTACTTCAACTTGCTTTGCACTTTCTTCACGGATAGGTTCTTCAAACTTCAAGCTCTCGGATCTCTTTAAAGAACAAGCTTAATTAGTTTAGTAACAAAAAGTAAATCATTGTAGAAGAAAAATGAGACTTAAATGATGTCTTATTACTTTTAAAATTTATCTAAAAGAAGAGAAGATGACCAACATTATAGAGCATTCAAACTCATATGTACATGTCCAATGAAGCATGTAAGTTGGATTGTTATAACTTATAAGAGACAGCAGATAGTATAGAGAAAATCATCTTGGGAGAAAGGGGAACGTAACTCACTACTCACTAGCAGTCATTATTGGTAAAGCTCCTTCCCCTTGAAAGCAAAGAGATCAAGTCAATACTAAGGAGAGAACTAGTAGAGCTCAAATATTAAACAAGTCAATACTGAATTTGTACATACAATTTGGACTGAAAGGAACTGTAGGATATTTGAAAAAATTGAAAGGCTAATATCGGCTAAATTCATATATCTGTTGTAGAGTCACCACTATTTCTGCTTTCTCATGAAACTTTTCTTTTCATTCCTCTTCGTTTCTATCCCATTGAAAGTTCTAATTGCTCCATTGAATCATATATGTTTGTTATTGGTCACAAGCTTTTTAGACTCAAGATTTTTCTATATAATCAATCATTGTATCGGTTAGGAGTTTTATGGATGAGGTTTTCAGTGAAAGCAAGCCTTTTTTACTTTTCCTTGGAAGAGAAAATGAAGCTTACAGAAATGAAAAATATCGGTTTTCGGTGAAAGCAAGCCTTTTTACTTTTCCTTGGAAGCGAAAATGAAGCTTACAGAAATGAGAAATATCGGGGCTACATTCCTATTCCAGATGAACATTTGGATGATGTCAATCAAATAAATGGTCGGGGCTACACTCCTATTCCAGATGAACATTTGGATGTTGTCAACCAAATAAATGGTAATGTATCTATCGTCACTTTTTTTTTTTTTGCCGTGGTTTCCGGGAGCTTTGCACCGGACTAGCTGTACCCACCAGGTCCGGCTGTTTCAGGGCGGCCTCCCGGTTAGTTCCACGGGGCCCTGGAGACACGGCCGGTTTGTAATGCCCACAGTGGCCCTGCGGGGGCTCGAACTGGCAACCAAGAGGACTTTGTCCTCCAGCCTTTACCAGCTGAGCTAACCCTCAGGGTTCGTCTCTCTTACTTATATTATATAAGTATTAGTGTTTAAATTCAGAAACAAATAACCAAAAAAATCACATGAACTTGTAATAATTTAATTACAGAGAACTAATGAATTTTCAGTCTACTAACCTGTCAAGTGATTCAATCTATATATTGTTTGCTTGAAGATGATGATCAAGGTTGATCAAAGACCGCACTTTCGAGCTCTTCGTATTTACTCTCTAGTTCTTCATATCTACTCTCTAGCCCTTTCATTTATCCTTTTAGTGATTCATTTTCTTTTTCTTAGTAGCATTCAGCTTCTCCAGCAATGCAGATTTCGAGGAGTCACCACCTTTCAGCTCCTTAGCGATTATCAGGTGCCATAATCTGGTGATATATACATATAAAACCCAACCAATACATATTAGTATAACAATGCGCACAGAGAAAAGAAAAATTTCAAAGGCAAGATAAGTAAGAATTGCATTCTCAAGCATTCATGAATTAGCAGAGATTGGTCAGTTAACAAGCTATAGAAAAATATCAGTGGTTCCATGACCTCAAAAATAATCTTCCATTCTAGCATTTTCCACCAAAAAGAAGAATAAAAAGAAAAAATTGAGTCTTTTCTGCTTTTTCATCTCACTTTTTTTTTTGGATTCAGATGCTTGAGGAAGACAAGAATATATAAAAAAAAATAAAAACAAACACGCGACATTGTACACTGAGACAAGAAAATATAGTTAAAGCGCTACATAGTCAACACTCTACAAAGAGTAGGTTTGCAAAGCCCAAGTAAAACACAAAAAAGTTCTTATGAATAAAAAGGGCACATGATTTTGACGAAACCAGTAGATAACACACACTAGATAACTTTTTCTTTTTTAACAATCATAAACAGTACCATAACTACCATAAAAAAGAGATACTTAATAAGTTTAATATTTACCTTATCAAAAATACTTAATAAAGTTTTATTGAAGCCAAAAACAATAATCTATGGAAACTCGGAGTTTCAAAATCCTCAAGAATGTAAGCCTAAATCTCTTCGGAAAATGAAAAAGTAAAATCTATATAACTTGCCGGGAGAAAGCAAAGGTAATGGGATTTTGGGAGATTTTTATTGGTTTATGGTCATAGGAAGATAGCATGAGTAATATGATGTATAAATCTTCTAAGAAAGAATAGCTCTATGAAATTATGTTTGCTAATAAATCTTAAGTTGTTTGCTAAGACAATGATTTTTATTTTAATCTTAAAGAGTCGTTAAGTTACAACATCTCTTAAATGACCAATGTAGTAGCTTCCAAAATAAATTCTAAGTATAGTTTGACATTGTCACTGAAGAATGAGGTACCTAGTGACTGATCACATTTAAACATCACTCTAGAAAATGACCAATGTAGTAGCTTCATTTCTTTTCAGATATATTTTTTAGTCAGAACTTGAAGTTCTCCTTTTTCCTAATATGTATTCACTCTTCCCTTTTGCTGACCATTTCCCTGTTTGCAGTTAAGAATATCTGTAAACTTATGAATTATCGGAACATTTCTCGTAAAGCAAATGCTTGAGCTACCTTAATTTGCAAGGTTGAAATGCAAGTTGGAAACAGAGGTGATACCTGAAGATGCTTTACAGGCGCTAGACAAATTTTGAAAAAGAAATTAATGTCGTAGATATTCAAACTAATGAGGAAAGGCAAGTTGAAGCGGAAAATACAAGTGGACAATTAGCTTTAGCTGCTATTTTTGATAATGATGTAGCTATTCACTATGAAAATTCTGGTTGTGATATGCAAGAAGATATGGTAAGGAGAAGCTCAATGACAAAGGTCAGGATGTCGAAAATAATGTTTGTGAACATTCTACTTTCATCATGAGAAAAAACTGGTGGTTTAAGGATTGGATCTCCAAATTTTATGGACATTGGACACAGATATGCAACAATAAAATGTGAAAGAACTGGTGTAGTCGCACTTAAAATTCAGTATAAGTCGTTCACTCCAGATGCATCGATAAGCAAGAAGCAGAGTGGACTGGTTGAATCTAAATAGTCTTCAATTGATGCAAGGGATAAACAGGCTTTTGGTATGGCATCAGGTGCGTCGCTAAGTCCTAACTAACTTGGGAAAGAACTGTATGTAGCTGGATTTTTGAACTTGAAAACGACATATTAAATCTGAGAACTAACCAAGTAAAAGCTGGTGTTCAGATTGAGAATATTGTACAACATAAAGTCCATTCTACTAAAGACTTAAATATGGTAATTGTTCCTGAGGTGATTAGGCATGGCCAAAATAATAACCCAGGGACACCTACAATACTTTTTTCCAATCCAGAGGTAGCAAAAGCACTAAAGAAAAATGCATTGCTGGAATACACCAAATTCTAAAGACTGTGATCAACCTTTCTCTAACACAATATAATTAGAATTGAAATAACATACATGGGATGGTTTCTCATTTGTGATTCACAACTAGCAAGGGTTGAGAAAAAACGCACAAAATAAGATGGGAGAGTTGAAATGTTTTACCTTTGAAGCGTGTAAACAATATAGAAAGTCGAGAATTTGAATTTGGGAGCATATCTGAGAGCACAAACACAACCTCAAGAAAAGGGGATCCGCAATCTTAGCACGCAGATATTGCAATGACCTTGATATCTCCAAGACAACAAGCTCTTGATGACACCATGGTTAGAAACACTGCAAAATCGAAGCGCTAACAGTCATGTGTCAACACCCCGCGTAGGATTCAAAGTCATTCATCAAGGCTAGTGAGTCCAAAATGGGCAAGAGAACCAAACCTCCGAAAAGGCACAATATAATAAAAGTTGTAATGTAACAATTTCAAATCTCTGCGCTAAGATTGCAACAAATTGATCCATACATAGATCTAAAGATCCAAAAAACATTTCCAAATTTTACCCAAATTCATCAGAAAAAGGCAGAATAGGAAATTCCCTGAGAGATCAATTTTCTTTATATTCAGAACGAAATTGAAATATTACAACTAATTTCATCGATTACACTCAAATATCGAATAAAAATAGATACTTGTCTGTAGATAGATAAAACAAGGGAAAAGGGTCAAATTTACCCCTTTACTTTAAAAAATTGGCTAAATATATCCTTTGTCATACTTTGAGGTTAAATTTACACTCGTCATACACTGACCTGAACAAACTGGCTTGAGATGAAACCCATGGAACTCAAATGTCAAACCTTTTTTTGGAGAACCAAGTGACAAATCTGACTTGCGACGAAGCTCGGGCACAATCCAATGTACTGTTCGTTTTTGGAGAAATCTGCCGAACAGTGTTTCTCTTTAAGCCCTAGATGTAGCAAGAGAGAAGTTTTTTTCAATTTTTGATTTGATAGGAAAAAAAAAAAGAATAGTTTATTGGGAAGCATATGAGAAAATATTTTAGTGGAGAAGTTTTTGTGCGAAATTTTCTGAAAAAAATTTGAAGTATGTTTCTTACTGGCCTTTTTTTCAATAAAATATTAGCTTTAACGACTGGCTTATTATAAAATATATTGTATGTGAATGTCCGCTACTCTAGTTATAAACCCTCCACAACTCCTCAATCATTATGATGGTAACTCCTACTCTTCCATAACCTTTCCTCTTGATCTTTCCTCATAACTCTCAAGGATTAATGTCATGTTTATGACACTTTTTGATGATCCTCAATATAATCCTATAAATAAAAGACTTGTGTATTATGTTGGGGACATTTGAAAGACTTGAGAAACACTTTGATACATGAAAGAAATATGATTACTCTCCTCTCTTATCTCTCATTTCTTATCTATTTTTTTGTCTTGTATTGCTTTATTATTTAACACGTTATCAACACGAATTGCTTATTTCATCTTCTCAGGACTACGTGGTAGGTACTCTATCAAATTAGGCCTCCTATACCTTTTGACCGCAAGGTAATTTTCTTTATTTTAATATTACTTCATAGTGGTAAGTATATCCATTTATATTGATACACTAATATCTAGCTTTATGCTTGTGTTTACTACCTAGACACTGCATCTCACATGAAGTTTCTTTTTGCAGAGCTTATTCCTAAATATAAGTAATGAACACAAATGTTGGCCTAAACCAAGAAATTCTTAAAAGTTGAAAATTTGTTTAGCTAATGCAAATTTGGAATATGCCATTTTTCATGTCATAACATCAAGTTTCTTTTTAATGTTGGTATAGTTTATCAAATAATTATTTCATTAGTGTGTCTTGAGTAAATTTATGAAAACACCTCTTCCTACGGGTTTCTACAAATACAGATTAAGGTAACTTATTGCTCATATACATAATAATCACTTGTGAGGTCTAATTCTGTTTCTTTTAGCAGATGTTACAATTTATATATCTTATTTCATTTTGATCTATTATACCATTGGATGGGTAAGACGGCGAATTCAAGTCTCATCACATCAAGAGGATAAGACATTGGATTAAAGTCCCGGTGCACCATGATAATAAGGTATTGGGTTTGAGTCCCATCAAATTATGGCATAAAACGTCTTCTTATGGGTAAGACGTTGGGTTCAAAGTTCCAATGCAATATATTGATGATAATGATGATCGAGGCAAAATAATAGACGTTTAATAAAAAGTCTAGAAATCCACCACATTGATTTGCTCCATTCTTTGATGTGGTAGCAGTGCCTATTAAGTCTGAAAAAAGACAAGTGGTTTAATATATGTGGGTGTGAAGGAACAAAATTATTATAGTCATCATTATGGTAAAAATGAACATTATGGATTGTTAAAATGGTCCTTCAAAAGTGAAGGTAATGTTTATCATCAATTTGGTATAAAAGGTATATATTGGGCACGCAGTTGTCATGCAAACCTAATTTGATAAATGTTAAAAATCCTTCATCGAAAGAATACAAAGTGGTGGTACATTTAATCTTTCAAAGTGATATTGAGGTGGGTCATGTAATATGATAAATATCATGACATGACATTGAGACTATAATAAAATTTATAAAGTCAATTATTAGTCTATTCCTTGAAGAGAATATGACTTGTGATAAGCATTGTAAATGCTCACCTATTCTTGAAAGTAAACATGTCAAGATGTGGTAAAAATCATGGATAAAGACGTGCTTATGTATGCTTGAATAAACACCAAAGCTAACCTCTACGGGAGGTTTGAGAGAAATAAAGAAATTTTATTTTGGTATAAAAACGGTCATTGGTGTTGTAGCATGTCTTATCATGATCTACCATGGGGTAAAAATAAGAAATGATTCTTGCCTATAAATATTTTGTTCATGACCAAAATGACATTATGGTGTGGCTAAATGAATTTGTCATTGATCGCGTACATATAGTACGCCAAAAGAATTTTGTCAAATCTTATGAAAATAAATTATTAAAGACAAAAGTAAAGAAAGAAAGAGGTTTTGCTTATAATGATTTTGATAATTATAACAATAGTTTTCTCCCTAAAAGGAGATGTTCACCATACAAAATGGTGTTATGAAATATGTGGTAGTACACAAGTATTTGATAGCTCCAAAAAAGCTAATGTATTACTACTCAGAGGAATGAAATTGTTCATGATATTGAGATTGTAGTAAGTCTCCAAAAGAAACTTTTCAAGTTTCAAAGGAATTAAAAAAAAAAAATTATTATTATTTTGAGACTGTAAATTATGGAAAGATTTTTATATTACTACAATCGAAACGGGTTATAATTATGAAAGGTTATCCGTTTTTCTCCTATTTGTTGATATAAATATAGGCATGGTGATGGAATCACATGTGATAGTAAACTAAAAGTTTACAGAAAATATATAAGTTGGTGTGATCGGTAGACCATCTTGGTTCAAATGTGATGCAAAAATAATTGAAAATTCATGTGGTTATATATTGAAGATATAAAAGATTCTTCAAGAATTCTCTTGTGTTGCTTGTTCTCTCGATAAAATATTATACCAACTAAGGTTGAGATTGTATCCCCTGAAATTTGGAACATATAACAAGGTGAATATGGGCTCATTCACCTTCCATGTGGACCGTTTACTATGAAATGAGATGCATCTATGGTTGGTCACATGTGCTTTATTATCAACTTGCAATTTGATTTTTGCAATATTGGTTGCTCAAATTGTTAAATTAAGAGCATAGTTCCAAACTATAAAACTTGATAATGCTTAGTTTAGCAGAAATTGTGTGCCTCCAATTATAGCTGAACCATTGATTATGAGAACAAATCTCTCAAAAAGAAAATTTGGTATGAGACGTGTTTATTTGAAATGTAGCAACATTTGTACGCATCCAGCCAACAAGGCTCCCCTATATGATTGGTGCAAGGTCAGGAACCAAACTATTACCATCTAAATTTTTTGAATGTGTGTTATATAATTTAATTGCTCCACCATGCACAAGGATGGGTCCCCAAAATGAGGTTGGGGTAAATGTTAGATTTTCTAACATTAGGGGGAGATGTGATTAACAGCTGAAACGAGTGAAATGAATTATCTAGATCCTCGTAAAAAGTGTGAACTTGAAGTTCAAGAGATAATTCATTTGCAAAATATTACAAACAATTGCCAGATATATTTACTGACCTAATGTTATAATTCAGCTGTAAATGCTCCAATGAGAAGTCCTTGAAGGACAGAGTCTATGGCACGCCTAAAGCGTGATAGACCAATCGGTTCCAAATAGAAAAACTCCTTGAAGAAGGAGAGGAGTAAATAATAAAGATGATCATGATAATGAGGCAAGTGCTTTAAAAAAGCACCATAACATAACTCTTCATGAAAACTTGGCAAAGGTTCAGCTACCTGAAAATGACGAAAAAGAAGAGATCGATCTCGATAAGTTATGTCGTATTGGAATCGATATCAAATAATCATTGACGGTATTTTTGGTATAATGTAAAGCTCAACATTATTAAAGGTGACGAGGATCTTGAATTCAAATGTAACACCCCGTACTTTTATAACCTCACTTTATACCTTGGGATCATATCTACATAGGTGTTGAGATGCCATGCATATGTGTTTTATAGTGTCATTGGTGAAACATTTGATATCGGACTTAACATGTGCGATTAGATCTTCGTAGGAGGTGTGTTGTGATCTCGTGGAGCATTTGGGTAAGAACTCGTACACATTCTAACCTCATTTGGTGAATTTAAGTCATGTTTACTTGATGGTTAAGATCACTAAGTAAGTATTTTGTAGTGTTTTGATAAGGGATTGGACGATACGTAAACATTGGATAAGTGGCCGGAAATTTCAGCAAAGTGCTGAAACTTGCGCCACTACCCTGTTTCAGGGGTGTGGCGCAAGCCACCTGCATTCAGAAAATTCAGAGAAGGTCTAATTCTTGCGCCACAGGCTGCTTTGCAGCTAGTGGCGCAAGGCACAACAAATATGCCCTTCCGAAGTCGTTTCGTAACGCAATTCTACGACGATTTCTAGATGGTTTCTTTTGGTTCTTTGGGGTTATTTGAGCATTGTTAAAGAGTCAAACACTTCAATACACTCCTACATACTCCTACATGAACAAATCATGAAATGTGAATAGTGATCCAAAATGTTCAATGAAGCCAAGGGCGACTAGAATTCCAATTTTTGCGATCGAAAGGACGAATGAGAATTGGTTAAAAGAATATTGTCGTGACATTATGGAATTATGTAAACATGAGAGATATGGTGATTAATACATGAAATTTGATGGGTTACATGGATATGTGTTATTGGGCCCAATTTGAGGCCCAAAATGGAATAAAATACATAGGCCCAAAGGGAAGTGATCCATTCTTCCAATATTTGACCAATTGAACATATCCCTTAATGCCACATGGGTATAAGGATGACCTTGGGTCTATATAAAGTCCCCAACATCAGATTTTATTCCCCAAAGCCTCTCATAACTTTTGGATATTTTTACAAACATTTCTTTCATTTCCAAACCCTAAGGCAATTAATTCCTTTGGACTCTTTGGACAAGATCATCCTATTCCAAGCTTTGGTAAGTGTTTATTCTCATGGATTAACATATTATATGCATGGGAGATTATGTATATTATGCTATTTGTGTTTGCAAGGTGATGAATAGTGTATTTTTGCCTTTGGTAAAAAATGTGTCATCTTGGTAATTTGAACTTGAATTAGGCCTTTTGCCTTTGATGAAAAAGCATGGTATGGACACAATATGAACATGTATGGTGTTATTTTTGGTATTAAACTTGTTCTTGTCTATAAGTGGAAATTGTGGGATTTTGGCCGATATGTGTTATGAGTTGTATTAAGGTACTTTGATGGGTTCTTTGTGATGTGTGATGGATAAGAAAGTGTAAGGGAGAAGTGTTGTGGTAAAATGTATCAATTATCATGTATTGGTCAATGTTGGGAATATTATGGAATTTTTGAAATAATAGTATAATCAATGGTTTTGTCACGGGGAAATGACATGTTTAAAGGCAAACATGTGACTCATTGACATGGTATGCATTTGTAAAGTGATTGGTGGTTAATGTGAATTTCGTTATGTATTTATGTTGTAGAGTGACACATAAAGAAGGAGAGGGATTATTGTATACGCATCGAAGGTTGTATATTCGTATTGTGAATCCAAGGTATGTAAGGTTACTTTGTCCGTATCTTTCTGCGGCAAATAGTGTCCATATTGACATGTCACTAGTTCTATCCCGATATGTGCTAAGGTATCCGATATCCGTTTATCAAGTCATTGTCATATATTTCCTACTCATGGATCATTTGGGAGTCTCATGTCCCATAATCATGGTTAATGTTTCAAAAGCTCAAATAAGGTTATGTTCCAATATTCTAATAGTGCCTATACTTGTGTCTCTTGTTCATGGATTATTGTCCAATGGTTTCAATGGTGTCATGGTGCTAGTTATGTTATATTTCTCATGATGTTTATTCACATGTCTTGGTTAATGACTCAAAGCTTCCAACAATGTTATGTTCCAAAGTTCCAAAGTGATGTGATGACTATCAAAGTATCAATCTCAAAGTAATGAACAAAGTAATGCAAATGTGGTCAATGATCAAGTACGGGTGGCAAGTCTAGGGACGTAAGCCTAGCTCGACTCGATCCCGAGGTTTGGATTTATGGGTAGCAAGTCTAGGGGCGTAAGCCTAGCTCGACTCGATCCCGATGCATTGATGTATGGGTGGCAAGTCTAGGGGCATAAGCCTAGCTCGACTCGATCCCAACACAATGATATGATATGAAAGACCCACTGATCAGTCGGGGCCCGGGTACATTGTGATTTATGTGATAACAAGTGAGTATTGAATGTAAAGAAAGTAATGAAAATAATGAAAGTAATTCGCATGGTTTCCAAAATGCAACATGGTGACTTATTCACATTGATTATTCATATGTTTTGAGCTCAGTGACATATTCATTGAAATATTCATGTGTTGTATAGTTTCATCTGAGCCTTGCATACTCAGTACTTATTTCGTACTAACCCCTCTCGGGGAATTTACCTTACTTGCTGCAGGCGCAGGTCCCAGTAGGCCTCCTCAGTAGATTGCCAGTGTTAGAGGTTCTTTGGTGAGCTCCAGCTCATGCGGGGCTTCTCCGAGTCAGAGTGTATATATGTTTTAGTATTGTACATGCTGTGTAAAGCGGGGACTTGTCCCGACTTATGGTTCTTTTTGGTCACTGCTCTTGTTAGAGGCTTTTGTAGACCGATGTGGGTGTAACAGTGTAAAAGACATATGTTGTTTTGACTGGATTGCCTCAACAGCCAAGTTTCATATGTATGTATAATGATGTCCCATGTTCTCCTTTCTTCGTCGTTCATATTATGATGCAATGGTGATTATAATTATGAGATGCATATGATTGAACATAGGCAAAGGTTGGTTCTCTCGGGCCTTATCGGCTACGGGTGCCAATCATGTCTCGATGGGATTCGGGGCGTGACATCAAATCTATCAAACAACGAGGATAGATAAATGATTGGTCAAATAAAATACGTAATTTCAAGTATATTTTATTTCACTTGAAAAGTGATGTTTTGAAATTAGTCCATAGACTAAGATATAATGCCAGTGGGGTACAAATAGGTGATTATGCGAAAAGTAAAATCGTAAGATATAAAGTACGACTTGTGCGTTAAGGCATAAAGGTTATTCGCAAAAGTCCTGACATTATTGTTTGGAGATATGTTCTCCTGCGGTGGATGCAATAAGGTTTATTTAAATCTGGCAATGAATGAAAAAACTTGAATGCGTATAATCAATAATTGTCATGTCTAGCTAGACAGTAAAGGTTATACGAAAACTAGCTAGACGGTAAATGATATATGAAAATCCTTGAAGGATTTAAAAATGTTAAAAGCGATTCCATTGGATAGTATCCTAATGGTTGTAATATCGCTTAACATAAAGAAGGATCAATTTCGATATCATAAAAATGTTTAGAAAGTATCATGTATTAGTGCAATTGGTGCACTTGTGAATCCTTCTATTGTATACATGAGATAATATTATTTTTAATGTGCAGAAAATTCATAATTTCACTTTTATATGAATATAAATGAAATCAAATATTGATATGAATTTATTATTTCTAACCAATATTGTCAAGAGATTGTTGATTATGAAAGTGCAGAAAAATTATTTGATTTATATGAAGTTTGATCTTAAGAAAGTAATTTGTTTGCATGTGGAAATATTGTCATATCATATTATTCTACAAGAAAAGGCACAATATAATAAAAGTTGTAATGTAACAATTTCAAATCTCTGCGCTAAGATTGCAACAAATTGATCCATACATAGATCTAAAGATCCAAAAAACATTTCCAAATTTTACCCAAATTCATCAGAAAAAGGCAGAATAGGAAATTCCCTGAGAGATCAATTTTCTTTATATTCAGAACGAAATTGAAATATTACAACTAATTTCATCGATTACACTCAAATATCGAATAAAAATAGATACTTGTCTGTAGATAGATAAAACAAGGGAAAAGGGTCAAATTTACCCCTTTACTTTAAAAAATTGGCTAAATATATCCTTCGTCATACTTTGAGGTTAAATTTACACTCGTCATACACTGACCTGAACAAACTGGCTTGAGATGAAACCCATGGAACTCAAATGTCAAACCTTTTTTTGGAGAACCAAGTGACAAATCTGACTTGCGACGAAGCTCGGGCACAATCCAATGTACTGTTCGTTTTTGGAGAAATCTGCCGAACAGTGTTTCTCTTTAAGCCCTAGATGTAGCAAGAGAGAAGTTTTTTTCAATTTTTGATTTGATAGGAAAAAAAAAAGAATAGTTTATTGGGAAGCATATGAGAAAATATTTTAGTGGAGAAGTTTTTGTGCGAAATTTTCTGAAAAAAATTTGAAGTATGTTTCTTACTGGCCTTTTTTTCAATAAAATATTAGCTTTAACGACTGGCTTGTTATAAAATACATTGTATGTGGATGTCCGCTACTCTAGATATAAACCCTCCACAACTCCTCAATTATTATGATGGTAACTCCTACTCTTCCATAACCTTTCCTCTTGATCTTTCCTCATAACTCTCAAGGATTAATGTCATGTTTATGACACTCTTTGATGATCCTCAATATAATCCTATAAATAGAAGACTTTAGTATTATGTTGGGGACACTTGAAAGACTTGAGAAACACTTTGATACATGGAAGAAATATGATTACTCTCCTCTCTTCTCTGTCATTTCTTATCTATTTTCTTGTCTTGTATTGCTTTATTATTTAACATGGCTATGATTTTTTTAAAGACTGGATTTAAGCCTTTGTTATTATTTGATTTTAAAGTTGACTTTAGCAACCGGGGAAAAAACTGGTCGCTATAAATACACTTATGATGACACGCTTAGTATCCCCTCGCAAAGCAGTAGTCATTAAAAATCTTTATTCTTGTAGTATTTAAAGGGATGTGGTAAACATAAAATCAAATGAAATATAGACTTGGTGAAAATTAAATATATAGGGAGAAAAAGATCTAGATAGGCAACATCAACTAGTTGTGATTAAATTTTCCTTTGTTAATATGTTGCTTTCAGTCCATTGTTCGTTAGGAATCTTGTCTGCGACTTATATGATCATTTAAAAAATATGAGAATTTCTAGTGTTGGAGAAACTAATACTTTAAAATATTAATTTAAAAAATCCACAAGACCAACCTGTTAGCGTTTGAAATTTATGATTGACAACTATTGTGCAGGGAAATAAGGTAAGCAAGCACCAAAGATCCTGAACAAAATCAAATCAACAGATTGCCTTAAATACGACATGACAACTATGGCAAGCAAGTACCAAAAGCTAAGATTACAAAGATAGAGATAGATCTAATCACCCTGCAAGGTTAGTGCATCCTAAGAGATACATTTTTACCAGCGAAATATCCTTAAGGATAGTGACAGAAGCACGCCTTACACTAGAGAATTTCCGTGGTTTCAATAATTTTACAACAATCTTAAGGATAATTCTTATGAATCACTGAAACAAAGAGATGAATCGTCATTTATCCAAAAAGAAGAAGAAACAGAGAGACAAAGTTAGTTAAGCACTTGGCATTGCTATGTTGATTGGAAAAATAGGTTTGCACTCACTATGAAATGTGGTGGCTTAATTGCTGCCTCCTTTGTCTTGGTTGTGGAGGTACTGGAAAACTTGGCATATTTGGAAAATGCAAGCGCATCACCAAGAGGATTGGTTCTTCGGTTGGATTAATGGCGGCTTGAAAAAACATGACGAGTTATCGAAGAACAAGGTGAATTCTAAGTGGTGTGGTTGTAGGTCGTGCATTCGGAGGTAATATTGTACAATCCACGTTTCAATGTCAATTATGCTTCTATGGGTATAAGGTATGTTGATGTGCTAATATTTCTATCTTTTTAATATTTGAGTAATATGATTTCTTTATACTCAAAGCCGGCTGCATATTTTTTAAAAAAGGAAAAAAAAACAAAACGGTGATATTTAGGTCCTCATACCTTTGATTATTACATGTCAATTAAATTTGTTTGAAAATTAAGCATTAGCGTCACATTGCTAACCTTATTTATGGATTTGTTTCTATGGATGAAGTTCCATAATTAATTACTCAACTATCCATATATTAACTCATTGATATAACTTAGCTCAGCTTATGAGTGTTAATCTGATTATACTTTGGTTAAACATCATGTGCTGGTTTATCTCTTTCTAACATGATAGTATTATCAGGAAAAAAAAAATGTCACATTGTTAGGCTGGTGCCTCGTTTTGGCTCCACTGGTTTATATGGTTTCCCTTGAGTTATCTCTTAGCTAAATAATGTTTCGTGATATGTGGTGGAAATTGAAAACAGTGTAATAATAAAAATTTTGAGAAAGAAGTTGGAAAAATTGACAATCCTGTTAAGTCAAAAATTAATTTGAGTGAAGTAGATGATATTATTATTGTGGTAATTTCTCAAGCAAACAATGTGTTTAATATGAGTGACTGAGTGATAGCTTTTGTATGGATAAAATTAATTTTGTGGCTTACACCCAAGTCAGTGGAGGAGAAGAATTTGGTTGTCTTGATTAAAGAACTATTCAAGTTCTTGGAAAAAAAAAATCTTCTTAAACTCACATGTGAAAGAAATATTGAATTTAAATGAATTTTTATGTTCTTAATAATTGACCCAATTTAGTTGATGCGGTATTACTAGAAAATGTTGGAGTAAAGTTTGCTTGAGAATGTTATGGATGTTTAGTTAAGCATGATTATTGTTTGGCAAAAAGGGCATTGTAACTATAATTTAGTTATGTTAATATGATTTTTATCTTCACTATTTCTCAAAGTTTCAATATGAATTACGTGTAGGCATGAATTTACAAAGTGTTTGAGGTACATGCTTTTAAGAAATATTTTATAAGAAATTGGTTGAACTTATTATAAGTAGTGAAAATATTATTATCTTATTTTAATATGCTGAAAATATGGGGGTAGAGTGTTTTACAAAAAAAAAATCTCTTATCCCAAAATATTTAAAAGTATGGGGTCATTTGCTAAGATTGTGCTACTTAATTTTGAAAGAAGCAAAAAGAATTGCATAATATAGATGTTGCATGTTTATACTAAATATAAGTGTTGCATATAAATTGTGTGTTTACTAATAGTAATGTTATTAATTAGAAGCATCATTATAGTAAAGGAAAAGAATTTTGAGAATATATTTTCTTTGAAAAGTGACAATATCTTATGTGGTCTTGTTGTTCAAGATGATTTTGAGAATGAGGATTTGAGGAGAAAAAAATTTACAAGGTTAGAAAAATATTTTTGTAAAGATTTTTATACTCATTTTATTGATAGTGATTCTAAAATATGTTGTGTTGTTATTTCTTTTGGGGGTGCATTATTTTGAAAAAAAACAACTGATGAAAAATGTTATGGTGAATTAATATTTATTGCACTAAATGGGTACACTGATGCGAAATCGATCAAGAAATTTATATGTGATTATGTGTTTATCCTGGATGGGATGAAATAATATGAAATCAGTCAAATAGACCATGCTTAGTAGATTAATAATGAAATCTGAATTTGTGCTTTGAAGTTGACTGATAATGAGACTAAGATAAATTTTTAGTGAATATTGAGGTTGAAATAAAATCAGCGGGTCTATATATATTGTGGTTGCCAAACAACGTTAGTTGTAGTGAAAAAATAATTTTTTCAATGGCAAAACAAATACATGTTTTAGACATAAAGTGATAAATGTTATTAAGAGATGGAATATATCCATAAATTATGTGAAGTTAGAAGTGAATTTGGCCAATTCGTTGACTACATCTTTGAGAAAACATTTATAAGTGAAGCTTCAATAAGGATGGGACTTTTGTCAAATTGTACATTGAACATGATAGTAACCCAACCTATATTATTGGAGATCCCATAAAATAGATTTATATGGGTAATAACAAGTCATTGTTTGATCTTGTGCACTATAAATATCGTCTCTTCTGTGATCAATAATGGTGTGCATATATTGCAAATCAGCAAGGAAAGTGAGGTTGAGTTGTGAACTCTTAATCCATTACTATATCCTTTATATGTGGTTTATTGTTCTGCAGAATACACTTGATGGGTGAACCTATACAAGTGTGGAGTGGTGCCGCTTCTACGAAATTGTGACATATTTTTGGAGCACTCATGATTACCAGGACACGCGCATGACCTCTTAGCCCAAAACCGCGATAACGATAAAGATTGTGCGAGTATAATGTGATAGAGTAAGACACTAGACTTAGAAAAGATTTTTTCGGTTCATAGAAGTCTAAACTTCACCTATTATTCTGTATGTTTAATCTTTTTTTATCTAGGTCTGATTCATAGTTTACGGGACACCAAATTAGACGCATTTTACTTATATGTAGAAACCCAACAAAATTTCTTATTTCGTTCTACTTCTAAATTTTATTATTTTTGAGATATATGGGGGATTGTTGTGAAAATATTTTTAGTATCTCAAAAAGAATAAGATTTATCTATTATGACTATATCTATTATTAATTTATATGGTAGCATTCATGTGCTATTAATTTGGTAAAAAATTTTGATTATATGTTTCATTAGTTTTAATTGCAACATTCAAAATATTTGACTATATACTTTATTGTTTATAATGATATTATTAATTTCCTAATCAATATTTGTCCATTGTAAAATTGATTTGCATTTTAGGTTACTCATTTTGTCAAATATTTTAAGTGTCGTTAATACCTTTTAATTGTGAGTTTTAAATGTTGGGGCATTTGATGAGATTCATCTTTACTTTTCTATATAAACTATTTGGAGTGCTCATGAAAAGGAAAGAGCCAAACAGTGAGGAAAAATAATAGAGAGCAACCTATCTTTTTCTTATCAAAGTTATTTTTGTTGGGTTTCCAACTATTAAAAATCGTTTTTAGTTTCTGGCTCCTAGTTTATTACTAGAAGAGCTTGTTGAATCATGGGGATACACTTTAACCAGTGAAATATATTTTAGGACAGTGACAGAAGCACGTCTTGTTAGGACCGAAATAATCAGATGTGATGAGGAAACTATCAAACCAAACCTCGGAAGACGTCACATAAGAATACATGCGAGAAATACCAAAAGAGACACAACAATTTAACGTGGTTCGGTCAATCGACCTACATCCACAAAAGGAGATGAGCAATCCACTATATAAAAGAGAGTACAAAATATCAAGAGAGACAACCTCACACAATTCACTCAGAATAAAAAGAGGTCTACACAAGTGATACCGCAACACTTGTGTCTCACAATATCTCCCCCCCAAACAAGAACAATGTCTCTATCACATCTCGATACTTCAAAAAATCTCCAATCACCAAAGCAACAACTTCTGAAACCGTTGGTAAATTGTATCTTCTTCGTCCATCATAGTTTTGCTTTCCTATCAATCTGAGTGTAACATTGGAGTGAGTATCTTCTTGAAATCTATCTCTTACCATTCATTTGGGCATATTCCATATAATCTATCAAAGTTTGGGCCACTTTTTTCTTTAGTCCAAATTGACTCACAATAAAACATATCAAAACATTAAAAGAGAGTGTCTTTTTGTGGTATGGTGTATTTGATTATACAATGATAATGAATAAAAGAAAAAGTATTTATTAGCTTGATTTCATAATTAAGAAATTATAAAAGAAAATCAAATAAATGTAAGTAAATTTGAATTTAATTAATTAGGTTTTGACCCATTATTTTGGTCTTCATTGACATGCAATTTCTTTTTCTCATAATTCACCAAGTGTTTTCCCAAGTAAAAATAGGACAGGTTTTAATCCAACCCCTTATTGGTTCGATTCATTTTAACTAGTCTAAATATAACTCGATTTGTTAATACCCCTTAGACAAATTCTTCTTCTTTTGTTATAGACAAATTCTTCTTCTTTTGTTATGTGTTTATCTTATATCACTTGCTTTTCCAACTTTTAAAATTTAAGAAAACTCTATCAAAAAAATTCCCAAAGAATTATTTTCCAAGATAAATCATGTTTTATTTCTTTGTCAAAAAAAAGTTAACTATGCACACGATCTAAAGTATATCTAAAATAATGGGAACATAAAAGAAGAAAAGAACACCATAAAAATTAATTTTAAAATAATTTTCACTTACAAACTCACATCTTTAGAGCATCCCATGAGTTTTCTGATCCCAAAATTCAGCCTCACTTCAATAATGAAAAATAAGATAGAATAGAGAAAGAGGAGAAAATGAGAGGGATAGCAACAGAGAAGTTTATAATTTAAGAAAAGGCAAAGAAACAAAAAAAATAGGTTGACTTGAAAAAGAGAGAGAGAGAGAGAGAGAGAGACAGAGAGAGAGAGGAGGGAAAGATGCAAACGAAAGAAGAAGATATCATTGCTAAAACAAAAATAATCTATTATAAAGTGTGTGTAATAAAAAATATGTCACGTAAATCACGCAATAAAATGAATGATGGTTGATAATTTTCAGTTTATTTGGCTAGTACATGAAGTACAAACCATATGCACTACTTGGTCAAACATACAAAATAATAAAAGTACTCTTGTATTGTCTTCACTACTAAGATTATTTATTCCTTAAGAATTATAGAATTTTTTTCATTATTAAGTGTGTGTAATCAAAGATATGACATGTAATAAGTGATGATTTGCAATTTATTTGCTAGTAAATGAAGTAAGACCATATGTACAACTTGGTCAAAGTATTCAAAAGTATTCTTGTTTTCTCTCTCCATACTTGAGTTGCAACATTTTTTGGCCAAAGTGTCTGCTAGCTTGTTTCCTTGTCTGAAGTTATGTCGGACTGGCGGATTCCCCAACTTCTTTAATATTAACCTACACGAAGAAACAATAGATTTGTTAGGAGGTTGATCATGTTGTAATTGTTCAATTAACTCAATATAATTAGTCTCCACTTCAATGGGTGAAGTACCTTTTTCAATTGCAATGTGTAACCCTTGTTCAAGGGTCTGTAATTCAGCCATTGTGTGACTTAAAAGCTGAGTTTGTTTGTAAAACAAATCACCCAGTTACCTGAAGAGTCTCTAATGACTCCACCAATTCCTGCTATCAAGTTATTATTTATAAAGGCACCATTCGTGTTCAATTTGAAGCAACCCTCTTGAGGAAGATGCCAAGAGATACATATTTCTTTCTTTTCCTTGCTAGAAGAAGATTTAGTTGTGTACTGAAATTCAGAAGCTCTCATTCATATATGATTAAAGTATAGACGGTGCACATAAGGATGATCAGTACAAAAGATTTTGTTGTTTCTATTTAACCATATATGGCATAAGTTGGAAGGGTAGAAAACATTCCAATGGATATTACAACTGTATATGGGAACATCGAGATTGTTGATATGTAGCAGCCAGTGATTGGGCGTGTTGAGAATGTAATGCATGCTTAAGCCTATGTCAAGCCAAAATATTTTGGAAATGTGGCACTCAAAAAGGATATGGATAATGGTTTCATTAGTGTTGGAATACAAAGGGCATGATGCTCCAGGGGTAATTCTTAGACGACAAAGATGGGAATTTGTAGGTAATTTATTATGTGAACATAACCACAAGAAAAATTTAATTTTTGGTAAAGTATTTAGGGACCAAATCCAACTGAAAGGATAATCTGCGAGTTTCTCGGCCAAATGGCACGAATTGATTTAGTAGTAAACAAGCTATTCGAGTTAGGGGACTAGTTGGGAGTATCCTTTTCATGTTCGTAAGGGTTATGGTATCAGCCTTAGTCGTGATATCAATAGGTATAACCACTGATAGTTTTTCCCAGTTCCATTTATTGTCACAACATAAGTCTCTAAGTTTTAGGCAACTACGAGAAATAGTTAAAGGGCCATGGATTAAGGATCATACGGGAGGAGAGTTTGGTATCCATTTAAAGTTTCAAAAATCAATCACATGACCAGCTCTAAGTAACCATGCTATGTTGTCAGAACAAAGTTTACCTCCTTTAAGGATATTTTGCCACATGAAGGTAGTAGATGATGTTGATTTTTTAGTATTGTACTTATTGATCAAAGCGCTATTGCTAATTTCCTTACAAGGTTTCTTGGGGAGGAGGAAGTATTGTGTCACACCCCGAATCCCATCGAGACATGATTGGCACCCGTAGCCGATAAGGCCTGAGAGAACCAACCTTTGCCTATGCTGAATCATATGCATATACTATTCATAACCACCATTGCATAATATTACGAAATACGAATAAAGGAGAACATGGGGCATATTTAGGCATACATATGAAACTTGGCCGTTGAGGCCATCCAATCAAAACAACATGTGTCTTTTACACTATTACACCCACCTCGGTGTACAAAAGCCTCTAACAAGAGCATTGACCAAAATGAACCATAAGTCGGGACAAGTCCCCGCTTTATACAACATGTACAATACCAAAACATATATACACTTTGACTCGGAGAAGCCCCGAATGAGCTGGAGCTCACCAAAGAACCCCTAACACTGGCAGTCTATTAAGGAGGCCTACTGGGACCTGCGCCTGCAGCAAGTAAGGTAAATCCCCTGAGAGGGGTCAGTACGAAATAAGTACTGAGTATGCAAGGCTCAGATGAAACTATACAACACATGAATATTTCAATGAATATGTCAATGAACTCAAAACATATGAATAATCAATGTGAATAAGGCACCATGTTACTCTTTGGAAACCATGTGGATTGCTTTCATTATTTTCATTACTTTCTTTATCTCAATGCTCACATGTCATTACATATCACAATGTACCCGGGCCCCGACTGATCAGTGGGTCTTTCATATCATATCATTGTGTAGGGATCGAGTCGAGCTAGGCTTATGCCCCTAGACTTGCCACCCATACATCAATGCATCGGGATCGAGTCGAGCTAGGCTTACGCCCCTAGACTTGCCACCCATAAATCCAAATCTCGGGATCGAGTCGAGCTAGGCTTACGCCCCTAGACTTGCCACCCGTACTTGATCATTGACCACATTTGCATTACTTTGTTCATTACTTTGAGATTGATACTTTGATAATCATACCATCACTTTGGAACTTTGGAACACAACATTGTTGGAAACTTTGAATCATTGACCAATAAGTGAAGAACATGTGAACAAATATCAATGAGAAATATAACATCACTAGCACCATGATACTATTGGAACCATTGGACAATAAGCCATGAACAAGAGTCACAAGTATAGGCACTATTAGAATATTGGAACATAGCCTTATTTGAACTTTCGGAACATTAACCATGAATATGAGAAAAGAGATTCACAATTGATCAATGAGTAGGAAATATATAACAATGATCATAGATAATTGCATATGGGATACCTTAGTATATTTCGGAATAGAACTAGAGAAATGTCAATGTGAACACTATTGGCCGTAGAAAGATACGGACAAAGTAACCTTGCATACCTTGGATGCACAATACGAATAGACAACCTTCGATGCGTATACAATGATCCCTCTCCTTCACTCTACAACATACATACATAACGAATTCACGTTAACCACGAATTACTTTACAAATGCATGCAATGTCAATGAATTACATGTTTGCCTTTAAACATGTCATTTCCCCTTGACAAAACCATTGATCATACTATTATTTCAAAAATTCCATAATATTCCCAACATTTACCAATACATGAAAATCAATACATTTCACCATAATACTTCTCCTTTACACTTTCTTATCCATAACACATCACAAATAATCCATCAAAGCACCTTAATTCAACTCATAACACATATCGGCCAAAATCCCATAATTTTCACTTGTAGACAAGAACAAGTTTTATACCAAAAATAACACCATACATGTTCATATTTTGTCCATACCATGCTTTTTCATCAAAGGCACAAGTCCTAATTCAAACTTGAATTGCATGGCTCCCAAAGCTTAGACAAGAACACAAAGTACCATGACCACCATTTCCAAGCACAACCAACATGATCTACATACCTTCTCATGCATATAATATAGTATTCCATAAGCGTAAGTACTTACCGAAGCTTGAAAATGAATGATCTTGCTCCAAGAAGTAGCTTAGGGTTCTTGAGAGTTGAGAGAAATTTTGGGAAATTTCTAGAGATATGTTGGGTGTTCCTTTGAATAAAATCAGATTTTTCCATGTATATATATATAGTCCCTCAAGTCTCCTTGGCATTAAATGCCATGTACAAATGGTCAAAGGTGAAGAATGGGTCATTTTTGGCCTAATTGGGCCATGCATTCTTTTCATTTTTGGGCCCTTTTTGGGCCCAATTCACTTAACCCGATAAAATCAATAATTTCTCGTCTTTATACGTATTCCAACAATATTCCCACTCATAATATTCATATCCGTATCCTCAATCCCAAGAACAAGTGATTCTAGCCACGTTTGGCTTATTTTGCCCTTAGGGGTAAAATCGTCATTTTGACGCCAAATTCGTTCTCGAGAAATTTCTCATATCAATATCATATTTTACTCATTTCATATGTGTTGTAGAAGATACGTGGCAAAAATCGGCTCAAAACGTCCCCGGATACCCTTGGGACTTAAGAAAATTTCCAACTTTGAAAAAGTGGGATTTCCAGCGTGGCACGCCCCTTGGCGCGCTAGCTCTCTGCCCCTGGACTAAAAATTTTAGTCCAGAGCAGCGTGTCACGCTTCCTAACGCGCCCCTGCCTTAATTTTTGACAAAATTCGTTTTTCGACTTTTCTTCGCGGGCTTGGTTAGACACTTCAAATCCTATCCTTTCACTTACTTCTTAGCCTTAATATCCTTCGTTTAGAGGTCCTCTTAGCCTCATTTTGAACCCCACAATTGTGCCATGAAAATCACAAACAACTCTTACGAAGGTTTTTGCACATATACGAGGCCAAATTCAATTTTGCTTATCCTTAACATTACCAAATACATACTCATAGGTCTCTACACCTAAGTAAACATTATTCAATGTCGTCAAGTAGGGTTAGGAAGGTACGGGGTGTTACATATTGCATGGCATATTCTGGGATCGCATTAAGAGAGTAATTGATAAGAGTAAAGCAACCTGCTTGGCTAAGGAAATTGAGCTTCCAACTGACGAATTTGTTTCTAAGGTTATCAATAATGTAGTGAAAGTCTTGGGGTTTCTGGTTCTTGTGGAGAATAGGGAAGCCCAAATAGTGACCAAAATTATTAGATTGCTTTATGTTAAGTAGTTAGTTAACAAGGTTACTTTTAGCAGCAACACAATTGTTTGAAAAATAGCCTTGGACTTATCGGTATTAATTCTTTCACCTGAGAACCGACAAACTATAGAAAGGACATGATGTATGTTATTAATAGTTTTGGTGTTAGATCTAGCAATTAAGGTCATGTCGTTTGAGAAGAGGAGGTGAGAAAGTGAGCCCCCTTTTTTTGAGAAAGGGATAGGGTCCCATTTGAAGAGATCTACTTGGTGATTTATGCAATTGGAAAGTAATTCCATACAAAAAAATAAAAATGTATGGCGACATGGGATCACCTTGACAGATGCCTCTTGAAGGAAAAGATAAATTAGTTCTTGTTCCATTGACAAGATAGCAATATTTCTAGAGCTAATACGAGACATAATAAGCTTAGTGATTCTAGGAGGGAACTTAAAATAATACAGTACGCGAAGAAAAAAGGACCATTTTGTACGATCAAATACCTTTTCAAGGTCTATTTTAAGGAGAATACTAGTTTTAGAATTTTGACTTTTTACCAATTGTCAGAGAACTTCATGAACTAGAATAGTGTTGTCACTGGCTAGCCTACCCTTCAAAAAACTAATTTGTTGAGGACCAATTATTTTGTCCAAAAAGAGCTTGCTGCAATTAGCAATAATCTTGGTAATAACTTTATAAATGGTATTGCAAAGGCCTATGGGTCTAAAGTTTTTAAGTTGGTTTGCATTTTTTGATTTGGGGATTATACAGAAAAGAGTATCATTCAAGGGGGTGGAATAGTAAGGGTTTCAAAAATGTTATGAGAAAAACATATAACAGAGTTACCTACAATATTACAAATATTGTTGGTATAATAATGGGTGAATTTCATCGGGCATGTGTGCTTTATAAGGTTTGAATGAAAAAACTGCTTGGATAATCTTTTGGGTTTAAAGGGTCAGTCCATAAAGGATAAGTCTATCTTATAGAAGCTCATAGAGAAGTTTTTAGTATCCAATAAAGTAGAGGACATATGCTCAGTAGTATAGATTTGGTTGAAATAATTGAGAGTATGTTCAATAATGATTTTGTAATCATTTCTCCAATTTCCTCGTTCATCATTAAAGAAGGAAATCTTATTTTGTCTCCTACGATTGACAACAAAGAGGTGAAAGAATTTTGTATTTACATCCCCCTCATTGATCCAATTCACCCTAGATCGAATTTTCGAGTGATCCTCTTTAATGTATAGGTTATTTTTGTAATCTTTAACTAGATCTTTCTCAATATTTTGGAGAAACAGACTATGGGGGCGAGCTTTAGATTGTTGGATACCATTTAACCTAGATAACTATCTCCCTTTTTTAGTTGGAAAATGTTGCCAAAAGTTCTAGTGCTCCATGCAGTAACGTTTTCTCTAAAATGTTTAGTGGCATCTTTAAGGTTTTGATTATGTCAGCTATTGCTAATAATACCCCTAAAATTCAGATGAGTTAATTCGTAGGTTTCCAGCCTAAAAGGATTGATCTTGGGGTGTTAAAATTAGGGAAAGCCTATTGAGTAAAGGGTTGGATCCGAATGAGTTTTTGGAAGGTGGGTTATGAATACATTGGGATAGTATTGAAGACACTTTTCATTGGCAAAACTTTGGTCCAGTCTCTCTAGTTGTCACGACCCAAAATAAAGTACTTCATGGCACCTGTCACACTGTCCGGTACAGGTAAGCCTAACCTAACCTAAATAATATGATTAAGAAATTAAAAGCGGAAAAAGAAGAATGAACATAATCCCAAAATACATAAATATTTAAATGAAGTACATCCCAGGTCTGAATGTCACTAGAAATACAGAGTGATATCACTACTAAAGTATCTTAAATGTGGATAAGCATAAGATAAATAAAGAGAAATCCAGTAAGCTTTGAAGTTTTCCAGCCACTACCTCGATCTCCGCAACTCCAATGCTGAAGGAACAAAATCTACGGTCTACTACTAGAACTAATACTTGCACTGGGTGTAAAACACAAGAAAAAGGAAAGAAAATCAAGGGTGAGTACGAAACACGTGTACTCAGCAAGCATCGTCGATAACTTACCCTAATTCAAAGTGATGGCGAGAACCACCACCCCAACTACCCAAGGTTTCCCCAAATAGATCTATAACCAACAAAATACTCCACTTAATCCTATCAGGGTAACCCAATAAAACAGTCATAAGAGCATCAATATACAGGGTAGGAATGTAAGTCTAGGTGAGTCAACACTAGTCATTTTATGATCAACAAGTAAAGGAAGTCATTTATGAAGGAGACTTACTAACACAGTATATCAGGCTTAATCTAACATGTTCAACCATAATCTGGGATAAAATAGTGAGAGTATATATAAAAGTGTATATCATGCTACCAAAAAGTACGACACAACAGTCTCTCAGATCAAGCCATAGCCATACCCCACGTCTCATAATATCTCAACCTCCAGGTCAACAAAAGATGATATAAGATGATGTGATGAAGTGGAATAAATGCTTAATACACAAAATAACAAACAAGGTTTAATCGCATTAATTAACTACAAAAGTAAACACTCAACGATAATATCAAACGATATATAGGAAAGCAATGCAATGCAATGCAATGTAGTAATGATGGGATCATGATGAATGGTTGAAAGTCATCGTATGACTTTTTGTATATACCTACCGAGCCTCACCGCTCCCAAGATAGGACCCATGAGGGATTTGCAACTCATATACATCTCACAATTTCAATCCACCTCTCGGGCTAATGTTCATGGATCAAGGTTTATAAAATGTCTCATTCACCTGTCCGGTTATTATTCACGGATCAAGGGTTTTGGTAAAGTGTCTCATTCACCTCTCCGGCTATTATTCACGGATCAAGGGTTTTAAAAAGTGTTTTCTCAGTGAAACATACCCACGGATGAAACTCAAAAACCCCTTGAAATCACCCAATTCCGAGGATCTAAGCTCCAAAAATGGAGAAAATACGACTTGGGCTGAAATAGAAATTTTTAATTTGTCCAGGTCAATGGCCTTCATGAATTCGGGTCCCCTGGTCGTACCTTCGCAAATGCGGGACTAGGGACACAAACGCGAAAAAGAAACAGCTCAACCCTTTGCAAACGCGAGCCTCTGGCCGCAAATGCAAAGAGTAAACATGACCCGACCTCGACCTAGGTTCATCCTTCATCGTGAACGTGCCCTACCACCCGCGATCGTGATAGAAAAGGAATTTCTTCATTGCGAACATGAGGCTAGGGTCGCAAATGCAATGAAGGGAGGCGATCTGCATCAGAAGATAGCAACTTCAGCAACTTTAAGTCTAAAAACTCTCCGAACAGACCCTAGGAATTCGTTCGAGACCCCATAGAAACAAACCAATAATGCTACTAGGCTAAATTAGACATTCTGAACTCAATGGAACCATTGAATTTTTGAAAAAAGACTGTTTACAATGAATTAGCCCCCGATACCCCTTTTAGGCTATTTAACTAGTTTCTCGTCTAAGGGGTCAAAAAACAAAACAAAGATATCCAAAATCGAGCTACCCATGCTACTAACCCAAAATCAACATTCCGAATCTAATGGAACTGTCAGAATAACTATCCGATGCTTGGATCACGAAATATTGACCGAAATCAACTAATCCCTTTGAGGATAATCAAAATCACAAACTCATATAAACACTTTCGAACGCATCGGGGACCGTACCAACCATTCCCACAACTCATAAATGAGATAAAGCAACCACGGGGGAGGCCAAAATAGTTAAAACACAAAAAATTCTAAAAATTAATACAAGGGTCATTATAGTATCCACCACTAAGATTCACGTTCGTCCTCAAACATACAAGCAAGAAAAGTATCAAAACAGACAAAGGATAGAAAATACCCTCGAAAACCTCAAGCAAGCACCCCCAAGCAGAGTCACAAAATTAGAACTACCGGTCTCACTATAGAACCAGAAACCTACCACACAATGACTCAGAAGGTCACAACATTAGCATTTGAGGACAAAATTCTCAATGAAGTCGAATTTCTTTATTTTCGAACTTCTTCTATACCCAAAGACTTAGTCAATCACGCTAGAAATTCTGAACATACCCCGACTAACCTTAATCTTTCTAAGACACCACAAGCTACTAGCTAAAACCACAAAACAAAACATCATCCTTGGACCCAAAAAATGTCAAAGAACCCATGAAACCACATATCTTCTCACCAAAATACTGAATCAACCTACTTAAGATAGATACCATATCTGTCAAATCAGACAACACTTTATTCTCAAACTAAAGCAACTAGCTCGAAATGTATATCAATGCCACATAGAACCTTAAAAGCCACACTTAGCATACTTAGTTCACTATACTATAGTCATGGACACTCTAACTGACACCCAAATTCTCATGTAACTCATCACAATTACCAATACAGACCTCAACAATCCGGTAGAATGAAGAGCCTCTTTGATCACATCATATAAGCACCCCATTATATCATGAAAAATCAACCCATAGAAGAAGTGCAACAATCACGATATCTCACGGACGGACGCTCAAACACAAATCAAATCTTGGGAAAGTCACCGCTAGATTCCTCATAAGCCTTTGAAAAACCACACTATCAAGACTTCGGATTTCTAACTCGAGCCATAGCTAAAGTCTGAATAAATCAAAATTCCTCATGTACAAATTTATTATCTTTAACTAACCCACTTCCCAATTAGCATTTCTTAACACAAGACACATGGAATAATAACACATACTCTAATCAAAACTCATGAGCAAATATCCCATTAAGTCATTTAGCTATAAAGTAGCAAATGCTACAAGCAAGTTTCCTTTCCATTAGAAACTCTTTCCAAACGAAGGCAAGAATTCCTTATAAGCTAAAATCCTTCAAGTTTAATCAAGGAGTATTTCAACACCCATAAGTATATCCATGCCAGCAAAGCTACTCACTAAGGAAATAACAAATCGCAGGGCATGAGTGTCAGAAAATCATCCCTTATCAACTAGAATCCTTTACTTGTAATCCTTTCGAAATAGTCACACCACGAGTCTAATCCATCCTACAATCGAAATATGTATACCAAAACCTAGAATCGATCCACCACTATTCCACAACATAACTACTAAGAAGATCATATCTAAAATATGCCAAAATCCACAATACTCAAAGAAATCAACTCTAATCTGGTGATATACTCTAAATAAGCCACAACATAGGATCGACACATCCGATCCACCACTAAAGAATCATCCGTTGAGTGGCGATATTAATAGACCCAGCTAAAAACTCACCAATCATATCAAGACTCAATGTCGAATAAATAAACACATAGAAAAATATAGACCCATAATCAAACACTACCAAGACATATCAAAGGTGTACCAAAGCCATACCTGTGGCTATTGCACCGGAAGCTCCTGCCTCGAGTCCATCCCGAGGCACATAATACTGAGACCTATCATCCCCTTGAGCAATTGATGAAGTATCTCTCTGTGTGCACTGTGGCCAGTCTCCTCTGTAGTGCCTAAGATCTCCATATAAGAAGCAACCCAAAGAAGTAGGAGCCCACTAAAATAAGCTCGAAGAACCTAAACATTCACCGTGATCTAAATCTCTCTAAGCATAACCATGAGGAGCCAGGCCTTCACCATGCATATCTCCATCATTATCAAATCCATGGGGCCTTTGGCCCATAAGCCTCTTATATCTCTATACAAACTCCTCTAGAAACTCTCGAGCAAACTGATCCCATAAAAAAGAAAGTGACCCAACTGGTCTACTCTCTACAAAAGTCCTCTACCACTGCCTGATTTGCCTAAAAAGCTGAAAGACAGTGAAATTTACTCCATTAGAGTCTACCAAACCCAACTTGTGCAATCTTTCACGATAACCAAGCAAGAATATATAAGCATCAAACCTCGGATCTCCATCGAAATGAGGAGGATCGCTCCTTATCAACTCTACATACCAAATATGTCTTTCCATGGTCATAAAGGGTAAGGTCACTGGATGTGGAGCAATCCCTAGCAATATATCATCAACACTAGGAGTGCCTGTTGTAGTCACATGTGTATCTGGAGTCTGGAGACCTGAAGTAGCATGTTGAATCAAAATAGGAACCACCCTCTGTAGGAAACCCAACACTTTAATCAAGGAATCCTCAAGCATAGGTATGGTCACAGGTGGTGTCTGCACTGGCCTCAACCCCTCTAACTCGATAGACCCAACATCACTAGCAACTCTTGAACCTGAAGAGGCAATCTAAACATGACCTCTAACTGGTCTGGATGCCCTAATCTGACCTCTGCTTCGACTTCTACCATTGCCATGTATCAAAGGCACGAGCTCTGAATCGCTAACCAAGGAAGAATGCATGCTCACTATCTGTGAGAGAGTGAATAAGAGGTTTTTTAGTTATACAAAGCTAGGAATGCATGACACAGAATGAAGAAATGATTTCATCCTAAAGTCATGTAGCCTCTCGAAGATAGATAATGAACATATCAGTACCAATCCACAAGACTCTACTAGACACAACTTGTACTAATGAGACCATTGAACTTGGGGCTCTGATACTTATTTGTCATGACCCAAAATAGTGTATATGATGACACTTATCACACCTTTCGGTATAGGTAAGCCTATCCCAACCTAAATAATTTGATTAAGAAATCAGAAGCGGAAGATGAAGAATGAACATAATTCCAAAATACATAAATATATAAATGAAGTACATCCTATATCTAGTTGTCACTAGTACAAGTCTCTAAGTACAAAGAGATATCAATACTAAAGTATCTTAAATGCGGGTAGGCATAAGATAAATAAAGAGAAATCGATAAGCTCCGAAGTCTGTCGCCACTACCTCGATCGAATAAGAAAACAAGGATGAGTATGAAACACGTGTACTCAGCAAGTATCGTCGATAACCGACCCTAATCCAAAGTTATGGCGAGAACCACCACCCAAACTACCCAAGGTTTCCCCAAATAGATCTATAACCAATGAAATACTCCACTTAATCTTATCAGGGTAACCCAACACAATAGTCATAAGAGCACCAATATACAAGGTAGGTACATAAGTCTAGGTGAGTCAACACTAGTCATTTTATGATCAACAAGTAAAGGAAGTCATTTATGAATAAGACTCACTAACATCGTATATCAAACTTAATCTAATATGTTCAACCAATAATATGGGATAAATTAGTGAGAGTGTATATAAAAGTGTATATCATGCTACCAAGAGGTGTGACATAATAGTCTCTCAGATCAAATCATAGCCATACCTCACGTCTCATAATATCTAAACCTTTAGGTCAATAAAAAATGATACAAGATGATGTAATGAAGTAGAATGAATGCTCAATTCACACTATCACAAATAAGGTTCAATCGTACTAATTAACTACAAAAATAAACACTCAAAGACAATATCAAACCATACCAAGGAAAACAACACAATGCAATGCAACGCAAATGATGCAATGTAATGTAGTAATGATGGGATAATGATGAATGGTTGAAAGTCTTCGCATCACTTTCTGTATACACTTATCGAGCCTCAGTGCTCCCAAGATAGACCCATGGGGGATTCACAACCCATATACATCTCATAATTTTAATCCACCTCCCCCGCTAATATTCATGAATCAAGGTCTATAAAGTGTCTCATTCACCCATACAACTATTGTTCACAAATCAAGGGTTTTGGTATAGTGTCTCGTTTTCATCTTCGGCTATTATTCACAAATCAAGGATTTTATATAGTATTTTCTCAGTTATACGAATATCTCATGAATATGTATATATGAAATGAGGATGTAATTCTCACAACCAATCAGTATGAAGATGATAATCCATTTAATACATGTAAAATGGAGCTCAGAATCAACTCAATATGTCAATAATTCATGATATCATCCTTCGCTCGGCACCACTAGAATAAATGGTCATGTAAGACCTCAAAAATATCATTTCAAATCCCTCACTCGGGTATCATCAATATGATAAGGCAATTTAATGCAAAAATTAGGTCTATGATAACAAGTAAAGCCTCACTTGGAGACACAATAAAAATATGATAATTTAATGCACAATCAAGGCCTATGATAACAAGTTAAGCTCCACTCGGTGACACAGTAATAAATATGACAATTTAATGCACAATCAAGGCCAATAATATCAGTTCAAGCCCCCACTCGGGCATCACAATAATATATTCTCTCCAGTCAATAATAATATGCATATAAGCCTCCACTTGGGCACATGATAAAATTAATATCTCAAGTCAATAATAATGTTCACATAAGCCCCCCACATGGGCAACGCGAAATTAACAACAATCTTAATAACAACAAATTGCGAAACTACCCAAACCTAGCTTGTTTCATACAATAGGTCCATCTTTTTGAAAGATGACATTGTTAGCCTAAATCACAAAAAGAAAACTATGCTAGAAAACCACATGCTCTAAAGAGAGACACTAAACTGGGTTAATTACATTGACTATTACAAGTCCACTTATACTCTAAGTATTTACTAAACCTCAATCATTCCATAAAAAGGTAAGAATAACATAATTATCCTCTAGAAGGTCACTAAGTCCGATTCAAGCTCATAATTAAGTAATTACTATCAATTATTCAAGATCACTATGACATCTATCTACAATCTACTCTAAGGATTTTACAAGTAGTAATACTAGCTAAGATAAGTAATTATCTAACTACAATCCATCAAAAGACTCTGATACCCGTAGAGATGATCGCCATTTCATCTAAGAGGGACCCCCAACCCTAAACAATTCACAAAACATAAGCAAACAAATATACAACACATAAACACTTCAGAGAAAGTCAAGATACATCTCAACTTGCCTTTAAAGAAGATCTGCAAGCCAAAACATAGTCCAAAGCATCAGACGAAAGCTCTACTCCCTTAAATCAACACTAAATACGTCCAATCTAATCAAATATGACATCTACATGTTAAAAAGAGTTCAACGATACCTATATCGACTATATTTATTTGGGGTCCAAAATCTGCTTTGAAAATCATTTTAGAAAATACAAGGGTAAAACCAAAATTTTATTTTATAAATAAGTTCTCTATATCAATGGAAGTCAATATCTGAAAACCCATGAAAAAATGAGGTGGAATCATACTTTGAATCAAACAAAAATCAATTTTACAATTTACCGGGAAACCCCCCAAAATTCATGTCTAAAAAGAAGGATTTGAAGACGAATTTGTAAGGATATCAATGGAATTGATGGAATAAAGGTTAAGATACATACCCACGGAAGAAATCTCAAAACCCCCTATAAATAGCCCAATTTCGAGGTTCTAAGCTCCAAAAAATGGAGAAAATATGATTTGGGGCCAAAATGGGGATTTTTAATATGTCCAGGTCAATGGCCTTCGTAAATGCGGGCCCCCAAGTCTCAAACGTGAGTATGCCTGACCCAAAACTTCACGAACATGGGCCTAGGTACGCAAATGCAAAGAAGAAACAACTCAATCCTTCACGAACGCCAAGAGTAAATGTGACCCAAACCCGACCCAGGTTCATCCTTCATCACGCACGCGCCCTACCACCCGCAATCGCGATGCACAAGGAATTCCTTCTTCGTGAACGTAAGGCTAGGAATGCGAACTTGATGAAGAGAGGAGATCTTCACCAGAAAACAACAACTTCAACAACTCTAAGTCTAAAAACTCTCCGAACGGATCCTTGGAATTCGTTCGGGACCCCATAGAAACAAATCAATAATGCTACTAGGCTAAATTCGATGTTCCGAACTTAATTAAACTATCAGATTTTTGAAAAGAGATCATTTACGATGAATTATCCCCTAGGACCCCTTTTATGCCATTTAACTAGTTTCTCGCCTAAAGGGTCAAAATGCAAAACAAAGACTCGGGGCCCGAGCTACCCACACTACTAACCCAAAAATTGATATTTCGGATCTAATGAAACTGTCAGAATCACCATCCGATGCTCAGATCACAAAATATTGACCGAAGTTAAACTAATCCCTTTAAGGATATCGAAAACCACAAACTCATATAAAACACTTGTGAATGCATCAGTGACCCTGCCAACCATCTCCCATAAGTCATAAATGAGATAAAGCAACCACGGGGAAGGCAAAATGGTCAAAACACAAAAAATTCTAAAATTTAATACGAGGGTCATTACACTAGTATTAGCCCTTTATGTTTATTTCTATGGTTAAATCAGGTAAATCGACTACCCTTAAAACCTAGGTCAATGAGATTGCATTTGTTAATACGAGAAATAAACTTAGAGCTACGAAAGTTTTTTAAATTGTCCCCCCTCAAGATCTCACTAAAATCACCAACCACAAACCATAGGTCTATTGAGCTTAGGGGATCTAAACATTAAGAAATAGCTCCTAGATTATCCCATAGAATCTAATGCTTAACAGATTTTATACTAGCATAAATAACACTCATACACCAAGTTTTGTGGTTAGGATGTACCTTTATCATTGCATGCAATTCCTGATCTGATTGTTGAAAATGAGTCACAATAACATAGTCAGTATTCCAAAGTAGAAAAATACCACCAAATCTCCCCACAGCGGGGACCTCAAAGTAATCCTCAAAGCCAAATTCCTGATTTAGCTCTAAGTGACTAATCATTCTAGTTTCCAACAGAGTTACCATGCAGGCTTATGGGTGTTGAGAAGATCCCTGAAATTTCTTTTGAAAATAGGATTGTTACCTCCTTTAACGTTCCAAACAACAAAACTAGTGGGGTTATTCATTGTATTATGACGGATTGGTGGATTCACTACCGCTGGGCCATCCTTGAGGGGAAAACAAGTGGAACGCAATGTTGGAGTCATAGCCACTGCATACTTGGCTAGGTTTGAGTTCACCACGGGGCAAAGATCAAAAGAGCATTTTTTTCAGTGATATTGGCTAGAAGTGGACATACTTCGTCCTCCCTTTCTGGGAAGACCAATAAAGCTGCATTCCTGAGAGTTGAGATCTCAGTGAAGAAGGTCTTTGCCATTTCCTCCATCCTTTGGTTGATGTGTAAGTCCCAAGGTGGGGGAAACATCTCTCTATCTGTCGGTGCTAGGGGTGATGAGGTGTCCCCTGAAGTGGTATTGGAACCCAAGGGAAAAAGAGAGGGTTGTTGCTAAAGGAACTTGTAACGACTTGAATTGATGTAGTCAGTGGCGGAGCCAGGAATTATATTGAGGGGTGTCAGTAGGATGAGTTGGAGGGGGTGGGGGGTGGGGGTGGGGGGCTCAAGACCCATCTTTGTTTGCGTCAAAACGGGTCAAGTAACGGCGACCTCATCTAATTTTACTAAGTTTTAATTATTTTATTTGTTCTTTTATAAATTTTTAGTATCTAATAAATATATATTTTTTCTTTATTATGACTATATATAACATATCAAATTTTAAACAAAAATAATTAAAGAAGAACAAAAAGAAATAAACAATTGGAGCTCCATTTTTTTGGCTCAAATAATAGAGTTCCACCCAATTTTTCCAACAAATTTGGCAAAGAAAGAAAGAATTAAACAAATTGTTGCAAAATAGGGGAAGAATTAAGAAAACAGATGCATTTCAGTAACTAATAAAAATGGGGGGAAAGAAAAAACAAATGGGGAAAAAGGAAAAGGAAAGGGTTGAAGTCAAAAAAGTGATACATTTGTCGCAAGTAGGATTCGAACTCACGACCTTGAGAAGCTTCTCCAAGCCCCTGACCACTGCACTAGGCCTTCTTCTTGTTTGAAGGAGTGTCAACTTTAAAATATATACCAATAAAATTAAAATTTAATCTACATATACAGTGTAATTTTTTGACGAAGGGGTGTCGCTCGACACCCCTCGGACAAGGGTAGTTCCGCCCATGGATGTAGTTTATATAGGATTTTAATGACGGGAATAAAAATTAACGAAGGGAAAAATTGGTCACTAAAGGGAAGTATAACGACCGGATATTTTTTCGTTGCTAAAGGATCTTTAACGACTGAATTTTCAGTTCAGTCGTTAACTTTTAACGACCGGTGACGATCGGATTGCTTCTGGTCGTTATTAACCATTAGCGACCGGATTTGGATTTTTAATGACCATATATCCCTTCG
This sequence comes from Capsicum rhomboideum, assembly GCA_031232105.1. Lineage (NCBI taxonomy): Eukaryota > Viridiplantae > Streptophyta > Magnoliopsida > Solanales > Solanaceae > Capsicum > Capsicum rhomboideum. The sequence continues at coordinate 132,923,024 of CP124709.1, forward strand.
CTAGAGGTCATTTTTCTGGTAGTGGTAATAGAGTTAATATTATAAATAAGAGAATTGCATTTGAACAAAGTCAAAAGAAAAAAAGACAATTTGAATGAGTTTAAAGGGATGCGGTAAACATAAAATCAAATGAAATAAAGTCATCGTGAAAGACTTATGATTTTGTGTGATTCATGTAGACTTGGTGAAAATTAAATATATAGGGAGCAGAAGATCTAGATAGGCAACATCAATTAGTTCTAATTAAATTTTTTTCTATGTTGCTTTCGGTCCATAGTTCGTTAGGAATCTTTTCTGCGACTTATCTGATCATTTAAAAAATATGGAGAATTTCTACTGTTAGAGAAACTAATACTTTAAAATATTAATTTAAAAAATCCACAAGACCAACCTATTTATGATTGACAAGGAAAATAAGGAAAGCAAGCACCAAAGATCCTTAATAAAATCAAATCAACAGATTGTCTTAAATCGAGCATGACAACTATGGCAAGCAAGTAAAAAGGCCAAGACTACACGCATGACAACTATATATGGCAACCAAGTACCCAAGGGTAAGACTACGAAGATAGAGATAGATCTAATCACCCTGCTTGGTTAGTGCATGACCAAAATGTAAACGTTTGTGTCACATTCTTGATTGATCCAGTCATGGAAGTGAGGGCACAGACCTGAGGGTTATGAGCTCGAGAAAGCCTAGTCACAGTAATTTCCATTAACCAATACCCTATAGAAAAATAGAGTCTTGACAAAACTAAAACCAAATGATTATATCACATAAGAGATACTTGGTCTTACGAAATTAAAAGGCAAGGATGACTTTTCAGAAAAAAAAAGGCAAAAGATTCTCCATAGTTTGTGTTAGCCTGAGCGTTTAACAAATTATGCACTCAAATCATAGTTGCTTCACAAAATGAATTTAACTTGAAAAAGTTTAGGTGACACCTCAATATTATAGGATTGAATCAATTTTTTAACTTGAAAAAATTTAGGTGACACCTCAATATAGTATTGAATCAATTTTTTACTCTGTTTTAGTTTGCTGCAAGTCAACACCTTTCTCAATCTACAACCCAGAAATGTTTTTAAAATAATTTACAGTACTATTGCCAATATGAAAAGCCAACAACGTCTTAGAATCAGATGCATGAGAAAAGAAATAAAGTCTCTCTTTTGCTACTTATTCAAATGACATACATCAGAAAAACAGTATCCAAAAGAAATTGGAATGTGCTTATACGTTGGGCTCATATACGTTTGTATTTGTATACAAGTGAATTTCGGGGCTCATATAAGTTTATATTTGTATACAAAGCGGATTTCGGGGCTCATAAACAAATCTATAAAAGTTTGTATTTTTATACAAAGCGAATCTCGAGGCTTATATAATACAAATCTCTGTAGCGCATTTGTATTTTTGGCTTTGACCCAATTTTTTAGTCCTTTAATTAGCCTATTTTCCTTGCGCCAGCATCTTCGTTATCCTCTTGGTTAAACATAGAATTAATAAGTTGCCAATTTTTTTTGTTCAAATCCATAGTGTTCTATTGTTAACTTTGTAATTTCTAATACTTTTCTTAAATAGCACAAAATTAAAATTTTAAAATAAAGCTCTTCAGAAGACTCATATAGAGAGATAACAACAATCACCACTGTAAGTCTGAGACAGTTTGCCAACTAATACCAGCACATGTTCCTCTGGTTTTTTTCAATACTTTGGTTTCTATGCTCATCTACATGATATATATGTACAAAAGCTAAAGCTCCTTTGATAAAATCTAAGAGGCTATGATGGTAAAGGCAAGTTCCTCACTTTGGTACAAAAACTAATGTAGAAAGAACATTAACTGCAATCAACTCATAAAGGTCATATCACCTTCTGTAATCATTTCAGCAGTGACGCCCATTGCACCAATACCACTACTACCCAAAAGAGCCAACGCTAACTCCTCGTTCCACTGTTTAAAACCCATAGTCATCAAAACCTCTACATCCACCTCTAGCAACCTGCTTGGTTCACATTCCACCATCAGCTTGACGAACCCTGTAAAATATGTTTTCCTGGTGGTTATGTTGAAGCCGAGGGATATTTTACCATGTAGAGCACCTGCAACGAACTCCAAGTGTGCCTCAAGAGTACTTGCCCGCCGTTTGGATGCAGGTGATGATGAATCCACCCCGCATGCAAATGTTCCAGACAGCACTGCAATGTAAGCAAGGGCAAACCCCCCCAGCCTTGCAACTAGCTCTCCTGACATCCCCCCTGCCACCAGGCTCCGTGCCATGTGCTGATAGGAACCAAGATGGCAAAGTTTCTTTAATCAGTGATTGGACCAAACCTACACCACCTGTGATCTAGAGTAATGAAGCATCCAGTGACGCAGCAAGCTTTAGATGAGTCAATGTTGCAGCAAGAGAAATCTGGCCATACTTCATACCACATTTACTTTTCTTGAGTTTCTCCAATTTCTCAGCAGGTAATCCACTACTTGCGATATCTCTGACAGAATGCATCAAAAGGGAAACAACTTCTTCTGTCATAAACATGGCATTAGCTTTCAGTTCATTTTTGGAAATTAGAAGCAAACATTAATTTTTGAGATGTGAATACTGAAATCATATGCAAATCTTCAACCTTGATAAACTTTTACTTTGTCTTTTACTTTGTTCCTGCATAAGTCTCTCTCAGGTTAGACTAAAGCTATACATTTAATTTCTTACTTAAATAATGATAATTCACACAGAAATTCATGCTCAATATCAAAACTAAAATATGATCACCAAGGACAAAATGAAAAATTATGAGTACTAAGTTACTCCTGCATTGTTTCCACTTAAGTGGGAACCACTAATCATATCATCATTAAAATTACCAAACTTAGATCAGCACAAAATGTAAGTATATCAAATAAAGCCTCGATTATTTGATAAGGTTTCAGTTTTTGACAGTTGTTCTTTCGACTTGGTGAAAAGCTAACAACGAATATGCATATATTTTGGGAATACTTGATTTGAATATTTCTATTTATGTGAAAAATTCAGGAAACTTATAGTATGACTGTTGCGTCCAATCGCACACGCAAGTGTACGTGATCGTGCAAGTAATAAAGTGGCTCTTTCGAGCTGAATATCGATCCCACAGGGACTTCGAGTTTAGCAAACAATCCAATTCAAGTATTACTATTGAAGTTAAATGAGTGCGATTTGTAACCAAAAAGAGTTTGAGTTTTATTATACTAAAAGTAACACTGAACAATAACCAAAATTAAAAGTGTTGGAAACAATAATTCAAAGAATTCCTGGGTCAAGGCATCTTGAACAATCATGTAGAGCTATACAATCTCGTTGGTTAAGTTATCTATATTGGTCATTAATTCATGGGGTTAATATCATGATTATGGTCTTCCGAGCCTCTACTCGTCTATTTAAATTAGCCTCACAACTACATCGTTGAGCGGGGATGTGAGAACTAATTCAAACGCATTTTTATTTCATCTCGTATTTGAGCCAAATGGAGCAAATTAGGTATATACCTATCCTAACCGCGAATCTTATCTTTAATTTATCTAAAAGACAAGAACCAATTCCTTATGTTCCATGTTCTAATCTAATGTTACTCCTTCGGGGCTCACAAAAGAAATATAGATGTATTCTAAAGGTCGTGACTGAATAGATTCGTGAGTGCAAGAACATAAGAACAACCAATTGTGATAATTAATGTTAACCAACTTGAAAATACACTAAGCAATCATGTTCGTAGCCTCAATCCTAGAAAGAGGGTATTTAGCCACTCATAGTCATACAAATAATCACCATTAATGAATTCATAAGTAAAACTACAAGAAAACTAGAAGTTAAAGGAAGAAAAACCCTAACGTAGAGCCCTTGTTGCCTTCTCCTCTATTCAAACGTATATTGATACAAAGATGTCTTGTAAATGTGGCTAAATACTCCTTATATATTCCTTTTTGTCGTCCATAAGCTGCCCCAAACAAAATATATGCATTGACCAACTTGCCCTCAACTTAAACCAAGCAAAAGATGATTTTTAAGACATTTTTGATGGGCGTGTGTGTGTGTGTGTGGGGGGGGGGTCATCGCATGGCCAAGTGGGGTGCTAGCCATGCCTGTAGAATGAACAAAATATTGTGACCTCTCCCTAGGGGGTGCTGCACATGGATGCCCCCACAAGGGGAGGTTTCACCCAATCTTCGCTTTCTTCTTCTCTTCTACTTGCTATTTGTTTCCCCACTTCTTGAAGCTTGTTTGTGGGCTTCATTTAGATTTCATAGATGCTCCAATGGTATCCTACAACAACTCATAACAAACATAAGTCCACACAACACAATAGAGCTAATCAAGTACACTAGAACAAGTATAACTCAAGCTAACATCACTAGTTTTCCCGTCTAAACTCTATTTAATCATTTTGACTCTAGACTTGTTTCAAATGGACCTTAAGCACTCCAAACATGTAACTTAGCACACAAATACACAAATACATACTTTATACTTCATTAATCACATCAATTTATCCTCAAAACTAAGCTAAATATGCGTAGATCATGACACTTTTGTGTATAAATACCCTAAGATCACCACCCCACACTTAAAGCCTTGTTTGTCCTCGAACAACTCTTTACATTACTTAAAATCAATTAAGACTCTAACATCACTATTTGATATAAGACACTCAATATAGAACTACAACGATTACATGAATAGCAAGTTCTTCATTAGGCATGCCACATTGCAATTGAAAACTCATGAATACTACTTCAAGACTTCCTAACCTCAAGAATTCACTCTAGCACCTTGTCAAACTCATGCACATTATTCAACAAAGAGATCATGTAAATCACATATCCTTCATTAAGCATGCACCCTCAGCACAAGAGAGTCACCAATATTCTCTCACAAATATGCAATTTATCACAAGAATGGGTGTAAGAATCAAATTCCGCTCACTCTCACAAAGAATTCACATGTCACATAATATGAACCATAAGCTTGCCCTTAGTATAGTACTCCACTAATATCAGAATATCAAAGCTCAAGATCAAGTAGGATTTTAAGGGTTGTAATGTAGGCTAAGGGACGGGTAGGAACTATTCTGGCTAGTAATAGTGACTATCTTCCCTAAGCGCTTAAATACACTACACTTTACATTAAACTCATCCCCAACCAACCTATTTTTCACCACTTTTATCTTCCCACCTCTTTTTTGTTTTGCCCCATCTCTTTAAGCTAGCTTATATATCTTTAGCAGAGAGTATTTTCCATCAACAAATGATTCACTTCTTTTGATCAATTTTTCTTTTCATTACACTACTCCCTACCAACAACACATCAAATTTTTAAACACATCCATAGTTATTACTTTGGGGCTTCAACTTCACTTTTTCTTCTTCAATTTTACACTCCTTAACATCTTAATTTTTCAGCTAAAGCACTTAGGAGTTTTGGATCAAATTACTGTCAATTGAAAGAAAAGGAATAATCTACATATGAGGCTCTCAAAGAATAAGCTAAAGGCTCAACAGGGCTACTAAGGTCATGCAGAAAGGGTAGATAAAGAAGGTATAAAATATGGCTATCAAAGAAAAGCCTATATCATCTCCTAAACTCAACATTCTTTATTTCGCTTTGCAAACACACTGGGCAAGTTCAAGACATACCTATGCAAACATGGAATATAACAAAAACCTCACTCACACTTGGCACATGTTCAAATCAAGAAGTATCCCTATAGACTCAACCAAGCAATTTCAAGAATTCAAATTTAAGCCAACATCACACAAGAGTCAGATAAAAGAGCCTAGGTGTCTCAAAGAAGTCATTCACATTTTCACACCATGCCTTAGAATCTAGCACCAACTTGCATCAAGTAATTATGTGTAGCACCTAGAAAGAGTATCTCTATTTATTCCTAATGACAAAAATTTTAAAATTACCCCTAAAAATCAAAAAGGATACTGGGTTCAAAGGACTCCCCCTCGGAAAAGAACATAAAAGAAAAACCGAGGGGTGGGTGAAGTGTGATTCTACTTGTCACACCCCGAATTCCATCGGGACGTGATTGACACCCGAAGCCGATATGGCCCGAGAGAACCAATCTTTGCTCACATTCGTTCATATGCATGTCCCCTGATGAATAACATACTATCTCATGTAATTGATGAAATATGAAATGCCATATATATACATATATAAACCTTGGCCATTGGGGCCATCTCGTTAAACTGAACGTACATATCTTACATCCATATACCCACACATGTCTACAAAAGCCTCTAAATACATACACGACCATGTCATAACATCTACAATATCAAATCCAATGTATAACTATGCCTCGAAAAGTCCCGAACCAACTGGGGCTCACCAAAGATCTGCAACTACTGTCACCCTACTTTGGAGGTCTATTAGTGCCTGCACCTGCAACATGTAAAGTAAGTCCCCAAGAGGGGTCAGTACGAAGAATGTACTGAGTATGTAAGGCCATAAGAATACTGCATTAATATATAAGAACTGCAATGGGAATAATTATAAGAGAAAACTCTATATGTGAAACCGTGTACCTTTCTTTCATTATTATTTTCTATCATTCAATCATATCCTTATCATTCATATAATATCTTTCATAATTACTTTCATTCAAGAGAATTACTTCCAAGAGACTGACTTTATTCACGAGCTTCCTCTACACAAATGATTCTTTCTTTTCGAGAGATTCTTAACATACATCCACTCTTTGGTAGGTTAACATACATCCACTCTTTGGGTAGGGTTAACATAACATAGCATTGCTTCCTTTTCTTTCATTATTCTTTACTTCATTTCTCTTTCTTTCATACTATGAGTGGTACCTTGATGAGAGAAACATTCTTGAAACTTGAAACACAAATATACATTACTTCACATCTTTACTCTTGTAAGATTGGTATCTTTATTTGTGAGAGATAGATACATTAACTTGCACATTACTTCTTTCATTACTCTTGAGAGATTGGTACATTTACTTGTGGGAGATTGATGCATTCACTTGGCATAACATTATTTGAACCCAACATCTTGGAACCATTAGAACAATAGCCAATGCATAAGAGACATGTGTATAACTCTATTAGAACTTGGGATCATTACATGATTGGGATAATGCTATTCCAACTAAACAAGCCCTCTTTACCTCATTACCCTCGTTGGGATAGTTCTCTTAGAATTTACAACATTATGACAGCTTAGGAACTTCAGTCACTGAATAAGAGATGAGTGAATCATAATTCATTTAGGAGTAGGACACTTGTGAATAACAATGTATGTCTACCTTAGTTAAAATGCTCTAGGACCCCTTTGGACTGTAACATTTTTTGAACCTTAGGACAATGATCACTAAATACGATACAGGTGGATATCAACTGTTCACCATCCTGAGATACAATACCTTAGAACCCTATAGAACTTTTAGCATACTAGCCAATGATCACGAGTCAACGAATGGACGTGAGTCATATGATCCACCATTTACCAATGAGTAAGGTACATGTGAGTAACACTAGCCATCTACCGAATACGGAATACCACTTTGGAATCGTGTCCACCTTACATCTATGATTTTCCTGTACTTTTACCCCCAACCAACATATGTAACTTAATTTCTTTCTCTTGAGAGGTTGCTGTACTAGCTTGCACATCACTTCCTTTATTACCTATATGAGATCATCACCTTATAGGTAACATATAATATAATACCGTTCATCACCTTATAGGTGGCATATAATATAATACCGTTCATCACCTTATAGGTGGCATATAATATAGTACCGTACATCCAGCTAATCAGTGGGCTATAATATAAATCAGACATCCAGCTGATCAGTGGGCAATAGTCATACATATCATAATAATAATACCGGACATCCAGCTGATCAGTGGACTATAATATATACCGGACATCCAGCTGATCAGTTGGCAATAGTCATATATATCATAATAATAATACAGGACATCCAACTGATCAGTGGGCAATAGTGATATATATCATAATAATAATACCGGACATCCAGCTGATCAGTGGGCTGTAATATAATAACATAGCATAATATTGGGATTGTACCATCTTGAAATTATACTCTTTTAATTGATCCATACTCAATAAAATATAAAGTGACCATGTGTGCATTACTTCTTTATAGTCTTATTCCTTTTTCATAGTTATGAGAGTGATGCATTATACCTCATAAGATTGATACTTTAACTTGTGTGAGATTGATACATTGATAAGCATAACTTTATATGAAACTTTGGGTCAATAATCAATGAGTGAGAGACATGTGAATAAATATTATTGTAAACATAATATCATTTGAAACATAACACCACCGGGACCATTGGAACACTAATCAATGAACAATAGACATGAGTATAACCACTATTGGAACTTTTGGAACATAATCTTATTGGGATTTTGGAACATGAACCATGAATAGGAGACATGAGATTCATAATTGATCAATGAGTAGAAACATATGGTAGTTACCATTGACAACCGGATTTAGGATACCTTAGCACATTTCGGGATCGAATAAGTACTATAGCAATGTGAACACCATATGCTGCAGAAAGACATAGAAGAATAAACTTACATACATTTGCATCTCACTATGCATACACAAGCTTATATGGAAATACAATAGTCCAGCTCTTTCCTTACGCCTCACTCTACATCACAAGTACATAACGAAGCTTATATTAGCAACCAACTACCTTACAAGTGCACAAGATGACCATGAATCACATAGTTACTTTAGAACGTCATTTCGCCTTCTTAAAATGTTATTTATCGCATCAAAATGCCAACACTACCATAACATTCCACTCATTGACCAAGATTTCATACAACAATAGCATTTCGCATCACACTTACCCTTTATGCCTTCTCATTTCCATTCCGTCACATTTACGCTTATCAATTTGCCTCATAACAACATATGAACAACCATTCACATTTAATACAGTCCCACATGCCTTCATATGAAACTTTAAGGTCATTAAAACGATATCACAAGTTGATAATTACATCCATGAAGGGTATAGGGGTTTCGGGGGGCCAAAGGGATGCAAAAACAAGCGATTCAGAGTTCTGGGCTGATCCGCTAAGCCACCTGCGCCAGAAGGTGGATGAACTGTGTCCTCAGGTGACCTTTGTCAGTAGCCAAAGGCACCTGCATTGGCACCTGCGCCCGCAGGTGCTTCGTCTGCGAGGGCGGGTGCCCGTTTTGGTCCGAAATGGTCTTTTTGGGGTCTTTTTATGCAATGAATGATCCATGATCATAACCAAACTTATTTTAACATATTTTTGATCATATAACATTCCAAAAACCATCCATGGTTTCACAACACACATAACATCACCAAAATGACACTTTACGGCCAATCTGCCACCAAAACCATAACCAATTTCACAATAGAAATTCCAAACATTATACATAAGGAAAACACATGGTAAGACTATAATAACACCTCATATGTCAATATTTAACCCATAAAGGTCAATTCTCTCATTACCATAAGTCCATGATCAAGTTCATAAGACAAAACCATTCTCCGATTGCAAAAATAGACAGTTTTACACATAACACACTGTCCAACACTTTGACAATATAAACAACATGATTTATACATCATATTACACATATAATATACTGAACCATGAGAATAAATACTTACCAAAGTGTGATCTTGGCCCAACAAGTAGTTGCCTTAGGGTTTGTATCTTAAGAGATAATGTTTGAGAAAAATGGCAAAAAGGCATGTGTATCTCTAATGACCAAAATATGATTTTTACTCATGTATATAGTCCCCTAATGGTACTTTATTTACCTCACACTTGGTCCAATCATATTTTGTAACAACTTGGTCTTATAAGAATGGGCCAAGAATGGGTCATATACCCCTTTTGGGCTATGTCTTGAATATCTTTTTGGGCCTCCATTGCCCAATAGGTCAAGATTAATTTGGACCATCATATTTCATGTATAATCCCTCATATATATTTATATATATATCTCAAGTCACTCTTATCCATCGCTTGGCATTAAATGCATGGTTGATTGGTCAAATGGACCAATATTGGAAGAATGGGTCAAATTGTTATATTGGGCCATGTCTTCTTGTTAATTTTGGGCTTCATTTTGGGACCAATGATGCAAGGTTTATTCATGCCCACAAATTAATGTATAATCCATCAAATATCCCATGTTTTACTAATTCCATAAAGGTACACGTAGTCGTATAGGTTCGACAACATACGGGGTATTACCCCTCCTACAAAGGTCTAATCCCATGTACTATGCCCAATATCAATTATATCATCATTAATCTTACAAAGTACATACTTTTGACAATCAACACTTAAGTATCCATTGTCCAACATCGTCAAGTAGGGTTTGGTAAGTACGGGGTGTTACATTCTTCCCCCCGTAGGAACATTCGTCCTCGAATGTTAATAACGCCGTCTTATGTGTAACAATTGCATTTCTATACATATGCTCATATATATACTTACTTAGTCTCTCTCGACTTTCTCACTTTTGAACTTTTCCATTTCGTTTAGAGCAAATATAGATACCTTGGTCTCACCACTTTGTTTCCAGCTTCTCATCATTTATTTACTAGCCCTCCCACTTGTCGATCTAGAATAGCCATAGTCATCTCTTCCTAGTGGGATCCGCCAAACTTTGTATATTTCCAATGGGAACAATATGAAAGGAAACTCTTATGCACTTTCAATAATTTCACATCATTTCTTTCCATATCCCCTCATCGGCAGGCACATCTACCTGCTTACCTTTACCTTTACCTCTTCTCATTATTGGAATGTTTCCCATACCAAAGTAAAACAATCACCATGGTCAGATACAATTGAACTTACAACATTGGCTCTATTGCACGATCTAGAATTGAAGAAAAGAAACAACATCCTAAATGTCCCGTAGCCTCCTACTTATAAATATGGTGCACAACACATCGATAAGTAAGACTCTACTCAGACACGGCTTTGTAGACACCCTTAGAACGAACTACTCTGATACCACTTTGTCACACCCCGAATCCCATCGGGCCATATCGGTTTTGGGTGCCAATCACGTCCCGATGGGATTCGGGGTGTGACACTACTAAACGGATAAAACACCAAAAACTAAAAATAAATAAAGATAAAATCTTTTTGTAATTTTTTAAAATTTAGTCAAAAACTTGAAACTAAACAAAAATATAAATCCTATAGCGCATTTACCCTAAATAAATCGGAAGATTCCCCACCCCACACTTAAAATCATACTTTGTTCCCACAGTATAAATCAAATAATAAAGGTTAGGAATACTCCCTAAGGCCTCTAGGCCTAGCTAGTAGCATCATATCCATCAAGGAGGTCCAGGGGACTCCACACTTAGTTTTTGCCATGATCCTTAGCTAAAATATCAGGTACTCAGATGTCCTTTCAACTTGTCAACATCAAACAAAAACAAAACCAAAGGTGATAATAATGAAAAACTAAAGGAAAACGAAAATAACTACCTTAACATGGGTTGCCTCCCAAGAAACGTCTGATTTATTATCGCGGCACGACTCACATCACAGCTATCATCAACATTCTCTCATCCTTTTCCTCCTTGTAGGGGATCATCTTCTCCTTCTTTTCTGACCTCAAGAGTGCTCATAATCAGGATCTGCAACTTTTTTTACTCACCTTTTCAGGATTCCCTTTAAGTGGTTCCAGCTAAAGCTTATTTGTCAATTTGGGCAACTCCATGAGAGTCCGAGAAGGCAATGGGAGATTTTCCCTCCTCCACCCCATACTCATCCACTTACATCACTGTGATTATGCATAGATCTCTATAGCGTGAGGGTGTGTTGAGTACTTTGTACACTCTGTAGACCACCTCTTCATCATTCAATCTCATCTTGAGTGTACCTTCTCTAACATCTATTAAAGCTCCACCAGTGGCCAAGAATTGATGTCCCAATATGATTGGTACCCTGTCAACTCATAATCAAGAACAATAAAGTCAGCAGGAATAATGAACTTACCAACCTTAATGAAAATATCCTCTATGATTCCTTCGGGGACCACTCTAGTTCTGTCTGCCATTTGAACACAACTGAACAGGGCCTTGGCTTTCCTAAACCAAATATTTTAAATACAGAAAGGGGAATCAAATTGATACGTGCCCCCAAATCACTCAAAGCTTGAACAATATCACTTTCACCAATTTGTATGGGGAAGGTGAAACTCCCAGGGTCCTTGAGCTTTTTTGGCATGTTGCTCATCACTACAGAATTGCACTCTTCAGTAAGTGTTGTAGTCTCAATATCACCAATCCTTCTTTTATTCGCTACCACATCTTTCAAGTACTTAACATACTTGGGCATTCCCTAGAAAACATCTAACAAAGGAAGGTTAATGTAAAGTTTTTTGAATGTGTCAAAGAACTTCTTAAAATAAGCATACTCTTTGGCTTTCTTAAGATTTTGCGGGAATGGTGGTGGTGGTCTGTTTTGATCTTGCTCAATCAGCTTTTCATTCAGGTACTCAGACTTTCCATTTTTTTCAGCTTCTTTGGACTCAACTTTCTTTTCTTTCTGCTTAGGTGTGATCAACTCTGCTTGCACCTTATGATTTTTCTTTAGAGATGCATCAATCAAATCTTTGCCACTCCTCAAGGTGATTGCCATAACTTTCTTTGGATTTTAGTTTGTATCACTAGGTAAGAGGGTCTTGTATTTTGTGCCTGAGCTAACTGACCCATCTGCATCTCCAAATTCTTTTGAGTCAATTGCTGATTTTTGATCTCTCCTGCCATTTGTTCTTGGCTGGCCAGAATTTTTTTCAAAGTCTCTTCTATGTTGCTGGCCTGAGCGTTGCTCTGAATGCCTTGCTGCTGCTAAAACTACTGAGATTAAACCTGATTGTTGCTCCAAGAGTAGTTGGATTGACCCTGCCAGTTACGATTGTAGTCATTACCATAGTTCTGATTCCCTTTTTGTACATTGCCTACAAAATTCACCAATTTTGAATTTGCTCCACATAAATCTACAGAGTGACCACTACTACCACAAATTTCACACCAAGACTGTGCTTGCTGGACTGCATTAACCTGGACCTGAGGTTGATCCACACTCAATTTGTTGAACAAAGTCATCATCTAGTTCTGAAAAGAGGCTAGCTGTGCAGCCAATGCTATGATACTATCTACCTCAATCATACCTGTAGTCTTCTTTACTATACTTCTGGATGTATCATCCTGCCACTCTAGATTACCTTTTTCAATATGCTTGAGGGGAGTATACAACTCATCATAGGTTTTCTCTAAAGCCTAACCACCTGCTGCTAAATCTAGTAAAATCTTTGTGTTATAGTCAAGACTCTCAACAAAAGTATGATCTAATACCTCATTTATCTGTTGGTGTTGGGGACAATCTCTGAGAAGAGAATTGAATCTCTCACATGCATGATAGAGATTTTTGTCTGGCTTCTGCTTGAAACTTAAGATCTCACTCCTCAACCTTGCAACCTTGACCGATGGAAAGAATTGAGTGAGGAATTTCTTTGTCAAGTTGTCCCAAGTTGGGATTGAATTTGAAGTTTCTGCCTTCAACCATTTCTTCACCTCTCCTAAAAGTGAGAATGGGAAAAGATTGAGCCTCACATAATTTATGGAGACTACTACAGGAATGAATGTGTCACTGATCTCTAGAAAGTTCTGAAGATGAACCTGTGGATCCTCATATGGTAAGCCTCTGAACATCCCTCTTGTGCACAATAATTGTACCATGTTCTGTTTAAGCTTAAATCTTCCTCCTGCTTCCGATCTGCAGATACTGGAGGTCTCATTGGTTGCGAGTGGGATTACCACTTCACGTGTTGCCCTGTGAGCTGGTTGTTCATTAACCATTGCTGCAGGAATGGTCTCTCCTTTTTGAACTTATGATATTGGATAAAAAAATGTTGCTTCTCTCTGTTGACACCTACTTTTTGACCTTCATGACTAGGTTTAATCCTGAGTTACTTCAGTTTTAAATAAAATCAAAATATTTATTTTATCCGGATAAAAGTTTTTCAAATTATGTATCTGAGTTAATTTTATCATTTTAAGTAGCGCTTATACATTCATATATTCGTATATACAAGATTGTATAATTTTTTGTTGCTTAAAAGATTATTTTATTGAAAATAAGATTTTATTCAAGACTCATCCTGAAAATTTGTTCAAATGGGTAAACCTTGATCTTAATATACTTTGCCCTTAAAAATAATTATTTGGAAAATATTTATTTAAATTTATGAAACCAAGAAACTCGGGATTAAATTGGTATTTAATTCGTGTCAAATTGTGATTCAATTTAACCAACTCATTAAATTTGGCCTCAAATGAAATCTAACTTGCCACGATAGTAATGCAATTGGCCAATTGATTTTTAATTTGGTCGAAATTTAAATGAATTTGGCCTTAATTGAAATAATTGGCCATTTCCTAAATCTACCCTCTCCCAATTTAATCCCTAATACTACCCTTAATCCCAAAACCCGACCAGCTCAACACCTAAACCCCCTAGGCCCAATAATCCCAAGCTGACCCAGCCCAATACCCTTATAAACACCTTTCTTCCCGACTTAACCCATCAATAGAACAACAATATCAACAACAACAACAACTCAAACCGACCTTTTTCCTCAAAAACCCTAGAACCAAAATCGATTTCCCTTCAATATCTCCCTTATCCCTTCGTCCCAGTACAATTCTCACATGCCCAGTACGAGGATTGTACCTCATAGCTTCTAGAACTTGCGACGTGGACTCTCAATTCCTTTCTCAAATTCTATTTGTTTCCCAATTTAAGCTTTTCGTCTCAAATTTGTACAATTCTCGTACGATTCCAGCTCATGCTAGCTCATTCTTATCCCTATTCGAAAACCTTCAAGTGGAAATTCCCAATTCACCCCTGAAATTCCCGATTCCCATATCAAAAATTTCATCCTCAAAGCCCCAATTTTGTTCCTATAAATACCCTACTGTTTCAGTATTTAGAAGAAAGGTTAGAGTCACGAGTTAGCTGAGAACCCCAATTGAGAAAGGGATTTCGCTAAATTCAAAGTTTCTAGGCTAGAATCCATACAAGACTTTGAGCTTTGGATTCCGACGAAGAAATAAGCTGATCTTTCCGGTGGTGGCAAGCATTCCGACTAGAGCTCATAGTCCTGTTTGCTGCTCGAAAAAAGGTAAACTCATCCTCTTTTAATATCCTTTTCCTTCTTTCAAATTTTAATTTCAGTGTTTGAATGGTTGAAGTTTGTTAGTTAGTAATTCCCCTCTTATAGATGCGAAAATCTGGTAGTAAATTTGTGTTGTCACTGATATTAAGTCTGTTTTTCTAGCTGATTTGTCTATTGTAGGTTGAAGATATGTGATTTGGTTATTTCAGTTTCACGTTTCTCTGTGATTTGTCTATCATATGTTGAAGGTGTTATTCTAAAAGCATGTGATTTGGATATTCATGGAATTTTTTAGTTTGAATTATGACAAAATCTGGTAATAGATTTGTGTGTATAAGTTCAATTACTCTGTGATAATTTCCTATATTGTGATTAGTTTCAGTATTATGTTACATTCTTTCCCATTATGTACTTGGCCACTCTTTGCTGATTTGTTTCTGCTTCTTTCATGTTTGAATTAAGTTAAAATCAATAGCTCGAAATGCGTAAAAGGTTTCGGGATGAGTTTAGGTCAGGTTCAATATCAGTGTTCTTAAGAGGAATAATGTGTTATGCCCTGTCCTATTCTGTCACGCCCCGAATCCCAACGAGGCGTGATTGGCACCCGAAGCCGATAAGGCCCGAGAGAACCAATCTTTGCTCAAGAACATTCCCATGCATAACCTCAAATGAATCTTATTACAACTTATGCAACTATGCAGAAGTCATAGACATGGAAACATATGTCATAGCTATATATGTAAAACTTGTCCGTCTGAGCCATCAAGTCAAAACGACATGTACCTTCACATTTATACACCCACATCCGTCTACAAAAGCCTCTAACAAAATGCATTGACCAAAATGAACTAAAAGTCGGGACAAGTCCCCTCTTTATACAACATGTACAAAATAGAAACACATGTACAACAGTGACTCGGAGAAGCCCCGAACTAACTGGAGCTCACCAAAGATCTGCAACACTGACAATCTACTGTGGAGGCCTACTAGGACCTGCGCCTGCAGCAAGTAAGGTAATTCCCCAAGAGGGGTCAGTACGAAGAATGTACTGAGTATGTAAGGCCATACAAAACTTGTAAGCTATGAAAATATGTCAAGAACTCAAGTTCAAATGCATAACCAATATAGATAAATCGCAATGTAGATGAGTCACTATTCTGTACTTTGGAAACCATGTATATTACATTTATTCTTTCTCTTGCCTTTACTTTACTTTACATATGTTGCCTGGGCCCTCATCATGCGGGTGTTCTTTTTACCCCATGGATAACATGTCATCGTCATGCAGGTAGTCTTTTCAACCCATGAATAAGATCATATCGTCATGCGGGTGTCCTTTGCACCCCATGGATAAAGTAACATCAACATGCGGGTGTTCTTGCACCCCATGGATAGAATATCATCCTCATGCAGGTGTTTGCACCCCATGGATAATTGAACATAATCAATATGCATTACTTTTTCTTACTTCACTTCTTTACTTTTGAGATTGATACCCTTACTTGTGAGAGATTGATACTTTTGCTTATGAGAGATCGATACAATGATAGTCACAACTTTATTTGAAGCTTTGGATCAATAAACAATGAGTGAGAGACATATGAATAACTTGACAATATAACATTCTTGGAAACATAGCCTTCATGGAAACATAACACTATTGGAACCATTGAACCATAATCATTAAGCAAGATACATGAGTACAACCACTATTGGAACTTTGGAACACAACCTTATTGGCTTTTGGAACATTATCAATGAATATGAGACATGTGATTCATAATTGATTAATGAGTATGAAACATGTGATATTGACAACTGGTAACCGCATATAAGATACCTTAGCACATTTCGGGATAGGACAAGCATAATGTCAATGTGAATACTATTTGCCACAGAAAGATACGGACAGAGTAACCTCACATACCTTATCTTCCCAATGTAAGTACACAATCAAATATGTGAGCGCAACAATTCCGCTCATTCTTTACGTTTCACTCTACATCACAAGTACATAATGGAACCAACATTAACCACCAACTAACTTACAAATGCATACAATAACAATAAGTCACATGCTTGGCTTTAACATGTTATTTCTTTCTCTACAACACCATTTACCGCATGGTCATATCAATAATACCACAACATGCCCAACATTGACCAAAGTATCATAAACCACTAGTATGTCACACCAAGTTCATACTTTCCACTCTCCACCATCACAACATCATAATTATACCATCAATTACTTTACAAATGCATATAAGATCAATGAGTTACATATTTGCTTTTAAACATGCCATTTCCCCTTGACAAAACCATTGATGAAATTATTATTCCAAAAATCCCCCAATATTCCATACATTGACCAATACATGAGAATCAATACATTTCACCACAACACTTCTCCTTTACACTTTCTTATCCATATCACATCACAAATAATCCATCAAATTACCTTAATACACCTCATAACACATATCGGCCAAAATCCCACAATTTACACTTTTAGAAAAATAACAAGTTTAATAACAAAAATCACACCATACATGTTCATATTTTATCCATACCATGCTCTTTCATTAAGACACCAAGTCTCTTTTCAAGTTCAAATCACCAAGATAGCACATCTTTCACCAAAAGCAAAAAATACACTATTCGCCCCCTTGCCAACATAACTATCATAAGATACATAATCTTCCATGCATATAATATGTTAATCCATGAGATAAATTCTTACCAAGGCTTGGAATAGGATGATCTTTACCAAAGAGACCAAAGGAATATTTGCTTTAGGGTTTGGAACAAGAGAAATGTTTGAGAAAATATACTAAAAGGCATGAGAGTTTTGGATGATTAAAATCTGATTTTGGGGCCTTTATATAGACCCCAAGTCATGCTTAGCCATTCCTTGGCATTAAATGTGGTCAAAGTGGAAGAATGGGTCATTTTGCCCTTTGGGCCATGTCTTTTATTCCATTTTGGGCCCAATTGCACATGTAGCTTAGCCCATCAATTTTCATATATAATTCACCATATCTCTCATGTTTAAATAATTCCATAATGTCACGACAATATTCTCTTACGAAATTTCAATTTTTCTCATCTTTAACATTTACAAAGACATACTTATAACTCTCGACACCTAAGTAAACATTATTCAATGTCATCAAGTAGGGTTGGGAAGGTACGGGGTGTTACATTCTTCCCCCCTTAGAAACATTCATCCTCGAATGTTAGTAACATCGTCTCATATACATCCCATGCATCTCTATACTCACATATATATACATATACCCATACTACTTCCTGATACTTTCTTGTTATTGCTCCAATTCTGCACTTTGAATTTTCTCTTCCGTTTGAAACCATTACGGGTACTCCGACTTTATCATTTCTTTGGCTCTCCACGTGCTTTCCTCTAGTTGTCAATTCCTATAACCTTTCCTAATATTTTCACTTACCCCCTAGCATAGCAATATATATCTCGTAATAAGTAAGATTCTCCATAATTTGCACATTTTCAATAAAAACAATGGATCTCGACATATGACTTTTATTAACTTGTAGCTACTATTGTACCACCTTAATCTTCTCTCTAGCCTAGTGAACAAAATCCAACCCCCAAGCAAGGTAGTTCCACTTGCTTTAAACTTTCGTGCATATAAACCTTTGTAAGGTACCATTTTTGGATACTTGAATAATAGATACTAATCTAAGCACATCCAATAAGGGGTAGGTGATCATCCTAACTACCTTTGTAATATAATGTGTAAGCTAGAAACATTTTTCAAGTGTCTGGATGATTCGTTCTGCCCACCTATTTAAGGATGAAAAACTATACCTTTATGTATTATATTTTTTTTTTCTTGACTATTACCTCATCCAGTTGCCGATAATTAATACGCATTCTCAATGTGCCATTTCCCTTTTGTGTGCAACAACACTGGTGCACCCTACAGGGACATACTACGTCTTACCAACTGTTACGTCAGGTTATATTCACCGACAGGTGGAGACATTTCCTTTGATTTAACTAATAACTCCAGTGCCCATTATATTCATATTATAGTAGCCGATGGAGTAACATACGATAGAGTAGAGCTCAAATCAATCAATACGTATACATCATGTAATAATATGGTAATATACCTAAATACCTGTATCGTCATCAGGAGATGTTCCCTCATTCTGCCGGTCCACTAAAGCATAAGTGCGATTCTGAACCCCACTAGTACTGGCTGCTCCTTCGGCACCTCTGCCACGACCAACGGAATGCATACCTTGGTCTAAAGAAGAAATCGATGTTGATGATGCCACAGTGGACCCCGCAGGTCATACTATAATAACCAAGCCTCGTCGTGGGCAGTCTCTCATTATGTGATCCGACATACCACACCAATAACAAGTATTCGTCCCCCTCCGACATTCACCTACATGAAATCGTCTGCAAAACGGGAACAGTGGGCGAGATGACCCTGCTGTTTGTGAATCTGGCATCCTATCACTCTGCCCAATATGACTGCCCCTGAATCCTCGGGAGTGAGATGGAGAGCCTGTTGTGGAATAAGATAATGAGGGTCTAGGCGATAACATTCGAGATCCATATCCTCCTGGGGGAACTATAGACTGCCCCATAGATCTTGCCCTTTTTACTGGCCCTTCCTCAGATTTCTGTATCCTCTTTCTTTGCCTTTGGTCTTCCATTTTGTGTGCGAAGGCCTGAATTCTAGCTATGTCCATATCTCGATTTAAGGCAGCGATAGTGCAGTCCCGTACCAAATAAGGCTCCAATCTGTCCACATATCTATGTACTCTATCTTCCATCGTGGCCACCACATTTGGAGCATATCGTGCAAAGGAATTAAACTGCAAACTGTATTCTCTAACACTCATATTTCCTTGACGTAAATTTAAAAACTGATCCGCACGAGACTCACGGATCTCATAGGAAAGATAGTGATCCAAAAATGTCGCTTTAAATTCTTCCCACGTAGGTGGGTTTGCACTAATACCTCGAGCTTTCTTCCAGTCCTCATACCACTATATAGCCTCGCCCTTCAACCTATAAGCTGCTAGCTCAACTGCTTCTACTCCTGTTACATGCATTACCTCCAAAGCTCTCTGGATTTGATCCACGAAGTCCTGTGGATCTTCTTTCAAGTCTGACCCAGTGAATATAGGAGGGTCCAATTTTAGAAAGTCCTGTGTACACCGACTAGCTGCTCTAGCCACGTCATCTTCATTTACCATTTGACCAGCTCGTCCTTGTGCTTGTGCAGCTACTAACTGTGTTAACATATGTACTGCATTTTGTAAATCCTGATCAGTGGTATTCATAGGTGATTTCGCAGGTACTTCTCTACCTCTTGGCTCTTCTGGAGCTGGAAACGTAGAGGAAGACTGCGATGCAATCTCGGCGTCAGCTCCACCTTGACTAGCTTGGTCAGGTGGTAATCTACTCGTTCCTTCTTCCGCAGGCACATCCACCTGCTTCCCTTTATCTCTACCTCCTCTCGTGATTGGCATCTTAACTATACCAAAGAAAAACAATCACCATGATCAGGTCTAATTCAACTTACAACACCGGCTCTATTGCACGATCTAGCATGAAGAAAAGAAACAACATCCTTAATGTCCCGTAGCCTCCTACTTATAAATGTGGTGCACAACACATTGTTAAGTAAGACTCTACTCAGACACGGCTTTGTAGACACCCTTAGACCAACCTGCTCTGATACCACTTTTGTCACGCCCCAAATCCTAATGAGGTGTGATTGGCACCTGAAGCCGATAAGGCCCGAGAGAACCAATCTTTGCTCAAGAACATTCGCATGCATAACCTCATATGAATCTTATTACAACTTATGCAACTATGCGGAAGTCATAGACATGAAAACATATGTCATAGCTATATATGTAAAACTTGGCCGTCTGAGCCATCAAGTCAAAACGACATGTACCTTCACATTTATACACCCACATCCGTCTACAAAAGCCTCTAACAAAATGCATTGACCAAAATGAACTAAAAGTCGGGACAAGTCCCCGCTTTATACAACATGTACAAAATCAAAACACATGTACAACAGTGACTCGGAGAAGCCCCGAACTAACTGGAGCTCACCAAAGATCTGCAACACTGACAATCTACTGTGGAGGCCTACTAGGACCTGCGCCTGTAGCAAGTAAGGTAAATTCCCCAAGAGGGGTCAGTACGAAGAATGTACTATGTAAGGCCATATGAAACTTGTAAGATATGAAAATATGTCAAGAACTCAAGTTCAAATGCATAACCAATATAGATAAATCGCAATGTAGATGAGTCACTATTCTGTACTTTGGAAACCATGTATATTACATTCATTCTTTCTATTGCCTTTACTTTACTTTACGTATGTTGCCTGGGCCCTCATCATGCGGGTGTTCTTTTCACCCCATGGATAACATGTCATCGTCATGCAGGTATTCTTTTCACCCCATGGAAAAGATCATATCGTCATGCGGGTGTCCTTTGCACCCCATGGATAAAGTAACATCAGCATGCGGGTGTTCTTGCACCCCATGGATAATTGAACATAATTTACTTTTGAGATTGATACCCTTACTTGTGAGAGATTGATACTTTTGCTTATACAATGATAGTCACAACTTTATTTGAAGCTTTGGATCAATAAACAATGAGTGAGAGACATATGAATAACTTGACAATATAACATTCTTGGAAACATAGCCTTCATGGAAACATAACACTATTTGAACCATTGAACCATAATCATTGAGCAAGATACATGAGTACAACCACTATTGGAACTTTGGAACACAACCTTATTGGCTTTTGGAACATTATCAATGAATATGAGACATGTGATTCACAATTGATCAATGAGTAAAAAACATGTGATATTGACAACTGGTAACCGCATATAGGATACCTTAGCACATTTCGGGATAGGACAAGCATAATGTCAATGTGAATACTATTTGCCGCAGAAAGATACGGACAGAGTAACCCGACATACCTTATCTTCCCAATGTAAGTACACAATCAAATATGTGAGCGCAACAATTCCGCTCATTCTTTACGTTTCACTCTACATCACAAGTACATAATGGAACCAACATTAACCACCAACTACCTTACAAATGCATACAATAACAATAAGTCACATGTTTGGCTTTAACATGTTATTTCTTTCTCTACAATACCATTTACGGCATGGTCATATCAATAATACCACAACATGACCAACATTGACCAAAGTATCATAAACCACTAGTATGTCACACCAAGTTCATACTTTCCACTCTCCACCATCACAACATCATAATTACACCATCAATTACTTTACAAATGCATATAAGATCAATGAGTTACATATTTGCTTTTAAACATGCCATTTCCCCTTGACAAAACCATTGATGAAATTATTATTCCAAAAATCCCCCAATATTCCATACATTGACCAATACATGAGAATCAATACATTTCACCACAACACTTCTCCTTTACACTTTCTTATCCATATCACATCACAAATAATCCATCAAATTACCTTAATACACCTCATAGCACATATTGGCCAAAATTCCACAATTTACACTTTTAGAAAAATAACAAGTTTAATAACAAAAATCACACCATACATGTTCATATTTTATCCATACCATGCTCTTTCATTAAGACACCAAGTCTCTTTTCAAGTTCAAATCACCAAGATAACACATCTTTCACCAAAAGCAAAAAATACACTATTCACCACCTTGCCAACATAACTATCATAAGATACATAATCTTCCATGCATATAATATGTTAATCCATGAGAATAAATGCTTACCAAGGCTTGGAATAGGATGATCTTTACCAAAGAGACCAAAGGAATATTTGCTTTAGGGTTTGGAACTAGAGAAATGTTTGAGAAAATATACTAAAAGGCATGAGAGTTTTGGATGATTAAAATCTGATTTTGGGGCCTTTATATAGACCCCAAGTCATGCTTAGCCATTCCTTGGCATTAAATGTGGTCAAAGTGGAAGAATGGGTCATTTTGCCCTTTGGGCCATGTCTTTTATTCCATTTTGGGCCCAATTGCACATGTAGCTTAGCCCATCAATTTTCATATATAATTCACCATATCTTTCATGTTTAAATAATTCCATAATGTCACGACAATATTCTCTTACGAGATTCTCATTCGTAGTCTCAATCGCCAAAATAGGAATTCTAGTCGCCCATGGCTTCATTGACCATTTTGGATACTTATTTATATTTCATGACTTGATCATGTAGGAGTATGTAGGAGTGTATTGAGGTATTTGAAGCTTTAACAATGCTCAAATAACTCCAAAGAACCAAAATAAACCATCCAAGAATCGTCGTAGAATTGCGTTACAAAACGAGCCCGGAAAGGCAAAATATTTGTGCCTTGCGCCACTGCTGCAAAGCAAGGCAGTGACGCAAGTTTTCCTTGCCCTCTGAATCAGGGGCTTGCGCCAAACCCCCTGAAACAGGGTAGTGGCGCAAGTTTCAGCACCTTGCTGAATTTTTCGGCCACTTCCTCAATACTTGCATATCGTCCAATACCTTATCAAAACACTTCAAAATACTTACTTAGTAATCTTAATCATCAAGTAAACATGACTCCAAGTCACCAAATGAGGTTAGAATGTGTACGAGGTATTACCCAAATGCTCCACGAAATCACAAAACCCTTCCTATGAAAATCTAATTGCATGTACATGGCAAAATTTCAATTTTTCTCATCTTTAACATTTCCAAAGACATACTTATAACTCTCAAAACCTAAGTAAACATTATTCAATTTCATCAAGTAGGGTTGAGAAGGTACGGGGTGTTACATATTCATTTCCATATTTTGATTTCATTTTTTTTACTTTGTTTTGATTGTTACTACCCTACCCTCTCAATTTGGTAATTTGTTAGAATCATTGGTGATTCGGCTCTCTAAAACTAGTGTGAATAAGTCTTGAATTTAGATGGTAGTAAAATGTGTCAAGATGTGTTCATAATAATGTGATTGTATTCTTCTTGTTTTCACTTAGCCAAGTGTTTAAATCAGCAAAGTTTTATCTCTTGTTTACACAGATCTACATGAATTTCTTTTTCCTTCATGGCTGCCCCAAAGTTGTTTAGCAAATTAGTAATTAATAACTTGGCTTAATCTTGGTAGATTAGGCATAATTTGATTTGGTTTACTCATCATGTTGCTTGAATAACTTCGAAAATCTCAAACTATAGTACTTGCTTCCTTTCTCGTGAAACCTTTAATTGTTAAACAAAAATGGTCCTTGAGGCAAAATTGTTGACAATTCCTATCTTTCTGGTTCACATATGTCTGCTGGAATGCTAAGTTTTGTTTGAGCTTCACGTAATTAGATTAAATAACATGCCTAATATTTTCTTCTATTGAAGTTTTCCCTCCTAATTCCTTTTCTTTATTTTAAATGCATGAAACTGCCCGAGGAAAGTCCAAATGGACTCCCATTTCCTGCATTTTCAGTGGGCCAAAGAGGCCTATATCATCTCTCGAGTCCAAGCCTTTCATTAAGTCCAAACAAGGCTGATTTGCAGTGATATATAGCGAATATACAGCAGGATACCAATGATATACAGTGAAATATAGGAAAGGAAAGCAAGTATGCAGATTTTGGAAGCTAATATACAGGTTTGCGCTAGAGTATACAACATATACAGCCAAAACGTGGAGAAAAGGAGGCCAATATACAGTCAGTATACAGCTAGTATACATGCAGGAAAATGGACCAAAGTCCAAACTTGGACTGCTTTGAAAATGGGACAAAAGGGGCCCAAATCTCAACTTTTCTTTATTTCCTTGTAATTAATTCGATTATTTGTTTGTAATTTAATTTAATTAATCTAGATGAATCCTCGAGAGCAAGTTTATTATTTTATTTTGGTCATTTAATATTCTCTTTTAATTCACTAAATTTAGGCAAACTTATGCTTATAGAATAACTTGAGGATTTGTTTATATCCTTTCATAGTTATTAATAGCTTGAAATTCACGATAAAGATGTTGGGTTAACTATTTAACTCAAAATCTTAATCTGAATAAAGATTACTAAGTTAAAATTATTTTGAAACCTCGATATTTCGTTTCTTTCGCAGTTCAGAATAAGTAAATGGATGAGTATTGAATAAATTCTATTCTTTAAATAAATTTTTCAAACAAGTTATATCTATAAGATTTTTACAAATTCAAAGAATTTTCAAAATTAGCCAAATAAGTTTAATCTGTCAGGAACCACACTTTGTGGATTTTCGAAAGTGCCTAACACCTTCTTTCGAATTTACTTGAACCCTTACCTAGACTTTGATTTTTATTAAAGGTTTTCTTAAAAAAAAAATACTTTTTTAAATGGTTTCTTAATTTTCCTAAAAAATTAAGTGGCAACTCTAAGTTATTTTTCAAATATATTAAATAGACTTTTTGCCACGAAGTTATGAAGTTTTTGACTTTTCAAAAATGATCGTAACAGAATGGCGACTCTGCTGGGGATTCATCTAGGTTCTAACCATAAGAATTTTATTTGTTTGGCTGATATTTGTATTAATTGTTACTTTTTGCAATTATCTGTTTAAATTTTTGCAATTATAAACTGTTGCATTTCATGGCATTCTCCGCCATTCCAGGCAAAGCATTAGGCATTAGGAAAAAGGGCGGTTATGTGGGTATCTGCATCCATCCTTCCGTATAATACCTTAACTTTCTTTTAACAGCCAAGTGAGTAGTTGATTCAAGTCGGTCAACAGTCACTTGGTGTGTTACCCCGAAATGTCCATTTCGGGTTCCCAGTCAATTTGAACAAACCACTCTAGTCAACTAGGTTAGAGCGAAACCAAATCCTGTGAATAGGTATTTTGACCTATGAGACCCGGTACCCCAGGGGTATCGAGCTTATTAGAAGACCACCTTGCGTCTATTGGCCACGAGTCAATGACAGACGATCATCCCTTACGTGTTTAAATTGAAGGATATAATGTCGGATTGTACGGACCATTGTCCTTTGGGGTTGAGGGTTTTATTTATATAGTTTCTTTTATTGTATCAAAAGAAGATCTTCATCCGAAAGGTGTTCGAAAATTTCAAAAAGTTCAAGATCGAAGGACCTCCAAGGCAGTTTAGTTTAGGTTTGTTCCCCTGCGTGCGATTGATATCATTTATTTCCCCTTTCCCTCATTTTGTATCCCCATTTGATTTATCCATAAAGTTTGTATAATACATTGTGGGGTCAATGGAATGTCTTACAAATGGCATGTATATCCTTCAAACGCTAGGCTTACCTTTGGCTTAAAAGGTCACATGTATGCTAGGACGCGTTAAAACTCATTTATATGCTAAGTGTTCCATTATTTGCTTTGTCCGTGTTTGTTTAATTTGTGTGTTTAACTAACATATGTTTAGCTTTAAACAAGAATAGTCCATTATTCTATTTCGAAGTCTTAGAGCGTCGTTAAGAATACAAAATTAAAATCCAACTCTTCCTAAAGTACTCTTCAAAGTCCATCGACAAAATCCTTTCCAATTTGCCAAAGTTTCATTCAAAATCAATTAGGTCATTGTCCAAATTCACATTCATCACGTTACTCATATAAATCACTTTTTTGACACTTAATTATAGCTAGGGTTACCCAAATATTCTATTAATGGTGAGACTCTGTTATTTTCAAACAAACTTTCCCAATAAATCTTTTTAGGATGTTTGTTTGCAAACACCCAATTTCTTGAAATCACTTAGTTCACTTTGTTCGAAATTCTGTTTCTCCATCAAAATTCAAAGTCAGTCAAATAATTAAAATTCTGATCATTCAGTCACTTTCAAAAAGTTTTCTATTCCTCGAATTTTGGCCTAGTCTGTTTCGAGTCAAACATATGTTATTTGTTTCATATATTACTTTGATTAATTATTACGAGTCATGAACTAAATCTTTCACCTTTTGAGTGTTTTTCTTCCCTTTTAGAGAGAAGCTTATTTGTGTTAATAATCAAACTTGCTCGCCTCACAAAGACTAAAAGCAAATCACTGGCAGAACATTAGTATTTCACACGGTCTAAGGTCAAGAAAGCAACTACAGACTCATCAGTTCTTACTTGGGTTAACAGAAAGACTCGTTCAGCTATGGATCCTAATTTGATCATCACAAATACCTCATCTGAATCAGTTCCCACTTTGTCTGTCGCAATAGACCCTGGTGCCTCGATAGAAAGAGAAATAACCCAGAGTTCGTTGCTGGTCTGGAATAATAAATTGCTGAACTAAGGCTCATGGTGATGCAGAACACAACACCTTCTCAGACTCCCCTAAACATGACCCTGCCTCCTGATGCTCGACAATAAGGGCCTATGTTTCCAACATCAGAAGGAGTTGATCAGGGAGGTCATTTCACCACTTATCAAAATGCCCATGCTTCCTAGAATGCTCCTTTTGTGTATACGTTTGCTCCTCCAAAGGTTCAGAATATATCACTATCACACCATGCTCCACCAGTTTACACTTACACTACCACCCCGCCAGCGACACAGACTCAAGGTCTCTACCGCCTAGGTGTTGATCATTATGTTGAAATTGAGAATGATCCAAAGGTGTGCAACGATGATTCGGTGAATAAAAAGCTCAATATCTTAGAGGATGCTATGAGAAACCTCCGAGGGATCGTAAGTAACCAAAGTGTGAAGTATGAAGAGTTGTGTGTATTTACCGAGATTGAGTTTCCTTTTGGTTACAAGATCCCAAAGTTTGAGAAATTTGATGGATTCGGGAATCCCTTCTTTCATCTGAAAACTTATTGTGAAAAGTTGGTTGGTGTGGGCAAAAACGAAGGAATAAGGGTCAAACTATTTAGTCAAAGCTTGAGTGGAAAGGCTTTAGAATGGTATGCTAAACAGGATGTGGCCAAATGGCACACTTGGGATGACTTGGCAAATGCTTTTGTGGATCATTACAAGTTTCATGTCGAGATTATTCCTGACAAAATTTCTATCACAAAGCTAAAGAAGAAATCAAATGAGGGTTTTCGTGAATACGCCATACGGTGAAGAGAAGAGGCAACTAGGGTGCATCCTCCTATGGAGGAAGCTGAAATGATCAGTTACTTCATCCATGCCCTAAATCTAAAATATTTTGATCGTATGGTGACGATGGTTGGAAAAACATTTGCAGAAATTGTCAAGACTGGAGAAATGATTGAGGATGGCCTCAAGACAGGGAGGATAATAAATTTGACAGAGCTACAATCCACACATAAGGTCTTTCATACCGGCTCTTTCGAAAATGCAAAGAAAAAAAAGAAAGAAGTTACGGGAGTGATAACTCAAGTAGGTACCTCTCACCACAAGCGATCTTCACAATACCATCCCAATGCTCAGCATGCTCCGTATCCAGTCCACAATGTGCAGGCAACATATCATGCTCAACCTCCACCACGAAACTACCAAAACAATGCACCTCGTGACAACCATGAAAGAAAACCGCCTAGGGTCTTCACGCCGCTAGTTGAGCCATTGACCCAACTCTATGAAAGGTTAAAAGAAGTAGGGATACTTTATCTATTGGAGGCAAAGCCTGTGAACACTTCTGCTAATTGGTATGATCCAAATAAGTGATGCGCTTACCACTCTGGAGTTGTTGGACATGATACCGATAAATGTATCACTCTTAAGCATAAAATTCAAGACTTGATTGATAATAAGGTGATAACACTTGCAGAAGCTCCAGCAAATGTGAACAACAATCCATTACCTAATCACAAAAAGTAGTCATTGGCATCATCAGTCGCAAAGAAGAGTGAAGTTTCCTCAAAAGGCGCACTTTTGGCGTCTTTCTATCTTGCGTTTCGAAGTTATTGTTTCCTTTCTTGTAATCATACTTTATCATTTTTATTTCCTTGTAATCGCACTTTGTCGCTTTATTTTTCCTGTAATCACACTTTATGGTTTGATTTCCTTGTAATCGCACTTTTAGTTGTAATGAACTACGTTTGACCTGATTTCCTTAGTGGAATACGTATGTGGCCTGTATTGGCTTCGGCCACGTTATCAAACATATCAGATATCCTTTTACTTTGTATGAACTACATTTGACCTAAATTCCCAATAGCGGGATACGTAGGCGGCCTATGTCGGCTTCGTTCAACCCCTTAGGGAATTTATCTTTCCATTTTTATGTTGGAACTACGTTTGACCTGATTCCTAATCCAATGGGATACTTAGGCGCCACAAAGGCTCGATCATACCACCCCAGGACATGGAAACTGGGGCAGAATTTTTGAGAAGGAACTCAAAAATTCTACAAGATATCTCTCTCTTATAGATCAAGCCTAAAGATTTCATCAGTATGAAACTGGGGCAGAATTTTGAGGAGGGACCTCAAAATTCTACGAGGGGTAACATCAAAATTATAAGAGGTCTTTTGGGTTCTATTGGGGCAGAATTTTTGAGGAAGGTCCTAAAAATTCCACCAAGATAGCATTCCAAGACCAAACGAGTTTGCAAATCCAAGCACGGAAGGAGCATCGGGAGAACAAGGCAAAGCCAACACAATCAGTCTCTCAAAACTAAGAATTTTTCTTTGGATGCAGGAATAATGAAGTTATGAAGTTGACAATGTTAAGCATGACAAAGGGCATTACCAGACCCACCATGGCCTTGCCATAATAATCCAGACAACTTCTCTTCTCCCTTTTTCTCTTGATTTATATCTCTATTACTGTATTTTGATCTCTAACACTTCCTCTGATTTTTGTAGGGAAATGGTCGGGTATAATGACTAAGATGTGAAGATATTATCCAAATCACTATCTTCAAGTCATTTAACTTTATCTCCAATCTATCTTTTGTAACAAGATTATTATGATTATATTTGAGTTATGCAGGTGACGTTATACAAGACCACCTCCACGAAATAACGCAAATGCTAATGGATTCTCTCAAAATTTGAGGATTTAATTTGGAAGATCAGGACATGCACAAGTCATTTCAAGAATTCCCAATGCCAAAGATAAATTTCAGTCTCGAACTACGTCTGACCTGATTCTTGTTCCAGCAAGATACGTAGGCAATCCTACATAAGGATTCGGTCTTTACACTATTTCAAACTCCAGACCCTCAGAGGAAACTGAGGTAGGTTCGCTCACTTTGAAAAGATATGTGTTGGATTGTCTCTTCGTTTGAAATTGGCGAATCTTATTTTATTAGGGTTTTTTCACCCTCCAAGGAAACCTACCAGATTGCCTACCCATTTGGGTGATAAATCTTATTATATTTGGGTCGTCCACCCTTTTAAGAGGACATATCGGACTGTCATCTCGTTTGAGGTGACATATCTTATAATATTTGGGTCATCCGCCCTTTCAAGAGGATATGTCGGATTGTCATATTGTTTGATGAGAAATATCTTATTATATTTGGGTCATCTACCCTTTCAAGAGGACATACCGGACTATCACGTCGTTCGAGGTGACATATCTTATTATATTTGGGTTTTTCGCCATTTAAGAAGATACATAAGACCGTCACTATATTTAAGGTGATATGTTATTATGGATTGTCACCTCCTTCAGTGTGATATATTATTATGGATTTTCACCTCTTTAGAGTGAAATGTTATTACGTTATGGATTGTCGCCTCCATCAGAGTGGCATGTTATTATATTGTCGACCGTCACCTCCTTCAACGTGATATGTTGTATTATGGATCATCACCTCCTTCAGAGTGACATATTAAAATAAGGTCGTCCGCCGTTCAACAAGACATGTTGAGAAGTTACCCCGTTCAAAGTGACATGTTGTGTAAGTGGCGCAAAACATTCAAAATAGGTCGTCTGCCTTTCAATGAGATACGTTGGGCCGTCACCCCATTCAAAGTGGCACAAAACATTCAAAATAGGTCGTCTATCTTTTAATGAGACACGTTGGGATGTTACCCCGTTCAAAGTTGTCACACCCCGTATCCCAATGAGGCGGACTGGCACCCAAAGCCGATATGGCCCGAGAGAACCAATCTTTGCTTATGTTCATTCGCAAGCCTATTTTAGTATGAATCTTATTACACCTCATGCAATTATGCGAAAATCATGGAAAACTTATACAATATATGAAACTTGGCCGTTAGGGCCATTAAGTCAAACAGAACACACATCTCTTACATTCACCTTCCCACATATGTCTACAAAGCCTCTAGCCGATACATAAATAGAACAACCTATAGTCGGGATAAGTCCCCGCTTTATACAATAATTACAATACCAAAACAATGTACATATGTGACTCAGAAAGCTCCGAACAAACTAGAGCTCACCAATGATCCGCGGATAACCCATAGCCTATTGTGGAGGTCTACTAACACTTGTGCTTGCAACAAATAAAGTAAGTCCCCCAAAGGGGTCAGTACGAAGAATGTACTGAGTATGCAAGGCTATAAGAAACTTCATGAAACTTAAAAACCTCAATGAACTTGATTGCAAGAGAATAGTCAATGTGGATAAATCATCATCGTTCATTATGTGTGGAAATATGTACCTTACGTTCATTATTCCATTTGCCTTTATGTCCGTTACCGTTAGTAGTTAGAACCGTCAATATATAATCGTCAATAATGTATAACCGTCATATGCAATCGTCAATAAAAGTAACTGTCAATATACAACCGTCAATAACTAAATAAATAAGGTTTGGCCCTTAGGGCTACCCCCTGTCAGGTTCGGCATCAAGCTAGGCTTTTGTCCCACTGAGCTTCCCCCCTGCTAGCACTCAGAAATCAGTGAAGCAGGTTTGACGTCAAGTTTGGCTTTTGCTTCACTGAGCTTTCCCCTTGATCCAATAATCCATACTTGATACCATCCAAAATACCTTTGGTATACTCCTTTAAATTCATTCAAAAGGTATCACAAGTTGATAATTCCATCCATGAAGGGTATAGGGGTTTCGGGGGGTCAAAGGGATACAAAAACAATAAATTCGGAGTTTGGGCCGACCCGATAAGACAACTACTCCCGCAGGTGGCTGACCTGCATCCGCAGGTGCCCTTTGGCAGTAGCCAGAGGCACCTGCGCCCGCAGGTGCTCCAGTCTCGAGGGCGGATGCCCGTTTCAGCCTCCGGGGGTCATTTTAGGGTCCTTTTTTTCCATAAATTATCCATGATCATAATTAAACTTCTCATAACATATTTTAGATCATATTAGATGCAAAATAATATAAATGGCTTCACAACGCACATAAACATCACCAAACTTCATGTTTCTTTCAATACGTCACCAATTTCATGCCCAATTTTGAAATAAAAATTCCAATCATTATGTACAAGAATAAAACAAGTTGAGGCTATAATTACATCTCACATGACAATATTAAATCCATCAAGTCCACTTTCTTCAAGATCACAAGTCTCCTTTCAAGTTACAAGGCAAAAACCTTTACCGATTTAGCAAAACTAGCCTATTTTACACAGTGAATTTCTCAATACTTTATCAACATAAACAACATCATCTACAACATATTACATGAATATAATATATTAAACCATGAGAATAAATACTTATCAAATCTTGGAAATGGATGATCTTGTTCAAAGGAATAAAGGCTTAGGGTTTGAAAGATAAGATAAGAATGTTTTCTTGAAAATTCTAGAATATGGCATGTGTAGTTATGTGATTAAAATCTGATTTTTTGGGCCTTTATACAGACCCACAAAGTCCTTATTAGTCCCTCTTGGTCAAATATAACTTGCTCACTTGATCCATTTTATGAATGGGTCATTTTTCCCATTTTTGGGCCATGTCTTTATATGATTTTTTTGGGCCTCATTTGAGCCCAATTCATTAGGCTAAATTCAGACCATCACCTTTAATGCATAATTCTTCAAACATATCATGTCTACATGATTCCATAAATGTTAAGGCAACCACGTAGGGTCAAAAAGGTACGGGGTGTTACATTCTTCCCCCCTTAGAAACATTTGTCCTCGAATGTTAATAACATCGTCTCATGTACAACAAATGCATCTTTACGTTATACATATACACTCATAGATACTTATGGATACTTCCTTGATGTTTCTCCAATTCCGCACCTTGAACTTTTTCTCCCGTTTGAAACCATTACGGGTACTTCGACTTTATCATTTCTTTGGCTCCTCACATGCTTTCTTCTACTTGTTGATTCGTACACCGTACCTTTATGGAAACTACATTCTTTATTTCTTAATCTTTTCATTTATCCCTCTAGAATAGCAATATATATCTGTTCATAAGTGACATCCCTCATAGCTTGTACATTCAATAAAAATAATGGATCTCGGCATATGACTTGTTTTAGCTTGTAGCTACTGTCGTACCACCTTAACCTTTTTTATAGCTTAGTGAACAAAATCTAGCCCCAAGTAAGGCAGTTCCACTCGGTTTAAATCACCCAATTGATGATTTAAACTTTCTTCTATATAAACCTTCGTAAGATACCATTTTGATACTTGAATAATAGCTATTATTATAAGCACACTCAATAAGGGGTAGATGACCATCCCAACTGCCATTTAAATCTATCATACAGGCTCGTAGTATACCTTCAAATATTTATGTAGTACGTTCTGCCTAAATATACATCGCAAACTTGTGTGATCAGTATATCAACGTGAACCCCATACAAATAGTGGCACCATGTATGTATATAATTTGTTTTCTCAAGCAACTCTCACATCTGCTAACTCTGTATCATGTGTTGTCTAATTCCTCTCGGTTGTCACAACTATCTTGAGGCATAATCTACTACGTTACCATGCTGCATCAATACATATCCAAGAATGGCTTGACGTCTTATTATTTTTCCAACTCTTACCTGATGATATCCCGATCTCAAGTTAACCTGTGAGAAACATTTGACACCCTATAATTTGTCAAATAAACCATTAGTTTTGGGGAGGGAATATTTATCCTCGATTGTCACCGTATTCAGTTGTCAATAATCCAGGCACACTCTTTAACGTGCCGGCTTTCTTCCGTACACATCATTCTGGTGCATCCCAAGAGGACATACTAGACCTTATAAACGTGGATATCATTTTCCTTACTGTAAGATGTGAAATAAATTTACCCCTCGATACGCCAATACTACTCCTCCATTCAAGGACGGTCTTTTGTAGGAAATGAAAATGGACTTTCTTAGCTCGGCAGTCCACCGTAGCATGCTCACAAATAGGTTCTATTCAGCTACGATGTACTTTATTAACTATAGTAGATTCAACAACAGGTGTAAATACTCCAGATGGTCTAACTAATAATTTTGATGTTCTTTCAATTTCGTAGCGGTCAACGGAGTAAAATACAATACTGTAGAACCCGAATCAATCGATGCATATGTAGATACATTATAAAAAAAATAGATAATGTACCTATAGCTACATTAGGATAGGTTTCCACATTCTGCTGACCCGCTGGAGCATAAGTACGGTCCTGTATTCCACTAAAACTAGCTGCTCCTCTAGTACCGTTACCACGACCAACCGGCTGCACATCTTGGACTAGGAAAGGAACCAATGATAACGGTGCAACGATCGATCCCGTAGGTCGCATAATAATGCCCGTGCCCCTTCTTGGGCAATCTTTCACCATGTACCCGGACACACCTCACCAAAAGCAAATATTGGTACCAAACCGGCATTCCTTTAAATGAAGCTTTCCACAGTATGGACACGGTTGGCGAGGAAACCCCGATTGGTTCATACTTCCTTGCTCTTGATACCCCACTGGTTGTAAACCTTGAATTCCACTACTTTGCCTAACGTGACTTCCTCTAGACCCTTGGAACTGGGGTTGAGTGCCTACTATAGGATGAGAAAGTGATGGTCTTGGCGGTCTACTAAAATCCCGAGGCCCAACTTCTCCTTGGGACACCATGTACTGTCCCATAGGTCTAGCTTTCTTTGATGGCCCCCTTCAGCTTTGTGCATCTTTCTTCTGTTCCTCTGATCTTCTATTTTTTGTGCAAAAGCCTGTATTCTGTCTATATCCATATCTCTGTTCAGAGCAGCAATGGTACAGTCTCTGACCAATGATGGATCCAATCGATCCATGTACCAATGAACTCTATCAGCCATAGTGGCTACCATATGGGGAGCATATCTGGCCAAAGAATTAAATCGAATACTGTACTCCCGGACGCTCATATTCCCTAGACGAAGATTTAGAAACTGGTCTGCCCGTGCCTCCCGAATCTCATATGGAAGGTAGTGATCCAAGAATGCCATTTGAAATTCTTCCCAGCTAGCCGGGGGTGCACCAACTCCCCTAGCTCGTTTCCAATCTTTATACCATAATATCTCCTCCTCTTTCAATCTATACGCCGCGAGTTCAACTGTTTCTGCACCAAATATGTGCATGACATCCAAATCCATTTTGATTTGATCGATAAAATCTTGCGGGTCCTCATTAAGATCCGATCCGGTGAATATAGGAGGGTTTAGTTTCAGGAAATCCTGCGTCCTTCGACTAGCTGCCCTAGCCTCACTGTCATTACTTGTCATTGGACCAGCTTGTCCTTGATTCTGTGCTGCAATTAGTTGAATCAACATATATACTGCATTTCTTAAATACTGGTCAGTGACATTAACAGGTGGCTCAACAGGTTCTTCTCTCCTTCTCGGCTCTTCTGGAGCTGGAAAAGTAGAAGAAGCCCGTGATGCAAACTCAC
This sequence comes from Capsicum rhomboideum, assembly GCA_031232105.1. Taxonomy (NCBI): domain Eukaryota; kingdom Viridiplantae; phylum Streptophyta; class Magnoliopsida; order Solanales; family Solanaceae; genus Capsicum; species Capsicum rhomboideum. The sequence continues at coordinate 132,959,023 of CP124709.1, forward strand.
TTTCAACTTCATCTTGCTCAACCCATTCAGGTGGTAAGTTACTAGTTCCTTCTCCGCCAATCCTGTCTAGCTTCTTAGTCTTACCCTTGCCTCTTCTTGTAATCGGCATTTCTTACTATACCAAAGAAAAACAATTCCCATAGTCAGATACAATTCAACTTACAAAACTGGCTCTATTGCATGATCTAGAAGTGAAGAAAAGAAACAACATCCTAAATTCCCCATAGCCTCCTGCTCATAAATGTGGTGCAAAACACATCCATGAACAAGACTCTACTCGGACACAGCTTTGTAGACACCTTGAGAACGACCTGCTCTGATACCACTTTTGTCACACCCCGTATCCCAATGAGGCGGACTGGCACCCAAAGCCGATATGGCCCGAGAGAACCAATCTTTGCTTATGTTCATTTGCAAGCCTATTTTAGTATGAATCTTATTACACCTCATGAAATTAGGCGAAAATCATGAAAAACCTATACAAAATCTGAAACTTGGCCGTTAGGGCCATTAAGTCAAACAGAACACACATCTCTTACATTTACCTTCCCACATATGTCTACAAAGCCTCTAGCCGATACATAAACACAACAACCTATAGTCGGGACAAGTCCCCGCTTTATACAATAATTACAATACCAAAACAATGTACACATGTGACTCGAAAAGCTCCGAACCAACTGGAGCTCACCAATGATCCGCGGATAACCCGTAGCCTTTTGTGGAGGTCTACTAACACCTGTGCCTGCAACAAATAAAGTAAGTCCCCCAAAGGGGTCAGTACGAAGAATGTACTGAGTATGCAAGGCTATAAGAAACTTCATGAAACTTAAAAACCTCAATGAACTTGATTGCAAGAGACTAGTCAATGTGGATAAATCATCATCGTTCAGTATGTGTGGAAATATGTACCTTACGTTCATTATTCCATTTGCCTTTATGTCCGTTACCGTTAGTAGTAAGAACCGTCAATATATAATCGTCAATAATGTACAACCATCAATATGCAACCGTCAATAAAAGTAACCGTCAATATGCAACCGTCAATAAATAAATAAAGCAGGTTCGGCAATTAGGGCTACCCCCTGTCAGGTTCGGCATCAAGCTAGGCTTTTGCCCCACTGAGCTTTCCCCCTACTAGCACTCGGAAATCAGTGAAGCAGGTTCGATATCAAGTTTGGATTTTGCTTCACTGAGCTTTCCCCCTGATCCAACCATATCGAGATCGGCTTGAGTTAGGCTTGTGCCCCCACAAAGCTATCACCCGTACTCAATAAATACAAAGAAAATATAAAGTAATCATAAGGAAAATATGAAGTAACCATAAGGAAAATATAAAGTAACCATACGGGAGTTACTTCTTTCATTACTTCATTGGATTACTTCTCTTTTTTACTTTTATGAGATTGATACATTGGGGATCATAACCTTATTGGAAACACATAAATGCATTACTTCAGTCTTTTATGTTCATGAGATTGATACTTTGAAGTTGCAACATTATTGGAAGCTTTGGAACATAACTTTATTGGAACTTGGAATCATGTCCATAATTATGTGATACATGAATGACCATAGAGAATAAGGTATATATGATTAACAATAGATGATAACCTGAAATGAGATGCCTTAGGACATTTCGGAAATGTGTAAGTACCATAACAAGGTGAATACTATATGCTGCAGAAGGATACGGAAAGAGTAACCTTACATACCTTCACTTCCAAGTATGAATACACAATCCTATGTATGAACACAATAGTCCAACTTCTTCCTTACATTTCACTCTACAATACAAGTTTGTAACGAAGCTCAAATCAACCATTAACCATGTTACGAGTGCATAAAATGACAATGGATTACATGACTACCATATAAAGTCATTTGGACCTCTTATATTACCATTATTGCATCACCAAACCAACAATACCATAACATTTCACACATCGACCAAGGCATCACAAACCAATAACATTTCACACCAACTTTACCCTTTATACTCCCATATTAACACTATGCCACAATTACTCATTCAAGTCATCTCAATACCTTCCGTAACAACACATGAACAACAATACATACTTGATACCATCCAAAATGCCTTCGGTATACTCCTTTAAATTCATTCAAAAGGTATCACAAGTTGATAATTGCATCCATGAAGGGTATAGGGGTTTTGGGGGGTCAAAGGGTTGCAAAAACAATAAATTCGGAGTTCTGGGCCGACCCGCTAAGACAACTGCGACCTCAGGTGGATGACCTGCATACGCAGGTACCCTTTGGCAGTAGCCAGAGGCACCTGCGCCCGCAGGTGCTCCAGTCTCGAGGGCGGATGCCCGTTTCAGCCTCCGGGGGTCATTTTAGGGTCCTTTTTTTACATGAATGATCCATGATCATAATTAAACTTATAATAACATATTTTAGATCATCTTAGATGCCAAATAACATCCATGGCTTCACAACGCACATAAACATCACCAAACTTCATGTTTCTTTCAATACGTCACCAATTTCATGCCCAATTTTGAAATAACAATTCCAATCATTATGTACAAGAATAAAACAAGTTGAGGCTATAATTACATCTCACATGTCAATATTAAATCCATAAAGTCCACTTTATTCAAGATCACAAGTCTCCTTTCAAGTTACAAGGCAAAACCCTTTACCGATTTAGCAAAACTAGCCTATTTTACACAGTGAATTTCTCAATACTTTATCAACATAAACAACATCATCTACAACATATTACATGAATATAATATATTAAACCATGAGAATAAATACTCACCAAAGCTTGGAAATGGATGATCTTGTTCAAAGGAATAAAGGCTTAGGGTTTGAAAGATAAGATAAGAATGTTTTCTTGAAAATAATGTTTTCTTGAAAATTCTAGAATATGGCATGTGTAGTTGTGTGATTAAAATATGATTTTTGGGGCCTTTATATAGACCCACAAAGTCCTTCTTATCCCCTCTTGGTCAAATATAACTTGCTCACTTGATCCATTTTATGAATGGGTCATTTTTCCCATTTTTGGGCCATGTCTTTATATGATTTTTTTGGGCCTCATTTGAGCCCAATTCATTAGGCTAAATTTATCCCATCACCTTTAATGCATAATTCTTCAAACATATCATGTCTACATGATTCCATAAATGTTAAGGCAACCACGTAGGGTCGAAAAAGTATGGGGTGTTACAAAAGTGGAAAGATACATTCAAAATAGGTTGTCCACCTTTCAATGAGACACGTTGGGAAGTTACCCCGTTCGAAAGTGACATGTTGCATATGGTTGTGCAAATTAGATCATCAACTCTTTTAAGCGTGACATGTTCAAACAGGTTTACACTAAATTTTGCTTGTGTCGTGCTGCATTTACTACTAACTATTTTGTTTGAGATGTCATCGAGAGCATCCGAAATGATGAAATTCTCAAATCAAAACCACAGGTGCGGATGAATCCAAAAAGGATGCAGCACAACGTGGAACTTTTTCTTAGCGGCAAACTGGGACGTAGTCTGAGGAGGAATATCAAACTCTTTGGACGTGAGCTAAAGGACGACTTCCACCGCCATCAAACCACAACCCTATTAGAAGGCATGTGGGTATTTTTGGGACATTCTTGGTTTTAGTTTCACCTCCGAGGCACTTCTAAACATGCACCGGAGGTAACTTTCCTATTCTTTCAAATCCGGATGACAACACACCTAGAACTTTGGAAATTATGTCCATATAGATCTTAGTTGCAAGTGTAAGGGACACCACACTCATAATTGAGATAGTTACAAGCCTCTATTCCATAACTCAAAACTTGTTACTTATCTCAAGCCAAGGTTCGCCTGAAATAAAAGGCTACCTTTTTTCTACCGATCGAGTCGAACTACAAGCAGTCTAATTCCCAAAAAATTGGGATATGTAGGCTGGACTCTACATTGAAAACTCGACTGCATTCCAAACCCCCAACCCTCTTATTCCCCAGCTTTTCGGTCTCCCTAAAATTTGAGATCGAGATAGCTTGTGAATTCTTTAAAAATCGTGCTCCCAAATAAAGTATTATGAACTACAAGTGGCCTGAATTCTCATGTAACCTGAGATATGTAGGAAATCCGACACCGGGGTCCGACCATAACTCCTTAGAATTTGTGCGAAAACCAACCTCTTTGAGAAACGAATTTGTAGTCGGACAAAATTAGGAATGTCAAACTCCGTTTGCCCAGGGTTACTTGCATTCACCCCACCCAAAGGGAGGGGGCAGTTGTGGACACCTAATTTTTGACCTCCACGACTAGGTTTAATCCTGAGTTATTTCAGTTTTAAGTAAAATCAAAATATTTATTTTATCCGGATAAAAGTTTTTCAAATTATGTATCTGAGTTAATTTTATCATTTTAAGTAGCGATTATAGATTTCTATATTCGTATATATAAGATTGTATAATTTTTTGTTGCTTAAAAGATTATTTTATTGAAAATAAGATTTTAATCAAGACTCATCCTGAAAATTTGTTCAAACGGGTAAACCTTGACCTTAATATACTTTGATCTTAAAAATAATTATTTGGAAAATATTTATTTGAATTTATGAAACCAAGAAACTCGGGATTAAATTGGTATTTAATTCCTGTCAAATTGTGATTCAATTTAACCAACTCATTAAATTTGGCCTCAAATGAAATCTAACTGGCCACGATTGTAATGCAATTGGCCAATTGATTTTTAATTTGGTCGAAATTTAAATGAATTTGGCCTTAATTGAAATAATTGGCCATTTCCTAAATCTACCCTCTCCCAATTTAATCCCTAAGACTACCCTTAATCCCAAAACCCGACCAGCCCAACACCTAAACCCCCTAGGCCCAATAATCCCAAACTGACCTGGCCCAATACCCCTATAAACACCCTTCTTCCCCACTTAACCCATCAATAGAACAACAATATCAACAACAACAACAACTCAAACCGACCTTTTTCCTAAAAAACCCTAGAACCAAAATCGATTTCCCTTCAATCTCTCCCTTATCCCTTCGTCCCAGTACAATTATCACGTGCCCAGTACGAGGATTATACCTCGTAGCTTCTAGAACTTGCGACGTGGACTCTCAATTCCTTTCTCAAATTCTATCCATTTCCCAATTTAAACTTTTCGTCTCAAATTTGTACAATTCTTGTACGATTCCAACTCATGCTAGCTCATTCTTATCCCTATTCGAAAACCCTCAAGTGGAAATTTCCAATTCACCCTTGAAATTCCCGATTCCCACATCAAAAATTTTATCCTCAAAGCCCCAATTTGGTTCCTATAAATACCCTACTGTTTTAGTATTGAGGGGAAAGGTTAGAGTCACGAGTTAGCTGAGAACCCCAATTGATAAAGGGATTTTGCTAAATTCAAAGTTTCTAGGATAGAATCCATATAAGACTTTAAGCTTTGGATTCCGGCGAAGAAATAAGCCAATCTTTCCGGTGGTGGCAAGCATTCCGACGAGAGCTCGTAGTCCCGTTTGCTTCTCGGAAAAAGGTAAGCTCATCCTCTTTTAACATTCTTTTCCTTCTTTTAAATTTCAATTTCAGTATTTGAATGGTTGAAATTTGTTAGTTAGTAATTCCCCTCTTATAGATGCAAAAATCTGGTAGTAAATTTGTGTTGTCACTGATATTAAGTCTGTTTTTCTAGCTGATTTGTCTATTGTAGGTTGAAGATATGTGATTTGTTTATATATGAATTTTTAGTTCCGCGTTTCTCTGTGATTTGTCTATCATATGTTGAAGGTGTTATTGTAAAAACATGTGATTTGGATATTCATGGATTTTTTTAGTTTAAATTATGACAAGATCTGGTAATAGATTTTTGTGTATAAGTTTAATTACTTTGTGATAATTTCCTATATTGTGATTAGCTTCAGTATGTTAAATTCTTTCCCCTTATGTACTTGGCCACTCTTTGCTGATTTGGTCACTCTTTGCTGATTTGGTTCCGCTTCTTTCATGTTTGAATTAAGTTAAAATCAATAGCTCAAAATGCTTAAAAGGTTTCGGGATGAGTTTAGGTCAGGTTCAATATCAGTGTTCTTAAGGGAAATAATGTGTTATGCCCGTCCTATTCATTTCCATATTTCGATTTCATTTTTTTTACTTTGTTTTGATTGTTACTACCCTACCCTCTCAATTCGGTAATTTGTTAGAATCATTGGTGATTCGGCTCTCTAAAACTAGTGTGAATAAGTCTTGAATTTAGATGGTAGTAAAATGTGTCAAGATGTGTTCATAATAATGTGATTGTATTCTTCTTGTTTTCACTTAGCCAAGTGTTTAAATCAGCAAAGTTTTATGTCTTGTTTACACAGATCTACATGAATTTCTTTTTCCTTCATGGCCGCCCCAAAGTTGTTTAGCAGATTAGTAATTAATAACTTGGCTTAATCTTGGTAGATTAGGCATAATTTGATTTGGTTTACTCATCATGTTGCTTGAATAATTCCGAAAATCTCAAACTATAGTACTTGCTTCCTTTCTCGTGAAACCTTTAATTGTTAAACGAAAATGGTCCTTGAGGCAAAATTGTTGACAATTCCTATCTTTCTGGTTCACATATGTCTGCTGGAATGCTAAGTTTTCTTTGAGCTTCACGTAATTAGATTAAATAACATGCCTAATATTTTCTTCTATTGAAGTTTTCCCTCCTAATTCCTTTTCTTTATTATAAATGCATGAAACTGCCTGAGGCAAGTCCAAATGGACTCCCATTTCCTGCATTTTCAGTGGGCCAAAGAGGCCTATATCATCTCTCGAGTCAAGCCTTTCATTAAGTCCAAACAAGGCTGATTTGCAGTGATATATAGCGAATATACAACAGCATACCAATGATATACAGTGAAATATAGGAAAGGAAAGCAAGTATGTAGATTTTGGAAGCTAATATACAGGTTTGCGCGCTAGTATACAGCGTATACAACCAAAACATGGAGAAAAGGAGAACAATATACAGTCAATATACAGCTAGCATACATGCAGGAAAATGGACCAAAGTCCAAACTTGGACTGCTTTGAAAATGGGCCAAAAGGGGCCCAAATCTCAACTTTTCTTTTATTTCTTTGTAATTAATTCGATTATTTGTTTGTAATTTAATTTAATTAATCTAGATGAATCCTCGAGATCAAGTTTATTATTTTATTTTGGTCATTTAATATTCTCTTTTAATTCACTATATTTAGGTAAACTTATGCTTATAGAATAACTTGAGGATTTGTTTATATCCTTTCATAGTTATTAATAGCTTGAAATCCACGATAAAGATGTTGGGTTAACTATTTAACTCAAAATCTTAATCTGGATAAAGATTACTAAGTTAAAATTATTTTGAAACCTCGATATTTCGTTTCTTTCGCAATTCGGAATAAGTAAATGGATGAGTATTGAATAAATTCTATTCTTTAAATAAATTTTTCAAACAAGTTATATCTATAAGATTTTTACAAATTCAAAGAATTTTCAAAATTAGCCAAATAAGTTTAATCTGTCGGGAACCACACTTTGTGGATTTTCGAAAGTGCCTAACACCTTCTTTCGAATTTACTTGACCCCTTACCTAGATTTTGAGTTTTATTAAAGGTTTTCTTAAAAAAATTTACCTTTTTAAATGGTTTCTTAATTTTCCTAAAAAATTAAGTGGTGACTCTAAGTTATTTTTCAAATATATTAAATAGACTTTTTGCCACGAAGTTATTGTAACACCCCGTACCTTCTCAACCTTACTTGACGACATTTAATAATGGTTACGTAGGTGTCGAGACCTATAAGTATGTATTTGGTAATGTTAATGATGAGAAAATTGAAATTTGGCCTCGTACATGTGCTTAGCCTTTCATAGGAGGTGTTTTGTGATTTTCGTGGAGCAGTTGTGGGGTTCAAAACGAGGCTAAGAGGACCTCAAAACAAAGTATATTAAGGTTAAGAAGTAAGTTAAAGAATGGGACTTGAAGTATCTAACCAAACCCGCGAAGAAAAGTCGAAAAATGGAATTTTTGAAAAATCTAAGTGAGGGGCACGTGCCATGCCGCTTTGGGCCAAATTTTTGTGCCCAGAGGCAGTAAGTTGGCGCGCCCAAGGGCGTGCCACGCTGGTTTTTCCACTTTTTCGAAAGTTGGAAATTTCTAAGTCCCAAGGGTATCCGGGGTCGTACCAAGCCGAGTTTTGCCACGTTTCTTCTACAACCATGAGTATATACATGAAATGAGTCAAGTATCATATTTGTATGATAAAATTACTCGAGAACAAATTTGACATCAAAATGACAGTTTTACCCTTATGGTCAAAATAGGCCATACGTGGCTAGAATCGTTTGTTTTTGGAAGTGAGGCTACGAGTATGAATGGCATGAGTGGAAATATTGTCGTAACGCGTATGGAATAAATTAAACACGAGAAATTATTAATTTTATTCGGTTAAGAGAATTGGGCCCAAAAAGGACCCAAAAATGAAAAGAAGACATGGCCCAAAATGGGTCAAATGACCCATTCTTTCAAAGAGCTTCTAGAAACAACAATCAATGCTAAAGAAGTGGATAAGGATGGACATGAGGTCCTATATAAAGGTCATAAAATATGATTTTTGTTGCTTAAAAAGTCTCATGCCTTTAGACAAATATCCAAGACATTTTCTCCAAACCCTAAAGACTCAAAGACAACTTTTGGAGCAAAATCATCATTTCTCAAGCCTTGGTAAGTATTTATTCTCATGGATTAATATATTATATGCATTAAAGAGTATGTGTATCATGTTGGTTGTGCTTGGAAATGTTGGACATGGTACTTGGTGTTTTTGTATGAGATTTGTGATCCATGAGGTTCAAGCTTGAAATATGACTTGTGCCTTTGATAAAAGAGCATGGTATGGATAAAATATGAACATGTATGGTGTTATTTTGTTATTAAACTTGTTATTTTCCTATAAGTGTAAATTGTGGGATTTTTGCCGATATGTGTTATGAGGTGTATTAATGTAAGTTGATGGATTATTTGTGATGTGGTGTGGATAAGAAAGTGTAAAGGAGAAGTGTTGTGGTGAAATGTATTGAATATCTTGTATTGGTCAATGTTGGGAATATTGTGGGATTTTCGGAATAATAATTTCTTCAATGGTTTTGTCAAGGGGAAATGACATGTTTAAAGGCAAACATGTAACTCATTGACATTGTATGCCTTTGTAAAATAGTTGATGGTTAATGTTGGTTCCGTTATGTATTTGTGTTGTAGAGTGAGACGTAAATAAGGATCGGGACCTACTATATGCACATTTAAGATTGTATAATCGTATTGAGAATACAAGGTATGTAAGGTTACTCCTTCCGTATTCTTCTACACCATATTGTTTGCATTGATGTTAGGCTTGTCCTGTTTCGAGAAGCTTGAAGTATATCAATTCAGGTTGACATATGTTGTCATTCATATGTGTCCTATTCTTAGAGGACTTATGATTTGCGTATCTCTTATTCCTTGATTGGAGTTCCAAAGTGGTTATAATGTTGTCGATTCTAAAAGAACTATCTCCAAGAGAGTTGGATGTAAGAAAAATCTATTTATTCTTGAGAAGTATTTTCCCAATCGTGTCATGTTCCAAGGTCTCATGTTATTGTGATTATCTTTGTACCAATCTCTCACAAGTCAAAAGTTCCTATAATGTTGTAGTTAACAAAAGGAACTGTTTCAAGGGAAGTGACGACATAAGAAGAATCTATTCATTCTTAAGTCACATATTCCTCATTCATTAATCATGGTTGTTCATGAGTTGCATAATTATGGACATGCTTCAAAAGTCCCAATCATGTTGTGTTTTTGAGCTTCCAATAATGTTGTGGCTATGTATATATACGTTAATCTCTCATAATTGATTGTATCAATCTCTCATAAGAGGATGAATCAATTCCTCGCAAGCACATCTCTCAAAAGTAAGGAATATAATAATTCATATTTGTTGGTGGTTAATGATCAAGTATGGGTGGTAGCTTTGGGGGCAAAATGCCTAGCTCAAGCCGATCCCGAAATTATTGGATCAGGGGGCAGTCCTAGAGGCATAAGCCTAGCTCGGACCAATACTGACAGGGGGCAGCTCTAGGGGTAATAACCTAGCTCGATCCGAACCTGATATGTTGGTATGGGTGGCAGCTCAAGAGGCATAAACCTAGCTCGAGCCGATCCCAATATATATTGATTTATGGGTGGTAGCTCTAGAGGGAAAGACCTAGCTTGAGCCGATCCCAACATAACGTTATGTTATGTTAAGACCCACTGATCAGTTGGGGCCCGGGTACGTTATGATATGAGCGATGAGGAACAAACCATAAAGAGAAGAACTTAATTTATGTAAGCTACATGGTTCCACATATGCAAATCGATGGGTTATTCGTATTGATTATCCTCTTTCATTTTGATTCTATTGATGTATTTATGACAGTTTCATATGTCCTTACATACTCAGTATATTATCCGTACTGACCCCTCCTAGGGGCTTACCTTACTTGCTGCAGGCGCAGGTACTAGTAGACCTCCACTGTAGGTTGCAGATCTTTTGCAGACTTTTGGTGAGCTCCAGTTGGTTCGGGGCTTTCTGAGTTGCTATGTACATGTATTTTGGTATTGTCTATGAGTATAGAGCGGGGTGTTGTCCCGACTCTAGGTTTGTCATAGCTATGTATCTGTAGAGGCTTTTGTAGACTTATATGGGAACAGAATGTAAGATATGTATACTCATTTTGGTTTGATGGCCCTAACGGCCAAGTCTCTTATATACATAATGTTCCATTATTTCCGCACTTCGCATCTTATGTCTTTGCGAGTTGATGATGATTCTTACGGTATGCATACGATTGGGCATAAGCAAAGATTGGTTCTCTCGGTCCATATCGGCTTCGGGTGCCAGTCTGGCCCAAATGGGATTTCAGGTCGTGACAGTTATGAAGTTTTTGACTTTTCAAAAACGATCGTAACACTCTCCACAATAGGTACAAGGATCGCTTAGGTTTGAGATGTGGTTCAACCAGTTCCCTTTCTCTTGTTAGCTTGCTTAAGATTCACCCCTATGCCTATAAATTCAGTAGCTAAGACGAAGTTGTTAACACTTATCAAATGAAGTAGTAAAACTGAAAATTAGTAGGTTGCTAATTTTTCAAGTCCCTGGCAACGGCGCCAAAAACTTATTGTGTCCAACCGCACACGAAAGTGTAAGTGGTCGTGCAAGTAATAAAGTGGCTCTTTCGAGCCGAATATCGATCCCACAGGAACTTGGAGTTTACAAACAATCCAATTCAAGTATTACTATTGAAGTTAAATGAGTGCGATTTGTAACCAAAATGAGTTTGAGTTTTATTATACTAAAAGTAACACTGAACAATAACAAAATTAAAAGTTTTAGAATTAATAATTCAGAGAATTCCAGGGTCAAGGAATCTTGAACAATCATGTAGAGCTATACAATTACGTTGGTTAAGTTATCTATCTTGGTTGTTGATTCACGGGGTTAATATCATGATTATGGTCTTCCGAACCTCTAATCGTCTATTAAAATTAGCCTCACAACTACATCGTTGAGCAGATATGTGGGAACTAATTCAAACGCATTTTAATTTCATCCCGTATTTGAGCCAAACGGGGCAAATTAGGTATATTCCTTTCCTAACTGTGAATCTTATCTTTAATTCATCTAAAATACAAAAACCCATTCCTTATGTTCCACGTTCTAATCTAATGTTACTCTTTCCAGGCTTACAAAAGAAATATAGATGTATTCTAAAGGCCGTGAATCAATAGAATCGTGAGTGCAAAAACATAAGAACAACCAATTGTGATATTTAATGTTAACCAACTTGAAAATATGCTAAGCAATCATGTTCATATCCTCAACCCTAGAAATAGAGTGTTTATCCACTCTAAGTCATACAATGAATTCACCATCAATGAATTCATAAGTAAAACTACAAGAAAACTAGAAGTTAAAGGAAGAAAAACCCTAACGCAGGGCCCTTGTTGCCTTCTCCTCTCTCCAAACGTATATTGATTGGAAGATATCTTACAAATGTGGATAAGTATTCTTTATATAGTCCTTTAGGTCATCCATGAGCTGCACCAAATGAAATATATGCATTGACTAACTTGCCCTCAACTTAAACCAAGCAAAAGACAACTTTTAAGAAGTTTTTTTTTTTTTTTTTTTTTTTTGGGGGGGGGGGGAGGAAGGGGTTGCATCGCATGGACATTGTATGGCTAAGGGAGGTACGAGGCAGGCCCATAGAACCACCAAAACAGTATTGTAACACCCCGTACGTTTCTAAGTCTGGCCAACAACCATAACACTTATGGACATATGACTACATGGGAGAATTGATGAATTTTGTATTAAATTGTGGGAATTTAAAGGCTTGTACAATTGGGCCCTAAATGAGGCCCAATCATTATGAGAAAGACATGGCCCAAAAGGGTTATTTTTGACCCATTCTTCCATTTTCTTCCATTTGACCAAATCAAAATAGCATTAAATGCTAAGTAAGATATAAGGGAGACATGAGGGACTATATAAAGAGGAAAAAAATCAGATTTTTATTGCAACAAGCTCTCATTTTCTTTTTAGACTTTACCAAAAACAAATTGCCCTTTTTCTCTCAAGAACCCTCATCACTCCTTTGGCCAAGATCATCAAGTGGTAAGACTTAGTAAGTGTTTATATTGATGGATTCGTATATTTTATGCATGATACATGGTGTATATGATGTTGGTCATGTTGGTGGAATATTGAGAAGTTTACAAAAGTGAAAGGTTACATGTTTGCTTAAATCGGAGGGTGGTTTGTCTTGTAAACTTGACTATGGACTTGTGGTTTTGAAGGGAGTGAACTTGGTGGAGTAAATATTTACATTTGATATGTGATTATGTTCCTACTTTGTTTTATTCTTGTGCATAACATTTGGAATTGATATTGAGAAATTGATTGTGGTTTTGGTGCCATATTGGCCGTGAAATGTGGTTTTGAGTGTCGTTATGTGTGTTATGAGACCATGGATGGAGGTTTGTGTTTAATATGATTAAAAATATGTTCAAATATGTTTGATTTTGATCATGGACCATTCACGACATTAAAAGACCCAAAAAAAATCATTTCGGACAAAAACGGGTATCCGCCCCCGCAGACGAGGGCATCTGCGGGCACAGATGCCAACGCAGAAGCCCCTGGAATTTTCCAGGAGACATCTGAGCATGCATGTCATCCACCTGCGTGCGCATTTGGCAGCGCAGGTCACCTCCAGAATTGATTTTGTATGTTTCCGTCTCTAGTTGATCCCCGAAAGCCCCGATAACCTTTTGGGATGTAATTATCAACTTGTGGTGTCGTTTTAATGACTTTAAAGTATCGTATGAAGGTGTGTTGAACTGTATAAAGTATATAAGGTTGTTCATATGTTGTTATAAAGGAGTAAATACAACGGAATGATAAAGGGAAAAACGTAAAGGGTACGTGTGGTGTGACATGCTATCGGTGTATAATATTTTGGTCAATGTGTGTAATGTTATGATGTTGTCGATATGGAAATGCATTGGATTGTATTGTAAGGAGGTGACATAAAGTTATATGGTAGTTTCATGGTTCATTTTCATCTTGTATGCCTTTATAGTGACTAGTTGCTAATGTAAGTTCTGGTATGGACTTGTATTGTAGAGTAAGACGTAAGGAAGAAGCTGAACTATTGCGTTCATACATAGGCTTGTATATTCATACTTGGAAGTGAAGGTATGTAAGGTTACTCTGTCCGTATCTTTCCACGGTAATTAGTATTCACATTGACATTCCACTAGTTTTATCCCGAAATGTACCAAGGTATCCCATATCCGCTTATCTGTGGTCATTGTCATATATTTCTCACTCGTTGATCATTGGTAAATATCATGCCTCATATTCATGGTTAATGTTCCAATGTTCCAATAGTGATATTCCTTATGCCTCTTGTTTATAGATTATTGTCCAATGGTTCCCATAATGTTATGTTGCCAAGTTACTCACATGTCTCTCACTCGTTGGTTAATGATCCAAAGTTTCCAACAATGTTATGTTCCAAAATTCAAAGTGATGTTATGACTATCAAAGCATCAATCACAAAGTAAAGATCAAAGTAATGCAAATGTGGTCAATGATCAAGTACGGGTGGCAAGTCTAGGGGCATAAGCCTAGCTCGACTCGATCCCGATGTATTGATTTATGGGTGGCCAGTCTAGGGGCACAAGCCTAGCTCGACTCGATCCTGATGCATTGATTTATGGGTGGCAGGTCTAGGGGGATAAGCCTAGCTCGACCCGATCCCAACATGATGATATGTTATGTAAAGACCCACTGATCAGTAGGGGGCCCGGGTACATTGTGACACATGTATTGACAAGTAAGCATTGAGATAAAGAAAGCAAAGAAAGTAATGTAAGCAATACACATGGTATCCAAAATGCAGCATGATGACTTACTCACATTGATTAGTCATTTGTATTGAGTTCATTGATACGTTCATGTGTTATATAGTTTCATTTGAGCCTTACATACTCAGTACTTATTCCGTACTGACCCCTCTTGGGGAATTTACCTTACTTGCTATAGGCGCAGGTACCAGTAGGCCTCCTCAGTAGCTTGCCAGTTGTTAGTGATTCATTGGTGAGCTCCAGCTAATCCGGGGCTTCTCCGAGTCAGAGTGTATATATGTTTTGGTGATGTACATATTGGGTAAAACGGGGACTTGTCCCGACTTATGGTTCATTTTGGTCAATGCTCTTGTTAGAGGCTTTTGTAGACGGAAGTGGGTATATAAGTATAAACGATATATGTTGTTTTGACTGGATGGCCTCAACGGCCCAGTTTCATATGTATGTATATATATGTCCCATGTTTTCTGTTATTCGTCTTTCATGTTCTTACGTAGTAGTGGTGATGTTTCTGATATGCATATGATTGGACGTAGGCAAAGGTTGGTTCTCTTGGGCCTTATCGGCTACGGGTGCCAATCATGTCTCGATGGGATTCGGGGCGGGACAAGTATGACCTCTCCCTAGGGGGTACGGTGTAAGGCCCCCTCTCATGCTATGGGGGGTGCTTTGTGGGATTCAATTAGCTTCCATAGATGCTCCAATGGTCTCCTACAACAACTCATAACAAACATAAGTCCATACAATACAATAGAGCTAATCAAAGTACACTAGAACAAGCATAGCTCAAGCTAGCATCACTAGTTTTCTTGTCTAAACTCTATTTGATCATTTTGACTCTTTACTTGTTTCAAATGGACCTTAAACACTCTAAACATGTAACTTAGCACACAAATACACAAATAAACACTTTATACTTCATTAAGCACTTCAATTTATCCTCAAAACTAAGCTAAACGTGAGTAGATAATCAGACTTAGGCGTATAAATATGCCTAAGATCAATGGCACAATTCCAAGAGCCTTAAATTGCATATGTTTGATTAAATCATATCAACAGAAAAGTTTCAAGTAACTCAAGATTCGTGGACTTGAGGGGTAAACTCTTATCCATGCTGGATCTTCCTCTTGGCATGGAATTAAGAAGTTGATAACTTAAGAAAGCTTACAATTCATTAGCTATTATACAGTAAATGTAGGCCATAGCCATGAGAAAAGACAGATGAACTTTGTTACTTTTTGATCATTTTAGGCATTTGACTTCTTTGTAATCCAAGCTTTAATCATGAATACTTGATCATGAGTGGAATAACACTAGAAGTTATCGCTTCCTCCCAATTATTAATTAATGGTCGTTGCATATTTGTTAATCAATAGGGAAAGATTTGGTAGAAATAGTTCTTCAAGAACCATCTTGTTACTTTTCCTACAAGTGGGGAAAATGGATCATTATAGTACAAACGTTAAAGTGCAGTGTCTTGGTGTTGAATGTTAAGTTTCTAATACATTATGTGGAATAAATGGTTTAGGTTTCAAGAGTGAAAAAAACATAACATCGATGACTTCAGGCATGAGTTGTTCAGGTTAAGGTTGCAGGCAACATTTGGTATTCATATTAATGGCCTTGATCGTCAATGCTTAAAGTAACATTATATTGATGGTAGTTACACTTTAGCATTAGACTCCAAATAGTATTAGAGAAATTGATCTTTGATTTTTGAAGAAACGCTATATTGAAGGTACCTGTATTCAAGTCCGTTAATAGGCTTATATAAAAGATAACATTCATCCTGATTGTAAAAGAGCAATTTTTAGATTAACGAGAATTCTAGTCAGTTAGACCTAAAGATTTAGTATCAAAATATAAGAGCATCCTAGTGCATAAGCGTTCTCCATTCACATAATGTCCGAGGTAGGGCTATCCTTCAAAGGGTTAATATAGGAAGGCTACCCTAATGCGAACATCAGTAGATGATTTCATTGCTCAGACTTGTGATCTATAATGACATGGAGACCACCTTACATATGCTTCAAGATTCCCCTTCTTATTGTCAAAATGATTAAAAAGGAAAAGGATTGTGCCTGCTTTCTCAGCAAAGATTTTCTCTAACAAATGATTTGCTATTGTTATATATTGACAGAAGTTTCTGCATTATGATACTCAATTGACAAAATAAAGGTGGAATACATCATCACTGAGCATCATATGGTGGATAGGATAGGAGGGAGGGTAAAAGGGGAAAAAGAATTTCCTCTTTACACAAGGCGGGGATCCCCTTCCTCTTGTACTCTCCCTCTTATCTTATCCACCAAATGATGCACAGTGAAGGTATATTACCACTTCATTTTCTGAACTAGCTATCGCAACGCATAAATTTTCCTCAATCTATGCACTCTTTTTTTTTTTTTTTTTTTTTTGCAATTAAAGGAAATTTTATAAATCACCAAAATGAGCTTTACAAGACCAAGGGAGAATTAGACAATTCTGCCCTTGTTAGAACACCTAAACTGACCACCTGACCATTACAACTACTATATATTTCTCCAAGAAAGCAAAGAAAAACAGACCCCTCCACCGCCCATAATTACAGAGAACTAACATAGGTAAACAACTTCAAATTTTGCCTATCTCGAATGCACATTGAGAGTTTGAGATTATGGAGCACTTCCTCTCTTGATGAACTCTGTTTTTGGAACACCCTTTTGTTTCTCTCCTGCCAAATAACATACACCATTGCTATAAAACTGGCCTTTATAATCTGGTTCTTAGGTTGCTTGCCTCTAGAATATTGTTATACCCATAGCCATTCACATTCCCAATCCTGAGGTATTCGAATCCATTTCTGCCATTGAAGTATTAACCTCCAGATGTCCTTGGAAAAACCGCATTCGAAGTAAAGGTGCTTCAAAGTTTTAGCCTCAAGCCCACATAAAACACAAGTTTCAGTCACATTCATGCCCCACTTGATCAACAAATCCTTAGTTCTCATTCTCTCATGAAGTCTCAGCTACAAAAAAAAGATGTGCTTTGGTTCTGCAATGTTTTGACAAATCAGCTTTTTCTAGGCTACATTTTGCACCTCACCTCGTAGCCTATTGTAAGCAGTAGCAAGATGAAACTTTCCTTTAACTATCAAGCTGGGAATATCACCTAATGCCACCCAGTGTTTCCTAATCTGTATGATCTTCCTGATTATCCAAGCAGCTTGCTTGGGTATTTCCATAGTGTAGATGTTCTGCTTCTTGATAAAATAAGTATGTACCCAACTTCTCTTTTTGTTGACTTAAAGCCCATAACAGTTTACATATAGCCACTCTCCTCTTGAAGTAGTGTCCACAGACCACATAAATGAATCTCTTGTTAGAGAAAATCTCTGATAGAAAAGCATACACAATACTTTTCTCTTTTTATCATTTTGACAATAAGAAGGGTAGCTTTGAAGCAACGACAAAGTTGTCTCTATGCCACTTTTAGGTAACAGGTTTGATTCGTGAAATCATCCATTGATGTTGGCATCAAAATTGGTTTCCTACACTACATCCTTGGAAAATGGCCCTTTCCCGGACCTCGCGTTAATGCAGAATGTTTCATGCATCAGATTGCCTGTATCATTTTGACAGTAAATTTGCAGGTCTGGCTGACTAGACTTCTCGCTAATCTAAGAACTGCTTATTCGCGACCAAGGGAAAATGCTATGTTTTATATAAGGCTAACAATGGACTTGAATACAAATACCATCAATCTAATGTTTATTCAAATACCGATGATCAGTTTCTCTAATACTATTTGGATTCTAATAGCTTAACTACCATCAGTATAATGTTAATTCAGGCATGACGATCAAGGCTGCTAATATGAATACCAAATGTTGCCTTTGAGCTTAACCTGAATCACTCATGCATGAAGCTGTCAACCTTATGTTTTCTTCCTTATTGAAATCTAAACCCTCTATACCCCATCTAAATGGATAAGCAGCTTAACATTCACCACTGATACATTGCACTTTAACTTGTGCATATAATTTTTCCACTTCGAGGAGAAGTACAAAGGTGGTTCTTGAAGAATTATATCTCCCAAATCTCCACGTAGATGAACAATATGCAACAACCATTTAATAATCAAAATGAAACTACAAATTCTAATGATATTCCACTCGTGATCGAGTATTCATGAGCAAATCTTTGATTACAAAATAATTAAATGCATAAAGTGATCAAGAATTAACAAATTTCAATTGTTTTTTCTCATGGATATAGCTTACACATACTGTATGACACCTAATGAATATAAGCTTTCTCAAGTCGTCACCTTTTTAATTCCATGCAGGCTGATGAGGAAATTGCAAGATTTTTATTTGATTATGGAGTTTGCTGCATCCTAGAGACGGAGCTAGTGGAAGATCCTGATAGAAAAAATCATCAGACAATCTGATATGAACTTCCACTATAACAGTGAACTATTTAATGGTCCTTAAAGGACTAATAATAGAAAAACTTTTTCATACACTAGCAAAGGCTGACATTCTTATTCTGAATCAAAATGCACTCTCTGATAAGCGATTATAATTTCATTCACTTCTGCAATTACTAAAATAATTTAGGCCATAGATATATTCACCCAAGTATTAGTGGTTAATTTAACAGCTTTCCATGAGCTATAGATTACGAGGAGATGATTTTTAGTTGAATAATAATCACTATAAAAATCCCATAATCTGTTAAAATCTACCATAAATTGAAAGAAAGACTTACCAAGTAATTATTATTTTTCCCTTATTAAATCATATATCTATCTATCTTCCCAAATTTAAGTGGATTGAATTCAATTTATATATTTATTAACGTATCGTTTTGGGCATGTTTCAAATAACCTATTAAAGTTTGGGCCAAATTACTCACAATAAAACATATCAAAACATTAAAAGGAGTGTCTTTTTTTTTTTTTTTGGTATGGTCTACTCAATTATATAATGATAATAAATAAATGAAGAGGTATTTATCAGCTTGATTTAATAGCTAAAAAATTATAAAAGAAACTCAAATAAACTTAAGTAAATTTGAATTTAATCAATTAGGTTTTTCGACCCATTATTTTGGTCTTCATTGACATACAATTTCTTTTTTCTTATAATCCACCAAGTGTTTGCCCAAGCAAAAATTGGATATGTTGTAATCTGACCCCTAATTGGTTTGATCCATTTTAATCAGTCTAAATAACTCGATCTGTTAATACCCCTTAGACAAATATTTTTTCTTTTATTCTAAGCTCGTCTTATCTCACAGAGATAACAACATAGAAGTTTATAATTTAAGAAAAGGCACGAAAAACAAAAAAAAAATACTATGTTGACTTGAAAATAGAGAGAGAGAGAGAGAGAAAGAAGAGGGAAAGAAGCAAAAGGAAAAATACGATATCATTGCTAAAATAGAAAAAAAAAAATCTATTATAAAGTGTGTGTAGTAAAAAATATGTCAGGTAAATCACGCAATAAAATGAATGATGGTTGATAATTTGCATTTTATTTGGCTAGTAAATAAAGTACAAACCATATGCACTACTTTGTCAAACATACAAGATAATAAAAGTACTCCTGGTGATGTCTTTTGGATTGACCAATGGCCCAGTAGCATTCATGGACTTGATGAAACACATTTTTAGGCCCTATTTGAACTCTTTTGTGATTGTTTTTATTGATGATATCCTTGTTTATTTGAGGAGTAGGGAGGATCACGAGCAATATTTCAGGATTGTGTTCCAAACTTTGAGAGAACATAGGCTTTTTGCCAAATTCTCAAAGTGTGACTTCTGGTTAGAGTCTGTGGCATTCCTAGGACACGTGGTGTCTAAGAATGGGATTATGGTGGATTCGATGAAGATTGAGGCTATTCGTGATTGGGTTAGACCTATATCTACGACCGAGGTTCGCAATTTTATTAGTTTAGCAGGTTACTACAGGAGTCTCATTGAGAGATTTGCTACTATTAGAGTGCCTAAGAATAGATTGATGAGGAAGGAAGTCCTGTTTTAGCGGTCTGATGAGTATGAGTCGAGCTTTTCGAAGCTCAAGGACTTTTTCTCTTCAGTTTCTATTTTAACTCTTCCAGTTGAGGGCGAGATATTTACCTTGTATTGTGATGCTTCTAGTGTTGGTTTCGGGTATGTTCTGTTGCAGCAAGGTTGAGTTATTGCATATGCATCGAGACAACTGAAAGTACACGAGCACAACTACCCTACTAATGATTTAGAGTTGGTGGTAGTAGTTTTCGTGCTTAAGATTTGGAGGTAATACTTGTATGGTGTTTGTTGTAAGATATTGACAGACCATTGTAGTCTTCAGTACACTATGACTCAAAGAGAGCTTAATTCGCGGTAGTACAGATGGATTGAGTTGTTGAAGGACTATGATATCTCTATTCTATACCATCCAGACATGACGAATGTGGTAGAGGATGCCTTGAGCCGGAAGTCGGTAAGTATGGGTAGCTTGGCCTTCATTTCAATTTTAGTGCGGCCGCTGGCTTTAGATATTAAGTCCTTAGCTAACATAATGGTTCAACTTGATATTTCAGACCCCAAGATGACTCTTGTCTGTGTTGAGGCTAGGCCTAGAGGTGAGTGGTCAGGTGTCGAGAGGTGAGTCCAGGAGTGTTACCTTAGATTCAGAGGGCATTCTGAGATTTGACAGTCATATTTGTGTTTTGAGGGTTAGAGACTTGATTCAGTTGATTCTATGAGAGGCTCATAGCTCCAGATATTCTATTCACCTTCGGACAACTAAGATTATAGAGATTTAAGACAACATTACTGGTGGAGTGGTATGAAGAAGGATATAGAGGACTTTGTAGCTAGTTGCTTATGTTGTCAGTAGGTAAAGGTCGAGCATCAGAGACCTGGTGGCTTGCTTCAAAGACTACCCATTCTTGAGTGGAAGTGGGAGCATATTACTATGGACTTTGTGAGTAGTTTGCCTCTCACTTCTCATGGTTCTGACAACATTTGGGTCATTATTGATTGATTGATCAAGTCAGCCCATTTTATCCCTATTTAGATATCTTTCAATACTGAGAAGTTAGCCCATATCTATGTTTGGGAGATAGTTTGTCTTCATGGGGTACTTGTGTCTATTATTTTAAATAGAGGCTCAGTGTTCACGTCTAGCTTCTAGAGGACTTTTCAGGAGGAGTTAGGTACTCAAGTTGATTTTAGAACCACTTTTCACCCCAAGACCAACGGACAGTTAGAGTGGACTGTTTAGGATTTGGCGAATATGCTTCGACCATGTGTTATGGACTTTGGAGTTCAACGAGAGAAACATTTAGTCTTGGTGGAGTTTGCTTATAATAATAGCTACCATTCTAGTATTGAGAAGGCACCATTTGAGGCATTGTATGATAGGCATTGTTGATCTCCGATTGGTTGGTTTGAGACTTCTAAGGTTAGAGGCCGTGGTACTGACTTGCTTCGTGAGTCTTTAGACAGAGTTTGGTTGATTCAGGATAGGCTATGGGCAGCTCAAAGTAGGCAAAAAAGTTATGCTGACCGTAGTCTACATGCTTTGAAGTTTGGAGTTGGTGATCGTGTGTTCCTTTGAGTATCACCCTTGATGGGCGTGATGAGGTTTTAGAAAAGGGGCAAGCTCAACGCCAGGTATATTGGGCCATTTGAGATACTTTGGATAGTTGGAGAGGTGGCTTAGTTGGCCTTTTCCCTTGACATTTCAGTCGTCTATTTAGTTTTTCATGTATGTATGTTGCGTCACTACATTTTGGATAAGTTTTATGTGGTTCATTGGGACTCGTTCAGTTGGATGAGAGGTTGACCTTTGTGGAGGATCCAGTCACCATATTAGCTAGAGATGTCAGACGGTTGCACTCTAGAGAGAATCTAGTAGTTAAGGTTAAGTGAAGACACTACCTAGATGAGGAGGCTACCTGGGAGATAAAGAGTGAGATGCGGTCTCAGTATCCCCACCTGTTCGCGCCTTCATGTACATTTTGATCCTTTACTTTTACGGACTAAAGTCCTTTTTAGTAGTGGATATTATAATATCCCTCCAGGTCAGTTCCTACGTTTTCATGCCTTTTTGACTTTTAGAGCTTTCCCATAGCTGCCCAAAGTCATTTATGAGTTGTTGGGACTGACAATTCGGTTATTAGGTAGTTCGTTTGGTTTTTAGAGTCAATTCTCTACCTTGGAGTTGTTACTATTAAAAAATAGGTATCGGACCTACACTTCAGTCAAATGGTCCTGAAGGCCAATTCTAATGGATTTGTTAGCTCTAAAATGTTGATTTTAGGCTAGGTGGACCCTTGGTTTAGGTTCCAAGGCTTCCAAACTCGTTTTGGGCTATTGGGTGGATTTTGGAAAAAATGGTCCTTTGAGGTTGCCTCGACATGCCATCGCCCAAGCGAGGCCTTCGCTGCCATGGAGATGCCTAGTGCCGCCTAGGCGATGGGGATGCTTTGTTATAAGCTTATACCCCACCACTTTTAGGGCATTTCCTTGAGAAAAAAACCCTTATAAAAGGCCATGGGAGCTTATTTATTGTGAGGGGTCAATTATCTAGTGTCGGGGTTGATCTAATGGCGAGTTTGTGATTGTTTTCTTGACTTTATTTCTGTAAGTTTCGCTTAAATTTTACTTTAATCTTCTGAGTTAGTTCTTAGAATTGAAATATTGTTGGGGTTGATTTGTGGCTCATTTGAGTTCGGTTTTCACCCAAACTTTGGGTAAATGCTCCTTAAGCTATGAGGGACATGTTGACGATTTTAATTTTGTGATTTCTCAAGCGGGTTCCACATGATATTTTCAGTTGGACTTTTGACCTAAAGTATTTATATGCAATATGGGTATCATTATTCTCATCTTAATGCGCAAATTATTATTTTGATAGTATGGCTGCGTTCAGAGGCTTCTGGGAAAGGAAAAGTTTCGGAATAGTGGAATTTCTCGAGCTTTCGATAGTGTCCAAGTAGGCTAGGCTTACTTTGCTCATAGATTGATCTTTATTATGGTATTAATGTGTTATTATGGTCGCGGTGGGTAGGTATTTATTGCCTTGTTGTTAGTTTGGTGTTTTATGGTTTAAAGATAGCCGATTTGGGGCATTTTTTGGGTAGAATTTGGCCGTCTTCCCTATTAATAGTCATAATGATATTTTAGGACTAGTTTAAGGTTTATTTAAGACCTTGTGGTGGAATTGAAAAGCCTTAGTCTAGGTTAGGGTAGATACTTGCCTTAATAGGGATTCTTGGGACTAGTAGTAGGCCTCGTCGACCCTCTCTTTTTAGTCAAGTAAATAAATTAGCTCCTGGTAGGTAAATAGACATCCATTTGTCATCTTAGGCAAAATCTGGAACCTTGTGACTTAGGCCATTTATCGAATTTCAACTATTTTTATTACTCGGATTAGAATATGATCGACCTTTAAACATCCTTCTTGGGCATAGTGGTTAGAACTGCTCCTCTTACAGATTTGATTAGATTTGGGAGTTGAGACTAAGTTGGACTTAAGGTAAGTTATGGTTTGGATCTTCATTACTTGAAACTTATCTTTTTGTTTTTGTTCAAGTCCGACATTCATGGCCTATATGCGACACCTATTTATGATGATGTTATTTACTAGTTTTGATTCAAGTCCGATATTCATGATATATTTGTGGCACTTATCCATGATGTTACTACTTACTAGTTCTGGTTCAAATCCAACATTCATGGTCTGAAGGAAATTTGAGGTATGTTTTCACTTATGGGTACACGTTAAATTATTATATTTTGTGCCTTATGAGATTGTGGAGGCCCAGTTGTGTGTAGTTAGCTTGCATTTACTTATGGGTTCATTTTATTCTTTTTATTTATCACTTTCGTCCGACTGGAGTATCATTTCTATTTATGCCCCTTTATTCCCGATTTTAGTCACATTCCATATTTTATTATACTTTTATTGTTATTTAGCTCAGTCGGCTGATGATTTCTATTGAGTACCCATTTTGTTTGGTACTCTTACTACACTTTTGCATCATTTTTTGATGCAGATTCGAGTACGAGTTACCGTTGCTGATGTTTTTTAAGGCTTGCCGTGGTTTCAGAGATAGGGTGTGTTTTAGAGCTAGAGATGGTCTTCTCTCCTTGTACTATTTTGGACAGTCTTTACTTATTCTGAGACTACCTATATATTTGCTACTATCTAGTGCTTTTATTTTGATTTAGTGGCTCTTGTACTGACCTTACTAGGTCATGGCATTCTCTTTTGTACATTTCCTCCTTTTTAGTACTATCATGTTTATGTATTTCGCTGTTTATTATTCCTATTACATGCCTAAATTTTGTATTCTTTTATCCTCGGTCGTTTAACTCATTACTTGTCGTTCTGGGCTATGGTTTGGCTTACCTACTGGTAGGTAAAAGTAGATGCCATCGTGACTTGGGAAATTGGGTCATGACATTGTCGTTGACAAAACTTTGGTCCAAGCTCTCAAAGTCTAGGTGAAAAAGATTGCACTGGTTAATACAAGACATGAACTTAGAGCTACGGAGGTGGTCTAAACTGCTCCCCCCCCACTCCATTTATCATTTTGACTCAAGATCTCATTAAAAGAACCAACCACAAATTGTAGATCTGTTGAGTTTAGGGGATCTAATTATTGAGAAACAGATCTTAGATTATCCCATAGAATCTGACGCTTAATAGATTTCATACTAGCATAGATAACACTAATACACCAAGTTTTGTGGTTAGAAAGTACCTTTCTCATAGCATGCAATTCCCGATCTAGTTGTTGAAAATGAGTCAATGTAATATAGTCAGTATTAAAAAGTAGAACAATACCACCAGATCTCCCTACAATAGGGACCTCAAAGTAATCATCAAAGCCAAATTCCTGCTTTAGCCCTAAGTGACTAATTCTAGTTTCCAATAGAGTTACCAATCAAGGCTTATGGGTGCTGAGAAGATCCTTGAAATTTCTTTTTAAGGTTGGATTGTTACCTCTTCTAATATTCCAAACAACAAAACTAATGAGGTTATTCATTGGATTATGACAGATTGGTGGATTCACTACCGTTGAGTCATCCTTGAGGGTAAAACAAGTGGAACACAGTATTGGTGTCATAACCACTGCATACGTGGCAAGGTCTGAGTTTACCACTGGGTGGAGATCAAAACAACATTTTGTTAGTGTTATTGGCAAAGGTGGACATACTTCTTGTCTTCTCTTTCGAGGAAGACAATTAAAGTTGCATTCCTGAGAGTTGAGATCTCAATGAAGGAGGTCTTTGGCATTTTCCAACATCCATGCTGAGGTGATGAGGTGTACCCTGAAGTGGTATTGGAACCCAAGGAAAAAAGAGAGGATTGTTGTCTATTGCTTCTTATGTTGTGTGGAAGGGAAACATGCTCGATTGGTCTGAATTCATGTGTTGAAGCAAGTTTCAGTGGGGTTGGATATTGTGAACCAATGTCGGGGCTGCTGCAGAGGCTAGTGGGTTCAACATACTTTCCATCCATTAATGGTTCATGATTTTTACATGCCCTGCAATTTTAGTGAATTGTAGATAATTATTTTCTACGAATAGTCCGGGTTACCTAACGTGTTCCACCAACATCTTAAAAGCAGTAAACTTAAAACACAAAATTTTACATGGAAAACACCCAGCCCATAATAGGTGTGAAAAATCACGGTCTGTACCTCTACAGGATTTAACCCACTTTCACTAAAACAATGAGACACTCAATCAATGATTACAAACTCTGTAATCTAAAGGAATTATAAACTCTAATTCCTAACAACACACAAACCACCTTTATCTTGTGTTCCCAAGTCTTCATGTTATCCCAACTTGATGACTAACTACTATTCTAGTTTATAACACACTGGAACTATGAAATCCACAATTATTACAACTCGAAGAACAATCCTAGTACAATCAAGCTAAACCTATAGCTAGACTCTGCTATATATGACCTGTTCCTTCTAGGAGTTCTTCAGGCAGCACTTCATGAATCAATCTCTGATTTTGCCTTTGTTATTGTATGAGTGTGCAAACGACTTTATGGAAGCTCTTGGGTATTTATAGATGTAGATACTTGCTTTATTTAAGTCTTCTTGCTTTTCCTTCTAAGAAATCGCATTCCTTTATGGAAACTTCTTTGAGGAATCTCATTCCTATTTGGACATCTTTGCCACCTTTATTTTAGTTCCTTCCCTTTCTTGGATTCATATATTTTTGGTAACCTTTTGTAAGAAGGAATTAGGTTTTTGATTCAACATCATACTTGTGTTTCTTATGTCATCAAAGTCAACAAACATCAGCATCTCAACTACAGGTTCAACCTGTATTTATGGACTATGTCTTTCAACTTGTTTCTTGCATCTGTTCCACTACATTGTTAATCTTTAAGATTTGTCTTTGTTCTACTACTTTTCAACTTCAAAACCATCACACTCTAACAAATTTCCTCTTTTTGATGATGATAAACATTTGTCTTTGTGCATTCAACTTATTGAGCCTGAGATAATTCACTTAGCAAGATAGAAAGAAAAACTTTGATGAACCCGGTTAGTTATGGGTTTTAAATGTTGCACAAACCTATCTTACCTCTTTTGGCTTCTTAAAAATTTTAAGCATATGAACAAGATTTAAAAACCAAAGTTGGATTATTCATGGTCACCAGGGCTATCACTAACACAATCAATTATAAGACCAACAACCAAATTAAAGTATAAAGAGAGCAACACCAGTAGAAAAGTAGGAAAAGGTGATATACTTCTTTGATGTGAACCAGACATACTTTACAAGATACTAAATACTGTTGAAGAACAAGACAACTCAAGACAATAAGGGACTGTATGATGAGGCTAGTAATATTGTGGATTTAGACTAAAAAGAATGATGAAACAGACGAGTGGAGTTGAGTCAACCTTGTTTTCACATTTGTAATACCTTTCTTCTCTATTTTTCTTTCAAAACATACTTCAAAGAGAACTTGCTTAATTGTGTAGCTTCAGTTTTATCAGATGAAAAAGACTACAATTTCCTCAAGATCTTGTAATTAGGTTTTGGACTTCTCCATTTGGAGCTTAAAAAGGTTTTTTTTTTCATAGAAAGGAGAAGTAGTGAAGGATTTTGAGAGGGAAAAAAATCAGGAATAATGGTAAGAGGTAGGCCTTGAGAGGTTGAGGATTGATGTGGCTCATTGAACAAATGAGGTTGTGTAGATGATTTGGTGACTAACTACTTTGGAGTATGTGAAATGTAACAAGTGACCTCAAGTATTTCATCCTAGAAAATGGTGTCTTATAGCAATATGTTTGGTACGCTTGTGCTGAACTGGATTCTTAGAAATATTGATAGCACTTGTGTTGTCACAAAAGATGGGAACCCACCCTATATCCACATCAAAATTTAGTAATTGTCTCTTGATCCATAATAGTTGAGCACAACAAGAACCAGCATCAACATACTCAGCTTCAGCAGTTGATAAGGTAACCGAGTTTTTCTTCTTGGTGGACCAGGATATCAGATATAATTCAAGGAAGTGTGTCATTATGGAGGTGCTTTTTCTATCCACTAGATAACCTGCATCATCAACATCTGAGTACCCCACATGATCAAAGTTACTTCCCTTAGGATACCATAACGCTAAATCAATTGTTCCTTTCATATATCTCAAGATCCTTTTAGCAGATTGTAGATGTGATACTTTGGGCTTAGCATGAAATCTTGCACAAAGTCCAACACTAAAGACTATGCCAGGTCTACTTGCAGTAAGATACAAGAGTGACCCAATCATATCTCTATACAACTTCTCCTCCATAAATAGACCAGGTTCATCACGGTCTAGCTTTGTGGCAGTGGCAATGGAAGTATTAATATCTTTGGATTCCTCCATCTTGAATATCTTGAGTAACTCTTTCACATACTTTTGTTGGTGAATCATAGTGCCAGTTGGAGTTTGCTTGATTTGAAGTCCTAGAAAGAAATTGAGCTTTTCCATTACGCTCGTCTTAAATTCTCCATTCATAAGTTGGGAAAATTCTTGAGTCATCTTGTGGTTGGTGGATCCAAAGATGATATCATCAACATAAACCTGAACAATCAAAATATCCTTCCTATTAGTTTTTAAGAATAAAGTGTTGTCAATTTTACCTCTCTTATGGACATATTCTAGTAGAAACTTAGAGTGTCTGTCGTACCAAGCTCTTGGAGCTTGCTTCAATCCATACAGAGCTTTTTCTAGATTGTAGACATAACCAAGAAATTCAATACTCTCAAAACTAGGAGGCTTTTGAGATTTCCAAATCAAGAAATTCATTACTCTCAAAACTAGGAGGTTATTTAGATTTCCATTTAATAATGCACTCTTCACATCCATTTGATACAAAGTGAATTCCATAAATAAAGTAAATGCAATAAGTTGTCTGATAGCTTCAAGCCTTGCCACATGATCAAATGTCTCATCATAGTGAATTCCTTCTTCTTGATTGTACCCTTGAACCATAAACCTTGCCTTTTTCCTTGTAATTGTTCCATCCTCTTCATGCTTGTTCCTGTATTCATACTTAGTTCCAATGATAGTTTTGTATTTAGGAGGAGGGACCAGGTGCCACACTTTGCCCCTTTCAAATTGATAGAGTTCTTCTTGCATTGCTAATTTCCAATATTTATCAAAAAGAGAATCTTTCACGTTTTTGGGTTCAATCATTAATAGGAAGGCACTGAATGCACATAAGTTTTTAAGTCCCGATCTTATAGTGATTCCTGAAGTGAGTTATGTAAGAACATTGTCAATTAGCTAGGATCCGTTATACTTGTAGTTCTTCGAAACAAATCCATGTGAACTTTCAACATTCTCTTCATTTAGTGGATGTGGGACCTCAGTTGAACTACTCTCCTATTCTGTTGTTCCCGTTGTCAATGAGCCCTTGTTCAGTTCGTCGAATGGAATAGGTTGTGTAACTAGTTCTATTGAATGATCTTCTACCTTATCTTTATCTTGTGGAGCAATTTCAGACATGGTGCTTAATTCTTCAAATACTACATGCACACTCTCTTCAACACAATTTGTTAGTTTATTTAACACCATCTAAGATTTACTATATAGAGAGTACCAAAGAAAAACTCCTTAATCATTTATAGCATCAAAATTTCACAGATCGTCCTTTCTATAGATGTGAATGAAACATTTACAACCAAAAGCCCTGAGATGAGAGATGTTAGGCTTTCCTTCTTTAACAATTCATATGGCGTTTTTTCCAAGATTGGTTTAGTCATACGTCTATTGATGATGTATCAAGCAGTACTCTAAACCTCAACCCATAAATTTTGAGCAAGGTTTCCAACAATCATCATGGTTCTTGACATATTTTCTAAGCTCCTATTTTTCCTCGCAACTACTCTATTTTGCTGTGGTGTCCTAGGAACAGAGAAGTTGTGTTTTACCTATTTAATTTCATACTCTAGGAATGTTGCATTTTAAGACTCAGTATCAGGATTAGATATAATTGAGACCAAGGAAGTATCAAGTTTCTTTTCGATTTCCTTGAAAATATTTAGAAGACATCAAAGGAATCTTCTTTAGAGGCTAAGAGAAGAGTCCATGTGAATCTTGAATAGTCATCTACAAGAACATACACATACTTCTTCCCTCATCTACTTCTTACACTCACTGGTCCATAAAGATCCATATGGACTGGTTGAAAGCACTTGGTTGTACTTACCAGTCTTTTGTGGTATAAAAGAGAATCATCATCAATCAGACTCAGACATAAGAGATCAGATCTTGAGGCTCCTAAAATGTCAGCCTTATACACATTCTTGTGTCTTCTTGCAGTTAGATCTACTTCTTTTGTATATAACTTCATGACTTTGCATCCACCAGAAGTAAAGACCACCTTTATGCTTTTGTCACATAGTTGAGAGATGCTCATAAAGTTATGTTTTGACCTTCAACATGGTAGACTCCTACCAAAGCTTCGTTTCTAGTTTTTCCAATCTTTTCTACACCAGTAATGATCCATTTTTTCCCATATCCAAATGATACATCTCTTCTTTTTAGTGAGGTGAGTGAAAGGAATTTTTATATGTTTCTAGTCATGTGTCTTGAGCAAGCACTATCCTTGTACCAATGTCTCTTGCCCCCTTTCACGCTTTCCTGCAAAGCAATTTAGAGCTTAGTTTTAGGCACCCAGATGAGCTTGGATCCTTTCTTATGATCAAAGGGGTGAATCAAGTTTCTTCTAGCCCATGCTGGGCAAAATGTTGATAAACCTATTTCTTTTGACAGGAGCAACCTTGCTATTTTCAGCATATATGAAGCAAGTTCTCTTTATTGTGTTGAACTTGTTCTTCTAACGATAAGTGAACTTGTTTCTTTTGACTAGTATGAAGTTTTTTCTTTTCACAAATTCTCCAATTCTCTTTATTACTTCATTTCAT
Source organism: Capsicum rhomboideum (assembly GCA_031232105.1). Lineage (NCBI taxonomy): Eukaryota > Viridiplantae > Streptophyta > Magnoliopsida > Solanales > Solanaceae > Capsicum > Capsicum rhomboideum. The sequence goes on from CP124709.1 coordinate 132,989,910, forward strand.
TTAGGGCATTTAGTGGTAGGATGTCCTAGATTTTCATAAATGTAACATAGGTCCTTAGTGGGAGTAATTTCTTTGAGAAATCCTTGTCCAACTTTTTCACTGTGGGTTCTGCTACTTAGATGATTTAGAGTTCTTGAGGATTGAGTTCACCAGTTAGCTCTTTATTGATCTTGCTTTAATCTAGAGTTTTCTTGATTGAACTTTCTAACTTATAAGTCTTCATTTTTTTGTTTAAGAGTAGACTCAATTCTTAGAAAATCATCACATATAGTTTTTTTTTCTTTATCAGTGATGGAGAGTTTAATTATTTCAGACTTTAGATCTAGGATGGATGTACCAAGTTGGTTCACCTATTCCTTCAAAGTACAATTTTCTTTCTCAACAGTGCTCTTGCCTTTTTCAATATCTATGAATTCATACTTGAGACTGGCAAGGGCTTTAAGTAATGATCTCTATTAGCTGTTAAGTTATGATGTTCACTAATCAGGTGAACTATCAAGGTGGTTAATTTTTTCTTAGAGAAAATACGAAGTTTATCTTTAAGTTCAAGTAAACTTACCTCAGATTTTCTGTCCTCTTCCTTTTCTTCCTTCTCTAGATCAGAATCACAAATTGTCATATAGGTTATTTCATCTACATCAGTATCATAACCCCAAGCAGCTACTACAGCCTAAGATTTCTTGGAGTCACCCTTGTCTTAGGCCTTTTGTTTGTTTTCCATTCTTTCCTTTTCTATTCAATTTCCCATTGAGGACAGTCCTTGATCATGTGATCCATTTTTTCACATTTAAAGAAGCCACCTTGAAATCGTTCATTGGACAGTTGTCTACTACCTGTTCCTTTCATGTCATCTTTCTGGAAGAACTTCCTGAAGTTTTTGATAATGAATGCTACCTGTTCTTCATCTAAATATGAGTTATCATTGTCAGATGCCTTAAGTGCTAGTGATATTTCTTTGGTTTCAATTTTTTTAAAATTGTTCATGTTCATCCCATATGTTTTCAAGTTTCCTACCAACTCATCAAGAGTCATGTTAGTGAGGTCCTTTGTTTCCCTCATTACAGTCACCTTGACATCCTAATTGTCCTTTGGGATAATTCTTAATACTTTGTCAGCCTGTTCTTCAGTGGTCAGGGTTTTTCCTAGAGATGAGAGTTTATTTACCAAGGTGGTTATTTGAGTGATCATATATTGTAAAGTCTCACCATCCTTCATCTTAAATGTCTCATATTCAGTGATCAACGTAGCCACTCTGAATTTTCTCACCTGACTAGTGCCTTTATAAGCATTTACTAGTGCATCCCAGATTTGCTTGGCAGTTGTACAACTAGAAACTCTGTTGTATTCATCTAGACCTAGTCTATAAACAATAATATTTTTGGCCTTAGCATTCTTTTTTAGGTAGATGAGATCATTTGGAGTGAACTCAGTTCTTGTCTTTTTCACCTGCTCTTCTTCTATAGTTTTCCTAGGGATTTTGGGACCTTCAGTGATTCTACCCCATAATTCATATTCTATATCCTGAATGAAGTCTTCCATGCGAGCCTTCCACCATATAAAGTAAAACTCATTGAAAAGAGGGGGCCATGTAGTGGATTGTCATTTATAAGGCCCAGTAGGAGGAGCAGAATTCATCTTGATCTTATTTTAAGGTGTTAACCTTTTAACAAGATAACCTATTCTGATACCAATTGATATTCTACATACCCTAGTGTTTTAGTGAATTGCATATAATTATCTTCTTCAAATGAAATAGGTTGTCTAACATGTTCCACAAATGTGATAAAGGTAGTAAAATAAGAACATAATATTTCAAGTGGAAAACACCAGGCTTACAATAGGTGTAAAAAACCATAACTTGTATAGCTATAGGATTTAACACAATTTCATTAAAATAATGAGCCACTCAAACAACGATTACAAATTCTATAACCTAAAGGAATTATAAACTCTAATTTCTAATAACACACAAACCTCCCCAGGCTGATGTTCCTAAGTCTTTAAGTTATCCCAACTTAATAACTACTCCTAATCCAGTTTCCAACACACTGGAACTAAGAACCACAAACGATTACAACTCAAAGAATAATCCTAATACAATCAAGATAAATATATAGATAGACTCTACTATGTGGACCTGTTCCTTCACAGAGTTCTTCATGCAACACTTCTAGAATGAATCTCAAATTTTGCCTTTGCTTTGTATAAGTGCGCAAATGACATTATGAAAGATCTTGGGTATTTATATATGTAGATATTTTCTTCCCTTTAAGTTGGCTTTGTAACGACTCAAAACATTGTTACCTGTGAAAATGCCTCGAAAAAATTCTACGATGACTAAAATTCTCTTAATGGACCAGGGGAAATTTATTTTGTGGGGATAAATAGGGCCCAATGTAATTGGGATAACAATTGAACAAAATGGTTAGGCCGACCAACTTCTTACCACTGCAGCAATAAGCTAGCCACAACAGTGGTACCGCTGCAACGGTAAATCAATTGCTCAACGGTGACCTGGCAGTAGCCAACCCAAGGTAAATTTTAAAACCCTATTTTATATTATCCCCTAGGTCATTTTATCCCCCTAGAAATTCCTTAAACAAACCCAACATCCACAACAATGAGATTCCAAAGGCAGAGCTTCATAAGGGCAATTTTGAGGCACACCCAGTGGGAACCCGACATGGGAAAATGCTTGGCACTTGCGGGACAACTCTCTTCTCTCAATAGCAGCATGTTTCGTCCCCAAGGTAGGTTATGGTTTTTATTGTAGCAACTAGACTTGTGTTAGATTCATATAACTTTGATAGTAATAGCGGGAGTTCTCATGCATTAGTCCTTAGGCACAGTATTTGGAAGGACGAAAACAATAAAATATGGTTAACTGTTGTTGTACCCCATTAATGTGATATTCATGGCATGGAGTAGGTTGAATCTTTGAGAATCTTGACTACTTGAATGAATATTATGGTTCTTAAGCATGGGATGAGTTAAGTACGGTAAAAAGGGGAGTAAATAGCAATATAGGGTTGAGGAAGGGTATTTCTAGTATTCTGGATAGTCATGCCTCACATTGAGAAAGGTTAACAAATCATAAAAATATAGTAGCAGTTAACAGTAGCCTAACAGAGTTTTAGGCAACCTATGAGAGTGATTAAGGTGATAGGACAATTTAGGGGACAACCTAGTGGTAGGGTAACTGATAGATTGGGCAAGTTTGTAAGAGTCATAGAGTGAGTAGGGTAAGTTTAGTAAGGTAAAGTATGAGAATTCCGATAGAAGTATTTATGAGAGAAATTGAGAGCGAGGTCGGAAACACGAGTGTGGATTGGAGATAGAGAGAGAGAGTTACTAACGGTAGCTAGGTAGAATCATTGTAATTTTGTCAGAGGTACGGAGTACACGATTACGTAAATGTATATATCTAGGGATTGGTAGAACAATAAGATTGATGTCTCTTTGATTCCATGTGAACCAGTGATTGTGATTCTTTAAGACATTGCTTGTGATTATTGACTGTATTCCATATTCATACATGTTGATGTTGTTGGGTTGATAATGATGAGAATGATGATGATATACAACTCATGATGTTCATGAGGTTGGTGATGATGGTGACGTTGATGAAATGATGTTGATTTTGACGAGAATGAGAAGAGAAAGAGGTGATGCACACATCTTGAATACATGTATTTATTCATATTCCTTGAACATTTAATTATGCTTATGTATATTGTTGTTGGTTCCTTGAATGGACCGGACTGTTGGTAGTGTTGATGAAGTATGGTAGCAACCCATGAATACAAGGTGCTCTCTAATTCAAGCATTAATGTTTATTTTCCCTAAGTGTAAAGTTATATAGGCGAGATATACAGTATCATCTCACCTTGCTGGGGTTGTCAATGTCATAGGTGTATCATTAGTTGTAAATCCCATAGTGCATTACGTCAGTTGAGTATTGAGAAAGTTCGGTCCAATCGTGGGTTTCCTCAGGCCCTAATTTTATGAAGTCCGTAGGTCAGTCTAGAGAGGGTTAGGAATTACAGAAGTTGGAATAATGAGCTAGGGAAGGTTTAAAGGATGTAAGTTAGAGTAGATTGTCAAAGGACAAAGATATACTAAAATTTTAAATGGCAGGTTGGTCACAAAGATGCTAAAAGTGTGGTGTTAATAAATTCATAATTTGGGAATTAGAATCAGAACTTTACTTGGTGCCATGATTTCTTCCTATTTATTATTAATGTTATTTGTTTCTGATCCTGACCGGCCTATGATGCCTAACAATATGTGTGGTTGTACCGTTGCTATACTTACTATATCTCCCACCAAGGATATAGCCATGGTGCAGGTCAGTTGGGGGTTTTATAGCATCAACGACGATCATTTTGCAGTAGCTCCTGCCCCTCTCTATTTTTCATGGATGTTGTGTCATAGACTTTTTTGTTCCTTATCTAATTCTCCACATTACTTTTACAAATCAAATGTATTAAACTAGAATAATATATGTATGAGTTAACTAGATTAAGTTATTGAAAATGAATAGTTTTACTTCTGCATTAAATGGACAATTGGGTGGTAAGGGTTCTCCTATCTGGAGTAGGTGTTAGTTATGTGCCAGCACTATCCGTGGTTTTGTTCGTGACAAGATGGTATCATAATTTAAGTTACCGGTCTCCCGGTACAAGAGCAAATGTCAGGTAGAGTTCTGCGAATTGGTGTGTTGACATGAGCATCAAATCTGTAAGAGGATACAAGGCATCTAGGAATATGTTTCACTTTCATCTCTCCTATAGTGCTATCTCAGTGTTTTCTCCTCGAGTTGAGTCCAATTGGTATCTAGCAGATTCCAAAGAATCAATTGGTTTCTAGCAGATTCTAATTGGTATCTCAACCATCACAACTGGGACTAGTTAGTCCCAATTGGTATCTCACTGATGCTTGAAAGGTTGTAACAGGGTATTTCAACCAGTAGGGGTCAACAAGAAGCGTAGGTGTTAAATTGATTAATTTGTGAAATTTGCTTGATATTATGTTAAAATACTGGCGCTTTAAATGTTTTTATTGTGGCATGATAGAATACGCCATGTATTACTTATATGGAAAATTATTGTTTGATCATATTGTTACCTGGTTGTTGGATTGTCAACTCTTTAAGTACGAAAGTTTATTATGTATGTTGATTTGTATGACATATAGCCAAGGGATCCAGAGAACATGAAGATTAGTGTGATCTTGAGGTGTACCTTCATTTTCGCTACTTGAGGCACGTCGAATCTCTCCGTGATTTGGAGTATTCCCTAGTTTCTATCCAAATCCTGACAAACTGCCTAGGTGCCTTGCCATTTTGTGAGGAATATTATGTGGGATAAGGTTCTTGAGAGGAAAGGAAGGTAAAATGTGTTAGAATTAGTCAAGTTGGGGTCGCAATATAATCACTCTAGAACATAAAAAAAAAACACTATGGGACGTAAGAGTTAGAAACTGTAATACTGTTCAGGGGATGGCGTAGTGTGAGAAAAGACATGGAAATAGTTAGCAAAAAAGGGAAAAGCAGAGCCACTGGAGGTTACCACTGTAGCACAACTTTTACCATTGCAGCATTAGGATTAACCGCTGTAGCAGCTCCAAGCAGTGAGCTGCCAGGGATTCCCCTATTTTTTTGATTTTACAATTCTTTCTAAGCAACCCTTTATTCACGATAGTTAAAGATAAAAATGAATTCCGACACACAATATAATCTAAAATGATTATTTTTAAAGGTGCGAGAATGATAAAGGTCCTAAATGGAGGCAACCCAAATCCAAAATCAATAAAACGTAAAAATAGGGGAGGCATCTAGCTGGCGGTGTCATCTCCGAGTCTCGAAGCATCCGAACCTTCCTTCTTCATTCCGCTAAGAAAGGAAAACTCCCCAGCATCCTTTGTTGTCACTTCCGAAGCTTCATGGTGGGGGAGGCACACTTGAACATCACCTGTACAGCCTTTCATATCCTTATCAACATGCAGTCCTGGGAGGGACATTTTTTTCTTCTCCTCATCTAAATGCCTTTGAAGCTTAGCATAGTCTCGGCCCGAGTCCACTGGGGCAATCGAGCTTGAAGGCAACAACCCAGGAGGGGGGAGATTGAGTCCTCTCTAGTTAGCCTCAATCAGTAGCAAGTTCAGCCTCCCAACCACCGAGAGATGCGAGATCTTGATTAAAAGGGGTACCAGACGGCCCACCCCTATCGTCCCTACTACTCTCCCCTTCTTCCCCAATCTTTCTCTTTTTCGTTCTCCCTCCTCATATGCTCCTACCCTTTAGAGGGTTGTATGACACATTGCACACCTTTATAGAATCATGAATCTCCCTAGGCACGTCCACCCTATCGTATAGCGCGGTGATCAGAGAGGGAAATAAAATATCTCTCACCGACCTCTGCCTAACATAAAAGTGTTGCCACTCAGTTACTATTTGTGCCCCCACGTTCATCTCGATCCCTGTAAGAGTGCACGCTACCATCATAGCCTGATGAAAGGAGACATTTGTAACATTTCTCAAAGGAAGAATCCTTTGGGAAACCAACTGCAACCACACCCTAGCCTTGACAGAGAAATAGGTGCTTTTAGTCCTCTTAACGTTAGACCATTTCACCTCTCTAGATTGACCCTCCGGTTCCAAGACTCGGGCCTCCCACTTCATATCTGAATCTCTAAACATCACTTCAAAAGTGGAATTTGAAGGATTGGGAACCCCAAAAGTGTCATTTATGATGACAATATCCATCGGGACCTTTTTTCCCCGAATAAGCATAGTTGGTAGGGGTATCGACCACTCCATTCTCGGGGAGCATGGCATAAAACTCCTGAACAATCTCCATGTTATGTTAGGGGATGGTATTATTAAGAATATACCACTATAACACCCCGTACCTTCCCAACCTTACTTGACGACATTTAATAATGGTTACGTAGGTGTCGATACCTATAAGTATGTATTTGGTAATGCTAATGATGAGAAAATTAAAATTTGGCCTCGTACATGTGCTTAGCCTTTCATAGGAGGTGTTTTGTGATTTTCGTGGAGCAGTTGTGGGGTTAAAAAAGAGGCTAAGAGGACATCTAAACAAAGTATATTAAGGTTAAGAAGTAAGTTAAAGAATGAGACTTGAAGTATCTAACCAAACCCCCGAAGAAAAGTCGAAAAATGGAATTTTCGAAAAATCTAAGTGAGGGGTGCATTGGGGAGTGTGCCACGCTATTTTGGGACAATTTTTTGTGCCCAAAGGCAGTAATTTGGCGCGCCCAAGGGCGTGCCACACTTGTTTTTCCACTTTTTTGAAAGTTGGAAATTTCTAAGTCCCAAGGGTATCCGGGGTCGTACCAAGCCGAGTTTTGCCACGTTTCTTCTACAACCATGAGTATATACATGAAATGATTCAAGTATCATATTGGTATGATAAAACTACTCGAGAACGAATTTGGCATCAAAATGACGATTTTACCCTTATAGTCAAAATAGGCCATACGTGGCTAGAATCGCTTGTTTTTGGAAGTGAGGCTACGAGTATGAATGGAATTAGTGGGAATATTGTCGTAACATGTATGGAATGAATTAAACACGAGAAATTATTGATTTTATTGGGTTAAGAGAATTGGGCCCAAAAAGGACCCAAAAATGAAAAGAAGACATGGCCCAAAATGGGTCAAATGACCCATTCTTTCAAAGAGCTTCTAGAAACAACAATCAATGCTAAAGAAGTGGATAAGTATGGACTTTAGGGCCTATATAAAGGTCATAAAATATGATTTTTATTTCTTAAAAAGTCTCATGCCTTTGACAAATATCCAAGACATTTTCTCCAAACCCTAAAGGCTCAAAGACAACTTTGGAGCAAAATCGTCATTTCTCAAGCCTTGGTAAGTATTTATTCTGATGGATTAATATATTATATGCATGAAAGAGTATGTGGATCATGTTCGTTGTGCTTGGAAATGTTGGACATGGTACTTGGTGTTTTTGTATGAGATTTGTGATCCATGAGGTTCAAGCTTGAAATATGACTTGTGCCTTTGATGAAAGAGCATGGTATGGATAAAATATGAACATGTATGGTGTTATTTTGTTATTAAACTTGTTATTTTCCTATAAGTGTAAATTGTGGGATTTTTGCCGATATGTGTTATGAGGTGTATTAAGGTAAGTTGATGGATTATTTGTGATGTGGTGTGGATAAGAAAGTGTAAAGGAGAAGTGTTGTGGTGAAATGTATTGAATATCTTGTATTGGTCAATGTTGGTAATATTATGGGATTTTTGGAATAATAATTTCTTCAATGGTTTTGTCAAGGGGAAATGACATGTTTAAAGGCAAACATGTAACTCATTGACATTGTATGCCTTTGTAAAGTAGTTGATGGTTAATGTTGGTTCCGTTATGTATTTGTGTTGTAGAGTGACACGTAAAGAAGGAGCGGGACCTACTATATGCACATTTAAGATTGTATAATCGTATTGAGAATACAAGGTATGTAAGGTTACTCATTCCGTATTCTTCTACACCATATTGTTCGCATTCATGTTAGGATAGTCCTATTCCGAGAAGCTTGAAGTATATCAATTCAAGTTTACATATGTTGTCATTCATATGTGTCCTATTCTTAGAGGACTTATGATTTGCGTATCTCTTATTCCTTGATTGGAGTTCCAAAGTGGTTATAATGTTGTCGATTCGAATAGAACTATCTCCAAGAGAGTTGGATGTAAGAAAAATCTATTTATTCTTGAGAAGTATTTTTCGAATCATGTCATGTTCCAAGGTCTCATGTTATTGTGATTATATTTGTACCAATCTCTCACAAGTCAAAAGTTCCCATAATGTTGTAGTTACCAAAAGGAACTGTTTCAAGGGAAGTGACGGCATAAGGAGAATCTATTCATTCTTAAGTCACATATTCCTCATTCATTAATCATGGTTGTTCATGAGTTGCATAATTATGGACATGCTTCAAAAGTCCCAATCATGTTGTGTTCTTGAGCTTCCAATAATGTTGTGGCTATGTATATATATGCGTTGATCTCTCATAATTGATTGTATCAATCTCTCATAAGAGGATCAATCAATTACTCGCAAGCACATCTCTCAAAAGTAAGGAATATAATAATTCATATTTGTTGGTGGTTAATGATCAAGTATGGGTGGCATCTTTGGGGGCAGAATGCCTAGCTCAAGCCGATCCCGAAATTATTGGATCAGGGGGCAGTCCTAGAGGCATAAGCCTAGCTCGGATCGATCCTGACAGGGGGCAACTCTAGGGGTAATAACCTAGCTCGATCCAAACCTGATATGTTGGTATGGTTAGCAGCTCTAGAGGCATAAGCCTAGCTCGAGCCGATCCCAATATATATTGATTTATGGGTGGCATCTCTAGAGGCAAAGACCTAGATTGAGCCGATCCCAACATAACGTTATGTTATGTTAAGACCCACTGATCATTTGGGGCACGGGTACGTTATGATATGAGCGATGAGGAATAAACCATAAAGAGAAGAACTTAATTTATGTAAGCTACATGGTTCCACATATGCAAATCGATGGGTTATTCGTATTGATTATCCTCTTATATTTTGATTCTATTGATGTATTCATGACAGTTTCATATGGCCTTACATACTCAGTACATTATCCGTACTGACCCCTCCTGGGGGCTTACCTTACTTGCTGCAGGCGCAGGTACTAGTAGACCTCTACTGTAGGTTGCAGATCTTTTGCAGACTTTTGGTGAGCTCCAGTTGGTTTGGGGCTTTTTGAGTTGCTATGTACATGTATTTTGGTATTGTATATGAGTATAGAGCGGGGTACTGCCCCGACTCTAGGTTTGTCATAGCTATGTATCTGTAGAGGCTTTTGTAGACTTATGTGGGAACAGAATGTAAGATATGTATACTTATTTTGGTTTGATGGCCTTAATGGCCAAGTCTCTTATATACATAATGTTCCATGATTTCCGCACTTCGCATCTTATGTCTTTGCGAGTTGATGATGATTCTTACGGTATGCATACGATTGGGCATAAACAAAGATTAGTTCTCTCGGGCCATATTGGCTTTGGGTGCCAGTCCGACCCGAATGGAATTTTGGGTCGTGAAAAAAGTGGTGTCAGAGCAGGTCGTTCTAAGGATAACTACAAAGCCGTGTCTGAGTAGAGTCTTACTTATCAATGTATTGTGCACCACATTTATAAGTAGGAGACTACGGTACATTTAGGGTATTGTTTCTTTTTCTTCATTCCTAGATCGTACAGTAGAACCAGTGTTGTAAGGTAGACTATGTCTTACCATGGTAATTGGTTTTCTTTGATATAGAAACTGCCGATGACAAGGAGAGATAAAGGCAAGGGTAAGAAGGTTGTTACGCTTACCGGAGAGGGATTGAGTAGACCACCACCTGACCAAGCTAGTCAAGGTGGAGCTGATACTGACTTTGCATCACGAGCTTCTTCCACTTTCCCGGCTCCGGAAGAGCTGAGAAGAAGAGAAGTTACTTCAGAACTGCCCGTAAATACTATTGAGCAGGATTTGATGAGTGCATTACAAATATTGACCCGTGTGGTTGCTGCACAAGCTCAAAGACAAGCTTTTGTACAGTAGAAGGAGAGACAGAGACAAAAGAGAAAGATGTAGGAATTAGAAGTATGATCGTCGAAAAAAGCTAAACCTATGAGACATGTTATGACATCCGTAGAAGGATTTGGGCCTCGGGTTTTTCACAAATCGCTTAGGCCATCATTTCCCCATTCCACATCAAATACTTCTCCTCTATTCCAATGGTTTAGAAGCAACCAGTTTGGGCAAGGAGGTGAGATTTAGGGTTTACGGACAGTGGGGTATCAAGCACAAGGAAGTATGAACCACCCGAGGTTTTATCATCGATTGTGCCAGCGCTGCGGGAGGTTTCATGAAGGTGAATGTTGGTTCGAAACAAATGTTTGCTATTTTTGTGGTATGCCAGGGCACGTGGTAAGAGGGTGTCCACAAAGGAATCCAGGTGGCATGGCACGACCTACGGGACCAACCGTCGCATCTACATCATCTCTGCCTCCTCTAGGTAGAGATGCACAAGTTTTTGGTCATGGCAGAGGCACTAGAGGGGAAGCTAGCTCTAGTGGCATTCAGGGCAGTACCTACGCCGTAGCGGATCAACAGAAATTTGAGGCTTCTCCTGATAATGTGACAGGTATATTATCTATCTTTTTACGTAACGTATTTACATTGATTGATTTGGGTTTTACCCTATCATATGTGACTCCATTGATGGTTGAAGAGACAAATTTTGTAAAAGGACACTAGAATTTTTAGTTAACCTATTTGGGGAATCTACACCAAAAGGTGAATTTATTATAGGTAGAAGAGTGCATCATGATTGTGTGGTAACCGTGTGTAGTCATGATACGTTGGCTGATCTTGTTGAATTAAAACTGGTGGATATTGATGTTAATAATGGGAATGGATTGGTTGGTTTCTTGTTATGCCACGGTGAATTGCCGGGCTAAGAAGGTATATTACATTGTCCATAAGAACATGTTCCTGAGTGGAAGGGGTAATGTGGGGGCACCAAGGAAACTTTTATTGTTCTATCTTAATTGATAGCCAAGGGGATATGTATGCCAGTGCTAGTCTGAGAGCGAGAGATTGCAGTGAAACCACCAAGTCCTCAAGAGGTTTCGGTGGTCAATCACTTTCTTGATATAATTCCCGATAAAGTTCCAGGCTTACTCCCGGAACGGGAAGTAGAGTTTAATGTGATTCCAGGCCTTTCGCTTATTTCTCTTTCTCCGTATAACATGGTTTCAGTAAAGCTATGGGAATTAAACAAGAGATACATAAGACCAAATATATCTTTTGGGGCGCATCCGTGTGAATATGGAAAACAAAAATGACATGGTACTTGAGAACGTAATTGGCAACTGCACAAAGTAATGATCAAGCAAAAAAATAAATAATAATATATATATATATATTCCCTCCCAAGAATTGACGATTTGTTTGATCAGTTACAGGGTGCCAAGTGTGTTGTTCCTTTTTATCAAAAGGATTGTATTCACTCTTTCTTGCACCAACTTCCCTGAAACAAGAATGACTTGAGACCGGGTTATCACCAAATTCAGAGTTAGAAACAAAGATATACCCAAGGCAGTCTTCCAAACTCGGTATGTCTATTACAATTCTTAGTCGTGTCATTGGGACTAACAAAAGTACCAGCTGTTGTTATGGATTGGGTGAATAGGGTGATCAAACTATTCTTGGATGTATATGTGACTGTGTTCACGGATGATATTCTGGTTTATTCGAGGCCACAAGAGGACCACGTTAATCATGTGCAGTAAGTGTTAAAGAGGTTTTCTAAATGTAAATTTTAGATATATCTATAGCATTCTTGGGTTAAATTGTATAGGAAGAAGGAATAAATGTTGGTACTCAAAGAGAAGAAAGTTTACACACAAGACAATTAAGTTTCAATAGAGCGATGCATGCGAGCAAAGTTCCCAAGAGTTAAAAGATAAAGTAACTTCGACATCAGTTTTAGTATTTTTGGAAGACACAAAAGTTACGCAATTGTATTGTGATGCTCCATGGGTTGACCTCAGATAGGGGGTCAATGCAGCATGATAAGATAACAGTGTATGCTTCACGACAGTGCAGCCATAGGAGAGAGAGTATCTCAGACATGATTTTGAGATAACAAGTGGTGGTAGTGATTTGAAAACTACGACACCCCTACTTAGGGTTCATATTGAGATATAAATATCGATCATAAGAGTTTGCTGACTCAAATTAGTAAGAGATTAAGATAAGATACTGAGATTGCATTCGGGAAGAGCAAATGCGGTGGTTAATGCGTTAAGCCGCAAAAGCACTAGGAAGTACTAATGGTCGGTTCATGGGGACACAAGGTATGGTTGAGGATATACATATTACATATTGAGTAAATAGGTTGGTAATGCATTTACTGGAAACTCCAGATCAAAGGGTTATAGCCCGAAATGCGATAACGTCTTCATTCGTAGAGGTGAAGGAAAAGCAACATGCGAATCCTATGTTGAGTTTGGCAAAAAGAACGTATCACAAGGTTCGATGAGATTTGACCTTGTGTATGAGAGATTATTCAATATCAAGGTAGATCAGGTAGATCAAATATAGTTGGACCAAGGAAATGAATTATAACCGAAGCACCTCATTCACGGTAATCTATTTTATTCGGGAGCAACCAAAATGTACCATGGTTTGGTAAGAAGGCATTGGTGATGCAATATAAAGAAGAAGGACATTATAGAATTTGTAACTCCTTGACCAAATTGTCAATAGGTAATAGCAGAGCATCAGAAACTGGGAGGTATTATATGCCATGTATACCTTTTCCAAGTACATATTTTCCAGTTTAACATAAGACATGGTTAACATGGATTTTATCGCAAGTTTGCCTCATACACATAAGGGTTAGGAATGTGATTCCACATGAGAGATAACTGACAAGTTTACCTACATATCACACATGTTGCCTTTCAAGACCACTTGCATGGGTGAAGAATATGTGAGGTTGTTTATTAAAGAGGAAGTACAACTATATGGAGTTCTGAACTCTATTACATTAGGAAGGAGGGCTCGATTCGCTACACATTTTCTTTGAAGTTTCTTTGCAAAGAAGGTTGGATACTTAAATGAATTTGAGTACAGTTTGTCACCCTCAGACGAACGAACAACTAGAGTATACTATCCAAACACTTGAAGGTATACGACGAACCTGTACGAGAGACTTAAAAGGTAGTTGGGATGATCATCTACCCTTATTGAATGTGTGTATCATGATAGCTAATGGTTCAGTATCAAAATGGTATATTATGACGGTTGATGTAAAAGGAAGTTTAAATCATATATTGGGTGATTTACACCGAGTGGAATTTCTTTATTTGGGGCTAGATTTGTTCACTACGCTATAGAGAAGGGTAAGATGGTACTACAGTAGAAACAAGCTAAAACAAGTCATATGCTGAGATCCATTATGTCCAAGCTATGCGGGATGTCACTTATGAAAGGATATGTAGTGCCACCCAATATGGATAAGATGAAAAAATAGAATATATAGCTTTGGTAAAAATATAGTGGAGAAACCGAATCATGTAGGGAGCCAAAGAAACAATGAAGTCAAAGTACCCGTGACTATTTTAAACGGGGGGAGAAAGTTCAAGGTATGGAGTTGGGATATAACAAGGAAGTATCCATGAATATTCTGTGTATATGAGATGAGATAGAGATGCATGGGACGTACATGAGACGATGTTACTAACATTCGAGGATGAATGTTTCTAAGGGGGGAAGAATGTAACACCCCGTACCTTCCCAAACTTACTTTACGACATTTAATAATGGTTACGTATGTGTCGAGACCTATAATCATGTATTTGGTAATGTTAAAGATGAGAAAATTGAAATTTGGCCTCGTACATGTGCTTAGCCTTTCATAGGAGGTGTTTTGTGATTTTCGTGGAGCAGTTGTGGGGTTCAAAATGAGGCTAATAGGACCTATAAACAAAGTATATTAAGGTTAAGAAGTAAGTTAAAGAATAGGACTTGAAGTATCTAACCAAACCCGCGAAGAAAAGTCGAAAAATGGAATTTTGAAAAATCTAAGTGAGGGGCGCATTGGAGAGTGTACCACGCCACTTTGGGCCAAATTTTCTTGCCCATAGGCAGTAATTTGGCGCGCCCAAGGGCGTGCCACGCTGGTTTTTCCACTTTTTCGAAAGTTGGAAATTTCTAAATCCCAAGGGTATCCGGGGTCGTACCAAGTCGAGTTTTGCCACGTTTCTTTTACAACCATGAGTATATACATGAAATGAGTCAAGTATCATATTGGTATGATAAAATTACTCGATAACGAATTTGGCCTCAAAATGACGGTTTTACCCTTATGGTCAAAATAGGTCATACGTGGCTAAAATCGCTTGTTTTTGGAAGTGAGGCTACGAGTATGAATGGCATGAGTGAGAATTTTGTCGTAAAGCATATGGAATGAATTTAACATGAGAAATTATTGATTTTATTGGGTTAAGAGAATTGGGCCCAAAAAGGACCCAAAAATGAAAAGAAGACATGGCCCAAAATGGGTCAAATGACCCATTCTTTCAAAGAGCTTCTAGAAACAACAATCAATGCTAAAGAAGTGGCTAAGTATGGAATTTAGGGCCTATATAAAGGGCATAAAATCTGATTTTTATTGCTTAAAAAGTCTCATGCCTTTAGACAAATATCCAAGACATTTTCTCCAAACCCTAAAGACTCAAAGACAACTTTTGGAGCAAAATCGTCATTTCTCAAGCTTTGGTAAGTATTTATTCTCGTGGATAATATATTATATGCATTAAAGAGTATTTGGATCATGTTGGTTGTGCTTGGAAATGTTGGACATGGTACTTGGTGTTTTTGTATGAGATTTGTGATCCATGAGGTTCAAGCTTGAAATATGACTTGTGCCTTTGATGAAAGAGCATGGTATGGATAAAATATGAACATGTATGGTGTTATTTTGTTATTAAACTTGTTATTTTCCTATAAGTGTAAATTGTGGGATTTTTGCCGATATGTGTTATGAGGTGTATTAATGTAAGTTGATGGATTATTTGTGATGTGGTGTGGATAAGAAAGTGTAAAGGAGAAGTGTTGTGGTGAAATGTATTGAATATCTTGTATTGGTCAATGTTGGGAATATTGTGGGATTTTTGGAATAATAATTTCTTCAATGGTTTTGTCAAGGGGAAATGACATGTTTAAAGGCAAACATGTAACTCATTGACATTGTATGCATTTGTAAAGTAGTTGATGGTTAATGTTGGTTCCGTTATGTATTTGTGTTGTAGAGTGACACGTAAAGAAGGAGCGGGACCTACTATATGCACATTTAAGATTGTATAATCGTATTGAGAATACAAGGTATGTAAGGTTACTCCTTCCGGATTCTTCTACACCATATTGTTTGCATTGATGTTAGGCTTGTCCTATTCCGAGAAGCTTGAAGTATATCAATTCAAGTTTACATATGTTGTCATTCATATGTGTCCTATTCTTAGAGGACTTATGATTTGCGTATCTCTTATTCCTTGATTGGAGTTCCAAAGTGGTTATAATGTTGTCGATTCTAAAAGAACTATCTCCAAGAGAGTTGGATGTAAGAAAAATCTATTTATTCTTGAGAAGTATTTTCCCAATCATGTCATGTTCCAAGGTCTGATGTTACTGTGATTATATTTGTACCAATCTCTCACAAGTCAAAAGTTCCCATAATGTTGTAGTTACCAAAAGGAACTGTTTCAAGGAAAGTGACGGCATAAGGAGAATCTATTCATTCTTAAGTCACATATTCCTCATTCATTAGTCATGGTTGTTCATGAGTTGCATAATTATGGACATGCTTCAAAAGTCCCAATCATGTTGTGTTCTTGAGCTTCAAATAATGTTGTGGCTATGTATATATATACGTTGATCTCTCATAATTGATTGTATCAATCTCTCATAAGAGGATGAATCAATTCCTCGCAAGCACATCTCTCAAAAGTAAGGAATATAATAATTCATATTTGTTGGTGGTTAATGATCAAGTATGGGTGGCAGCTTTAGGGTCAAAATGCCTAGCTCAAGCCGATCCCGAAATTATTGGATCAGGGGGCAGTCCTAGAGGCATAAGCCTAGCTCGGACTGATCCTGACAGGGGGAAGATCTAGGGGTAATAACCTATCTCGATCAGAACCTGATATGCTGGTATGGGTGGCAGCTCTAGAGGCATAAGCCTAGCTCGAGCCGATCCCAATATATATTGATTTATGGGTGGCAGCTCTAGAGGCAAAGACCTAGCTCGAGCTGATCCCAACATAACGTTATGTTATGTTAAGACCCACTGATCAGTTGGGGCCCGGGTACGTTATGATATGAGCGATGAGGAATAAACCATAAAGAGAAGAACTTAATTTATGTAAGCTAAATGGCTCCACATATGCAAATCGATGGGTTATTCGTATTGATTATCCTCTTACATTTTGATTCTATTGATGTATTCATGACAGTTTCATATGGCCTTACATACTCAGTACATTATCCGTACTGACCCCTCCTGGGGGCTTACCTTACTTACTGCAGGCGCAGGTACTAGTAGACCTCCACTGTAGATTGCAGATCTTTTGCAGACTTTTGGTGAGCTCCAGTTGGTTCGGGGCTTTCTGAGTCGCTATGTACATTTATTATGGTATTGTATATGAGTATAGAGAGGGGTGTTGTCCCGACTCTAGGTTTGTCATAGCTATGTATCTGTAGAGGCTTTTGTAGACTTATGTGGGAACAGAATGTAAGATATGTATACTCATTTTGGTTTGATGGCCCTAACGGCCTAGTCTCTTATATACATAATATTCCATGATTTCCGCACTTCACATCTTATGTATTTGCGAGTTGATGATGATTCTTACGGTATGCATACGATTGGGCATAAGCAAAGATTGGTTCTCTCGGGCCATATCGGCTTCGGGTGCCAGTCCGGCCCGAATGGGATTTTGGGTCGTGACAACCACCTAAAGACCTTCAGCTAGTCATGAAATTCTTGCAACTCCTTTTATATATCTCTCATCACAATGTCCCGCTCACCGAGGAAACCTCTTGTGTGTAGGCCTTTATCATAACGGTCTCGATATTCCTTGTTGCAAAATCTGTCATTGTAAGGCTATTGTTGGGCCATGATAATACTGTGAACATGATAATTATAGGGTTAGAAACCATATCGGGTGCTATTGGAGGGAAGCAGTTTGAAACTGCAAGAAAATAAAATCTGGGAAGGCTACTGCCACAGCAGTTAGTTAACCATTGTAGTGGTACCTATACCATGGAAAAGTTACTGCTACAGCGGTCCCATCATTCCCAACTCACCAGCTTTCCCCCCCTCCCTCCCCATGGAGTAATTTTGACTTTTCTCCATAAATTCAATAATTAAGGGTAGATCAGGCTTAGTGAAGTTCGTATGAACCTTTTTACACTAAAATGGGAGTGCATAACACTCGAATTCACCCTCAAATCACCTAAATTCATTGGAGAAGATAACCCTTCACTTTCTACCATTCACATGTCTGAAATTCACCATGAACTACGTCAATCTTATTCCTAAAATGTTATAGGGGCATTGTAAATGTAAGGGAACCTAACATGCTCATCATTTTATTCAAAACACCATCAAAATTCATGTCCCAAAAGTTTCACTAAAAAACAACCAAAAATTCCCTATTCTGATAGAATTTCTACTATTCTACAACAATAAGTACATTAATAGTGTAGTAGGGAAGAAGCAATTACCTTAAAATTGATGTCGGGAAGAGATTGCATACAGAGAATTGATGGAGTTTTGGAGTGAGGGTGAAAATGGTGGAAATGTTTTATTTCCCCCTATATGAACTTTCGTGAACCACTGCTGCAGTAAATTTATCACTATAGTGGTGACGCTGTAGTGATAATCAACCGTTGCAGCAATAAAACTTTGGGGTGTTAGTTTTCATCCCACTTTTCGTGCTTTGTTGTGTTCTTTGACATCCCGACATTTTAAAATAATTGGCACATGATCATTTTTGCAATTTGCTTCCACAGTCCTTGTGATTTGAGTAAATAAAGGTGAACCGATGCAAGGCCTGCTAAAAGTTTCAGGATGGTTAGTAGGTGGTTCCATCAATAATTAAAAACGAAGGTAAGCCAATACAAACTAGTGCAAAATTAAGTTCGTCTCCCTTTCAACGTATCGTAGGTCGGATTTCTTTGTATAGTCATGCCAGTGACTTCTTAATCTTTACCTGTGGCCATTTGGGGAGGAGCAGTAGGTGAATTGGCATCTAATGTAATGACCCAAAACATCATTATGTGTGAAAATGCCTCGAAAAAATTCTACAATGACTAAAATGCTCTTAATGGACCTAGGGAAGTTATTTCGTAGGGAGAACAGGTCCAAATGTAATTGAGCCAAGAATCAAAGAAAAGGGTTGGGCTGGACAAGAAAATTAATTATTTTACTTCCGCATTAAATAGATTGTTGGATGGTACGGATTCTCCTATCTGGGGTTGGTTTTAGGTAGGTGCTCGCACGATCCGTGATTTTGGTCGTGACAGGCTTGCTTTTCCTTCTAAGGAATCCCATTCCTTTATGGAAACTTCTTTGAGGACTCCCATCCCTATTTGGACACCTTTGCCGCCTTCCTTTTAATTCCTTTCCTTAAATGGATTCATCTACTTTTGGCATCCTTTTGTTAGAAGAAATTAGTGTCTTGATTTAGCATCATAATTTTCTTAACTTGTGTTAATTGTATCATCAAAGTCAATGAACATCAGTATCTCAACTGTAGATTGAATTTGTCTTGATGGACCAGGTGTATTGACTTGTTTCTTCCATCTGTTCTACTGCTTTAACAAACTTCAAAGCCATGACTTGTTCCACTGCTTTGTCAACTTCAAAACCATCACATTCCAACAAAATACTTTTTACAAGATTTAAGTAGAGAAACTATAGAAGGAATTGGTTTTGTTTGAAGGATCAATATTAAATTGCCTCGGTCCTTGAGAAGTTGAAAAATTGTATAGAGTAATTATAGAATCAACACTGGCATGTGGACTACTGCGTCTTAGAATATCCATGAGTAGAGGGATGACACCAAAAGAACTAATAAGGATAAGTTTAGTGATAAAAGATGCTGCTAATATGAGTAATGAAGCAGTCGCATGCTCCTATAGACTTGAATTCTCTGATTGAAGAAAGCTAATGATGGGTTCCTAGGCACTTGCATCTATGATACTTTTTCTGTTTCTATTGAATACATAAATAAAAAAAATAAGCGCGAGCACTTTTCAATAGCAAGATAAGATGATTTGGTCACACAAATCTTGTAGTTACTACTTTAATATTCTCCTCAACCACCATAGGCGTCATAAAGGAGCAGGGTAGCCTGGTGCACTAAGCTCCCGCTATGCGCGAGGTCTGGGGAAAGGTCAGACCACAATGGTCTATTGTCCAGAGTCTTTCCTTGCACTTTTGCCCAGGCTGTTTCCATGGCTTGACTATAACCCTTGACCTCTTGGTCACATAGAGACAACTTTACTAGTTACTAATACATAAGTTAAGTTATTCTCTTAAATGAATTTATACAATAAAAACACTATCATGTAAAACCAAATAAAATAGAGCATAAAAAAATATACAAAAGCAAAAGCAGCAGAAACGAACACCATTCTCCCTGTTCAAAGCACTGAATGTAATTAAAAATATGTACCCACAGACACTAAAAGCAAGAAGGATATTCGAGATCGAAAGAAAAAGATTTTAAGTTCTATGCACTAATGGCGCAAACATATATAATAATAAGGTCAGTTATATGGTAATTACAAGTCTATTTTTAATTCAGGGGATTCATTGATTTAGTCCAACATGCTTCATAGATGGAAAAAACTTCTCGACATTGTGGTAGAAGAGAAAAAATGGAAAATGAAAGTAAAGCAACTATGTGTTGATACAATTTTAAGCTATTGGAGCACAGAAACCAATTCTAGACAATTAACATAAGGCAGAAAATTTGCATTTCTTAACTTAGTAAAAGTCACCAAAAGTAATAACTCTTGTGCGATCACCTTATTTTCTTTTCAATAGATGAACATTAAATAGGTCTTCTTGATGCTCTTCTGTACTATTTTAGTTCATTTTTAAAAATTTTAGATGCTTCAAATACCAAAAAGTTTCAAAATTAAAATTACCCAATTTGTATACGAATTTGTTAGATTTTTGAAGTGTATAAGGTCATTTTCTCAAAATCATAAAACCAATCACAACAACAACAATAATAGCAATAACAACAGTAATAAAGCAAATAAATATAAGCGTATTTACTAACGATTAAAAATTGACCATATATTTAATAAGTGAATAAGACAATGAATTTGAAAGAAAATGAAACTCAACAGACAAACACTTTAAATAATTAACGGGGAACGAGATACTGAGTATTAAGGCACAACCTAGATATGCAAAATAGTAAAAAACACAGACAGTCCAACAGACAACATGGACATACAAAACAATACAAATTAAACAGAAACAAACATTGAAAATAGATCCTCAAAAATTATTGTTGTTGTGGCTTGGATCTTGAATATTGATATTTTTGAAAGATGGATCATCAAGTAGAGTTATTATATCATCATTCCAGTCCAGCATTTCAGAAAATGCAGGACTTTGTGGAAAGCCAATAGAATAGTTCTGGTTGTTGTTCATCGGCACTGATGCATCCATTGGGGGGATACTCATTGAAGGGTTTAATTGTGGTTGGGGCGCTTGAGCAGGAAAGGATAAAGGAACCATTGATGAATCCTCTGGAGGAATCATCGCTATTGAAGCCACATCAGAGACCAACAAAGGAGCCCTTGGTCTCTCAAAGTTGGTCCTACTAGGAATCATCGATGGATCCACCAGAGGTACTGCCAATACTGGAGTACCAGCAGGGGCTAATAGAGGATCCCTTGGCCCCTCGGAGATGTCCATCGGTCCAATAGTAGGCTGCTTAGAATTTGATGTGGAACACTCTCCCTCAGCCTTCACTTTGATCATTTCACATACCTGCTTGAGGTTTTGATTTATCACGTAACCAAGATCGTTGAGATCGTACAGATTCATACCAACATGAATATCTTTTCCATTCAAAATTTCATACATTTTGTTTGTGAACTCCCTAACCCTGTTTTCCTTCCTTATTTTCCGCAGTTGTTCCTCTATTTTCTCTTTTCTTTCCTCGGTGAACTTTTTTTGTGTCACCATATTTTTTGATTGCTCCACCTCTGGCAATTCCCTAAACTTTGTAAAGGTGTCGATAGCAACATCACGTTTTGGAAACACTTCAGGTTCACTGTGGTAAGGACTACAAATGATGGCAGCCATTTCAACATTACAAAGTGTTTTGAGTTCATTTGCTTTTTTTACGAACCCTTTCTTTCTTTTCTTATATGAGACTTTTCTCTCAGTGATTTTTTCTATCAAAGCAAGCTTCACTTTCTTTCTACCCATGGCTACAGATGGGAAGAAATATGTTTGGTTGGATACAGGGGATTAAATGTCTTTGTTATTGTTGTTGTTGTTTTTGTGTGTTTCTTTGTCTAGGATTGACTCCTATTTGTAGGGGAAAATTTTGATTCGGTAAAATTTTGAAAGTTTGAATTAGATTATTCTTAGTTGCCATCGGTACCTATATTGGCATAAAAATAAATTAGAATGAATTAAATACTAAATTAGATGTCTTACACTGAGCAATATTTTTGAGTCTGACTTTTCTTATTAGGAAAATAATTTAGTGAATTTAATATATTTAAGTAGTATACACAAAAGATATAGTCATAGTGTAACAACAAATGTGTTTTATCAAGAAAGTTAAAAAAAAGACTGTATATTGTTATTTGTAAATGTATAAAACTAAAAATTAAAACAAGCAAACATTTAAAAAATTAGCTAAGCATTTTGAAATATTAATTTTGATAATATTTGAACATGCGTAAAAAAATCAATATAATGGTGAATTTAATAAAACAAAAATATTTATTAAATATTAAATGATGATATGTGTATGGTTGTAGATGTTGCAGTGCTTATACAAACACATTATTATTTTCTCAATTGTGGAAAAAGTCATATTTAGTAGAAATCTTATGATGCTTTCAAATATATTAAAAATTTAATTCTGGTCAAATTTATTTTATTATTGTTCGATACTCACCAATATGTCACTCAACTCTCATTAAAAAAAATTCTAAATTAATTTTAAGCCAAATCAATATAAAATAATTGCTTAAAACACTATTTAAATTAATGCGTTCACATAGTGGGAAAATAAAAAGATAAATATTATTCATTTAAAGAAAAGTACTCAAGAAGAAAAGGAATTAGTTGTCGATTGTCTTATAAATTTTTATTAATTGAAAATAAATATTTTACTCTAATGAGATTTTCTCGCTTATGGTAACTAGAAAAAAATGAGGGAAAGGTACCTTTCAAGTCTTAAATCTAAAAAAGAGTGACAACTTTGACCAGTTGCAGTCAAGTCTCACTTAAATAGTGATTAAGTTAAATAGTGTAATAATCCTCAAGGGCATTTTGTGATTTTTATTTTCTTTTCCCCTGTTTGGCCCTCCCCATAGTTGTGGTTGGGATGTTTATAACTTGTAGGGATGGGTGACACAATTTCGAGGTTATTTGATATTTGTATTTTGAGAAAGATTTTAAATTATTAGAAGTTGGAACTTTGAAGCTTTGATCAAGGTCAATATTTGGGTTTGGCGAGGTTGAATCTGAGTTTTTATAGTTTCACTAGGTTCGAAGGGTAATTTATGACCTAGTTGGTAGTTTGACACGAGGCTTTCGTGGGTGTTTTGGACCTTTGGTTGGATTTCTAACTTTTCATAAGCTTATAGGTTACTATGGTCAACATTTGGTCCAATGATCCTTCTCCGGATCAAGAAGAGGCAGGCTAGCTGACCTTCGCGATAAGGACCAAAGTTTCGTGTTTGTGAAGAAGGTTGTTGAGCTGGGTTGAGTTGTTCATTGCAATCATGAAAGTGAGATTCGGGAGAGTCTGGGTTGGACCAAGGTCGTGATCGCAACTAGATTCTTACAATTGTGAAAAGGACCTGGTGCACGGACAAATTTAAATTCTATTTTCAAACATAAGCTTTATAATTCAATTTTTGGAGACTTTGAGCTCGCGGATTGATAGTTTTTTTGGTGTAGTTTTGAGGATTTTCATGGGTATAAATTTCTAATATTATTTTGCTAATTCCCTGATGGTTTATCATTTATTTCATCGAATTACCACATATGGAGTTTTATAGCTCAAGCCTTGCCATATGAGAAAATATCCTATCATAGGCAATTGTTTCTTTTTGATTGTACCCGTGGACCACCAACATTGCCTTGTTCATTGTAACTATTCCATCCTTATCATGCTTGTTCATGTATACCCACTCTTTTCCAATGATAGTTCTGTCTTTAGGAGGAGAAACCAGGTGCCACACTTTGTTCCTTTCAAATTGATGGAGTTCTTCTTGCATTGCCAGTATCCAATCTTCATCAAGGGAAGCATCTTTCACCTTTTTGGGTTCAATCATTGGTAGAAAGGCACTAAAAGCACATAAGTTTCTGAGTCCTGATCTTGTTGTGATCCTTGAAGTGAGTTTAGTGAGAACATTGTCAATTGGATGAGATCCCTTATACTAGTAGTTTTTCAAAACTAATTCTTGTGAACTTTTAGCATTCTCTTCATATGGTGGATCTGGTTCCTCATTTGAACTATTTTCTTAATCTATTCTTCCCCCTATCAATGTGCCCTTGGCCTGTTCTTCAGACGCAATAGGTTGGGTAACTTATTCTATTGAATGATATCTTGCTTCATCTTTATCTTGTGGAGCAAATTCAGACATAGTGCTCAATTCATCAAATACTACATCCACACTCTCTTAAACACAATTTGTTCGTTTATCCAACACCTTGTAAGCTTTACTATGTTAAGAGTAACCCATAAAAATTCCTTTATCACTTCGAGCATTAAACTTTCCCAGATTGTCCTTTCTATTATTGTGAATGAAACATTTGCATCTAAAAGCCCTGAGATGAGAGATGACAGGATTTATTCCTTTCAACAATTCATATGGTGTTTTCTCTAAGATGGTGTTAGTCATGCATCTATTGATGATGTAAAAAGCAGTACTCAAGGCCTCAGCCTACAGATTTTGAGCAAGATTTCCAGCAATCATCATGGCTCTTAACATATCTTTTGAGGTCCTATTTTTCTCTCAACTACTCCATTTTGTTGTGGTATCCTAGGAGCAGAGAAGTTTTTATCTACCCCATTAATTGCACAGTACTCCATAAATTTTGCATTTTCAAACTCAGTACCATGATCAGATCTGATAGAGACCAAGGAAATATCAGGGTGTTTTTCCATTTTCTTGAAAAATATGTAGAAGACATCAAAGGAATCTTCTGTAGAGGTTAAGAAAAGAGTAAATGTGAATCTTGAATAGTCATTCACAAGCACATATAAATACTTCTTCCCTCCTCTACTTCTTACTCTTATTGGTCCATAAATATCCATATGGATCAGCCCAAAGCACTTGGTTGTACTGGCCAGGTTCTTTTTTTTGAATGAAGTTCTCACCTGCTTTCCCCTTACACAAGCACTGCATGTCTTTTCATCTTTGGACTTAGTTTTAGGAAGCCCTATGACCAAGTCATTAGAAGCAATTTTATTAATTATTGTAGACTAGCATGACCCAGTCTTTTGTTCCATTGTAGAGAATCATGATCAATTGCACTCAGACATGAGTGATCAGAGCTTGAGTTTCCCAAAATGTCAACTTTATACATATTCTTGTGCCTTCTTGCAGTTAGCACTACTTATTTTGTATCTAACTTCTTGACTTTGTATCCACCAGAAGTAAAGACCACCTTTTTACCTTTGTCACATAGTTGAGAGATGCTCAGAAGGTTATGTTTTAGCCCTTCAACATGGTAGACTCCTTCCAAGGCTTTGTTTTCAGTTCTTCTAATCTTTCCTACACCAGTAATGATACTGCTTTTCCCATGTCCAAATGATACATCTCCTCCTTTTAGTAAGGTGAGTGAAAGAAATTTTTATTTGTCTCCAGTCATGTGTCTTGAGTAAGCACTATCCATGTACCAATGTATCTTGCTCCCTTTCACTTTTTCCTCAAATGTGATGTACTGTTCCTTTTCTTCTTCCTCTAGATTAGAATCATAAATTTCCATAAAGGTTGTTTCATTTACATCACTATCAGAACCCTAAGCAGCTACCATTGCATGAGATTTCTTGGAGACACCCTTGTCTTTAGCCTTTTGTTCCTTATCCACTCTTCCGTTCTCCATTCAATTTCCCATTGAGGGTAGCCTTTGATCATGTGATCAGTTTTTTCACATTAAAAGTAGACACCTTGCGTAACGAACTATCTGTTGTTATTAAAAGATACCTCATTACGGGTACGGGTTGTGGAGAATTTTGGGATACAATTTCAAATTAGTGTGGGATGACGCAACTTAAAATTTTGGAATTTGAAATTTTAGTCAGGCTGACGTCATCCAGCTATAGTGGGAATTTTCCTGCTATAGCACCGTTGCCATAGCGGTTGGAAGGCCGCTATAGCAGGACGATGGGACAAGAAATCATCTTCGCAGAGAGAATGGATTTCTATATTAATAGGGTAAAATCCATGGTTTTTCACTAAATTCCATGTCAGAAATCATCTTCATGGAGCTAAAACTATCGTTCATACCTTTGTAGCAGCAGTTTGGCGTCCAGTTAGGTTTGACTAAGTAGTTTAGACCAGGATTAGAAAGCACAAGCATGATGTAGATTGACAGGATATTGCATGCTTAGGCCTTCGAGCACGGTGTTTGGATGGATAAAATAGATGAAACTTGGTAATTGAGTGGAAAATTATTGTTATGGTATAATATTGAAATTGTTCCTCGAATTATGTGTTAAATTGTTTTTGTTCATCCTTGTTTGGTTGCTAATGGTGTAGAACCAGGAATTAGGTTAACTTACTAACTGTTATTCGTTAAGGGTGGTTAGTATTGGTGTATTCAAAAGAATTTATGGTGGTAACTAGAGGAATGAAAATAGGCAATATAGCAAACTGTTAGGATTAAAGGACAGGGTGAACCCATAACCTATAGGTTGTACGTACCAGAGATAGGTGATAGTTTTATTGTAGTTGAAACCCAATTTGTGTTATGTGTGCATGATAACTAATTATTAGTATTGCTTGTACAATTCATGTTCAAGGAAAGTGAATGACTAATTGAAATCCTAAGTGTTAATCGCATGCAATGAACTTATATGAAAACTTGTTGGATTTCACAAGTGTTGTTCTGTTATCATTATGGTTGTGATTATTATATGTGGGTTCCCTGAGCGAACTGGGTTATGTGCTTAATTTCTAAAGGTGGATTCTTGTGTGAATTGGGATGTATGATAATTATCATTATTGCGTTGTATTGGTCCCTTGAGCAGATTGGGTCATTTGTTATTCTGGTATATTGGTCCCTTGCATGAGCCAGGCTATGTTTGCATTTATTATAAAGGGACCAATGAGAGGTCTGGGTTAAGATTAATAACAAGAGTTTGTAATCAATATTGTCTAACTACTTAGATGGATGAGGCAATCAGAGGTATACTATGGTTGAGTCATGATTGTTGACCTGCTTGTGCTTATATTGACTATGCTTGTCTGAATATATGATGTGAGGACTGGGTGTAGTGGTTTGTTGACTTGAGGAGCTATCTATGTTGACCATCACTAGATAGGTGTTCGTGTTTGTATGTTGTGATATGGTCGGTGGTCTAGTGGTAATTATTTTTTGGGCCGAGAAGGTAGGTGTCACCATCTTGTTAATTTTGTTTGTAGACTTAATGGACCAACGGATGCTAGAGTGTTGAAGTATGACCGAATTTGTGGAACAAGCCTTAGGGTTACCTAAGGGTCTTAGTTGTTAATGGTTAAGGGTAAGGAAAGCTTAAGAGACGAGAGGGTAGGACTCATAGATAAATCATAGAGTGAGCTTGACTTTCCTAGTAATGGACACTTGGTGTTTAAAGACTAT
Organism: Capsicum rhomboideum; assembly: GCA_031232105.1. Classification (NCBI taxonomy): domain Eukaryota; kingdom Viridiplantae; phylum Streptophyta; class Magnoliopsida; order Solanales; family Solanaceae; genus Capsicum; species Capsicum rhomboideum. The sequence continues at coordinate 133,017,616 of CP124709.1, forward strand.
TAATATCTAAGCGATAGTGATCGGTTAAACGAATGATTCTGATGTAATGTCCTCAAGTTGTATGTTTCTTTTCGAATATTTATGTTATGCTTATGTGATTTAATTCGGGTGGACTGATGATGCTTACTAGTATGTATGGTTTTGTACTGATACTACTCATGCTATACCCTTTTTAGGGTATAGTCTAGTTGCAGGATCAATAGGTGTTTCAGTCTTAACACGGTAAAGATCTCCAGTATCTTCTGTTATTGTTCCACGATAGAAGTTGTGTCTTTTGTCTTTTATTTCCTCTTAGAAGCTCTTGTACCTATTTAGACTAGTTCCTTGGAAAATGTTTTTCGGTTGTAATTATAAGTTTGTAAATTTATGGTAATGAACAAAGTATTCATGTTTCATATTGACTTTCGCATGTATATTTCAAATGGGTGGTAAGGGTTCTCCTATCTAGGTGGATTAGATTAGGTGCCCGAACGATCCGGTAAGTTGGGTCGTGATAATTTTGTATCAAAGCCTAGGTTACCAATCTCCCAGTACAAGGGCAAATGTCGAGTAGAGTCCTGCGGATTGGTGTGTTGACGTCCATATCTAATCTTCAGGGAGATGTGAGGCATTCTAGAAATTGTTCCACTTCTTTCTTTTCTTTCGTTCAGTCTGTGAGATTACTTGTATGAGTTGAGTCCAATTGGTATCTCAGCAAGGTAAATGAATGTCCTTTGACTCCGGTTGAAATGGTACAAGCAAGGAAGTTGGAACCGAGAAGGTTCTAATTGGAATCTGGCTATGAAGGCTATGTAATGCATTGGTAATCAACTAACAATTATCCAAGAGTTGATTAAGGATAATAAAAAGGATTTGTTAAATGATGAAACATGGGATTGATACTTATGTGTATTGGTTGTTACTTATATGGCCGTGAACATGTGATATGTGGTTGTTGAATTGCTATGAAATTCTTGGTTTTGTAAAAGATTATAACTTGATTATATGTTGATGGTTTAAGGGAATATTTGCTATGTTGTTTGCCTGGAAATTGTATTTTACATGTTGGCATGGGCTTGTTATTGGTAGAAATGATAAGGGGGAAGATGGTCTATGACTATGGGAAACTCTTATTTTAGGACAGTCGGGAATTGGTTGAGGACTATGGGAAAAAGGGCTATTATTGCATAATAGCGGGAATTTGTTGTTATGAAAATTTCTTGTTTTAATTCATAACTGGTTTTAAATATTGTGATGCTAAGTTTATGTACATGCATTGCTGGGTTTGGTCTTGGGATTATGTTAAAGGCAGTATGTGATTTCATCTTTTAATGCTGAAAATAAGGAAGGGAAATGAGGGAGATTACAGAAAATTGGTAAAATTTAGGACTATTGTTGTTGGGGACCATAGCAGTACTGACCTGCTACGGTGATCCCCCTATAGCTGGAAATTTTTCTGCTATAGCGGTGTTACCATAGGGACAGGGCAGCCGCTATAGCAGGATGAATGGGGCAGAACCCCTGCCCTATTTTTCCCTATTTTTATTTTTCATTTCGGGCCAGTTTTGATCGTTAGTTGAGCTACAAGCTATCGTATAATTATACAAATCGCATGTGGAAAGGTAAAGCATGCATTCAATATATATAAAATTATTACCACTAGCATCCATGTACGGTAAAATAAAGGAAAAGAAAGGGAGGAAAAATATCTAGTACATGCCCCAAACGGGGGCAACCCAAATCATGATACATGTATTTAAAGGGGGGAGAGGGACTAATCTGCACCGAGGGCCCTAGCTAGATGCCCTATCATCATTGCGGGTTGTCGGAGTGGAGTCCTCTATCTCTGTATCAAAAAGAAAGGAGAACTCCCACATATCATCTGGCTCTAACTGAGGAAGCTCCAATTTGGGGAATGCACACTTGAACATGACCTTTACATTCTCCCACATCCATGCGATCATGCTGTCCTAGGAGAGCCTCCTCATCTTCTCCTCTTCAAGCTCTCTGTGGACCACTGCACAATCCTATGCAAAAGGAGGTGGGGCTGTGGATCTGGAAGGGGGGTGCTCCATATATCTCCTAACCACATCCACGACCTCTTCAAGGCGGCTACTAGAAATCAAGGGCTGGGACTAGGAGGGAGGGTCAGCGTCATCATCATCGTCCTCCTCCTCTGCGGGCCAACTGTTTTCGTCCTCTCTTATCTTTCTCTTTTTTTTCCCATGGACATATCCACCTTCACCCGGAGAGGGTGAGCGAATGTCCATCTCCACCTCTTGGTCAGCCTCCTCCTCGGGTATCCCAACGCACTGGCATAGTGCAAAAACCAGACAAAGAAGGTTGTTGACCTTCTTGCTACCTCGGTAAAAGTCCCTTCACTCTATTATTATTTGTGCCCCCATATTCAATGTAATCACCTGAATAGCACAGGCCAACACTAGAGCCCGAGGGTAGGTCATGTCTAAGAGGTTTCCCGACGAACAAATCCTCTAAGACACCAGGTTCATCTACCTCCTAGCATTGGCCAAGAAGAAAGTGCTCGTAATGCCCTCAGTAGAGGCCCGTAGGCCTGGTCTCTGAACTCCTCTAGAACTAGCATATCACGTAGCCACCTCATATTCATCTTTCCGGCCTTGGTTAGATTCCCTGCATTTGAGACATATGGCACACAGAGTACCTTATTAACAGTCCAGATGTCCATAGGGACATCCACTCTTCTGATGCAGATGGTGGGATTGGGGTCTTCCCAAAGCACTATAGGGAGTATAGGATGGAACTCCCTAAACCTAGCCCAAGACCTCAAATGGAGGAGTCACTACTAGTGGGCCCCAGCCAAACTCCTAGAGCCGGTTGTAAAATGCAGAGCTTTCTCTGCCACCCTCTCATAGCAAAGGCCCTCTCATATCATAACCCCGTCCTTCTAAACTCCTGATATCTCTCCTAACAGACCTTGTCGAGGAATCTCTCGTAGGCCAGGGTAGGAGCATTTTCTTGGTTTAGAACCATTGGGGGTGGTTGATTTGTAAAATCGTGAGAAAGAAGCATGTTATAACACATAAAGTGCCAAGAAATTGAATTTCAGAGAAAGGCCAATGCCTTGGACTGTCTGGAAGGCCACAGTCTGCAGCCTTCTGCTATAGCGAGATGTATCCCGTTATAGCAATATTGCTATAGTAGTAATTTTTCTACTATAGAGGGGTCGCTATAGAGGTACAAGGCCGCTATAGCGAACTTTATCATCCCCAGCTGGTGAAGAGGTGTATTGTTGCACCTCTTGACGAAAAATTCTATTTTTAGCATTTCGACTTCAGATCAGTGATTCTAAAGTACCCTAACACTAGTTTATGCAAAAAATTTGGGCATGATAACTCCTAAAACAAGAAAAAATCATCAAAACCAAACCAAGAACAACCTTTTACATTCCCTATGGTTTCGAGCCCATTTTGGACATGAACTCCGTGATTCTTACACCCAGACTAATCAACCCCAAAATTGAAATTTCAAAAAACAAGCTTAAGACCTATTCTACTACTGCAAATTCAAGCGTAAAACTAGTAGGAATATGTGTAAGGAAGTAAAAAGAGTAATGGTATCGATAATTACCTTGTTTCTGATGATAGGAGCGAAGTGATCAAGGTGAGAAAGGGAGCTTTTTCAAGTGAAGGAGGAGAAATGGGTTTCTCACCCTTTTAAGTCTGATAGCCCTATTATAGCAGCCCTAACCCGCTATAGCGATGCCTCTATAGTGGGATCCCAACCCTTGAAGTGCAAAAAAAATTTTCCTGTTGTGTTTGAATTCTTTCGTTCCAGTGTATTGACGAGACCTGGGATACCTTAGGTGCTCGGGAAATGTTATTCTCTATTTAGTTCCTTGAGATTCGTAAGGACAGGGCGAAATCATATGTACAATATATCACTATAGCAAAATTATAACTCATGATCGCAGCTTCTCCAGACTTCTTTTTTACCATTCTACATATCCATTGTACCTCCTCTGCCCAAGTGCCAATAGGCTTAACGTGGTCTAGCCACACAAGCATTCTGTTCTATAATCGTTTAGTGTGACGGAACCCAAGAAATAAATGTTCCAACTTTTCTACCTCCCCATCATAGAAAATACAGATCATGGGCACTTGAATACCAAATCGTTGGAGTCCATCCACCGTTGCAAGATTCAGTTGGACAGCTAACCATAAATTAATTGGAATTTGAGATGAATTTGTGGATGCATTATTATACTTTCCCAAGGTGCTCTTGGTAGCTGAGGTAGTAGTAAACAATGCACTTTTGTGATCTGGTAGCCTCCTGCTTTCTATAGTTTATCCTTTCTTTGTGTGAAGGATCCTTATAAAGCAGTCAGCTGCATCAAAGTGTCTCTCCAACCCAAGATCATCCTAACCACCCAAGTTGTTGTCTTAGCTATCTCCATGGTTGTCATATCTCTATGCTTGGTAAAATAGAATCTATCTATCTATCTATATATATATATATATAAAAGAGGGGAAAAGGCCTGATTATATGGCAATCTCTTGATGCAGCATTCTAAATTTATTTTTTCCCACAAATTTTTTCTATTTATTTTAAACTGATATATATATATATAAAAAAAAGCCACTTTTACTCAACACCTTGAAACGCCTTCTTTGCCCTCTTTCCTTCCTAGTGGCTTCCTCCAATTGTAACTTCTTTCTCGTGTCTTTTTGATTTTGTGAACTCTCTGGGCACTTCTTCTTTTAGGTTTTGACATTGATTTCTACTAATTGACAAATGTTGAAATTGAAAAAGAGGTTCATTACTAAATTCTACTCTTTTAAATTTATATGTTTTGTGTATTTATCCTCCAACTTTGTTTTGGTTTTTCCGTATTCTGTTCTTTACATTGTGAATTTTTAAGGATTAAAAAGGTTTTGAATATGTTGGAATAAACTTTGATTTGTATGCTTCAGTGCTAAGTTAGACGGGGTCTTCACTTTCATACCGCACCCGTGTCAGATTCTTTAAAAACTCACTGCTTTTGGAGAATCTGGCATGCACTGTTGACATTTTTGAAAGTCTGAGTATATGGTTTTTACTTTCAAGTTCCATAGGCTGATAATCTTACGTTCAAATAATATCGTTTTTGTAATTCCTGTGTTTCTTCGCCTGCATGAAAGGTTAAGTTGTATTAGTTGGGAGTATAATGTTTATCTCAGAAATTTTTATATGTTCTTAAACACTTATTTAGGTATCAATGTTGAGTACAGTGTTGTAACATCCCGTATGTTTCCGAACCTAGTTAATTCCTATAACATGCATGGAATTATTTGAACATGAGATTTTTGAGGAATCATGCATTTACTTGTTGGGCTTAAACAAAGCATGTGTCATTGGGCTCAATTGAGGCCCAAATATCAAATAAAAGACATGGCCCAAAGGGAAAATTTGACCCATTCATCTTGGCCAAGTAGACATTTATGTCACGCCCCGAATCCCAACGAGGCGTGATTGGCACCCAAAGCCGACAAGGCCCGAGAGAACCAATCTTTGCTTCTATTCATTCGTATGCATATCATAGGAAACACTACTATCACATAGAAACATGAGAAGCTAAAATCGGAAAGCATAGAACATGTGACGTAAATACATATGAGAAACTTGGCCGTTGAGGCCATCCAGTCAAAACAACATATGTCTTTTACACTGCTACACCCACATCGGTCTACAAAAGCCTCTAACAGAGCATTGACCAAAAAGAACCATAAGTCGGGACAAGTCCCCGCTTTACACATTATGTACAATACCAAAACATGTATATACTCTGACTCGGAGAAGCCCCGAAGGAGCTGGAGCTCACCAAAGAACCGCTAACACGACCAATCTACTGGGGAGGCCTACTGGGACCTGCGCCTGCAGCAAGTAAGGTAAATTCCCCGAGAGGGGTCAGTACGAAATAAGTACTGAGTATGCAAGGCTCAGATGAAACTGTACAATACATGAATATTTCAATGAACTCAAAACATATGAATAATCAATGTGCATAAGTCACCATTTGGTATTTTGGGAAACCATGTGGATTGCTTTCATTACTTTATTTGCTTTCTTTATCTCAATGCTCAATGATAACAATGTACCCGGGCCCCTACTGATCAGTGGGTCTTTTCATATCATAACATCATATTGGGATCGAGTCGAGCTAGGCTTATGCCCCTAGACTTGCTACCCATAAATCAATACATCGGGATCGAGTTGAGCTAGGCTTACACCCCTAGACTTGCCACCCATACATCATACATCGGGATCGAGTCGAGCTAGGCTTACTCCCCTAGACTTGCCACACATAAATCAATATCTCGGGATCGAGTCGAGCTAGGCTTACGCCCCTAGACTTGCCACCCATAAATCAATATCTCGGGATCGAGTCGAGCTAGGCTTATGCCCCTAGACTTGCCACCCGTACTTGATCATTGACCACATTAGCATTACTTTGTTCATTAGTTTGAGATTGATACTTTGATAATCATAACATCACTTTGAAACTTTGGAACATAACATTGTTGGAAGCTTTGAGTCATTAACCAAGACATGTGAATAAACATCATGAGAAATATAACATAACTAGCACCATGATACCATTGGAACCATTGGACAATAATCCATGAACAAGAGACACAAGTATAGGTACTATTGGAATATTGGAACGTAGCTTTATTTGAGCTTTCGGAACATTAACCATGAAAATGAGACATGAGATTTATCAATGATCAACGAGTAGGAAATATATGACAATGACCATGGATAAGTGCATATGGGATACCTTAGTACAATTCGGAATAGAACTAGAGAAATGTCAATGTGAACACTATTGGCCGTAGAAAGATACGGACAAAGTAACCTTACATACCTTGGATTCGCAATACAAATATACAACCTTAGATGCGTATACAATAAGCCCGCTCCTTCTTTATGTGTCACTCTACAACAAAAATACAATACGGAAGTCACATTAACCACCAACTACTCTTCAAATGCATATAACATCAATGAGTCACATAATTGCCCTTAAACATGCCACTTCCCCTTGACAAAACCATTGACAAATTTATTATTCCAAAAATTCCATAATATTCCCAACATTGACCAATACATGCAATTCAATACATTTCACCACAATACTTCTCCTTTACACTTTCTTATCCATTACACATCACAAATAATCCATCAAAGTACCTTAATACAACTCATAACACATATCGGCCAAAATCCCAAAATTTTCACTTATAAACAAGAACAACTTTAATACCCAAAAATAACACCATACATGTTCATATTTTGTCCATACCATGCTTTTTCATCAAAGGCACAAGGCCTAATTCAAGTTCAAATTACCAAGATGACACATCTTTCACCAAAGGCAAAAATACACTATTCACCACCTTGCCAACACAACTATCATAATATACATACTCTCCCATGTATATAATATGTTAATACATGAGAAGAAATACTTACCAAGGCTTGAAATATGTTGATCTTGTCCCAAGAGTCCAAAGGAACTATTTGCTTTAGGGTTTGGAACTTGGAGAAATATTGGAGAAAATATCATAAAGGCATGAGAGCTTTGGACAATAAAAATCTGATATTGGGGCCTTTATATATACCCCAAGTCCTCCTTATCCACATTTGGCATTAATTGATATGTTTACTTGGTCAATTATTGGAAGAATGGGTCATTTTTGCCTTTAGGCCTTCTCTTTTGTTCCATTTTGGGCCCTAATTTTGGGCCCAATTGCACATGTAGATTAACCCATCAACTTTCATGTAAAATTCACCATATATCACATGTTTAAATAATTCCATAATGTCACGACAATATTCTCTTAAAAGATTCTCATTCGTCCTTTCGATCGCAAAAATAGGCATTCTAGTCGCCCTTGGCTTCATTGGACATGTTGGATCACTATTCACATTTCACGATTTGATCACGTAGGAGTATGTAGGATTGTATTGAAGTGTTTTAAGCTTTACAAATGCTCAAATAACTCCAAATAACCAAAAGAAACCATCCAAGAAGCGACGTAGAATTGCATTGCGAAACGAGTGCGGGAAGGGCACATTTTTGTGCCTTGCGCCACTGCTGCAAAACAAGGCAGTGGCGCAAGAAATACACCCTCTCTGAATTCAGGGGCTTGCGCCACAACCCCTGAAATAGGGCAGTGGCGCAAGTTTCCATGTATTGCTGAATTTTCCGGCAATTTTTCCAACACTTGCGTATCGTCCAATACCTTATCAAAACACTATAAAATACTTACTTAGAGACCTTAATCATCAAGTAAGCATGACTCCAAGTCACCAAATGAGGCTAGAATGTGTACGAGGTATTACACAAATGCTCCACGGAAGCACAAAACACTTTCTACAAAAACTCGTCACATGTACAAGGCCAAATTTCAATTTTTCTCATCTTTAACATTTCCAAATACCTACTTATAAATCTCGACACTTAAGTAATTCTTATTCAATGTCATCAAGTAGGGTTGGGAAGGTACGGGGTGTTACATTCTTTCCCCCTTAGGAACATTCGTCCTCGAATGTTAACGATGTCGCGTAAATACACATGCATCTCTATATTAGCGTACATATACATAACCCTTAAGGCTCATGGCTACTTTGTTGGTCCACTTTGATTTCTTCGAAGAACTTTTCTTCACTTATGAACCTTCACACTTGAATTGTGAGATCCCCCAAACTTGAATCTTTCCCCTGAGAAACTCTTATATACTTTCACCAATATTCACCGACAGGTGGGAATATTTCTATTGGCTTTGCTCATAGCCCTAGTGGGCTATTAAATTCACGGTAGTCGATGGAGTAATGTATGATGGAGTAGGGCTCAAATCAAGCAATGCATATGCATCATGTAAAGTATGGTAATATACCTAAATACCTGTACCGTCATTAGGAGGTGCTTCCTCATTCTGCCGGTCCACTAACGCATAGGTGCTATTCTGAGCTCCACTGGAACTAGCTGCTCCTCCCATATCTCTACCACGACCCATAGGCTGCACCCCTCGGCCCAGTGAAGGAACCAATGTTGAAGACGCAACAGCCAACCCAGCTGGTCGTGCTATACCACCCATGCTCCACTGTGGACATTCCCTCGTTATATGCCCCGGCATACCACACCAAAAGCAGACATTCATCCCCGACCGACATGTGCCTGAATGAATACGCCCGCAGTGCTGACACTGCTGACGAGGGAAACCTGCTGCCTGGGACCCATGAACTCCGCTACTCTGCCCAGATAGACCACCCCTAGGCCCTCGGAACTGAGAGTGAGCACCTGCTGTGGAATAAGAAAATGAGGGTCTAGGCGGTAACATTCGAGATCCCGATTCTCCTGGGGACACTATAGACTGCTCCATAGGTCTTGCCCTTTTTGATGGCCCTCCCTTAGACTCCTGTGTTCTTTTTCTTTGCCTCTGGTCCTCCATTTTTTGGGCGAAGGCCTGAATTCTCGCTATATCCATATCTCGGTTTAAGGCAGCAATGGTGCAATCTCGTACCAAATATGGCTCTAATCTGTCCACGTATCGATGGACTCTATCTGTCATCGTCGCCACCACATTTGGCGCATATCGAGCCAAGGAGTTAAATTGTAAACTATATTCCCGAACACTCATATTCCCTTGACGCAAATTCAGGAACTGATCTGCACGTGCTTCCCGAACCTCATATGGAAGATAATGATCAAGGAAAGCAACTTTAAACTCTTCCCAATTGGGTGGATTTACACCAATGTCGCGGGATTTCTTCCAATCCTCGTACCACAATATGGCCTCTCCTTTCAACCTGTATGCAGCAAGCTCCATTGTCTCTACCCCTGTCACATGCATAACTTCCAAGGCCCTCTAAATTTGATCCACGAAGTCCTGTGGATCTTCCTTTGGATCTGACCCTGTGAAGATAGGAGGGTCTAGCTTTAAGAAGTCCTGTGTACGCCGACTAGCTGCTCTAGTCGCATCATCTTCATTGATCAATGGACCAGTTTGTCTCTGTGTCTGTGCTGCCACTAACTGTGTCAACATCTGTACAGCATTCCTAAGATCCTGATCTGTGGCATTCGTCGGTGGTTCCACAGGCACTTCCCTTCTTCTCGGCTCTTCTGGAGCTGAAGAAGTAGAAGAAGCTCGCGTTGCGAACTCAGTTCCAGCCCCACCTTGATCAACTTGGTCAGGTGGTGGTCTACTTGTTCCTTCAGCAATTCTATCTATCAGCTTACTTTTACCTTTTCCTCTTCCTCTTCTAGTGTTCGGCATTTTTACTATACCAAAGAAAAACAATTACCCAGATCAGATACAATGCAACTGACAACATTGGCTTTATTGCACGATCTAGAATGAAGAAAAGAAACGACATCCTAAATGTCCCATAGCATCCTACTTATAAATGTGGTGCACAACACATCGATAAGTAAGACTCTACTCAGACACGGCTTTGTAGACACCCTTAGACCGACTGCTCTGATACCACTTTTGTCACGCCCCGAATCCCAATGAGGCGTGATTGGCACCCGAAGCCGACAAGGCCCGAGAGAACCAATCTTTGCTTCTATTCATTCGTATGCATGTCATAGGAAACACTACTATCACATAGAAACATGAGAAGCTAAAATCGGAAAGCATAGAACATGTGACGTAAATACATATGAGAAACTTGGCCGTTGAGGCCATCCAGTCAAAACAACATATGTCTTTTACACTGCTACACCCACATCGGTCTACAAAAGCCTCTAACAGAGCATTGACCAAAAAGAACCATAAGTCGGGACAAGTCCCCGCTTTACACATTATGTACAATACCAAAACATGTATATACTCTGACTCGGAGAAGCCCCGAAGGAGCTGGAGCTCACCAAAGAACCGCTAACACGACCAATCTACTGGGGAGGCCTACTGGGACCTGCGCCTGCAGCAAGTAAGGTAAATTCCCCGAGAGGGGTCAGTACGAAATAAGTACTGAGTATGCAAGGCTCAGATGAAACTGTACAATACATGAATATTTCAATGAACTCAAAACATATGAATAATCAATGTGCATAAGTCACCATTTGGTATTTTGGGAAACCATGTGGATTGCTTTCATTACTTTATTTGCTTTCTTTATCTCAATGCTCAATGATAACAATGTACCCGGGCCCCTACTGATCAGTGGGTCTTTTCATATCATAACATCATATTGGGATCGAGTCGAGCTAGGCTTATGCCCCTAGACTTGCTACCCATAAATCAATACATCGGGATCGAGTTGAGCTAGGCTTACACCCCTAGACTTGCCACCCATACATCATACATCGGGATCGAGTCGAGCTAGGCTTACGCCCCTAGACTTGCCACCCATAAATCAATATCTCGGGATCGAGTCGAGCTAGGCTTAAGCCCCTAGACTTGCCACCCATAAATCAATATCTCGGGATCGAGTCGAGCTAGGCTTATGCCCCTAGACTTGCCACCCGTACTTGATCATTGACCACATTAGCATTACTTTGTTCATTAGTTTGAGATTGATACTTTGATAATCATAACATCACTTTGGAACTTTGGAACATAACATTGTTGGAAACTTTGAGTCATTAACCAAGACATGTGAATAAACATCATGAGAAATATAACATAACTAGCACCATGATACCATTGGAACCATTGGACAATAATCCATGAACAAGAGACACAAGTATAGGTACTATTAGAATATTGGAACGTAGCTTTATTTGAGCTTTCGGAACATTAACCATGAAAATGAGACATGAGATTTATCAATGATCAACGAGTAGTAAATATATGACAATGGCCATGGATAAGTGCATATGGGATACCTTAGTACATTTCGGAATAGAACTAGAGAAATGTCAATGTGAACACTATTGGCCGTAGAAAGATACGGACAAAGTAACCTTACATACCTTGGATTCGCAATACAAATATACAACCTTAGATGCGTATACAATAAGCCCGCTCCTTCTTTATGTGTCACTCTACAACACAAATACAATACGGAAGTCACATTAACCACCAACTACTCTTCAAATGCATATAACATCAATGAGTCACATAATTGCCCTTAAACATGCCACTTCCCCTTGACAAAACCATTGACAAATTTATTATTCCAAAAATTCCATAATATTCCCAACATTGACCAATACATGCAATTCAATACATTTCACCACAATACTTCTCCTTTACACTTTCTTATCCATTACACATCACAAATAATCCATCAAAGTACCTTAATACAACTCATAACACATATCGGCCAAAATCCCAAAATTTTCACTTATAAACAAGAACAACTTTAATACCCAAAAATAACACCATACATGTTCATATTTTGTCCATACCATGCTTTTTCATCAAAGGCACAAGGCCTAATTCAAGTTCAAATTACCAAGATGACACATCTTTCACCAAAGGCAAAAATACACTATTCACCACCTTGCCAACACAACTATCATAATATACATACTCTCCCATGCATATAATATGTTAATCCATGAGAAGAAATACTTACCAAGTCTTGAAATATGTTGATCTTGTCCCAAGAGTCCAAAGGAACTATTTGCTTTAGGGTTTGGAACTTGGAGAAATATTGGAGAAAATATCATAAAGGCATGAGAGCTTTGGACAATAAAAATCTGATATTGGGGCCTTTATATATACCCCAAGTCCTCCTTAGCCACATTTGGCATTAATTGATATGTTTACTTGGTCAATTATTGGAAGAATGGGTCATTTTTGCCTTTGGGCCTTCTCTTTTGTTCCATTTTGGGCCCTAATTTTGGGCCCAATTGCACATGTAGATTAACCCATCAACTTTCATGTAAAATTCACCATATATCACATGTTTAAATAATTCCATAATGTCACGACAATATTCTCTTAAAAGATTCTCATTCGTCCTTTCGATCGCAAAAATAGGCATTCTAGTCGCCCTTGGCTTCATTGGACATTTTTGGATCACTATTCACATTTCACGATTTGATCACGTAGGAGTATGTAGGATTGTATTGAAGTGTTTTAAGCTTTACAAATGCTCAAATAACTCCAAATAACCAAAAGAAACCATCCAAGAAGCGACGTAGAATTGCATTGCGAAACGAGCGCGGGAAGGGCACATTTTTGTGCCTTGCGCCACTGCTGCAAAACAAGGCAGTGGCGCAAGAAATACACCCTCTCTGAATTCAGGGGATTGCGCCACATCCCCTGAAACAGGGCAGTGGCGCAAGTTTCCATGTATTGCTGAATTTTCCGGCAATTTTTCCAACACTTGCGTATCGTCCAATACCTTATCAAAACACTATAAAATACTTACTTAGTGACCTTAATCATCAAGTATGCATGACTCCAAGTCACCAAATGAGGCTAGAATGTGTACGAGGTATTACACAAATGCTCCACGGAAGCACAAAACACTTTCTAGAAAAACTCGTCACATGTACAAGGCCAAATTTCAATTTTTCTCATCTTTAACATTTCCAAATACCTACTTATAACTCTCGACACTTAAGTAATTCTTATTCAATGTCATCAAGTAGGGTTGGGAAGGTACGGGGTGTTACAATTTATTATTGGACCAAGTGGTTGGTTAAATAAGGATCATTAAGGGACTATATAAAGGCAAAGGAATCAGAATTTTTATTCATTTTAAGCACACATGAGATTTTTACACTTATCTACAAAAAAATGGGGTTTTCTCTCTACACTCAAACCCTAAGCTCTTATCCTCTTTGAGCAAGATCATCTCCTAGTAAGTATTCTTAAGTGTTTATTATTGTGATTTAATATATTATATGCATGAGAGATTGCATGGACCATGTTGGTTATGCCTACAAGTGTTGAGAAATCCACTTTTGCTTCTTTGTTAATGGACTTGTTTCTATGTGACTTGAACATGAAAAAGGGGCATAAGCCTAGATCGACTCGATCCCAATGCAGTGATTTATAGGTGTCAAGTCTAGGGGCATAAGCCTAGCTCGACTCGATCCCGATGCAGTGATTTATGGGTGGCAAGTCTAGGGGCATAAGCCTTGCTCGACCCGATCCTAACATGACGATAAGTCATGTAAAGACCCACTGATCAGTAGGGGCCCAGGTATATTGTGACACATGTATTAACACGTAAGCATTGAAGTAAAGAAAGCAAAGAAAGTAATGAAAGCAATACACATGGTTTCCAAAATGCAAAATGGTGACTACTCACATTGATTATTCATATGTTTTGAGTTCATTGAAATCTTCATGAATTGTACAATTTCATCTGAGCCTTGCATACTCAGTACTTATTTCGTACTGACCCCTCTCGGGGAATTTACCTTACATGTCGCCTGTGCAGGCACTAGTAGACCTCCACCGTAGGTTGACAGTAGTCGCAGATCATTGGTGAGCTCCAGTTAGTTTGGGGATTCTCCGAGTCGCAGTGGTTCACATGTTTTGATATTGTACCTTGTGTATAAAGCGGGGACTTGTCCCGACTTTCAGTTGGTTTTGGTCAATGCATCTATTAGAGGCTTTTGTAGACGTATGTAGGTGTATGTGTATATGATAACAGATGAAGTCTTGACTTGATGGCCTCAACGACCAAGTTTCTCATATATATATACGTCGCATGTTCTATGCTTTCCGATTTTAGCCTCTCATGTTTCTATATGATAGTAGTGTTCCTATAACACGCATATGAATAGAAGCAAAGATTGGTTCTCTCGGGCCTTGTAGGCTTCGGGTGCCAATCACGCCTCATTGGGATTTGGGGCGTGACAAAAGTGGTATCAGAGCAGGTCGTCCAAAGGGTGTCTACAAAGCCATGTCCGAGTAGAGTCTTACTTATCGATGTGTTGCGCGCCACATTTATAAGTAGGAGGCTACGGGACATTTAGGAGTTGTTTCACTTATTCACTTTTAGATCTTGCAATAGAGCCAAAGTTATAGGTGGGCGTATATGCCTGCATTGACATTTGATTTCTTTGCATAGTCAAAAGCTGATTATCAGACAAGATAAGGGCAAAGGTAAGCAGGTTGATATGCCTGCCGAGGAAGAAATGAGTAAATGACCACCTGACCAAGCTAGTCAAGGTGGGGTTGACATGGAATTTGTTATACGGGTTTTTCTTAGCCAAAAAGTAAAGAAGTATCCACAGAACCACCTATAAATGCCACTGAACGGTTATTAAGCAATGGAGAGTATATGTTAACTCAGAGAGTTGTTGTATATGTTATGGGCAAGCTGGCCCAATGATGAGTAATGATATGTTCACCGAGTCGGATCTGTATGAAGACCCATAGGACTTTATAGGCCAAATCAAAAAGGCTCTAGATGTTATACATGTGACTATGTATTGATGTATTTCCAGCTAGTTGGGAGGAATGTAACACGGTATTCCATGAGTAGTACCTCTCATATGAGGTCTGAAAAGCTTATGTAGATCAATTGTTAAAGTTCGAAAGTACAGTCTTCGATTTAAGCCTTTGGCTAGGTATGCCCCAAAAGTGATAACTGTTATGACCGATAGAGTGCATCAGTATATGGACAGATGGATTGTATGATTACGACCTTGAAAAGAGATATGGATATAGTTCGAAAACAGGCTTTTTGCACAGATCATGAAAGCTCAGAGGCAACAGAAAAGAATATGTCGGTTTGGGTGAATGTTTGTTATTGGAGTGGTATGTCGGGCCACAAAATGAGGCTTCTCTTAAGATAGTTACAGGTACCGTACCCGTATTGGTTGACCCATATTCAACACTAGCATATGTTATTTTATCAGTTGCTGAAAAATTCAAATGAACACCAAAATTACGAGTTATGTCACCTGAAGTCTATACATCAGTTAGTGAATCTACGATAGTTAATTAAAAAAAAAGAAGTATATCTTAAGTGCATAGTAATTGTTTGTGGTCATGAGACACCGGTTGATTTTATTGAGCTAGAAATAGTGGATTTTAATGTTATAAAGGGATTGTGCCATAATAGATTGCCGAACTGAGAAGTTATATTGTTGTTTCCCCAAAAGAAGAAATGTGGGGATACTAAGAGGAAAAAGTTGTTCCCCATAGTAAAGCAAGTAAAAGGATACTCTAAGGGATACACACGTCACTCGGTAAGAGTGAAAGATACTGATGTGAAGCCACCAACTCTTCAATCAGTTCTGGTGGTAAATGAATTCCTCGATGTATGAGCTGATATTACTGTGACATCAGGTACTTAGCCTATTTTTATTTCTTCATATAGATGGCCCCGGCAAAGTTATGGGAATTGGAAAAAAAACGTTAAAAGACGGGATGAACAAGGGATTCATAAGACTTAGTATGTTTCCTTGGGGTGCCCCAGTGTTAATTGTACCAAAGAAAGACAGTACGTTGAGAATGTGTGTCAACTATTGGCAACTGAATAAGATGACAATTACAAATAAATATTCCCTCCCCAGAGATTGATACTTTGTTTGAGTAGTTATGGGGTTAAAAAAAAAAGTGTGAAATGAATGAGGAAATGATGAAAGAATGACGACGAAAAAAAAAAAATAATGATGATGATATACCCAAGACAACATTACAAATATGGTATGGTTATTATGAATTCCTAGTATGTCAATTGGGCTAGTGAATGCACATATAGTTGTTATGCGTGAAATGAATAGGGTGTTCAAAACACTTTTCAGGGTGTGTGTGACCATGTTTGGTGATGGTATTCAAAAATCACAAGAGGACCATGTATTGTATAGGATGAAGAGATAAAGGTTGTTATACAAAGAAATAGAAATGGTGAACAATTGGCTAAGGCCTACGATGCTTACAGAGATCCATCGTTTTCTTTGGTTGATTGATTATTATAGGAGAATTGTTGAAGTATTTTATTCTATCCCTACACCCTTAGCAAAGCTTATATACAAGGCAATGAGAAGAATAATGCATATGAGAAGAGTTTCCAAGAGTTGAAAGATAAAGTAACTTCCACACCAGTTTTAAGTGCCTCCCGAAGGCATAAGAATGTTATGCAATGTATGGTAGTGCTTCCGGGGTTGGACTTGGATGTGTATTGATGTAGCATGATAAGGTAATAGTATATGCCTTACGGCAGTTGCGGCTACATGAGAAAGCAAATTATTACCAAACACATGACCCTGAACTAGCAGCCGCGATATTGCTTTACAGTTATGGTGTCACTGTTTGTAAGGGATCCATGCTGATATATATACGGTTCATAAGAAAATGTACTATATTTTAAGCCGAAGGACTTACATCTGAGGTATCGAAGGTGGCTTGAACTATTAAAAGATTAGAACAATGGTATCTTGTGTCATTTGGAAAAAGCAATGGGATAGTTGATACATTAAGCTGCAAGGCAGTAGAAAGTATGAATGGCTAGCTCACGGCAAAGAAAGGTATAGTTAAGAAATCTATATCAATGAAGCAATAGGGGTTTTGTTTTCTTAGAACTCCGGAGGAAAGAATTATAATGTCAAATATGGCGGGATTTTCATTGACATCTGAAATAAAGGAAAAAGAAATATGTAAGTTATAGTTTTAGTTCAATTGAAAAAGAATGTACAGCGGAGTGCGACAAAGATATTTGAACAAACACAAGGGGGAGTATTTTAACGCCAATGTAAACTGTGTATATTGGATATAGACGAGTTAAGGAAATGAATTATGACAGAAGAACATCATTCAAGGTATTTTATTTATTCGGAAGCAACCAAAATGTCACACCTCGAATCCCATCGAGACATGATTGGCACCCGTAGCCGATAAAGCCCGAGAGAACCAACCTTTGCCTATGCTCAATCATATGCATATAATATTCATAACCACCATTGCATATGTCACGCCTCGAATCCCATCGAGACATGATTGGCACCCGTAGCCGATAAGGCCGGAGAGAACCAACCTTTGCCTATGCTCAATCATATGCATGCCATAAGACACCCATAAACACATATCAACTATCAAGACCAACAATGGAAGTCATGGAACATGATATATGTACATATATGCGAAACTTGGCCGTTGAGGCCACCAAGTCAAGGACGACATATCCCTTCTACATTCATACACCCACATCCGTCTACAAAAGCCTCTAACAAGAGCATTGACCAAAATGAACCATAAGTCGGGACAAGTCCCCGCTTTATACAACATGTACAATACCAAAACATATATACTTTGACTCGGAGAAGCCCCGAATGAGCTGGAGCTCACCAAAGAGCCGCTAACACTGGCAATCTACTGAGGAGGCCTACTGGGACCTGCGCCTGCAGCAAGTAAGGTAAATTCCCCGAGAGGGGTCAGTACGAAATAAGTACTGAGTATGCAAGGCTCAGATGAAACTATACAACACATGAATATGTCAAGGAATATGTCAATGAACTCAAAACATATGGATACTCAATGTGAATAAGTCACTATGTTGCATTTTGGGAACCATGTGGATTGCTTTCATTGCTTTCATTACTTTCTTTATCTCAATGCTCACTTGTTATCACATATATCACAATGTACCCGGGCCCCGACTGATCAGTGGGTCTTTCATATCATCATATAGGGATCGAGTCGAGCTAGGCTTATGCCCCTAGACTTGCCACCCTTGGGATCGAGTCGAGCTAGGCTTACGCCCCTAGACTTGCCACCCATAAATCCATATCTCGGGATCGAGTCGAGCTAGGCTTACGCCCCTAGACTTGCCACCCGTACTTGATCATTGACCACATTTGCATTACTTTGATCATTACTTGAGATTGATACTTTGATAATCATAACATCACTTTGGAACTTTGGAACACAACATTGTTGGAAACTTTGAATCATTGACCAATAAGTGAAGAACATGTGAACAAATATCAATGAGAAATATAACATCACTAGCACCATGATACTATTGGAACCATTGGACAAGAAGCCATGAACAAGAGACACAAGTATAGGCACTATTGGAATATTGGAACATAGCCTTCTTTGAACTTTCGGAACATTAATCATGAATATGAGAAATGAGATTCACAATTGATCAATGAGTAGGAAATATATGACAATGACCATAAATAAGTGCATATGGGATACCTTGATACATTTCGGAATAGAACTAAAGAAATGTCAATTGTGAACACTATTGGCCGTAGAAAGATACGGACAAAATAACCTTGCATACCTTGGATTCGCAATACGAATCTACAACCTTAGATGCGTAGACAATAATCCCACTCCTTCTTTATGTGTCTACAAATACATAACGAAATTCACATTAACCACCAATTACTTTACAAATGCATACCATGTCAATGAATTACATGTTTGGCTTTCAACATGTCATTTCCCTTTGACAAAACCATTGATCATACTATTATTCCAAAAATTCCATAATATGCCCAACATTGACCAATACATGACAATCAATACCTTTCACCACAATACTTCTCCTTTACACTTTCTTATCCATAACACATCACAAATAATCCATCAAAGCACCTTAATTCAACTCATAACACATATCGGCCAAAATCCCAAAATTCCCACTTTTAGAAAAGAACAAGTTTTATACCAAAAATAACACCATACATGTTCATATTTTGTCCATACCATGCTTTTTCATCAAAGGCACAAGGCCTAATTCACACTTGAATTCCATATACCACAAATCTCACTTGAATTCCATATACCACAAATCTCATACAAACTCACCAAGTTCCATGACCAACTTTTCCAAGCACAACCAACATGATATACATATTCTTTTATGCATATAAGATATTAATCCATGAAAATAAATACTTACCAAGGCTTGGAATATGTTGATCTTGTCCAAAAGATGACTTAGGGTTTGCAAAGCCAAAAGGGAATTATCTTGAAAATTCTAGAAAAGTGATGTGTGTCTTTTGGAATAAAAATCTGATTCTTCCACATATATATAGGCCCTCAAGTCTTCTTTGGCATTAAATTCCATGTCCATTTGGTCAATGGAAGAATGGGTCTTTTGTTTCCCCTTTGGGCCTTGCATTTTATCCCATTTTGGGCCTCAAATTGGCCCATTAACACATATTATCCTAGCCCACCAATTCTCATGTATAATCCATCATATATCTCATGTTTAAATAATTTCATAATGCCACGACAATATTCACTTATGAGATTTTCATTCGTAGCCTCAATCGCAAAAATAGGAATTCTAGTCACCTATGGCTTCTTTGAACATTTTGGTAAATTCTTGTATTCCATGGTTTGATCATGTAGGAGTATGTAGTAGTGTATCGAGGTATTTGAAGCCTTAACAATGCTAAAGGAACTCCAAGGAATCAAAAGAAACCATGGAAGAATCGTCGTTGCATTTCGTCGCAAAACGAGCTCGGAAAGGCCAATTATGTTGTGCCTTGCGCCACTGCCTTGCTTTGCAGCAGTGGCGCAGGAATTGAAGGTTCTCTGAATCAGTGGCCTGCTGGATTTTTCAGCCATTTTTTTCTAACACTTGCATATCATCCAATACCCTATCAAAACACTACAAAATACTTACGTAGTGACCTTAATCATCAAGTAAACATGACTCCAAGGTACCAAATGAGGTTGGAAATGTATGGGGTATTACACAAGACATCTCCGACTAAAATCTAATCACATGTACGAGGCTCGAATTAATTAATTTTTTTTTTCATCACCAACCTTACAAAATACATACTCATAGCGTCTCGAAACTTAAGTAACCATTGTTCAACATCATCACATAGGTCGAAAAGGTACGGGATGTTACACAAAATATACCATGGTTTAGCAGAGATGTCTTAGTAACGTTACATGAAAAGCACATTGTGGAACTTATAGCTCAATGTCCAAGCAGTCACAGATTAACAGTATGGCATCAGAGGTCTGTATGTTTTATGCAATGTATTACCCTTTCAGATTGGAAGTGGAACATGAGTGATACTTCTCGAAAGTTGATTCCATATAGGTGATAGTTGACAGGCTCACCGAGCCAGCGTGTTTCCTACTAGTTAGGACCACCGATACAGCTGAACATTATACAAAGTTGTATGTTACAGAGATAGTACGATTACATGGGATTCCACTCACTATTATATCCTACAAGAGAGATCACTTTATTGTACAGTATTGGGAGTCTTTTCAGTAAAGCATGGGTACACAGGTAGATATAAGTATGGCTTGTAATCCTCAGATGGACGGGCAAACAGAACGTATTATATGAACAATTAAAGTTATGCCACGAGTTAGTACATTGGACTTTAAAGGTAGTTGGGATGAACATCTACCGTTTATTGAAATTGTTTACAGTAAGAGCATCAAAAGGCACCTTACGAAGTTTTATATGAAAAAAATATAGATCATCAATTGGATGGGTTACAACTGATGAAATTTACTTTACAAGGGTTAGATTTTGTTCACCAAGTTATAGAAAAGGTGAAGGTGATATAACAACAGCTACACATGGTCCAAGGCCGATACAAATTACATGCCGATATTCGAAGAAAAGAATGGAAATGTGCCATAGGTGATTAGGTATTTTAGATAGTTTCATCAATGGAGAAAGATAATGAGATTTGGAAAGAAAGAGGAGTTGTACCTTGTGTATAAAGCGGGGACTTGTCCCGACTTTCAGTTGGTTTTGGTCAATGCATCTATTAGAGGCTTTTGTAGACGTATGTGGGTGTATGTGTATATGATAACAGATGAAGTCTTTACTTGATGGCCTCAACGGCCAAGTTTGTCATATGTATATACGTCGCATGTTCTATGCTTTCCGATTTTAGCCTCTCATGTTTCTATGTGATAGTAGTGTTCCTATAACATGCATATGAATAGAAGCAAAGATTGGTTCTCTCGGGCCTTGTCGGCTTCGGGTGCCAATCACGCCTCGTTGGGATTCGGGGCGTGACAAGTGTTCTGTTCGTGCAGTATTCTGTTCTTGATAGTAATTTTACGGCCACCATGGTATGCCCCTTTACATTTTGTTTGTTCAATTTGTAGGGTTGCACTTATATGATTAAATTAATGATTCAGATCAACAATTTCAATGAAAAAATATCAAGAATTGATTTACTCTCCAAGTTCCTCCTCACCAGCCGTAGCAATTTCATTTTTCATTTTCTTGCTCAAAGGCATCATCAAGATTGAGTTTTGCAACACTCGCTCTTATGATTGATGAAATAAATGCCAGAATTTGACCCTTAGTGTTACTTAGCTTGGTAGAAAACTTCATTTGTTTTATCTACCCGGGCACGATGCTATACATTTGGACAAACTTACACCTACTAAGTTAATGCTACAATTAGATAGTACTCCATGCTTAACTTTGATATATTAGTATATTAAATTTGCTTATTTTGTTAAGATTTAGTTGTATGACATTGTTCGTAAGAAATGAACATCAGATGGAGGTTTAACACTGCCACTCACCAGAGGTAATTTCCTTTTTCAGCTAAATTTGTGATATGCGTATCTCTCATGTTTTGTTGGCTTTTCGTGTATCTCTATATCCTGAATTCAGGTGAAGTCAGAATATTCTTTGGCATTATAAATAACAAGCGAAAGAAGTCAACGATTGGGCTTAAGATAGATAACTCAAAATTGCAAGTGGGTTTTGAAAAAGTTAAAAAAAAAATATAAAAAAGAGTAAGTTTTGGAAGAGCGTTGTTCTGCTTCTCATCACTCTTCTATAAGATCTTTCAATTTTTCCGATCTTGTTTGGAGGTTTAATTTTTTTTTGACATTCATTAGGAGCTCTCAAAACAAAAAAATCAGTTCTCAGAGACAAAAGTTCTAGGCCCTTCTACTCCGTTAGTTCTAAGAAAGGCAAAAACAATAAAATAGAGTAAAGAGAAAGTAAAAGTCACGATCTGAAAATTCTCATATTTTTAAAACACTGCTTTTTCTAATTAGTCTGTCACTTTTGGTGCAGTATTATGATCAACAATGCCGGTTTGCAAGTTCATATACCACCAACTTCATGACAAGCCTCCTTCTGTTGGCAGGACTTTATTTATTCAGTCAATTTATTTCTGTCTCAAGGTAGTTTGAGGTCACTTTTATCTTTTTTTGTTTGATAAAAGGTGGTTTCAATGACAAATAAATCAACCCACTTAACACTTGCAATTAACACCAACTAATTTTTTGTCTATTCAGCCCAAAGTAACTGTTAGCGCATGTATCTTTTACAACGGGTGTTACAACTCCTACCTTTTAATGTTCTGCATAGTCTTTTCCTCATTTATTCCTGGAAAACTCAATCATCATATGTTTCTCTATAAATAGAGAAATCATCTCCTTAAGTAAAATGTGTTAGAGGTCGTGTTTCGCGTTCTGTCGAGGTAGCTGTTCTAAGCTCTGGCTATAGGTTTTTTTTCAAGGCTTGATTTTCGGTTTAGCTCACTGTTTTGATTAAATTCGCTGTCGCATTTCAATCACTCTTTTGGTGTACAGATGAAACTATATTCGTTGGGTTTCAGTTGTTACTAAATAAGATTTGAATATTCAAGGTCCATTCTTACCTTTTCTTTTATCTTTACATATATTGTGATGTTAAAATATGATTCATTTGGTTCAATGAAGTTGGGTTGAGCACCATGAGGTCTCAGGTTTAATTCCCAAAAGAGACAAACACTAGGTGATTTCTTTCCATCTGTTCTAGCCTTGGTGGACAAAGTTACCTGGTACCTGTTGTTGGTGGGAGGTGGCAGGTATCCCGTGGAATTAGTCGAAGTGCACGCAGGCTGGCCCGGACACCAGGGTTATCAAAAAAAAGATTCATTTGATACCTCAAGTAATTTAGCTTTGCTTTCAATTCGTATATGCATTTATATATTTCTGTTTACGTGCTTTGTAGTTGTTTTTGATAGACAATTGTACTATTCCGTTTATGGATGTCAAATAGAGTGATATGTAAAAGGAGACATTAACTATAAAATGTTTCTTTTTATACAATTAATGGAATTTGAGTTAAATTTGGTTTAAACAAAGTAATGGACCATATCATATTTTAGTGATTGATTTATTTTGCAAATAATCTCTGTGTAGTAGACTTCAGCAGATTTGAATTTTTCTGAATCCAACGTGATACTCTCCACATAACATTAGCAGAGAACTTGGAATGAAATAGTAGAGTCCTGGAAACTACAAAAGAAGAACAAAGAATGAATGAAAGGTACTTCCTCCACTGTTTTTTCAAGGAAATTCTCATATACCTTCTTTAAATAAGTTTCTTTTGTTTTTGTTTATAGGTTTGCTCTATATTTTTGTGGAATTATTTTGTAGTTTATTGAAATTGTATAGTTGTATTTCTCTCTTTTCTTTTAAGAGCTAGATTTTTATTTTTCATTTTCATCTTTTGTAGGTTATTGTCGCTGAACTTAAAACTGGCATATATTACGATGATGAGTTTCTTAAGAAAGATGAAGCGATGGAAAAGTATGGACTTCAGAGATACTCATTAAAGAAGAAGTTTTATTCACTGTTGAATCAGTTGTTAATGTCAACTTATTTTTGGTAAGCACAACTGGCACAAATCCCACTCATTAAACTATTTACCTATTCCCTCTTTAGGACTTGACTGATGATGGAAATGTAGGGCACTTTCCATTTATTGAAAGTAACTCATGAATGTGCTCATATTATGAATTCTTGTATAAGAAATATGGAGTCTTAGCTTGTACAAGGATTGAAATTTTATCTTACAAATCAATCTGTCAGTGTTTGTTTTCTTTTTTTCATTCATGTTACTAGCATTTATTCACTTCTACTGCCCCATTAGTCATGACCCCTGTGCAATTGATATTTGTTAAAATATTGATTATTATTTTGTTCTTGATTTTTAAGGTTGTAATTAGTAGCATTTTTTAGTAATGTAGGAATGTGAATAGAAGAATTATGGGAGGAATTTGAGAAAGAATACACACATGAGGTATTGTAGAGCTTGTTTCTGACTTTGTTGTATGTGAAGAAGGAAGCCATTGTCACCAAAGACAGTTCAGATACTCACCTGCTTGGTATCAAGATAGCTATTTTCAGGCTCAAGATTTAATATGCAGGTGATCTCCTGATGAATTTGAAATCTACAGAGAAGCATTTGAAGAATCAAATATTGAATCCTCATAGTCAATAGACTGCTCTCTAACCTGAGTCAGATACATGTTTTATAAAATCAAAGTTTGGGCATCCGGAGATACTTCTATAATCTCTTGCTAGCTGAAGCTATAAATGGAGTGCTTTTTACTTGGTCTGTTTTGACAATGTTAACTTTGACATTTAGACCTCAGTATGTGTGTTATGTGTTTGAATTATTTGATTGTTCAATATAACAGATTCTATGTAAAATATTTAACTAATATATTGTGGCAACTTCATATTTTGCTCTCTAGCATTCTTTGATGGTTTACCTTATGTCAATGATGTATTTGTGGGTTCAAAAAAAAAAATGCACACGAGGAAAATAAAAAAAGAAGCTGGAGAAGAAATTTTCAGAAAGAGAGGACTATGAAAATTTGTAGTAGCAGAGTTTTTGTTTTGAGCCTTAGTTATCTTTAAGGGCCTTCTTTTAGCTAATTTCCTAATACGATGTAATTATATCTCATGTCTTTGAATTTTATCCTCAATGTTGGCATAGAGAACTCTTTAATTAAAATCAATGAAGTTAGTACAAGGAAAGGAAAAGAGATTATGAGAACATTTACTTATGAAATGAAATGGGAGGGTAATCGGAAATGCAAAGGAGTAAGGTAACTAGGTAAGTAATCAATTACGCCCAAAAATTGATAAGGTTATTTTTTATCAAAAGGGTAATAAATATTGGCTTTAACTAAATAAAGCATATACATCCATATTCAAGACCTAAGAGCGGCATCTTTTCTATTACGTATTCTCTCCATTCCTTTTTATATGCTGTCTTTTCTTTTTTAGAGTCAAACGAAACAAATTTTGACCAACATTTTAAGACGTATTTCTTAATCAAATTGAAAAAAGGAAAATTACAATTTATATTATTTTTCCTATAGTTTTTGAATATCTAAATTTTAATTTTTAAAAATTAAATTAATCTAATCTAATTTAGCTTTGAAACTTAGTCAATTTGACTCACGAAAAACGAAGGGAGCATACAAAAAGGAATGGAGGGAGTAATTATATTTCAAATATCAAGACACTTTCTTATCCCTTGCAAATGAAATCGATGGTACGGAGGCCACAAATTTGGTCGTTTAAGGTTATTACGGGAGACATGAGTAAATCTTGCTCGAATAAAAAAAATTCTTCTTTTACTTTATTTTATTACTATATATTATTCGTAAACTTTAATGGATCGTTTATAGAAGTACATAAAAGTGAAATTTAAGATCGGACAAGGTTACATGGGAAATTTAATTTCTTTCTATGTATATTAGAAAATGATTATGCGCAAGTTGAATAAGGTCGTTTACCACCGCACGAAGCGCGGGTAGTTTACCTAGTTAATATTATTAAAAAGAGAAGTTCACTTGAAAAAGAGAATAAAACTGCAACATATGTATATAAGACCTTCATTTGAAAAAGAGAATAAAACTGCAACATATGTAAATAAGACCCATGTACTTCAACTTGCTTTGCACTTTCTTCACGGATAGGTTCTTCAAACTTCAAGCTCTCGGATCTCCTTAAAGAACAAGTTTAATTAGTTTAGTAACAAAAAGTAAATTATTGTAGAAGAAAAATGAGACCTAAATGATGTCTTATTACTTTTAAAATTTATCTAAAAGAAGAGAAGATGACCAACATCATAGAGCATTCAAACTCATATGTACATGTCCAATGAAGCATGTAAGTTGGATTGTTATAGCTTACGAGAGACAGCAGATAGTATAGAGAAAATCATCTTGGGAGAAAGGGGAACTCACTACTCACTAGCAGTCATTATTGGTAAAGCTCCTTCCCCTTGAAAGCAGAGAGATAGACTACTTCAGATTATAATTCAAAGTACTAAGGAGAGAACTAGTAGAGCTCAAATATTAAACAATTCAATACTGAATTTGTACATACAACTTGGACTGAAAGGAACTGTAGGATATTTGAAAAAATTGAAAGGCTAATATCGGCTAAATTCATATATCTGTTGTAGAGTTTCTGCTTTCTCATGAAACTTTTCTTTTCATTCCTCATCGTTTCTATCCCATTAAAAGTTCTAATTGCTCCATTAAATCATATGATTTTTCTATATTATCAATCATTGTATCGGTTAGGAGTTTTATGGATGAGGTTTTCGGTGAAAGCAAGCCTTTTTACTTTTCCAGGTGAACATTTGGATGTTGTCAATCATTGAAGCTTACTAGAAATAAAAAATATCGGGGCTACACTCCTATTCCAGGTGAACATTTGGATGTTGTCAATCAAATAAATGGTAATGTATCTATCATCTCTCTTACTTATATTATATAAGTATTTATTGTTTAAATTCAGTAACCCCAATAAAATAACCAAAAAAATCACATGAACATTGTAATAATTTAATTACAGAGAACTAATGAACTTTTAGTCTACTAACCTGTCAAGTGATTCAATCTATATATTGTTTGCTTGAAGATGATGATCAAGGTTGATCAAAGACAGCACTTTCGAGCTTTTCGTATTTACTCTCTTGCTCTTCATATCTACTCTCTAGCCCTTTCATGTATCCTTTTAGTGATTCATTTTCTTTTCTTAGTAGCATTCAGCTTCTCCAACAATCCAGATTTTGAGGAGTCACCACCTTTCAACTCCTTAGCGATTATCAGGTGCCATAATCTGGTGATATATACATATAAAAACCCAACCAATACATATTAGTATAACAATGCGCACAGAGAAAAGAAAAAGTTCAAAGGAAAGATAAGTAAAAATTGCATTCTCAAGCATTCATGAATTAGCAGGGATTGGTCAGTTAACAAGCTATAGAAAAATATCAGTGGTTCCATGACCTCAAACATAATCTTCCATTAAGAAAAAATTGAGTGTTTTCTGCTTTTTCGTCTCACTTTTTTTTTGGGATTTAGATGCTTGAGGAAGACAAGAATATATTAAAAAAAATAAAAAAAAACACGCGACATTGTACACTGAGACAAAAAATATTGTTAAGCCCCTACATTGTCAACACTCTACAAAGAGTAGGTTTGCAAAGCCCAAGTAAAACACAAAAAAGTTCTTATGAATAAAAAGGGCACATGATTTTGACGAAACCAGTAGATAGCACACACTAGATAACCTTTTCTTTTTTAACAATCATAAACAGTACCATAACTACCATAAAAAAGAGATACTTAATAAGTTTAATATTTACCTTATCAAAAAATACTTAATAAGTTTCATTGAAGCCAAAACAATAATCTATGGAAACTCGGAGTTTCAAAATCCTCAAGAATGTAAGCCTAAATCTCTTCGGAAAATGAAAAGGTAAAATCTATTTAACTTCCCGGCAGAAAGCAAAGGTAATGGGATTTTTGGGAGATTTTTATTGGTTTATGGTCATAGGAAGATAGCATGAGTAATATGATGTATAAATCTTCTAAGAAAGAATAGCTCTATGAAATTATGTTTGTTAATTAATCTTAAGTTGTTTTCTAAGACAATGATTTTTATTTTTATCTTAAAGAGTCGTTAAATTACAGCATCTCTAAGTCTAGTTTCCAAAATAAATTCTAAGTAGAGTTTGACATTGTTACTGAAGAATGAGGTACCTAGTTACTGATCACATTTAAACATCACACTAGAAAATGACAAGTGTAGTAGCTTCATTTCTTTTCAGATATATTTCTTAGTCAGAACTTCAAGTTCTCCTTTTTCCTAATATGTATTCACTCTTCCCTTTTGCTAACCATTTCCCTGTTTGTAGTTAAGAATATCTATAAACTTATGAATTATGAGAACATTGCTCGTAAAGGAAATGCTTGAGCTACCTTAATTTGGAAGGTTGAAATGCAAGTTGGAAACAGGGGTGCTACCTGAAGATGCTTTAAAGGCTCTAGACAAATTTTGAAAAAGAAATTAATGTCGTAGATATTCAAACTAATGAGGAAAGGCAAGTTGAAGCGGAAAATACAAGTGGACAATTAGAGTGTGTTTGGTATGATGGAAAACAGAAAATGTTTTCCAATTTTCTCATGTTTGGTTGGCTTAAATGTTTTGGAAAATGTTTTCCAAATCAACTTATTTTCCTCAAATTGAAGGAAAATGACTTTCCTTCAAAAAGTAGGGAAAACATTTTCCAAAACTCTCTTTCAACCTCACACCTCAACTTTCCACCCTAAGCCAAGTCTTGGTTGCCGATTCCCGACACTAACACAGGATTCGACTCCCGCCCCTGACTCTCGATTCTCGACTAGGGAGTCGGGATCGTGAGTTGGGGTCGGGGTTGGGTCCCTGTTCGGGTGTCAGGGTCGGATCCCAGATCGGTCGTCGAAGTTGGTTTTCGTGTCAGAAACTATTTTCCTAAAATGTATTTTCTACTCTCTAGCCAAACACTAAAAGATATTTTCTAGAAAATGTTTTTCATTCACCAACCAAACACTAGAAAATATTTTCCGAAAAATATTTTCCACTTACCAACCAAACATGAGAAAATAAGTAAGAAATCAACTTGTTTTCCATGAAACATTTTCTAGGAAAACATTTTCCTTCATACCAAACACACCCTTAGCTTTAGCTACAATTTTTGATAATGATGTAGCTATTCACTATGAAATTCTGATTGTGATATGCAAGAAGATATGGTAAGGAGAAGCTCAATGACAAAGGCCAGGATGTCGAGAATAATGTTTGTGAACATTCTACTTTCATCATGAGAAAAAACTGGTGGTTTAAGGATTGGATCTCCAAATTCTGTGGATATTGTACACAGATATGCAACAATAAAATGTGAAAGAACTGGTGTAGTCGCACTTAAAATTCAGTATAAGTCGTTCACTCCAGATGCGTCGATAAGCAAGAAGCAGAGTGGACTGGTTGAATCTAAATAGTCTTCAATTGATGCAAGGGATAAACAGGCTTTTGGTATGGCATCAGGTGCGTCGCTAAGTCCTAACTAACTTGGGAAAGAACTGTGTGTAGCTGGATTTTTGAACTGGAAAACGACATATCAAATCTGAGAACTAACCAAGTAAAAGCTGGTGTTCAGATTGAGAATATTGTACAACATAAAGGCCATTCTACTAAAGACTTAAATATGGTAAATGTTCCCGAGGTGATTAGGCATGGCCAAAATAATAACCTAGGGACACCTACAATACTTTTTTCCAATCCAGGGGTAGAAAAAGCACTAAAAGAAAAATGCATTGCTGGAATACACCAAATTCTAAAGACTGTGATCAACCTTTCTCTAACACAATATAATTAGAATTGAAATAACATACATGGGATGGTTTCTCATTTGTGATTCACAACTAGCAAGGGTTGAGAAAAAACACACAAAATAATATGGGAGAGGTGAAATGTTTTACCTTTGAAGAGTGTAAACCATATAGAAAGTCGAGAATTTGAATTTGGGAGCATATCTGAGAGCACAAACACAACCTCAAGAAAAGGGGATCCGCAATCTTAGCACGCAGATATTGCAATGACCTTGATATCTCCAAGACAACAAGCTCTTGATGACACCATGGTTAGAAACACTGCAAAATCGAAGCGCTAACAGTCATGTGTCAACACCCCGCGTAGGATTCAAAGTCATTCATCAAGGCTAGTGAGTCCAAAATGGGCAAGAGAGCCAAACCTCCGAAAAGGCACAATATAATAAAAGTTGTAATGTAACAATTTCAAATTTCTCCGCTAAGATTGCAACAAATTGATCCATACATAGATCTAAAGATCCAAAAAAACATTTCAAAATTTTACCCAACTTCATCAGAAAAAGGCAGAATAGGAAATTCCCTGAGAGATCAATTTTCTTTATATTTAGAACGAAATTGAAATATTACAACTAATTTCATCGATTACACTCAAATATGGAATAAAAATAGATACTTGTCTGTAGATAGATAAATCAAGGGAAAAAGGTCAAATTTACCCCTCTACTTTAAAAAATTGGCTAAATATATCCTTCGTCATACTTTGAGGTTAAATTTACACTCGTCATACACTGACCTGAACAAACTGGCTTGAGATTAAATTCTCCTTTGTTAATATGTTGCTTTCAGTCCATTGTTTGTTAGGAATCTTGTCTGCGACTTATATGATCATTTAAAAAATATGGAGAATTTCTAGTGTTGGAGAAACTAATACTTTAAAATATTAATTTAAAAAATCCACAAGACCAACCTGTTAGCGTTTGAAATTTATGATTGACAACTATTGTGCAGGAAAATAAGGAAAGCAAGCACCAAAGATCCTTAACAAAATCAAATCAACAGATTGCCTTAAATACGGCATGACAATTATGGCAAGCAAGTACCAAAAGCTAAGATTACAAAGATAGAGATAGATCTAATCACCCTGCAAGGTTAGTGCATGGCCGAAATGTAAGCGTTTGTGTCACATTCTTGATCAATCTAGTCGTGGAAGTGAGGGAACAGACCTGAGGGCTATGAACTTGAGAAAGCCAACAACGTCTCAGAATAAGATGCATGAGAAAATAAATGAAGTCTCTCTTTCTGCCACTTATTCAAATGACATACACCAGGAAAATAGTAGCCAAAAGAAATTGGGAAGAAAGTGCAATAACTTCTCGTCCATTGCTGGTATGCTATGAAATAATTGGGTCTTCTGTTTCTGGAAATTAGAAGCAAATACTAATTTGTGAGATGTGAATACTAAAATCTTATGCAAATCTTTAACCTTGCTAAACTTTTCCCTTTTTCCTGCATAAATCTTTCTCAGGTTAGATTAAAGCTATGCATCTAATCCACACAAAGAGTTGCAGTAATTTCAGAAAATGAATTCATGCTCAATATCAAAACTAAAATACGATCACCAAGAACAAAGTGATAACATATGAGTACTAAAGTGGGAACCAGTAAGCATATCATCATTAAAATCACCAAACTTGGAGCGGTAGAAAATATAAGTCTATCAAATAAAGCCTTGATTATTTGATACCGATTCAGTTTTTGACAGTTAACTACCTTGAACTACGAAGAATATGCATATATTTGAGGAATACTTTCGTTGAATAATTCTGTTGATGTGAAAAATTCGGGAAACTTACAGCTGGCAAACATAATTTATTGATTAGAAACTTGTTTGACAAATCTATTTTTCCTATGGAGGTACAACGGAAAGAAAAATCAATAGTACATGAAACAGGAAATAAAGAAGAAACATAATGAACATATTGTTGTGAAAATATTTTTAGCATCTCAAAAAGAATAAGATCTATCTATTATGACTATATCTATTATTAATTTATATCATAGCATTCATGTGCTATTAATTTTGGCCAAAAAATTTAATTATATGTTTCATTAGTTTTAATTGCAACATTCAAAATATTTGACTGTATACTTTATTGGTTTTAATGGCATTGTTAATTTTCTAATCAATATTTGTCCATTATACAATTGATTTGCAGTTTAGGTTACTCATTTGGTCAAATGTTTTAAGTGTCATTAATATCTTTTAATTGTGAGTTTTAAATGTTGGGGCATTTGATGAGATTCATCTTTAATTTTTTACATAAACTATTTGGAGTGCTCATAAAAAGGGTAGAGCAAAACAGTGAGGAAAATGTCACGCCCCGACTTCCAACGAGGCGTGATTGGCACCCGAAGCCGATAAGGCCCGAGAGAACCAATCTTTGCTCATGTACTCTCATAAGTATGTTCGCGTATGCATATCATTTTATCTCATGTAATTAAATATCGTTAGCCGAAGTCATGGCAATACGTGCAATCTATGAAACTTGGCCGCTAGGGCCATCTCGTCAAAATGAACGTACTAGTAGATCTCTGCAGTAGGTGGCGAGATATCCGCAGATTATTGGTGAGCTCTAGTTGCTTCGGGGCTTCCCAAGTCACATGTGTTCATTAGGTTTTAGCATTTTGTAAGTATTGTATAGACATGGTCATGTATCTATTAGAGGCTTTGTAGACATATGTGGGGTATCGTGAAAGTAAAAGATGTACGTTCATTTTGACGAGATGGCCCTAGCGGCCAAGTTTCATAGATTGCACGTATTGCCATGACTTTCGCTAACGATATTTAATTACATGAGATAAAATGATATGCATACGCGAACATACTTATGAGAGTACATGAGCAAAGATTGGTTCTCTCGGGCCTTATCGGCTTCGGGTGCCAATCACGCCTCGTTGGAAGTCGGGGCGTGACAAAAGTGGTATCAGAGCAGTTCGTCCTAAGGGTGTCTACAAAGCCGTGTCTGAGTAGAGTCTTACTTATCGATGTGTTGCGCGCCACATTTATAAGTAGGAGGCTACGGGACATTTAGGAGTTGTTTCATTTTTTTCATTCTACATCGTGCAATAGAGCCATTGTCATAGGTGGGATTACATCTGACAATTGTAATTGATTTCCTTTGATATAGTAACATGCCGATTTCAAGACAAGGTATGGGCAAAAATAAGCAGGTAGATATGCAAGCGGAAGAAAGAACTAGTAAATCCCCACCTAATCCAGCTAGTCAGTATGGGGTTGAAACTGAGTTTACATCACGGGCACCTTCTCCTCCCCCTTCTCCAGGGAGGCCACAAAGGAGGGAAATATCCCCAGAATCGTCTGTTAATGTTACTAGGCAGGAGTTAAAAGATTTGAAAAATGCAGTGCAAATGTTGACTCAGATAGTTGTTGCCCAGAGTCAAGGACGAGTTGGTCCAGTGACAAGTGATGGTGGTGCGGCTAGGATAGCTAGTCGGCGGACACAGGATTTTCTGAAATTGGATCCTCCCACATTTACCGGATCCGATCTTAACGAAGATCCGCAAGACTTTATAGATCAAATTCAAAGAGCTCTAGATGTTATGCATGTGACGGGCGTAGAAACAGTGGAGCTTGCAGCATATAGATTGAAAGGAGAGGCTATATTATGGTACGAAGATTGGAAACAATCCAGAGGTATCGGTGTAAATCCATCTAGTTGGGAGGAATTCAAGGGGGCATTCCTCGATCATTATCTGCCATATGAGATCCGCGAGGCTCGAGCGGATCAGTTTTTAAATCTTTGTCAGGGGAATATGAGCGTCAGGGAGTACAGTCTTCGGTTTAATTCATTGGCTAGATACGCTCCTCATATGGTAGCAACTATGGCCGATAGAGTTCATCGGTATGTAGACAGATTGGAGCCCTACTTGGTAAGAGACTGTACTATTGCTGCATTGAATAAAGACATGGACATAGCCAGAATACAAGCCTTCGCGCAAAAGATGGAGGATCAAAGGCAAAGGGGAAGGATACAAGAATCTGATGCAGGGCCGTCAAAGCGGGCTAGACCCATGGGACAGTTCACGGCATCTCAAGGAGGATTGAGGCCTCAGGTTTTACCAAGACCACCTAGACCGTCATTTTCTTACCTTACAGCGGATACTCCACCTCCATTTCGAGGGTCTAGAGGCACTCCGATTGGGCAGAATAGTGGAATACGGGGTTCGCAGATAGCAGAATCTTTTCGTCAGCAGTGCCAACGCTGCGGAAAGTTTCATTCAGGTGAATGTCGGTTTGAGACAGACGTTTGCTTTTGGTGTAAAGAGCCAGGACACATGAAGAGAGCATGCCCACAGAGGGCCACGGGTAGTATGACACGACCTACGAGGTCGGCAGAATTCAGAGGCTCTCCGTGACATAGTGACAGGTACGTTATTTATATGTTTACCTAATGACTATGCATCAATTGATCCGGGTTCTACCCTATCAGATGTTACTCTATTGACTGCGGGAAAAATTTGAAGGAATATTAGAGTTAATAGTTAAGTCAGTTGGGATGTCCACACCAGTTGGTGAATTTATTATAGCTAAAAGAGTATGTCACGATTGTATAGTAAATGTAGTGATCACGTTACATTGACGAATATTATTGAGATGGAAATGATAGATTTTTAATGTTACCATGGGTATGACTTGGTTAGCTTTTTGTTAGGCCCCAATAGATTGCCGAGTAAAGAAATTGCAGTTTCACTTTCCACAAAGAATGTTCTTGAATGGAAGGGTACATATGTCACTTGGTCAAAGTGAAGAATATTAATGTTAAAGCTACTAATGTGAAAGATACTAGTCTACCCCCATAGGATGTCCCAGTATAAATTGTATCGACGAGGGATGACACGTATAGGCAACGGATTGAGATGTCAGGAAGATTTTATGTATCGGATAGATATATGAGCTGAAGAAATGCATTAGGGTAAAGCACATCATTCATAATACGCTATTTAGTAGGGAGTAATCCATATGTACCAGGATTTGGAAGCGACTTATTGATGAGATTACATGAAAAGAATATTGCAAAATTTATACTTCAGTAATCGAAGTGATATGGGTAACAACAGTTGTAGAAATGTTTTTGGGAACCCAAGTGAATGCAAGAATGGTTTTTGTCTTCAGATAGAGGAACAAACAAACCGTACTGTTTAAGCATGAGAAGTTAGTTCTCTATAGCGTATCTTATAAGATGGCTCGGAGATGTGGTCAAGTCGTATATGACTTTGAGGTATCCCCAGAACTCTTTATAGTTCATTCAGTATCTCATATGCGATGCTTTAAAAGTGTGTAGGAGATTCTGCCGTGTTGCTCCCAGTGGAAATCCACTAGTTATGGAAAAAAAAAAAATCTCATAGGTGAGGAAGTACGGCTTATTTTTCTAGCTCGATAAGCGAAAGTAATAAGAATTAAAGAAGGAGCTTCCGTGAAAGCACAATAGGAGAAATGAACACAGGGCAAAAGTCACAAGGAAGACCAGAGAAATAATGAAATCTAAAGTAATCGTAAGTTTTGGACAAAGCAAAGTTTGGGGTACGGAAATGGATCCTAATAAGTAAGTTTTTACAAGTATTCTATGTGTATATGACAATTGAAGGATACACTTCGGCATAAGTTATTACGATGAGACAATGTTACTAACATTCGAGGACGAATGTTTCTAAGGGGGGAATTTTCTGTAACACCCCGTACCTTCCTAACCCTATTTGACGACATTAAATAATGTTTACTTAGGTGTCACGAGCTATAAGTATGTATTTGGTAATGTTAGTGATGGAGAAATTGAAATTTGGCCCTTGTATATGTGATTAAACTTGCATAAAAGGTGTTTTGCGATTTTCATGGCGCATTTGTGGGGTTAAAAAATGAGGCTAAGAGGACCTCTAAACAAAGTATATTGAGGCCAAGAAGTAAGTTAAAGAATAGGACTTGAAGTATCTAACCAAACCCGCGAAGAAAAGTCGAAAAACAAAATTTTCGAAAAAAATTAAGGAGGGGCGCGCCCAGGGGCGTGCCACGCCGCTCTGGGCTAAAATTTTTAGTCCAGAGGCAGCAAGGGGGCGCGCCAGGCAGCGTGCCGGGCTGCTTGTGCGCACCTTTCAAAAGTTGGAATTTTTCTTAAGTTCCAAGGGTGCCCGGGGACGTACCGGACCGATTTTTGCCACGTTTCTTCTACAACCATGAGAATATACATGAAATTAGTGAAATATTATATTGGTATGATACAATTACCCGAGGACGAATTTGGCGTCAAAATGACGATTTTACCCCTATAGCCAAAATGGGTCATACGTGGCTAGAATCGCTTGTTTTTGGGATTGAGGCTACAAATATAAATCCCGTGAGTGGGAATATTGTTGTAACGCATATGAAATGAATTAAACATGAGAAATTATGGATTTTGTTGGATTAAGTGAATTGGGCCCAAAAAGGACCCAAAATGTGAAAGAAAACATGAAAGGCCCAATGGGTCAAAATGACCCATTCTTGCCTTGACTTGTCAATGATGGACTTAATGGCTAAGGATGACTTTAAAAGGTTATAAAAGGTGGCCAAAAATCAGATTTTAATTCATTGTACACACACATGCTTTTCTCTCATTTTCTAGAATTCTCAAGAACACTTTTTTGGTGCTCTTCAAACCCTAAGGCATTTTTGGGCAAGATCATCCTTTTTCAAGCTTGGGTAAGTGCTTATTCTTGTACTTTAACATATTATAAGCATGATAGATTATGTATATCATGTTGGTTATGCTTGGGAGTGTTGGACATGGCACTTTTGGTTTTGTGAAAAAGATGTGAAATCCATGGAATTGTAACTTGAATTATGACTTGTGCCTTTGATGAAAAAGCATGGTATGGACAAAATATAAACATGTATGGTGTTATTTTTGGTATTAAACTTGTTATTGTCTATAAGTGGAAATTATGGGATTTTGACCGATATGTGTTATGAGTTGTATTAAGGTAAGTTGATGGATTAATTGTGATGTGGTATGGATAAGAAAGTGTAAAGGAGAAGTGTTGTGGTGAAATGTGTCAATTATCATGTATTGGTCAATGTTGGGAATATTATGGAATTTTTGGAATAATACTTTTATCAATGGTTTTGTCAAGGGGAAATGACATGTTAAAGCTAAACATGTGACTAATTATTATTTTATGCCATTATAAGGTAATTGGTGGTTAATGTTGGTTTCGTTATGAACTTGTGTTGTAGAGCAAAACACAAGAACGGAGAGGGACTATTGTATGCGCATCTAAGATTGTGTATTCGTATTAAGAATACAAGGTATGTAAGGTTATTCTTCTATATCCTTTTGTAGCATGTGGTGTTCACATTGTCATTTGATTCCGAAGTGCTCATTGTCCTAAAGTGTTCTATTCCAAAGGGGTTCTATAGTATTCCAACTAAGGTTGATATATATTGTTATTCATATGTGTTTTCCTCTTAGACGAATTATGACCCACTTAGTTCTTATTTATGGACGGAAGTTCTTAAGTTGTCATATGTTGTAAAGCCTAAGAGAACTACCTCAACAAGAGTAGTGAGGTAAAGAGGACTTGTTGAGTTTGAATAGCATTATTCCAATCATGCCATGAACCAAAGTTCCAATAGAGTTATACACATGTCTCATATTCATGATTAATGTTCCAAAAGCCCAATAAGGTTATGTTCCACGGTTCCCATGGTGGTTATACTCATGTCCCTTGTTCATGGATTATGGTCCAATGGTTTCAATAGTGTTATGTTGCTATAATGTTATGTTTCTCACAATGTTTATTCACATACCTCTCACCCATTGGTTAATGATCCAAAGCTTCAAGGAAAGTTGTCATAACGTTGAAATCTCTAAAGGACCTATTTTCAAGAGAATAATAACATAAGAGAATCTATTTAATCTTGGATGGCATTTTCCAATCATGTCTTGTTCCAAAGTCCGATAGTATGATGATTAGCCTTGTACCAATCTTGCATAAGTAAAAGTACCAATCTCATAAGGGTGATAAGAGAGGCGATGTGCAAGTTAGTATAATTATCCCTCATAAGTGAAGATGTGAATCTTATGAAGTGAAGTGAAGTGAGATGTGTATACAAATGTGAGCTTTAGTGTCATGATCTCTAATGGATCACTCTCATAGCTATGTCAAAGAAATAAGATTGTGAAGAAATAATGCACAAATGGTTACTTTATGTTATGGTTCATTGAAAATGGATTAAAAATCAAAAGGGTATATATTATAGCCCACTAAATGTGGATGTCCGGTATTATATATATATATTATAGCCCACTAAATGTGGATGTCCGGTATTATATTTATATATTATAGCCCACTAAATGTGGATGTCCGGTATTATATTTATATATTATAGCCCACTAAATGTGGATGTCCGGTATTATATATATATTATAGCCCACTAAATGTGGATGTCCGGTATTATATATATATATTATAGCCCACTAAATGTGGATGTCCGGTATTATATATATATATTATAGCCCACTAAATGTGGATGTCCGGTATTATATTTATATATTATAGCCCACTAAATGTGGATGTCCGGTATTATATATATATTATAGCCCACTAAATGTGGATGTCCGGTATTATATTTATATATTATAGCCCACTAAATGTGGATGTCCGGTATTATATATATATTATAGCCCACTAAATGTGGATGTCCGGTATTATATTTATATATTATAGCCCACTAAATGTGGATGTCCGGTATTATATTTATATATTATAGCCCACTAAATGTGGATGTCCGGTATTATATATATATTATAGCCCACTAAATGTGGATGTCCGGTATTATATTTATATATTATAGCCCACTAAATGTGGATGTCCGGTATTATATATATATTATAGCCCACTAAATGTGGATGTCCGGTATTATATTTATATATTATAGCCCACTAAATGTGGATGTCCGCTATAATATATAAATATAATACCGGACATCCACATTTAGTGGGCTATAATATATATATAATACCGGACATCCACATTTAGTGGGCTATAATATATAAATATAATACCGGACATCCACATTTAGTGGGCTATAATATATATATAATACCGGACATCCACATTTAGTGGGCTATAATATATATATAATACCGGACATCCACATTTAGTGGGCTATAATATATAAATATAATACCGGACATCCACATTTAGTGGGCTATAATATATATATATAATACCGGACATCCACATTTAGTGGGCTATAATATATATATATAATACCGGACATCCACATTTAGTGGGCTATAATATATATATAATACCGGACATCCACATTTAGTGGGCTATAATATATAAATATAATACCGGACATCCACATTTAGTGGGCTATAATATATAAATATAATACCGGACATCCACATTTAGTGGGCTATAATATATATATATAATACCGGACATCCACATTTAGTGGGCTATAATATATACCCTTTTGATTTTTAATCCATTTTCAATGAACCATAACATAAAGTAACCATTTGTGCATTATTTCTTCACAATCTTATTTCTTTGACATAGCTATGAGAGTGATCCATTAGAGATCATGACACTAAAGCTCACATTTGTATACACATCTCACTTCACTTCACTTCATAAGATTCACATCTTCACTTATGAGGGATAATTATACTAACTTGCACATCGCCTCTCTTATCACCCTTATGAGATTGGTACTTTTACTTATGCAAGATTGGTACAAGGCTAATCATCATACTATCGGACTTTGGAACAAGACATGATTGGAAAATGCCATCCAAGATTAAATAGATTCTCTTATGTTATTATTCTCTTGAAAATAGGTCCTTTAGAGATTTCAACGTTATGACAACTTTCCTTGAAGCTTTGGATCATTAACCAATGGGTGAGAGGTATGTGAATAAACATTGTGAGAAACATAACATTATAGCAACATAACACTATTGAAACCATTGGACCATAATCCATGAACAAGGGACATGAGTATAACCACCATGGGAACCGTGGAACATAACCTTATTGGGCTTTTGGAACATTAATCATGAATATGAGACATGTGTATAACTCTATTGGAACTTTGGTTCATGGCATGATTGGAATAATGCTATTCAAACTCAACAAGTCCTCTTTACCTCACTACTCTTGTTGAGGTAGTTCTCTTAGGCTTTACAACATATGACAACTTAAGAACTTCCGTCCATAAATAAGAACTAAGTGGGTCATAATTCGTCTAAGAGGAAAACACATATGAATAACAATATATATCAACCTTAGTTGGAATACTATAGAACCCCTTTGGAATAGAACACTTTAGGACAATGAGCACTTCGGAATCAAATGACAATGTGAACACCACATGCTACAAAAGGATATAGAAGAATAACCTTACATACCTTGTATTCTTAATACGAATACACAATCTTAGATGCGCATACAATAGTCCCTCTCCGTTCTTGTGTTTTGCTCTACAACACAAGTTCATAACGAAACCAACATTAACCACCAATTACCTTATAATGGCATAAAATAATAATTAGTCACATGTTTAGCTTTAACATGTCATTTCCCCTTGACAAAACCATTGATAAAAGTATTATTCCAAAAATTCCATAATATTCCCAACATTGACCAATACATGATAATTGACACATTTCACCACAACACTTCTCCTTTACACTTTCTTATCCATACCACATCACA
Source organism: Capsicum rhomboideum (assembly GCA_031232105.1). NCBI lineage: Eukaryota > Viridiplantae > Streptophyta > Magnoliopsida > Solanales > Solanaceae > Capsicum > Capsicum rhomboideum. The sequence goes on from CP124709.1 coordinate 133,058,687, forward strand.
ATTAATCCATCAACTTACCTTAATACAACTCATAACACATATCGGTCAAAATCCCACAATTTCCACTTATAGACAATAACAAGTTTAATACCAAAAATAACACCATACATGTTTATATTTTGTCCATACCATGCTTTTTCATCAAAGGCACAAGTCATAATTCAAGTTACAATTCCATGGATTTCACATCTTTTTCACAAAACCAAAAGTGCCATGTCCAACACTCCCAAGCATAACCAACATGATATACATAATCTATCATGCTTATAATATGTTAAAGTACAAGAATAAGCACTTACCCAAGCTTGAAAAAGGATGATCTTGCCCAAAAATGCCTTAGGGTTTGAAGAGCACCAAAAAAGTGTTCTTGAGAATTCTAGAAAATGAGAGAAAAGCATGTGTGTGTACAATGAATTAAAATCTGATTTTTGGCCACCTTTTATAACCTTTTAAAGTCATCCTTAGCCATTAAGTCCATCATTGACAAGTCAAGGCAAGAATGGGTCATTTTGACCCATTGGGCCTTTCATGTTTTCTTTCACATTTTGGGTCCTTTTTGGGCCCAATTCACTTAATCCAACAAAATCCATAATTTCTCATGTTTAATTCATTTCATATGCGTTACAACAATATTCCCACTCACGGGATTTATATTTGTAGCCTCAATCCCAAAAACAAGCGATTCTAGCCACGTATGACCCATTTTGGCTATAGGGGTAAAATCGTCATTTTGACGCCAAATTCGTCCTCGGGTAATTGTATCATACCAATATAATATTTCACTAATTTCATGTATATTCTCATGGTTGTAGAAGAAACGTGGCAAAAATCGGTCCGGTACGTCCCCGGGCACCCTTGGAACTTAAGAAAAATTCCAACTTTTGAAAGGTGCGCACAAGCAGCCCGGCACGCTGCCTGGCGCGCCCCCTTGCTGCCTCTGGACTAAAAATTTTAGCCCAGAGCGGCGTGGCACGCCCCTGGGCGCGCCCCTCCTTAATTTTTTTCGAAAATTTTGTTTTTCGACTTTTCTTCGCGGGTTTGGTTAGATACTTCAAGTCCTATTCTTTAACTTACTTCTTGGCCTCAATATACTTTGTTTAGAGGTCCTCTTAGCCTCATTTTTTAACCCCACAAATGCGCCATGAAAATCGCAAAACACCTTTTATGCAAGTTTAATCACATATACAAGGGCCAAATTTCAATTTCTCCATCACTAACATTACCAAATACATACTTATAGCTCGTGACACCTAAGTAAACATTATTTAATGTCGTCAAATAGGGTTAGGAAGGTACGGGGTGTTACAGAAAAATAATAGAGAGCAACCTATCTTTTTCTTATCAAAGTTATTTTGTTGGGTTTCCAACTATTAAAAAATTTTGTTAGTTTCTGGCTCCTAGTTTATTACTAGAAGAGTTTGTTGAATCCTGGGGATACACTTTAACTGGTGAAATATCCTTAAGGACAGTGACAGAAGCACGCCTCAAGTTAGAGAATTTTCATGGTTCCAATAATTTTACAACAAAGTGAATTCTAAGTGGTGTGGTTGTAGGTCCTGCATTTGGAGGTAATATTGTACAATCCATGTTTCAATGTCAATTATGCTTCTATAGGCATAAGGTATGTTGATGTCACGATCCAAAATATGGGTCATGATGGCACTTATTGCAGCTAAGCCTTGATAAGTAAGACAAATCGCCCAAATTGATAGATTAAGTAAAATGCAACAACAATATAAGCAAGGCGAGGTTCCTTGAGTGAAACCAGACCAAACATTTACGATAATAGCGGAAGTCTGAAATAATAGCATAAAGGAATCCCAAGAAGTGGAGTCATAATGTATAGAGCATCTAATACATCCCGAAGTACTGAAAACAATCAGTCTCTGAATCGAAATAAAGACACAATAGGGATAGGATGAGATCTTTACTAGAAGAGTTTGTTGAATCCTGGGGATACACTTTAACTGGTGAAATATCCTTAAGGATAGTGACAGAAGCACGCCTCAAGTTAGAGAATTTTCATGGTTCCAATAATTTTACAACAAAGTGAATTCTAAGTGGTGTGGTTGTAGGTCCTGCATTTGGAGGTAATATTGTACAATCCATGTTTCAATGTCAATTATGCTTCTATAGGCATAAGGTATGTTGATGTCACGATCCAAAATATGGGTCATGATGGCACTTATTGCAGCTAAGCCTTGATAAGTAAGAAAAATCGCCCAAATTGATAGATTAAGTAAAATGCAACAACAATATAAGCAAGGCGAGGTTCCTTGAGTGAAACCAGACCAAACATTTACGATAATAGCGGAAGTCTGAAATAATAGCATAAAGGAATCCCAAGAAGTGGAGTCATAATGTATAGAGCATCTAATACATCCCGAAGTACTGAAAATAATCAGTCTCTGAATCGAAATAAAGACACAATAGGGATAGGATGAGATCTGGGTCTGTCTTGAACTCTAGCACGATCCAGTACCTCAAAATCTGTCAAACCATTGCACGAACTCAACTATCGCTAACCACACTGATACTAGGATCTGCACCTAAAAGGCACAGTAGGAATGAGTACAGGTCCACTTGTACTCAGTAGGTATCATAGGCCGACTGAGCAAAGTGGAAAATAATATAAATAAAGAAAATTATGAGCACGTAACCTGCAAACAGAAAAGTTTTCAAACGGTAACAGTGTCTCCACTAACAGTTCTAAAATAATATTGAAGTAATCAACACAAGTAACACAGAAGTGCAAGAAAACAACACAAGTCAAAAACAAATGAATCACTCAATATGCTAATGCAATGCAATGCGCAATGATGATGATGATGGGGTGGAACGGTGAAATTCATCGCATGACTTTCAATATACACCTACCGATTTTGTAATTCCGCAATAGGACACATGGGTCTCAATCTCAACACATCTCACCTTTTCGGCTTATGTTCACGAAGAGGATTTTTCATGAAAATGTCTCATTTTCTTTCAAAAATAGTGTTCCTCAATGGTACCAATATCTCATGAATGTATATATATGGAATGAGGATATAATGCTCACAATCAGATCAATATGAAGATATCCAATCAATTCAATACGATGTATATATAGAGGTGAGCTCAGAAATCAACTCAATATGTCTGTAATTCATGATTCATCAACTATAAATGGGCACCATTTGAATAAATATACATATAAGACATCATAAATATCATATCAACCCCTAACTCAGGTATTTTCCATCATAATAAAGCAATCAATGCTCATTAAGCTCTATAATAGCAGCTTCATCCCCTGCACGGGCATCATATCTAAATAATAAGGCATCTAAATGCACAAATAAGGCCAGATAATGTCAAATAGGGCCCCCACTCGGGCTACACGCAATATCCAATATCTCATGTAAATATCCACACTAAATAAGCCCCCATATGGGCGCACAACAATAATTGTAATCTAGAAATATAAACACCATAGCCTATCTCCCCAACCCATAGCATGATTTACCTATATATTAACTACCCATCTAAATTTGAAAGAAGTTAAGCCATAACCTACCTCAAAACGATCAAATCAGGGCCTAAAGTGCTTCAATACTGAGGCTTCCCCTTTCGAACGGCTTCGAAATCAACTAAAACACACAAATATAGCATTTATACGTTAAAAGAAAATCAACAATACCCATATTGCCCATATCTAACCTGGGTCCAAAATGGATCTTGAAAACAGGTTTTGAAAAAGAATGGGTAAAACCAAAAATTTTGTCTAAAAAACCATTACTCACGATTAAAGGAACTCCTAGGAGAAAACCCAAGTGAAATTGAATTAAAAATGAGTGATTAATTGATGAAAACCCCTTTTTAAACTTTCCAGGAAAACCCCCCCAAAAATCCATTTCAAAATCACGATTTAAAGGATATTTAGAAGATATAATTGAAGCAAAATGATGGAAAAGGGATTATGGAGCTTATCCAAGCTTGAGAAGTGAAGAAATCGCCCAAAAACTCTCAAACCCTAAGTGCCAATACTCAAAAATAAAGGAGAAATTGCGGAATTGGGTTATACACCAGCCCATAAGGTACCGCTAAAGTGCCTAAGCAACCGCTAAAACGGTCACCTCTAAAGCGGCACCTGACCACTAAAGCAGTCTGGGATGACCGGCTATGACCACTAAAGTGGTAGCCTTCCGCTAAAGCGAACATATGCCCACTTTAGTGATAGGCTACGCGGATCGCTTGGTCGCTAAAGTGGTACTTGGCCCCTATTTTACAATTTTCCAAATCGAGGGTCGAAATGAGATATAAAAGCCACAAAACTGAACCAACCATGCTATTAACCCAAAATCAACGTTCCAGATCTGCTGTCGTAGTTCGTTTTTCCATCCGACACTCAAAACAACATATGTTGACCGAAGTCAACTATTGGCTCTCAAAGCCTCAAAATGAACTCAAAACCATCCAAGGCCTTTCAAAGACCTCGAAAATCGTGCCAATCATCCCCATACCCCAAAATCAATACGTAACAATAATGGGGAAACACAAAATGGTCAAAACACATAAAAATAAAAATCACCAAAACAGGTCTTTACAATATCCACCACTAAGACTCTAGTTCGTCCTCAACTAAAAAGCAAAGGAACACTTGAATCGACAAAAATATGGGAATGATTACTATGCATGTCGGACTCGACCTCCCAAGTAGCCTCCTCTATAGAATGCTGTCTCCACTGAACCTTAACTACAGGAATATCTCTAGAACGCAATCGTCTAACATCCTTGGCTAAAATGGAAACTGGCTCCTCAACAAAGGTCAACCTCTCATCCAACTGAATCGAATCCCACCTAAGTACGTGAGACTCATCTGAAATATATAATCAGAGCATAGAAACATGGAAAACTAGATGAACGGCTGAAAAATCTGTAGGTAAGGCCAACTCGAAAACAACCTCCCCAATAATTCAAAGAATCTCAAAAGGTCTGATATACCTCGGGCTAAGCTTTCCCCTCTTCCTGAACCTCATCACGCCCTTCATGGGCTACACATGAAGGAAAACCTGATCGCCAATACTAAACTTCAAGGCACAAAGTTTGTGGTCTGCATAGCTGTTCTGCCTACTCTGGGCTACTCGAAGCCTATCCTAAACCACACGAACTCAATCAAAGACTCACAAAGTAAGTCGGTACCTCGAGGTCTAATCTCAGAATTAAGTCTCAAACTAACCAATAGAAGATCGACAACGGCTACCATACAATGCCTCAAAAAGTTCCATCTCAATACTCGAATGGTAGATATTATTATAGGCAAACTCCGCTAGGGCTAAATTCTAATCCCACTGACCTCCAATGTCCATAATGAAAGCGCAGAGCATATCCTCCAAAACCTGAATAGTTTACTCCGACTGACCGTCAGTCTAAGGGTGGAAAGCTATGCTGAGGTCAACCTGAGTACCCAATTCCTCTTGAAACATCCTCAAAAAGCTAGAGGTGAACACTGAACCCCTATCCAAAATAATAGACACAGGCACTCCATGAAGACGAACAATCTCCTGAACATAGATCTGGGCTAGTGTCTCGGTGCTGAAGGAAACCTGAATAGGAATGAAATGGGCTGATTTGGTCAATTGAGCCACGATGACCCAAACACTATTGGAACCATGGGAGGTACAAGGAAACCTAATCATGAAGTCCATAGTGATCCGCTCCCACTTCCACTCAGGAATGGGTAATCTCTGAAGCAAACCACCCGGTCTCTGATGCTCGGCCTTCACCTATTGACAACACAAGGAATGAGCTACAAAACCTTCCACACCCTTCTTCATACCTATCCACCAGTAAAGCTGTCTCAAATCACGATACATCTTAGTCATACCAGGATGAATGGAATATCTAGAACAATGCGCCTCCTCCAGAATCAATCTCACCCAATCACCTACTCTAGGCACACAAACTCGGCCACCAATCCTCAACACACCATCCAAACCAAGAGAGGCTTCCTTATCCTCGCCACTCAACACCTTATCTCGAATCGTCCTCAAACTATCATCATCAAACTGGTGAGCACGTATCTTCTCCATCAAGGAAAATCTAGCACCAATGAAGGGTAAAGCACATCTAGCTGTCTAAATATCAAGCCTAACCATCTGGTTAGCTAAAGGCTGAACCTCCAAGGCCAAAGGCCTCTCCTGAGTCAAGAGATGAGCCAAACTCCCCATAATAGCCAACTTCCAACTCAAGGCATCCACTACCACATTAGCCTTGCCTGGATGATACAAAATGGTGATGTCATAATTCATAAGCAACTCAATTATTATATTGATTGGAAAAATAGGTTTGCACTCACTAAGAAATGTGGTGCTTAATTGTTTCCTCCTTTGTCTTGGTTGTGGAGGTACTGGAAAACTTGGCATATTTGGAAAATGCAAGCGCATCACCAAGAGGCTTGGTTTTGCAGTTGGATTAATGGCGGCTTGAAAAAACATGATGAGTTATCGAAGCACAAAGTGAATTCTAAGTGGTGTGGTTGTAGGTCCTGCATTAGGAAGTAACATTGTACAATCCACGTTTCAATGTCAATTATGCTTCTATGGGTATAAGGTATGTTGATTTGCTAATATTTCTATCTTTTTAATATTTGAGTAATATGATTTCTTTATACTCAAAGCCGGCTGCATATTTTTTTTAAAAGGAAAAAAAAACGGTGATATTTCAGTCCTCATACCTTTGATTATTACATGTCAATTCAATTTGTTTGAAAACTAAGCATGCATTAGCGTCACATTGCTAACGTTATTTATGGATTTGCTTCTATGGATGAACTTCCAGTATTTAATTACTCAACTAACCATCTATTAACTCATTGATATGACTTAGCTCAGCTTATGAGTGTTAATGTTATTATACTTTGGTTAAACATCATGTGCTGGTTTATCTCTTTCTAACATGATAGCATTATCAGGAAAAAAAAATGTCACGTTGTTAGGCTGGTGCCTCGTTTTGGCTCCACTGGTTTATATGTTTTCCCTTGAGTTATCTCTTAGCTGAATAATGTTTCGTTATGTGAGGTGGAAATTGAAAACAGTGTAATAATAAAAATTTTGAGAGAAGAGTTAGGGAAAATTGACAATCCTGCTAAGTCAAAATTTAATTTGAGTGAAGCAGATGATATTATTGTTGTGATCATTTCTCAAGCAAATAATGTGGTTAATGTGAGTGACTGGGTGATAGATTTTGTGTGAATAAAATTAATTTTGTGGCTTACACCCAAGTCAGAGGAGGAGAAGAATTTAGTTTTCTTGATTAAAGAACTATTCAAGTTCTTGAAAGAAAAAAAATCTTCTTAAACTGACATGTGAAAGAAATATTGGATTTAAATGAATTTTCATTTTCTTAATAATTGACCCAATTTAGTTGATGAGGTATTACTAGAAAATGTTGGAGTAAAGTTTGCTTGAGAATGTTATGGATGTTTAGTTAAGCATGATTATTGTTTGGCAAAAAGGGCATTGTAACTATAATTTAGTTATGTTAATATGATTTTTATCTTCACTAATTCTCAAAGTTTCAATATGAGTTACGTGTTGGCATGAATTTACAAAGTGTTTGAGGTACATGCTTTTAAGAAATATTTTATGAGAAATCGGTTGAACTTGTTATAAGTTGTGAAAATATTATTATCTTATTTTAATATGCTAAAAATATAGGGGTAGAGTGTTATACAAAAGTTTTTTCGTTTATCCCAAAATATTTAAAAGTATGGGGGTGACTTGCTAAGGTTGTGCTACTTAATTTTGAAAGAAGCAAAAAGAATTGTATAATATAGTTGTTGCATGTTTATGCTATATATAAGCATTGCATATAAATTGTGTGTTCACTAATAATAATGTTATCAATTAGAAGCATCATTATAGTGAAGGACAAGAATTTTGAGAATATATTTTCTTTGAAAGTGACAATATACAAAATACTGCTACAGCAGCGAGTCAGAATGCTCTCGGCGCACATTATCAAGGCTGCTAATGTGCACCTTCAGTGGTTACTTCTCATGATGGAATAAGTTGTTCACTGCCTGCTCTTACCTTTGGTAGCTTCCTTCCTCCTAGGTTTCATTCCATTCCTAAGGAGGTTGGGGACCCCAACTTGGACTCTGATTCGCCGACTTCAGTACACCTAAGAACGTATGGGTCGTCATGCCTAAATAGGAGACTGCAATTCTCTGAGGTTGCCACCGCTACTCATCCGCAACTGAAGAAGGACTTTACTGAGAATATAATGATTGGTATAGGTAAAACTCTCTCCTATGTTCCTCCAACTGCAAAGGATGGTAAAATCGTTGTAAGTATTGTCGAGGAAGATCTTACAGAGCAAAACCAATACTGGCAAAATTCCTTGATTGGTTATGTAATTAAGGATATTCCCTATCTTAAATCTATGGAGAACTATGTCTCAACTGTGTGGAAATGTACGATTAAACCACAAATATTAGGTTATGATGCTGGATACTATGTCTTTCGATTTGAGTCAGCTGCAGATCGAGATAAGGTGTTGCTCAATAGACCGTATACATTCCATAAAAAACCCTTTGTAGTGAAGCCATGGGAAATTGACTTTGAGTTTGACCAGGATCATATCACTATCATTCCTTTATAGATTACGTTGTCAGGGCTCCCTATTGGTTACTGGTCAGGAGAGGCCCTCAGTAAGATTATGTAACACTCCATACATTTTCGAACCTATTTGATTACCGTAACATTTATGAAATTATTTAAACTTGAGATGGTTGTGTATTACCTACTAACTTTAGTGGGCTAAATTAATATTATGCAAATGGGCTCAATTGAGGCCCAAAATTTAAGCAAAAGGCATAGCCCAAATGGAAAAATGACCCATTCTACAAGATTGACTAAGTAAACACATTTAATGTTTGGATAAGGATGACCATGAGGGCCTATATAAGGGTTAAAAATTATATTTTTATTCATTACATCACACTTGCCAATTCTAGATTTTTCCAAAGATATTTCACACCTCTCTCAAACCCTAAGCTACAATTCACTTTGGACAAGATCATCTCTTTGAAAGCCTTGGTAAGTGTTTAACCTTGTATATTAATGTAATACATGCATGATATATGGTGGGAAACATGTTGGTTATGTTTAAAAAGCATAGGGCAGTCACTTTGTAAGTGGCAGTCCACCGGTGCTTTCGGCTAAAGGATTTGCTTTTTTGTGGTTTAAACTTGACAAGGGACTTAAGGTCTTGAAGGAATTGAATTATATGGATTAAATTTCAGTATATTAATGTGTGTTTATTTCCCTAATTCGTTCCCCTTTTTTATGGCTTGATGGAAACATTTATACGTGTTTGTATATGGAACGTTTGGCGTAGTGAAAAGAGAATACTTTCTTGTTATGTTAAAGTGAAATCTGAAACTGTGTGGACTGTTTTTGGTATATTTTTGTGGAAGGTAATTATGTGACTTGATGGAATAATTAGGTGGAGTTGCATTAAGGTAAAATTGTGAAGTACGAACTTGGTATGAAATCCTATCGGTTTGTAACGTCTATGTTGATGCGCGGACTGTTTTGGTATTGTTGGTGTTGTGAGGCAGTAAATTATATTGTAGGAGGGTGGAATGAAGTTATATGGCAGTAGGAAGGAAGGTGGAACGATATACCATGTGTTTGGGATGTTGGATAGTTTTTACGTCTCGTTAAGTAACTACTTATCGTCTTGTGAACTTGTAGTGTAATTAGTTGTTAATGTTAGCTCCATTATGTACTTATGTTGTAGAGTAATACATAAGGAAGGAGCTGAATCATTGTTGTATTCACGTGGTGAGGAGATAAGGTATGTAAGGTTACTCTTTTCCGTATCCTTTGGCCGCACCTATTGTTCTCACTGTTACCGAACTTGTTTCCACTCCAAAAATATTCTAAAGTATCTCATTCAGGTTTGTTATAAATTTTTATTCAGGTGTCTCTTATTCATTGATTATTGTTCCAAAGTTCCAATAATGTTATAACCACCAATGTATCAATCTTATAACAAAAGAATTGAAGTAATGCAAATTTACTTGAGTATGGGTGGTAGCTCAATGGGGCGAAGGCCTAGCTCGAGACGATCCCGAATGATTATTGGATACAGGGGGCAGCTCAATGGGGCGTAAGCCTAGCTAGAGATGAACCTGTTTTATTAATTTATGGGTGGCAGCTCAAAGGGGCATAAACATAGCTAGAGACGATCCCAATGTTATTACCACTGATCAGTTGGTCCCGGGCATTATATGATTGATGATTGATATTGATATGAACGTAAAAATAAAGTAATGAAGACAATGTACATGTTTCCACATATACAGTACGGTGGTATACCAATATTGGCCATTCACTTGTATTTGATTTCATTGAAATTCTTATGTTTCATGCAGTTATTTATGGCCTTACATACTCAGTACATTCTTTCGTACTGACGTCCCTTGGGGGACTTACCTTACTTGCTGCAGAAACAGGAATTAGTAGACCTTCTCAGTAGGATATGGGTCATCAGCGGACTGTTGGTGAGCTCCAGTTGACTCGGGGTTTTCCGAGTCATTTGTACACACTTGTTTTGATATTGTATAACAGTTGTATAAAGCGGGGACTTGTCTCGACTATAGGCATGGTTATGTATCTGTTAGAGGCTTTGTAGACGTTGTATGACAAACGAGGGAATGTATGTCCATTTTGACGTGGTGGCCCTAATGGACAAGTTTCATATCTATTTGCATGTTTTTCCATGACTTCCGTCTTTGACATCTTGTATGACTGAATGTTGTTCACCCAGGGACATGCATATGAATGTACATGATTATAGGTTGGTTCTCTCGGGCCTTAACGGCTTCGGGTGCCAATCCGCCCTAATAGGATTTGAGGCGTGACAAAAATGGTATCAGAGCGGGTCGTCCTAGGGTGTCTACAAAGCCGTGTCTGAGTAGAGTCTTGCTTATGGATGTGTTGTGAACCACATCTATACATAGGAGTCTACGGTACATTTAGATTTGTTTCTTTTCTTCATTTTCTAGATCGTACAATAGAGATAATGTCACGCCCCGAGTTCCAATGAGGCGGACTGGCACCCGTAGTCGATAAGGCCTGAGAGAACCAATCTTCATCTATGTCTATTCATATGCATGTCATTCACGAAACACCACCATCACGTATAGATATATAAGATACCAATAGCGAAAGTCATGGAAACATGTAATATATACATATAAGAAACTTGGCCGTTAGGGCCATCAAGTCAAAATGGACATACATTCTTTCATTCATCTCACCACGTCCGTCTACAAGGCCTCTAACAGATGCATATACATAACCATCCTAAAGTCGGGACGAGTCCCCACTTTATACAACATTACAGTACCAAAACAAGTGTACATATGAGACCAGGAAAAGCCCCGAACCAACTGGAGCTCACAAAAGATCGGCAAAAGATCCTCAACCTACTGTGGAGGTCTACTAGCACCTGTGCCTGCAGCAAGTAAGGTAACTCCCCCAAGGGACGTCAGTACGAAGAATGTACTGAGTATGTAAGGCGCATATAAAACTACATGATATATAAGCACTTCCATGAAATCAAATGTAAGAGAATAGTCAGTACAGATAATTCACCGGTCTGGATATATGGAACCATGTACATTACATTCTTACTTCTTTTGTCTTCACATTTATTCATCGTTACCGTTCTACCCATGCTAGGCCTTTCTGTCGCCCGTGGGATGAGATTAACCCATACTAGGTATTTTAACCCCTGGGATGTTAGATTAACCCATGCTAGGCTCTTATGTCTCCCCTGGGATGTTATTAACCCATGCTAGGTACTTTAACCCCTGGGATGTTATTTTAACCCATGCTAGGCTTTTATGTCGCCCCTGGGATGTTAATGTGATAACCCATTCTAGGCTTTATGTCGCCCCAGGGATATTAATGTGATAACCCATACTAGGCTTTTATGTCGCCCCTGGGATGTTATTGTGATAACCCATGCTAGGCTTTTATGTCGCCCCTGGGATGTTATTAACCCATGCTAGGTACTTTAACCCCTGGGATGTTATTTTAACCCATGCTAGGCTTTTATGTCGCCCCTGGGATGTTATTAACCCATGCTAGGTACTTTAACCCCAGGGATGTTATTTTAACCCATGCTAGGCTTTTATGTCGCCCCTGGGATGTTAATGTGATAACCCATGCTAGGCTTTTATGTCGCCCCTGGGATGTTAATGTGATAACCCATGCTAGGCTTTTCTAGTTCCCCTGGGATGTTACTCAAGAATATACAAACAGTTATACATTACTTCGTTCTTCCATTATAAGAGTGTTACATTACTTCTGTTCTTTTGTCATAAGATTGACACATTGGTAGTCATAACATTATTGGAACTTGGAAATATTAGTCAATGAACATGAGACATATGAATCACAATCGATCAATGAATAAGGAACATGTGATTAACAATAATTGATAACCGGATATGGGATACCTTAGAACATTTCGGAATAGAACAAGTACAATGTCGTTGTGAACACTATGTGCTACAGAAGGATACGGAAAGAGTAACCTTACATACCTTATCTTACCAATATGAATATACAATCCTAAATGTGAATACAATAGTCCAGCTCCTTCCTTACGTTTCACTCTACAACACAAGTACATAACGGGGTTTACATTAACCACCAACTACCTTACAAATGCATATGACGACAATGAGTTACATGATTGCCTTAACATGTCATTTCCCCATTGACAATACTATTTATTAAATTGTCATACCAACAATACCACAACATTCCATACATTGACCAATACATCATAAATCAATAGCATGTCACACCAAGTTCATACTTTACACTTCTCCATCAATACAACATCACAATTACTCCATCAAGTCACCTCAATACACTTCATAACAATATATCAACAACAATCCCACAAATTATATTCATTAAAAAATAACAAGGTAAGGAACATAATCACACCATACATGTTAGTATCTCATCCACACCATACACTTTCATTCAAATCTCAAGTCTCCTTTCAATTTTAAATCACAAGGATGGCACATCTTTTAGCAAAAAGCAAAAGTGCCCTATTCAACACCTTGCCAACATAACCATCATGATATATACACCATCTTAAGCATATAATATATTAATCCATGAGAGTATACACTTACCAAAGCTTGCAAAGTGATGATCTTTACCAAAGTGAATGGTTGTCTTAGGGTTTGTGTTGAGAGAAATATGTTTGGAAATATCTAGAAAGACATGTGTGTTATAATGAATAAAATCAGACTTTTGTGCCTTTATATAGTCCTCATGGTCATCCTTAGCCACACTTTAATCAATAATTGAGGTGTTTTACTTGGTCAACACAAGAATGGGTCATTTTCCCATTTGGGCCATGCATTTTGGCTTCATTTTTGGGCCTCAAATTGAGCCCATTAACACATGTTAATTTAGTCACCCAAATTCAATGTGTAATCCCTCATCTATCTCACTTTTAAATAATTCCATAAATGTTACGACAATATTCAAATCACGCGATTCATGCTCGTATCTTTAATCCCAAGAATAAACAATTTTGGCCACTCATGACTTAATTGAACATAATTTGATAAAATTCTTGTGAGGAAGAATTAAACTCAACTCGGATTCCAAGCTCAGTAAAAATTAGTCCTACTACGATGGAATAATAATACCATAACCCAAGAGTTCTCATTATAGACTAATAATCGTAGAAGAAATTTGGCAAAAAGCACCCCGGCACGCTCCCGGGCGCCCTTGGGACTTAGAAAAATTTTAGCACCTGAATAGGTGCACATTAGAGGCCTGGCACACCCCCAGGGACACCCCTCTGCTTCCTGTGCCACAAAAATTTCGGCCAAAAGCGGCCTGAAACGCCACCTGCAATTCTCCACACTTAATTTTTGATTTTGACTTTTCTTTGCGGATTTGGTTGGATCTTTCAAGTTCCAACCATTTGCTTGCCTCTTATCTTTAAGATACTTTGCTTGGATGTCCTTTAAACCTCGCTTTTCACTCCACATATGCTCCACAAAGTCACAAACACCTCCTACAAAGGTCTCATCACATGTACTAGTACACTATCAAATTTTCCATCAATAACAATACAAAATACGTACTTATGGCTCTCGAAACCTAGGTAAGCATGGTTCAAAATTGTCAAGTAGGGTCAAAAATGTACGGGGTATTACAGCTAAAGTCGTAGGTGGAATCATATCTGACCATTGAAATTGTTTTCTTATGTTATAGAAAAATGTCGATTGCAAGGAAAAGTAGGGGTAAAAGTAAGAAGATAGACAGAATTACTGGACAAGGAACTAGTAGACCACCACCTGAACAAGCTAATCAAGGTGGGTCTAAAACTGAGTTTGCAATGCTGGCTTCTTCTACTCTTCCATTTCTAGAAGAGCCGAGAAGGAGAGAAGTACCTGCAGAACCACCTGTAAATGTTACTGGCCAGGATTTAAGGAATGCGGTGCAAATGTTGACTCGCAGAGTTGCTGCACAAGCTAAAGGTCAAGCTGGTCCATCTACAATTAATGATGGTGCAGATAGGGCAGCTAGTCGGCGGACACAGGATTTCCTTAAATTGGATCCTCCCACATTCACCGGATCAGATCTTAATGAAGGCCCGCAGGACTTCATGGATCAAATTCAAAGGGATTTGGATGTTATGCATGTCTCTGGTGCAGAAACAGTTGAGCTTGCAGCATATAGATTAAAAGGGGAGGCTATACTATGGTACGAGGATTGGAAACGATCTAGGGGTATCTGTGCACTTCCAGCTAGTTGGGGAGAATTCAAAGCAGCATTCCTTGATCACTATCTTCCATATGAGGTCTGAGAGGCTCATGCGAATCAGTTCTTAAATCTTCGTCAGGGAAATATGAGTGTTAGGGAGTACAGTCTTTGGTTTAACTCTTTGGCTAGATACGCTCCTAATGTGGTAGCTACTATGGTCGATAGAATTCACCGGTATGTGGATAGATTGGATCCATATTTGGTGAGGGATTGTACTATTGCTACTTTGAATAGAGATATAGATTAAGCCAAGATACAAGCCTTTGCACAGAAAATGGAGGATCAGAGGCAAAGGAGAAGGACACAGGAATTTGAAAGAGGGCAGTCAAAGAGGGCTAAATATATGGGACAGTTTATGGAGTCCCAAGGAGAATTTAGGCCTCGGGTTTTTAATAGACTGCCTAGACCATCATTTTC
Organism: Capsicum rhomboideum; assembly: GCA_031232105.1. Taxonomy (NCBI): domain Eukaryota; kingdom Viridiplantae; phylum Streptophyta; class Magnoliopsida; order Solanales; family Solanaceae; genus Capsicum; species Capsicum rhomboideum. Next base: position 133,073,968 of record CP124709.1, read on the forward strand.
TTATTCTACAGCAGGCACTCCATCTCAATTCCGAGGGTTTAGAGGCAGTTATGTTGGGCAAAGTAGCAGGATCCAGGGTTCACAGACATCAGGGTTTTCTCATCAACCATGTTAGCACTGCGAAAATCTTCATTTAGGTTAATGTTGGTTTGGGATGAGTGTTTGTTTTTGGTGTGGTATGTCGGGGAACATGGTGAGATAATGCCCACAAAGGGGCACGGGTAGTATGGAGAGACCTACTGGATCAGTCGTATCATCATCATCATCGGTTCCTTCCTCAGGTAGGGGTGTACAGCCTACTAGTCATGGTAGAGGTGGTAGAGCAACAGCTAATTCTAGTGGGGTCCAGAATCGTACCTATGCTTTAGCGGATCGACAGAATTTGGAGGCTTCTCCTGATGTGGTTACAGGTATATTATCCGTCTTTTCACATAATGTATATGCATTGATTGATCCGGGATCTACTCTATCATATGTCACTCCATTGATTGCTGAAAAATTCAGAAGAACACCGAAATTACTAGTCAAGTCATTTAAAGTATCTACACCCGTTGCCGAGTCTATTATAGCTAAGATAGTCTATCGTAATTACATAGTAACTGTTTGTGATCATGATATGTTGGCTGATCTTATAAAGCTGGAAATGGTAGATTTTGATGTTATAATGGGTATGGATTGGTTGGCTTCTTGTTATGCCGCGGTTGATTGTCGAGCTAAGAATGTACATTTTTATTTTCCACAAAAGACCATCCTTGAATGGAGGGTTAATGTTGGAGCACCGAGAGGTAAATTTATTTCTTATCTTAAGGAAAAGAAAATAATATCCAAGGGGTATATATGCCATCTAGTAAGAGTACAAGATACCGATGTGAAGCCACAAACTCTCCAATCGGTTCCAGTGGTGAATGAATTCCTCGATGTATTTCCTGAAGATCTTCCAGGTTTGCCTCCAGAACGGGAAGTAGAGGTTGGTATTGATATGATTCCAGGTACTCATACTATCTCTATTCCTCCATATAGAATGGCCCCGGCAGAGTTACGAGAATTGAAGAAGCAATTAAAAGACTTGCTGGACAATGGATTCATAAGGCCTAGTATGTCCCCATGGGGTGCACCAGTGTTATTTGTATGCAAGAAAGATGGCACGTTGAGAATATTTATTGATTATCGGCAACTGAATAAGGAAACAGTCAAGAACAAATATCACCTCTCCAGAATTGATAATTTGTTTAATCAATTATAGGGTGCCAAATTCTTCTCAAAGATTGACTTGAGATCGGGTTAGAGAAAAAGATATAACCAAGACAGCTTTCCGAACACGGTATGGTCATTATGAGTTTTTAGTTATGTCATTTGGGCTAACAAATACACCAACAATTTTTATGGATTTGATGAATAGGGTGTTCAAGCCATTCTTAGATGTGTTCGTGACAGTGTTTATAGATGATATTCTGGTTTATTCAAGATCAAAAGAAGACCATGCTAATCACTTACGGCAGGTGTTACAGATTCTTCGTGATCGTAAGTTATATACAAAGTTCTCTAAATGTGAATTTTGGTTAAAATCTATAGCATTCTTGGGTCATATTATGTCAGATGAAGGGATAAGGGTTGATACTCAAAAGATAGAAGCTGTGAAGAATTGGCCAAGACCTACGACGCCTACAGAGATTCATAGTTTTCTCAGGTTGGCAGGTTATTATAGAAGGTTTGTTGAAGGATTTTCCTCTATTGCTGCACCTTTAACAAAGCTAACACACAAGGCAACCAAGTTTTAGTGGAATGATGCATGTGAGAAGAGCTTCCAAGATCTTAAGGATAAGTTGACTTCTACACCCGTATTGGTACTTCCAGAAGTCACATAAGGGTATGCGGTATATTGTGATGCTTCAGGAGTCGGCTTAGGATGTGTATTGATGCAGCACGGTAATGTTATAGCTTATGCCTCAAGACAATTATGGCCACATGAGAAAAATTATCCAACACATGATCTTGAGCTAGCAGCTGTGATATTTTCTTTAAAGATATGGCGCCACTTCTTGTATGGGGTTCATGTTGATATATATACCGATCATAAGAGTTTGCAGTATATTTTAAAGTAGAAGGACTTAAATTTGAGGCAGCGGAGGTGGCTGGAGCTACTAAAATATTATGATATCGATATCTTATACCATCCGAGAAAAGCAAATGTGGTAGCCGATGCATTAATCCTCAAAGCAATAGGAAGCATTGATGGGCAGCTCACGGAAAATCAAGGTATAGTCAGAGATCTACATCAGCTAGCTAGCTTGGGAGTTTGCCTTCTTGAATCACCAGACGAAGGGGTTATTATGCAAAATGCAGCAGAATCTTCATTAGTAGCTGAAGTAAAGGAAAAACAGTATGCGGATCCTATTTTATTGCAGCTGAAGGAGAATGTACAACAAGGTTTGACAAAGGCATTTGATCTTACGCAAGAGGGAGTGCTTCAGTTCCAAAGTAGATTGTGTGTACCTGATGTACATGAGCTAAGGAGACGGATTATGACAGAGGCACATCATTCACGGTATTCTATTCATCCGGGAGCCACCAAAATGTATCATGATTTGAAAGAAATGTATTGGTGGGGTAACATGAAGAAAAACATCGCAGAATTTGTAGCTCATTGTCCAAATTGTCAACAAGTAAAAGTAGAGCATCAGAAGCCTGAAGTTTATATGCAATGTATAAATCTTCCATTCTGGAAGTGGGACATGATTAACATGGATTTCATCATAGGTTTGCCTCGTACACTACGGAAATTTGATTCCATATGGGTAATAGTTGACAGGCTTACCAAGTCAGCGCACTTCCTACCGATCAAGACCACCTATACAGCTGAAGATTATGCACGGTTGTATGTTAAAGAGATAGTGCGACTACACGAAATCCCAATCTCTATTATATCAGACAGGGGAGCTCAATTTACTGCACACTTTTGGAAATCTTTTCAGAAGAGTTTGGGAACCCAAGTGAATTTAAGTACGACTTTTCATCCTCAAACAGATGGACAAGCAGAACGTACTATACAAACACTGGAAGATATGCTACGAGCTTGCACATTGAACTTTAAAGGTAGTTGGGAAGATCATTTATTGCTTATTGAATTTGCCTACAATAATAGATATCATTCAAGTATCAAGATGGCACCTTACGAAGCTTTATATGGAAGAAATTTTAGATCACCAATTGGATGGTTTGAAGCGGGTGAAACTGCCTTATTTGGGCCAGATCTTGTTCATCAAGCTATGGAGAAAGTTAAAGTAGTACGACAGTGACTACAAATGGCCCAAAGTCCACACAAGTCATATGCCGATGTGAGAAGAAGGGGGCTAGAATTTTCCATAGGTGATTGGGTACTCTTGAAAGTGTCACCAATGAAGGGGGTAATGAGATTTGGGAAGAAGGGAAAGTTGAGTCCACGTTATATAGGGCCATATAAGATTGTCCGGAGATTTGATCAAGTTGCGTATGAATTAGCACTATCCCAAGAACTCTCCACAGTTCATCCAGTGTTTCATATTTCAATGCTTCGGAAGTGCATAGGAGATCCATCTCATGTTGCTCCCATTAAAGATGTGCAAGTTACGGAGGATCTCACCTATGAAGAAATACCTATTGCTATTCTGGATCGACAAGTGAAGAGGTTAATAAATAAAGAAGTAGCTTCCGTAAAAGTGCTTTGGAGAAATCAACAAGTAGAAGAAATTACATGGGAAGCCAAGGAAATGATGAAGTCTAAATACCCGCATTTATTTCAAACGGAAGAACAAGTGCAAGATGCGGAATTAGAGCAATAACAAGTAAGTATATATAAGCATTATGTGTATATAATAACATGAAGGATAAACTTAGACTTGAATTTTTTTAGATTGGATAATGTTACTAACATTCGAGGACGAATATTCCTAAGGGGGTAAAGATGTAACACCTCGTACATTTCCGAACCTAGTTGATTACCGTAACATTTATGGAATTATTTAAAATTGATATGGTTGGTGTATTACCCACTAACTTTAGTGGGATGAATTAATATTATGCAAATGGGCTCAATTGAGGCCCAAAATTTAAGCAAAAGGCATGGCCCAAATGGAAAAATGACCCATTCTACAAGATTGACTAAGTAAACACATTTAATGTTTGTCTAAGGATGACCGTGAGGGACTATATAAGGGTTAAAAATCAGATTTTTATTCATTACATCACACTTTCCAATTCTAGATTTTTCCAAAGATATTTCACACCTCTCTCAAACCCTAAACTACAATTCACTTTGGACAAGATCATCTCTTTGAAAGCCTTGGTAAGTGTTTAACCTTGTATATTAATGTAATACATGCATTATATATGGTGGGAAACATGTTGGTTATGTTTAAAAAGTATAGGGCAGTCCACTTTGTAAGTGGCAGTCCACCGGTGCTTTCGGCTAAAAGATTTGCCTTTTTGTGGTTTAAACTTGACAAGGGACTTAAGGTCTTGAAGGAATTGAATTATATGGATTAAATTTCAGTATATTAATGTGTTTTAATTTCCCTAATTCATTCCCCTTGTTTATGGCTTGATGGAAATGTTTATACATGTTTGTATATGGAACTCTTGGCGTAGTGAAAAGAGAATACTTTCTTGTTATGTTAAAGTGAAATCTGAAATTGTGTGGACTGTTTTTGGTATATTGTTGTGGAAGGTAATTATGTGACTTGATGGAATAATTAGGTGGAGTTGCATTAAGGTAAAATTGTCACGCCCCGAATCCCATTCGGAACGGACTGGCACCCGAAGCCGATATGGCTCGAGAGAACCAATCTTTGCTCATGAACCTTCATATGCATGTCTCAAGTTATATCTTATGCAACTGTGCGGAAGTCATGGAAATTTATACAATATACGAAACTTGTCCATTAGGGCCATTATGTCAATATGAACATTCATCTCTTACAATCATTCTCCCACATAAGTCTACAAAGCCTCTACAAATACATAACCATAACCAACCTAGAGTCGGGACAACACCCCGCTCTAAACACATATGCAATACCAAAGAAAATATCTATAATGACTCGGAAAGCCCCGAATTTAACTGGAGCTCACCAAACATTTGCAAGTGACCCGCACTCTACTGTGGCGGTCTACTAGCTCCTGTGCCTGCAGCAAATAAGGTAAGTTGCCCCCGAGGGGGTCAGTACGAAGAATGTACTGAGTATGTAAGGCCATATGAAACTGTATAATGCATAAATGCTTCAATGAACTCAAGTGCAAAAGCATAACCAATATGGATAAGTCACCATTCTGTATGTTAGAAATCATGTATATTGCTTTATTTGCTTCTTTACTTCAATGCTTATTTATCATTAAATGTGTCACAATGTACCCGGTCCCCGACTGATCAGTGGGAAATAACATAATAATCAGGATCGCCTCTAGCTAGGTGTTCACCTCTTTGAGTTGCCACCCGTTTCCAATGAACTTTCGGGATTGCCTCTAGCTAGGCTTTCTCCCCTTCTAGTTGCCACCCATACTCAATATCCATTTGGGATATCCTCTAGCTAGGCTTACGCCCCTTTGAGTTGCCACCCATACTCAACAAGTGTTCATTACTTTAATTCTTTTGTTATGAGATTGGTACATTAGTGGTTACAATGTTCTTGGAACTTTGGAACATTAACCAATGAACATGAGTCATGTGAATCACAATTGATCAATTAATAAGGAACATGTGAGTAACAATGATTAATAACCGGAAATGGAATACCTTTGAACATTTCGGAATGGAACAAGTATAATGACAATGTGATACTATGTGCTGCAGAAGGATATGGAAAGAGTAACCTTACATACCTTATGTTCTCAATATGGACACACAATCTTACTTGTGAATACAACACTTCATCTTTACCTCTACGTCTGTTCAATACATAAGTACATAACAAAGCTTACATTAACCACTAACTTCATTTCAAGTGTATAACATGACAATAAGTTACACAACACTATTTCACCTTCGTACCATATCATGCACTGCTTTACCTTTACCAAAACATGTCACACATCACCCACGATATCATAAATTATTAACACTCCACACCAAGATCATACTTTACACTTCCCATTCAATACTATGTTACGTTTACGTCATTACGTCGCATAAACGTCTTTCACAACAACACATTAAATTCAATCCATCCTTGATATAATTCACCATACCTCCAAAGTACTTCTTTAAGGTCATTCATAAGTTAATAATTGCATCCAAGAAGGTTAGAGGGGTTCCGGGGATCATTACGGAATGAAAACATGCAAAACGGGAACCTGGGGGGTCTGGAGGGGCCACCTGCGTGCGCAGGTGGATGACTTACGGCCGCAGGTGCCCTTATGGACACTTCCAGAGTCACTTGCGTTGGCATCTGCGCACGCAGGTGCCCATCTGCGTGAGCGGATGCCCAGTTTCGGCCACCGGGGTTCGTTTTCGGGTCCTTTTTTGCATTAAATGGTCCATGGCCATAACCAAACTTTAATTTACATATTTTTGATCAACCTAATACCAATGAACAACTATTATCTCACAACACACAAAATCATCACCAAAATCACATTTTCCTTTCATCATGTCACCAATTCCATACACTCTTTCCATAACAACAATTTCCAAAAATGACACATAAAGAGAAATCAAATTAGGGATATAAAAACATCATACATGTTGAGGTTCAACCCATCAACTCACTTCCTTCAAGACCACAAGACCACTTTTCAAGTTCAAGTCACATAAAAACAAGTCCATTAACAAAGACGCAAAAGTGGATTTCTCAACACTTGTAGGCATAACCAACATGGTCCATGCAATATATCATGTATATAATATATTAAATCACAATAATAAACACTTAACAATACTTACCAAAGGATGATCTTGCTCAAAGAGGATAATAGCCTAGGGTTTGAGTGTAGAGAGAAAATCCCATTTTTTGTAGATAAGTGTAGAAATCTCATGTGGGCTTAAAAATGAATAAAAATTCTGATTCCTTTGCCTTTATATGGTCCCTTAATGATCTTTATTTAACCAAACACTTGGTCCAATAACAAATGGCTACTTGGCTAAGATGAATGGGTTAAATTTCCCATTTGGGCCATGTCTTCCTTGAAATTTTGGGCCAATTTTGAGCCCATTAATCAAGATGAAATAAGCCCAACCCTTTGCAAACATAATATACTCTTTGTTACATGTTCAATTAATTCCTTCACTTAGTCGCATTCGTTCGAAAATTTACGGGGTGTTACAAAAATTGTGAAGTATGAACTTGGTATGAAATCCTATCGGTTTGTAACGTCTATGTTGATGTGCGGACTATTTTAGTATTTTTGGTGTTGTGAGGTAGTAAATTATATTGTAGGTGGGTGTAATGAAGTTATATGAAAGTATTAAGAAAGGTGTAATGATATGCCATGTGTTTGGGATGTTGGATAGTTTTTATGTCTCATTAAGTAACTACTTATCGTCTTGTGAACTTGTAGTGTAATTAGTTGTTAATGTTAGCTCCATTATGTACTTGTGTTGTAGAGTAATACATAAGGAAGGATCTGAATCATTGTTGTATCCACGTGGTGAGGAGATAAGGTATGTAAGGTTATGTCATGCCCCGAATTCCAAAGAGGCGGGCTGGCACCCGAAGCCGATAAGGCCCGAGAGAACCAATCTTTACTCATGCACAATCATATTCATACCATAAGAATCATCACCACCTCGTAAAGACATAAAATTCTAAGTGTGGAAATCATGAAGCATTATATATATACATATAAGAAACTTGGCCGTTAGGGCCATCAAGTCAAGGTGGACATACATCTCTTCACTCATATACCCACATATGTCTACAAAAGCCTCTAACAGGAGTACATACATAACCATCTTAAATTTGGGACAATTCCCCGCTTTACACAATATTACAGTACAAAACAAATGTACATATGAGACCCGAAAATCCCTGAACCAACTGGAGCTCACCACAGATCGGCAAAAGATCCGCAACCTACTGTGGAGGTCTACTAGCACATGTGCCTGCAGCAAGTAAGGTAAGTCCCATAAGGGACGTCAGTACGAATAATGTACTGAATATGTAAGGCCATAAGAAACTATATGATACATCGATACTTCAATGGAATTAAATATAAGTAAAGAACCAATATGTACATTAGATGGAGTACTTCTTTTACTTTACGCTCATTCTTTCCTTCATCACTCACTTCTTCATTCGCTTTTCATCCTTCCATTCTTACAATGCTCGGGCCCCAAGCTGATCAGTGGGTATTCAACAGTTTTTGGGATCGACCCATGCTAGGATTTTTTCTTTGCCCCTGGGATACCACCCGTAGTAGCGGGATTGACCCATGCTAGGTGTTCTTTGCACCCCTGGGATACCACCCGAAGATATTGTGATTGACCCATGCTAGGTATTTTAACCCCTGGGATACCACCCAAGAATAGAGACTTCATTACCTCACTTCTTCAATCTTAGAAATTGTTCATTCGATAATTATGTTATTATGGGAACTTTTGAATGTAACATTTTTGGAACTTGGAACCATGTTCATAATTATGTGACACATGAATGACAATAGATCAAGAATAAGATATATATATATATGAGTAACAATAGATGATAACCTGAAATGAGATACTTTAGAACATTTCGAAATTGAATAAGTACCATAACAAGGTGAATACTATATGTTGCAGAAGAATACAAAAAGAGTAACCTTACATACCTTTACTTCCGAGTATGAATATACAAGCCTAGATACGAATACAATGGTTCAGCTCCTTCCTTACGTCTTACTCTACAATTCAAATACATACCGGAGCTTACATTAACAACTAGTTACCATACAAGTGTACAAAACGACAATGAGCTATATGATTGCCGTATAACGTCATTTCACCCTTTACAATACCATTTATGGAATTTTCATACCCACAATACCACAACATTCCCAACATTGACCAAAATATCAAAAACCACTAGCATGTCACACCAAGTTCATACTTTATACTCCTCCATCACTACGGCATCACAATTTTTCCACCAAGTCACCTCAATACACCTCACATAACATATCGGCCAAAATCCCATAATTTACACTTATAGAAAAATAACAAATTTAGGATCATAATCACACCATACATATATCTCATCCATACCATCCACTTTTATTCAAACCTCAAGTCCTTTTTCAAGTTTAAATAACAAGAATGGCACATCATTAGCAAAAAGCAAAAGTTCACTATTCAACACTTTCCAATATAACCATCATGATCTACACCATCTCTCATGCATATAATATATTAAATTACAAGAATAATCACTTACCCAAGCTTGAGAAATGATGATCTTGTCCAAAAGGTGACTTAGGGTTTGAAGAGCCAAAGGAGTTTTCTTGAGAATTCTAGAAATGTGATGTGTGTCTTTTGGAATAAAAATCTTATTTTTATTGATATTTATAGGTCCCTGAAGTCACTCTTATCCAAGTCTTGGTATTAAATGCAATTTTTTCTTGGTCAAATGGAAGAATGGGTCATTTTTCCTTTGGGCCCATGTATTTTGGCTTCATTTTGGGCCTCAAATTGAGCCCAATTGCACAACTTAACTTAGCCCACCAATTTCATGCAAAATCCATCATATATCTCATGTTTAAATAATTCCATAATGTCACAACAATGTTCACTTACGAGATTCTCGTTCGTAGCCTTAATCGCAAAAATAGAAATTCTAGTCGTCCATGGCTTCATTGAACTTTTTTGGTAAATACTTGTGTTTCATGATTTGATTATGTAGGATTATGTAGGAGTGTATTGAGGTATTTGAATCTTTAACAATTCTAAAAGAACTCCAAGGAACCAAAAGAAACCATGGAAGAACCAACGTGGCATTACGTTGCAAAACGGGCATGGAAGGGCACACTTTTTGTGCCTTGCGCCACTAGCTGCAAAGCAAGCAGTGGCGCAAGAAATTTCTGCCCTCTGAATTAGGTGGCCTGCTCCACACCCCCTGAAACAGGGAGTGGCACAAGTTTCACTGGTTCTCTGAAGTTTTTTCCCTTTTTGCACCTAATAGCATATCATCCAATACCCTATCAAAGTACTACAAAATACTTACTTATTGCTCTCAACCCTAAGTAAACATGACTCCAAGGTATAAAGTGACGTTGGAAAGGTACGGGGTGTTACAAGTTACTCTTTTCCGTATCCTTTGGCCGCACCTATTGTTCTCATTGTTACCGAACTTGTTTCCACTCCAAAAATGTTCTAAAGTATCTCATTCAGGTTTGTTATAAATTGTTATTCACGTGTCTCTTATTCATTTATTATTGTTCTAAAGTTCCAATAATGTTATAACCACCAATGTATCAATCTCATAACAAAAGAATTGAAGTAATGCATATTTGCTTGAGTACGAGTGGTAGCTCAATGGGGCGAAAGCCTAGTTAGAGACGATCCCGAATGATTATTGGACACAGGGGGCAGCTCAAAGGGGCATAAGCCTAGCTAGAGACGAACCTGTTTTATTGATTTATGGGTGGCAGCTCAAAGGGGCATAAGCCTAGCTAGAGACGATCCCAATGTTATTTACCACTGATTAGTTGGTCCCGGGCATTATATGATTGATGATTGATATTGATATGAACGTAAAAATAAAGTAATGAAGACAATGTAAATGTTTCCACATATACAGTACGGTGGTATACCAATATTGGCCATTCACTTGTATTTGATTTTATTGAAATTCTTATGTTTCATGCAGTTATTTATGGCCTTACATACTCAGTACATTCTTTCGTACTGACGTCCCTTGGGGGACTTACCTTACTTGCTGCAAAAATAGGAATTAGTAGACCTTCTCAGTAGGATATGGGTCATCAGCGGACTGTTGGGGAGCTCCAGTTGACTCGGGGGTTTTTGAGTCATTTGTACACACTTGTTTTGATATTGTATAACAGTTGTATAAAGCGGGGACTTGTCCAAACTATAGGCATGTTTATGTATCTGTTAGAGTCTTTGTAGACATTGTATGACAAACGAAGGAATGTATGTCCATTTTGACGTGGTGGCCCTAACGGCTAAGTTTCATATCTATTTGCATGTTTTTCCATGACTTCCGTCTTTGACATCTTGTATGACTGAATGTTGTTCACCCAGGGACATGCATATGAATGTACATGATTATAGGTTGGTTCTCTCGGGCCTTAACGGCTTCATATGCCAGTCCGCCCCAATGGGATTTGAGGCATGACAGATTACAAGTGGCGTTGGTCATCCCCTCCACACAGACCAATTTACTGCTAGCATGACCCGAATCTCGTATGCTCTAGTATGTTTTGAGGTTGATGTCTTTTAGCCAGTAGTCGAGTCAGTAGAAATGGTAACTCCAACTGGTACTTTTCATCATCCTATTGATTATGATTGGAAGCCGCATTTCTGTGGGCATTGTCTTCATTTTGGACATAACTCTGAAGCTTGTAAGGAGCTTGAACAGGACAATGCTCAAGAGTTCCAGGAGGCACCTAAAAGAAGAAGACAAAATACAATAAGAAGAAGGCATGTAAGATAAGATTGGCATGCTAAGGAAGTGGTTCCACCTCCGGGTAAGGTTTCTATAACTGCTACTCCTTTAGCTCAAGAACAGGTGCTGGATGGGGTAAGGCATACTGTGGAGGGCCAAAAGCAGGTGCTAGATAGAGTAATAAAAACTTTGGAGGGCCAAACTAGTTCTTTTGGTAATGCAAATCAGTTTTCACTATTGGTGAGTATGGACGAAAAGGTGGAAGTACCAGGTGATCTGGTGAAGCCCCAAATATCTTATGATCATTGCTACATGGAATGTGAGGGGGCTGAATCAACCCCTCAAGTAGAAGGAGTTAAAACTCTTTCTTTAGAAGAACAGAATTAACTTGTTTGGTTGTCTAGAAATAAAAGTTAAACAACATAAGTGTTCCAATATAATGACAAAGTTGGGAGAAGGATGGAGTTCTTGATGTAACTATCTAGTAGCTCCTAATAGTCTGATTTGGTTGCTTTGGAGGTCATCTCTGCAGGTGCATATACTGATGTTATAGGAGCAATTCTTGCATTATTATGTTGACTGCCCAACTGATTCTTTTAAAGCTTATGTTACTATAGTTTATGTTAAAAATACAATTGCTGAGAGAGCTGCCTTATGGTCTGCACTGATGAATTTGGGAACTACTATACAAGAGCCTTGGATCTTAAGTGGTGACTTTAACTTTGTGTTAAGTGTTGATGACAGTTTGGGTTCTCCTGTTACAGATGCTGAAACTTAGGATTTTAGGGACTGCCTTGATGCTCTACAGCTCACTCCATTAAGATCCAAGGATTGTTACTTCTCTTTTTGTAACAAGCAGGAGAAGAATCATAGAGTTTACTCTAGGATTGACTAGGCAGTGGGTAATTATTATTTGGTTGCAGACTTATGGAACTGTGGAGGCTGATTATTTAGTACCAAGTGTATCTGATCACTCTCCAATACTGTTACATTGCACCCCAACAATGAGTAATAGACCTAAACCTTTTAAGTTATTTCACAATGTTATGCACCATCAACAGTTTTCTCGTATTATTGCAGGCACCTGATCACACAGTTATACTGAAATTAGGATGTATCAGCTGGCTCAGAAAATCAAAGCTCTTAAAGGCAACCTCAAGAATCTCAATTCCTATTCAGCATCCTATGCAAGTCACTTGCAGATTACTAGACAAAAAATTAAAGTTACCCAGGACAAGCTTGCCTCTGATCCCATGAACGAGCTTTTGATTGAGAAAGAAAAGGCTTTTATACAGGAATTGCACAAATAGAGTCTAGTAGAAGAGCAAGCATTAATACAAAAATCCAAGGCTACTTGGATTAATTGTAGAGATTCTAATTCCAAGTTTTTGCATGCCCAATGTAGGATTAGAGAAAACAGAAATGCTATTACTTCTATTTATGATGCTCATGGAGTAAAGATTACAGACCCTATGCTAGTAGAACAAGAATTTATTTCCTTTTTCACTAACTTAATGGGTACTGCAGCTGATGAAATTACCTATCCAAACTCAGTAGTAATTTAGAGAGTTCCTTGTTTGACTTCTCCTCAAAAGCTAGCACTCATACAAAAGGTCATAGAAATGGAAATTCAGAATGCCATCAAAGATATGCCTATAGACAAGTCACCTGGAGTGGATGGACTACCTATTGAATTCCTCACTAGCCAATGGGATATTATGAAATCAGATGTGATCTTGGCAGTCCAGGAGTTTTTTCAGTCAGGTAAGCTCCTTAAGTCTATTAGTTTTACTACAGTAACCCTTGTGCCTAAAGTGCTCACTCCTACTGTGGTAAAGGACTACAGACCAATAGCCTGTTATAATACTTTCGATAAGATTATTACAAAGGTATTGACTAATAGAATGAAAGAAGTAATAAACACCATTATCAGTTCTTCTCAGTCAGCATTCATTAAGGGGAGGTTAACTATTGATAATGTTCTATTCAGTCATGAGCTCCTCAAATGGTACACTAGGAAAGGTTTATCTCCTAGGTGTGTTCTAAAACTTGACTTAAGGAAAGCTTATGATACTGTTGAATGGTGTTTTCTTAAGAGTATGCTTCCAAAACTGGGATTTCCTCAAAAATCGATTGGTTGGATTATGGAGTGTATTACATCTGTCTCTGACTCACTTGTACTTAATGGTGGACTGACTAGGCCTTTTCAGTGTAAGAGAGGGATAAGATAAGGTGACCTTATGTCGCCTTATCTCTTTGTGATTGTCATGGAATATCTGCACAGGGAACTAAATATGCTCACTATGGATCCCAAATTCCAGATTCATCCCAAGTGTAAACCTCTTGGCCTAGTGCACATCTACTTTGCAGATGACTTGTTGATGTTCTGCAAAGCAGATAGTGCCTTTATAGAGCTCTTGCAGCAAGCTTTTCAAAAGTTCTCAGAAGCTTTAGGCTTGCAAGCCAATCAAGACAAGAGTTCTATATTAATGTCAGATGTAAACAATTCTATGAAATAGTAGCTTATACAGGCACTTAGTTACTATGAAGGTACACTACCTTTCAAATATCTTGGTGTTCCACTTTCTTCAAAGAAACTAACAGTTTATCAGTGCCTTCCTTTGGTGGATAAAGTTCTTGATAGGATGAAGTGTTGGTCAGCTAAATTGTTGGCTTATTCTGGTAGACTCCAGTTGATAAAATCTATTGTATTTGGTATGCAAACATTTTGGGCACAGATATTTATAATGCCTAAGAAGATCATGAAACTCATTAATGCCCGCTGTAGGATCTTCTTGTGGGCAGGTACTACATGTCCCTGTAAGAGAACTTTAGTCTCATGGGATAAAATTTGTATACCCAAGGTAGGGGGGGGGTCAAAATGTACTGAACTTATGCAATTGGAACAAGGTTGTTGTCACTAAATAACTCTGGGCATTGGCCACTAAGGCTGACAATATGTGGATAAAGTGGGTGCATATATACTACATAAAAGGTACTACTATTAAGGCTTATAGCACTCCTAAAAATTCCACTTGGGTAATTAGCCAGGTTTTTTAATGCAAGAAGGTTATTATGCAAGCACTTGGATTGCAGGGTGACTTCCACGCAAGACTGGCCATGTTAACAGTGGGGGAGAAATTCTTTATTAAAAAGCTCTATACAGCTATGCTCCCATACCTCCCTAAAGTCCCATGGAAGATTATCATTCTCCAGGCTCCCATGGAAGATTATCATTCTCCAGGCTAACATCCATCCAAGGCACAACTTTATCTTGTGGCTAGCCCTCTTGAAAAGGCTTGCAACTATTGAAAAACTTGTAAAATTTGATGTCATTGTTGATTCTTTTTATGTGTTCTGTCAAAATATTGTGGAAACACAAGACCACCTATTTTTTGATTGTCCTATGACTAGAGGATTATGGTGCAGATTGTTACTATGGTTGGGTGTTCATAGAACTGCAGGTACTTGGACACAAGAGGTGGATTGGGTCATTAGCAAGTCAAAAGGTAGATCAGAAAAAGGTGCCATCATCTGTTGTGTTTTTGCTATGGTGGTCACTATCATTTGGATAAAAAGGAACCAAATTAGGTTCCAACAAGGGACATGCAATGTTGATAGAGTTTGCAAAGAAATAGTTGTTCACATTCACATTAGAGGAAGATAGCAGAAGAAATGGATTACTCACTTACAACAGCTGAACTCTGTGCCTTGATGCTTATTATCATTGATTTGTTGTTTTGTTTTAGTTTGTATTTGATAGATCTTAGTCCTTAATAGTGACTCCCTAGGCTTGTTAGTGTGAGTCTTATCTTCAACTAGTTTAGTTTTGATTGAGAGACTGTTGGTCAGCTCTGTCTGGTTTTGTAAATATTTTTTACTTTGGTGAAATAAATTATTTATTTACCAAAAAAGAAAAAAAGTGACAATAGCTTACGTGGTCTTGTTGTTCAAGATGATTTTGAGAATAAGGATTTGAGGAGAAGAAAAATTACAAGGTTAGAAAAATATTTTTGTAAAGATTTTTATACTCATTTTATTGAAAGGGATTCTAAAATATGTTGTATTGTTATTTCTTTTGTTGGTGCATTATTTTAAAAAGAAATAATTGATGAAAAGTGTTATGGTGAATTAATATTTATTGCACTAAATAGGTACAATGATGCTAAGTGGATCACGAAATTTATATGTGATTATGTGTTTATCCTTGATGGGATGAAACAACATGAAATCAGTCAAACAGACCATAATTAGTAGATTAATTATAAAATTTGAATTTGTGGTTTGGAGTTGACTGATAATGAGGCTAAGATAAGTTTTTAGTGAATATTGTGGTTGAGATAAAATTAACGGGTCTATATATATTGTGGTTGCCAAACAGCGTTAGCTATAGTGAAAAGAAAAAAAAAATCAATGGCAAAACAAATACATGTTTGAGACATAAAGTGATAAAATTTATTAAGAGATGAAATATATCCATAAACTATGTGAAGTTAGAAGTGAATTTGGCCAATTCGTTGACTACATCATTGAGAAAATATTTATAAGTGAAGCTTCAATAAGGATGAGACTTTTGTCAAATTGTATATCGAACATGATGGTAACCCCACCTATATGATTGGAGATCCCATGAAATAGGTTCATATGGGTAATAACAGGTCATTGTTTGATCTTGTCCACTATAAATATTGTCCATTTTGTGATCTATTATGGTGTGCATATAGTGCAAATCTGCAAGGAAAGTGAGGTTGAGTTGTGAACTCTTAATCCATTAGCATATCCTTTATAGGTGGTGTATTGCTCTGCAGAATACACTTGATTGGTGGACCTATATGAGTATGGAGTGGTGCTGTTTCTATGAAACTGTGACAGATTTATAGAGCACTCATGAATACCAGAACACGTGCATGACGCAAAACCACGATAACGACAAAGATTGTGCGAGTAAAATGTGATAGAATAAGACACTAGACTTACAAAAAAATATTTTGGTTCATAGAAGTCTAAACTTTACCAATTATTTTGTAAGTTTAATCTTATTTTATCTAGGTCTGGTTCATAGTCTACGGGACACCAGATTCGACGCATTATACTTATAGGTAGAAACCCAACAAAACTTCTTGTTTCGTTCTACTTCTAAATATTATTATTTTTGAGATATATGGGGGATTGTTGTGAAAATATTTTTAGTATCCCAAAAAGACTAAGATCTATCTATTATGACTATATTTATTATTAATTTATACGGTAGCATTCATGTTCTATTAATTTTGGCCAAAAAAATTGATTATATGTTTCATTAGTTTTAATTGCAACATTCAAAATATATGACTATATACTTTATTGGTTTTAATGGAATTATTAATTTCCTAATCAATATTTGTCCTTTGTAAAATTGATTTACAGTTTAGGTTACTCATTTGGTCAAATACTTTAAGTGTCATTAATACCTTTTAATTATGAGTTTTTAATGTTGGGGCATTTGATGAGATTCATTTTTACTTTTCTATATAAACTATTTGGAGTGCTCATGAAAAGGGAAGAGCAAAACAGTAAGGAAAAACAATAGAGAGCAACTTATCTTTTTCTTATCAAAGTTATTTTGTTGGGTTTCCAACTATTAAAAATCTTTGTTAGTTTCTGGCTCCTAGTTTATTACTAGAAGAGCTTGTTGAATCCTGGGAGATACAACTTTAACCTGTGAAATCCTTAAGGACAGTGACAAAAGCACGCCTCAAGCTAGAGAATATCCGTGGTTTCAATAATTTTACAACACATATAAATCCCTCCAGTTCCCCTGCGAGAAAGTTATTGCAACTTTTCTTGAACAAATATGTAAGAGTAAAGAAATCATGATACCAGCATTTGACAGGATATGAGCTAATCGATGAGAAGAATCTTCATAATGAAACTAAAAAAAATACAGAAATATGGTAGGTAACTTGTATCTCGATGAACAGGTCAGTGGCAAGAAAGCTATGTTATCCAGACTCTACAAAAATATTGCCATATCCGTGTCAGATCCTTCAGAAATGGACCACTTTTGAACGATCCAACATGCACCCATCTACATTTCAAGTGCATCTAAGGATGAAATTCACATTTGCACAGTATAATGATTTTGATAACCGATTTATATAACATCTGCTAGCACCTACCAAAAATGAATAGAACCACATTAGTATTCTCAGTTTCTTTTGAAGAATTACACATCCAGCAGGGAAACAGTTCATTTGATATGTTATTTGTAATATAAATTTAACTATTAACAAATATGGAAGAACTTAATTTTTTTCCCTAGTAGGATGCAATAATATTTTAAATAAAATCTACCTTGTGTTGGCTAGGGGTGAGATGGACCACAAGATATGCATGAAAACAGTATGACAATTCCAGTAGCCTTCTATTGCATAAGTTTGATTAAATCATGTCAACGGAAAAGTTTCAAGTAACTCGAGATTCGTGGACTTAAAGAGTAAACGCTTATCCATGCTAGGCTCATTACTTAAATCTGCAACAAATTCTTGTTCTTCATGCGATTGCTGGTTCTTCCTCTTGGCATGAAATTAAGAAGGTGATAACTTGAGAAGCTTACAATTCATTAGCTATTATACAGTACATGTATGCCATAGCCATGAGAAAAGACAGATGAATTTTGTTACTTCTTTATCATTTTAAGCATTTGACTTCTTTGTAATCCAAACTTTAATCATGAATACTTGATCATGAGTGGAATAACAGTAGAAGTTATCGCTTTCTCCCAATTATGAATGAATGGTCGCTGCATATTTGTTAATCAATAGGGAGAGATTTGGTAGAAATAGTTCTTCAAGAACCTTCTTGTTACTTTTCCTACAAATGGGAAAATGGATCATTATAGTGCAAACGTTAAAGTATAGTGGCTTGGTGGTGAATGTTAAGCTTCTAATGCATTATGTGGCATAAATGGTTTAGGTTTCAACAGTGAAAAAAACATAACATCGATGACTTTAAGCATGGGTGGTTCAAGTTAAGGTCGCAGGCAACATTTGGTATTCATATTAATGGCCTTGATCTTCAATGCTTGAAGACACATTATATTGATGATAGTTATGCTTTATAAGCACTAGAATCCAAATAGTATTAGAGAAATTGATTTTCGATTTTTGAAGAAACGTTATATTGAAGGTACCTGTATTCAAGTCCATTATTAGGCTTATATAAATGATAACATTCATCCTTGATTGTGAAAAAGCAATTTTTAGATTAACGAGAATTCTAGTCAGTAAGACCTAAAGATTTAGTATCAAAATGATAAGAGTATCCTAGTGCATGAAGTGTTCTCCATTCGCACAATGTCCGGGGTAGGGCTATACTTCAAAGGGTTAACACAGACAGCCTACCCTAATGCGAACATCAGTAGATAATTTCATTGCTAAAACTTGTGATCTATAAGTGACACGGAGACCACCTTACAGATGCTTCAAGATTCCCCTTCTTACTGTCAAAATGATAAAAAAGGAAAAGGATTGCGCCTGCTTTTCCGGCAAAAATTTTCTCTGACAATTGATTTGCTATTGTGGTCTGTTGACATAAGTTTCTGCATTATGATATTCAATTGACAAAAGAAAGGGGGAATACATCTTCACTGTGCATCATTTGGTGGATACGATAGGAGGGAGGGGAAAAGGAGAAAAAGAATTTTCTCTTTACCAACTAATGGATCCACTTCCTCTTTTACTCTCCCTTTTATCTTATCCACCAAATGATGGATAGTGATGGTATATTCCCACTTCATTTTCTGAACTAGATATCGCAATGCAGAAACTTTCCGCAATCTAAGCACTTTCCTCTTGAAGTAGTGTCAACAAACCACATAAATGAATCACTTGTTAGAGAAGATAGAAACGCAGAAACAATACTTTTCTCTTTCTATCATTTTGACAATAAGAAGGGGAGCTTTGAAACAACGGTTAAGTTGTCTCTATGTCACTGATAGGTCAAAGTTTGATCCATGAAATCATCCATTGATGTTGGGATCAAAATAGGTTTCCTACACTACAACCTTGATATATGGCCCTTCCCCGGACCTTGCGTAAATGTAGAATGTTTCATGCATCAGGTTGCCCGTATCATTTTGACAGTGAATTTGTAGGTCTGGCTAACTAGACTTCTCGCTAATCTAAGAACTGCTTATTCACGACCAAGGGAAAATGCTATATTTTGTATAAGGCTAACAATGGACTTGAATACAACTACCATCAATCTAATGTCTATTCAAACATCGATGATCAGTTTCTCTAATACTATTTGGAGTCTAATCCTAAAGCTTAACTACCATCAGTATAATGTTAATTCAAGCATGACGATTAAGGCTGCTAATATAAATACCAAATGTTGCCTTTGAGCTTAACCTGAATCACTCATGCATGAAGCCGTCAACCTTATGTTTTCTTCCCTATTGAAATCTAAACCCTCTATACCCCATCTAAATGCATTAGCAATTTAACATTCAGCACTGATACATTGCACTTTAACTTGTGCACTATAATTATATTGTCATTTTTCCACTTCTAGGAGAAGTACAAAGGTGGTTCTTGAAGAACTATTTCTCCTAAATCTCCACGTAGATTAACAAATATGCAACAGCCATTTAATAATCAAAATGAAACTACAAAATCTAAGGATATTCCACTCGTGACCGAGTATTCATGAGCAAATAATGGATAACAAAAAAATTAAATGCATAAGATAACAAGAATTAACAAATTTCAACTGTCTTTTCTCATGGATATAGCTTACACATACTATATACCACTTAATGAATATAAGCTTTCTCAAGTTATCACCTTATTAGTTACATGCAGGAAGAAGAGGTAATTGCAAGATCTTTATTTTATTATGGAGTTTGTTGTATCCTAGAGACAGAGCTAGTGGAAAATTCAGCCAAATTAAATTCACCAAAAAATAAATATTTTCCCAAAATCAACTTTCGTGATATTAAGCGAAGTTAGATAGAAGCACGAACTGATAATCAAAGAAAACTTGATCAAACTCAATGCTTTGTTCATTAGGTAGGTCAGAACTTGGAAGTTCAAGATTCTGGAAGAGAGCATCCATATCATAGAAATTGAAATCCACATCACAAAAATCAAAATCTAAAAGCACATCAGAATTTTCCTTCTCATTTGAATCAGCCGGATTTGGTGCCACGACAATATTTCTTGGATCAAACATATTTTGTTCACGAAATACTACTGGAAATTAGCATTTGCAGCTCCCAATCCATTAACTATCGCATTTCAAACATTTGTATCATAGATCATTGTACTATCTGAATATATTGTTACATTGACATTCAAGTTGTGGTCATTTTGAGCATACTGTAAAATGCCAGCTCAGGCTTATAATCAGTGCTCCCAATAACTGGGCCTTGTAGTCCTTGTAATTCCATCATTCCAAATAATGGGTCATGTTGTTGTTGTATCTCACCAACAATATTATTTTGCGGTGACAAAAATGGTATATTGGATGGGTTTCCAATGCTGAGCTAGTGGGGTTGAGCCTGAAATTGTGGGTGGTAGAGTTGTTGATTTGAACTCTCTCCTCTATCAAAAGCATTGTTCGTAGTGAGAGTTGGAAATGAAAACTCTAGGAATCTTTGGATTTGATTTGGAAAATTTGTTTCAATACTAAGACATTGTCCCAAATCAAATCCAAAGAGTCCTATTGTTTTCATTTCAAATTCTCAATGCTAACAATGCTTTTGATAGAGAAGAGAGTTCAAATCAATAGCACTCTATTGTCCACAACTTCAGGCTCAACCCCACTACCTCAGTATTGGAAACCCATCCAATAACCCATTTTTGTCGGCGCAAAATAATGTTGGTGTTGGATACAACAACAACATGACCCATTATTTAGAATGATGGAATCACAAGGACTACAAGGCCCGGTTATTGGGAGCACTACCTATAAGCCTGAGCTGGCATTTACCAATGTGGATTATCATGCTCAAAACGACCACAACTTGAATGTCAATGTAACAATATATTCAGATAGAGTAATGATCTATGATACAAATGTTCGAAATGCGACAGTTAATGGATTGGGAGCGGCAAATGCTAATTTCCAGCAGTATTTAGTGAACAAATTAGGTTTGATCCAATAAATATTGTCGTGTCACCAGATGCGGTTGATTCAAATGAGAAGGAAAATTCTGATGTGTTTTTAGATTTTGTTTTTAGTGATGTGGATTTCAATTTTTATGATATGCATGCTCTCTTCCAGAATCTTGAACTCCCAAGTTCTGACCTACCTAATGAACAAAGCAATGAGTTTGATCAAGTGCTCTTTGATTGTCAAGTTTGTGCTTCTATCTAACTTTGCTTAATATCACGGAAGTAGATTTTGGGAAAATATTTATTTTTCGGTGAATTTAATTTGGCTGAATCTTCCACTAGCTCTGTCTCTAGGAAAAATCAGCAGAGAATCTGATATGAGTTTCCACCATTACAGTGTATTGTTTAATGGTTCTTGAAGGACTAATAAAAGAAAAACTTTTTCATAGACTAGCAAAAGTTGACCTTTTTATTATGAATCAAAATGTATTCTCTGATAAGCGATTCTATTTTCATATACTTTTGTAATTACTAAAATAATCTAGGCTATAGATATATTCACTCAAGTATCAGTGGTTAATTTAACAGCTTGCCGTGAGCTTTAGGTTATGAGGGGATGACTTTTTATTGAATAATAATAACTATTAAAACCCCATAATTTGTTAAAATCTGCCATAAATTTAAAGAAAGATTTACCAAGTAATGACTCTTTTTTCCTTATTAAATCATATGTATATCTATCTCCCCAAATTTAAATGGATTGAATTCAATTTATATATTTATTAACGTATCATTTTGGGCATGTTCCAAATAATCTATCAAAGTTTGGGCCAGTTTTTTCTTTAGTCCAAATTGACTCACAATAAAACATATCAAAACATTAAAAGAGAGTGTCTTTTTTGGTATGGTCTATTTGATTATACAATGATAATAAATAAAAGAAAAGGTATTTATTAGCTTGATTTCATAACTAAAAAATTATAAACGAAAATCAAATAAATGCAAGTAAATTTGAATTTAATTAATTAGGTTTTGACCCATTATTTTGGTCTTCATTGACATACAATTTCTTTTTCTCATAATTCTCCAAGTGTTTTCCCAAGTAAAAATTGGACAGGTTTTAATCCTACCCCTTATTGGTTCGATTCATTTTAACCAGTCTAGATATAACTTGATATTTGTTAATACCCCTTAGACAAATTATTATTCTTTTATTATATATTTATCTTATATCACTTTCTCTTCCAACTTTTAAAATTCAAGAAAACTCTATCAAAAAAAATTACCAAAGAATTATTTTCCAAGATAAATAATGTTTTATTTCTTTTGTCAAAAAAAAAAAAAAAAAAGTTAACTATGCACACGATCTAAAGTATATATAAAATAATGGGAATATAAAAGAAGAAAAGAACACCATAAAAAATTAATTATAAAATAATTTTCACTTACCAACTCTCATCTTTTGAGCATCCTATGAGTTTTCTGATCCCAAAATTCAGCCTCACTTCAATAATGAAAAATAAGATAGAATAGAGAAAGAGGAGAAAATGAGAGGGATAGCAACAGAGAAGTTTATATATATTGACTTGAAAATAGAGAGAGAGAGAGAGAGAGAGAGAGAGAGAGAGAGAGAGAGAGAGAGAGAGAGAGGGGGAGAGAGGGGGGAGGAGGAGGGAAAGATGCAAAAGATGAGGAGGAGGGAAAGATGCAAAAGATAAAAGAAGATATCATTGCTAAAATAGAAAAAAATCTATTATAAAGTGTGTGCAATAAAAAATATGTCAGGTAAATCATGCAATGAAATGAATGATGGTTGATAATTTGCAGTTTATTTGGCTAGTAAATGAAGTACAAACCATATGCTCTACTTGGTCAAACATACAAAATAATAAAAGTACTCTTGTATTGTCTTCACAACTAAGATTATTTATTCCTTAAAAATTATAGAATTTTTTTCATTATTAAGTGTGTGTAATCAAAGATATGACATGTAATAAGTGATGTTTGCACTTTATTTTTTAGTAAATGAAGTAAGACCATATGTACGACTTGATCAAAATATTCAAAAGTATTCTTGTTTTCTCTCTCTCTCTCTCTCTCTCTCTCTATATATATATATATATATATATATATATAGAGAGAGAGAGAGAGAGAGAGAGAGAAGATAAGATAAGATATTACATCAGTCCTAATAGATACAATATTAGAGTCTCTAGCATCAGCATGCCTTACAATAGTGCTAAGGTTGCCTAAGGTTGCCAAAGGTTGCTAGTCTGGTACAAGTAGTTAAAGATACTAGCTTAGTAGTTTCTACTTCACCCTTGTCTTCTTGCAAAAGGCGTTGATTTTTGGTGGAGGTGTTAACAAAATGTTAGGATGATTAGTCATACTTGAGTTGCAACATTGTTTTGCCAAATACTCTGCTAGCTTGTTTCCTTGTTTGAAGTTATGCCGGACTGGCACATTCCCCAACTTCTTCAATATTAACCTGCACGAAGAAACAATAGATTTGTAAGGAGGTTTGTCATGCTGTAATAGTGTCACGACCCGAATCCCATAGAGACGTGATTGGCACCCGGCGCCGATAAGGCCCGAGAGAACCAAGCTTTGCTTCTATTTAGTCATATGCATGTCATAGGAAACACTACTATCACATAGAAACATGAAAGGCTAAAATCGGAAAGCATAGGACATATGACGTATATATATATGAGAAACTTGGCCGTTGAGGCCATCAAGTCCATACTTCATCTATCATCTTATACACATACACCCACATACGTCTACAAAAGCCTCTAACAGATGCATTTACCCAAAACCAACTGAAAGTCGGGACAAGTCCCCACTTTATACACAATGTACTATTTCAAACCATATGCATCACTATGACTCGGAGAAGCCCCGGATTAACTGGAGCTCACCAATGAACCGTAAACAGCTAGCAACCTACTGTGGCGGCCTACAAGCCTGAACCTGCAACATGTAAGGTAAGTTCCCCAAAAGGGGTCAGTACGGAATAAGTACTGAGTATGTAAGGCTCAAATGAAACTGTACAATTCATAAATTTTTCAATGAACTCAGATGCATATGAATAACCAATATGAATAAGTCACCATTTTGCATTTTTGGAAACCATGTGGATTGTTTTCATTACTTTCTTTGCTTTCTTTATCTCAGTGCTCAATGATAACAATGTACCCGGGCCCCTACTGATCAGTGGGTCTTTCCATGACTTATCATCATGTTGGGATCGAGTCGAGCTAGGCTTATGCCCCTAGACTTGCCACCCATAAATCAATGCATCTGGATCGGGTCGAGCTAGGCTTATGCCCCTAGACCTGCCACCCATAAGTCCATACCTCGAGATCGAGTCGAGCTAGGCTTACGCCCCTAGACTTGCTACCCATAAATCAATACATCGGGATCGAGTCGAGCTAGGCTTATGCCCCTAAATAAGAACTAAGTGATTCATGATTTGTATAGGAGTAAAACACATATGACTATCAATATATCAACCCTAGTTGGAATACTATAGAACCCCCTTGGTATAGTACACTTTTGGAACCTTAACATAATGATAGCTAGCAACCTACTGTGGTGGCCTACTAGCCTGCACCTGTAACATGTAAGGTAAGTTCCCCAAAAGGGGTCAGTACGGAATAAGTACTGAGTATGTAAGGCTCAAATGAAACTGTACAATTCATAAATTTTTCAATGAACTCAGATGCATATGAATAACCAATATGAATAAGTCACCATTTTGAATTTTTGGAAACCATGTGGATTGTTTTCATTACTTTCTTTGCTTGCTTTATCTCAATGCTCAATGATAACAATGTACCCGGGCCCCTACTGATCAGTGGGTCTTTCCATGACCTATCATCGTGTTGGGATCGAGTCGATCTAGGCTTATGCCCCTAGACTTGACACCCATAAATCAATACATCGGGATCGGGTGGAGCTAGGCTTATGCCCCTAGACCTGCCACCCATAAGTCCATACCTCAGGATCGAGTCGAGCTAGGCTTACGCCCCTAGACTTGCCACCCATAAATCAATACATTGGGAACGAGTCGAGCTAGGCTTATGCCCCTAAATAAGAACTAAGTGATTCATGATTTGTATAGGAGTAAAACACATATGACTATCAATATATCAACCCTAGTTGGAATACTATAGAACCCCCTTGGTATAGTACACTTTTGGAACCTTAACATAATGATCACTAAATACAATACATGTGGATACTAACTATTCACCACCCTGCGATGCAATACCTTAGACCATTTGGAACTTTTGACATATTAGCCAATGAACGTGATTCAACCAATGGACATGATTCAATCAATACACATGAGTTATACTATTCACCATTGACCAATGAATAAGGAACATATGAGTAACTCTAGCCAACTATCGAATATGAAATACCTTAGAGTATTTCGGAATCAAGTGAGTGCTATGACAGTGTGAACATCATATGTTGCAGAAGGATATAAAAGTAACCTTACATACCTTGTCTTCCCAATGTAAGTACACAATCAAATATGTGAGAGCAACAATTCCACTCCTTCTTTACGTTTCACTCTACATCACAAATACATAATGGAACCAACATTAACCACCAACTACCTTACAAATGCATACAATAACAACAAGTCACATGTTTGGCTTTAACATGTCATTTCCCCTTGATAATATCATTTTCGGCATGGTCATATCAATAATACCACAACATGCCCAATATTGACCAAAATATCATTTATGAATTTATTATTCCAATAATCCCACAATATTCCATACATTGAACAATACATGATAGCCAAGATCATGTCACACCAAGTTCATACTTTACACTTCTCCATCACCACAACATCACAATTATGCCATCAAATTACTTCAATACACCTCACAACAACAAATCGGCCAAAATCCCATAATTTACACTTTTATGGAAATAACAAGTTTCTTAATGTAATCACACCATACATGTTGGTATTTCATCCATACCATGCCTTTTCATCAAACCCACAAGTCATATTTCAAGTTTAATTCACAAGAATGCACATCTTTTATCAAAAACCAAAAGTGCACTATTCAACACCTTGCCACCATAACTACCATGATATACATAACCTCTCATGTACATAATATATTAAATTACAAGAATAAACACTTACCAATACTTGTAGGATGATGCTCTTGCCCAAGAAGTGGACTTAGGGTTTGAGAGTTTGAGAGCAATATTGTGGAAATATCTCCAAAAAGGCATGTGTGTTTTAAGAAATAAAAATCTGATTTGTGGTGGCTTTATATAGGCCCTCATGCTCATCTATATCCATCCAATTAGTCAAAAAGGTTGTGTTTACTTGTCAAACACAATAATGGGTCATTTGACCCTTTTTGGGCCTCTTATTTTTGGCTCATTTTGGGCTTTAAATTGGGCCCAATAACATATCTCAACTTAGACCACCAATTTCATGTATAATTCACCACATATCTCATGTTTAAATAATTCCATAATGTCACGACAATATTCTCTTGCGAGATTCTCATTTGTCGTCTCAATCGCAAAAATAGACATTCTAGTCGTCCATGGCTTCTTTGAACATTTTTTTTGACAATTAGTTGTGTTTCATGGTTTGATCATGTAGAAGTATGTAGGAGTGTATTGAAGTATTTGAAGCTTTAACAATGCTCAAAGAACTCCAAAGAACCAAAAGAAACCATCTAAGAATCGACGTAGAATCGCGTTACAAAATGAGCGCGGAAGGGCACAATATGTTGTACCTTGCGCCACTTGCTGCAAAGCAAGCAGTGGCGCGAGATCCTGCTGCCCTCTGAATCAGGTGGCTTGCGCCACACACCCTGAAACAGGGAGTGGCGCAAGTCTTGGTACTTTGCTGAATTTTTCGGCCACTTTTTCCAACACTTGCATATCGTCCAATACCCTATCAAAACACTATAAAATACTTACTTAGTGATATTAATCATCAAGTAAACATGACTCCACGTCACCAAATGAGGTTGTAATATGTACGGGGTATTACACAATTTCCCCACGAACTCACAAAACACCTCCTACGAAGGTCTAATCGCATATACGTGGCCAAATTTCAATTTTCTCGTCATTAGCATTACCAACTACATACTTATATCTCTCGACACCCAAGCAAACATTATTCAACATCACCAAGTAGGGTTGGGAAGGTACGGGGTGTTACAAATAGTTCAGTTAACTCAGTAGAATCAGTCTCCACTTCAATGGGTGAAGTGTCGTTATCAATTGCAATGTGTAACCCTTATTCAAAGGCCTGTAATTCAGCCATTGTGTGATTTACAGCTTGAGTTTTATTTATAAATCCAATCATCCAGTTACCCAAAGAGTCTCTAATGACTCCACCAATTCCTTCTACTAAGTTATTAATTATAAAGGACCATCCGTGTTCAATTTGAAGAAACCCTCTTGAGGAAGATGCCAACAGATACAGATTTCTTTCTTTTCCTTGGTAGAAGAAGATTTAATTGTGTACTGAAATTCGGAAGCTCTCATCCATATATGATTAAAGTATAGACGGTGCATAGAAGGATGATCTGTATGAAAGATCTTATTATTTCTATTTAATCATATATGGCATAAGATGGAAGGGTAGAGAACATTCCAATGGATATTAGAACTGTAAATGGGAACATCAAGATTGTTGATATATAGGAGCCACTGATTAGGAGTGTTGAGAATGTAATGCATATTTAAGCCCATGCCAAGTCAAAACATTTTGGAAATGTGGCACTCAAAAAGGATATGAGTAATGGTTTCATTAGTGTTGTAACATAGAGGGCATGATGCACCCGGGGTAGTTCCTAGACGACAAAGATGGGAATTTGTAGGTAATTTATTATGTGAACATAACCACAAGAAAAATATAATTTTTGGTAAAGTATTTAGGGACCGAATCCAACTGAAAGGATGATCTGTTATACCATTAGAGTTTCTTGGCAAAATGGCACGAATTGATTTAGTAGTAAATAGGCCATTCGAGTTAAGGGCCTAGTAGGGAGTATCCTTTTCATGTTCGTAAGGGTTATGGTATCAGCCTTAGCCATGATGTAAATAAGTATAACCACTGATAATTTATCCCAGTTCCATTTATGGTCACAACGTAAGTCTCTAAGTTTGAGGCAACTACGAGAAATAGTTAAAGGGCCATGGATCAAGGATCATAAGGGAGGAGAGTTTGGTATCCATTTAAAGTTTCAAAAATCAATCAAATGACCAAGTCCAGGTAACCATGCTATGGTGTTAGAACAAAGTTTATCTCCTTTAAGGATATTTTGCTAGATGAAGGTAGTAGATGATGTTGATGTTTTAGTATTGTACTTATTGATCAAGGCGCTAGCCTAAAGGGTGTTTAGTTTACTGAATAATCTCCAGGAAAGGCTAGCAAGTAGAGAAATATTTTTGTCCTAGGCTTTTAAAAGGCCCAGACCACCTTCTTCCTTTGGAGAGGTAAAAATATTCTAGTTAACACAATGAATTTTCCTCTTTTGAGAAGTTGAACCTCATAGAAAATCCCTTTGGATCTTATCAATTTCCTTACAAGTTTTCTTGGGGAAGAGGAAGTATTGCATGGTATATGCTAGGATCGCATTAAGAGAGGACTTTCTAACAGTAAAGTGACCTACTTGGCTAAGGAAATTGAGCTTCGAACTGACGATTTTGTTTCTAAGGTTATCAATAATTTAGTGGAAGTCTTGGGGTTTCGGGTTCTTGTAAAGAATAGGGAAGCCCAAATAGTGACCAAAATTAGTAGACTGTTTTATGTTAAGTAGTTAGTTATCAAGGTTACGGTTAGCAGCAACACAATTGATTGAAAAAATAGCCTTGGACTTATCGATATTCATTCTTTCACCTGAGAGCCAACAAAACGTAGAAAGGATATGATGTATGTTATTAATAGTTTTGGTGTTAGCTCTAGCAATTAAGGTCATGTCATTTGCGAAGAAGAGGTGAGAAAGTGAGGGCCCTTTTTTTGAGAGAGGGATATCTCATTTGAGGAGATCTACATGATGATTTATCTAATTGAAAAGTAATTTCATACAAAAAATAAAATGTATGGTGACATGGGATCGCCTTGACAGATGCCTATTGAAGGAGAAAATAAAGTAGTTCTTGGTCCATTGACAAGATAGCAATATTGCTAGTGCTAATATAATACATAATAAGCTCAGTGATTCTAGGAGGAAACTTACAATAACATAGTGTACGAAGAAAAAAAGACCATTATATACTATCAAACACATTTTCAAGGTCTATTTTAAGGAGCATACTAGTTTTAGAATTTTGACTTTTTAACAATTGTCGGAGAACTTCATGAACTAGAATAGCATTATCACCAGCTCGCCTACCCTTCAAAAAATTAGTTTGTTGAGGACCAATTATTTTTTCCAAGAAAAGCTTGATACAATTAGCAATAATCGTGGTAATAACTTTATAAATAGTGTTGCAAAGGCCTATGGGTCTAAAGTTTTTAAGTTGGTTTGCATTTTTTAATTTGGGGACTAGAAAGAGAAGAGTATCATTCAAGGGGGTGGAATAGCAAGGGTTTCAAAAATGTTATGAGAAAAACATATAACAGAGTTACCTACAATACTCCAAATATTGTTGGTATAAGCATGGGTGAATTTCATCGGGCCCGGGTGCTTTATAAGGTTTGAATGAAAAAACTGCTTGGATAATCTCTTGGGTCTAAAGGGTCTGTCCATAGAGGATAAATCTATCTTATGGAAGCTTATAGAGAAGATTTGAGTATCCAATAAAGTAGAGGACATATGCTCAGTAGTATAGATTTGGTTGAAATAATTGAGAGTATGTTCAATAATGATTTTGTCATCATTTCTCCAATTTCCTTGATCGTCTTTGAAGAAGGAAATCTTATTTTGTCTCCTACGATTGATAACAAAGAGGTGAAAGAAATTTGTATTTGCGCCCCCCTCATTGATCCAATTCACCCTAGATCGAATTTTCCAGTGATCCTCTTTAGTGTGTAGGATATTGTTGTAATCTTTAACTAGATCTTTCTCAATATTTTGGAGAAACGGACTATGGGGGTAGGCGTTAGATTGTTGGATACCATTTAACCTAGATAACTATCTCCTTTTTTTTGTTGGAAAATGTTGCCAAACGTTCTGGTGCTCCATGTAGTAACATTTTCTCTAAAACATTCGGTGGCATATTTAAGGCTATGATTATGTCAGCTATTGCTAATAATGCCCCTAAAATCCAGATGAGTTAATTAGTAGGTTTCCAGTCTAAAAGGTTTGATCTTGGAGTGATAAAATTAGGGGAAAGCCTAATGAGTAAAGGGTTGTATCCGAATGAATTTTAGGATTGTGGGTTATGAATACATTGGGATAGTATTGAAGCCACTTGTCATTGGCAAAAATTTGGTCCAGTCTCTCTAGTTATCACTACCCAAAATAGAGTACGTGATGACACCTGTCACACCCTTCGGTACAGGTAAGCCTATCCCAACCCTAAATACTATGATTAAGAAATCAAAAGAAGAAGAAGAAGAAGAAGAAGAATGAACACAATCCCAAAATACATAAATATATAAATATAGTACATTCCAAGTCTGGTTGTCACTAGTACAAGCCTCTAAATAGAGAGTGATATCAATACAAAAGTATCTTAAATGCGGGTAAGGATAAGATAAATAAAGAGAAATTCGAAAAGCTTTGAAGTCTTCCAGCCACTACCTCGATCTCCGCAACTCCAACGCTAAAGGAACGCATCTACTACTCGAACTAATACCTGCACGGGGTATAAAAAATAAGAAAAAGGAAAAAAAAGCAAGGGTGAGTACGAAACACGTGTACTCAGCAAGCATCGTCGATAACCGACCCTAATCCAAAGTGATGGCGAGAACCACCACCCCAACTACCCAAGGTTTCCCCAAATAGATCTATAACCGACAAAATACTCCACTTAATCCTATCAAGGTAACCCAATACAACAGTCATAAGAGCATTAATATACAGGGTAGGCACGTAAGTCTAGGTGAGTCAACACTAGTCATTTTATGATCAACAAATAAAGGAAGTCATTTATGAAGGAGACTCACCAACACAGTATATCAGACTTAATCTAACATGTTCAACCAATAATTTGGGATAAAATAGTGAGAATGTATATAAAAGTGTATATCATGCTAGCAAAATGTGAGACACAACAGTCTCTGAGATCAAGTCATAGCCATACCCCACGTCTCATAATATCTCAACCTCCAGGTAAACAAAAGATGATATAAGATGACATAATGAAGTGGAATGAATGCTCAATACACAATATCACAAACAAGGTTTAATCGCATTAATTAACTACAGAAGTAAACACTCAACGACATTATCAAACCATACCAAGGAAAGAAATGCAACGCAATGCAAATGATGCAATGCAATGTAGTGATGATCGGATCATGAGGAATGGTTGAAAGTCATCACATAACTTATTGTATATACCTACCGAGCCTCAATGCACCCAAGATAGGACCCATGGGGGGTTCATAACTCATATAAATCTCATAATTTCAATCCACCTCTCCGGCTAATGTTCACGGATCAATGTTTATAAAGTATCTCATTCACCTCTTCAGCTATTGTTCAGGGATCAAGGGTTTTGGTAAAGTGTCTCATTCACCTCTTCGGCTATTGTTCACGGACCAAAGGTTTTATAAAGTGTTTTCTCAGTGGGCTAAAAAAATTTATAAAGTGTTTTCTCTTAGAAACATACCCACGGAAGAAATCTCAAAAACCCCTATGAAATCGCCCAATTTCGAGGTTCTAAGCTCCAAAAATGGAGAAAATATGATTTAGGGCCGAAATAAGGATTTTTAATCTATCTAGGTCAATGGCCTTCGCGAACGCGGTCCCCTGGTCGTGACCATAAGGATGTCTGACCCGTACCTTCGCAAACGCGGAACTATGGCCACAAATGCAAAGAAGAAATAACTCAACCCTTCGCGAACGCGAGTCTCTGGCAGCGAATACGAAGAGTAAACGTGACCCAACTTTGACCCAGGTTCATCCTTCATCGCAAACACGCCCTACCACTACGATCGCAATGCACAAGGAATTCCTTCATCGCGAATGCAGTAAAGGGAGGAGATCTACACCAAAAATAGCAACTTCAGCAACTCTAAGTCTAAAAACTCTCCGAACAAACCCACGGAATTCGTTCAGGACCCCATAGAACAAACCATTAATGATACTAGGGTATATTCAACATTTCAGACTTAATGGAACCATCGGATTTCTAAAAGAGATCGTTTACAATGAATTAGCCCTCCGGACACCTTTTAGGCTATTTAACCAGTTTCTCGTCTAAGGGGTCAAAATACAAAACAAAGACTTGGGGCTCAAGCTACCCATGCTACTAATCTAAAATCGACATTCTGGATCTAATGAAACTGTCAGAATTACCACCCAATGTTCTAATCACGAAATGTTGACCAAAGTCAAAGTAATCCCTTTAAGGATATCCAAAACTACAAACCCATATAAAATATTTTTGAATGCATCGGGGATCGTGTAAACAATCCCCACAACTCATAAATGAGATAAAGAAACCACGGAGAAGGGCAAAATGGTCAAAATATAGAAAATTTTAAAAATTAATATAAGCGTCATTAGAGTATCCATCACTAAAATTCATATTCGTCCTCAAACGTACAAGTAAGAAAAGCGTCAAAACAGACAAAGGATAGAAAATAGCCTCGAAAACCTCAAGTAAGCACTCCCAAGAAGAGTCACGATATTAGAACTGCCGGTCTCACTATTAGAGCTGCCTATCGGGCGGATTGGGTAGATAATTACGCTTAACGGTTTGGCTTATTGGTTATTGATTTTAAACTATACTAATCCACTAGCGAATCAATAAGATATCAGTTGGTTCAGTAACGAATAAGCAATTATCGGGTGGTTATCAGACAATGTAACGGCTAACACTTCTTTTCACTGTGTTAATGATGCAACCAAACTTTCATATAAAAATGCACGTTGCTCTTCAGCAGAATACTAACTGAGTTTTACAATTTGGTCTTTAAGGTTAATACTTAATAGTTAATCATAATTTAATAGGGCAAAATATTTAATTGTTAATAAATTACGCCTGGTCTTAAGGCTTTAGCCTTAGGTTTAAGATTTATATTATATGTATTTTATATGCCTAGCGATAAAAATGTAAGTATGGTAACTCTTAATGTGATAACGGTTTATTCGATAAGAAAATTGATCAATCTGCCCTTACACCAATAAATCATTAATTATAAAATTATAATCCATTCACCACCCATTTATCCGATAACTCAATACCAATAAGCTAATAAACCAATTTTGTTGTTGGTTTATCGGTTAAGGTTCGATTTTGAAGAGTCCTACTCACTATAGAACCAGAAACCTACCACACAATGACTCACAAGGACACAACACTGGCATTTAAGGCCAAAATTCTCAATAAAGCTGAATTCTTTATTTTCAAACTTCCTCTATACCCAAATATTGAGTCAATCATGCTAGAAGTTCTGAACATACCCGGATAACCATAATCTTTCTAAGACACCACAAGCTACTGTCTACAACTGCAAAACCAAAAATCATCCTTGGACCCACAAAATTTCAAGGAACCCATGAAACCACATATACGCTTACCAGAATACTGAATTAACCTACTCAAGGCCGATACCATATATGTCGAATCAGACAACACTATATCCTCAAATTAAAGCAATTGCGCCCGAAATCGATATCAATGCCACAGAGAACCTTAAAAGCCACACTTAGCATACTTAGGTCACTATACTATAGTCATGAACACTCTAAATTGACACGCCTCAAATCCCATTGGGGCGGACATGGCACCCGAAGTCGTTAAGGCCCGAGAGAACTAATATATACGTTCACATACTTGTCGTCAGTGGGCTAGCATTCAGTCACTTATGGTCACAACATCTCAATAATAGAAATCAAATAAGGATATTTATATAGACATGAGACATGGCCGTTAGGGCCAGATAGTCAAAAAGATACAATATTCCTTCCTTTAACTGTACAACGTCTAAAAAGCCTCTAATAGATACACAACCAAACCTATAGTCGGGACAGTCCCTGCTTTATACAACTGAGATACAATACCAAAATCAACATGTACATATGACTCAAAAATCCCCAAATGAACTGGAGCTCACCAATATTCTGCAG
Organism: Capsicum rhomboideum; assembly: GCA_031232105.1. Lineage (NCBI taxonomy): Eukaryota > Viridiplantae > Streptophyta > Magnoliopsida > Solanales > Solanaceae > Capsicum > Capsicum rhomboideum. Next base: position 133,108,894 of record CP124709.1, read on the forward strand.
ATGATCAACAGCCTACTGAGGAGATCTACTAGTACCTGTGCCTGCAGCAAGTAAGGACCTGTGCCTGCAGCAAGTAAGGTAAGTCCCCCAAGGGACGTTAGTACGAAAGAATGTACTGAGTATGTAAGGCCACAAGTAACTGTATAAGATATAAGAACTTTAATGAAATTAAGTACAAGTGAATTATCAATACCATACGGTATATGTGTGGAATCAAGTACATTGCTTTCTTTACTTTACTTTACTTTATTTCACTATATTGTACATCATCAATCATCAATCATATAATGCTCGGACCCAACTGATCAGTGGGAAATAACATAATAATCGGGATCGTCATCCATGCGGATGTTCCTTTCATCCCATGGGATACCACCCGTAATAATAGGATCGACATTCATGCGAGTATTTCTTTCACTCCATGAGATACCACCCATGCTATAATAATCGGAATCGACATTCATGCGGATGTTCCTTTCATCCCATGAGATACCACCCATTCTCAACATTAACGATTAAACCATTATTCACATTACTTCATTCTTTAACTATAAGAGTGATACATTGGTGATTGTACATTATTGGAACTTTGGAACCATATCCTGAATTATGTAACACATGAATAACAAATGATCAATGAATGAGGAACATATGACTAACAATAGATGACAACCTAAAATGAGATACCTTAGAACATTTTAGAATGGAACAAGTACAATGTCAATGTGGACAATATATGCTGCAGAAGGATACGGAAAGAGTAACCTTACATACCTTATCTTCCCAATATGAATATACAATCCTATATGTGAACACAATAGTCCAGCTCCCTCCTTACATCTTACTCTACAACACAAGTACATAACGGAGTTTACGTTAACAACCAACTACCTTACGAGTGTATAAAATGACAATGCATTACATGTTTACCTTAAATGTCATTTCCCCCTTTATAATACCATTCACGGCATTGTCATACCAACAATACCCCAACATTCCATACATTGACCACAACATCATATACCAATAGCATTCCACAACGAGTTTCTCCTTTACATCTTATCCTTAACACCACATCACAATTAATCCATCAAGTCACCTCAATACACCTCATAACAACATATCGACAACAATCCCACAATTTACACTTATAGAAAAATAACAAGTTAAGGAACATAAACACACCATTCACGTTGATATTTCATCCATACCCTACACTTTCATTAAAACTTCAAGTCTCCTTTCAAGTTTAAATCACAAAAATAGCACATCTTTTAGCAAAAAGAAAAAGTGTCCTATTCAACCTTGCCAACATAACCATCCTGCTCTACACAATCTCTCATGCATATAATATATTAAATCACAAGAATAAATACTTACCCAATCTTGCAAAGTGATGATCTTGTCCAAAGTGTCTAAAGAAAATGGTTGCCTTAGGGTTTGGAAATTAGAGAAATGTTTTAGAAATATCTAGAAAGGCATGAGAGTTTGTGTGAATAAAAATCTGATTGTACTTTTATTATATAGACCTCTCAATTCATCCTTATCCACTTCTTTGGGCATTAAATGCCATGGTCCCTTGGTCAACACAAGAATGGGTCATTTTCCCCTTTGGGCCTTGCATTTTGGTTTTATTTTGGGCCTCAAATTGGGCCTATTAGCACATGTTAACTTAGCCCACCAAATTCAATGTGTAATCCATCATATATATCATGTTTAAATAATTCCATAATGTCACGATAATATTTACTTACGCGATTCATGTTCATAGCCTCAATCGCAAAAATAAAAATTCTAGCCACTCATGGCTTAATTGAACATAATTTGATAAAATACTTGTGTTTCATGCTTTGATTATGTAAGAGTGTATTGAGGTATTTTAAGCTTTAACAAGTAGAAAATGAGCACCAAGGAACCAAAAGAAACCAAGGAAGAATCGACGTTGCAATGCATTGCAAAACGAGCACGGAAGGGCCAAAATATTTATGCCTTGCGCCACTGTTGCAAAGAAAGCAGTGGCGCGAAAATGTCCTGGGCTATGAATCTGCAGGCTTGCGCCACACCCCCTAAAACAAGGAGTAGCTCAAGTTTTTCTAGTTCTCTGAATTTTGACTGCTCCTTGCAAACACTAGCATACCATCCAATAACCCATCAAAGCAATACAAGATACGTACTTATTGCTCTTAACACTAAGGTAAACATGGCTCAAGGTTGTCAAGTAAGGTCGGAAATGTACAAGGTGTTACATTCTTCCCCCCTTAGAAACATCCGTCCTAGAATGTTAACAACATCTTTTCAACTATAAAAAATGCATCTCTATATTAGCATATATATACACACATACACTTAATGCCTAGAGATACTTACTTGTTATTGCTCCACTGTCACGACCCGAAATCCCATTCGGGCCGGACTGGCACCCGAAGCCGATATGGCCCGAGAGAACCAATCTTTGCTCATGAACATTCATATGCATGTCCTCGTATGAACCTTATTATACCTCATGTAACTATGCGGAAGTCATGGATATGGAAACATACGCCATATATATATAACTTGGCCGTTGGGGCCATCACGTCAAAATGAACGTACATCTTATATTCACATACCCACATATGTCTACAAAAGCCTCTAACAGATGCATCTACAAAACCAACTTAAAGTAGGGACAAGTCCCCGCTTTATACTACATTTACAACATCAAAACAAATATACAATTGTGACTCGGAAAGCCTCGAAGCAACTGGAGCTCACCAAAGATCTGTAAATGGTCCACAGCCTACTGAAGAGGTCTATTAATACCTGCACCTGCAACATGTAAGGTAAGTCCCCTGAGGGGGTCAGTACGAAGAATGTACTGAGTATGTAAGGCTCATAAGAAATAGCATCATACATGAGAATGTCAATAGAATAAAACGTGAGAGAATAGTCAATGTGGATAAACCATCGCTTTATATGTGGAATCATATACATTGCGTCGGTTATTGTTATTTTAGATCACTCATTTATATACCATCTTCATTCAAGAGAATTTTCCTTCACTCATTAGACTTTCCTCCAAGAGATTCTTTTATTCAAGAAATTCTTCTACTCAAGAGATTCTTCTATTCAAGAGATTTTAGAGATTCTACTATTCAAGAGATTCGGGTTAATAATATAACATACATCCACTCGATTGGTGGGTTAATGATATAACGTACATCCACTCTATTGGTGGGTTAATAACATACATCCACTCTATGGTGGGTTAACATACATCCACTCTATGGTGGGTAGTGACGGGATCGACCCATGTTAGGTGTTCTTTTCACCCCTGGGACACCACCCGAGAATACTTATCAATTAAATCTCTTCTTATTCTTATTTGGGAGAGATTGGTTTATTCACTCATGAGAGAATGATATATTGAGGATCATGATACTATTTGAACACACATATATTACTTCACTCCCTGACTTCATGAGATTGACAGCTTAACTTGTGAGAGATAGATATATTAGCTTACACATTACTTCCGTCATCACTCTTATGAGATCTTATGAGATTGGTACGTTTACTTGTGAGAGATTGGCTCAAAGATAATCATAATATTCTTGGACTTTGGAATATGACATGATTGGAAAATGCTATTCAAGAATAAATAGATTCTCTTAAGTTATTACTCTCTTGAGATAGTTCTTTTAGAAATTACAACGTTATGACATCTTTGAAACTTCAATCAATGAATAAGAGATAAATGAATCATAAGTCATCTAAGAATAGGACACTTATAAATAACAATATATGTCAACCTGAATTGCTATACTTCAAAGCCCCTCGGAATTGAAACAAGCCCAATGTCAATATGAACAATATGTTGCAGAAGAATACGGATAGAGTAACCTTACATACCTTATAGTCTCAATATGAATATACAATCTTAGACGTGCATACAATAGTCCAGCTCCTTCCTCACGTCTTACTCTACAACACAAGTACATAACGGAATTTACATTAACCACCACTACCTTACAAATGCATATAACGATAACGAGTTTCATGTTTGGCTTTAACATGTCATTTCCCTCTTGAAAATACCATGTGTGAAACCATCACACCAACAATACCATTTATGAAATTATCATACCAATAATCCCACAATATTCCCAACATTTACCAATATCATAAACCACTAGCATGTCACACCAAATTCATACTTTACACTTCTCCATCACCACAACATCACAATGATTCCACCAATTCACTTCAATACACCACACAACAACAAATCGGCCAAAATCCCATAATTTACACTTATAACAAAATAACAAGTTTAATAACATAATCACACCATACATTTTGATATTTCCTCCTTACCATGCTCTTTTATCAAAACGACAAGTCATATTTCAAGTTTAAATCCCATGGATAACACATCTTTTACAAAAACACAAAGTACCATGTTCAACACTTCCAAGCATAACCAACATGATTTAAATGCTCTCCCATGCATATAATATATTAATCCATAATAATAATCACTTACCCAAGCTTGAAATATGATGATCTTGCTCCAAGAAGTGCCTTAGGGTTTTGAAGTTGAGAGAAGAGGTTTTCTTGGAATTGTCTAGAAAAAGATAGAAAAGCATGTGTGTTTGTAATGAATAAAAAATCAGATTTTTGTCCCTTTATATAAGCCCTCAATTCCATCCTTATCCACTCTTATAGCATTTAATGCTATATCTAGAAGGTCAAGGCAAGAATGGGTCATTTGACCCATTTTGGCCCATGTCTTCTTTCTCATTTTGGGCCTTTTATTGAGGCCAATTCACTTAACCCAATAAAATCAATAATTTCTCATTTTTAAATCATTTCATACGCGTTACGACGATATTCCCACTTACGGGATTTATATTCGTAGCCTCAATCCCAAAAATAAGCGATTCTAGCCACGTATGGCTTATTTTGACTACAAGGGTAAAACCCTCATTTTGATGCCAAATTCGTTCACGAGTAATTTTACCAAACCAATATAATACTTCATTCATATGCTCGTGGTTGTAGAATAAACGTGGCAAAAATCGGCCCGGTACGTCCCGGGCACCCTTGGACACTTAGAACAAATTTTGGAAGCTTACTAGTTTGGCCGTTCCAGCAAGCGTCTGGCCCTTCCCAGGGCACTGAGCTTTAGAAGCTTGCTGGTTTGGGTGCCAAAACAAGCGCCTGGCCCTTCCTATGGCACTGAATTTTAATTATTATATTTTTTTGAAAATTTTCGTTCGTCGACTTTTCTTTGCGGGTTTGGTTAGATACTTCAAGTTCTATTCTTTAACTTACTTCTTACCTTTAATATCCCTTGTTTGGAGGTCCTCCAAGCCTCGTTTTTAACCCCAAAAATGCCCCATGAAATCACAAAACACCTCCTACGCAAGTCTAATCACATGTACGAGGCCCAATATCAATTTTCTCATCACTAACATTACAAAATACATACTCATGGCATCTCGACGCCTAGATAACCATTATTCAACGTCGTCACATAAGGTTGGGAAGGTACGGGTTGTTACATCCACCTCCGTACTGCGATCTTTTTCTTCCATTTGAAATAGATGAGGGTATTTGGACTTCATCATTTCTTCAGCTTCCCATATGATCTCCTCCACTTGTTGATTCCTCCAAAGGACTTTTACGGACGATGTGTGTTTATTTCTTAACCTCTTCACTTGTCTATCCAGAATAGCAATAGGTATCTCTTCATAAGTGAGATCCTCTGTAACTTGAACATCGTCAATGGGAGCAACACAAGACGGATCTCCTATGCACTTTCGAAGCATCGAAACATGGAATACTAGATGGACTGAGGAGAGTTCTTGGGGTAATTTCAATTCATATTCAACCTGCCCATATCTTCTGATAATTTCATATGGGCCTATATAACGTTGACTCAATTTCGCTTTCTTTCCAAATCTCATCACCCCTTTCATTGTCGACACCTTCAAGAATACCCAATCGCCTATGGCAAACTTGAGCCCTCTTTTTCTAATATCAGCATATGACTTATGTCGACTTTGGGTCGTTTGTAGTCGTTGTTGTATCACTTTAACTTTCTCCATAGCTTGATGAACAAGATCTATCCCAAGTAAAGCAGTTTCACCTGCTTCAAACCATCCAATTGGTGATCTACATTTTCTTCCATATAAAGTTTCATAAGGTGCTATTTTGATACTTGAATGATAGCTATTGTTGTAGGCAAATTCAATAAGAGTAAGATGATCATACCAACTACCTTTAAAGTCCATTGTACACGCTCGTAGAATATCTTCAAGTGTTTAGATAGTACGCTCCGCTTGTCCATCTGTCTGAGGATGAAAAGCCGTACTTAAATTCACCTGTGTACCCAAGATCTTCTGAAAAGATTTCCAGAAATGTGCAATAAATTGTGCCCCCCTGTCTGATATAATGTAGATTGGAATCCCATGTAATCTTACTATCTCTTTAACATACAGCCGTGCATAATCTTCAGTTGTATAGATGGTCCTGACTGGTAGGAAATGCACTGACTTAGTAAGCCTGTCAACTATCACCCATATGGAATCAAATTTCCACAGTGTACAAGGCAAACCTGTGTTGAAGTCCATATTAATCATGTCTCATTTCCAGACTGGAAGATTGATACATTGTATATAACCTCCTGGTTTCTGATGCTCTACCTTTACTTGTTAACAATTCGGGCATTGAGCTACAAATTCTGCAATGTTCTTCTTCATATTCCCCCACCAATATTTTTCCTTCAAATCATGGTACATTTTGGTAGCTCCTGGATGAATAGAATATTGTGAATGATGCACCTCTGTCATAATTCATCTTCTCAGCTCATCCACATCCGGTACACATAATCTACCTTGACGTTGAAGTACTCCTTCCGGCGTAAGATCAAATGCTTTTTTCAATCCCTGTTGTACATTCTATTTTAGCTGCAATAACATAGAATCTACATACTGCTTCTCTTTTACCTTAGCTAATAGTGAAGATTTTGCTGCATTTTGCACAATAACCCCTTCATTTGGAGAATCAAGAAGGCGAACTCCCAAATTGGCTAGCTGATGTAGATCTTTAACTAGGTCTCACTTTTCTGTCAACTTACCACTAGTGCCTTCTACAGCTTTGCGGCTTAAGGCGTCGGCTACCACATTAGCTTTCCCTGGGTGATATAGGATATCGATATCATAGTCTTTTAAGAGCTCTATCCACTTTCGTTGCCTCAAATTCAAATCCTTCTGCTTAAAGATATATTGCAAACTCTTGTGATCAGTATAGATATCAACATGAACTCCATACAAATAATGGCGCCATATCTTTAAAGCAAAAATCACGGCTGTTAATTCAAGATCATGTGTGGGATAATTCTTCTCATGTGGACGCAATTGTCTTGAAGCATAGGCTATCACTTTACTGTGCTTCATCAATACACATCCTAAGCCAACTCTTGAAGCATCACAATATACTGTGTACCCTTCTGTGCCCTCCGGGAGTACTAATACAGGTGTAGAAGTCAATTTATCCTTCAGCTCTTGGAAGCTCCTCTTGCATGCATCATTCCACTGAAATTTAGTTGCTTTGTGGGTTAGGTTTGTCAATGGTGCAGAAATAGAAGAAAACCCTTCGACAAATCTTCTGTAATACCCGACCAATCCAAGAAAGCTATGAATTTCTGTAGGCGTCGTAGGCCTTGGCCAATTCTTCACCGCCTCTATCTTCTGGGTATCAACCCGTATTCCCTCATTCGATATAATATGACCCAAGAATGCTACAGATTTCAACCAAAACTCACATTTAGAGAACTTTGCATATAACTTACGGTCACGAAGAATCTGCAACACTTGCCATAAATGATTAGCGTGGTCCTCTTGTGATCTTTAGTAGACCAAAATATCATCTGTAAATACCATCACGAACACGTCTAGAAATGGCTTAAACACCCTATTCATCAAATCAATGAACACAGCTAGTGCATTTGTTAGTCCAAACGACATAACTAAAAATTCATAATGGCCATACCGTGTTCGGAAAGCTGTCTTGGGTATATCTTTTTCTTTAACTCTTACTTGATGGTAGCGCGATCTCAAGTCAATCTTTGAAAACATCTATCACCCTATAACTGATCAAATAAATCATCAATTCTGGAAAGGGGATACTTGTTCTTGATCGTTACCTTATTCAATTGTCGATAGTCAATGCATATTCTCAATATGCCATCTTTCTTCCGTACAAATAACATAGGTGCACCCCATGGGGACATACTAGGCCTGATGAAGCCCTTGTCCAGCAAATCCTTCAGTTGCACCTTCAATTCACGCAATTCTGCTGGAGCCATTCTGTATGGAGGAATAGAAATAGGCTGAGTGCCTGGAATCACATCAATGCCAAACTCTATTTCCCTTTCTAGAGGTAAACCTGGAAGATCCTCAGGAAATACATCAAGAAATTCATTTACCACCGAAACTGATTGAGGAGTTGGTGGTTTTGCATCAATATCATGCACTCTCACTAAGTTATCATATACCCATTGGATATCATTTTCCTAGCCTTAAGATAGGAAATTAATTTGCCTTTTGGTGCTACCACATTACCCTTCCATTCAAAAACATCCCTTTGCGGAAAATGAAATTGTACCCTCTTTGCTCGGCAATCTACCGTAGCATAACAGGAAGCTAGCCAATCCATTCCCATTATAACATCAAAATCTATCATGTCTAGCTCAACAAGATCAACCAACGTATCATGACCACCAACAGTGACTATGCAATCACGATAAACTCTCTTTGCTATAATAGATTCACCAACCGGTGTAGCTACTTTAATTGATTTAACTAGTAATTCCGGCGTTCTTTTGAATTTTTCAGCAATCAAAGGAGTAACATATGATAATGTAGAACCCGGATCAATCAATGCATATACGTTATGTGATAATATGGACAAGATACCTGTAACTACATCAGGAGATGCCTCCGAATTCTGGCGGTCTGCTAGAGCATAGATGCAATTTTGAGTTCCGCTGGAACTAGCTGCTCCTCTAGAACCTCTACCACGTCCAATAGGCTACACTCCCCTGCCTAAGGAAGGCACCGATGATGATGATGCCACATTGGACCCCGCAGGTCGTACCATGCTTCCCAAGCCTCTTCGTGGACATTTCCTCATCATGTGCCCCGTCATGCCACACTAATAACAAACGTTCATCCCCAACCGGCATTCACCTGAATGATATCGTCTGCAATGCTGACACAGTGGGTGAAAGGATCATGCTATCTGTGGACCACGACTCCCATTACTTTGCCCGGCTTGATTTCCTCTAAACCCTCGAAATTGAGATGAAGTGTCTGTCGTGGAATAAGAAAATGATGGCCTAGGTGATCTATTAAAACTCTGAGGCCTGAACTCTTCTTGGGACGCCATAGACTGTCCCGTATATCTAGCCCTCTTCGATGGCCCTTCTTCAAACCCTTGTGTTCTTCTTCGTTGCCTCTTATCTTCCATTTTTTGCGCAAAGGCCTGTATTCTAGCTATGTCCATATCCCTGTTCAACGCAGCAATAGTACAATCTCGGACCAAATATGGCTCCAGTCTGTCCACATACCGATGAACTCTATCGGTCATAGTAGCTACCACATTCAGAGCATACCGGGCCAAAGAGTTAAACTGAAGGCTATACTCTCTGACGCTTATGTTACCTTACCGCAGATTTAAGAACTGGGCCGCACGAGCCTCTCGGACCTCATATGGGAGATAGTGGTCAAGGAATGCCAATTTAAATTCTTCCCAACCTGCTGGGAGTGCATCAATACCCCTCGACCGTTTCCAATCTTCATACCATAAAATAGCCTCACCCTTCAATCTATAGGCCGCAAGCTCCACCGTTTCTACACCCGACACATGCATAACCTCCAGAGCCTTTTGGATTTGATCTATAAAATCTTGCGGGTCTTCATTCGGATCTGAGCCAGTGAAGGTAGGAGGGTCTAATTTCATAAAATCCTGTGTCCGTCGACTAGCTGCTCTAGCTGCACTGTCATCACTTATTGTTGGACCACTTTGTCCCTGAACTTGTGCAGCAACTATTCGGGTCCATATTTGTCGTTCATTCTTTAAATCCTGGTAAGTAGTATTTATTGGTGGTTCTGCAGGTACTTCTCTTCCTCTTGACTCTTCTGACAAAGGAAGAGTGGAAGAAGCCTGTGATGCAAACTCCTGTTCAGCGCCACCTTGATTAACTGGTTCCGGCGGGGCTCTACTGGTTCCTTCTCCCACAATTCAGTCTATCCTCTTACTTTTACCTCGTCCTCTTCTTGCCATCGGCATCTTACTATAATATAAGAAAAACAATTTCAACGGTCAGAAATGATTCCACCTATGACTTCGGCTCTAATGCACGATCTAGAAATGAAAGAATGAAATAACTCCTAAATTTCCCGTAGCCTCCTACTTATAAATGTGGTGCACAACCCATCGATAAGTAAGACTCTACACAGACACGGCTTTGTAGACACCCTAGGACGACCCGCTCTAATACCACTTTTGTCATGCCTCAAATCCCACTGGGGCATACATGGCACCCGAAGCGGTTAAGGCCTGAGAGAACAAATCTATACGTTCACATACTTGTCGTCAGTGGGCTAGAATTCATTCACTTATGGTCACAACATCTCAATAATAGAAATCAAATAAGGATATTTATATAGACATGAGACATGGCCGTTAGGGCCAGATAGTCAAAATGATACAATGTTCCTTCCTTTAACTGTACAACGTCTACAAAGCCTCTAATAGATACACAACCAAACCTATAGTTGGGACAAGTCCCCGCTTTATACAACTGAGATACAATACCAAAATCAACAAGTACATACGACTCGAAAAGCCCCAAACGAACTGGAGCTCACCAATATTCTGCAGATGATCAGCAGCCTACTGAGGAGGTCTACTAGTACCTGTGCCTGCAGCAAGTAAGGTAAGTCCTCCAAGGGAAAGAATGTACTGAGTATGTAAGGCCATAAGTAACTGTAAAAGATATAAGAACTTTAATGGAATTAAGTACAAATGAATGATCAATACCATACGGTATATGTGTGGAACCAAGTACATTGCTTTCTTTACTTTACTTTACTTTACTTTATTTCACTATACTGTACATCATCAATCATCAATCATATAATGACCGGACCCAACTGATCAGTGGGAAATAACATAATAATCGGGATCGTCATCCATGCGGATGTTCCTTTCATCCCATGGGATACCACCCGTAATAATGGGATCGACATTAATGCGAGTGTTTCTTTCACTCCATGAGATACCACCCATGCTATAATAATTGGGATCGACATTCATGCGGATGTTCCTTTCATTCCATGAGATACCACCCATTCTCAACATTAACGATTAAACCATTATTCACATTATTTCATTCTTTAACTATAAGAGTGATACATTGGTGATTGTACATTATTGGAACTTTAGAACCATATCCTGAATTATGTAACACATGAATAAAAAATGATCAATGAATGAGGAACATGTGACTAACAATAGATGACAACCTGGAATGAGATACCTTGGAATGAGATACCTTAGAACATTTTGGAATAGAACAAGTACAATGTCAATGTGGACAATATGTGCTGCAGAAGGATACGGAAAGAGTAACCTTACATACCTTATCTTCCCAATATGAATATATAATCCTATATGTGAACACAATAGTCCATCTCCCTCCTTACGTCTTACTCTACAACACAAGTACATAACGGAGTTTACGTTAACAACCAACTACCTTACGAGTGTATAAAATGACAATGTGTTACATGTTTGACTTAAAATGTCATTTCCCCCTTTATAATACCATTCACGGCATTGTCATACCAACAATACCCACAACATGCCATACATTGACCACAACATCATATACCAATAGCATTTCACAACAAGTTTCTCCTTATCATCTTCTCCGTAACACCGCATCATAATTAATCCATCAATTCACCTCAATACACCTCATAACAACATATCGACAACAATCCCACAATTTACACTTATAGAAAAATAACAAGTTAAGGAACATAAACACACCATTCACGTTGATATTTCATCCATACCCTGCACTTTCATTAAAACTTCAAGTCTCCTTTCAAGTTTAAATCACAAAGATGGCACATCTTTTAGCAAAAAGCAAAAGTGCCCTATTCAACCTTGCCAGCATAACCATCCTGCTCTACACAATCTCTCATGCATATAATATATAAATCACAAGAATAAATACTTACCCAATCTTGCAAAGTGATGATCTTGTCCAAAGTGTCCAAAGAAAATGGTTGCCTTAGGGTTTGGAAATTAGAGAAATGTTTTAGAAATATCTAGAAAGGCATGAGAGTTTGTGTGAATAAAAATCTGATTTTCCTTGTCTTATATAGACCTCTCAGTTCATCCTTAGCCACTTCTTTGGGCATTAAATTCCATGGTCCCTTGGTCAACACAAGAATGGGTCATTTTCCCCTTTGGGCCTTGCATTTTGGCTTCATTTTGGGCCTTAAATTGGGCCTATTAGCACATGTTAACTTATACCACCAAATTCAATGTGTAATCCATCATATATCTCATGTTTACATAATTCCATAATGTCACGACAATATTCACTTACGCGATTCATGTTCGTAGCCTCAATCGCAAAAATAGAAATTCTAGCCACTCATGGCTTAATTGAACATAATTTGATAAAATACTTGTGTTTCATGCTTTGATTATGTAGGAGTGTATTGATGTATTTGAAGCTTTAACAAGGAGAAAAGGAGCACCAAGGAACCAAAAGAAACCAAGGAAGAATCGATGTTGCAATGCATTGCAAAACGAGCACGGAAGGGCCAAAATATTTGTGCCTTGCGCCACTGTTGCAAAGCAAGCAGTGGCGCGAAAATGGCCTTGGCTCTGAATCTGCAGGCTTGCGCCACACCTCCTAAAACAAGGAGTGGCGCAAGTTTTTCTATTTCTCTGAATTTTGAGTGCTCCTTGCAAACACTAGCATACCATCCAATACCCTATCAAAGTAATACAAGATACGTACTTATTGCTCTCAAAACTAAGGTAAGCATGGCTTAAAGTTGTCAAGTAAGGTCGGAAATGTACGGGGTTGTTACATAAATGACACCCAAATTGTCATGTAACTCATCACAATCACCCATGTAGTCCTCAATAATACGGTAGAATGAAGAGCCTCTCTGATCACATCATATAAGCACCCCGTCATATCAGGAAAAATCAACCTGTAGAAGTAGTGTGACAATCACGATATTGGAATGCTCAAAACATAAATTAAATCTTGGGAAATGCACCGCTAGATTCCTCATAAGCCACTGAAGAACCGCACTATTAAGGCTTTGAATTTCTAACTCGAACCCACAGCTAAAGTCTGAATAAATCAAAATTCCTCATGTACAAATTTATTATCTTTTATTAACTTACTTCCCAATCAGTATTCCTTAACTCAAGACACATGGAATAATACTACAAGCAAGTTTCCTTTCCATTCGAAACTCTTTCCAAACCAAGGAAAGAATTTCTTATAAACTGAAATCCTTCAAGTCTAATCAAGGAGAAAGTCTAATCAAGGAGTGTTTCAACACCCTTAAGTATTTCCATGAAAGCAAAGCTACTCACTAAGGAAATAACAAATCTCAAGGCATGAATGTCAGAAAATCATCCCTTATCCAACTAGAATCCTTTACTTGCAATTCTTTCAAAATAGTTACACCACGAGTCTAATCCATTCTACAATCTGAATATGTATACCAAAACCTAGAATCGATCCACCACTACTCCACAACATAACTACCAAGAAGATCATATCAAAAATACGCCAATAACCACAATTCTCAAAGAAATCAACTCTAATTCGGTGATATACTAACACAACCCAATATACAGGGTAGGCACATAAGTCTAGGTGAGTCAACACTAGTCATTTTATGGTCAAAAAGTAAAGGAAGTCATTTATGAAGGAGACTCATTAACACAGTATATCAGGCTTAATCTAGCATGTTCAACCAATAATCTGGGATAAAATAGTGAGAGTGTATATAAAAGCATACATCATGCTACCAAAATGACACGACCTGAGCTAGGCCCTAGCCGTGACGAGTATCCCCGACCAATAAAGGCCCGAGGAAAACCCTTAGCATAACATCATAAGCATAGTATAACAAGATGCGGAAATAGACCTATAAAAAAAATAAATGATTCAACTCTAAAATAGTACTTGATACAAGTGTCTTGAAAACATAATGAAACATCTACCAAAGTACGTCTACGAAAACCAAAGTAGAAGTTTAATAAAGTAAAACATAATGCCTTCTGGAAGATGGATGGCTCACCATGTATGAATTGCTGCCCTGATGTAAATCCTAGTGCTGAACCGAGTAGCGAGCAAAGGCTTCGAAACCTACATCATGAAAGGATGTAGTGTCTGGGGACAGTCAGTACGATGAGTACTGGCATGCAACCCAAGGAAAGGGACCAAAGCAGTATAATAATAATAATAATATAAAATTTTAAAACATTTGCATTATCAGCTCAATAAGGAAAAATCAGAGTTAAAACATTTATAAACCATAAGACCCACGATGTAACTTCCGAGTGTAAAAATAATGAAAAGACATTGTGTGCTAAAACATAATTATCTTCAAAAACAAGAAATTTTACGTTATGGACTATGTAGTTTCACCGACCTTAAGTAACCCACGGGCTGATATGGGTTCGAAATTCGCCCAACCGTCGGGGCCCCAATCCATGTTTGCCGCATGGATTGAGATGAACATAGTGAGGCCATCATAACATACTGTACTTATAGAGATGTGTATCAAGGTCGTCTCATTTAAAGAGTAAACCATCCCTATGTCGGCAAACATAGGTTTCCAGTGTTGGTCACAATGACTACACCTTCTCGGTGAACCACAAAATCCCCAAGTACGACTAATTAAAACCATTTTCATAAATCATTATTCATAAAGTCTTTCATTATGGCATTCACATTTTGGTATCGTCATACCAAGACTTGCAAGTCATCCATATTATGCCAAATCATTATCATGTAACATTATAGACTCTAAATTCCATCATTGAATTCATAAACAAAGCCATAACATGATTTTCATAAGATTCATTTAAACCTTTGATCATTTCATAACATGTGTGGCTCAAAAGACTGAATAAACATCATGATTCTCCATTTACAATAAGCTTTTCGAAAAGGTTTAAGGGTTTCAGTGCCATCTTGTATAACATATAACTTTACAAACTCATGTAATGAAACTCACCCTTTCGAAAGGGATGTTCCATTATCAAACCCTCTACTAGTACTTAGAAAACAATTTGTGACAGGAGGGAATTCCATATTAAACTTTTCACAAACAAACTCCTCAACCCTAGTTTTCAAATCATCAATTTAATATATGTAATAGTAAATAAATTAACTTATTGTAATCATGGTTGAAGTATGGAGTGTTCAAACATGCCTTTTAATGGAGAAACTTGAGAAAAGCTTTATCTTTTAGCCTTGAAGCTTGAACCCTAATTAGAATGTCACCTTGGTGTTTAGAGAGGTGATGGAGTATGTTTTGTTTTTTTTTGGGGAGGGGGGGGGGGGGGAATGAAATACACTTCTAGGGGTTTGGGATCATTTAGTGTAGGTGGGAGACAGTTTTTAATCAAGGGAAAGACCAAAAAGTCCCCAAAATATTAAAAGAAAATGGATTCCCATCAGACAACTCGGGGAGGGGGGGCGCGGCCCAACGCTCAACACCCATAGGTGCGGTGTGGGCCCCACTAAGGGACCAAGACAGTAGACCCTCGTGGGTCTAGGCGCGGCGCGGGGCTGGTTCTGACCTTCCCCAGTCGCGAACCACGGCCTCATTTCGGTGGTAATTCACCCCTTGACGTACCCAAACTCATTCCAAATGATTTGTACTTAATATATGGATCATATAGGTTTGTTTGTAAGCTCTAAGAAGTCCTATTAACTTACGGGGCATTACATTATCCCCCTATTGGGATCATTCATCCATGAATGATGATTAAGGAAATATTTAGCTTGAATAAGGCGATTGCATGAAACTTGAAGGGCATGAACTTATAAGATAAGAGATGAGTGCAATGTTATTACCTCACACGACGTCACTCGATGTTGAGAACAAGAAGGGATATCTAGCTTTCATGTCATCTTCCGACTCCTAAGTAGATTCCACTACCTTTAGATTTCTCCACAACACCTTAACTGAAGCTATCTCCTTGGTTCTCAACTTTCGAACTTGTCTATCTAGGATCTCAGTAGGGACTTCTTCGTAAGACAAGGAATCGTTTACGCCAACATTTTTAACTGGAATAACAAGAGAATGATCACCCATGTACTTTTGAAGCATGGACACGTGGAACACGGGATGAACCAATGCCAAACTCATGGGTAAATCCAACTCATAAGCTACCCTGCCAAACTTTCTCATAATCTGAAATAGGCCAATGAAACGAGGACTGAGCTTCCCCTTATTCCCAAATCTCATCACTCCTTTTATAGGGGAAACTTTCAAGAATACCCAATCACCAATCTCAAACTCTAACTCTCTTCGCGTCAGATCCGCATATGACTTTTGGTGACTTTGAGCGGTCTTAAGCCTTTCACGAATAACTTTAACTTTCTCCATCACTTGGTGGACAAGATCAGACACAAATAATCGAGTTTAACCCACTTCATACCATCC
This sequence comes from Capsicum rhomboideum, assembly GCA_031232105.1. NCBI lineage: Eukaryota > Viridiplantae > Streptophyta > Magnoliopsida > Solanales > Solanaceae > Capsicum > Capsicum rhomboideum. Next base: position 133,125,672 of record CP124709.1, read on the forward strand.
AATCGATGACCTACACCTTCTACCATAAAGAGCCTCAAAAGAAGTCATTTGGATGCTAGAGTGATAACTATTATTGTAAGCAAATTCAATAAGAGGAAAATGATCCACCCAACTACCTTTAAAGTCAATAATACAGGCCCTTAGCATATCTTTCAAAGTCTGAATAGTACGCTCCGCTTTCCCATTTGTTTGAGGATGGAAAGTGGTGCTAAGGTTCACCTGCGTACCCAAACCTTTTTGAAAGGATTTCCAAAATTGAGAAGAGAATTGTGTACCTCTATCGGATATGATGGACACAGGAGCTCCATGTAGCCGAACTATCTCCTGAATAAACAACTTTGCATAATCCTCTCCAGAATAATTTGTCCTTATAGGCAAAAAGTGAGCAGATTTGGTCATCCTATCCATAATACCCCAAATGGAATCATACTGGTTCCGAGAGTGCGGAAGACCGGTGATAAAATCCATGTTTATCATCTCCCACTTCCACATGGGAATAGTAATCTCTTGAGACGTACCACCAGGCCTCAAGTGCTCAACCTTAACGTGTTGGCAATTCAAACACTTAGCAACAAAGTTCGTAACATCTATTTTCATATTATTCCACCAGTACATCTCCTTCAAGTCATGATAAATCTTAGTAGAACCAGGATGAACAGTATACCTAGAGACATGGGCTTTTGTCAAGATCCTCTCTCGTAGCCCATCGAAGTCGGGAACACACAGTCTCTCTTAATATATCAAAATACCGTCTCCCCCAATCTCGAAAGCTAAAACCTTTTGCTGCCCAACATCTTTCTTGATTTGCATAAGTATGGGATCATTAGCTTGTTTCTCCTTAACTTCAGCACCTAAATAAGACTTAGCCACTTCATGAACAATCACTCCCCCATTTTCGGAATCCAACAGTCGGACTTCTAAATTAGCAAGCCTATGAATTCCCTTCACTAATCCCCTCTTTTCTTTCTCAACATGAGAAAGACTCCCATAGACAATCTACTAAGAGCATCAGTAACAACATTAGATTTACCTAGATGATAGTGCAAACTCATGTCATAATCCTTTAGCAATTCAAGCCACCTCCTCTACCTAAGGTTCAACTCTTTTTGTGTGAAGATATACTGCAAACCCTTGTGATCTGAATAAATTTCCACATGTAATCCATATAAATAGTGACACCAAATCTTAAATACAATGACCACAGTCGCCAACTCAAGATCATGAGTCGGGTAATTCTTCTCATGTATTTTAAGTTGCCTAGAAGCATAAGACACAATCTTCCCATGTTGCATAAGTACACAACCAATTCCCACCCAGGATGCATCACAATACACCACAAATCCTTTAGTACCATCCGAAAGTGTTAAAACAGGGACTGAGGTCAAACGATTCTTTAACTTCTCAAAACTACCCTCACAACCATCGGACCACAAAATCTTCACCTTCTTCTAAGTCAACTTTGTTAATGGAGCAGCTATAGAAGAAAAACTCTCCACGAACCTTCTATAATACCTTGGTAGACCCAAGAAACTCCTAATATCTATTGGAGTTATTGGTCTAGGCCACTTCTTCACTGTCTCAATCTTTTGGGGATCCACCTTAATCCTTTCACTAGAAATAATATGACCAAGAAAAGTCACATCATTAAGCCAGAATTCATACTTAGAGAATTTGGCATACAACTCTTGATCCTTATGGGTCTGAAGTACAATTCGGAGGTGATTGGCATGATCTTCCTCACTCCAGGAGTACACCAGAATATCATCGATGAAGACTATGACGAATAGGTCCAAAAACTGTCTAAACACCCTGTTCATAAGATCCATAAAGGTTGCAGGTGGATTATTCAAACCAAAGGACATAACTAGACACTCTAATGGCCATATCAGGTTCGAAAAGTGGTCTTGGGAATATCTACTTCCCTAACTTTCAACTGATGGTAGCCCGAAAGGAGATCTATTTTGGAGAAACGCTTAGCACCCTGAAGCTGGTAGAAAAGATCATCAATCCTAGGAAGAGGTAAAGATCATCAATCCTAGGAAGAGGATATTTATTTTTCACAGTGACCTTATTCAACTGACCAGAGTCTATGCACATATAAAGGGACCCATCTTTCTTTCACATGAAAAGTATCGGGGCACCCCAAGAAGAGACACTAGAGTGGATAAAACCCTTATCAAGAAGATCTTTTAGTTGCTCCTTTAACTCTTTTAGCTCCGTAGGGGCCATTCTATATGGAGGAATAGAAATAGGTCGAGTGTTAGGTAAAAGATCAATGCCAAAGTCTATCTCTCTGTCAGGTGGAATTCAGGGAAGGTCATCGAGAAAACCTTCGGGAAACTCATTGACCACGAAAATAGACTGTAATAAGTGACTTTCAAAGCTAGAATCCTTGACTAGAACTAGATAGTACAAATAATGCTTAGATATCAATTTTCAGGATCTAAGGTAAGAAATAATTTTTTCCTTTAGTTCCAAGGAATCACCCTCCCATTCTATAACTGGCTCATTAGGAAAATGAAAGGTGACACTACGGGTTCTACAGTCCAAGGTAGCATAACAAGAGTGGAGCCAATCCATCCCCAAAATTAAATCAAAATCCGCCATATCAAGTTCAACCAAGTCCACTAAAGCATCCCGATGATTGATAGACACAACACAATTTTTATAGACCCTCCTAGCAATAATAGACTCACCAACAGGGGTAGAGATTGAGAAGCATTCAGAAATATGTTCAGGACCAAAATCAAAGTTCACAACCACATAAGGGGTCACATAAGATAGAGTAGAACCGGGATCAAGTAGCACATAAACATCATGGGAAAAAATTCTTGTAACATACCTGTGATAATATCTAGGATGGTTTGAGGGTTTCAGTGTCAACTTGTTCAACATATAACTTTACAAACTCATGTAATGAAATTCACCCTTTCAAAAGGGATGTTCAATTATCAAACCCTCTACTAGTAGTTAGAAAATAATTTGTGACAAGAGGGAATTCCTTATTAAACTTTTCACAAACAAACTCCTCAACCCTAGTTTTCAAATCATCAATTTAATATACGTAATAGTAAATAAATTAACATCTTGTAATCATGGTTGAAGTAGGGAGTGTTCAAACATGCCTTTTAATGGAGAAACTTGAGAAAAGCTTGATTTTTTAGCCTTGAAGGTTGAACCTAATTGGAATGTCACCTTGGTGTTTAGAGAGGAGATAGAGTATTTTTTTTTATTTTTTTTTTTTGTGGGGGGGGGGGGGGGGGAGGGGGGGGATGAAATACGTTTCTAGGGGTTTGGGATTGTTTAGTATAGGTGGGGGACGGTTTTTAATCAAGGAAAATGTCACGCCCTGAATGCGATCGAGACATGATTGGCACCCGTAGCCGATAAGGCCCGAGAGAACCAACCTTTGCCTATGTTCAACCATATGCATGCCATAAGAAACCCATAAGCACATAACAGCTATAGAGACCAACAAGGGAATTCATGGAACATGATATATATATATATATATACGTGAAACTGGGCCGTTGAGGCCACCGAGGCAAGTACGACATATCCCTTTTACATTTATACACCCACACCTGCCTACCAAAGCCTCTAACCATTGACCAAAATGAACTAAAAGTCGGGACAAGTCCCCGCTTTATACATCATGTACAACACCAAAACATATATACACTCTGACTCGGAGAAGCCCCGAATTAGCTGGAGCTCACCAATGGTCTGCGACGGCTGGCAACCTACTAAGGAGGCCTACTGGTACCTGCGCCTGCAGCAAGTAAGGTAAATTCCCCAAAAGGGGTCAGTACGAAATAAGTACTGAGTATGCAAGGCTCAGATGAAACTGTACAATACATGAATATTTCAATGAACTCAAAACATATGAATAATCAATGTGAATAAGTCACCATTTGGTATTTTGGAAAACCATGTGGATTGCTTTCATTACTTTCTTTGCTTTCTTTATCTCAATGTTCAATGATAACAATGTACCCGGGCCCCTACTGATCAGTGGGTCTTTTCATATCATAACATCATGTTGGGATAGAGTCAAGCTAGGCTTATGCCCCTAGGCTTGCCACCCATAAATCAATACATCGGGATCGAGTCGAGCTAGGCTTACGCCCCTAGACTTGCCACCCATAAATTAATACATCGGGATCGAGTCGAGCTAGGCTTATGCCCCTAGACTTGCCACCCATAAATCAATACATCGGGATCGAGTCGAGCTAGGCTTACGCCCCTAGACTTGCCACCCATAAATAAATACATCGGGATCGAGTCGAGATAGTCTTACGCCCCTAGACTTGCCACCCATAAATCAATACATCGGGATCGAGTCGAGCTAGGCTTATGCCCCTAGACTTGCCACCCATACTTGATCATTGACCACATATGGATTACTTTATTCATTACTTTGAGATTGATACTTGGATAGTCATAACATCACTTTGAACTTTGAAACATAACATTGTTGGAAGCTTTGGATCATTAACTAATGAAGATGAAACATGAGATTCACAAATGATCAAAGAGTAGAAAATTTATAACAATAACCATTGCTAACCGGATATGGAATACCTTAGGACATTTTGGGATAGGACTAGTTACATGTCAATGTGGACACTATTTGTCGTAGAAAGATACGGACAAGTAACCTTACATACCTTGGATTCGCAATACGAATATACAACTTTAGATGCGTATACAATAATCCCGCTCCTTCTTTATGTGTCACTCTACAACATAAATACATAACGAAATTCACATTAACCACCAATTACTTTACAAATGCATACCATGTCAATGAGTTACATGTTTGCCTTTAAACATGTCATTTCCCCTTGACAAAACCATTGATCATACTATTATTCCAAAAATTCCATAATATTCCCAACATTGACCAATACATGATAATTGATACATTTTACCACAACACTTCTCCTTTACACTTTCTTATCCATCACACATCACAAATAACCCATCAAATGACCTTAATACAACTCATAACACATATCGGCCAAAATCCCACAATTTTCACTTATAGACAAGAACAAGTTTAATACCAAAAATAACACCATACATGTTCATATTTTGTCCATACCATGCTTTTTCATCAAAGGCACAAGGCCTAATTCAAGTTCAAATTACCAAAATAGCACATCCTTCACCAAAAGCAAAAATACACTTTCATCACCTTGCCAACACAACTAGCATAATATACATAATCTCCCATGCATATAATATGTTAAACCATAATAATAAACACTTACCCAAGCTTGAATAGTGATGATCTTCTCCAAAAGTGGACTTAGGGTTTTGAGAGCCAAAAGGGGTTTCTTGAAATGTTTTGGAAAAACATAGAAATACATGTGTGTGTATAATGGATAAAATCAGATTTTTGGTCCCCTTTATAAGATTTTGAGTCCATCCTTAGCCACTCTTTATCATTTAATATAGTGTTCTAGAAGGTCAAATGGAAGAATGGGTCATTTGACCCATTTGGGCCATGTCTTTCTTCCACTTTTGGGCTTTAATTTGGGCCCACTAAGACATATCCATTTAACCCATCAATTTCCATGTATTATTTACCATATATCTCATGTTTACATAATTCCATAATGTCACGACAATATTCTCTTAAAAGATTCTCATTCGTCCTTTCGATCGCAAAAATAGGCATTCTAGTCGCCCCCTTGGTTTCATTGGACATTTTTGGATCACTATTCACATTTCATGATTTGATCAGGTAGGAGTATGTAGGAGTGTATTGAAGTGTTTGAAGCTTTAACAATGCTCAAATAACCCCAAAGAACCAAAAGAAACCATCCAAGAAGCGTCGTCGAATTGCGTTACAAAACGAGTCCGGAAAGGCACATTTTTTGTGCCTTGCGCCACTGCTGAAAAGCAAGGCAGTGGCGCAAGAATTCACTGCCCTCTGAATCAGTGGCTTGTGCCACACACCCTGAAACAGGGTAGTGGCGGAAGTTTTTATGCTTTGCTGAATTTTTCGGCCATTTGTCTAACACTTGCGTATCGTCCAATCCCTTATCCAAACACTACAAAATACTTACTTAGTGATCTTAATCATCAAGTAAACATGACTCCAAGTCACCAAATGAGGTTTGAATGTATACGGGGTATCACTCAAGTGCTCCACGAAATCACAAAACACCTCCTACGAAGGTCTAATCGCACATGTTAAGTCCGATATCAAATGTTTCACCAAGGACACTATAAAACACATTTTCATGGCATCTCAACACCTATGTAGATATAATCCCAAGGTATCAAGTAAGGTTATAAAAGTACGGGGTGTTACAGAAAAGACCAAAAAGCCCCCAAAAGATTAAAAGAAAATGGATTCCCATCAGACAACCCATGGAGGATGGGGGCACTGGGTGCGGCCCAACGCGCGACACCCATAGAGCAGTGCGGGACCTATCGTATGACCAAGACAGTAGACCCTAGCGGGTCTTGGCGATATGCGGGGATGGTTCCGACCTTCCCCCTACGCGACGTACGACCTCATTTCGATGGTAATTCACCCCTTGACAAACCCAAACTCATTCCAAACAATTTGTACTAATATATGGGTCATATAGGTTCATTGTTAAGCCCTAAGAAGGCCTATAAACTTATGAGGCATTACACAAAAGGTGCGACACAATAGTCTCTCAAATCAAGTCATAGCCATACCCCACGTCTCATAATATCTCAACCTCCAGGTCAACAAAAGATGATATAAGATGATGTAATGAACTAGAATGAATGCTCAATACACAATATCACAAACAAGGTTCAATCGCATTAGTTAGCTACAGAAGTAACACTCAACGACAATATCAAACTATACCAAGGAAAGTAATTCAATGTAGTGATGATGGGATCATGATGAATAGTTAAAAGTCATGCAGTCATTGCATGAGTTTCTATAAACACTGATCGAGCCTCAACACTCCCAAGATAGGACCCATAGGGGGTTCGCAACCCATATACATCTCATAATTTCAATCCACCTCTCTAGCTAATATTCAAGAATCAAGGTCTATAAAGTGTCTCATTCACCTCTCCGGCTATTGTTCACAGATCAAGGATTTTTATAAAGTGTCTCATTCACCTCTCCGACTATTGTTCACGGATCAAGGGTTTTATAAAGTTTTTTCACAGTGATACCAATATCTCATGAATATGATTGCATGAAATAAGGATGTAATGCTCAGAATCAATCAGTATGAAGATGATAATCCATTTAATACATGTAAAAGCTAGCTCAGAATCAACTCAATTTGTTAATAATTCATGATATCAACCCTCGCTCAGCACCACTTGAATAAATAGTCATGTAAGACATCGGTAATATCATTTCAAATCCCTCACTCGGGTATCATCAATATGATAAGGTAATTTAATGCACAAATAAGGCTTATGATAACAAGTCAAGCCCCACTCTGTGACACAATAATAAATATGATAATTTAATGCACAATCAAGACCTATGAAAACAAGTTAAGCCCCACTCAATGACACAATAATAAATATGGCAATTTAATGCACAATCAAGGCCAATAATATAAGTTCAAGCCCCCACTAGGGCATCACAACAATATATTCTCTCCAGTCAATAATAATATGAATATAAGCCCCCACTAGGGCACATGATAATAATTAATATCTCAAGTCAATAATAATATTCACATAAGCCCCCACACGAGCAATACGAAATTAACAACATATTGTAAAACTACCCAAACTTAGATTATTCCATACAATAGGTCCGTCTTTTCCAAAAACAACATCATTAGCCTAAATCACAAAAAGAAAACTACGCTAGATAACCATATGCTCTGAAGAGAGATACTAAACCCCGATAATTACATTGACTATTACAAGTCCACTTATACTAAGTATTTATTAACCCTCAATCATTCCATAAAAAGGTAAGAATAACATAATTATCCTCTAAAAGGTCACTAAGTTTGATACAAGCTCATAATTAAGTAATCACTATCAATTATTCAAGATCACTAAAACATCTATCTACAATCTACTCTAAGGATATTTACAAGTAGTAATACTTACTAAGATAAGCAATTATCTAACTATAATCCATCAAAAGACTCCGGAATCAGTGGAAATGCTCGCCATTTTATTTAAGAAGGACCCGCAATCCTAAAAAATCCACAAAACACAAGCAAACAAATATTCACCACATAAACACTTCAGAGAAAGTCAAGATACATCTCAACTTGCCTTTAAAGAAGATTTGCAAGCCAAAACACAGTCTAAAGCATCAACCGAAAGATCTACTCCCTCGAATCAATACCAAACTCATCCAATCTAATCAAATATAATATCTATAAGTCAAAAAGAGTCCAACGATACCTATATCGACTATATTTATTTTGGGTCCAAAATCTGCTTTGAAAATTATTTTCAAAAGCACAAGGGTAAAATCAAAATTTTATTTCATATACAAGTTCTCCATATCATTAGGAGTAAATATCTAAAATCCCATGCAAAAACGAGGTGGAATCGTACTTCGAATCAAAGAAAACCCAATTTTACAATTTACCAGGAAAAACTCCAAAAATCATATTTAAAAAGAAGGATTTGAAGATGAATTTATAAGTAAATCAATGGGAATTAGTGGAATAAAGATTTAGAAACATACCCATGGAATAAATCTAGAAAATCCCCATAAAATCACCCAATTCTGATGTTCTAAGCTCCAAAAATTGAGAAAATACGATTTGGGGTCGAAATAGGGATTTCTAATCTATCCAGATCAATAGCCTTCACAAATGTGGCCCCTAGGCCTAGAACGTGAGGATTTCTAACCCATACCTTCACAAATATGGGCCTAGCACAGCAAATGCAAAGAAGAAACAACTCAACCCTTCACAAATGTAAGCCTCTGGCCGTAAATGTAAAGAGTAAACGTGACCCGACCCTGATCCAGATTCATCCTTCATCGCGAACGCATCCTACCTACTACGATCATGATGTACAAGAAATTCCTTCATCGTGAATGTAAGGCTAGGGTCGCGATTGCGATGAAGAGAGGAGATTTACACCAAAAAACAGCAACTCTAAGCCTAAAAACTCTCTGAACGGACCCTCGAAATTCATTCGGGGCCCCATAGAAGTAAACAAATAATGATACTATGCTGAATTTGATGTTCAAGACTCAATTGAACCATCAGATTTTTTAAAAGAGATCGTTTACAATGAATTAGCCCCCTGGACCCCTTTTAGGCTATTTAACTAGTTTCTCATCTAAAGGGTCAAAATGCAAAACAAAGATTCGGGGCCCGAGCTACCCATGCTACTAACCCAAAATTGATATTATGGATCTAACAGGACTGTTTGAATTACCATCTGATGCTCGGATCACAAAATATTAACCGAATTTAAACTAATCCCTTTAAGGATATCCAAAACCACAAACTCATACAAAATACTTTCGAACGCATAGGGGACCATGCCAACCATCCCCACAACTCATAAATAAAATAAATAAACCACGGTTAAGGTCAACTACCCTTAAAACCTAGGTCAATGAGATTGCATTTGTTAATACAATACATAAACTTAGAGCTACAGCAGTGCTTTAAATTGTCCCCCCTCTCCCTAATTTACTATTTTGACTCAAGATCTCACTAAAATCACCAACCATAAACCATATATCTATTGAGCTTAGGGGATCTAAACATTGAGAAATAGGTCCTAGATTATCCCATAGAATCTGACACTTAATAAATTTTATACTAGAATAAATAACACTCATACACCAAATTTTGTGGTTAAGATGTACCTTATCATAGCATGAAATTCCTGATCTAATTGTTGAAAAGAGTCACAATAACATAGTCAGTATTCCAAAGTAGAACAATACCACCAAATCTCCCCACAGCGGGGACCTCAAAGTAATCTTCAAAGCCAAATTCCTAATTTATCCCTAAGTGACTAATCATTCTAGTTTCCAATAGAGTAACCTTGTAGTCTTATGGGTGTTGAGAAGATCCCTTAAATTTCTTTTAAATATAGGATTGTTACCTCCTCTAATGTTCCAAACAACAAAACTAGTGAGGCTATTCATTGGATTTTGACAGATTGATGGATTCACTACTGCTGGAACATCCTTGAGGGGAAAACAAGTGGAACGCAATGTTGGAGTCATAACCACTGCATACTTGGCTAGGTCTGAGTTCACTATGGGGTGAAGATCAAAGGAGCATTTTTTCAGTGCTATTGGCTAGAAATGGACATACTTCTTGTCCTCCCTTTCTGGGAAGACCAATAAAGCTGCATTCCTAATAGTTGAGATCTCGGTGAAGAAGGTCTTTAGCATTTCCTCCATCCTCTGGTTTTGATTTGTAAGTACCAAGGTGGGGGAAATATCTCTCTATCCATCGGTGCTGGGGATGATGAGGTGTCCCCTGAAGTGGTATTAGAACCCAAGGGAAAAAGTGAGGGTTTTTGTCTATCCCTTATTATGGTATGTAGAAGGGAAGTTGGCCTGGTGGGTCTTGATTCATGTGTTGAGGCAAGTTCCACTATTGTTGGAGATTGTGAACCAATGTTGGGGCTACTGTAGGGGATAGTGGGTTCAACACATTTTCCATCCATTGGTGATTCATGTAGTTGTAAGTTATGCTAGTAATTTTAGGTTCTGGATTATGATCATAGTGTTTACTTCATTGATATCCATGGAAAAGAAGACTACCCGGTCTTTCAATGCATTTTGATCTGGGACTGTGTTTGGTGAAGGGGATGGACGTTTTGTGTTGCTACCACAAAAGGGTGTTGAGCAACTTGTTGTGGAAGATGAGGAAAGTTATTCATATCTGACAGTGAGTGAGTGATCCTATGAGAATAGAAGTGAGGGTATTTCTTTTATTGAGGGGAATTAGTAGGCAAAGCATTTCTATAGACCTCAATGGTATTATTGGGAGCGCAGATAGAATGAAAGAGTTTAGATGATGATTGCATATCTCTGCCATGGGATATATAGAGGCTAGGATTGGTTGAATTTGGCAAAGGAGTATCAGATAAAATATTTGGAGGTAGAGTGTATTCCTCCATTTGCATGTCGATTTGGCTAGCTGGATGTGCCACTTGGTACTGCCCTTTTTCCATTTGTAAATTATTATTGGTTGGGAGAGGGCAATTTGTTTCCACGTAATCCTTATAGGTGTCAATTTGTAATGGGGAAAATAAGGTAGTGATGGTGGAAGAGACAGAGTGGGACAAGTTTCACAACTAAGTTTTTCTTTAAAAATTAAGGCTTGATACCTAGATAGACTTTTAAGCTAGACACATTTTGTAGGATAGACATTCAAACATCGTTAGCGACTAGATAGACACTTGAACTTGATAAAAGTGTATCTTTTGAACATTTTAGATTGACATGACAGATGATGTATTTTACACTTCTCTTTGAGAGAGTGGTCTTCCATTCAATATAAATAAGCCAACCAAAAAGAAATACTTGTAGAGAGAAGTAGAAAATATAATTATTTATTAAATAAATTTTTTGATAATCTCAATTTTTCCACCGGTACTTTCTCTTCTATACAGCAATATTTTTACTTTACACTTTTAATAAACTTTAAAACTTCCCTTTGAGATAGTGGGCTTCCATTCACTATAAATAAGCCAACAAAAAAGAAATGTTCTTAGAAGAGAAGTAGAAAATATAATTGTTTATTAAATATTATTTTTTGATAATCTAAATTTTCCCACTGATACTTTCTCTTCTATACACCAATATTTTTACTTTATACTTTTAATAAACCTCTCTTCTCCCCCACCCTAACCCACCTCTTCTTCTTCATTTTTACCTATAGATGCATATTTTGTATCATTTTCTGTTTCTTTTTTTCTTTCTAGAAATTGGCGAAGAAAAAATTAAGAGGATTCTGTATATTTTAGTACAATAAGAGGTGTATCTAAAATTTTAAAATTATGGGTTCACCACTAACTTAATATGATATTGATATTGATAATAATGTCACTTGATGTGAATTTTAATACTCCATAATATTTTATGACTTATTATATGTACATTATCCAAAGAGATAAACTTTGTTTCATTTACTATAATTTTTTCGTTTCTTCGTTTTCTGTTTCATTCTATTTGGTCTTCTGTTTCATTCTACCTCTCATGCTGATAGTTGTTTTGGAATAGGTATGACACAGTACTACGTAAGACAACAAATGCTTTTATAAATTCGACACTCTTTGCAATCGTCTATTTGAAATTTTGGTGAAAAATAAGAAAATTATAATTATTTTGTGAATTATGTAGTACTCTTTTGGTTGATATTTTAGTTGATGAATGAGATCGATAATTTGCAGTTGAATTGAACTTTAGAGGTTATTGACAAGTCAAAACAAAATAGAAGTGGGTTTATATTTTTTTAAAATTGTATTGATTCTATTTCTAATTATATTCCTTTATATATATATATATATATATACATATAAATATATATATTACACGTGTCATCTATTAGTTGGTCTATTTAACATATTTGAAGCAAGTGTGTTTCAATCACTTGGCCTTATGCACACTTGTGTTCAAAAGATACACTTTTGTCAAGTTCAAGTGTCGTTCTGATCACTAACTAAGTTTGAGTGTCTATCTTACAAAATAGCAATGAAACATGTCATTTAATAAGAAAGACAGTACATAGCCTACAAATAAATAAACAGTAACAACAGTGAGAAAATGTGATAACTAAAACGAAAATACATGTTTAAAACTAATCCTACAATAAACCCATTATTCCCAAGCGAATGAAGCACAACTACCTATTAACCGTCGATTCTTATACTCGACCTCTATACTCTCCTATATAAAGTCATGTCCATGGTGAGCTGAAGTTGCACCATGTTATGTCGAATAACCTCTTTCTTCTTTGGTTTACCTCTACCTCTTCTCATACCCCACTATATCCAGCCTCTCACACCTCATCACTGAGACATTTGTGCATCTCCTCTTTACACGCCCAAATTAGATCAGTCTCGCTTTTCTCATCTTGTTCACCACTAAGGTCACTCTCATGTAGTCTCGAATATCCTTATTCTTATTCTTAAGACATAATTCTAGTTGAACTGACAGGCCAGGTCATTGGCTGACGCACAGCCCCAACTACAAAACTTCAGAAAAAATTATTTTCGGTAGGTTGGCGGGGTGCACCAACCCCTTTCCCAGCCAAATTCTTTTTAATCTTTCTCTTTTCTCACATTTTTGGAAGGACGTTTTTGTCCTAAGCTTAATTTAAAAACTCCAACCTATGATGTTTAACCTCTCCTATAAGGACTGACACGCGGATAAGTCAATTCATATCCTTCCTCCTTCCTCCTTCCTCCTTCTTCCCAAAAACTCACAAGAAAAACAGTTCCTACTAACTAAACTTTACAATTCAAGCTAGGGTTTTCATCAAGTTCATCTTCCAAGTTCTCCACTTTTCTCAAGGTATTTAAGACTACCCCTCTTCTTTTTATTCCTAATGAATGTCGTATTATGCCTTTAACTTGATTCCATGATTAAACTAGGATTAGAGTAAAACTCTTATACTTTGAGTTCTCTTCAATTAGTTATGGAATTTCATGAATTCTCTACTCAAGTATTATATCCTCATGATAATTCTCATTTTATGTGATTCCTATGGGTTCTTTACAATGTTTTTATGATCTTTCATTAAAATTCTTGATGAAATCCTCCATATATGTAACGGCCCAGCCTGCTAGTGATATACTCCACTCTAGGTATAGGCCCATACTGCTTTAGAATGTGTCACTAGGGTGTAAGGTTTGCTTACTTATATATCCAGCATCTCTCCTGTGTTTTATTGATGTGTAACTTTTCATTCCATGCTGGAATGTCACATACACCCCCTCGTATGGACTCAGCATCCTCAATGAGGTTTGTCCTACCACATGGAATTTGCCTAGACTCAGGACTGAGGTTTGCCCCACCTTACAGGGATTTGCCTAAACTCAGTTTGAAATCTGGCTCACATTAACAAGCCTGACACATGAGTGGCTCCGATACCAAAGCTTAGACTAATTTTAATTGAAAATTTTCAGAAATAACTAACATTTAGGCAAAAAAATAAGTCTTCATAGCTAATATTTGCTTAATTATAAATCGTAGCTACAGTTCAGTAGCTACTTTAGGCTACAAATATTTTTTGGCTCTCCTTATACAAATACGGATGATATAAATACAAAGGCATCGTGTAAATACATATAAAAATAGACATGATAGATTAGTAGATAATTTTAGGCAGCAAATGTATTTGGCTCCAAAAATTCTCTTACAAATACAAATATAAATACGGCTGATACAAATACAAAAATGTCTTGTAAATACATATACAAATGATATCAAATACATATACATATGAATGTTGAATAGAACTACGAAAACATGTCAAATATATAACTCAATACATATGAAATACATATAAATATGAAATATACAATGCATGTGACATAAGACATATAAAATACATATAAAAAATACATAAGACTTCAAATACATATACACTTGATATTAATTTAAATCATAGCTGTGAATTGTAATTATTTCAAACCTTAGCTACGTCATATAATTACGTATTGATATTTTCTACGTCATATAATTTTTCCAATTTTAATTAGTTAAATGATGGAACAACCATTCTCAATAATTTAATGATAATTGGGTAATTTTTAGTAAGTAACATAATCGAGTGATCATTTTGTCTAATTAATAAAATTTACTCAATTTAAGTCGGGACTTTACAAGATAAGCATAATCCATGTTCTTCAAATCCTAAGGTCCGTTAGATTTTTTTTTTCGCGGCTATTCCTCCCTAAACCCTAATTCATACCTATAAAAGGGTAAAGAGGTACATATTCTATTAAGAAGGCATCTCGGGTATCACATAAGCTCTTGAGTAGGGGTGTACAGACCAAACCGTCAAGTCAAACCGAACCGACGAACCAAACTAAACCGAAAAAAAAAATCAACTTGTGGTTTGGTTTGGTTGGTTTGGCATTAGAAAAAAAAAACCGATCATTCTTGGTTTGGTTTGGTATTAACCAAAAAAAAGTCAAATCGAACCCAAATCAAACCGACGTAATACATATATATTTTTAACTTTTTATACATTAAAAATATTAATTATAATCTACTTTCTAAATACTTTTTGAATTAGTTTTATTAATTTTTAATATTTAGAAAGAAGATGTAGATATATATTCAGATTTGGGTCTTGAAGTTGTAATATTTGTCCATTAATTGATATTTAAATGATCCAATGTCCAATATAAAATGAAAGTATAAAACTTTTTACTTTTCAGTCACTCTTCATCTTACTTTTTAGTATCAAGAGAGTTCTCCACTACTCGTTTTCTCATAATTGTGGTTTCCCACTAAGACATGAGTGAAAACTTTTTTGATCTTGTTTTCAATCACAATATAATTGTAAAAACTAAAGATTATAAAAAAAATCGAGAAAATCGATAGAACCGACTAAAACTTAAACCAAAAAAACTAATTTTATGTTGGTTTGATTTGGTTTATAGATTTAATAAACTGACATGATTGGTTTATTTTTTCATATAAAAATTCAAACCAACCCGATCTATGTACACCCCTACTCTTGAGTATTTACAAAAAGATCAACAAATAAAATATTATTTTTTTTGTCAAAGCCAAAGCGATGACGAGACGATCTTCCTCAAGATCAACTCGAAATAGTGAAATGTTGTCCTACGTTCTTGACTATCAAATACATCATAAAAAGCTCAACATTATTCTACGTTTGAGAAATACACTTCTGAAGGCCCTCAAATCACAAAAAAAAAGATTAAGAGAACAAAATAAAAAATACTCAAAATTATACTCACAATCTTAATAAACAAAATCACTTCTTTTAATTTATTTTATGATTGTAATATGCTTTACATACTTAAAGAAAATTTATTGTAAACAAACAAACCATCTCCTTAATTCTTGTCGAAAAGATGTTAAAGTGTGGACTTGTTGTTTGTTTAACAAAAAAAATGGTACAGTTAAATTTTTATGAGATCAAGAACGTGCGTTATTAATTTAGCTCATTAGATATAATTATTAGCAGTTGAACATCGCGAGATTAATAAGTAAAAGGCTAGAAAATGAGTAAAGGGGCTCAATAAGTGAAGCATTTAGGCTCTGATGTTGTCGTGAACGATGGATTCGGAGACGTAAGCTTTAGTTCTGGTGTCACTAGAGAATGCAAATATTTTAAGGAATGAGATAGTGTCTTGCTTCTTTTTCTAAACTGTTATTATCTTGAGCCGAGGATCTATCGAAAATAGTTTCTCTACTTCTGCTGTAAAGGTAAGGTCTATGTGTATTTTATCCTCCCTAGACCCCAGAATGCACTAGGTATGTTGGTGTTGTTGAGAAAAAAAAAATTAAAACTTACAAAGAACATATTTATATTTATTTTAACTAAATTAAAATAAACTAATATATAATTTTACTGAAAATTGTTGCATATTTAAACAAAAAATTATGAAAGAATCCCAAAATTCAATTAATAAAAAGTTAAATGTTTTCTGAAGTAAAATAGATTATAGATTTTTTTATTAAATTTGAGTAAGAAAACGGAATGTTGAAGGTGAAATAGAAAAAAAGAAAGAAAATATTAAGGTAATAAATTTACTAGTTTGACTATAGTTGGTAAGATAAAACAATAAGAAATAAGAACAAGAAGAATAGAGAGAAGAGAGGAGACTTCTTTATTTCTCTTGAAAATTTCTTGAGGGGTGAAATACAATTAAGAAAAAACCCTTTATTTATAGGGGAAAACTGAATTTGTCCAAAAGTTAGGGTTTCTAACTTTTCTAGAAATAGACATTCACTATACATGGTAATACATTTATAACACTCTCCGTTGAATGTCTAATTGATATATAATACACATATAGGTTGCCTCATTAAAAACCTTACAAGGAAAACCTAGTGGGATAAAACCTCGTAAGGGAAAAAGAGTACAACGAGTATTAGCTCCCGCTCCCCCTAATGAGAGCATCCTTGAATCTTCGCATCCCAATCCTGTGCACCATTTTCTTGAAAGTTGCAGTTGGTAGGGACTTGGTGAATAAATCAGTCATGTTGTCGCTTGAACGAATCTGTTGCACATTGATATCACCATTCTTTTGGAGTTCATTTGTGTAGAAAAGTTTTGGCAAAATGTGCTTCGTTCTATCTCCTTTTATGAACCCCCCCTTGAGTTGTGCTATGCATGCTGCATTATCTTCATATAAAATCGTGGGTACTTTGTCATATTTTAAACCACATTTTTCTCGAATGAGATATATCATGGACCTCAACCACACGCACTCTCGGCTAGCTTCATGGATAGCTATTATCTCGGCATGGTTCGATGAAATTGCTATGATAGACTGCTTTGTAGATCTCCAAGATATAGCAGTACCCCCACATATGAACACATAGCCTGTCAATTCAAATTAGGACATTCTCTGCAGGAATATGTGATTTAGTGATCCTTTTCAAATCTGTAAATGCATCTGGCATTTGATTTGCAATTGTCTACAGATGAATAATCTTTGTACTTCTTGATCACAAATAGAAGCACGTGGATCAAGATGAGATAGCGATGAATTTTTCACAAAATTTCTCTTTTGATGTCACTATCTTCTCCCCCTAATTTTGGGAAAACTATCTCATCAAACCGACAATCTGCAAATCGAGCAGTGAACATATCTCTCGTTAATGGTTCAAGATAGCGAATAATGAAGGGTGATTCAAACCCAACATAAATTCCTAACCTTTTTTGGGGGCCATCTTGGTGCAATTTGGTAGTGCTATAGGCACATATACAGCACACCCAAAAATTCTCAAATGATATATATTAGGCTCTTGACCCAAAACCAATTGCAACGGAGAAAATATATGATAATTTGTCGGTCTGAGACGAATAAGTGTTGCAACATGCAAAATTGCAGGACCCCAAACAGAAGTGGGCAAGCTAGTTGCCATTAGCAATGGTCTTGCTATCAACTGCAGATGTTTAATTAATGACTCAGCAAGGCCATTTTGAGTATAAACATGAGCTACAGGATGTTCAACTTTTATCCCAATTGATAAGCAATAATCATTAAATGCTTGGGATGAAAACTCTGCAGTATTATCAAGGCGAATGGACTTAATCTGATTATCAGAAAACTGTGCCCGTAATCGTATTATTTATGCCAAAAATTTTGCAAACGCCAAGTTGCGAGATGACAATAGGCACACATGAGACCATCTAGAAGAAGCATCTATTAGGACCATAAAGTATATAAACGACCCACTAGGTGGGTGAATAGGTCCACAAATATCCCCATGTATGCGTTCCAAGAACGCGGGGGACTCAATTCCAACTTTTGTTGGTGATGGCCTCATAATTAACTTGCCTTGATAACAAGCATTACATGAAAATTCACCATTTGAAAGAACCTTCAAGTTCTTTAATGGATGCCCATTTGAATTTTCTATAATTCGTCTCATCATTATAGATCCAGGATGTCCCAGACGATCATGTCAAAGTACGAAAGTATTGGAATTAGTAAACTTCTAGTTTACTATAGAATGTGATTCAATTGCACTAATTTTTGTCCAATACAAGCCAGAAGATAAAGAAGGAAACTTCTCTATAACACATGTCTGCCCAGAGACATTCTTGGTGATGCCAAGATATTCAAGATTCATTTCATCAATTGTCTTGATATGATAACCATTTACACGGATATTTTAAAACTCACCAAGTTTCTCCAAGACTTAGGAGAAAACATAGCATTATTTATGATGAGTTTAGCTCCCTTAGGCAAAATTACACTAGTTTCCTAAGCCTTCAATCAAATTGGTACTACCAGAAATTGTAGTAACATTTATATTGCTCATTTTTAAATGAGAGAAATATTTCTCGTCTTTGAATATTGTATGTGTTGTACCAGAATCAATCAAACAAATGTCTTCATAATTGGACAACTTACTTTGAGGATTATCCATATCTTCATACACAAAATAAATATATATTAAATATTTGTGTTGTCAAAAACTATAAAATAAATACTAAGTAGCAATATAATAATAAAATAAAGGACAATAACATGTTTCAAAATTTGTAAAAGAAAAAAAGGACAACACATAATGCTTCATTAATGACATTTGCCTTTTTCTAATTTTCTTTCCTTTTTTCCTTTCTCCCTTTTTCCCTTTTTTTTCAGGTACGTACTATTACTTTTAACTATGTCATACCAAAGTTTTCCATATACTTACTTTAACTGAAAAGCGAAAGGGGAGAAAAAAACCTTTTGTTATGCTACTTCACGTAACTTTTTCAAAAGTCAGTAGTATTCTATTATTATTTATTAGACTATTATCACATGAAAATTGATAGCTTAACTGCATTCTTGAGAATTGTTAAAATAATTTAACTCGGGAAAAAATTAGGTACAGAGAAACCAGATTAATCTAGTACCATTTTTATTTATTTTTTTCCAGTAAGCCAACAATATGATGGTATTTAAAAGCAATAACTAAGACCTGAGAAGTCTTAAATTAAAGCGAAACAAATTGAATTCAATTCACTAATGAACTACAATAATATAACTAAATCAATCAATACTAACTAAATGATTAGTACTCATGCAAACAACTATTTTTACATGATCTTTTATTGATTGACTATTATTACTAGCAAAAATTAAAAATTATTCATTCTTCCATGTTCACGGAACCATCACCAATCAAGTGATCTATCTTTCCTTCAGGGTGCTCGAAGAAATCTGCTGCATCCCAACATGTAATGTCAACATGATTTTCAGAGATAAAATTAGTCTCGGGATTTTTCTCTTTCTTCTTTAGTGAGGCTTGATAAAGATCAACCAAGTGTTTGAGAGCACGACAGTCACTTGCATAGTGTCCTTTTCCACCACATCGGAAGTAAGAAATTGCTCCACGTTTCTCGTCTTTTTCTTTTTCCTTTTGATAGTGTTTTTTGTTCGATGAATGATTAACACTAGAAACGAAATTTCTTTCTTGATCATCACGACCACGTCCACAACCACGTCCAGAGCCGCGGCCTTTTCCACGCCTAACATGGTGAGCATACACCTCCTTCACTTTAGGGAATGGTGCAGATCCAGTAGGTCGATTCTCGTGATTTTTCATTAACAAATCATTATTTTTTTCAGCCACGAGAAGATGAGAATTCAGTTCAGTATACTTCTTGAAACCTTTCTCTCGATATTGTTGCTGCAAGAGCACATCCGAGGCATGAAAGGTGGAGAACGTCTTTTCCATCATATCATCATCATTGACAATCTCTCCACATAGTTTCAACTGAGAGGAAAATCTGGATATGGCAGAATTGTACTCATGAACAGACTTATAGTCTTGAAACCTCATATGCATCCATTCATATCGTGTTTTTGGAAGGATGACCATCTTCAAGTGGTTAAGCCTTTCTTTTAGGCTATTCCACAAAATAAGTGGATCCTTAGTAGTGAGTTATTCGATTTTCAAAATTTCGTCAAGTGATGACGCAAGAATATCATAGCCTTAGCACGATTTTGGTTAGATGTTGTATTTTCTTTCTTAATGGTGTCTCCAAGACCCATTGCATCTAAGTGGATTTCAGTATCCAGCACCCATCAAATATAGTTCTTGCCCGAACTTTGAAGGGCAACAAACTCACGTTTCGTAAGATTATTATCCATAGAAAAAGGAAGAAAAAATAATATATTAGCCTTCAAATTTGAGACGGTGTAGTCTCGTGCTGATAACATAATATAAAACAATAAGAAATAAGAACAAGAAGAATAGAGAGAAGAGAGGAGACTTCTTTATATCTCTTGAGAATTTCTTGAGGGGTGAAATACAATGAAAGAAAAGCCCTTTATTTATAGGGGAAACCTGACTTTCCCAAAGTTAGGATTTCTAACTTTTCCAGAGATGTACATTCACTATATATGGTAATACATTTATAACAGTTGGCCAATTCTTTTTAATTTTTTCCGTAACATGATAAGTCAATTGAATAAACCAAAGGTAGCAAAATAGCAATGTGCAAAATACTAAACCACAGCCACACTTTGTTCTTTGTGGCTTCAAAATAATCCTTATATTAAATTTCAGAATAATTTTACTTATATAAACTATAAATTTTTCGAACGAAGCGGATTCATTTGAACCTACTTGAAACATGTGGGTCCGCCCCTGAGATAGACAATGAAAAGTAAACTTGGAGGTAAAGAATAAAAGTAGTGTCATTGTATTGCCTTGAATCAGAGTGTCTTTACAAATCTATATATAATACTCCCGCCGTTCTCTTTTACCTGACACAAATTTTCTAATTGGATTTTTATTTTTACTTGTTATTTTTGACATATCAAGAAAAGACAACTTTTATTTTCCTATTTTACCCTTAGCATTAATTGTTTTTTCTCCAAATTTAATTTAAGACACAATAGTAAACATCATTTAATAAGGATACTATGGTAAAATAGCTACGCCATTAATTGTTTTTCTTAATGGGTGTGCAAGTCAAATTGTGACAAGTAAAAGCGTCATCATTTATCTTTTTTCTCCTTTTTTTGCATTTTTTTCCTCCTCCATCCTATTAGTTTAGCTTATATTAAGTATTAAAAAACCTGAAAGTGTCTTTCCTCCATAATTATTTTTATTAAACTACGCATTAATGGCTATGCTCTTCATCTTCTCCTGTATTCTACCGAAAGATCATGCCTTACATTCTCTTAATTAGACTATATTCTCTTAACTCATTCTCTTTTTTGTACGTTTATAAAATATACTCTTACCTGATTAACATTAATTTTCAACATTTAATAGCAAAGTAATGAACCTTATAGAAGATTAAGGGACATCCAAATAAGGCATATAAATGAGGGGTATTGTAATGAGGTTCATCATCATTGAATAGCAATGGAGAAAGTGCAAAGCAACAACAATAGCAAAGAGTATAATACAGTCCTACCATGTCTCCTCTAACAGATTTGGAAGAGGTACATTTTTTTTAATTCTATTTATATGTTTCATGGTACTAGTTTAGGATACGTGTCTCGTACGTGTATTTTAATTGATCATCACCAAAACATTACTCTTAATATAATGCAAAATAAAATTCTGAATTTGACTATTTAAAAATCTCAACTAATTAAACTGAAGCTAACACATATAAAATATTCATAATCTAGAACGGATAGCATTATTATATATGGATTAGAAGTAAAAAGATACTTACATATGTTTTAAGCTGACGAATGAAACTGATGAAACTATTCTGTTTGAAAACCTAGGCGACATAATGGTGGAGGATTTATGAGAATTCTAACAATAAAACATTCTTTTTTCTGCTATAAGAAATCACTGCAATGAAGATATCAACGTTAGTATCCCGTATCAAGAAAATATTACGAAAAGAAATACAACAATGAAGAAAATATGTCAATTAGTAAGGAAAGTAATGGATAGCATTCAGAGAAATAATGCACGAAATAATGCGGTAACTGAAACACAACATACAATAGATGGTAATAGATATCAAAAGCAAGAAAATACATGTATGAGGCTAAAACTACGACATACACAATGCTCCCAGACTCCCACCAAATCTAAACCTGCCGAAAAGCAAGTCAAAGCATAACTACCTGCTAACCTTCTACCCTAATCTGCGACCTCCACACCCTCCTATCTAATGCACCTGTATAAAAAAAGAATCAAAAAATTCTTAAAACAAATATACTATGGACATGCAACAATATAAGAACTAAATTGCACATTAAAGCTACGACATTACAAAAAACCTGATCATAAATCAAAAAGAATTTAACCTTCTACCCTAATCCGTGACCTCCACACCCTCCTATCTAATGCACCCGTATAGAAAAGAATCACAAAATTTTTAAACATACATATACTACGGGCATGCAATAATAGTAGAACAAAACTGCACATAAAAGTTACGATATTACAAAAATATGATTCATAAAGCATAACTACCTGCTAACCTTCTATTCTAATATGTGACCTCCATACCCTCATATCTAATGCACCTATATAAACAAGAATCACAAATTTCTTAAAACAAATATACTACGGACATGCAATAATATAAGAACTAAATTGCATATTAAAGCTACAACATTATAAAAAACATGATACATAAATCAAAAAGAATTTAACCTTCTACCCTAATCCGTGACCTCCATACCCTCCTATCTAATGCACCCGTATAGAAAAGAATCACAAATTTCTTTAACATAAATATACTACGGGATGCAGCAATAGTAGAACTAAATTACAACATAAAAGTTATGACATTACAAAAAGTCTGATTCACAAATTAAAAAGAATTTAACCTTCTACCTTAATTTGTGGCCTCCATACCCTCCTATCTATTGCACATGCATAAAAAAGAAGGCAAAACTTCACATATAGCCAACTTATACCCCTCTTAACTAACTTTCTAGTCTAAGTTTTAAAAATTATATTTTATAGATTTCAGTTAGTGATTATTTATTTAGGACTCTAATATACAAATATTAACTAACAGATTTTATTACTATTTTATTTATGTTTAGAGATAAAAAATGAATGGGGAGTGATTCACTCCCTTTATTCTCTCCAACATATCTTTTTCAAATCTTTTATTTTTTTTCTTTTTCCATATGGACTGTTATAGCTTACCTTTTAATTTTCGAAATACAAAAATAGAATTCAAGCTAAAATTTCTTTGTGGCTTCAGAATTTAAAATATAATTTCAATGTATACATTCAATGTATTTATCCACAAAAATTAGCTATGAATAGAAATATAAATGTAGAATTGATACAAATGAAAATTAGCTTTGAATTTAACATTCAAATACAAATACAAACGCTTACAACTCATGTCTTCAAGATAAATACGAATTGATACAAATTCAAATGTATAAAATGGATATAAATTCAAATTATATGTATAAATATACAAACTCAAATGTATAGAAATTCAAAATGTATGTGAAAGAAATATAACAAAATAAATACAAAAATACAAACGTACTGATAGAAATATACAAACAAATTCACTTTATGACTAAAAAAAATCAGGATACAAATATACATTTACTCATATCTTCAAAATAAACAGGATTTGATACAAATTCAAATGTATAAAATGGATACAAATTGAGATTATATGTATAAATATACAAACTCAAATGCATAAATGTATACAAATTCAAAATGTACAAATGAGTATACATAATACATATGTTCATACAATTATATACAATTAAGGACATGTATATACAGAAAATTAATATAATGTATGAAAACACTCTATATCCAGAATACAAATAGAGACATAATACATATACATATCCAGAATACATTTTATATGTATAAATATACAAATTCAAAATGTATACAAATTCACTGATACAATCAAGAAATTTATACATTGATACAAATTCAATGATAACAACTAAAAAAAATTATACATTTTTTCTCCTTGGCATCATTCATTGCTCCGGTGCACTAAAAAATTCAATGATCTACCTTCGATGAATTTTGTCGAAGAAGGAGGCAGCGAGGAAGAGGGGAGTTAGATTTGACTTTTGATTTATTTTTTTTTAATTTGGTTTCTCTTAGAATTCATAATGATCCATTGCTTGAGAGATCCTGAAATGTATTTACCAAAAAAAAAAATCTCTAAAAAATATTGTTGGATAATTTCTTTAAACACTTACCAAACAATATTGCAAATAAAATCTGCCATGATTGTACTTAAAAAATGGCATTGTGTTCCTACTTTCATTCAAGCAGTTCTAAAATAATGCAAATGATGCCAAGATATTTATTTGTTTTTGTTTTTTTCAGAGAGAGGGGGGGGGGGGGGGGGAGGGAGGCAAGGATCTGTGGGATTTCTCCGAAGAAGGAGTGGGATGGCGACGAGGACGAGGAAATGGAGATCTGCCGCCAAGGGATTTCGCCGGAGAAAGAGGCGGCGAGAAAGTCCAAAGAAAATCGTATGCGGATGTTTAGGAATTTGAATTTCGCATGAATAGGGATAATTTTTTTTGAAATCTTTTAATGTAAATCAGCCCCAAAAATAGCCAATTAGGTGAGAGATTTCCTAATTTAAAATATATCTACTCCATTTGTATATGAGGGCCCACATAATTAACAACTATTCCAACTACCTTTAACCATGTAAAGTAATTATTTTAAACATTAATCATGTGAAGTAATTATGGAGATGTTTTATCTATACTGTGTAATTTTAAAAAAAAAAAAGAATCACAAATTTCTGAAAACAAATATATATTACAAGGCATGCAATAATATTAAAACTAAATTGCATATAAAAGCTACGACATTACAAAAACATGGTTCATAAATCAAAAGAGTTTAGCCTTCTACCCTAGTCAACAACCTCAACTTCATAAATCAAAAGAATTTAGCCTTCTACCCTAATCAACAACCTCAATACTTGAGGGGTGGGCATAAAAACCAAAAAACCGTACCGAACCGAATTAGTTCGGTTCTTCGCTTCGATTTTGGGTTTTTTTCGATAGTTCGGTTCTTCGATTCAGTGTTCGATTTAGGGGTAACGGTTCTTCGGTGCACCTCAACTATTTACTTCGATATTATAAAAGAAAATATGTCTTGATTAATAAATAAATTGATGATTTTATCAAATACGAAAAACTCTTAAATAGAAAATTAATATATTCATACAAAACCATATAAAAGAATTAAAAACCACTTTAAACTAAATTAAGAAAAACTACCAAGGCTATAGAACGACCAAAAAAAAAATCCTAAAAATCTTTCCCGATATGAAATATGGAGCAATCCATATGTCGTTAGAAAGTGTTAGAGGACAAAAGATTGATATTTTTACTATTATAAGGTAAAACAATATGCTATGGAAAGAATTTACCTAAAGTATCCTATTAAATCATAATTCGAGTGTTTAAATAAAATTTATCGACAAATTTAAAGAGTTGCCAACCTATTTCGCCAATATATCATATTATTGTATTACCAACCTATTTCGTCAATATATCATATTGTTATATCTCCTCTAACATCCCTTTATACTATCTCAATCATATCTATCAAAAAGACACGTGACAGGGAAAAAAAAAAAAACTACTTTAAATTTTTTACCTAAGCATAACTTTTAAGATTTATTAACATATTTTGATTTTGATGGCCTAAATAGAAGAATAATTAAATGAAAATAGTTAAAAGATGTCCTAAATAAAAGGGAAATAGTTTATTAAATAGTTTTAGTGAAAAAAGAATGTTGTTGACGCTAAGAATTTTAATTAAAAAAATATAGTTAAAAGATGTCCTAAATAAAAGAAAATAATTGATTCACACGTAAAATCACATTATTTTGATTTAAAAGTTAAACTTCTAGTTAGCTTTGATGTCCTTAATAAAAGGAAATAGTTGAATTATATCCTAAATAAAAGGAAATACTACTTAAAAGCTGGCATGGTTAAAATACTACTGTTTTTTAATTTTGACTCCTTTTTTATGTACGCAAGAAAAAAGAAAATTTATCAACATTAATTCGCCATATATTATTGTTCAGATATTTAAATAATAATTGGAGTAAATAAGTGAGAAGATGATTTTTTCTAAGTGCGTTGTACGATTATCCCTAAATACTATTTTAATAAATTATTTTATCTACTATAGGTTCGGAGAAGGCTTACAATAAATTATACAAAAGTTAGAATTAAAAATTTTCAAAATTCAATAGAAACTTAGTGAAATTAAACATGAGTAGGTAATTTGTTTGCTCGTAAATATTCACAAATTTATGTATCTCCACATTTGAGTGTGATATTTTTCTACCTAAAATGATCAAAAACTCACATTTTAATTAATTGAGTTGCATGTACCGAAGCTCTATCACAAGGATAACAAACAAAATGATATTAACCCTATTAAAATGCCTAAGCTCACTGAAAAATGTTGTTTAAAGTGGTTACGGATCTTATTCAAAAGGTAAAGGAAGTATTATATATATTTATCAATTATTAAATATTAACTGGATAGAAACGACCACTTGACTACTAAACCGTCCTCTCAAAAGAATTCACAAGTTGTGCTTGAGGTTTGTCTGTTTGACAAATACAATTTGGCATGAATCTAAACTCTTAGATTTTTGAATAAAAAACTCCACTTGTTAAATCAAGACAGCCCTCACACAGGAATATAAATGTCAAGACAAGAAAACAGAAACTTTTCAAAGATTTATGCAACTGCAACAAATGAAACGGACCATTTAAATTTGCAAATGCAAAAATCAAAGATACAGTTACCTTGGATTAAAATTGTGGTATATATTAACCAAGAAAATCATTAGAGTGATGACCCAGGGAGAGACTACTATTACTTGAAATAACCTTAACAAAAAGAACTGACTCCAGCCCATGGGCATATGTTTATCAATTTAAGTTTTAAGAAGAATCCATAAAGGTGTCGGGTCACAAAACCATGAAAATCTCATGAACATCTAGCCTCACCCACAATCCCACATAACCATTCACTTCACACACTCACACCTCTATTCCTGGCATAAAGTAGAATATGCTTTGATTAATAGTAACAACAAGCTCTTGTGGTCCGGCCCTTCTCTGGACCTAGCACTTAGAGGGAGCTTTAGTGCATCAGACTGTCTTTTTTTCAGGCAGCTCCAACTTAGGGAAATAAATACCCATTGACTATAAAATACCATCTATTTTAGTGTTAATATCATGACAAGAAAAATCTCAGCGAGACTTCTAAGGGATAAGAAAAGCTTGGAGATTTAACCTTTAAGTTAAGATTCGATGCCCAATATGCAACACTCATCTCATCATATCTCTCTTTATAAGGGGTTAAATATTGAAATTGACTCTTCCAAAAGATATATCATTCATTCCTTTTAATAGTTGGTAAGATTCCAATTGAGATTCTTAAGATTATACTCTACAAAGCATCTTGAGATTGAACAACTATAAGAATAATCTTGAGACAGATAAAAATTAAAATAAAATGAAGATGACTCTGCCCCTGAGTTAACACATACATAATATCTACGTCTAAGCTTGTACAGTTCCCAATAAAAGAAATGACAACCTCAATATCCTATAAAAGATAATAAGCTCCACGAACCTTAACTGGCCAACACAGCCGATAAAAGAGAATGCAGAACGAAGACAGAAATAAGAGTAAGGAACAAATACACATAGATAACGTAAGTGTATTTATATATGGAATTGGGAAACTCCCGAATCCTGTATTGTTCGAATAAGCTCATAATTTTTCGAAATATAGATCTGCAAATAACATCGACGTTAAACTCCAACCAATATGATTCTATTCAGGGATTTAAGAAACTACAATAACTACACCACAATCCAAACTACATATAAATAGCACCATACAAATAGCTGAAAATACCTAGATATAAACTGCTAAGAAACTGCTTATTGCTATGACGCAAATAGAAAAAAGAACGACAATACGAAGAAAAAACGATGAGAACTGAAAGGAAAAGAAAGGAACGACAATATGAGGATAGCGAGCTGGGCAGAAAATCTATTCATAAACGTTTTCTGTAGATTTTAGAACTCTTACCATAAATTTAGACTATTTTGGGGGGTTTCTATGTATTTTTGGATCAAGTCTATTTTAGAATGGAAAAGGATTTTTTTGTCAATTGTTTTGGACGTACCCAACACACACACACGAAAAAAAAAATTACCATAAACTTATAATAAGAAAACCTTCTCCATTTAATTTTTAATGTATTTATTATAATCAATATTAAATATTATAAAAATAATGATATAATTATTGAAGGAAAAAAGGTGAAAAGACGATTTTATCTAAAGCAAATTCTTTTAATAAAGGGCAAAAAGTTCAAACAATATTTCTAAAGTCCTTCACACTTTTAATATACTAGACTAGACTAGACTAGATATAAACAGATATAGATATATGTACACACTTGGCAAAAGACCTTTTCAGTTTTCACCAATTATCATGTTTTGATAATTTGTACATTGATTTCCCAGTTCTAATAGGAAATAAATAAAGGATTTGTTATGCATATAATATTTTTTTTCGATTGGAGATTGTTTTTTCCTTTTTGTTAATTAGAATTGTTTATGAAAGGGGTGAATAATTTAGTTGTAGTATTCTAATTATTCTAATTAATTCTCCCGCTATCCCCATTTAGCTATATATCATCAGAACATTTTTTGTCATATGCAACTAACATTGAATGAATGAATGACCTCTTTTACTCTTTTTTGTTATGCATGTATCCTTTTACTTCTATATATGCTTTCTACTTTATGTATTTTTTTTCTCTACTCTACATTGGTGTTGCAGGTAAGAATTGAGAAAGAAGTTATGACTTATGAATAGAGCTTCCGAGGCATTTGGCATTCCAAAGATCAATTATTTAGGGTATGTTTGGAAAGCCACATGGTAATGGAAATTAGTCTAATTACTAGGATAATAATCACATAGCCTACTAAATTAATGTTTAAAACTCAAAACTAGGGGAATGAATCTGAAGAAAAAAACTATCAAAATGATGTGGCATCTCCCTTTGATCAAGAATTTTGTTTATTTTTTAACATTATTTGGCTTTACTCTTCAAATTTCCAGCTTTTTCTCTTTATTTAAATGCAAAACTCATTTATTAAATCCACAAAAGTGAATTAAGAATTAAGAAAAGGTGATGAGGCTTGGCGATGAGGGCATTGAGGAAATTTCAGTTATAGAATATAAACAAAGAGTAATTATTACTAAGTTATGAGGAGTCATCTAATGACCCTCCCGGTCATTTTCCTCATTTTCATGCATTCTCGGCATTTAGAGCTTTCCTATAACTGGCTCAAGTTATTTATGACTTACTGGGATTGACAATTCGGTTTTCGGGCAGTTCTTTTGGGAATTTTATTAATACCGAGCATGTTGTGAAATATTTAAATTAAATTAGAATTTGATAGAGATATAGTTAATTACCTTTCTAAAATATTTTAGATGGTTATGAAAAACTTTTAGTTATGATACAAATATATTATTTTATAACTTATTAATATTTAAAGCAGAGATAGTGAATCTAGATATGTTAAAATATTATTTATATGATAGAGGCTTTATCCGAAATAATTTTTTATTAATTATGATATATTATATTTATTTTACCACAAACCTATGCAATACCCGAGTATATACATAATGAGATTAAATATAATAGTTGGTATACATGTGTTAGTCTATATACATGACATGAATGTCACTTAAGGCCAAGTGCCCATTTAGTGGTCAAATGTCAAATAATAGGCCAACTGTCCATGTTAGTGATGATTAATCATATGGTGTAAGTTTGTAGTAAAATGTAATGACTTAATCTACCTAATTGTCGGCCAAATAATCTAATAAATATCACATATACATTCAATCCATTCTTGGCAGCCTATATATATGTTTGTATGTTTATGTTTAAGGTTGTTGTAATAAATTCCATTTGACATTATAATTGGTCATCGAAAAATAAATATATAAACTATCTATATCAAGTTATTCAAGCTCGGGTTCTAGTGGGGCACTATCCGGAGGCTTCTCGGAGGGGCTTTTAGGTTTGGCGTCTAGGTAGGCTAGGCTTATCCTACCCCTAGACTGAGTTTATTTATAGTAATTGTGTGCTATTATGCTAGTTTTGGGCAGGTAGTTGTAGCCTGGGTATCGTTTGAAATATTGCATGCCTTATTTATCCGGTTAGGGTCCCATTCTAGTAGATTTTGATCCTGTTATCCCTTATTATAATGTAGTATTTATGAGCTTAGGGCGTGGTATTAAGCGTAAAAACCTTGAATTTCTTTCTTTTAACTAGTTATGCGTATGTTTATATAAATACATTTCAATTCTGGTTCGTGCTTAGCATATACTTTACTTCTGTTATCTATCATGAGTTCTAGCACACCTTTGGCATCTGGCTATGATATATCTAGGAGTTCTGGTACTGATTACTGTTGTTCTAGGAGTTGTGGTTCCTCTGAGTTCCGGTTCGAGTCTGGCATCTGATTATGAGTTCTGTTGTATATCCTATATGTGGTCTCTCGTTATTACCCACTATTTTTAGTTTAATCCGGTGTATGGCCTCTTGTTATTATCCACTACTACAATTTTGAGCCCGACATCTAGCCTCTCGTTACTACCCATTGGTGTCGGTTCAAGCCCGGTGCACACTTGGATGGTTACTATGGTTACTTAGGACTGGTTCCATTATGGATTATCTATGCCTTTCTTTAACTTATTTCTTGTGTGTTCCATAGGCTTATGGGGGTACGGTCGGGTTATTTGTTTTCTTCAATGTGCCCTTTGGGCTTAACGGGGCCCAGTTAGGTTATGTTTGGTTTGCCTTATGATTATTGCATTATTTACTTTCTTGTATTGCTTTTACCTATTCCTTTTTCGCATTTGCATAGCTCAGTAGCTAGTTACTTTTCCGTCCCTATTTACCACTGACTTAGATTGCACCCTCGCATTTTAGTTATACTTATGTTATACTTGAGCTCAATCGGCTGATGATACCTACTGAGTACCCGTTGCTTTGGTACTTATACTGCTCTTCTGCATTTTTTTTCCTGATGCAGATTCGAGTACTAGCAGCCGGTGTTGACGTGTTTTGTCTATTCCAGGACTTATCTGGAGCAAGGTGAGATTACTGTCGTTCGAGGATGATCCTCCTCCATCTGTTCCAGTTTAGTTTTTTTTATCCGAGACTGCTTTGTATATATTATGTATATTTGGGATTTTGTCTAGCACTCTGGTTTTATCTTAGTGGTGGCTCTAGTACCGACCTTACTAGGTCTTGGGAGGAGTTTATCTTGTATATTTTGTCCTCCTCCTTCTCCCATTTCTGTGTATATTTTAGTTATTTACATGTTTTCTTTCTACTTCCGCTTATTATTACTACTGTTATCATTTCAGTCTGGTCGTTTCTGGTTTTCTGCCCGTTAGCCCGTTACTTGCCGTTTCGGGCAATGGCTTGGCTTGCCTACTGGTCGGATAAGGTAAGTGTCATCATAACTTGAGAAATTGGATCATGAAATCTTGGTATCAGAGCCTAGGTTTCACCGATATTGTTGGTACAAGAGCGAATGTTTAGTAGAGTCCCGCAGATAGGTACGGAGACGTCTGTATCCTATCTTCGGGAGGCTACAAAACATTTGTAGGAAAAATCTCATTTTCTTTGATTCACTTCTGTACGATGAGTCTAAGTTGGTTTTTAATCTTTATCAGTTCACTCTTTACGCAGATGGCTAGGACGCGAGGTGCGGGATCAGGGGAGCAGGACCCCTAGCCCATTACTAGAGCTTTAGTTTGGGGTAAAGGTCGATCCCGAGGTTGAGGGCAGTCTAAAGCAGCATCCCCAGTACGAGGTCAGGCTAGGAAACCATCGTCGGACCCTATTATAGCTCCTGAGCCTGAGAAAGCTCCAGGTATTCTGCCACCACAGCAGTAAGTGGTCCAGGGGGCAGCCTAGTTCCCACCAGTTTTATCTCTTCTTCGATTCTCCAGGATGCTATGGTACAATTGTTGGGGTTGGTTGGGGCTCCGCTGACTGAGGGAGCTCAGCCAGTAGTACAAGGTGGTGTTGATATCGGGGTGCAGCCTGCAGGTGCATCTCCCAGAGCAAAGGTTCTGCCAACACTGGTAGTCCCACAACTGGTAGTATCCCAACCAGTTATATCCGTAGAGGAGCAGAAGATGCTGGGCCAATTTCTGAGATTGACTCCACCCATGTTTACCGGGACCCAAGAGAGGATGCTTATGACCTCTTGTCCAGTTGTGAGGAGAAGTTGTGGAACTTGGGGTTGATTGAGTTGTGCGGGGTAGATTTTATTTCTTATCAGTTAGACACTACAGCAAGAAGGTAGTGGAGAGCTTATCTTGATTCCAGGCCAAGATGGATCTCCCCTTGTTACTTGGGCTCAGTTCTCCGAGGTTTTCTTGGGGAAGTATATGCCTTACAGCATACACGAGAGTCTTCGAGATAAATTTTTAGGGTTGAGACAGGGTTCTATATCAATAGCTGAGTATGAGACGAGATTCTATGAGCTAGCCAGACACGCCACTATGATTCTGCCTGATGAGTCTAAGTGGATTCGTTGTTTTGTCAGGGGTCTAAGATTGCCACTTTGCAGGGCAACACAGAGTTTGGTGACTTCGAGGAAGTCCTTTTCTAACATAGTTGAGAATGTGTATTCGATTGAAGAGATGGATCGCGAGGTCCAAGGGGGCAGCGATAAGAGACCTCGCTTTCAGGGCAGTTATAGTGGGATCCATAGCGGCTCGCAGTTCAGAGGTCGTGGGTTTAAGGGTAGGTACCCCCAGCAGTAGCAACACCATCCACCTTATCAGTGTCAAGAATATCCTAGTAGGTCCGTTCAATCAGCGCTCGAGATATCAGATGGGGGTCAACCCAGTTACAGTGGTTCTAGGGGTCAGGGTAGTAGCCAGCCTCAGAGGAGTATCTAGTAAGGATCATCGTGTAAAGGTGGTCATTCGAAATCAGTCGAACCTTCGAGACAGAGCAGAGTGCCTTTGGCAGGTTATGAGTGAGGTTGTTAGTCACTTCGCCCGTGAGTGTCCTCGACGTGGGATGATTGAGCCTTCAGTTCAGACTGCACAACCAATCAAAGCAGTACCACCCCCAGCTAGGGGTGGCGGACAGGGTCATAGGGGTAGTCCCTAGTGTTCCAGAGGTGGTCCGTAGGGAGGTAGGACAGGTGGTCGGGCAGGCACCCAGTCCGATAGTGGACAGGGTCAGTTGTATGCTACACTGGGTAGGCCGAAGAATGAGGCTTCAGAAGCTGTGATCACAGGTATGATTTTCGTATGCCATCAGCCAGCTTCTACTTTATTTGATCTAGGTTCCATATTTTCATATGTTTTTGCTTACTATGCACCTCGGTTGGGTTTATGTTTAGAGTCTTTATTTGTGCCATTGCGTGTAGCTACCCCCGTAAGTGATTCTTTAGTAGTGGATTGGGTATATAGATCTTGTTTGGTGACTGTTCAATGGTTTGATACTTGGGTTGATCTCATTGTGTTAGATATGGTAGATTTTGATGTGATTCAGCGCATGGACTGGTTATCCCCTTATCACGTGATCATGGATTGCTTTGCTAAGACCGTCACCCTAGCCATGCCTGGCATACCCCCGATTATGTGACAAGGTTCTTTTAGCCCGCGCCGATGGGGATTATTTCTTACATTCAGACTAGAATACTGATGTCAAGGGGTTGTGAGTCATTCCTTGCTTATGTTAGAGATGTTAGTGCTGAGAGTCCGTCGCTTGAATCCGTTCCTGTTGTTTGTGATTTTCTCGATGTTTTTCCTACCGACCTATCTGGCCTTCCTCCTGAGCTTGATATAGATTTTGTTATTGACCTGGAGCCGGCCACCCAACGTATTTCTATGGCTCCTTATTCCATGGCTCCTGCCGAGCTGAAGGAACTAAATAGTTAACTTCAGGATCTTCT
Organism: Capsicum rhomboideum; assembly: GCA_031232105.1. Classification (NCBI taxonomy): domain Eukaryota; kingdom Viridiplantae; phylum Streptophyta; class Magnoliopsida; order Solanales; family Solanaceae; genus Capsicum; species Capsicum rhomboideum. The sequence continues at coordinate 133,160,307 of CP124709.1, forward strand.
GGGTAAGGCTTTTATCAGACCGAGTGTGTCGCATTGGGATGCTCTAATTTTGTTTGTGAAGAAAATGGATAGCTCTATGCGTACGTGTATCGACTACAGTCAGTTGAATAAGGTGACCGTGAAGAATAAGTATCCTATACATCGTATCGATGATTTATTTGACCAGCTTCAGGGTGCAGCAATGTTTTCTAAGATAGATTTGAGGTCTGATTACCATCAGCTGAGAGTTAGGGCTGCGAATATCCCTAAGACAACCTTCAGGACTCGTTACGGTCATTATGAGTTCCTGATGATGTCTTTTGGGTTAACTAATGTCCCAACAACATTTATAGATTTGATGAACCGTGTATTCAGGCCGTATTTGGACTCTTTCGTGATAGTTTTCATTGACGACATGTTGGTATATTCCAGGAGTAGGAAGGAGTACGAGCAGTATTTGAGGACTGTGCTCCACACTTTGAAAGATCATCGACTTTATGCCAAATTCTCAAAGTGTGAGTTCTGGCTTGAGTCGATAGCTTTCTTGGGGCATGTGGTGTTTAGGGATGGAATTATGGTAGACCCAGCAAAAATTGAGGCTATTCGTGGTTAGGTTAGGCCTACGTCGCCTACTGAGGTTCGCAATTTCGTTGGGTTGGTAGGTTACTATAGGCGGTTGGTCGAGGGTTTTTTATCCATTACAGCTCCTATGACTTGATTGACTAGGAAGGAGGTTCTGTTTCAGTGGTCTGTAGGTTGTGAGGCGAGTTTTCTGAAGCTCTAGGATTTGCTTACTTCAGCTCCTGTTCTAACTCTTCCAGTTGAGGGCGAGGGTTTTACTATCTACTGTGATGCATCTGGTATTGGTTTGGGGTGTGTCCTAATGCAGCGGGGCCGTGTTATTACATATGCATCGAGAAAACTGAAGGTGCATGAGCGCAACTACCCTACTCATGACTAGGAGTTGGCAGCGGTAGTGTTTCTGCTTACGATTTAGAGGTATTATCTGTATGGTGTTTTCTTTGAGATCTTTACAGACCACCATAGCCTTCAGTGTATTATGACCCAGAAGGAGCTTAATTCGAGGCAGTGTAAATGGATTGAGTTGCTGAAGGATTATGATATCTCTATTCTATACCATCCGGGCAAGATGAATGTGGTAGTGGATGCCTTGAGCCAGAAGGTAGTGAGTATGGGTAGCTTAGCATTCATTTCAATTTCACAGTGGTCGTTGGCTTTGGACATCCAGTCCTTAGCTAACTTGATGGTTCGTGTGGATATTTCTGACCCCAGGACGATTATTGCTTGTGTTGAGGCTAGATATACCTTGCTAGAACAGATTCAAGGTCATCAGTTTGAGGATAGCATCCTTCGTATTGTTCGAGATCAGGTGTAGAAAGGTAAGTCCAGGAGGGCTACCTTGGATTCTGATGGTGTACTGAGATTTGATAATCGCATTTGTGTTTCGAGGGTTGAGGATTTGATTCAGTTAATTCTTCATGAGGCTCATAACTCCAGCTACTCTATTCCCCTCAGGACAACTAAGATGTATAGTGATTTATGGCAGCACTACTGGTGGAGTGGTATGCGGAGAGATATAGCGGAGTTGGTAGCCCGATGCCTTTGTTCTTAGCAGGTAAAGGCCGAGCAGCAGAGGCCTGGTGGATTGCTTCAGCAGCTACCCATTCCCGAGTGGAAATGGGAGTGAGTTACTATAGATTTCGTAGGTGGTTTACCTCGCACTTCCTGTGGTTTTGATAGCATTTGCGTCGTCATGGATCGATTGACCAAGTCTGCTCATTTCATTTCAGTTTGGATCTCCAACAGTGTTGAGAGGTTAGCTCGTGTTTATATTCAGGAGATGGTTCACCTATATGGGATACCTTTGTCTATTATTTCAGACTAAGGCTCTCCGTTCACTTCTACCTTCTAGCGGACATTTCAGGAGGAGTTGGGTACCTAGGTTGACCTTAGCACTGCCTTTCACCCCCATACTGATGGGCAGTCGGAGCAAACTATTTAGGTATTGGAGGATATGCTCTGTGCTTGTATATTGGATTTCGGGGGTCGGTGGGACCAGTTCTTGGCTTTGGCAGAGTTTATGTACAATTATAGCTTCCATTCCAGCATTCAGATGGCCCCATTTGAGGCGTTGTATGGTAGACAATGTCGATCTCCTGTTGGTTGGTTTAAGACTTCTGAGGTTAGGCCTCGTGGCACAGATTTGTTTCATGAGTCATTAGACCAGGTTCTGTGATTCAGGATAGGCTACGGGCAGCTCCGAGTAGGCAGAAGAGTTATGCTGACCGCAGGCGTCATGCTTTGAGGTTCAGAGTTGGTGACCGGGTCTTTCTGCGAGTATCGCCCATGAAGTGCATGATGAGGTTCGGGAGGAGGGGCAAGCTCAGCCCCAGATATATTGGACCTTTTAAGATCCTGCAGACAGTTGGGAAGGTAGCATATGTGTTGGCATTGCCTCCTTCCTTTTTAGCCATTCTCCCGGTATTCCATATCTCTATGTTGCGGCAGTACATTCCAGATGAGTCGCACGTGCTTTAGTGGGACTCAATTCAGTTAGACGAGAGGTTGGCAATTGTAGAGGAGCCTATGTCCATTTTGGCCCGAGATGTCAGACAGTTATGCTCCTGGTACATTCTAGTGGTTAAGGTTCAGTTGTGTCACCGTCCAGTCGAGGAGGCTAACTTGAGAGACCGAACGTGATATGCGGGCCCAGTATCCGTACCTGTTCGAGCCTTCAGGTGCTTCCTTATCCTTTACTTTAGAGGATGAAAGTCCTTTTAGTAGTGGATGTTGTAATGACCCTCCCGGTCATTTTCCTCATTTTCATGCATTCTCGGCATTTAGAGCTTTCCTATAACTGGCTCAAGTTATTTATGACTTACTGGGATTGACAATTCGATTTTCGGGCAGTTCTTTTGGGAATTTTATTAATACCGAGCATGTTGTGAAATATTTAAATTAAATTAGAATTTGATAGAGATATAGTTAATTACCTTTCTAAAATATTTTAGATGGTTATGAAAAACTTTTAGTTATGATACAAATATATTATTTTATAACTTATTAATATTTAAAGCAGAGATAGTGAATCTAGATATGTTAAAATATTATTTATATGATAGAGGCTTTATCCGAAATAATTTTTTATTAATTATGATATATTATATTTATTTTACCACAAACCTATGCAATACCCGAGTATATACATAATGAGATTAAATATAATAGTTGGTATACATGTGTTAGTCTATATACATGACATGAATGTCACTTAAGGCCAAGTGCCCATTTAGTGGTCAAATGTCAAATAATAGGCCAACTGTCCATGTTAGTGATGATTAATCATATGGTGTAAGTTTGTAGTAAAATGTAATGACTTAATCTACCTAATTGTCGGCCAAATAATCTAATAAATATCACATATACATTCAATCCATTCTTGGCAGCCTATATATATGTTTGTATGTTTATGTTTAAGGTTGTTGTAATAAATTCCATTTGACATTATAATTGGTCATCGAAAAATAAATATATAAACTATCTATATCAAGTTATTCAAGCTCGGGTTCTAGTGGGGCACTATCCGGAGGCTTCTCGGAGGGGCTTTTAGGTTTGGCGTCTAGGTAGGCTAGGCTTATCCTACCCCTAGACTGAGTTTATTTATAGTAATTGTGTGCTATTATGCTAGTTTTGGGCAGGTAGTTGTAGCCTGGGTATCGTTTGAAATATTGCATGCCTTATTTATCCGGTTAGGGTCCCATTCTAGTAGATTTTGATCCTGTTATCCCTTATTATAATGTAGTATTTATGAGCTTAGGGCGTGGTATTAAGCGTAAAAACCTTGAATTCCTTTCTTTTAACTAGTTATGCGTATGTTTATAGAAATACATATGTTTATAGAAATACATTTTGATTCCGGTACGGGACTAGCATATACTTTACTTCTGTTATCTATCATTTTCGCCATCTGGTTATGATATGATCTGGGATTTCTGGTACTGATTACTATTGTTCTAGGAGTTGTGGTTCCTCTGAGTTCCGGTTCGAGTCCGACATCTAATTATGAGTTCTGTTGTATATCCTATATGTGGCCTCTCATTATTACCTACTATTCCCGGTTTGAATCCGGCATATGGCCTCTTGTTATTATCCACTATTATCGGTTCGAGCCCGGAGTCTGGCCTAAAGTTACTACCCATTGGTGCCGGTTCAAGCCCGATGCACACCTAGATGGTTACTATGGTTATTTGGGACTGGTTCCATTACGGATTATCTTGGCCTTTGTTTTACTTATTTTTTGTGTGTCCCACCGGCTTATGGGGGCAAGATCGGGTTAATTATCTTCTTCAGTATGCTTTATGGACTTATGGGGGCCTAGTTAGGTTATGTTTGGTTTGCCTTATGATTATTGCATTTTTTACTTTTCCGTATTGCTTTTACTTATTCCTTTTTCGCATTTGCGTAGCTCAGTAGCTAGTTACTTTTTCGTCCCTATTTACCATTGACTTAGATTGCACCGTCGCATTTTAGTTATACTTATGCTAAATTTGAGCTAAGTCGGCCGATGATGCCTACTGAGTACCCGTTGCTTTGATACTCATACTGCACTTCTGTATCTTTTCCCTGATGCAGATCCGAGTACTAGCAGTCGGCGTTGACGTGTTTCCTGTATTCCAGTACTGATCCGGAGCAGGGTGAGCTTGCTATCGTCCGAGGCTGATCCTCTTCCATCTGTTCCAATTTAGTCTTTTGTATCTGAGATTGCTTTGTATATATTATGTATATTTGGGATTTTGTCTAGAACTGTTTTTGTCTTAATGGTGGCTCTAGTATCGACCTTACCAGGCCTTGGGAGGAGTTTATCTTATATATTTTGTCCTCCTCCTTCTCTCGTTTATGTGTATATTTCGGTTATTTGCATGTTTTTTTTCTGCTTCTGCTTATTATTACTACTGTTATCACTTATGTCTGGTCGTTCTGATTTTCTGCCCGCTAGCCCGTTACTTGTCATTCCGGGTTATGGCTTGGCTTGCCTACTGGTGGGATAATATAGGTGTCATCATGACTTGAGAAATCGGGTCTTGACAAGTCAGTTATGGAATAAATAGAAATATTAATTGATAATTGAGTAACTAAGTACATTGACAAAAAAACTACTCAACGTGATGAAGAGTATTAGTGATAAGGACAATTATTGTTTTGTGATGTTAAGAGAAAGAAACTCGTGTATTTTTGCAAGATTCCACTCTCCTACCATAAATAACTCAATACTGTTTCTTTTGTTGATTGCTTGGGCTGAATTGTATTAACAAACGTTGTGTAAACGTTGTGTACTTTGCTTCGGAGGAAGGTAAGATTTGTCCAATTCAATGCATTTTATTTGTGATGTATTTATTCTATTTTTGTCGGTATAAAGATTAGTTCACACTGAACCTACAAATACCAAGATATTCAGTTCATATAACTTTTGCTTGCAGTAAAGGAATTTTATACTAGATTAACCAAAAAAATTACAAGTTGCTTATCCTACTTTTGAGAATATTCATTTACATTATCACACGAGGTTTTAAAGATCTCAATGGAATAAATGATATTCTCAAATAGATATAGTCACAGATATGAGGAGACCACTGTAATACTACCATTGTATGAGAATTCCGTTACAAAGAGAACACAAATTTGGAAGAAAAAAATTACTCTTAAGGTAGCACAATTAGATAAGAGTTTGTACTTTTCTAATGTTTGGACAATTTGATTCGATTTGAACGAGTGAAAACTCATATAAAACAAAAAACGTAAATCAATTAAAATTATTTGAGAGATTGACCTTGCCATGCAAAGGAGATGGATGGTTGAAAAATAGATATGGATCAAGGAATTTGATTCGGTAGTTTTCTAATCCATTTTCTCAAAAATGGAGTTTTATAGTTATTCTCTTTTCTTTTCTTTTTTTCATTTGGTGATTTTTTTGAATTTATAGAAGACTATGGTGGGTACTTGAGAAGGTAAGAGGATCGTTGATCAAAATTAAAGGAATCATCGAAATGTAATTTGCATATACATAAAGATCTTTATATATAACTAAAGTTTCTAAATGATGAAAAGAAAATAATAAAATTTAAATCAAGGCTAATTGAATTTGAAGACTAAAACCTATTTGTATATACTTAAAACACGAGAGTGAAAAATTAGTGTTCACTATTTGCCCTTTCTGATTGAAAGCACACATAGACTTTTTGGGTACGTACATCTATGTAAAATTGAAGTCTTGAGCATGCATATAAGGGGCATGAAGGGTGTTGAAGCACATAAAAAAAAAATATTTGTTTCAGTAATTTATTCAATTTATAAAATTAATTTTTGTATGCTTATATATAAAAATTTATTTATCTTCTATTAAATAATATTACAAAAAAAAAAATCCTCTTAACTTTTTTAAAAAATCGCACGCAATGCAGATAAATTCACTAATAAATAAAGTAAACTATTTATAGGTTATAATGGAGGGGCATCAATCAATAAGAAAGTTTCACTCAAACTCTAACATACTGTGGTCAATGGTTGAAAGCCACATGGTATTACGGTTGGTGGTGCCAGCCCATATTCCTTACATGCTCAGACGATTGGTATAAAAGCTCGTCCTTGCACCTGTCTCCTTGTCTTTTTGTCCATGTCACTAGGACATGGATCTCATCTTTGGCAGCATATCTTCCATATTTTCTTGGAGGAGGTTCTTCTTCTTCTTCCTTTCTGAAATGAAATACTGATATCAGCGACTATTTGCTTTTTTAGGATGGTACCACCACATGTTCCTTCCTCATAATGCCATGTGCTTTAGCTAATTTTGCCCAATACAATATTAATCTTTAATTGAGAATTAAAATCAGCAGTGTTGCATAACTTCCACGCGTCTTTTGCCCAAAAAAAATTAAATTTAAATGAAGATATATTAAAAAAATTAAAAACGCTAGAAGGAGGGCTTGAACCTCCGACCTTGTGGTTAACAGCCACACGCTCTAACCAACTGAGCTATTCCAGCTTCTTGTTCACATTTTACTTAAAGTAAGTTCAATAATATAAACTATTTTTTGTTTTACAACTTTATTTTGTCCGACGCCTCTATTACATAGGGAGTAAACAAAGAATTGGAGTATTTGTTTTACAACGAAGTTTTTTCAACTTTTTTGTGTAATGAATAAGTATATCATTTTATTTATTCGTAAATTCTTTTGTTAACAGCACTTGTTATATATGATATGAGTGTGTGTATATATATAAATGAATTATTCTTGAGTATAAAAGCAAATACTTCATTTTTTCTCCAAAGCAAAATCAACTAGAATTGTGATGAAGTGATAAGTACTCTTTCATTTTTAATTAGATGCATGGAGTTCAAACCCTATTGGATATGAAGTCACTTTTATTAGAGTGTGTTTTATATTCTAACGTAGAGTGTGTTTTACATTCTAACGTGGGACTTTCCAACACTAATTCAAATTTAGTTGCCCCAATACAAATATCGAAATACCTTGTGAGAAACCAAGGAAAAAAAAAAGGAATCTCTAAAGCTAAAGAAATTCAAAATAAGATAGTGAGAGCTTGATCTCCAGTCTCAATTTTGACCATCAACTTCGAAAATTTTATGGAAACAAATTACATATTACGTACATATAAATATAAAAATCACTAAATTTATAATTTTGCAGATTAAAAGTATTTTTAACATGTATAATAAGAAGCAAAAATAAATACTAATTTGACTTTCCAATTAATACTACCACTTTGACAAAGTAATAGTGGATCCGGCTCCTCTCCATTTCTATTATCTCCATTTTCCCCAAGTTCTTACTTGGATGAGAGACACATGGCATGAGTTAAAATGGATGGTTAAGATTTAATTAACTAAACTATCATTCTAACCATGATATGAACAATAAATATTTTACATATTTGCTTCCAAAATTTTAGTAATTCCACAATTATTATAGCTACACAATTAATCTATCCATAAATATACTTTTTAAAAATAATTCTCTCTCTTTCTACATTTTTTTCCCTACGTTGTGTTTTATTTCCGTACCCACCATCTATCTTCCAACTTCTTTGAGTTAATCTTTCGATTTCATTTTAACCATTAGATACTTTTTCTTTATAATTAGCTATAAGTATGACTGATGACACTTCAATATTTTTAATAACCAAGTTCATTTTAATTATGCTAATTGATTATTTTTATTATAATATCGACAATGCTGGTATTATTATAATATTTTACGAGACTCACAAATTCATATTTACGAGAAAATTTTTTGTTGTCGTCATGATTTTGGCTTTGCCGATTTTTTTTTACAGCAAAAATTTTTTTTTGGACAAAGAGGAGAAATGATAGAGTTAAGAAATTTGGAAAAGGGAGAAATAATAAAGTTTTTAAAATGATAAGGGTGTATATATTAACTAGTTAAATTATGGTAAGAAAAAAAAAAAAAGAGGTAAGAACAGAGAGAATTTTTAAAATATATATATATGGATAATATAATTTTGTATCTATAATTTTGGAATTACTAAAAATTTTGGAAGCAAATATATAAAATATTTATTATTCAAATCATGATTAGAATCTTAGTTTAGTTAATTAAATCTTAACCATTCATTTTAACTCATGCCATGTGTCTCTCATCCAAGTAGGAACTTGGGGAAAATGGAGACAATGGAAATGGAGAGGAGCCGAATCCAGTAATAGTGGGGTCCAGTTGGGTCACAAAATGTGACCACTTTTTTTTTAACTAACATTTTAAAAAAAAAATAATAAAGCAAAACATTAATATGATCTCCGTCCATATTATCGGGTTTTTTTTTCCCGCAAAAGACGTTTAAAACATGTTTGGTCAATTATTTCAAAAACTATCCTAATACTAAAAGATGCGTCACTTTTCGATTATCAAAATTTAAATGGGAAAATTACAGAAAAATACATTTTATAAATGTACATTTTATTTTCGTAGTCCAAAAGTTGCATTACATTCCATGGTTCAAAACTAGATTTGGCCCAAATCTGCAAACTAACCTTTTTGTTGGTTATATAGGGAAAAGAGACTTTTCCTTCAAAATTGAACCTTCTTCTTACCCGATTTTCAACTCCAAAATCTCTCAAAAAAGCTTCATACTCGTTCTTATACAATTCGAAATATATACAATGCAACTCGGGAATTTCGTTTACATAAGCAATTGATGAAAAAATTTAACATTGTTGTGAATTTTTTTCTGTCATGCGAGCTTCAATTTTGTATTTCCGTAAATAAGTTCGATTTTGAGTGGGTACGGTTACAAAAGATCGGTTATGTATTGAGGAGCCCAATCTGTAATTTTGGATGATTTGGTGTAGTTTTGAGGTATTTTTGGATGAATTAGTGCTTGGATTCGAGGAAGAAGACAAAGTCTGTGTTTTTTTATACAGTTGTATAATTTATTGTATATTGTTGTATATACAATACAATCTTTTTATTTGAGTGATTTTCTTCTTCCTCTCCATTTTATATATATTTATATAATGTAGATACATTGTTTAAACATTGTATATAAATATGTACATATTTGTATAATTATGTATATTGTTGAATAATTGTATATATGGTTTAAAATAGGGTTAATAGTATTTTGATTGGAAAAAATAATATTGTTGTTCCAGTCAATGAAGAGGATCCTACTGGCTCTGAAATGAATTTTTCAACTGGTTTAAATGACTAGGATAAAAATTGATTTCAGACCGAGTTCTCCGGCTAGGAAGAAAATTTCTGAAGAATTTAAAAAGCCCAGAGGGAAGCACTTCAGAAATTAATTTTTTGAAAAATTAAATACCGTTCTACTATTAGTAGAATAAAAGTGTTGAAACTATATATATAAATATTTGTATAATTATACATATTATTGTGTAATTGTGTATATATACAACATTATACAACAATGTACAAAATAATATTTTACTCAGCCCAATAATTTTCGATGGCAAAAAAATTCCAGCACAACCGACATTACATTGTATAATATAATAATATATCAAATTACAATTCTTGCATTATTAATCTTTGCATTACAATTTCTATATTACTAATTTCTGCACTACGAATCTCTACATTGCAAATTTTTGCATTAGTTGTTTGTTGTGATAACACATGCTAATATAAAAGACGAAGACATTTAATTTGACTTAAGAGGTTAACATTTTTGAAACGGTGCATAATAACAAATAGAAACAAAAAAGGGAAAAGAAAAAGATCTAAGGGAGTAGGCTGAACGTTATCCCTAGAGCACTTTTTCTTAACGATTTAATTGATGCCATGAAAAAGATTCAATAAAAGACGGAAACAAATTCATTATCCATTTTACGTCAAACAATATGTTCAATAACTCCCAATATAACAGTAAAAATAAGACGTGTAGCTGAATTGACTCATCAAGTTTCCATTAAAATAAGATTCACACAAAGAAAAACACTTACAAATCGACTAATAATAAATACTTTATTAGTCTGAAAATTCCAATAAGAAATAAGAATTTTATTAGTCTGGATCGATTTATCATGTTTATTAATCAATAAATAAATTGTATTAATGATATATAACTTCAAACCGAACCAACCAACCAACAACCTAATATCTAGGGGCGGCTCAATAAAGTCGGTGGCCTAAAGCCGAATCTTGAGATGAGGCCTCCAATCTTTTTTTCTTAAATAAATTTGTATATACTTTTATTCGAAAGATATTTACTCTTTGAGATGCAAATTTTTCATTATCTATATGATATTAATTTTTATTTCCAAATTAAAAAATTAAAAATATTTTTATACGTTTCGATTTGATTATACATAGCTTCAGCTCACCGAGGACATGATGATTAAGGCTGAAGGTTAGTAGGTAATCAAATGGTTTCTCTTTTTTCTATGGGAGAGCATGTATCTAATTTGGAGCACCTATCTCCACTCTTCCTTCTATTTTCTTTTAATTTTTTTTTATTATTATTATTATGATCTTATTCTTCAATTTTATAATTACAATTCTTTTTTTGTTTGTTTGTTTAGATTATTATACTATTTTACTGTAAATATACTTTGATAAGATTTTCATCATAGTTTCTTCACTCATATATTTTTCAGACTTTTTAAAAACTTTTCTTGAGTCGAAGGTCTATTGGGAACAATCTCTCTATCTCACACAAGCCGGGGTATGTAAGGTTTGCGTCAGATCCACTTAGGAGATCATACTAAACATGTTATTGTTGCTACTTCAAATTGTTTAAATTTAGAATTTTCTTTGCTTAATTTATTAAAAAAGTTGTATTTTTTGTTTAAAATATACTTTTTAATTATTTATAAATATATTACTAGCAAAAATGGGGCCCTAAAATATTTGGGGCCTCAGGCCTTTGCTTTACTAGCTTCATAGTATAGTCGGTACTATTAATGTCAATGGCGAAATCAGAAATTTGAATAAGGATGTTCAAAGATACTTTCAAAGTTTAGTAATATATGTATGAAAAGTAGCATTTAACTTATATCCCTGCCCATGCCGGGTGTCATATTTGCTACTACTATATATTTATATTTATATTTTATTTATTATTTTTATTTATATATTTATATTTATATATACTAAATAGCAAGAAAGTCTTGCCTAAAATATTGCCAAGTGGCAGTATGACATAAAGACATGTGTTAGTTTTAGGACAAGTTAGTTAAAGTTAGGTTTTAATTAGTTATTAGTTATTGTGTTAAATTAAAATTTTAAAATAATTTAAAAAATTAAATATTTATATTTTTTAGGTCATGCCCCTTTTTTTTAATTAAAACAGAGGAAAAAAATTACATGACACTCTAAAACTGTTTTTACATTTTCTTTTAAATTCAAAAGTGTTATGAACTATTTTGTCAAGTTGGATGTATTATTAATAATTATGCAATTAAAAGTGTAAATTGTACCACTTGTGACAATACAACTTGCAAGTTGCAAATTGTATTTTAGTTGTATTTAGTTATATCTAGTTGTATACAAATTGTATTAAGTTGATCAACTTGCACTATTATATATTATATATTGAGTAGCAAAATCTTCTATAAATAGGAAGTTTTGCCTTCTTATTTAATATACCAAGAAGTGAAGAAATAAAATCTCTCACAAGCATCTCTTCTCTACTTTTCTAGTTTTGTTAATTATTATGTTCTTGATATATTATTTTATAAAAAAAAGTGTAAATGATTAAATTTAAAAAGTATAAGCTTTAAAAGAGAATAAACGTGGATTGTTTAGAGCCTGTTTGGGATTGTTTTTTTCTCAATAAAAGCACTTTTTTTGAGAAAAATATATTTTTTTTTAAAAGAAGGGTGTTTGGTAAACTTGCAAAAGTGCTTTTAAAAAGAAGCAGAAACAGTTTTTCTGCTGTTGGGAAGAAACAGAAAATTTCTGCTTTTCAAAAAAAGCAGAAGCAGAAAATTATTTTTTTCATGACAAAAATATCCCTATCACTCACACACACACACATACACATATATCAAAATATCCCTTATTACTTAATTAGCATATCTTATAAGTTTGATTTTAAAATTTTATACTTATATTCACATCATAATTCTTTATTTCATTCTATGATTTATATATTATTATTTTATTTTTTACTCTTTTTTTAAATAAAATCGAAAATATCAATATCATTGATAATGATGATCGAAGAGTATACAACCCTTTATTTTTTACTATTAATGATAATAAATTACAGACGAATCACGTTGCAAGATCAAATGGTATTTTGACAACACATGTAAATATTTTTCTTGAATATTTAATTTTAAATAAATAATTCATTAAAAGTGACATATTTGTTATCATGTAGTGTACATATATGATTGCTTGTTCTTAGTAAATTTTGTGTCACGACCCAATATTTGAGTCATGATGGCGCCAACCATAACCCACCAATAGGCAAGCTAAACCCTAGTCCGGAGCGACGAGCTAACAAGCGAAATCTCAGAAAAACAGAGATAAAGTGGAAGTAACCCTACTAATAAACATGCTAGAAACGTAAAAAAAACAGAACCAATATATATAGACATACATACTAAGATTGAGAAGGAAGAGGATAGTATATATAAAGTCAAGAACCCCTCCCAAGACCTGGTGAGGTCGGTACAAGAGTCACTACTAGACATACCCAACACACAAGATAGAAACCAAATATATATAACAAGTACAACAGTCTCGGGAGCAAGAGACTATACTGTGGAAGATGGAGTAGGATTTGCCTCGGACGTCAGTAAGCTCACCCTGCTCCTGAGTCAGTGCTGAGAAAAGAGTCACGTCAAACTCACTGACTAGTGCCCAGATCTGCATCGGGGAAAAAAATACAGAAGTGCAGTATGAGTACCGGGGCAACGGGTACTCAATAGGCATCATCGACCGACTGAGCTCAATATAATATAAGCAAGTAAAATGCGAGGGTGCATGCTAGGTCCGGGGTATAAATAATAAATACATAAATGACTGCCGAGGCGTATAGATATGTTCAGGAGAAAAATAAGTGTGATACTGAATAGCGGGTAAATAAATGCGTAAGTAAACACACAAGTCAAACATAATCTATCTGGGCCCCCAACAACCCGATAGGCACACAGAAGAAAACAATAACCCAGCCTGGCCCGCATAAATCGGTGGGACACACAAGAATAGTAAATACATAGCCACCAGTGTCTCGAAGCTGTATCTGTATCCAGTAATCACAATAACCAACAAGGGTGCACCAGACTTAAACCGGTACCAATGGGTAATAACAAGAGGCCAAACGCCGGAATCGAACCGGACACAGTGGATAATAACAATAGGCCACATATATATCATATCTGCTGGACTCAAAACGAAACTCAGAGAACAACAGTATCATAATCACGGTACCCAGTACCAAAACTCATAGTGTACCACAATTTGAGGCCGAACTCGAACCGGAACACCCAATAGTCAATAATCAACCATCATACCTGAATCAGTAGCCGGACTCGAACCGAAACTTATCATAGCCAGTAATCAGAACAAAGCCAAGTGTCATATCATAACCAATAAAAAGGGAAAACATGTTAGTCCCAGGCCGAAGCCGATGTATAGGTAAAGGAGCTAACCCATCATCTACTACAAGGTAAGTCCCCGGGTCCTCTGAGTCCATAGTCTACTATCATGCAATTTCTAAGTCAGTCCGGGTATCTAGAGTAGCTTAGGGCAAGACGGGTCTCAATTCTAAGCCAAGTCCAGCAAATTCCGATCAAGTACGGTGCTATCAGGGACTAAAATGCTAAACAGGCCAACCGGGTATAATCGGGGTGACTTAATCCCGTCACAACCCTAACAGGTCATATAGGGATTAACTAAGCCCAAAGATGTATAAGTTCTGACAAGTCAACAAAAAGGGCAATGGCGCCCACTTACGGGTCCTGAAAATCAAGTCTAGTTATACCTGTCTAGGTCTGGGCTAAGTCTCCCTAAGCTTGGACTAAGGTCCAACAACAACATTCCCCAACCAGCAATCAACACAACAATACTATCCGACCCCAAATAGGTCATTTGTGGTGTACCTCGAGGATAACGGGCCTGGAATGTATCCAAATAGCCCTATCCGGCCTAAATCACAGCAAACCACCACCACCAAGTTTATAATACCAGCCCACAACACCAGCACAATAACATACATATATCACATACATGCCCAATCTAAGTGTAAAGGAAACCTAGCCTACCTGGACGCCGCTACAAGCCTGCCAAAAGAACCAGCTATACAGGAGCCTTCCCCTTTCGAGAGGCCTTTGACTGCTGCAAATCTACCAAAATAATAAACTATATGTCAAAACATGACTATTGATACCCATATTGAATTAGTACGGAAAATGTTCGAAAAGTCTACGTGGGGCCCGCTTGCGGAATTGCAAAATCGAAACCGTTACAACGTCCTAAATTACCCCGTGACCAATAATCACAACTATCACCGCTCTATTTGAGCTCGAAATATATCTCAAACATCAACACCAATCCCAACAATACCATCGTAAATAAAAATTACCGTAAAAATAAGAAAACGTACAGTAGAAACGACGAGAACGAGTCCACGGACTCAATATATATAAACCCCTATGCTCAAACCTTAACGGAATAGCTCAATATTGATCTTAAATGACCAATAATGGTGAGAACTAAATGGAAAAAGTGGATAAAATGTAATTATTATACATTTATCCAACATACAAATATATATTGCCAACCTTCCACCAACTATCTTCCTACCTGCCAAGTGGCAGCCACCATTTACCAAAGGTCACCATTGTGTGCACCTCCTCACCTTCCACGTGGTGGTGGAGGTGGCACATCATGAAATTTTTATCCCCTTATATATATATTCGGGTATTGCATAGGCACGTGATAAAATAAATATAACATTTTAAATATACCATAATTAATAAAAAATTATTTTGAATAAAACCTTTATAAATAAAAATATTATTTTAACGTATTTAGATTTACTATCTCCGCTTAAAAATTAATAGGTTATAAAACTATTATAAAGTAGTATAGATATATCATAACTAAATTTTTTTATAAATATCAAAAACATTTTCGAAAGGTAATTAACTACATCCTTTTACCAAATTCTAATTTAATTAAATATTTTATAACCTGCTTGGTCTAGATAATATTCTCAAACGAACTGTCCGAAAACCGAACTGTCAGTCCCGACAAGTCATAGATAACTTGGGGCAGTTATAGAAAAACTCTAAACACCGAGGACATATGAAAATGAGGAAAATGACCGAGAAGGTCATTACGACATCCACTACTAAAAGAATTTTTGTCCGCGAAAGTCAAGAGTAAGTACATACCTGAAGACGTGAACAAGTAGGGATACTGGGCTCGCATATCACGTTCAAGCTCCCAAGTGGCCTCCTCAACTGGACGGTGAGGCCATTGTACCTTAACCACTGGAATGTCCCGGGAGCATAACCGTCTGACATCTCTGGCTAAAATGGATACAGACTCCTCCACAAATGCTAACTTATCGTCTAACTGAATTGTGTCCCACTGAAGCACATGCGACTCATATAAAATGCACTGTTGCCGCATAGAAACATGAAACACTGGGTGGATTGCTGAAAATACCGAAGATAAAGCTAGCACTTAAGCCACCTCTTCAACTGTTCACAGAATCTTAAAGGGTCCAATTTATCTGGGGCTAAGCTTGCCCCTCCTATCAAACCGTATCATACCCTTCATGGGCGATGCTCGTAAGAAGACCCTATCACCCACTCTGAATTTCAACGAACGACGTCTATGGTCAGCATAACTCCTTTGTATACTCTGAATTGTCCGCAGCCTGTGCTGAATCAACCGAACTCGATCCAAAAACTCTCGGAGAAAATCTGTGCCACAAGGATTGACCTCTGAAGTCTCGAACGAACCAACTGGAGATCGACATCATCTACCATACAAAACCTAAAACGGAGCCATCTGAATGCTAGAGTGAAAGCTATTATTATACGCGAACTCTGCTAAGGGTAAGAACTCATCCCACTGACCCCCAAAGTCTAACATACAAGCGCGGAGCATATCCTCCAATACCTGAATAGTTTGTTCTGAATGCCCGTCAGTTTGAGGATGAAATGCAGTACTGAGGTCCACCTGAGTACCCAACTCTTCCTGGAAAGTCCGCCAAAAACTGGAGGTAAACTGAGGCCCTCTGTCTGAGATAATAGATACTGGCACTCCATATAGGCGAACCACCTCCTGAATATATACACGAGCTAATCTCTCAGCACTGTAGGAGGCTCAAACAGGGATAAAGTGCGCAGACTTAGTTAACCGATCCACGACGACCCAAATACTAGCAAAACCACAGGAGGTGCGAGGCAATCCAACAACGAAATCCATAGTGACCCGCTCCCATTTCCACTCGGGAATGGGCAACTGCTGAAGCAAACCACCGGGTCTCTGGTGCTCGGCCTTTACCTGTTGACAACATAGGCATCGAGCCACCAACCCTAAGATCTCTCTCCGCATATCGCTCCACCAATAGTGCTACCTTAGATCTCGGTACATCTTAGCTGTCCCGGGGTGAATAGAATATCTGGAACTGTGCGCCTCGTGCAGAATCAACTGGATCAAATCCCCAACCCTCAAAACACAAATACGACCGTCAAACCTCAAAACACCATCAAAACCCAAGGTAGCTCTCTCAGACTCACCCCTCAATACCTGATCTCGAATGCTACGGAGACCGCTATCCTCAAACTGACGAATTTGAATCTGCTCCAGCAAAGTAGATCTCGCACCAACAAAAGCGATAACCCTCCCGGGGTTAGAAATATCCAAATCCACCATCGAGTTAGCTAGGGACTGAATGTCCAAAGCCAATGACTGCTGAGATACTGGAATGAAGGCTAAGCTACCCATACTCACTGCCTTCCGGCTTAAGGCATCCGCTACCACATTCGCCTTGTCCGTATGATAGAGAATAGAGATATCATAGTCCTTCAGCAACTCAATCCACCTATGCTGCCTTGAATTAAGATCCCTCTGAGTTATAATATGCTGAAGACTGCGGTGGTCTGTAAAGATCTCACAATGAACACTGTATAAATAATGCCTCCAAATCTACAGTGCAATCACTACCGCTGCTAACTCCAAGTCATGAGTGGGGTAATTATGCTCGTGCACTTTCAGCTACCTCGATGCATAAGTAATGACAACCCCACTGCATCAGAACATATCCCAGACCGATACCAGATGCATCACAATACACGGTGAAACCCTCGCCCTCAACTGGAAGAGTCAACACAGGGGCAAAAATAAGTCGATCCTTGAGCTTCAGAAAGCTCGCCTCACAATCCTCAGACCACTGAAATGGAACCTCCTTCCTGGTTAGTCTGGTCATAGGAGATGCAATAGACGAGAAACCCTCAACAAACCGCCTGTAGTATCCTGCCAACTCAACAAAACTATGAACCTCGGCAGGTAACGTGGGCCTAGCCTAACCTCGAATAGCCTCAATCTTTGCTGGATCTACCATGATACCATGTATGGATACAACATGCCCTAAGAAAGCTACAGACTAAAGCCAGAACTCACACTTTGAAAACTTGACATAAAGCCGATGATCTCTCAAAGTGTGGAGCAAAATCCTCAAATACTGCTCGTGCTCCTCGTTACTCCTCGAATAAACCAAGATGTCATCAATAAACACAATCACCAAGGAGTCCAAGTATGGCCTGAATACACGATTCATCAAGTCCATGAAAGCTACTGGGGCATTAGTCAACCCAAAAGACATCACCAGGAACTCATAATGGTCGTACCGAGTCCTGAAGGCTGTCTTTGGGATGTCCTCAGCCCTAACTCTCTACTGATGATTTCCAAATCTCAGGTCTATCTTCGAGAATACCACTGCACCCTGAAGTTGATCAAACAAATCATCGATACGAGGCATAAGATACTTATTCTTTACTGTCACCTTTTTTAGCTGTTTACAGTCGATACACGTACACATGGAGCCATCTTTCTTCTTTACAAATAGAACTGGAGCACCTCACGGCGATACACTTGGTCTGATAAAACCCTTCTCCAGAATGTCTTGGAACTGACTACTTAACTCCCTCAATTTAGTAGGTGCCATATGATAAGGAGCCATGGAAATAGGTCGAGTGCCCGGCTCGAGGTCAATAATGAACTCTATATCACGTTCAGGAGGAAGGCCACATAGGTCAGTCGGGAATACATCAGGAAACTCACAAATAACAGGGACGGAGTCAAGTGACAGACTCTCAATGCTATCATCCTGAACATAGGCAAGGAATGAATCACATCCCCTCGCCATCAATCTACAAGCCTGAACATATGAAATAATCTCTGTCGGTGTGCGGCTAATAGAACCCTGCCACACCACCCAGGGTACACCAGGCATGGCTAAGGTAACGATCTTGAAAAATCAATCCAAGACTGTATGATGAAAAGACAATCAGTCCATGCCCAGAATCACATCAAAGTCTACCATGGCTAATACAATAAAATCAACCTGAGTCTCAAACTCCTGAATAGTCACCAGACATATATACCCGATCCGCTACTAAGGAATCACCAACGGGGTTAGATACACGTAAGGGTACAGATAATAACTCAGAACATAAACCCAACTGTGGTGCATAATAAGTAGATACATAAGAAAACGTGGATCCGGGATCAAATAATGTAGAAGCTAGTTGATGGCATATGGAAATCGTACCTGTAATCACTGCATCCGAAGTCTCAGCCTAGCCGGCTCGGCATACAACTGATGATGGCTACCACTAGTATGAGCACCGACCTGACTACCAGTCCGACATCTCTGCGCTCCACCTCGAGAACCCTGAGGACCACCCCGATGACCCTGTACACCACCTCTGCCTGCTGGCGGTATAGATCTGATGGGCTGTACCATATGAACTGAAGGCTCAATCGCCCTGCGCTGAGGACACTCACGCGCGAAATGACCAACAACCCTACAAGTATAACATGCTCCTGGCTCCCTACTCGGCCTAGAAGATCCGGCTGATCCGGTATGACTACCTTTAGTCGATGAACTGGACTGACCACGTCCTTGAGGCGGACTACCAGAACCACTATAGGCGGGCTAAACCCTATCAGAAATCTGCAAGGCTGACTTTAAGGGCCTACTAGGCTGACCCTATCGCTGAAAGGACTGATGTTGCTGCTGTGGGTACCTACCATGAAACCCGCGGCCTCTGAACTATGAGCTGCTGTGACTGCCACTGTAACTACCCTGGAATCGGGGTCTCTTATCGCTGCCCCATTGGGCCTCGCTATCCATCTTCTTTATCGAATATACATTCTCAGTTATCTCAGCAAATGATTTCCCCGAAGTCACTAAACTCTGTGTGGCCCTGCGGAGTGTTAATCCCAACCCTCTGACAAAGCATCTAATCCTCTCATACTCATCAGGAAAGATCATAGTAACATGTTTAGACAAATCATGGAATCTCGCCTCATACTCAGCTACTGTCATAGACCCCTGTCTTAACCTGGAAAACTCATCTCGAAGACGTTCGCGCATGCTGCGGGGCATATACTTCCCCAAGAACACCTTGAAGAATTATGCCCAAGTAACGGGTGGAGATCCAGCTGGCCTGGAATTAAGATAACCTCTCCACCATCTCCTCGCGACTGTATCAAACTGATAGGCAAAAAAATCTACCCCGCGTAAATCCACTAATCCCAAATTCCTAAGCTTTTTCTTGCAGCTGGATAAGAACTCATAAGCGTCCTCTCCTGGGGTACCCGCAAATCTGGGTGGAGCTAGTCTCAAAAATGAGTCAACGTCTTCTGCTCTTCGACAGACATAACTGGCTGAGCTACTACCGGCTGAGGAAATACTGGCGCTGGTGGAATCTCAACTCTGGGTGCTGCAGCTGCAGGCTGCGCCCCAGCACCATCCCCCTGTACTGCTTGCTGGGCTCCCTCGGCTGACGGACCTCCAACTAATCCCAATATGAACTAAAGTGTCTCGGAGCACTGAAGCATCAATAAATCCAGGTGGAACCTGGGCTGCTTCCTGGCCCACCGATTGCTGTGGCAGCGGAACATCTGGAACTTTAACAAGATCAGGTGACTGATACCTAGCATGATCTCGGTATAGGGATGCTACTTTTTCCTGCCTTCGACCTCTAGGTCGACCTCGGCCCCTAACTGGAGCTCTCGCACCACGCGTCCTAGCCATCTGCGTAAAGAATTAACCAAACAAAGATCAGAAACCAACACAGACTCAACGCACGGACTTAAGTCAAGAAAATAAGAGACTCTCCTAAGAATGCTCCGTAGCCTCCCGAGGATAGGATACAGGCGTCCCCGCACCGATCCGCAGGACTCTACCACACATTGGCTCATGTACCGATACTACCTACACAACCTAGGCTCTGATACCAAGCTGTCACGACCCAATATTTAAGTCATGATGGCGCCTACCGTAACCCACCAGTAGGCAAGCCAAACCCTAGCCCGCGACAAGCGATGGGCTAACGAACGGAATCTCAGAAGAACAGAGAAAATGGAAGTAACCCTACTAATAAACATGCTAGAAACGTAAAAAAAAACAGAACCAATATATATATACATACATACTAAGATTGAGAAGGAAGAGGATAGTATATATAAAGTCAAGAACCCCTCCCAAGGCTTGGTGAGATCGGTACAAGAGCAACTATTAGACATACCCAACACACAAGATAGAAACCAAATATATATAACAAGTACAACAGTCTCGGGAGCAAGAGACTATACAGTGGAAGATGGAATAGGATTTGCCTCGGACGTCAGTAAGCTCACCCTGCTCCGGAGTCAGTGCTGAGAAGAGAGTCACGTCAAACTAGCCGACTAGTGCCCGGATCTGCATCGGGGAAAAAAAATGCAGAAGTGCAGTATGAGTACTGGGGCAACGGGTACTCAGTAGGCATCATCGGGCGACTGAGCTCAATATAATATAAGCAAGTAAAATGCGAGGGGGCATGCTAGGTCCGGGGTATAAATAATAAATACATAAATGACTGTCGAGGCGTATAGATATGCTCAGGAGAAAAATAAGTGTGATACTAAATAGCGGGTAAATAAATGCGTAAGTAAACACACAAGTCAAATATAACCTATCTGGTTCCCCAATAACCCGATAGGTACACAGAAGAAAACAATAACCCAGCCTGGCCCCCATAAATCGGTTAGACACACAAGAATAGTAAATACATAGACACCAGTGTCTCGAAGCTGTATTAGTATCCAGTAACCACAATAACTAACAAGGGTGCACCAGGCTTGAACCGGCACCAATGGGTAATAACATGAGGCCAGACGCCGGAATCGAACCGGACACAGTGGGTAATAACAATAGGCCACATATATATCATATCTGCCGAACTTGAATCGAAACTTAGAGGACAACAGTATCATAATAACGGTACCTAGTACCATAACTCATAGTGTACCACAATCTGGGGCCGGACTCGAATCGGAACACCCAATAGTCAATAATCAACCATCATACCCGAATCAGTAGCTGGAATTGAAGCGAAACTCATCATAGCCAGTAACCAGAACAAAGCAGAGTGTTATATCATAACCAATAAACGGGGAAAACATGTTAGTCCCCGGCCGAAGCCGATGTATAGGTAAAAGAGCTAACCCATCATCTGCTACAAGGTAAGTCCCCGGGTTCTCCTAGGTACATAGTCTACTATCATGTAATTTCTAAGTCAGTCCGGGTATCTAGAGTAGCTTAGGGCAAGGCGGTTCCCAATTCTAAGCCAAGTCCAGTAAATCCCGATCAAGTACGGTGCTATCAGGGACTAAAATGCTAAACAGGCCAACCGGGTATAATCGGGGTGACTAAATCCCATCACAACCCTAACAGGTCATATAGGGATTAACTAAGCCCAAAGATGTCAAAGTTCTGACAAGTCGACAAAAAAGGCAACGGGGCCCACTTACGGGTCCCGAAAATCAAGTCTAGTTATATACCTGTCTAAATCCTCCTAAGCTTGGACTAAGGTCCAACAACAACATTCCTCAACCAGTAATCAACACAACAATACTACCCGACCCCAAATAGGTCATTTGTGGTGTACCTCGAGGATAACGGGCCTAAAATGTATCCGAATAGCCCTATCTGGCCTAAATCACAGCAAACCAACACCACCAAGTTTATAATACCAGACCACAACACCAACACAATAGCATACATATATCACATACATGCCCAATCTAAGTGTAAAGGAAACCTAGCCTACCTGGACGCCGCTGCAAGCTTGCCAAAAGAACCAGCTATACAGGAGCCTTCCCCTTTCGAGAGGCCTTTGACTGTTACCAATATACCAAAATAATAAACTATATGTCAAAACATGACTATTGATATGTCACGACCCAATATTTGGGTCATGATGGCGCCTATCGTAACCCACCAATAGGCAAGCCAAACCCTAGTCCGGAGCAACAAGCGCCGGGCTAACGGGCGGAATCTCATAAAACAGAGAAGAAGTGGAAGTAACCATATTTATAAACATGCTAAGACTGAGAAGGAAGAGGACAATGTATATAAAGTCCAGAACCCCTCCCAAGACTAGGTGGGGTCAGTACATGAGCCACTACTAACATACCCAAAATACAAGACAGAAACCAAACATGTATAATAAGTACAATAGTCTTGAGAGCAAAAGACTATACAGTAGAGGATGGAGAAGGATCTGCCTCGGACGTCAGTAAGCTCGCCCTGCTCCAGAATCAGTGCTGAGAAAAGAGTCACGTCAAAATCATCGACTGGTGCCTGGATCTGCATCGGGGAAAAAGATGCAGAAGTACAGTATGAGTACCAGGGCAACGGGTACTCAGTAGGCATCATCGGCCGACTGAGCTTAATATAATATAAGCAAGCTAAAGTGCAGGGGGCATGCTAAGTTTGGGGTACAAGCAATAGATACATAAGTAACGGCCGAGGCGTATAGATATGCTCAGGAAAATATAAGTGCGATACATAATAACGAGTAAATAAATGCGTAAGTAAACACACAAGTCAAACATAACCTATCTGGGCCCCCATAAGCCCGATAGGCACACGGAAGAAAACAATAACCCAGTCTGGCCCCCATAAACCAGCGGGACACACAAGAAAAGTAAATGCATAGTCACCAGTGTCTCGAGGCTGTATCAGTATCCAGTAACCACAATAACCAACAAGAGTGCACCGGGCTTGAACCGGCACCAATGGGTAATAACAAGAGGCCAGACACCGGAGTCGAACCGGAAGCAGTGGGTAATAACAAGAGGCCACATATATATCATATCTGTCGGACTCGAACCGGAACTCATAGAACAACAACATCATAATCACGGTACCCAGTACCAAAACTCTCCAATCATATCATAACCAGATGCCGGACTCAAACCGGAACTCATAATAATCAGTGGCCGGACTCGAACCGGAACTCATAGTGTACCACAATCCGGGGCCGGACTCGAACCGGAACACCCAATAGTCAATAACCAAAATCATCATGCATGAATCAGTAGCCGGACTTGAACCGGAACTCATCATAGCCAGTAACCAGAACAGAATCAAAGGTCATATCATATCAAATAAACGGGGAACGCCTTAGTGCCAAGTCATTACTATTATATAGGTACAGAAGTTAACTCTACAACATGCTACAAGTCAATCTCGGGGTCCTTCTAGGTCAACTACCTACTATAAAAATATGTATATAAAAGTCTGGGTATACATTACAAGTCATGGAAAGGCGGTTCAGCATTCTAAGTCAAACTAGCCGACCCCAATCAAATACGGTGCTATCAGGGACGAACAAAGCTAGACAGGCCAACCGGGTATAATCGGGGTGACTTAATCCCGTCATAATCCTAATAGTCATATAGGGCTTATCTAAGCCCAAAGATGTCAAAGTTTCGACAAGTCGACAAAAAGGGTAACGGGGCCCGCTACTGGGTCCCGAAAACCAGGTCTGGTTATACTTGTCTAAGTCTGGGCTAAGTCTGTCTAAGCCTGGACTAAGGTCCAATAATAACATTCCCAGACTATCAACAACAACAACAATACTATCCGACCCCAAATAGGTCATCTGTGGGGTACCACGAGGATAACGGGCCTGGAATATATCCAAATAGCCCTATCCGGCCTAGGAGGCCTAAATCACAGCAAACCACCACCACCAAGTCTATAATACCAGCCCACAATACCAGCACAATAGCATACATATATCACACATAAGCCCAGTCTAAGTGTAAAGGAAGGTAAACCTAGCCTACCTGGACGCCGCCGCAAGCTTGCCAAAAGAACCAGCTATTCAGGGGCCTTCCCCTTCCGAGAGGCCTCTGACTGTTGTCAGGCTACCACAATAATAAACTACATGTCAAAACATGACTATTGATACCCATATTGAATTAGTTCGGAAAAATGTCCGAACAATCCACGTGGGGCCCGCTTGTGGAATCGCAAAACCAAAACCGTCACAGCGTCCCAAATCACCCCGTGATCAATAGTCACAACTAGTACCGTTCAATTTGAGCTCAAAATGTAGCTCAAAAATCAATATCAATCCCAAAATATACTATCGTAAACGAAAACTACCGTAAATACGATAAAACTTACCGAAATAACGAGGATTACACGTCCACAAACACTTCCTCACTAGAAACCGATCTTGAATAACTTGACAAAAAGAATACGTGAATAAAAAGGGGTCGTTATGCAGTACGTACAGGGTGCAAAATAATCTTAAAGGTTGTTGTACACTGTTTCCTTATATATAAATAGAGTTAAAGCATAACTTCATTGTTTAAATGCCATGTTAATGGCTACGTGGCAGCCCCCCCCCTAGTTTAAACAAGTGATATCCCACTTTTTAACCTCCACGTGGAGTGGAGGTGGCGGACTAATATAAATTTTATTCCGTTATATATGTATTCAGGTATTGCATATGTCCGTGGTAAAATAAATATAATATTTTGAATATACCATAATTAATAGAAAATTATTTCTAACAAAACCTCTATAAAAGAAAAATATTATTTTAACATATTTAAATTCACTATCTCCGCTTAAATTATTAATAGGTTATAAAACTATCACAAAATAGTATAGA
Source organism: Capsicum rhomboideum (assembly GCA_031232105.1). Classification (NCBI taxonomy): domain Eukaryota; kingdom Viridiplantae; phylum Streptophyta; class Magnoliopsida; order Solanales; family Solanaceae; genus Capsicum; species Capsicum rhomboideum. The sequence goes on from CP124709.1 coordinate 133,186,009, forward strand.
TATATCATAACTAAAAACTTTTATACATTTTATAAATTTCAAAAACATTTTCGAAAGGTAATTAACTATGTCATTTTACCAAATTTTAATTTAATTTAATATTTTACAATGTGCTCGGTCTAAATAATATTCTCAAACGAACTGCTCGGGAGCCGAACTGTCAGTCCCAGCAAGTCATAAATAACTTGGGGCAGTTATAGAAAAGCTCTAAACGCTGAGAACACACGAAAACGAGGAAAATGACTGGGAAAGTCATTACATGATACCCATATTGAATTAGTACGGAAAATGTTCGAAAAGTCTACGTGGGGCCCGCTTGCGGAATCGCAAAATCAAAACCGTCACAACATCCCAAATTACCCCATGACCAATAATCACAATTAGCACCACTCTATTTGAGCTCGAAATATAGCTCAAACATCAACACCAATCCTAACAATACCATCATAAACGAAAATTACCTTAAAAACAAGAAAACGTACAGTAGAAACGAAGAGAACGAGTCCACAGACTCAATATAGATAACCCCCTATGCTCATACCTTAACGGAATAGCTCAATATTGATCTTAAATGACCAATAATGGTGAGAACTAAATGGAAAAAGTGGATAAAATGTAATTATTATACATTTATCCAACATATAAATATATATTGCCAACCTTCCACCAACTATCTTCCTACCTGCCAAGTGGCAGCCATCACTTACCAAAGGTCACCATTGTGTGCACCTCCTCACCTTCCAAGTGGTGATGGAGGTGGCACATCATGAAATTTTTATCCCCTTATATATATATTCGGGTATTGCATAGGTTCGTGATAAAATAAATATAATATTTTAAATATACCATAATTAATAAAAAATTATTTTGAATGAAATCTTTAAAAAATAAAAATATTATTTTAACGTATTTAGATTTACTATCTCCGCTTAAAAATTTATAGGTTATAAAACTATTATAAAGTAGTATAGATATATCATAACTAAAGAATTTTATAAATATCAAAAATATTTTCGGAAGGTAATTAACTACATCCTTTTACCAAATTTTAATTTAATTAAATATTTTACAACGTGCTTGGTCTAGATAATATTCTCAAATGAACTGCCCGAAAATCGAACTGTCAGTCCCGGCAAGTCATAGATAACTTGGGACAGTTATAGGAAAGCTGTAAATGACCGAGAAGGTCATTACATTTTGACACAGTAAAAATATATCAAAAAAATAAAAGATAACAAATAACAAATATGTTATAAATGTATTTACATTATAGTGAATGTCTATCAAGATATAGTGAATGTCTATCAAGAATATAGAGAGTATCTATCAAGATATATTGAGTATCTACCAAGATATAGTGAGTATCTATCAAGATATTGTAAATGTTTATCAAGATAGGGAATGTCTATCTCTTGGAGATATTAGGAGGAATTTTCCCCTATAAATAGAGGGGTTTTATTCATTGTAAATCATCCTGAATCCATCCCCCATTCCTCAAGAGAAATAAAGAAGTCTCCTCTCTTCTCTCTCTTATTCTCCTTGTTCTTGTAATATTAGTTCATAACACGTTATTAGCACGAGATTCTACCATCATAAGAGAATATTTTGAAAACATCCACAACGGAGGACAAGTCGACAAAATAGGTTTTGAATCTACTTCTTGCCATGGGCAGTTTTTTAAATTCCAACCCCTCTCATAATACCACCAAAGTAAAATTCGTTCACTGCTCATAATAAGATAAGTATAAGTATTATTTTATTCATAAGATTGAGTAATCACAATGTTCACATCACAGTATGTCCGTTTGACTTATATATATACCTTTAGTTTGTTTCTTTTCTAATGTTGTTTTCCAGATTAGAAGGTTGAAAATTGTATGGACCTGTCTACATGGTTTTTACATAGTGCGACCTTGGATCTTACGGATCAAGAATGAGACGTGGGTTCAAGTCCCATTGCACAAAATTATAATACATCGGGTTTGAGTTCCGATGCATCATAATGATAAGATGTTGGGTTCAGTCCTATTGATCTATGACCTAAGATGCCTTTTATATGGATGAGACGTTGAGTTTGAATCTCAGTTAATCATATCGATGATATTATGATGACTAAGGCAAAATAATGAGTTTTTGGTGAAAGGTCATGAAACATGTCCCATTGAATATGCACCATTCCCTGAAGTGAATGTGGTAGCAGTATATGATAAGTCTGAAAGATGACAAAATAATTATTGTGATCATAAACAAAGATATGTTAGAGAAAATTTTCCACATTATTTGTATGCCTCGATTTGCTTCCGAAGTAGCAATATCTTGAAAGAGGTTCTAAGCTATCATAATTTGATAGGCTTAAGGCACGATTATATTTCATTCATGGGGAGTGAGAATTCGATTGTTATAAATATAGATCTATACCCTAGGGGTGAATGTAATTGTATTTAGTAAAACTTATATATTCGAACGTGTTCTTGGTTGTGAAGAGATCACAATCCACCTCCAGAAAAGATAGAAAAATTGGAAGATTGAATATCTCCAAGTTACTATGGTAAGAAACATGAATGTGAAAAGTTACCAGAGCATGATGAGATCACATGCCATAATAAACTATGAGTTTATTGATATAAATTTCATGTCATAGTAAATCAAAAGTTTATAAAAGCAAAAATCACATGTTATGGTAAACTTGGAGTTTACTAGTATAAATAAGTTCATAAGTTGACATGAACTATTATGACATCCCGAAGATGTGCATATTGAGTATTGTACAAGTAATGAAGAACAAGAAGATTCTTCAACAATTCTTTATGTTGCTTGTTCTCATGATATGTTGGTTGGACCAACTAACGTTGGGATTGGATCCCTTAAAATCTGGAAAGTATAAAAGGTGAATATGGGCATGTTCACCTGTCATGTGATATATTAAATAGATGCATCAATAATATGATCACATGTACATTTATTGTCCACCTGCAGTTTGACATTTGTAATGTTGCTCGCTCAATATAAATAAGTTGAGCATAATTTTCAAATTGTGTAATCAAGCCATTAATGTTGGCTTATATTCAAGATAGTTTGGCGTTGAATGCCACTTATAAACAACTGAACCATTGCTTATGAGAATAAAGCTTCATGTATTCATCTGAAATATGATATACTGTATACAATAACACTTGTATGTATTGGATCAATAAATTATGATTATTCCTCCCTCTCAATTGGTTCAAGGTCAGGAACCAAATATTCGATCTAGTAATTTTTGATATACGGTATACGATTAATGGATATATCATGATGCACAAAGATGGATTCTCTAAAGTAAATTGAAATGTATGTTAGTTTTTCTAACATAAGGGGGAGATAATAAGCAGTTATGAAATATGTTAGGAATTATCATCAGATCCTCATTTAAAAGATAATTCAAGTCAAATGCTAGAAGTATTTGCTGACCTAAAATTAATTTCATAATTAGCTTTAATTGCACCTATTGAATGTCCATGAAGGACAAAGTCTATGACATGCATGAAGCATGGTAGATCAATCGGTTTCAAACGCAATAATTCTTGAAAAAAGAAAAAGGAGCGAACGATCATAATAAGAAGGCAATGTGCTCTTGTAAAGCCTACGACATAACACTTCATGAAACTTTATGAGAGGTTCAGGTACCTGAGAATAATGAAGTAACGAGATCTCAAAATGTTATGTCTTATTGTGAACCGATACAAAATGATATATCATCGATGATATCTTTAATACAATATGGCGCAATATTGTGAAAGGTTATGAGGATCTAAATTCTATGTTTATTTAAGCATGCTGATGTAGAAATATTTATCAAGTGACATGAAAGGATGCATTTTGGTAAGAATAAAACTTATTTGACTTGCAGTCCAGACACTAGAAGATGTCACATATTTAATGTTGAATATTGTCACTTGACAAAATCGATATGGAAATCCCCAAAGGATTCAAAATGCCTGAAGCATATAATAGTTTCTGGGAAACTTATTTATAATCCTTATAAGGGATAAATTGATGATTTGAATATTATTGAAACTCTTGAAGAGTTCTCAAAAGCAATAGATTATTTGTTTAAATAAGAAACATGCAGAATTGGATTGGATCCTGAAGTTCCATATCTTGTGCAATTGATGCGTTTATGCATCTTACTACAACTATTACATTTATCTTGCATATTGCAATTGAAAGCCCTTGTATGAATGTGTTTATACTAACACATATTGTCAAGTTTTTGAATATACATGATATTCATATGATCGACATAATGGTTGATACAAACATATTACCTATTGTCATGAAGGATTACTGTCATACCATGTATACATGACATTCATATTATGCTAAGATGATAGCTATTCATAAAGCAAGTCGAGAATGTGTGTGGTTGAGGTCAATGATACATCTCATTCAAGAAAAATGTGGTTTGAAATGTGACAAAGTACCTATGATTTTATATGAAGATAATGCAACATGCATAGCACGACTCAAGGAAGGATTCATAAAAAGGAGATAGAACGAAGCACATTTCGCCAAAACTTTTCTACATACATGAGATCCAAATAAATGGTGATATCAACGTGCAATAAATTCGTTGTGATCATATGACTAATTTATTCACAAAGTCTCTATCAACTACAACTTTCGAGAAGATGATGCACAAGATTGGAATGTGAAGATTCAAGATTCGGAATTGATGTTCTCATTAGAGGGAGCCAATATGCGTTGTACTCTTTTTTCCTTTCAAGGTTTTGTCCCACTGGGTTTTCCTTGTAATGTTTTTAATGAGGCAGCCGAAATACGTATTATTAGAGATGTGTACTCTTTTTTCTTCACTAGATTTTTTTTTCACTGGGTTTTTTCTAGTAAGGTTTTAATGAGGCACATTATCTATCAATTAGACATTCAAGGGGGAGTGTTATAATGTATTTACATTATAGTGAATGTCTATCAAGATATAGTGAATGTCTATCAAGAATATAGAGAGTATCTATCAAGATATATTGAGTATCTATCAAGATATTGTAAATGTTTATCAAGATAGGGAATGTCTATCTCTTGGAGATATTAGGAGGAATTTTCCGCTATAAATAGAGGGGTTTTATTCATTGTAAATCATCCTGAATCCATCCCCCATTCCTCAAGAGAAATAAAGAAGTCTCCTCTCTTCTCTCTCTTATTCTCCTTGTTCTTGTAATATTAGTTCATAACATAATAGAAATACAAGACAAATCTTCTACTATTATGGAGACATTGCGTGGTAAAATTAGAGATGAAATCATTGAGAATTTTTATGATGTATGAATGACTTCTTATTTTTGTGGTGAATTTTTTCATATGTATTGATTTAATTTATGAAATAATTTTTAAATTCATTTTTGTTTGATGTTTTTAAGTAATATTTAAATTATTTTAGTAATATTATATTATTATTTAGTATTTTTTTAATGTATCTATGTATATAAATATTGATATCAAGTTTTATTGTACGTACTTTTTAATTAAATAAAAATAAAATTTTAATTAAAAATATTATAATAGATATTTAAAATAAATTTTCTCTATAAAATGATTTTAGTAGTAAAAGTTTATTCATACATGTCCTTTTTGGTCATTTGTCTCTCAAAAACACTTTTTGAAAAAGATTATCCAAACACAATCGGTTTATCAAAAGCACTTTTCAAATGAATTTACTAAACACGAATTGCTTTTTGCAAAAACATTTTTTTGAAAAGTTATTTTAAAAAAATACTTCTTAAATAAGCAGTTTTCTACCAGCAATCCCAAATGGGCCTTAGTTTTATTACTTGTAAGCTTATCTTTTAATAAAATTACAATTGAATTGAAGATTGGATAAACTTTAATTTCATGTACAAATCTGAAATGCATAAAACATGGGATTTTTTGGATATATATATATATATATATAGTAATTATATGTTCTTTTTTTAGAAAAAAATATGTAACATTATTTAAATTTTTAATTGAGATTAATAAATTAATTTTAATAGACAAAAATTTAAATTTTATACTTACAGTTTTTGAGATGCTTACAACTTCCCCACTTCATCCACTTTGTCGTAATTGTAGGAGTTTTCAATTTTAATCGTTCATAAAGTTTTGCTTTATCTATTACTTCCAGCAATAAGAAGCGGAAGAAAGAAAAACAGAGCAAGAAGAAGCGGAAATTAAAAAAAAAAACAGAGCAATGAAAGCTTCAAAAACGATAGCACACAAAATCGAGGGAGTGAGGAACAATGCGTTTCGATTCGGGTTTCAGCATTTTAAAATTGATATTGTAAGATCTCATTCTTTCGATTCGGGTTTCAGCATGTCGTTAATTTTTGAAATCTTTAACTCAGGTTTGTTGTTTACAAATGTTAGTTGAAGCCAAGTCAATTGAAGGAAAACTAATATGCAGCCTTTTGGGAATTAAAGGTTTACGTGCTGCATTGCCCTGGTAAATATTTTATCCATTCTCTTTTAATTTGTATAATGACTATATACATTAACAACAAACATCATGGGATTTGATTATATTTAAAAGATCAATCAGTGAACTTGGAAAACTGGAGATAATTAACGGTTGATCAAAGTAAATAAAGATAAACTTTTGCCGTTTTCTTCAACTTTCAATTATGAACAAATGAGGTAAGGTAAGGATATGTTTGTTTTCACCCTCCATTTGTATTCAACAAGCAAATTCTGTAGGGCAAATAATAGACAGCCGTTTGATAAAAGATTAAAAGTGCACCAAAACTAACCCCACCCCACGTCTGAGTAACTTACCATTTCCCATTCTTCACGATCACATACACGCAATTACATAAATTTGAAAGTTCAAATATCATCAGTTTTCAAAATTAATTGTGCATCATTTGCCTCTGTTTCCATCTATTTTCTTCCTCTGTTTAGCTTCGTCTCTACATTGATCCTTACGTATCAAATTTCATTTCAAATTAAAGAAAATGAGTTCATGAGCAGTATTTTTATTTATTTTTCAATAGCTTGTGTGATTTTTTCATATGCGGCGGGAATTTAATGTAAAGATATAGAAATATTAAAGGTATAAACGTTGTACATCTAAAAAAACAAACTGTTTATTGTTTTCTAGACAATATCTTCAGCAAGGGATGACACTAATATTGATTATATTTTTGACTACATTGTTCATGATGTTCATGATGGTCAGCCCACTAGATTTTCATTGAGTTTAAATGGAAAAGTTCAAATAAGCGTCGTACAACACACAATCGCTTAAACTGTGGAGAACGAGAAATTTCTTGTGAAGGTTTGGGAGTTGAGTTCTTACTGAATGACAAAATTGGAACGTTAACGGTTACATCAAATGCATGTAACGTAATTTTGCAACCAGTAATTTGCTGATTATCATGGCGCACAGATTTAAGGGAGTGTTGGAAAAAATCAACACGTAATATTACTCCCCACTTCTACGTTATGGAACCATCTTGAAGAGTTAAAGGGGCCTCTCCACAAATACAGTTCAAAAGGATTGGATTACACACAACATAAACAAAATTGGTGAGTTATCTTCTTATTCTTACGGTGATAAATATATCAGTTATAGCTATTTTTTAAAAAAAAAAATAGTCCAAGCTTTAAGCTTTTGAAAGCATATTTTGACGGTTTCACAGAAGAAAGCAATCAATACAACTCCTATCAATTTATATACAACAAATAAGGCAGTAGGAAAATTGAAGGTATTAAATTCATCAAAGTACATATCTTAAATCCATTTGATACATTCGATGGTGCATTAATAATTCTCTTGCAGGTACAATCTGATTAATTAAACGCTCAATGTGATGGACTTTTTCGTGCTCAAAGTGTCTGTATGCATATGTATTAGGTATGCATTGAAATTAATTTACTTATTTTCTTTGCTAAGTTTAGTTGTTATAGTGGAACTTGAAACAATGTTATTTTGAACATTGTCTCATTCAAAAAACAAGCGTAGCAATTCAAATTTCCTGATACATGAATAATCTTATGTTATGTTAATCCCTACAAATGCAACGTAACCCCTATTTTATACTAGGTATATGTCATTATTGTTGTTGAAGAACAAGTTTTTTTCGTAAAGGAATAGTTTAAATTATCATAGAAAACATTTGTAAAATTCTTTTTCATGTTATAGATTCATTTTTCAACATTAGGTGCATGCTACCCTAACCTATGTTATCAAGGTTCGGCAATAACAATCGCGAGGAAGAAAGCTAGCGGAAAATAAGTATACACATTTGTGAATTCTGCATGTGCCGGTACTTTTGCTACTATTTTCTATCTTTGATTTTATCACTTTTTCTTTTTTATCCACAACAAAATTCATCAATCTTATTGTACGGTAGGAGCCTTGAGAGCAATGGCTTACTTTTATGCTGTGTATTTTCTCTAATTTATGTTTTCATTATTGTTTTGAGATGTTTGTGGGTAAGATTTGCTTCATTTCAGTTCTTTTCCACGGGACTTTTTTCTACTTAATTTGAGGATCGAGATTTTGTTTTGGGGGATTTGATGAAGGCAACTTTATCATTTGTGTAGACAACTTTGTACCATGCTTCATGAAAGAAGGTGAAAGACAACTTTGTGTAGGCTTTTTTCTATACAAAATTGTTTTCTGTTTAAGGTTTGAAATTTGATCTTTTGGACAGTATATAATGTGGAAACTTTAGTTCGAGGAACTGAACATATACTAAGTTATTGGCTTCAATATATATTAAGCATTTTCTTAACATATCAAACACTACTTGTAAGTTATAATAATAACTCACATTGAGTTTTTTTATATCTATGATTAATAGCAAATGCATCACTCCTCTATTATTCTTTGTCTTCAATACAGAATTTACTCTTACGCTTACTTCAGATTTAGTGGACTTTCTTGCTCGGGCAACACAAGGTCAAGGTGATTTTCTACAGGTTCTTTTTGCTTATTACTTCCATCTAACTTCAACTATCTACAATATTTTTTTTCTTTGTGTATATATCTGGTCTCAGTTTTTGTGTGATGCTTTACGACTGATAAATATAGTACTGAGAATTATGCTTTTGTTTAACATTATTATTGTTGGACTTCTCTTAGGTACAGATAATGTTAGTCTATCTATTAAGTTTTCTAGGATTTTTATTACTCTAATAGTAGTTCCTTGGACAGTTTGGAGACGAACATATTTGACAAAGCTGAAAATATTAAAACTTATTACATAAATAATGATATTATTCTAATTTAAAGTTGTCATCGACAAAGCACATAATGTTAACTTATTAGTGCAACATCTATGTGTTCTCTCAATTACCCGAATCACATATAGTGCAGCGGAAGGAAAAAAACATTCACTAGAATAAAAGTGTCCTTATTTAGAAAAATCATTATTTTGTACGTTAATAAAGCTACTGGAGGTTATGTTTTTCTCTCTTCTAAGAAATTATAACTAATCACTTGGTACTACATAAGTAAGTTATTTATTTGATTGGTTATCTCCACAATTTGTTAACAATGAAGTCAGTTATACACACATATTCTGTATTCCTTTCTGTTTCAAATTGTTTGTTGCTTTAATTGTAGTGATCATGTTTATGTGTTTTCTCTATCTAAGCCAACTATCTCCTTAATTCGATTTGTTTTGGGATTTTACATTTGTAATTGACTTAGTTTTCAACTTGATGATATTATAATACTTGCATGATTTGCTTGTGAAGATGGTTTCATGATGAAATGATTGGGAAAGCAGAATTATTTGTGGAATATTTGAATTGAGTAAATATATGTGATGAAATACGGGTTCAGAAATATTTGTGGTTGTTTGAAATGAGAAGTTTAAATTATGTCAATGATGGCTATCCATTATCCTGAAAGCATTTAATCTTTCTCTTTGTTAAATAACTTAATTAAAAATAATAACACCACCAAAGGGAAACAGAAGTTGTAAATTGAAACAATATTCTGCTTCAGGCCATTAGCCTCTTTCTCAATATTTCATGTATCTTCAAAATTCCTTTCTATATCATTAGTTATTTCTTGCGTTAAACCACGAATCATATAAGAGAAACATATTGTGCATGTTTGATTGAAAAAATTATTAATTTAAGTATAAGACTAACCTCTTTAATAAATAAATATGAAATGAAAGAACTCTACAAAGTTATAGCTTTCTATTTTTCTACTATTCTACAAAAAAATATATATTTGATAACATTCTATTTTTTGAGGATGTTTCTATGTGTGTTGGAATTTTAAAGGGGTTCAATTTTTCTTTATAGAAAACTCATATTTCCTTATTTTTGTTTACAATAGCTTTTTCTAGTGTAGTTTTAAAAATTAATGTGATGAATATAGTTTGATGTAATTATGGTGTAAAGTTAATCTTAAATTTCTTTAAAAATTTTGATTGTTAATGAATTATTTAAAAATTTTGATTCAGAATTTGATGGTTGTGGGGTGCTACATTGTTCAAATAGAATAAATCATGTACCTGTTTTCATATACTATATTATCATCTTAGAATACGCTATAAATTCTAAGGTAATATTAATTAGTTCTTATTTTCTCATATGGTTGTAATAGTGTATAAGTTCAAAGTTGAGATTAAATAAAATTATAAATGAAAGTGTCATTTCAGTTGGTATATTAGAAGAAAAATAGTTTTAGATTATGTAATTATAACTCCATCTTTGGCATTGTTTTGGTGCAACACCAAAAAAAAAAAAGAATAAGTGCATGAGGTTAGATTTTATTGGTACTCTACTTTGTTATATGACTTATCAGTCTAGGGGTGGGCATAAAAGTCAGAGAATCGAAAAATCGTACCGAACCGAATTAGTTCGGTTCTTCGATTTGGTTTCGGTTTTTTTTTCTTCTGTAGTTTGGTTCTTCGGTTTAGGGGTAACGGTTCTTCGGTTTTATTAAAAGTTTTTTTTTTTTAAGTTTCATTTGGCTCATGTTTGGTCCAAAACTTTTCAAGACCAAGCCTCATAGCGCATACCCAATTACCCCATCAACATTTACCTTTCATCCCTATTACTTTCCTAATTTTTAATTTTAATTCCTAATATACTTATATTTCTAATTGTAATTCCTAAAAAATTTCACACAAATACTCCTAATTTCTAACTGTAATTTCTAAAAAATTTCACACAAATACTATCACCGTATTGTGATATGAAAAATGGAGCACTACAATGATATGTATTTGAAGTTGTCCTCACTTGATAGTCTATTTACAATGTTTTAAATTTTTTAATGTCTTATATTTTGATAAGGTTCTCATTTTATTTTTTATTTTGCACCAAAAAATCAATTTAAACACCAAACTAAACCAAACCGAAGTTAAAAAAAACAAACTGAATTAGTTGGTTCGGTGTTCGGTGCACACTTTTTCAAAACCAAAAATCGAAGAACCAAATCGAAGTTTGATAAAACTGAACCGAAGAACCGAACGCACACCCCTACTAGTCATCACAGGACAATCGATATTTTATATAATATAAAATATAAATTGGACCAAATAAAAGCCAGTGGCAATAGGTCAATGGTAACTATGTACGTAGAGTTTTTTTTTTGTTCATTTAATTTAGGAACAATGTCATTCGCCAATTTGATTTATTTTTCATATCTATTATAAAATATAAAAAGGTTACAAACAATTTTGAAGGAGCTGCAAATTCTTCTAATCCCGAGTTACATTTTTGCTTGGAAAATTTGAAGAAATATTTAAAACAGCTTACAAGAAAATATTTTAATCTTGTGATTCTAATTTAATATATTTTTAGGGCTCAATTCAAAGTCAACGCTTTGATTTTCACAAAAAATATATTTCAAAATCAAGGCAAGCTAATAAATAATATAACAAAATAATTAAACTAACAAACCCTTCCACTAGGGGACTAGGTACAAATGGCCGGGGGGTGGGGTGGGGGATAGAGATAATATGGGATATTACTCCCTCCGTTTTAAAAAGAATGACCTACTTTCCTTTTTAGTCCGTTTAAAAAAGAATGACCCTTTTCTTTTTTGGCAACACTTTAATTTCAACTTTACACATGGCATGTTTAAGACCACAAGATTTAAGGGCATTTTGGTACATTTGCCATAACTTTAATTTAGGACCACAAGATTCAAAAGTCTTTTTTATTTTCTTAAACTCCGTGCCATGTCAAACTAGGTCATTCTTTTTGAAACGGAGGGAGTACATTTTTAACTAATTTCAAAATAAAATGCAGTAAATAAATCCTCCTCTGTCCCAATTTATGTAGTATATTTCGCTTCCCGAGATTCAAACAATGTAAGTTTGACAATGAATTTAGACATGAAATCTTCAATTTTTTTGAAATAAGATTTATATATTTGAAAACTACGTAAAAAGTACTATAAGTCACAATAATTGACTATCAAAAATATTTGAAACATATATGAAAAAATTATAGCCAAACATTGACATGTTTGAATCCATGTTTGAATCTCGAGAAGCAAATACGCCACATAAATTGGGACGGAGAGAGTAATACTCAAAAAAGTTATTGATAAAATTAGACATCTTAAAAATTGTGATCAAAATAATAAAATTTTAAAAATAATCAAATATATTAGGAGTAAAAATATAGATACTTATGTTGTAATATTTTGAAATATAAAAATTTGATGTGTTTGTTAGGTACTTAGGTTATCAACTTTTGGACAGATTTGAAAAAAATATGTATCTTTCACAACTATAGAAAGTTCATATCAGGAGTTAATACATTCACACAACTTGAATCTTTTATCTATTGGTTGAATTGAAATTGAATGAAAGGAAAAGAATTGCAAGAATATGATGGTAAATTTCATCAAACAAAAAAAGGAAAATTGGACAAAATCTTAATACGATATTTGCATATTAAAGACTCAAACTTCATACACAACAACAATTTGCAAGAATATGATAGGTAATATTTGGTGATTGTATTTATGTCGTTTATTTCCTTAATTTTTTTTAAAAAAATTATTGAGTAATTTCTTGAAAAATAAAATAATGCATTAGGATATTTACTTAAGCAATTAAGCAATTGCTCCGGGACGTACACACTAGTTTGGATAAGAAGATCAAAAAGGAAAAGGAAAATGGACGGAACCAACTTCCAAAAGTCGTCAATGGAGGTCAGTCAACCGCATTCCTACGAGGACCCATAATTTTTCGAACCTTCTCCAGTCAACACACCTTTTCTTCTTTTTCTCTAAGCCACTCAAAATTAAACTTCCTATTACAAAAAATTCTCCTTCAGTTTACATTTATATTATCACTCTATCGTGTATAAGTTCTTCTCATTCCATTTACTAAGCCTATTTTCCTTAGTAGTAAGTAATAATGTCTTGCGCTATAGTTGAAAAAACTCTTTATCTAATTCATTCAAATGATCCGATTTTGAAATTGCAAGGTGCTAAGGATATTCACCGGTTGACTAAACGTTCTCTGCGTTATCGGCGTCATTTTAACGAAGCTGTTAAACCACTTGTTGATATGCTAAGTATTTCGGAGTCATTTGAATACATTGAAGCTGCTCTTCTTGCGTTGCTCAATCTCTCCGTTAAAGATGAAGGGTACGTCAAATTAAATGTTACTCCGTAGTTTTCAAAATATAATTAACTACCACGTATAGTCCGTAGAGGTTTAGTAGGTGCTTGTGTGTTGTATGGTTTCATTGAGGGATAGACTTGGTGCTCCGTACATGTTTCTCCTTGCATAGCAGTAGCATTAGTACTAGCCTCGTAGTTTCTTGTCCTTCGTTGTTTGTTGCTGCTCCTGTTGTTTGATGGTTTGATTATTACATTATTTTGCTGTTGTTACTTTCTTTTTTCTGAATGCCATGTAATGATTTCTCTGTTATATGCTATGTCTGCTTTACTTATGTATTTTATTAACTGCTTTGATATGTGTTACTTGAGCCGAGGGTTAAGATCTGAGTATATTCTACTCTTTCCAGACCCTACATGTGGGATTACACTTGGTATGATGTTGTTGTAGTCCGTAGAGATGGATTCAGAATATAAACTTTAGGGGTTCGGAATTTGTGCTACTGCCTGAGTTTCCTGAAATTTTTGGTGCTAATTTCTTTTTTTTGGGTGCTATGTTACCTTCTATTCAAGTTTTTTTCCTTTTCATTTTGGATCTAATTAAGTTGTACTCGCCGATTATGTAGTTAAGTTGTTAACTTTTACCAAGTTATGGATCAGTGTTTTTTAGAGTTTAAGTTCTATGTAGTCACTATATAAAAAAATATTTACGCAATTAGAATACTTATGAGGTAATTATAGGTGACCTTATTACTACATAGTGTTCAAGTTTGACCATAAATTTGGACACGAAATCTTTAAGTTTTTTGAACTAAAATTTATATATTTGGAAGCTACGTAAAAAATACTATAAGTCACAATTATTGACAATTCAAAATATTTACTCCCTCCGTTTCAAAAAGAATGATCTACTTTCCTTTTTAGTCTGTTTAAAAAAGAATGACTCTTTCCTTTTTTGGCAATACTTTAATTTGAACTTTTCATGTGACATGTTTAAGACCACAAGATTAAAGGACATTTTGGTACATTTGACACAACTTTAATTTATGACTGCATGATTCAAAAGTCTTCTTTATTTTCTTAAACTTCGTGACAAGTCAAACTAGATCATTCTTTTTGAAACGGAGGGAGTAAAAGATATTTGAAAAAATTACTGTCAAAGATAAATTTGTTTGAATCTCGAAATTCAAAAAGTGACACATAAATTGAGACGGAGGGAATTTTATTTATGCTTACGTCATTAGTGCATAGAACTTAAAATCTTTGTCTTTGGATCTTGGATAGCCTTCTTGCTTTTAGTTCCTACGGGTTCGCCTTTTTAATTGCATTCGGTGCTTTGGAGAGGGAGGATGGTATTTTTTTCTGCTGCTTTTGCTTTTGTATATTTGTTTATGCTCTATTTTATTAGTTTTATATGATAGTGTTTTGTCTGTGTAAATTAGTTTAAGACAGCAACTTAACTTGTGTATGAGGCCTGGCGGTAGTTGAGGAGAATATTAAAGTAGTAACTACAAGATTTGTGTGACCAACTCATCTATGCTTGTGATTAACAAGTGCACGCTCTTATTTTTTTAATGTCTTCTACAGAAACAAGAAAAGTATCATAGATGCTGGTGCCTTGGAACCCATCATTGGCTTTCTTCAATCAGAGAATGCAAGTCTACAGGAGCATGCAACTGCTGCATTACTCACATTATCAGCATCTTCTGTTACGAAACCGATCCTTAGTTCTTTTGGTGTCATCCCTCTACTCGCGGATATTCTGAGACGCGGTTGCCCGCAAGCCAAGGTTGATTCTATAATTACTCTATACAATCTTTCAACTTCTCAAGGCAATTTATCGTTGATCCTTCAAACAGAATCAATTCCTTCTATAGTTGCTCTGCTTAAATCTTGTAAAAAGTCCTCAAAAACTGCCGAAAAGTGTACTGCTCTACTAGAATCTTTAATGTCTTATGAGGAGTGTAGGAAAGTGTTGACAGCCGAAGAAGGCGGGATACTTGCAATAGTGGAAGTGCTTGAACTTGGATCCTTACAAAGCCGAGAACATGCTGTAGGAGCTTTGTTGACAATGTGTCAAATTGATCGATGTAAATACCGGGAACTAATTCTCAGAGAAGGTGTAATTCCTGGACTTCTTGAGCTGACTGTCAAAGGGACAGCTAAGTCTAAAGAGAAATCACAAACACTTTTAAGGTTGTTGAGAGATACTCCTTATGAAAGGTCTCAACTTCAACCCGACACATTGGAGAACATTGTTTACAATCTTATATCTCAGATAAATGGCAAGGAACAAACTGGAAAAGCGCGGGGTTTGCTTGCTGAAGTGATACAAGTTAGTATGGATCAAAGTTTGAGACTTTTACACCAAAGGGCTATGGTATGTACTCCAGTTGATTTGTCTGCTTCCGGTGGTGCCTCCACTATCTCTTCAACATGATACAGTTTGGTATATAAGAATGATCCCTTTGTTTCTCTCTTCCAATATCCTCTATTTTTTTTTCATCCTGCAACCGTGTTGCTGTGTTGAGATCAATTTTTTGTGCTTGGAAAATTAGTTATACTAGACAATGCCAGTTCAGTTATTGGTTTGTTATCGAACTGAGACGGGCTTAATAGTGTGATATGAACTGTAAAGATTCATATAACCAACTCTAACCTGTTTGGGACTGAGGTGTTGTTGCTGTTAGACAATGCCAGTCCAGGCCCTTCTAGGAGCCAGGCGATTTGCTATTGTAAAATTTTTGGACAATTCTTAGAATTCTAGTAGTATATTTGTACACAAACTTTGAAGATTATACAACTAGTTAATGCTCCAAGTCTCCTCAACATGATACATTTGGTATATTAGAATGAACCCTTTATTTGTCTCTTCAAGTATACTTTATTTTTCCTCCTGCAACCATGTTAGTGTGTGGAGATTAATTTCACACTCGTAGAATTAGATATACTAGATAATGCCCAGTCAACGCCCTTCCAAGCGCCAGGTGACTGGCTAACGGTAGGATTATAAGTTCTTAGAATTTTAGTTTTTGAAGTTGGCTTTGATATATTTGTTAACACAAACTTTGAATGTTGTTACAAATATGGTGAAGAGGATTGGAAGATGGGGAAAAGAAACCATTTGTCCAGGTGAACCCTTGAGGCTTGAGATTACTGAGGATTCAACATGTAAGTTCTAGATGTATGCTCTTGGTTTCTGCCATATTCTGTCAAATACAGATATGCCCTCGTGAGCTTTAGCAATATTATTAGTCAATTCCATAATAAGCACTATCTTACTACTCCACCTCCCCGAATAGTCCGATTTTTCCTCTATGGTCCAGTTTTTGCTTTAGGTTAGAGGCGAATTTACTTATAAAGATTGCACCTATTCCCACTTACCAAGAAGGTTACACTTACCCTGCTAAAGATGTACTTGTTATAAGAAATTACGGATAATACATAGATAAATACCTTAATTTGGTCTCAACTGGCAACTGAACACTCCAATTTTGATGATGCACATCTGGACACGTCAACTTATCTACATTGTATTAGTTGCACACTCTAACTTACAAAATGATCATTTAGACATCTCCAAAATTTGTGTGCTATCTTAGCGTAAGGTGTAAGCGAGACATAGTGGGGGAGAACATTTTCTGGAAAAAGTTTTTAAATTTTTTCCTGTTTGGTTTGGCTTAAATATTTTGAAAAAAGTTTTTTAAATGGACTTATTCTCCTTCCATTTAAGGAAAATGACTTCCTTGCTGAAAATAGGGACACATTTTTCCTAAATTTTCTTTCAACTTCACCACTCCCACATTGCCACCACCTAATCCACCCAAATGCCCCTGCCTCTGGCCCCGAAACCTACCGTCTCGTAACGCGACAACCTCACCCTCGACCAAGAATCACCGAGTTCAAAGTCTGAGCCTGACCTGATGTCGAGGATTGGGGTAGTGGTTGAGTTAAGATTGCGTCTCATGTCTCGAGGTCAAGATCTAGAGCTCAGTATTGGGGTTGAGGGTCTCAGAGTCAACTTTGAATCTCAGGTCTCAAGGTTGGGATCTCGAGTTTTATCTCGATCTCGAGTTCGGGTTTTGAGTCTCGGCTCAGTGTTGGGATCAACTCTTAGGTTGGGCTCGGGATTAGGGTCATGCTTTGGGTTAGTATTGGGGTGGGATCGTGGGTTGGTCTTAGGTCAAGGGTTGGGACATGGATTCAGATCTAAAATAATAATATTTGTCTAAATTATATCTAAATGTTCTTAGAATAGTATTTTTGTCTTACTAATTAAACATTATTAAAAAAATAAATAAGAAAACTACTTACTTTTCAAAAAAAATATTTTCCATAAAATCATTTTTCCTTTCCTACCAAACACAACCTCAATCTTGTTGCCTTTTCTACTAGTGGGAGTTGGTGAGCAGCCTGAAATGGAAGAAGTAAGTAGTTGTAAAATTAAATAAACATTACAAGGAAAAGACCATGGTCTAACGACTACAGCCGGCAACTTTGATTTTACAAACGTGATGGTATGTTGACCCCACTAAAAAAAATATTATGAGAAATTTATTTCACTTTAAAAATGATTTCTATAGGCGGATAGGCAGGCTTTAGTTATCGACTTTGACCAAGAAAGTATTACAGTCAATTGACTTTGGTTTATAAATTGATTTGTTTTTAATTTTACACGATTTGATTTATTTGTTTGGTCAAATAATTATTTGGTTGATAAGAATTGGATGCGACTGGGAGGGGATAGTTACATTTTCCCATTCTCAAAGGAGGTGAGAATAGTTACAAGGTTACTTTTTGATTTTTTTTTTCTTTTCTTTTTAAATTTCTTTTTTATTTTCACTTTTATTCTTTTTAATTTTTAAAATATATTTTTCATTATTTATTTTTCATTTCCTTTCTTCTTATTTCTAGACATTCATATTTTTTAATTCTTTTTTATTTTCTTCATTTAGCAAAACTGTGTTACTATTGTAATTTTTTAATTAAAGTAGATTTTATTGGCGAATGAAGTTATTAACTTATGTTTTCCTTTTCTTTTGAATTATATTTTCTTAAATCATATTGGAACTTGTTTTATGTTATGTTGAAATTTGATAAAATATTATTATGTTAATTTTTTCTTTCAATTTTGAATTTATGTTTTATTTTTGATTTCAATTATTTGCTTTATAGTATGGACTTATTATTTCACATTGCATATTATTCATTTTTTTGGTTAGAAATAATAGAATATTTTTTGTCAAATATTTGAATAATTTTATGACATTATATTTATAATATTAATCTTTTTGTCAAACATGTCATCTATGATATTCTTTTAGAATGTATTTAGTTTTTATAATTCATTAAATTAAATTATTAATTTAAAAAAATATATACTCGTATCAATTATCTTTTTAAATATTAATTAAAAATATGTATTTATTAACTAATATAATTTTAAGAGACAATTGTGTCTTAAATACCTAATTTAATATAATTTATAAAGGCACATATTTGTCAAATATTAACTTTTAATTTTTGATAATTAAATTTTATTTTAAAAAATATAATCTAATTGTGTAATTACACTGTGCAATCAAAAAAACATGCTTTTTATTATAATGTAACTATATTATACAAACAAACAGACCATCATAATTACTATACCGTTATAATTACTAGGCTTGGTAAGGTAAAAATAAAAGTGTGAGCTCATTCAGAATAGGGAATTTGTCATTCAAAAATAGTGATTTAAGTGGTTGGTAATTGGAAATCCACCCAGATGATAGGGAAAAAAAAAATTGGTTCTTGCATTTCCGATACCATTTTCAATGAAAAGTCATGTCTTTCGGTTTAAAAAATTCTCCATCTTTGTTTTCTATTTTTTAAATAAAAGGGTTGGGGTGACATGAAAATGTGGGTGGATATTTTTTGTATTTTATAAAGGTTTAATTAATAATATTATATCTTGTCCTCCATTTATCATGACCAAAAACTAGAATAATGATGACACCTAACATAATCTCCAGTTAGGAGTGGGCATCAGGTTTTGGGTTCAATAATTTTTTGGTTATGGCAAAAGAGTGCACCAAATACCGAACTGAATTAGTTTGGTTCGATTGGCTTTTTTGCAAATTTGATTAGGCTTGTCAAATTCGATTTTTTCGGTATGGACCTGATTAATAGGCTATTTTTCTGCTTGTAAAATGGGCTACTTTTTAATTCAAAATAGACTATTCTTTACCTAAAATAATCACACTTTTGTAAATTTCAATGAAGACTACCAACACTGCTTCTGTATCCAGTGGAACCACATCAATTAGCAGTGCAACGCAGGCAGCTTAAAACCTTATAGTTTTGAGATTTTGATAATGCTCATTGTAGTTATTATAAGTAAACCCATTTGGGTTTTGGTAGATGTGAGTTAACAACAACGAGTCTTGAGTTAGAGATAATCACCTCCGAGGGAATGTAGTGCACTTCAATTCAAAAGAGTGCATCAGTGCACTTCAATTCTACAAAGTTCATCAATGTACTTCAATTATGATCTTCAACAGAGTGCACTTCAATTAGTAGTACACATAATTGAAGACCCTGAGTATTATAATCTTTTTACTTCATTTAGTATAAATTCAATTTTTCGGTTTGACCAAAAAACTGGTACCCTATAACTGAAAATCAAATCGAACATCAAATTATAAGAAAAATTAAACCATGATTGAACTGAAAAACTACAATCAAAGAATCGAATTAATTCGATTCTGTTTGCTTTTAGTTTTTCGATATTTATGCCTACCCCTATCCCCAGTAGGTAAGCCTACCTTTTTCACAAATATAGAAAACATAAAATAATTACAGAAATAATTAGATAACAATACTGTTGGCGGATCTGATATACAGCCTCAGGCCCAACCATTATAAAGGCCCAATAGACATTATGTTGGACCGGCCCCACTTTGTACTTTCCTATTTCTATTGTGATGTAATGCATATATAAGACTAGATATTTTAGTATTGGTCAACAAGTCATAATGAAATAAACTGACTTTTCCTTTTCCCTTTTGCTCTCTCCCCGATCTTCATCCTCTTCACTGTTTTAGGGTTTCCTTCATGCCAATTCTCGATTATACACGTTACGTGATAAAGTTGACATGGTATCAGAGCATGAATATCGATTCTGCTCGTCATACGCTCTCTTCCGATAGTACCCGTGAAGTATAATTCGGAGTTTTCATGGATCGATTTGGAATTTCAAGTATTAAGCATATTTCTGGTGATCGGAGTTTCGTCTTGTCTGGAGTTATAGAAGAAAGATGGTAAAATTGTTCATTTCTTCTTCATATTGAACCAATTTTCTCCAAATCATATCGTTGGATGCTTTGTTAGTTTCATGAAATTAGGATTTTTGCGATAGTTTACTGTATTGTTGTTTTGCTGTGTATTTCGTCGGTATAGTTGTCATTATGAACAACAATACTTCGCTTGGTACTGAGAATGGGGGTAGCACATCTAATCATGACCATAATGGCTCAGCTGAAGGGTTTTCACCGTTCTCTATCGACCCTTCGCACCCTTTCTATGTCCACCCATCCGACAACCCTGGAAGCCAATTGGTGGTTGTGCCATTCTCTGGTACTGGGTTTGTTTTATGGAGAAGTAGTATGTTGACTTCTCTCTCAGCTAAAAATAAGCTGAGTATTTTGGATGGAAGAACTCCACAGCCTGAACCAAACTCTCCCTATTTTACATATTAGGAGAGGTGTAATGACATGGTTAAGGTCTGGATTACTAATTCACTCTCGAGGGAAATTGCTGTTAGTATTATGTGCCTTAGAACTGCTAAAGAAGTCTGGAATGATATAAACGAGAGATTTGGACAGTCAAATGGATCAAAATATATACAAATTCAGAGAGAGATCAGTTTCATAACACAGGGTTCATCTGATATTACTACATATTTCACACGACTTAGAAGTCTTTGGGATGAACTAAGTTCAGCCTATGTTGGTCCTGTGTGCAATTGTGGGGCTCTAACCAAGTTCATAGAAGACCAACATCTCTTCCAATTCCTAAATGGACTTAATGAGTCATATTCTACCATTAAGAGCAGTCTCTTAATAATGAGCCCCCTTCCCCCTATCAGCAAGGTTTATTCCCTCCTACTTCAAGATGAGAGTCAAAAGGAAAACATGACTACTACTCCTAGCTTTTCATCTGATGCAACTGCTTTCTCAACTTATTCCACCTCATACTCCAATAAAGGGCATTCACACCACCCTTCCACATCTTACTACAACAAGGGTCATTCCTCAAACTTTCAGATCACTAAAGGGTATTTTCAGAACTCCCAGGCATCTTCTTCATCCTACAACAATAAAGGTTTTCCACATAAGGTGAATTTAAATCCCCACAAGGGTTATATACCTGCATCAAACCTTTCATTGTTCTGCAGATATTGTAGGAGACCTGGACATGTGATGGAAAAATGTCATAAACTTCATGGGTATCCCCCAGATTTCAAGTTCACCAAAAATAAGAAATCTGCATCATGTGTTCAAACTGAGGGTTTCCCTACTTCTTCTCCATCACATGATCCTTATCACACTGCAACCTCTTCATCTATGAGCCTTTCAGATGCCCTTTATGGATTTAGTAGGGAGCAGTATGAACATTTGCAGACTATGTTCCACCAACAACAGTTAAATTCTTCTCACGCAGATAATTCTCCTCCACACACTGGTTTTGCTCATTTTGCAGGTTTGTTTACTGCTTATGCTATAGGCTCTTTGAGTGATCATGTATGTGGACTTACACAGCTAGGACCAAGTCCTTGGATTCTAGATTCTGGTGCCACAAACCACATGACCCCTCACAAACACCTTTTACACAATGTTTTGCCCCTTGTCAGCCCTTTTCTTGTCACACTTCCCAATGGTTATAAAGTTAAAGTCCTTTCCACTGGATCCCTTTTTCTCAGACATGATATAATCCTTCATAATGTACTTCTTGTACCTTCTTTCCATTTTAATTTAATATCAATACACCAACTCATATCTCAATTAGATTGTGCAGCTCTTCTCACTAAAACTGCTTGTTTTTTACAGGGCCCTTCTCTGAAGAGGCCACTGGTAATTGGTAAAGTTGCAGGGAGATTGTATTATCTTCATCCAGATGCCGAGTTGTTTCCTTCATCGGTTTCCACAGCCTCTAGCTCTAGCTCTTCTGAATTTCCTATTTCTGTCCCTACTACTTGCAATGTCTTTAATTCTGTTCATGCTCCTTGTAATGTGTCTGATTCTACCTTTTCAGATATTACTAGCACATCTTACCTTCCCCCTTGTAATATAACTCCCACTGTTAATAAAACTGAATTGTTCTGGCATCAAAGATTAGGGCACATGCCATTTCATAAAATGCACAATATTCCTTTTTTAAATGATAAAGTTTCCTCTAAACAGCCTTTTATATGCTCTATATGTCCTATGGCAAGGCAACAAAGATTACCATTTTCTCTAAGCCTCATTCATACCTCCTCTCCCTTCCAATTAGTGCACATAGATATTTGGGGCCATTACAACACCAAGACATACAATGGTTTTAGGTATTTTCTCACTTTAGTGGATGATTACTCTAGGGTTACATGGACCCATCTCCTCTCTTCCAAAAGTAATGCCTTGTCCATTCTCAAAGCTTTCGCTAGTATAGTTCAAGTACAATTTCACACTAAAATTCAATGTTTCAGATCAGACAATGCCCTTGAACTAGGAGGGAGCTCAGAAGCGTGCAGTTTTTTTTCTAGCCGGGGCATTCTTCATCAAACAACCATTCCCCACACTCCACAACAAAATGGAGTTGTGGAGAGAAAACACAAGCACCTCCTGGAAGTCTCTAGAGCACTTCTCTTTCAATCCAAACTCCCTCTTAAATATTGGGGTGAGTGTGTCTTAACTGCCACCTACCTTATCAATAGAATGCCTTCTTCAGTTTTGAAAAATCTGTCTCCTTATGAAAAACTTCATGGTCATCCTCCCTCGTATGACCATCTTAAATCTTTTGGATGCTTATGCTTTGCCACTTCTCCTAAATTTAGTAGGGACAAGTTTCAATCTAGGTCCATCTCTTATTTGTTCTTGGGTTATCCCTGTGGAAAGAAAGGGTACAAGCTTTTGTCTCTAACTAATTTTTCTGTTTTTTTCTCTAGGGATGTGATCTTTCATGAACATCTCTTTCCATATAAGTCTTCCTCTCCTAAAATTTTCTCTACCTATCCATCTGTCTTTGTTGATGTTCCATCTTCTACTCCTAGCCCAACTTGTTCCCATCCTCCAGCATCCTCATCCTCTTTTCATGCTCCTGCCTCTCCACCTTCCTCCCCTACTCTTCCACCTCTTGTTCCCAGACATTCCACCAGACAAACTGTAAAACCTGTTTACTTGTCTGATTATGTTTGCTCCACTGTCTCTTCATGTGCACCTGGTTCTTCTCCTCCTATGGGCCCTACTGTTAACATTCATATGCATGAGCCTCAATTTTACCAACAGGCAGTCTCACATCCTGCTTGGCAAGAGGCTATGCTAAAGGAATTCCAAGCTCTTGATGCAAACCACACTTAGGATATTGTCCCTCTTCCTCCACACAAGAAGGCCATCCCTTCTAAATGGGTCTATAAGATCAAACAGAAGGCTGATGGGACTGTGGAGAGATATAAAGCCAGATTGGTCATTAGAGGTGACACTCAAAGAGAAGGCATTGATTTTACTGAGACCTTCTCTCCAGTTGTGAAATTCACTACCATTAAATGTTTACTCACTCTGGCAATCAAAAGAAAATGGACTGTTTTCCAGTTGGACGTTAATAATGCCTTCCTCCATGGTGATCTCCTTGAAGAGGTATATATGAAGATTCCTCTTGGCCTTGAGGTACCTCAGTCTTCCTCTACTTCTCCCCTAGTTTGCAGACTAAGAAAATCTCTTTATGGCCTCAGGCAAGCCTCTAGACAGTGGTTTGCCAAATTGTCTGAAGCTTTGCTTTCAAGAGGCTACGTTTCCAGCAAAAATGATTATTCTCTTTTCACTAAATCTGTTTCTGGTTCTTTGGTTGTCTTGGCTGTTTATGTGGATGATATCTTGCTAGCTGGTGATGATTTATCTGAAATGACTGCTTTGAAGTCTTTCTTGGACTCTCAGTTCAGGATTAAGGATCTTGGGTCCATACATTACTTCTTGGGTTTGGAGGTGTCTTCTCATCCACTTGGTTATGTGATGAGTCAGCATAAATATGCTTCAGACTTGTTGACTGAATTCCATTGTGATCATTTCACACCTGTTACTACTCCTTTGGATCATTCTGTTAAGCTTTCTCTGGACATGGGGGCACCTGTTACTGATCCTAGTCTTTATAGGAGATTGATTGGCAAACTTAATTTTCTCCAACACACAAGACCTGACATTGCTTTTGCTGTTCAGCATCTTAGTCAGTTCTTACAACAGCCTCAGGTGCCTCATATGATGGCAGCATTGCATGTGCTTCGTTATCTCTTGAATGATCCAGCTCAAGGCATTCTTCTTTCTCGGCATTCTGATTTTTCTCTTTTGGGCTATTCTGACTCTGATTGGGCAGGTTGTGCTTCTTCTAGGAAGTCTGTTTCTGGTTATTTTATCACCTTGGGTGGTTCTCCTATTTCTTGGAAGAGTAAAAAGCAGCCTACCATTTCGTTATCTTCCACTGAGGCTGAGTATCGTGCTCTTCGCAAGATTATTGCTGAATTGTCGTGGATAGTTCGTCTGCTTGGTGACCTTGGCCTGTCCATTTCATCTCCAGTCCCCATTTATTGTGACAGTCAAGCAGCGTTACACATTGCCAAGAATCCAATTTTTCACGAACGTACGAAACACATTGAGGTGGATTGCCATTATGTTCGTGACTGCTTGACTGCTGATCTCATTTCTTTGCATTTTGTGTCTAGTTCCCAGCAATTGGCGGACATCATGACCAAAGCTTTACCTGGCCAACTCCATCATGCTATTCTTTCCAAGCTTGGTGTGTTCTCACCCTCCAGCTTGAAGGGGGGTGTTGGCGGATCTGATATACAGCCTCAGGCCCAACCATTATAAAGGCCCAATAGACATTATGTTGGACCGGCCCCACTTTGTACTTTCCTATTTCTATTGTGATGTAATGCATATATAAGACTAGATATTTTAGTATTGGTCAACAAGTCATAATGAAATAAACTGACTTTTCCTTTTCCCTTTTGCTCTCTCCCCGATCTTCATCTTCTTCACTGTTTTAGGGTTGACAAATACAAGTAACTAAACATCCGAAACTTCATAAATAAAGCAAAGGTAGGGTACATAACCATTCCAAGAATCAAGATCACATGTACAAGAGCTTTCTAACGTAAAAAAATGCCAATTCTAGTACATCCGCTGTCTAAGAAATAAATAGAGTAAGTAAGGATAAAAGAAGTTGTATCAAGATTCTGAACGCAAGGAGCTCACCTCAATTTCGTATCACAAGTACACTATAAGAGTCAATGGGTGCCGCTCGTACCAAGATTTGTATAAAAAAAGATACAGCAAGAGTAGTATGAGTACAAATTATAATTACTCAATAGGCATCATAAAACAATTGAAAATAGGTAGGAACTAGATCTTATAAAGAATATTAATAACCCTATACTCAGAAAAGTCTCATAAATTCAATCAATATAGCAACAAAGTCAATTGACGACAACAACAACAATAACATATCCAGTGAAATCCTAATAAGTGAGGTCTAGGGAGAGTAAAGTGTATGCAGACCTTACCCTTACCTTTTGGAGGTAGAGCAGTTGTTTTCGAAAGACCTTCGTGTCAAGTGAAGTAAATTCAAGTGGTAATGAAAAGGAAGAGCAAAAAATAATGGTGAAGAAAAACATGAAAACTAATAGAAAAGCAGAGTGGAACCGTAATATAAACAACAAGGTGCAACCACCTAAACATAGTAAACAACAGAAGATAACAGATACCAAAATCCAAAGACTACGTGAATAATATAATACTATGATAGACCCGATACTCTAAATTACCACCAAACTATAGATTACAAGAATAGATTAATACTAAGACAACGCTCGACTACGTACTACGGTTCTAACCTTATCTGCGACCTCCACACCCTCCTATCTAAGGTCATGTCTTCGATAAGCTGAAGATGTGTCATATCCTGTCTAATTACCTCTTCTCAATATTTTCTCGGCCTACCTCTGCCTCTCCTCTTACCCACTATATCCAACCTCTCAAACCTACTCACTGGGGAATCTAGACATCTCCTCTTCACATGCCCAAACCATCTTAATCTCCTTTTCCTCATCTTATCCACCATGGAGGCCACTCCTACTTTGTCCCTAATATTCTCATTTCTAATTCTATTGCTTCTAGAATGCCCACACATCCATACCAACATACTTATTCGTGCCACTTGTATCTTCTGAACGTGGGAGTTCTTGACTGGCCAACACTCTGTCCCATGCAATAATGTCGATCTAATCACCACTCTATAGAACTTATCTTTAAAATTTGGTGGTACCTTCTTATCACAGAAGACTCCAGATGCAAGCCTCCTCTTCATCTATGCCGTACCAATATGATGTGTGATATCATCATTGATCTCCCCATCTCCTTGGATCAAAGACCCAAGATACTTAAATCTTTCACTCTTGTGGACAACTTGTGTATCAAGTCTCACTTCTATGCCTACCTAATGCGTTGCATCACTGAATTTACACTCCAAATATTCTGTTTTGGCCTTGATCAATAGAGTCAATACAAACGTGTAAATAATATGAAATACAATGCACTGGTCAAAGATCCTATTGGTATATACCCAATCTTCGTCAGTCGCTATGCTATGAGGTGGGATCCATACGAAATTCACGAGATCTATATACTTTACCCGAACTCAAATCAGGACTTTTATTTATCTTGCCTGGACTTGAATTCGGGACTTACAATATATACGGCCCAATCTTGAATCGGGTCTTAAAACAATGATTTATTTTAGAAATGTTATTTCCATAATAAGAAGAAACTACAAATGTAAGAATAAACAAAAGTATTTCATCACCGAGTTCCCTTAAGCTATAAGCTTCCACAATGATCAATATACTTTTCATAGTCCTACCTTTAGGATATATATCCTTCATTTAAAAAGTTGCTTTCAAAATGCTGGCCATCTTGGCATAATAATGAAAATGTAAGAAACTGAGTACAACTCAACCACAATAAAATTTACAAGTCATAAGTCCATTATCAGCTAAGTCCTAATCTTGAATTCTATAATAACAGTCAATTCATGGGCTATTTATCCGCTAAATCCTCAAATCTCAAGTCACTATATCATTAATACGAGTTATCCAATACTTCCAATCAGATATTTCTTCCAATTCATAACATGTTTTATATAATGCAATAGAATTCAAACTCAATCTAAAGAGAGTAAGCCATAACCTACCTTGAAGCCAGACTACAAGCCACAAAATATGGCACGATGGCCTTCCCCTTTCATATGGCTTTAGAACGCTCCCAGTCTATCAAAAACATGATCTGTACATAAATACAAGTCCATTGATATCCATATTGCAATATAAAAGTCCGAGTCAATTTTGGATAAAAAAGTCAGCCCCCAATATCCGTCTTTAAAATTGAAATTTCCTTTCAAAATCAATGTACCATAAGACGAGGAACTCAAAAGTTTATCAAAAATGGAGTTTGAATAGGACCTCAAACCACCAAAATATATACTCTCTTAACCTTAGAAGAAAAATTCCCAAATTTCATTTTTCATATACAGTAACTCGATGAAATAAGCGATAAACCATTAGGGAATTAGTAAAAGAAAGATTAGAAATTTATACCCACGAAAAATCCTCAAAACTACTCCAAAAAATTTCTCAATCCAAGATCAAAATCTCCAAAAATTGAATTATAAAACTTAGGTTCAAAAATAAAATTTAAATTTGTCCAGGCATGTAATGATCCAAATTGTCACAAGGCTAAAAGAGGGGATAAAATTTGCACTTAGTCTTCCCTTAGCCGATTTTTTAGAAATTCAGGGCTAGTCTAGCATTGGATTATTTTAGAGGTTGTGTTAGTCAAATGAAATCTGATAATAATGTGATTGTTGGTAGAGATGTTTGAGGTGATAATTAAAAAGATAACGAGTTTAGGGAGCTATAGCAACTTCTGGAACCTGAAACAGAGTTATAGAACTCCTATTATAGAGTTTACCGTGGAGGGATTGGTTCGCGATGTCATAATTCGTGAAGTGTGTTGTCAAATAAGCATAACTGAAGAGAGGTCCCAAATTTCTACCTCAACAGGTATTGTTGCAGCGGACCTCTGCTTTAAGGCGTGAACCGCTGCAGTGGTACCGCTACAGCGGTAATTAACCATTGCAGTGGTAACACACAGTAGTTGACAATTTTAAAACCCAGAAAATGTTTTTCATTCTCCACATTTTGAAAAATGCAAAGGAGCTCTGGGGAGGGTGATTTTCTGAGAGATTTTGGAATTTTTCATCTTTGAAGGTAAGTTGTTACATCCTAAACTTGAATTACTTCACATAATCTTGGAAAATCATTAGAAAAATGAATTTGTAGTAGAATTTGGGGTTTAACCCTAGTTCATGAAATTGAGGTAAAGTAGTGGGAATAAGCATAAAATTAGTATATAATGATCCTAAGGTGTTAAAAAATGCTAATGGGTGTAGAATTATAGTTGTTCATGCAAATTTAAATAGGGTTCATGAGGTTTAAAGGATACAAAATCCTAAGATGATGAAATAGGGAAAATTTATGGTTAAAACAACAAGTATTGATTCATAGTAGTTAAAAGGAGATGAATTATTGAAATGGTGTGTGTTTTTGTTGTTATAGATAGAGAACAACTTGAACGAGAAGAAAAAAGCAAAAGTGTGGATTAAAGGTTACTTTGAGCAAGGATTCGAGATCCGTTACAGTTTATTGTAGTAATTAGACTTGCTTGACTCTATGCCTATATGTGAATTGAATGTTGTGATGTCTTTTGAGCACTACTTATAATTAATGACTGCATTGCATATTAATTCATATTGATATTATTGAGTTGATGGTGATGGTGATATGCAACTCATGATGTTCATGAGGTTGGTCATGATTGTGGTATTGATGAGATGATGATAATGTTGATGTTGATGAGAATGGGAAAAAAAAGGGATGATGCACACATCTTGCATTCATACAATCATTCATATGCCTTGAATTTTCAATTATGATCTAATGTTGCGATGAACTTGTAGCCAAAATTTACTAAGTGTAAACACACATGATTATGAGCTTGTATTCTCCCTAAAGTGAACTGCATAATTGATTAAGTGTCTTGATTATAAGTTCTGTGATGATCGCTTGCATCTATTTGATTTACTTAGTTGTATGACAACAGGTTAAGTCGGTCTACGATGCCTACTAGTACGTGTTGTTGTACTGGTGCTACATGTTCTCTTCTTTTTGTTGAGTGCAGAGCGTGTTTTGGCATTTGAGACAAGACCTCGACTTTAGCTAGTTGTTTCAGACTCAGTTTCAAGGGTGAGCACCATATTCGATCAACCTTTGAATCTTCATATCTCTGCTCATGTCCCTTGTTTTGAGATTAAGACATCCCTTTGTTATTTCATTATTTGGATATTCTATTAGCTATCTATTTAGACATTCTTAGTTGTTCTTGTACAGTGACTTCAGGTCTCGAGGAAGTAATAAGTAGAGGTTTCCGCACTCTATTAGATATTGATGGTTATGTCGGGTTGACATTTTAATTATTGAAGGCATGTAGACTTTCTTTCTTTTGAGTTTGTTTGATAAGGTTAACATCGTAAGAATATGACAGTAATACTTTGAGTTAGTGATTTTGAGATTAAGTATGGTTATTCCGCCATAGGTTAGGGTGGGAGCCAATCATAAACGTTTGAGTCGTGATAGAGATGGTATTAGAGCATTGGATTTGTAGATCTCATTGTACAAGAACAAGTCTAGTAGAGTCTTGCAGAACGGTACGGAGAGGTCTGTACTTTTCTTCGGGAGGCTACAGGGATTTAGGAACAAAATTCCTTTCATTCTTCCTTTCGTGGTATTACTTGGTTCCAATTGTTATCTGGTGATCCAAATTATAATCTAACTCATTCACTATTGTTCGCAGATGGTGAATACTCATTCCACCAGATTCGCAACAGCCGCACCCATACCAGCTACTAGGGTCGCAACTTAGGACAGGCCTCGAGTTAGAGGCAGAGCAAGGAGGGGAGGATGGGGAACCAAACCTATTAGGGGTGGAGCATAGGCAGTCGGAAGACCGACAAGAAAAAGATCACCATACCCTCCCCCACAACAGGACACCCCAGGCCATGCTCAGAATGATGAGGTAGTTGAGAAAAAAGAGATGGTAGCTCCAGAAGATGTAGGTCCAGCACCAAATGGTGCAGCTTCGGTGCCTTTGTCTATGGAAGTGATTTAATAAGTTTTGGGGTTCTTGGGTAGCTTAGCTGGCACTGGCTATACTCTGGTTTTTTCTACTATTCCACCATAGCCTTGCAACATGCTGCTGCAGTAGCACCAAAAATGGATGAAGGTTCTGGAACAGGGGTGTATCCTCAACAGGTACTTGGGCCAGTGATGACTTATGATGAACATGGACTATTATGTAAATTCATGAAGATGAATTCCCCGACATTCAAAGGTACAGAGTCTGAGGATGCATTTGAATTCTTGATAGATTGTCATGAATGCCTGCACAAAATAGGTATTGTTGAAAAATATGGTGTGGAGTTTGTTTCTTTCTAGCTGTACGTCGAAGCCAAGCAATAATGGAGATTATTTGTAGAGTGCAGGGATGCCGTACCTCCACTTACTTGTGCATAATTTCAGAATGTATTCCTTGAGAAATATGTTCCCCGCACTTATCGTGATTAGAAGATAGACGAGTTTTTGAGATTTGAGCGGGGTAAGATGTATGTTGCGGCCTATGAGGCCAAGTTTCATGCCTTGTTTCACTATCCACTGCAACTGATCACCTCAGAAGAGGAGCGAATTAGGTACTTTGTAAAGGGTCTGAATTTAGGGATTCAGTTGGCTACTTTATGTATGGCTGTGTCTGGGAAGTCCTTCTAGGAGGTAGTTGAGTTTGCTAAGAAGGCTGAAGCACTTGAGAAACAGGAGAGGCAAAGGCAGAAGAAAAGAAGGCCCGGACCTCAAGCCAGTTCATCGGTACTTTCTCAAAGGGGCGTGGTTCTTCTAAACCATATCATTCAGCTATGTCAGTGTCTGTAGGGAGCCTGTCTGGGGTCATTTACCAGCCTTCTCAGACCGATAACTATACACCTTTATCCTCTTCAGTTCAGAGGCCTGCTTTAGGCATTAGGTGTCACGAGTGTGGAGGTTTGGGCCGCATCATAAGGTATTATCCTAACTTCTTATCTGCAGGTCAGTTGACTCAGCAACTAGCTTCTACTGCTCTAGTTTCAGTAGGTCGTAGTAGAGGAGGAAATGGTAGGGGGTCATCCACAAGGTGGGCGTGATGTCCATGCTAGGGGTGGCAACCAGGCCAACAGAGGCGTGAGGTCAGGGTGGTGATAAGGCACATCTTTATGCCGTTTTGGCATATCCTGAAGCAAAAACTTCTAATGCTGTGATCACAGGTACCATTCTTGTCTATGATTGTATGGCTTCTGTATTGTTTGATTATTTTCTCTTATGTGTGTGAAATTTGCGATGGGCTGAGACTTAGATTGTGAATATCTTGATACTCCTATGCATATGTCCACACCAGTGGGGTGTCTGTATATGTTGATCAAGTATATCATGCGTGTCCTGTGATGTTTATGGGGTTTAAGAACCTGACTGACCTAGTTATTCTAGATATAAAGGAGTTTGATATTATATTAGGGATGAGTTAGTTATCTCCTTATTGTGCCATTCTTGACTGTTATGCAAAAACCGTTACTATAGCGATGCCCGGGATGGATAGGTTAGAGTGGGAGAGTACTTTTAAGCCTAATCCTGTGAGGGTTATGTCAGCGATATGTGCCCAAAAGTTAGTGAAGAAGGGGTGTAGGGCATTTTTGGCTCATCTTTGGGAAGATAAATCTGTAGTTCCTCCTCTAGTGTCAGTTCCAGTGGTGTGTGAATTCTTAGAGGTGTTTTTGGATGATCTTCTAGGTATGCCTCCAGACCAGAAATTTGATTTTTGTATTGATTAGACCCAGGGACTCGACCCATTTCTATCTCTCCTTATCATATGGCACCAACAGAGTTGAGAGAGTTGAAGTCTCAGTTGCAAGAGTTGTTAGAAAAGGGTTTTATTAGCCCAAGTGTTTCTCCTTGGGGTGCACCTAATTTTTTTGGGAAAAAGAAGGATGGTAGCATGAGGATGTGCATAGATTACCGCCAGTTGAATAAGGTGAATATTCACAATAAATATCCCTTGCTTAGGATAGATGACCTATTTGATTAGTTGCAAGGGGCTGCTGTATTCTCTAAAATCGGCTTGAGTCGGATTAGCATCAACTCAAAATTAGGGAGGAGGATATCCTAAAGACTGCTTTCCAAACTCATTATGGGCACTATGAGTTTCTAGTTATGTCCTTCAGTTTGACCAAGGCCCCCCAACTATTTTCATGATCCTGATGAATGGAATTTTTAAGTCATTTCTAGATTCATTTATTATTGTTTTTATGGATGACATATTAGTTTACTTAAAAAGTGAAGAAGAGGACAAAGCTCATTTACGTACGGTGTTGGGGTTGCTCAAGGAGAAGCAACTATATACTAAATATTCTAAGTATGATTTCTGTCTTTCTTCAGTGTCCTTTTTGAGCCATATGGTTTCTAAGAAAGGGTTATGGTATACCCGTAGAAGGTTAAAGCCATTAAGAATTTGGCTAGATCGATGAATGCGACCAAAATTCATAGGTTTGTGGGGTTGGCCAGATATGATTGTCGATTTGTTAAGGAGTTTGCTGCCATTGCTTTGCATATGACCTACCTTACTAAGAAGGAAGTTCCATTTGTGTGGAATCACAAGTGTGAGGAGAGCTTCCAAAAGCTTAAAACTTTGTTGACTTCAGCTCCAATTCTCACTTTGCCTATTGAAGGTAAGGATTTTGTTGTATATTGTGATGCCTTACGATTAGGTTTATGTGCTGTTTTGATGCAGGATCAGAATGTTATTGCCTATGCTTCGAGACAACTAAAGCCCTATGAGAGAAACTACCCCACACATGATTTAGAGTTGGCAGCTGTGGTATTCACTTTAAAAATTTGCAGCACTATCTCTATGGGGTGAAATGTGAAGTGTTCATAGACCACTGTAGCTTACAACATGTGTTCACCGAGAGGGATCTGAATCTAAGATAGATAAGATGGATGTAGTTGCTTAAAGACTATGACATCTCAATCCAATATCACCCAGGTAAAGCCAATGTGGTGGCGGATGCAATGAGCTAGAAACTAGTGAGCATGGAAAGTTTAGCATTCTAGAGGTGTCCAGGTGCCCATTAGTGAGAGAGGTATAGACTTTGGCTAACGGTTTTCTGAGATTGCAGGAGACTAGCGAAAGAAGGGTGTTAGCACATGTAGAGGTCAGGTCCAAATTTTATGATCAAATAAAAAACAGGTAGTTCAAAGACAAAAAGTTAAGCAAACTCAAAGAAAAGGTGTTACAAGGGGAGGTAAGAGAGGCCATTCTTGATGACGAGGGAGCATTGAGAATTTGAGGGCGATTGTGTGTACCCCGGGTAGGAAATTTGATTCCAACTATTCTGGCGGAGGCTTATAGTTCTATGTACTCTATACTTCTAGGTGCCAACAAGATGTATAGGGACTTGAGGCAACACTAATGGTGGCAAAGAATGAAGCGGGACATTGTGGATTTTTTCACCAAGTGTCAAAATTGCCAACAAGTCAAGTATGAACACTGAAAGCCTGGTGGTACATTTATGTGAATGCCTATTCCAGAATGGAAGTGGGAATGGATAATGATGGACTTTGTAGTGGGTCTCCCAAAAATATTGAGGAAGTACGATTCTATATGGGTCATTATGGATCGGTTGATTAAGTCAGCTCATTTCATTCTGGTGAGAGTAAATTACAATGCGGCTAAGTTAACCAAAATCTATGTTAAGGAGGTTGTGAGGTTACACGAGGTACCAGTTTTGATTGTGTCAGACATAAGTACTCAGTTCACCTCCAATTTTTGGGAGAAATTCTAGTCAGAGTTGGGATCTAGATTGGATCTAAGTACAACTTTCCATCCACAGATCGATGGCCAGTCAGAGCAAACTATCCAAGTGATTAAGGACATGCTTAAGGATTGTGTTATGTACTCTGAGGGTCAATGGGACCAATACTCACCATTTTTCAAATTTGCCTACAATAATAGCCACCACTCTAGTGTTGACATGGCTCTTTTTGAGGCCTTATATGGTAGGAGGTATAGGTCTCCAATTGGGTGGTTTGATGCATTTGAGGTGAGGGCTTGGGGGCAACGATATACTCAAGGACTTGATGGAAAAAGTTAGATTCATGCAGGAAAATCTCATAGCCAATCAAAGCCGACAGAAAGAATATGCAGACAATAAGGTGAGTGATATAAAGTTTGATAATAGAGAGAAAGTTCTCTCAAAGGTGTTGTCACACCCCAAATTCCCATTGAGGCGTGATTGGCACCCGAAACCGATAAGGCCCGAGAGAACCAATCTTTGCTTATGTTCGCTCCTATGCATGCCATAAAAAATACCAGTACCATGTAAGAACTTATCATGTTAATAACGAAATTCATGAAACATGTACTAAATATATATAAATATGTGAAACTTGGCCGACAAGGCCATCAAGTCATCATGGACATACACCTCCTACATTTTTCTTCCCACAACTGTCTACAAAGCCTCTACAGATACATGACCATGTCTCTATACAATATTTACATAATACCAAAACCTAGTATTCACGTATGACTTGGGAAACCCCGAAGCAACTGGAGCTCACCAAAGACCTGTATACAATCCGCAGCCTACTGACGAGGTCTACTAATACCTGTGCCTACACATGTAAGGTAAGTCCCCAAGAGGGGTCAGTACGAAGAATGTACTGAGTATGTAAGGCCATAAGAAAACTACATTAGTACATAAAACTTTAATGGAAATACTTATAAGAAAAACTCTATATGTGGAATTGTGTACAATACTTCTGTTAGAGACATTTATGATCATTCATACATAATAACAACAACCATGAAATCAATATAAGAGAAATAACAATGTGATTAAACTTTCTTTCTGTATGTGGGATACCATGTACATTACGTTATTTCTTTCTCTTGCCTTTACTTTACTTTACTTTTATAATGCTCATATGTTGTTAGGGCCCTCATCATGCAGGTGATCTTTTCACCCCATGGATAATATCATCATGCAGGCATTCTTTTTACCCCATGGATAAGATCATGTCATCATGAAGGTGTTCATTGCACCCCATGGATACATCATGCAGGTATTCTTTTTACCCCATGGATAAGATCATGTCATCATGCAGGTGTTCATTTCACCCCATGGATAATGTATAAAGAACCATCATGCAGGTGTTTACACCCCATGGATAAAGGAACATCATCATCATCCTTACTTTGTTCTTACTTCATTTCTTTACTTTTGAGCTCGATATCATTACTTGTGAGCGATTGATACGTTTGCTTGTGATAGATTGATACCTTTATAGTCTTAACATTATTGGAAGCCTTGGAATATAACATTATTAGGATTTCGGAACCATGTCCATAATTATGCAACAAATGAACAACAATAAATCAAGAAAAAGGTATATATATGATAATATGAAATGAGATGCCTTAGGACATTATTTGAAACACACAATTATATCACTCCTTGACTCCATGAGATTAGCACCTTAACTAGTGAGGGATAGATATAGTAGCTCGCACTTCACCTCCTTCACTATTCTTATGAGATCCTATATAAGTAAGCATGACACCGGGCCTCCACTTTGGTGGGACAAGTAACATAGCATAATATTGGGATTTTCTATATTGAACTTATACCCCTTTAGAATGTGATCCATACTTAATGAAACATATAGTAACCAAGCACCTTACTTCTTTACAATCGTATACCCTTCACCTAGTTATGAGAGTGACACACTAGAGATCATGACATAAAAGCACATACTTATATACACATTTCACTTCACTCCTTTAACTCATGAGATGGACATCTTCACTTATGAGGAAGAATTACACTACCTTGCACATCACCTCTCTTATTACTCTTATAAGAATGGTACTAAGATGATCGTCGCACTATAGGATTTGGAGCATGACATGATTGGAAAATGCTTTTCAAGAATAAATAAATTCTCTTACATTGTTACCCTCTTGAGATAGATCTTTTAGGTGAATCATAATTCATCTAAGAATAGGATACGTATGAATAACAATATACGTCAACCTGAATTGATATACTACAAGCCTCTCGGAATTGAAACAAGTCCAATGTCAATGTGAACAACATGTTACAGAAGGATATGGAAAAAGGAACCTTACATACCTTTGCGTCTTACTATGCATACACAAGCTTATATGAAGATACAATAGTCCATCTTCCTTCCTTACGTTTCACTCTACATCACAAATACATAACGAAGCTTATATTAGCAACCAACTACCTTACAAGTGCACAAGATGACCGTGAATCACATAGTTACTTTAGAACGTCATTTTGCCTTCTTACAATATCATTTATCACATCAACATGCCAACACTACCATAACATTCCACTCATTGACCAAGATTTCATGCAACAATAGCATTTCGCATCACACTTACCCTTTATGCCTTCTCATTATCATTCCGTCATATTTACGCTTATCAATTTGCCTCATAACCACATATGAACAACCATCCAAATTTAATGCAGTCCAACATACCTTCACACGACACGTTAAAGTCATTAAAACGACATCACGAGTTGATAATTACATCCATGAAGGGTATAGGGGTTTTGGGGGGCCAAAGGGATGCAAAAACAAGCAATTCGGAGTTCTGGGCCGATCCGCTAAGCCACCTTCGCCCGCAGGTGGATGACCTGCATCCGCAGGTGACCTTTGGCAGTAGCCAGAGGCACCTGCATTGGCACCTGCGCCCGCAGGTGCTTCGTCTGCGAGGGCGGGTGCCCATTTTGGTCCGAAATGGCTTCTTTTTGGGTCTTTTAATGCCATGAATGGTCCA
Source organism: Capsicum rhomboideum (assembly GCA_031232105.1). Taxonomy (NCBI): domain Eukaryota; kingdom Viridiplantae; phylum Streptophyta; class Magnoliopsida; order Solanales; family Solanaceae; genus Capsicum; species Capsicum rhomboideum. The sequence continues at coordinate 133,223,887 of CP124709.1, forward strand.
TGATCATAACCAAATTCATTTTAACATATTTTTGATCATATAACATGCCAAAAACCAGCCATGGTCTCACAACACACATACAACACCCAAAACTACACTTTACGGCCAATACGCCACCAAAACCATAACCAATTTCGCAATAACTTTTCCAACCATTATACACAAGAATAAAACAAGTCAATACTATAATCACATAACACATATCAATATTGAATCCATCAAGTTCATTTTCTTTTTGATCACATGCCCATGTTCAAGTTTACAAGGCAAACCACCCTCCGATTTAAGCAAACGTGTAACCTTTCACTTTTTTGCACTTCTCAATATTCCACCAACATGACCAACATCATATACACCATGTATCATGCATAAAATATATTAAACCATGATTATAAATACTTACCAAAGCTTTCCAAGGGGTGATCTTGTCTCAAGTAGAAGATAGCTTAGGGATTTAGTGTTGAGAGAATGTTATAGAAATGTCTAGAAAAATGGCATGTGTAATATGGGGAAATATTCTGATTTTCCCCCTTTAATAGCCCCTTTTAAAGTCATCTCTATCCAATATCTTGGTCAATTATTGCTTTGTGGACTTGGTCACAAGAATGGGTCATAACCCCTTTTGGGCCTAATCTTTTATTCTTGTTTTGGGCCATGTCTTCTTATGATTTTTGGGCTTCTTTTTAGGCCCAACTATGCAAGACTTTTTAATGCCCACATATGGACACATAATTCATCAATTCTCTCATGTTTCCATTTTTCCCCAAATGTACACGTAGTTGTATACGTTCGACAACATATGGGGTGTTACCTCCCACGAGGGTCTAATCCCATGTACTAGGCCCAATATCCATTACCTCATCAATAACATTACAAAATACATACTTTTGGCTATCGACACTTAAGGAAACATTGTTCAACGCCGTCAAGTAGGATTTGGTAGGTACGGGGTGTTACAGGTGTCACCCATGAAGGGGGTAATGTGGTTTGGCAAGAAGGACAAGTTGAGATTAAGATACATTTGAACCTTTGAGGTTTTGAAGGGAGTAGGGTCGGTAGAATACAGACTTGCCTTACCTCCTAGTATGTCTGGGGTTCTCCCGGTGTTCCACATGTCTAGACTAAAGAAGTATCACGGGGATAGTTATTACATAATTCGATGGGACCCTAAATTATTTGATAACGTCTTGTCTTATGAAGTAAAACCAATTGCTATATTATCTAAAGATGTAACAAAGTTGAGTACGCGAGTCATTCCTTGTGTAAAGGTTCAATGGAGGAACCATACTATTGAAGAGGCTATATGGGAGACTGAGGCGACCATGCGCAAGTAATATCCTCACTTATTCATTGACCCAAGTACCTTTCTTTTGTCTTGCTATGTATTTTGGGGCTAATTCTCATTTGGGGACGAACGAGTGGTAAATTGGTATATAATGTAAAGACCCAAATTATCGTTACGCTGAAAGAGGGGATAAAATTTGAACTTAGTCTTCCCTTAGCAGATTTTTGAGAAATTCAGGGCTAGTCTAGCATTAGACTACTTTAAAGGGTGTGGTAGTCAAACGAAATCTGATAATAATGTGATTGTTGTTAGAGATGTTTGAGTTGATAATTAGATAGATAACGAGTTTAGAGAGCTGTAGCAACTTTCGACACCTGAAACGGAGTTGTAAAACTTTGATTATTATAGAGTTTATTGTGGAGGGTTTGGTTCGCGATATCGTAATTTGTGAAGTGTGTTGTAAAATGAGCATAACTGACGAGATGTCTCGAGTTATTGCCTCAGACAGCTACAAGGGAAATAGGTATTGTCGAAACAGACCTCTACTTTAAGGTGCGAACCCCTGCGGTAATTTTATCGCTATAGTGGTAACACACAGTGTTTGATAGTTTTAAATCCCAAAAAACATTATTCATTCCCCGTGTTCTAAAAAATGCAAAGGAGCTCTGGAGAAGGCAATTTTCTGAGAGATTTTAGAGTTATTCATCTTTGGAGGTAAGTTGTCATATCCTAAACTTGAATTACTTCACATAATCTTGGGAAATCATTAGAAAAATGAATTAGTAGTAGAATTTGAGGCTTATCCCTAGTTCATGAAATTGAGGTAAAGTAGTGGGAATAAGCATAAAATCAATACATAATGATCTTAAGGTGTTAAAAAACACTAATGGGTGTAGAATTATGGTTGTTCATGCAAATTCAAATAGGGTTCATGAGGTTTAAAGGATAGAAAACTCTAAGATGATGAAATAGGGAAAATTTATTATTAAAAACAGTGGGTATTAAGTCCTAGTAGTTAAAAGTGTCTGAATTATTGAAATGGGTGTGTGTTCTTGTTGTTACAGATCTAGAACAGGTTGAACGAGATGGAAAAAGCAAAAGTATGGCTTAAAGGGGACTTTGAGTAAGGATTCGAGGTAGGTTATAGTTTATTGTAGCAATTAGACTTGCTTGACTCTATGCTTTTATGTGAATTGAATGTTGTGATGTCTTTTGAGCACTACTTATGATTAATGACTTCATTGCATATTCATTCATATTGATATTGTTGAGTTAATGGTGATGGTGATGATGATGATATGCAACTCATGATGTTCATGAGGTTGGTCATGATTGTGATGTTGATGAGATGATGTTGATGTTGATGAGAATGGGAAAAAAAGAGATGATACGCACATCTTGCATTCATACATTCATTCATATGCCTTGAATTTTCATTTATGATCTAATGTTGCGATGAACTTGTAGCGAAAATTTAGTAAGTGTAAACATACATGATTATGAGCTTGTATTCTCCCTAAAATGAACTGTATAATTGATTAACTGTCTTGATTATAAGTTTTGTGATGATCGCTTGCATCTATTTGATTTACTTATTTGTATGAAGTCGGATTGAGTCAGCCTATTATGCCTTCCAGTACATGTTGTTGTATTGATGCTACCTGTGCTCTTCTTTTTGTTGAGTGCAGAGTGTGTTCCGATAATTGAGACAAGACCTCGACTTTAGCTTGCAGTTCTAGACTCAGTTTCAAAGGTGAGCACCATGTTTGGGCAGCCTTTGGATCTTCTTATCTCTGCTCATGTCTCTTGTTTTGGGACTAAAACATTCCTTTATTACTTTATTGTTTGGATATTCTATTATTTATCTATTTAGACATTCTTAGTTGTTCTTGTATGGTGACTTCAGGTCCCGGGGGTATAATAAGTAGAGGTTTCTGCACTCTATTAGATATTGATGGTTATGTTGGTTTGACATTTTAATTATTGATGACATGTAAACTTTCTTTCTTTTGAGCTTGTTTGATAAGGTTAACATTATAAGAATATGACAATAGTACTTGAGTTAGTAATTTTGAGAGAGTATGTTTCTCCCGCATAGGTTAGGGTGGGTTCCAACCATGATCATTTAGTCGTGACAAGGCACTAGGTCCTCTTCCCGATTTTAAGGATCCAGTCGCGCTCACAACCTTGGCCCTACCCAGACTCCCGTAAACCCACTTTTATGATCACAATGAACAACTCAACCCAACTCAACAACCTTATTCACAAACAAGAAACTTTGTTCCTTATCGCGAAGACAACTAGCCCGCCTTTTTGTGATCCTGAGAAAGACCATTGGACTAGATGACAACAACTCAAAAAACAAACAAAGTCTCGAAAAGGACCATCAAAACTCGTTCTATGCTCCCTTAACACAAAGCAATATAAATTGATCATAAAACATATTATGGACCTGTTGGAATCATCAAATAGCTATTTCAGGGTCATTATGACCAAATGTTGACCATGGTCAAGTCTAAGCTTATGAAAGGTTAGAAATTCAACCAAAGGTCCAAAATAACCCCGGAAGCCTCGTACCAAACTACCAACTAGGTCATAAATTACCCTTTAAGCCTAGTGGAACTATAAAAACTCAGATTCGACCTCGCCAATCCCAAATGTTGACCTTTATAAAACCTTCGAAGTTCCAACTTCTAAAAATTTAAAACCTTTCCCGAAATACAACGATCCAACCACCTCAAAATTGTGTCACCTATTCCCACAAGTCATAAACATCCAACTACAGCTATGGGGAGGGCCAAACAAAGGAAAAGAAGTAAAAATCACAAACGCCCTTGAGGATTGTTACACCATTTAACTTAATTACTACTTAAGTGAGACTTGACCGCAATTGGTCAAAGCTGTCACTTTGTTTTAGATTTAGCACTTGAAGGTACCTTTTCCTCAATTTTTTCTAGTTACCATAAGGGAGAAAATCTCATCAGAGTAAAATATCTATTTTTAATTAATAAAAAATTTGTAAGACAATCGACAACTTATTCCTTTTCTTCTTGAGTACTTTTCTTTAAATGAATAAAATTTATCTTTTTCTTTTCTCACTATGTGAGCCCATATATTGATCTGCCTCAAAATTAATTTAGAAAAATTTTCAATGTGAGTTGAGTGACAGATTGGTGAGTATCGAACAATAATAAAGTTTTTTTTGGCAGATTTAATTTTTAATATATTTGAAAGTACCATAAGATTTCTACTAAATATGACTTCTTCCACAATTGAGAAAATATTAATGTATTTCTATAAGCACTGCAACATCTATAATCATACACATATCATCATTTAATATTTAATAAATATTTTTATTTTATTAAATTCACCATTATATTTTTTTTTTTACGCATATTCAAATATTATCGAAATTGATAGTTCAAAATTCTTAGCTAATATTTAAAATGTTTGCTTGTTTTAATTTTTAATTTTGTACATCTACAAAAACAATATACAATATTTTTTTAACTTTCTTGATGAAACACATTTGTTTTTACACTATGACTATCTTTTGTGTATACTACTTAAATAGATTAAACACTAAATTATTTTCCTAATAAGGAAAGTCTGACTCAAAAATACTGCTCATCATAAGGCATCTAATTTGGTATTTATCCACCCTCTTTATTTTTATATCAAAAAAAGTACCAATGACAACTAAGAATCCTCTTATTCTAACTTTCAAAAATTTACCAAATCAAAATTTTCCCCTATAAATAGGAGTCAATCTTAGGCAAAAAAACACACAACAACAACAACAACATCAAAGACATTTAATCCCTTGTATCCAACCAAACATATTTCTTCCCATCTTTACCCATGGCTAGAAAGAAAGTGAAGTATGCTTCTATTGAAAATATCAATGAGAGAAAAGTCTCATACAAAAAACGACAGAAAGGGTTTGTAAAAAAAGCCCATGAACTCAGTACACTTTGTAGTGTTGAATTGGCTTCCATCATTTGTCGTCCTTACCACATTGAACCTGTAGTGTTTCCAAATAATGATGTGGCTATCGATACCTTTACAAAGTTTAGGTAATTGCCAAAGTTGGAGCAATCAAAAATTATGGTGACACAAAAAAAGTTTACCGAGGAAAGGTGATAACACGAAGGTTGGGAATTCAAAATCTAGAGTATGAACTTAAATAAATGCGGCAGTAAAAACTAAGAAACAACTTGAAAAGACTAAGAAAGAATTTAAAAAGATAGATATTTGACAAGATCCAAGTAACAACGAATTTGTTATAGATGAACCAAACGCCTTTACTTGAGAAATTAATCAAGTTTAAATGGATCTTGACTGCTTCATGAGTAATGTAGATAACAATTAGCAAGAGTACTAATCGCCTTCTAAGAATACCAAGAAGTAACCAAACATATCAAATAAAGAAGTTATCTTACTACCTTAAACTATGAACAGTTAGGTTGAAAGATAAATCTTAAAGTAATCTGCCATAAAGGTTCAAGAAAAACTCTAAATATATTAATATTATTTAAAAAACTGATTTTCTTGAATGAACAAAGACTCCTTTATATAGTAGTGAAGAAGGGGTTGGTCAAAGATAACATTAAATGAAATGATACTTCCTAGAGCCTAGAAGACTACCACATACATTATCCTATGAAGTCAACATAAAAGAAAACAACTATTAAATGGCAAGAAGGATACCACATACCAAGATCTAGGAAGTCAACATAGAATTAAACAACTCTTAAATATAATTCTAGAAATTAATTTAAAAATGCTGCAGTCGTTTTCTCCATTTTGGGACAGATTTGAGCACAATTCTACCTCTTCTTGGACTTTAATTTGGGCCTCTAAATAGATGTAAGACTTGAACAAAATGTCTTCATTGGGCATGAGATCTTCTTCCATTACAAGACACCTTTTAATTGTCAATTCTAGCCCATTAAGCTTGTCTTCAAATTTCCTTGTTTGGGATCTTGTCATGGGTCCTCTTGGAACTTCCAAAGCTTCCTTAGTTGATGTTGAGATGCCATGAATGCTATAATTCCACTCTTCTTCAAGAGAGTTCATCCTCGAATTCAATGCTGCATCAAATAAAGAAAGATAAAAAACATTAAAGGTAGCACTAACTTGATACTCACTTGGAAGATCAAGTTTGTAAGCATTGTTTCTAATACTTTCAAGGACTTCAAATGGCCCATATTATCATGGTTGTAATTTGGATTTTCTTTTGGCATGAAATCTTTCCTTCCAACAGTACACCCATACTCGATCTTTGGGCTTAAAAATAATAGATGTGTGACCCTTATTTCTCCTTAAGGCTATTTGTTCATTCCTCCGTTCAATTGCATGCCTTGTTTGTTCATGAATCTTCTTTATCATTTCAACCTTCTTCCTACCATCAAGATTAACAATATCATTAGTAGGCATAGGCAACAAATAAATGGGGTGGGGGGGTGGGGTTGAGGGGATTAAATCCATAAACAACTTTAAAAAGAGACTTACAAGTAGAAGAATGTATAGTTCTATTATAAGCAAACTCTACCATGGGCAAATGATCCTCTCCAAAAGTTAATTTTCCTTTTAAAACAACCCTTAACATATTCTCTAAAGTCCTATTAACTACTTCTGTTTGCCGATCATTTTTCGGGAGACAAGATGTAGAGAGTAGCAGTTTAGTCCCCAACTTTCCCCAAAGAACTCTCCAAAAGTGACTTAAAAACGTAGCATCCCTATCACTAATAATAGTTTTAGGTATACTGTAACGGCCCGTACCTTCCCAACCCTACTTGACGATGTTGAACAATGTTTACTTAGGTGTCGAGAGCCATAAGTATGTATTTTGTAATGTTATTGATGAGATAATTGATATTGGGCCTAGTACATGTGATTAGACCTTCGTAGGAGGTGTCTTATGACTTCGTGGAGCATTTGTGGGGTTAAAAATGAGGCTTGGAGGACCTACAAACAAAGGATATTAAAGTTAAGAAGTAAGTTAAAGAATAGAACTTGAAGTATCTAACCAAATCCGCAAAGAAAAGTCGAAGAACAAAAATTTTCAAAAAAAATAGGCCAGGCGCGCCCAGGGGCGTGCCAGGATGCTTGTGCACACCTCTCAAATGTTGGAAATTTTTCTAAGTCCCAAGGGTGCCCGGGGACGTACCGGGCTGCTTTTTGCCACATTTCTTCTCCAAACACGAGCCTATACACGGAATGATTGAAGAATTATATTGGTATTCCAATTTGGTAAAATTATTCGTGGACGAAGTTGGCATCCAAATTACGTTTTTACCCTTTATGTTCGAAATGAGCCATGATTGGCTAGAATCACTTGCTCTTGGAAATGAGGCGACAAATGTGAGTCTCGTGAGTTGGAATATTATCTTAACACATATGAAATGATTTAAACATGAGAAATTTGGTGGATTGTACATTGAATTTATGAATTGGGCTCAATGAAATGAAGGCCCAAATGAGGCAAAAGACATGGCCCAAATGGGCCAAATGACCCATTCTTCCATTGACCTTCTAGACATGGAATTTAATGCTATAAAGAGTGGATAAGGATGAATTGAGGGCTTATATAAAGGGCCAAAAATCTGATTTTATTCATTACAAATACACATGTTTTTCTAGACAATTCCAAGAAAACCCATTTAGCTCTCAAAACTCTAAGTAATCTCTTGGAGAAAGATCATCATTTTTCAAGCTTGGGTAAGTGTTTAATCTTATGGTTTAACATATTATATGCATGGGAGAGTATTTATATGATGATGGTTATGTCTAAAAGTGTGAGTAGTGCACTTTTGTGTTTTTGTAAAAGATGTGTCATCTTTGTGAATTAAACTTGAAAGGTGACTTGTGGTTTTGATGAAAGTGCATGGTATGGATGAAATATCAATATGTATGGTGTGATTATGTTTCTAAACTTGTTATTTTTCTATAAGTGTAAATTATGGGATTTTGGCCGATATGTTGTTGTGAGACGTATTGAAGTGACTTGATGAAGTAATTGTGATGTTGTGTTGATGAAGAAGTGGAAAGTATGAACTTGGTGTGACATGCTATGGGTTTATCATGTATTGGTCAATGTATGGAATATTGTGGGATTGTTGGTATGGTAATTTCATAAATGGTATTGTCAAGGGGGAAATGACATTTTTAAAGGCAAACATGAAACTCATTATTGTTATATGCATTTGTAAGGTAGTTGGTGGTTAATGTAAACACCGTTATGTACTTGTGTTATAGAGTGAAGCGTAAGGAAGGAGCTGGACTATTGTGTTCACATATAAGATTGTGTATTCTTATTGGAAGTATAAGGTATGTAAGGTTACTCTTTTCGTATCCTCCTGCAGCACATATAGTTCACATTGTCATTGTACTTGTTCCATTCCGAAAGGGTTTAAGGTATCCCATTTACGGTTATCAATTATTGTTATTCACATTTTTCCTATTAGTAGACCAATTGTGGTTCACATATCTCCTATTCATTGACTGAAGTTCCAAAGCTCTCATAATGTTGTAACTACTAAAAGAATTATCTCAAGGGAAGTAGTGATGTAGGGAGGATTTATTCACTCTTGAGTAGCAGTTCCAATATTGTCACATTCTAAAGTTCCTATCATATTATGACAACGATTGTATCAATCTCTCACGAGCAAAAGTACCAATCTCTCAAAAGAAAAAAATTCAGTAACATATAATTGTTGGTTGCAAGAGTTAAGGAAACTAACAAATGTAGGGTGGACATGATTCCAAAGTTCCAACAATAGTGTGACTCCGAAGTCCCGATGACGCTGTGTTCCAAGTTCTAACAATGATATGACTACTAATGAGGAAATCTCACAAAGGTAAAGAGGGAAGTAATGTACAATCACCAAATGTATCAATCTCTCACAAATGAAGGTGTAAATCTCACAGAAGTAAAGAAATGACATAAGGGATTACTCTTAATGAAAGAATGAAGTAATGAACCTATGTGTTTCCAATAGTGACATGATCCCCAATGTATTAATCTCCCAAACAAAAGAGAATGAAGTAATGTTATACATTTATATATATATATATATATATATATTATTAACCCACCAATAGAGTGGATGTATGTTATATTATTAACCCACCAATAGAGTGGATGTATGTTATATTATTAACCCACCAATATAGTGGATGTACATTATATTATTAACCCACCAATAGAGTGGATGTATGTTACTATTAACCCACCAATAGAGTGGATGCACGTTATATTATTAAGCCACCAATAGAGTGGATGTATGTTATATTATTAACCCACCAGCAGAGTGGATGTATGTTATATTATTAACCCACCAATAGAGTGGATGAACGTTATATTATTAACCCACCGATAGAGTGGATGAATGTTATATTACGACCTACTAATCAAGTAGATGAATGATAATGATGATGGGCGTAAAGGCAAGGAAAGTATATTAATTAAATGAAAGTATTTATAAATGTTGGTATAGGAATGACATCGAGTGATCAAATAAGCAAGAGCAACAAAAATAATATGGTTCCTCAAATAGATCAGTAGTGTATCCACATTGATTATTCTATATTTTGTTTCCATTGAAGTACTTATGTAATATACAGTTTCGTAAAGCCTTACATACTCAGTACATTTTTCGTACTGACCCCTTTGGGGAACTAACCTTACTTGCTGTAGGCGCAGGTGCTAGTAGACTTCCACAGTAGGTTGCAGGACATTTACATCTTTTGGTGAGATCCAGTTGTTCGGGGCTTTTTCGAGTCTCATATGTACATGTGTTTTGGTATTGTAATGTTGTATAAAGCGGGGACTTGTCCCGACTTTAGGATGGTTATGTATATACATTTGTTAGAGGCTTTGTAGATGGATGTGGTGTGATGAATGAAAGAATGTATGTCCATTTTCACATGATGGCCCTAACAACCAAGTTTCTTATATATACATATCACATGTTTCCATGACTTCCGCTATTGACAGCTTATATTTCTATGTGATGGTGCTGTTGATTGAGTGATATGCATATGAAAGGACATGAACAAAGATTGGTTCTCTCGGGCCATATCGGCTTTGGGTGCCAGTTCGCCTCGTTGGATTCGGGGCGTGACATATACCATATAATTTAACCACTTCTTTCATAAATAAATCAGCCACATGTGATGCACCATTTGTCTTCAAACATGGAATAAAGTGAGCCATTTTTAAAAATCTGTCTACTACTAAAAATATACTGTCCTTACCATGTTTAGTTCTAGGCATTCATACCATAAAATCCATAGAAATATCAATCCAAGGAGAAGTAGGAACACGTAAAGGATAAAGACTATGTGGTAACACTTTTGATTTGGCCTGTTTACATTTAAGACATTGGGAGCATACTTTCTCAACATCCTTTCGCATGCTAGGCCAAGAGAAATGTTCAGCAAGTATATTTAATATTTTGGGAACTCCAAAGTGTCCCATGAGTCTAGCACAATGTGCTTCCCTAACAAATAATTCACGCAAAGAGCAATTTGGAATACACAACTTATTTTCCTTAAAAAGGAATCCATCTTGAAGATTGAACCTTTCATAAGGACCCAACTTACATTCTGTAAAATCTTTGCCAAAACTTAGAATCATTAGCATAAAGGCCCTTGATTTAGTCAAAACCCATCAATTTATAAGTAAAAGTAGAGACCAAGACATATATTCTTGAAAGGGCATCAACAACCAAATTATCTTTTCCTTGCTTGCATATGTGAAAGTTTCAATGAATTCAACCCATTTTGCATGCTTACGATTAAGCTTACCTTCGCTCTTCAAGTACCTTAAGGATTCATGGTTAGTCTTAACCACAAACTCTGTAGGCCACAAATAATGTTGCCATTCAGCTAAAGCCTTGACCAAAGCATATAGCTCTTTGTCATAAGTTGAGAAGTTCAATGTACCTCCACTTATCTTTTAACTAAAGTATGCAATGGGCTTGGAATTCTATTTTAAAACAACACCTATTCCACTTTTGGAGGCATCACATTCAACCTCAACATACTTAGAAAAATTAGGTAATTGCAAAAGAGGAGCAGAACATAATTGTTAATTCAACAAGTTACACTCTTAGGTTTAGGACATTCTTTGATTGTCTTGATTTTCTCATTATCAACTTCAACTCCCTTAGAACTAACCACAAATCTCAACAATACCACACAATCCACATAAAAAGTTTTAACAACCCAAATTGTCATTACGTGTAAAAAATGCTCCAAGAATAATTTACGACGAATAAGGGGCTCAAAATGGACCTAGGAAAAATTAAATCGATAAAGAAAATCAAGGCCTATGGGAATTGAGCCAAGAGGCACAATAAAGGACTGGGCCTACTTGCCGACTACCACTGCAGCGGTAACAGGCAGTAGCCCAGTCGATGGATTTTTAAAAATCCTCCATTTTATTATTTCCCAAGTCTCCCCCATCCTCCAAAAACACCTTGAGAAAACCTACTTTCCTAACCACAACATTTCAATGGCCAAGGTTTATGAGAACGGTTTTGAAGTAAACCCGGAGGGAACTCGACATGGGAATATGGTTAACAAGCATAGGAAAACTCAATCCTTTCCACAGCAGTATGTTTCATATAAGAGGTAAGCTAAGGTTTATTTTATTACTACTAGACTTGGGCTAGATATATTTGATGTTAATAATGATGTCGGGAGCATCATGCATTAGGCCTTCGGGCACGGAGTTGGATGGATAAACATGTTTAAAAATAGAGATAGGCTTAATTTTATAGAATTACTTAATGTTATGTTAATTCTTGATTGGGCAAAGAGGTGGATAGGAATGGAGTGAATATGCATAGTTTATTATCTTTCAGGGTTTAAGCACAGTGGAAAGTTGAATGAAATAGTGTGAAATGGTAAAACAGGAAAGTTAAGTTACTCTACTGATTTATAAATGCTTAAAATCTCTAAATTATAGTAGATAGACTTGTACAATTCAAATACCTTGATAGTCTTAATTGATACTTCCCAAATTTTAGAAGATGTAATAGTGAGTAAAAATTTATTCAGATGAGATAATGAGTTAAAAGGTATTAAGGTTAGCTGGTTTGTAGTGTTGGCATTACTTGTCGTATTGTTTTGATTAGTGTTTTCCATAGTTTAGAAGGTAAGGTGAAATTCTCAAGGTTGGGATTCGATTAGAGGGGAAGTGTGTAGCGATGAGAATGGGTGACGACCCTTCATAGGGGCATTTTGTAAGTTCTTAATATGTCGTACATCTGTGAAGAATGAGGTCACCAAAATGATGAATTAGATGGTTGATGTAACTGTATACTAATTGACCGTGTTGGGTCATGAATTGACATTGTTACCATCCTTTTCATGATGCTTGGTTTATTGACTTCATACACTCATTCATATGCGTTGGGATGATATATTTTGATATAGGTCGGTAACACACTGATTAAAATATGGTATGATATGATATGGGTCTGGTTCCATGCCGGTACAAATATGATATGGGTCGGGTACCACGCCGGTACGTTATGGTGTTGCTGGTGATGACATGGGAAGGGATAAAAAGAGATAATGTACACATCTTGTATACATGCATTCATGCATCTGTTTGAATGTTTTGTTAATTTTATTTCACTTTCTACATATTATTGATGTGGTAAGAGGTGAAGGAGGGTACGAAGGTATGTTAGGTCCCTAGGAGGGATGAGTTGAGAAGGATATTTTATGGTTCTCCTAAGTGGACCAGGTGAAATAGTATATGATTGGTAGGAACAAGAACTTTGGATGGATGTGAGCTAAGGGGTTGTAGATACTATAAGTCGGTATTGGAAGTAGTGGTATTGGTTAGGATACGTAGTCAAAGAACTAAGATATATAAAAATATTAAATGACAGGCTGGTCACAGAGATGCTAAGTGTAGGTCACAGAGATGCTAAGTAGGTCACTGAGATGCTAAGTGCAGGTCATAGAGATGCTAGTGTAGGTCACAGAGATGCTAAATGTGGGGTAATAGGGGTTTTTTAATTTGGGGATTTAAAATCAGACCCTTACATGATGTTGTGATTTCTCCCTATTTATTATTGATGTTATCTATTTCTAATCCTGGTCGAATGATGATGCTTATCAGTATATGTGGTTGTATTGATGCTACACTTACCATATCTCCAATTGGGGGTATAGCCATGGTGTAGGTTAGTTGGAGTTTCTATAGTAGCAATGCCAATCATTCAGTAGCAGCTCCTGCCCTCTATATTTTGCATGGAAGTTGTGTCATGGATGTCCCTACTCCGTATTTAGTATTGTTGTACTAGTTTAGAATAGGTTCTGGGGAGTCACTTGTAGTTATTTTCCACATATATTTTTCATTTTTGATGTATTAAAACCTATTGGGAAAGAATAAAATGAGTAGACACATTTCTCTTGACTAGATTTTCTCTTATTATAAACATTAAATTGACTAGTTTCCTAAATGGCTTAAACATTCATATAAGTGAATAATGGGATTTCAGGGTTCTCCTCTCTGGAGTAGGTGTAGGTAGGTTCCTGACACAATCTGGTGGATTGGGTCTTGATAGCGATGTTATTAGTGCCCATGTTACTGGTCTCCCAGTACAAGAGCAAATATTGAGTAGAGTTCTACGGATTAGCGTGTTAACATCCATATCAAATCTGTAGGAAGCTACTAGGCATCTAAGAAACCATCACATTTTGTTGTTTCCTATAGTGTCCTCTTAATGTCGTACTCCTGGGTTGAGTTTAATTGGTATCTAGTCAATTCCAATTGGTAACTCACTCATTACAATTATGACTAGTTGATCCCAATTAGAATCTCGTAATGTGAAGAGTTGGGATAAGATACCTAACTGATAGTGGTCAATTAGAAAATATAAAAATGGACTGTTATGTTGTGTTCAATGTGGTGTTAGGTATTTGAGATGATACAATGATGTGTTGAAATTTACTATATGTATTATTGTTGATGGTAGCGTATGGTAGCTTTCTTAGTGATATTTAAATTCCCAAATATAATTGTTGAGTGTGTGTGTGGCTGGATAGTGTGTCGCCAAGCAGACCGGTGGACGTAAGGACCGGGTGTGATCTCAAGATTGTCTTTATTTTTGTGACTTGAGCTACAACTTATCTCTACGTGATTTTGAGTACTACTTATTTTCTAGCCGATCCTGTACGATCCACCTAGATGCTTGACTGTTGGTGGAACACTCTTGAGGATAGTGAATTGAGTAAGTATGAAGGTCGGTGAAAGTGTAGCGCTATTTAATTTGGTAGATGTGGGATTTTTTCGTTCAAGGTTCGGGGGTAGTAGATTTGTGAATTCGAGTTATATGAAATATGTCAAGATGTTATTACGCTACCTGAAGTTGTATAAAAAGAGCCTTGCATAGGAAGAACCTGAGACCGGGTTAGGGAAAAATCGAAGAGGAGCTACTGGAGGCTACTGCTGCAGCGGTAAAATCAATCACTTCAGCAGCTCCAAGCACAATCTTGCCAGGCATTCCCCTGTTTTTCAATTTTGCAACTATTGCAAAACAACCCTGGTTTTGAAGAAATAAGAGATAAAAATTATCCAACATGTATTATAAGACAAGGTAATTATTATTATTAAAGGGGCAGGGGAAGAAAACTGTCTGAAAGTACGAAAAATAAAAACATTAATTATTTATTACATGCCCCAAACGGGAATTTAAAACATAAAATTTAACCAAGGGGGGAGAAGGGGAATATCTAGCTGGTGGTGTCATCTCTAAGGCCTGCAGCATCCAGGCCCTCCTCATCAACGCCACTGAGGAAGGAGAACTCTTTAATGTCCTCCGCAGTCAATTGCGGGAGCTCCCTATCTAGGAGAGTGCACATGAACATAACCCACATAGGTTTCCATATCCTAACTAACTTGCAGTCCAGGGAATCTCATTTTTCCTTCTCCTTATCTAGCTCCCTTTGGAACTCAGCATAGGCTCAAGTGGGGTCCATCACGATAGCAGAGCTTGGAGAATCCAACCTCGACAGAGGCATCTGAGTCCTCTCCATATAGCTTCATATGGCAGCCAGACTATCCACCCTTTTGCTTGGAAGAGCAGGTGTCTGGGAACGGGGGGCATCTCTAATCCCACCTACCCTACCACTCTCACCCTCTTTCGCGGTCTTCCTCTTCTTCTTTCCTTCATCCCGGGTACTTCTCCTTCTCAAGGGGTTATACGTCATATTGCACTCCTTGCATGTATCATGGTCCTCCTTGGGGATATTCACCTACTTGCACAGCTCCATAATCAGTAAAAGCAAGAATAGATCCCTTGCTGACCTCTCCCTGGCTTAGAAGTACTGCCACTCATCCATGATCTGGATCCCCACATTCACCTCAACCCCCGCCATAATGCACACCACTACCATAGCCTGGTGGAATACCACGTTCATAACATTTCCCAAAGGATGAATCCTCTAAGACACCGGCTGTAACCAAAGCTTGGCCTCCATCGAGAATTATGCACTCTTAGTCCCCCTCTAATTGGATCACTTCACCTTATTAGCCTTACCATCCAGTGCTAAATACCGAGCCTCCTACCTCAAGTCTGACTCCCGAATCTTCACTTTAAAGGAGGCATTAGAGGGATTGGGGACCCTAAGACCTGGTTGATAGTAGTGGCATTTTCGGGCACATTCTTCTCCTGGATTCGGATAGTAGGGAAGGGTATTGCCCACTCCACTCTAGGAAGTACAATATAAAACTCACGGACCCAAGCCAGGTTTCAGTCTGGGACAGACTCGGTCAGCTTCTTCTTACCAAGGACGTTTAACTGATCATTGAAATTGGTAGCCCATCCTCTACCTTAGCCATCACAAAACCTCTCTCATAGAGAAAGCTCTAACTGTGCAACCCCTCCTTGAACTCGGTGCTGCTGGCATTGTCCAAAAATCATCGATAGGCAGGTTGGTGGGACATTGTAATCCTGTAAATACCCCAAAAACCAGTCAGAACCATATAAGACACTAAGGGAGGGAAAGAGAATTCAAAGTTTCAAAAAAGTTGAGATTGGGAGCACACTAACCTGTACCACTATAGTAGTTAATTTACCACTACACCGATACTGCAACGGCAGTACTTGCAGCTACAGCGGTACTATAGCAATAGTACTTACCATTGCAGTGGTAAAGTTACCACTGCAGCAGAATGTCATCTTCAACCGTCAACCCCCCTCCTCCTGTGGCAGAATTTTAATATTTCTCCATAAATTTGAAAATTTAGTATCGATCAGGCTTGGGAAAGTTTGTGTAAACCTTTTACACTAAAATGGGGGTGTGAAACACCTGAAATCAATCCCAAATCAAAGAAATTCATTGGAGAAGATGACTTCTCACCTTTAACCCTCCCATGATCGGAAATCACTACGAACTAAGTCAATCTTACATCCCGAATGCTATAGGTGCATTAGAAACGTAAGAAAACTAAGCATGCCAACCAATATACTCAAGAACACTACCAAAATTTAAGTTTTAAAGTTTCACCCCAACACCACCTTATTTCCCATTTTCTAATGTAATTCTATTATTTTACAGCGAAAAGTACGTAAAGTAAGTAGCAAGGATAAAGAAATTAACTTAAATTTGTTGATGGGGGAGGGGGAGATTTTGCAGAGAGAGTGGAGAAAATTTTGAGAGAGAGTAGAGTGAAATGGGGGTAAATGAGATTTTCCCTTATAAAACTACCGCGAGCCATTCTTGCGGTTAATTACCACTGCAGTGGTACTACTATGGTGGTAATTAACCACTGCAGTGGTAAAATTTCTCCGAAATCAATTTAGTCTCGACTTTTCATATGTGTTGTGCCGTACCATGTTGAGGTAATCGTAATTGGGAAGTATCCCACAAATTAATTGCGCATATTTACTCAGGAAAAAAATATGGGAATAATCGTCGGGCCTAGATTAGGCAATGTTGTAATAGTCGCCCATTAAGGGACATGGTTGTATAATGAGCTAGCATAGATTAATTCTCCCCAGTAGCTTGTTATAGCTAGAAGTCCTTCGAGCGTTCGAGTAAATGTTCTGACCTTACCCTTAGGGTCATTAGAGGACGTACGATGAGTAAATTGGTATCTAATGTAACAACCCAAACCATCGTTACATAAAATGCTCCGAGAATAATTTACAAAGAATAATGGGCTCAAAATGGACCCAAAAAAATTAAATCCGGGAAGAAAATTGAGGCCTAAGGGAATTGGGCCAAGAGGCCTAATAAGGGATTGGGCCGGCCTACTGGTAACTGCTGCAATGGTAAAAGTTCTGCTGCTGCAATAAATGGTAGTAGCCCAGCTGAGGGATTTTTAAAAACCCTCCCTTTTATTATTTTCCCAGGTCATCCCCTTCTTCCAAAAATACCCTGAGAAACCCTACTTCCCCAATCATGAGATTTCAAAGGCCAAGGTTCATGAGAGCAGTTTGGAGGCACATCCAAAGGGAACCCAACATAGGAATACAGTTAGCATGTACGGTATAACTCACTCCTCTCTGCAGCAGTATATTTCACATAAGAGGTAAGCTAAGATTTATTTTATGACAGCTAGACTTGGGCTAGATGCATTTAATGTTAATAATGATGTCAGGAGTATTATACATTAAAACTTCAAGCATGGAGTTGGATGGATGAACATGTTTAAAAATTCAGATAGGCTTGATTTTATTGAATTACTTAATGTTATATTAATGCTTGATTGGGCTAAGAGGTGGATAGAAAGATAGAGCGAATGTGCATAGTTTATTATCTGTTAGGGTTTGAGTAGAGTGGAAATTTGAATCAAATAGTGTGAAATGGTAAAACGGGAAAGGTAAGGTACTCGACTGATTTATGAATGCTTAAAATGTCTTAATTAAGGTGGATAGACCTGTACGATTCTAATACCTTGATACTCTTATTTGATACTTCCCAAATTTTAGAAGACGAGATAGTGAGTAAAATTGTATTGAGACGAGATAGTGAGTAAAAAGGTATTGAGGTTAGTCGATTTACAGAGTTGGCATTTCTTGTAGTATTTTTTTAATCAATGCTTTTCAGAGTTTAGAAGGTAAGGTAAAATTCTCAAGGTTGGGATTCGATTAGAGGGGAAGTGTGTAGCGATGAGAATTGGTGAAGAACCTTCATAAGGGTGTTTTGTAAGTCCTAAATATGTCATATATGTGTGAATAATGAGGTCACCAAAATGATAAATTTGATGGTTGATGTAACTGTATACTGATTGACCATATTGAGTTGTGAGTTGACATTGTTATTATCCTTTGCATTATGCTTGTTTTTGTTGACTTCATACACTCATTAATATGCATTGGGATGATATGTTGTGATATAGGTTGGGTACCATGCCAGTACAAATATGGTAAGATGTGATATGGGTCAGGTACTATGCCGGTACAGATGTGATATAGGTCGGGTACTGTACCTGTATTTTGTGGTGTTGTTGGTGATGAGATGGGGAGGCATAAGGAGAGATGATGCACATATTTCATACATTCATTCATGTATCTGTTTGAATATTTTATTAATTTTATTTTACTTTTGACATATTTTTGTTGTGGTAAGAGGTAAAGGAGGGTAGGATGGTACGTTATGTCCCTAGGAGGGGAGAGTTGAGAAGGAGATTTTACAGTTCTCCTAAGTGGATCGGGTGCGATAGTATATGATTGATAGGAAAAGAAATCGAAAGGATTTGAGCCAAGGGGTCGTAGATGCTATAGAAATAAGCCGGTATTAGAGGTTGATGTAGTGATTAGGATAGGTGGTCAAAGGACTAAGATATAAGAAAATATTAAATGACAGGCAGGTCACAGAGATGCTAAGTGTAGGTCATAAAGATGCTAAGTGTAGGTCACAGATATGCTAAGTGTAGGTCATAAAGATGCTAAGTTTAGGTTACTGAGATGCTAAATATAGGTCATAGAGATTCTACATGCAGATCACACAGATGCTAAGTACAGGTCACAGAGATGCTAAATATGGGGTTTGGGGATTTAACATCGGACCCTTACTTGATATTGTGATTTCTCTCTATTTATTGTTGATGTTATTTATTTCTAACCCTGGTAGATCAATGAGGCTTACCAGTACATATGGTTGTACTGATTCTACACTTACTATATCTCCAATCGAGGTTATGGCCATGGTGTTGGTTAGTTGGAGTTTCTATAGCAGCGATGCCTATCATTCAGAAGCAGCTCATGCCCTCTCTATTCTGCAAGAAAGCTATGTCATGGTTGTCCTTACTCCTTGTCTAATGTTGTTGTACCAGTTTAGGCTAGGTTCTAGGGAGTCACTTGTAGTTATTTTCTGCATTTATTTTTCATTTTTGATGTATTAAAACCTGTTGGGAAAGAATAAAATGAGTAGCCATATTTCTCTTGATTAGATTTTCTCTTATAATAAACATTCATTTGTCTGGGTTCCTAAATGGATTAAACATCCGTATTAGTGAATCATGGGATTTCAGGATTCTCCTATCTGGAATTGGTATAGGTAGGTGCCCGACACGATCTGGTGGGTTGGGTCGTGATAGAGATGGTATCAGAGCCCAGGTTACTGGTCTCCTAGTACAAGAGCAAATATTGAGTAGAGTTCTACGGATCGGTGTGTTGACGTCCACATCGAATCTGTAGGAAGCTACAAGGCATCTAGGAATCCATCGCATTTTCTTATTTCCTATCATGTCCTCTTACTATCATATTCCCGGTTGAGTTCAATTGGTATCTAGTCAATTCCAATTGGTATCTCACTCATCACAATTGGGACTAGTTGGTCCCAATTGGTATCTCGTAATGCCAAGAGTTGGGGTAAGACGCCTAACCAATAGTGGTCAATGAGAAAACATAAAAATGGACTGTTATGTTTTGTTCAATGTTGTGTTAGGTATTTGAGATAATTCAATGATCTGTTAAAATGTACTATGTGTATTATTATTGATGATAGCATGTGGTAGCTTGCTTGGTGATGTTTAAACTTCTGAATATGATTGTTGAGTATATGTGTAGTTTGATAATGAGTAGCCAAGCAGACTGGTGGACGTAAGGACCGGGTGTGATCTCGAGAGTGTCTTTATTTTTGTAACTTGAGCTACAACTCATCTCTCCATGATTTGGAGTACTACTTGTCTTCTAGACGATCTCGTATGGTCCACCCGAATGCTTGACTTTTACTGGAACACTCTTGAGGATAGTGAATTGAGTAAGTAAAAAGGTCGGTGAAAGTGTAACACTGTTTAATTTGGTAGATGGGGGATTTTATCGATCAAGGTTCGGGGGCAGTAGAGTTGTGAATTCGAGTTGACAAGATATTATTACACTACTTGAACATGTATAAAAGGAGCCTTGCATAGGAAGAACCTGGGACTGGGATAGGGAAAAATCAAAGCAGAGCTATCGGAAGCTACCGCTGTAGCGGTAAAATCAACCTTTGTAGCGGCTCCAGGCAGAATCCTGCCACGCATTCCCCTATTTTTTAGTTTTGCAACTATTGCAAAGCAATCCAGTTTTTGAAGCAATAAAAGATAAATATTATCCAACACGCATTATAAGACAAGGTAATTATTTTTATTAAAGGGGCGAGGGAAGAAAATCATCTGAAAGTATGAAAAACAAAAATAGAAATTGTTTGTTACATGCCCTAAATAGGGGCAACCCAAATCCAAAAACATAAAATTTAACCAAAAGGGAGAGGAGGGGAATATCTAGTTGGTGGCGTCATCTCCAAGGCCTACAGTATCCAGGCCCTCCTCATCCATGCCATTGAGGAAGGAAAACTCTTCGACATCCTCCACGGTCTACTATGGGATCTCCCTATCTGGGAGTGTGCATATGAACATAACCCACACAGCTTTCCACATCCTAACTAGCATGCGGTCCTAGGAATGGAGTTTCTCCTTCTTCTCATCTAGCTCCCTTTGGAGCTCAACATAGGCTCAAACAGGGTCCACTGGAGTAGCAGAGCTTAGTAGAGCCAACCCCAACTGAGGCACATGATTCCTCTCCATGTAGCCTAGTATGGCAGCCAGGCTAGCCACTTTGTCGCTAGGAAGAGCAGGTATCTGGGAACGGGGGGCATCTCCACTCCTTCCAACCATACTAATCTCACCTTCCTCCACTTTCTTTCTCTATTTATTTCCTTCATCCTGGGTACTTCTCCTTCTCAAGGGGTTATATGGCACGTCACACTCCTCCCAAGTATCATGGTCCTCTCTGGGGACATTCACCCGTTTGTACCGATCCATAATCAGTAAAGGCAAGAACAGATCCCTTGCTGACCTCTTTCTGTCAGAAAAGTACAACCAGTCATTCATGATCTGGGCCCCCACATTCACCTCAACACCCGCCATAATGCATGCCACTACTATAGCTTGGTGGAACACCACATCTGCAGGATTGTACTGGTATTATTAGAAGTACTAATATTATCATGGGGTGTACTGGTATTTCGACTTCTCCATAGGATTGGTTGATATTATGACTCATTGGTTGGCTTGGGTCCCATATCAGTACTGTACATGGATAAGAGCTCGTCTCCTGTAGGTCATGGCTAGTAGGAGATCATAAGACCCTTAGCATGTATGTACAAGATATTGCTATTTATATTGGTTACATGAGTGGATCGAGTTATATGATGGTTGCTATTATGGGTTCCTTGAGTGAACCAAATTATGATGATGCTTGATATATTTGGGATTCTTATATGGTTCGGTTACTTGTTATATATTTAGGGATTCTTGTTGTTAGAGTCATGGTTTGTTGACTTGGATATTGTGAGAGTCATGGTTTGTTGACTTAGATATGGTTAGAATATGGTTTGTTGATTTGGATAGTTTTAGAGTTAGGGTTGTTGACTTGGTCATGGTTTGACTTGACTTGTTGTCTCTTGACTTGTATTTGACTAAAGTTGTAGAGTTACTTGAAAATGCTAAGTGTCATAAACTTGGGGTATTTATCATAATTTGTGTTTATAGTTGTACTTGTTACAAGGTGATGATTATTGGTTTTCATTTATCATTGTGGTTAATCGTGATGTAATGAATTAGATTGGCTTATAATAACTATTGGGGTTAAGCAAGTGAGATTTAGGATGGATGAAACATGATGGGAAGGTGATGAATGATCAACGAAACTAAAAATAGAAGTACTCTTAGTTAAAACAAGGCATGAAGATAGCATAAGTAGATGAAGGTGTTACAAATTAAATTGTTATATAAGTTGTCATGTTTTCTTTTTGTGATTTCTATATTGTGTTTATGTGATCTCACCGTGGACGGTTGGTGATACCTACCAGTACGTGTTGATTGTACTGATACTACTCTTGTTATACCCTTTTGGAGTATAGTTTGATTGATGGATCAGTTGATGTTTTAGGTGATGTGGATAGTGATCTCCAGCAGCTTCTACTCCTCTCATTCATGGTAAAAATTGTGTCCAGTCTTACCTTCTTACTTAGAAGCTCTTGTACTTATTTAGACTAGGTCCTTGGATAGTTTACATTTTCTGCAAATTGTATTTTAAGCTTGTAAAAAGAATCTGTTGTAATAAGGATTTGGTATTTTGTTACTTATCTTATGACTTCCACATCTTATGTTGAAAGAGTAGTAAGGGGTTCTTCTATCTAGGTGGATTAGAATAGGTGCCCTCATGGTACGGTAGTTTGGGTCATGATAATTTAGTGTCAGAGCATAGGTTACCGGTCTCCCAGTATAAGAGCAAATGTCAAGTAGAGTCCTGTGGATTAGTGTGTTGACGTCCACATCTAATCTTCAGGGAGCTATGAGACATTATAGGAAATTATTTTACTTCCTTTCTTCTTCACATGCAGTTTGTATAGTTGCTTGTATGGGTTGAATCCAATTGGTATCTCTCGACTCCTATTGGTATCTCTGCAATCATATTTAGAATCTAGTCGATTCCAATTGGTATCTTGAGGAGTTTGCAATTGGAACCTAGTTATTTCCAATTGATATATGTCTATAAGGGCCAAAACTTATGATTGTCATATGAATTATAATGAAATTGGTTGTTTGTAACTTTGTTGGTGTAATATAAGATGCGATTCTAATTTTAAGTTGTTTGGTTAAATTTGAACCGTGATAGGTAAGAATTGTAAGTTGTTGTGCATTTTATGATGTGTAAAGGAATTTGAGTAGGTCTGTTGCTTGTCATGATGTTTTGATCTGGTATTTAAGTTAATGAATTTGATGCTTAAATTAGTTGTGTATGGTTGACTTGTGTGAATTCTGGAAATTGTGAAAGGTCATAACTTGGCTATGTGTTAATGGTTAAAGCAAATTGTTGTTATGTGATTTAAATGAAAAATGGTATGCTAAATACTGGACATGGTCTTATCATTGGTAAAATGGAAAGGGAAAAATGGTATAAAATTGTGGAAACTCTTATTTCAAACAGTTGGTGTGTGAATAAGTACCACGGAAAAAGGGCTATTATCTTGATAGCGGGAATTGCTGTAAGGAAGTTTTTTTGGTAATTCATAATTGTAACTAATGGGAAATTTGTCTTGGTCTTGAGTTTTTGTGATAACTTAATGGTTTAATTAATGACTGGATTATCAGTCAAGTAATGAAAGGGTGGATATGGTAGCCCTTGACATGAAAGTGAAATATTTAATGCGTAACTACTTGCATTATGATGATCGTGTGTAGTTGATGAAGAAATCATGAAATTATGGTAGGACCAAGTTTCCTTGTATTTGTGAAATAGTAATTATGGTTGTCTATTGGTAGAAATAGTCACCCATGCATTGATTAATAAAATGACTTATCATTGACTGATTATTGTTTGCCATTGCTCATATGCTTATTTTATGACAATAATTATCGGTTAATAGTATCCCTTGGAAATGATATAATCAAATTGCTAGGGTCCTTGCAATGGGATAGCTTGATTATGATTGATGATCCTTAGTTGTAGGGTCAGTTAAGGGAATGGCGTTATTAGATGTGTTCTTTAATATTCATGCCTCTCGCATTGATCATGGTAATACTTGGTTGTTATTGCTCCTGAGTGATTGAGGTATGTTGGGTCGGTAACTTGACTAGTTGTAAGCTAGTTGTGGGGTTAAATAAGTATGGTTATCCTTATGTGATAACAGATGAGTAGATTGTTTGAGAAAGATTGATTGCTGATGGTTGAATAGACTAATATGAGTTGGGTGGAGAATTTATGTGTTAATGAATCCCTTAGTGGTGTATTGGATGATGGTTGTACTCTAGATGGTCTATTCTTATGCATTGATCATGGAAGGGTGAAAAAGGGTCATAAGGTAGATATCTTAAGGGGAAAGTATGGTGTAGTATTTGGGTGATGTTGTGTTCATTATAACATTGTTAGGGTGTAATTGCATGGGTAGAGTTTCCTTAGGATGGAAATTGATAAATCTCAGGCCAGAGTAAGTTCCAATGGAAGTTCGGCGCTGTGTGGTTTTGTAACGACCTTTTTCATCGTATGAATAAGTCTAGCGTACAAAAATTTGGATTAAGATTTCCCTCAAGTTGGGAGTTAGAATTTTCAAGTTAGGCTAGTCTTGGATAAAATCTGAACAATGTATGGTCTAGGGAAACCTTTAGCCAAAAAACTCCATTAATGGGGTTAGGTTGAGCTTGAAGGAACTATTTGATGGTTAATTGACTCTTGGTTAAATTCGTAGGCCATGAATAAGGGTGAAATTAGTGGGTTTGAATTCCCAAGGTATTTGTTTGAAGAGTAGTTTATAAATTACTCTTGTAATTGTTGTTTATTAGATGATTTAGCCTTCGAAAATATGAAAAAGAAGGAAGATCATCCATGGTATAGCTTATTTGTTGCAGTAGCTTGGTGCCCAGGTAGGTTATGGTTTATGAGTTGTAGACTATGGTTAGTAATTGTAATCCATAATGTAGATTTAATGGGAGAAATCATACTTAGGCGACTATGGTTAGTAATCGTATCCATAATGTAGATTTAATGGGAGAAATCGTTCTTAGGCATGCGGGCATGGAGTTTGGATGGATGAAATGTGGATTTAATGTAATAAAGGCTTAATTGTGTATTACTATGTTATGTATGAATCCTTGATGAGTGTTTTGTGTAGTGGATTGTAATGTGAATTATGTGAATATAGATGATAATGAGACTGTATGAGCCTATAATCTAGTGATTCTGCCTAAATACCTTAAAAATGGTGAATTGGATATTATGTGTGTTGAAATACGGGATAATCTTACTTAAAGTTAGTGATGAGAACTGATTATGGTATGAGTAGGCGGTGACATAACTTAAGAGCCTAAAGTCAAGTTAGGCTAAGAGTTAGAAATTAGAGGGTATAAAGGTGCATGACTAAAACTAGATTGTAAGTCGAAGAGAGTTGAATGATTGGTTAATGGAGTAGGTCTTGAACCTAGTAATGACTTGAATGTAGGGGTTGCTAGATAATAGTGGAATCCCTAGTATCGGTATAAATAAATGAGGATTGGATTAGTGAATGAATTTATGAATGTTGAACTAGAGTTTAGACTTATTTGGGTTGAATATGCACTTCTAAAAAGGAATACTTGAATTTGATGAAGATGGCTTGATAATACTTACTTGAATAAGTTTTGGATTGATATTCGGACATGCTGTAATTTATGAAACTGATGAATCATATCTACTTGTGACTTGGTATTTTAAAGAATGATTGTTGTTTACATGGAATGATTAGCTCAAGTTGACCAAGTGTTTGGGTGGTTGTCTATTATTGTGATATTTGTTATTATTGTGGGGTGTACTGGTATTCGGACATCTCCATAGGATTGGTTGATATTATGATTCATTGGTTGGCTCGGGTACCACGCCGGTACAGTATATGGATAAGAGCTCGTCCCTTACAGGTCATGGCTAGTGGGCGATCATATGACCCTTAGCACGTGTGTACAAGGTATTTCTATTTGTATTGGTTCCATGAGTGGACCGAATTATATTATGGTTGTTGTTGTGGGTTTCTTGAGTGAACCAGATTATGATGTTGCTTGATATATTTGGGATTCTTGTGTGCTCTTGTTACTTGTCATATATTTTGGGATTCTTTTTGTTAGAGTCATGGTTTGTTGACTTGGATATTGTTAGAGTCATGATTTGTTAACTTGGATATGGTTAGAGTCATAGTTTGTTGACTTGGATATTGTTAGAGTCAGGGTTGTTGACTTGGTCATGGTTTGACTTGACTTGTTGTCTCCTAACTTGTACTTGACTAAAGTTGCAAAGTTACTTTAAAAGGCTAAGTGTCATAAACTTGGGGTATTTATCATAATGTGTGTTCATAGTTGTACTTGTTACAAGTTGATGATTATTGGTTTTCATTTATCATATAGGTTAATCGAGGCATAAATGAATTAGATTGGCTTATAATAACTATTGGGGTTAAACAAGTGAGAGTTAGGATGGATGAAACTTGATGGGAAGGTGATGAATGATCAACGGAAATAAGAATGGAAGTACTCTGAGTTAAAACAAGGCATGAAGATAGCATAAGTGGATGAAGGCGTTATGAATTAAATTATTAAATAAGTAGTCATGTTTTCTTTTTGTGATTTCTGTAATGTGTTTACGTGACCTAACCCTTGTCAGCCAATGATAACTACCAGTATGTGTTGTTTGTACTGATACTACTCTTGCTATACTTTTTTGGGGTATAGGTTGGTTGCAAGATCAGTTGATGTTTCAGGTGATGTGGATAGTGATCTCCAATAGCTTCTATTCCTCTCATTCATGGTGGAAGTTGTGTCTAGTCTTACCTTCTTACTTAGAAGCTCTTGTACCTGTTTAGACTAGGTCCTTGGGTAGTTTACATTTTCCGCAGATTGTATTTTAAGCTTGTAAAAAAATTCTATTGTAATAAGGATTTGGTATTTTGTTACTTATCTTAAAACTTCTGCATCTCATGTTGAAAGGGTAGTAAGGGGTTCTCCTATCTAGGTGGATTGGAATAGGTGCCCTTAAGATATAGTAGTTTTGGTCATGACAAAGTTATTCTTCAACTTGCCTTTGTAATTCCTTTGTTTGTTTAGGATTACTCCTATAAGTAGGTCTATTTTGAATTTGTGCTCCAGGCACAAAGTCGATTTGGTACTCAATGCCACACAAAGGTGGTAGACCTTTAGGAATATCATCAGGAAAGATATCATCAAAATCTTGCAAAAGAAAAGTAAGACTACTTGGCAAAGAGGATGTTAGTAGCTCATAATTAATCAAAACTTCTTTGTAAGTACATAGTATTATGGGCAACCCCTCTTTTCTTACATTTACACACTCTTTGGCTTTTATATAGAAGCTCTTTTTTTTTTTCTTTTCAATAGTCTCTTTCCTCTCACCAAAAGTCTCTTTTTTTCCACTCGAACCCTCTTTTACCTCTTTGCTTAAGTTATTGCCCTCTTTTTCTCTCTCTTGGCCATCTTTTTTTTTTCTAACTCTTGGCCAGAACTTTTTTCTTTTCCCTCAAGCTCACTTGTTTTCTCTCCTCTTTGTTTTCCCATTAATTCCCTGAATCTCTTTGATCTTCAAACACTTGAGAAGAAGTTAAAGGTGCAAAAGTATATTTCTTGCCATTAAGCTCAAGTGAATATATATTCTTTCTTCCATCATGAAAAGTATGCCTCTTAAACTGCCACGAATGACCAAGCAAGATATTGCAAGCTTGCATAGAAATCATGTCACAAAGAATTTCATCCTCATACGTGCTAACATTGAATGAAATCATGCATTGTTTGTTGACTTTCAGTTCACCACTATCATTCAACCATTGGAGTCTATAAGGCTTAGGGTGTTTCATGCATGCAAGCCCTAACATATCTACTAAGTATGAACTCACCACATTAGCACAACTACCACTGTCAATAATCATAGAACAAGTTCTTCCCTTTATCCCACACCTAGTATGGAATATATTCTCCCTTTGTTCATCACTATTTATTCCCAAATTGATAGTCATAAGCCTTCTAACTACCCCAATCAAACCATCATTAAAAGAAAGTTCTACAACATCTTCACTCTCATCTTCACCATCTTCCTCCTTCTCACTTTTTTTACTCTCATATTCTACATCAAGAATCTTCATAGCTACCCCAATAAAACCATCATTAGGCTACTGTACATCATCTTCACTCATTCCTCTCTCTTCTTTCTCATCCTCACTCTATTCACTCTCATATTTTCCATCTTCTCTCATGATAATATTTCTTCTAGTGGGATATTCATGCATCATATTCCCTTTTCCATGACATTTATGACATTGAATTTAATTGGAAGATTTATATGACTTAGGAAAAAAGATTTACCTCCCTCTTTGTCAGCTACTTTACCTTTTCCCTTGTCTTCTTGAGGTTTAGAAGACATTTCTTCTTTTGACCATGGTTTCTTGGGATTGGTGTTTGGCCGATTCCTCCATGAGCTAGCCTATTGCCTTATTTTAGTTTGCTTTTCAGCTTTTATAGCCAAATCTACCAACTTATCCAAATTTACATATGGTTGTATCTCTACTACATCAACTATTTGTCTATTTAAACCATTAAGAAATCTAGCCATAGTAGCTTTTTCATCTTTCATGAAATTAGCTTGGATCATAGCCATATCCATAGCCTTAAAGTGTTCATCAACAATCATGGTTCCTTGCTCCAATGATTGAAGACACCAGTGTAGATATCTTTGAAAGTGGGAAGGCACAAACCTCTTTTTTATGACTCTCTTCATCTCAGCCAAGGTAGCAATAGGTGGTTCTCCATCTTGTTGTTTGTACCTTATAAGATTTTTCCACTAAATAGAAGCATTGTCAGAAAATTCAACAACATTAAGCTTAACCTTTTTACCTTCTGAGTAATTGTGACAATCAAAATTGGCTTCAACTCTTTGCTCCCAATCAAGATACAAATATGGATCTCTTGTGCCTTTGAAAGATGACATCTTCATCTTAATGCTATTAATGTTGTCATCTTTAAATCTACCTTGTTGTTTCATTCTATCTCTCCCTATCCTATCTATATTTATATCAAATCATCATCAACATCATTTATAGGATTGTCATAATTTACAATGTGGGCATGGGGTACATATCTTCTATAATGAGTCTGAGGGATATGTTTGGGTGGTACAATAGGTTGATTTCCCCTCCTTAGTTGAGCTATTGTCTTATTTGATCCAGTAATGTCATCCCTTATCTCTTGGAGATGAAAGTTCATTCTTTCAAAGTGTTGGCAAATAGCTTGTAAGGTGAAATCATTTCTTCCTTAGATCTCAGCTTCTTGAGCATCCCTCCTTTCATCTTCATTGTCACATGTATTAGACATCTTAAAGAAAATGGTGTATCACTCAAACTTTGACTTTTTTTTCACCTCAATTGTTCTCATTCACTCTTGCCTTTTTCCTCTCAAATAACCTTTGGGAAATACTTTGTAGATTTATAATTAAATCCTAATAGTATCAAGTCCTTAGTAGTAAAATAAGGAATTTTGGGGCACAAAAGAAAGTGAAGAACCAACCCTAGAAAGAATAGGATTTAGTTGAAACAAGACTCGAACAAAAGGAAAGAATTTTAGAACAAGATAAAGATCTAGGATCTTCTCTTCTTGTGTTCTATCAAAACCTCTTTTTGGGAAACAATTAGATGAAGAAAATATCTTGAAGAACAACAATTTTTTTTTTCAATGTTACTATTCACTACGAAAGTATATTTTTTTTTTTACTCTTTTTAAACATACTGTTCACTGCTGCAGTACTTTTAATTTTTTTTTTCTTTTTGTTCAAGAAATTCCCAAGATTTTTAAGAACGGAATCTTGATAGAACCACTCTGATACCACTTAATAACATGAAGGTTGAGAATCCAAAAACTAGAGAATGAACTTAAACAAATGAAGAAGCAAAAACTAAGAAACTACTTGAAAAGAATAAACAAGAATTAAAAAAGATAGATATTTGGCAAGATCCAAGTAACAACGAATTGATTATAGGTGAACCAAAAACCTTTACTTGAGAAATTAACCAAGTTTAAATGGATCTTGGCCGCTTCATGAGTAACGTAGACAACAATACTAATCACCTTCTAAGAATACCAAGAAGTAACCAAAGATATCAAATAAAGAAGTTATCTTACTACTTAAACTATGAACTAGTTAGGTTGAAAGATAAATCTTAAAGTAATTTTCCACAAAGGTTCAAAAAGAACTTTCAATATATTAATATTCTTCAAAATATTGATTTTCATGAATGAACAAAGACCCTTTTATATAGTAGTGAAGAAGGGTTGGTCAAAGAAAACATTAAATGAAATGATACTTCCTAGGGCCTAGAAGACTACCACACACATTATCCTATGAAATCAACATAGAAGAAAATAACTATTAAATGGCATAGAAGGCTGCCAGACACAAAGATCTAGAAAGTCAACATAGAATTTAAAAACTCATAAAAATAATTCTAGAAATTAATTAAAAAATACTACAGTCTTTTTCTCCATTTTAGGGCAGATTTGAGCCCAATTTCACCTCTTCTTGGACTTTAATTTGGGCCTCCAAACAGATGTAAGACTTGGAGAAACTATCTTCATTGGGCTTGAGATCTTCTTCCATTGCAAGACACCCTTTAATTTTTAATTCCATCCCATTAAGCTTGTCTTCAAATTTCCTTGTTTGGGATCTTGTCATGAGTCCTCTTGGAACTTCCAAAGCTTCCTTAGTTGATGTTGAGCTGCCATGGATGCTATCAAAAGAAAAGAGAAAATAGAGGAACAACTACGAAAAATAAGGAAGGAAAACATGGTTAGGGAGTTCACAAACAAAATATATAAAATGTTGAATGGAAAATATATTCACGTTTGTATGAATCTATACAGTCTCAATGATCTTGGTTATGTGATAAATCAAAACCTCAAACATGAATGTGAAATGATCAAAGTGAAGGCCGATGGAGAGTATTCCACATCAAATTCTCTACAACCTAGTATTGGACTGATGGTACTTAAAGGGACCACATCCGAGGGGCTAAGGGATCCTCCGTTGTCCCCTGTTGGTACTCCAGTATTGGTGGAACTTCGGGCGGATCCATTGACGATTCCTAGTGGGACCAACTTTGAGAGACCAAGGTCTTCTATGTTGGTCTCTGATGTGGCTTTAATAGAGATGATTCATTCGGAGGCTTCATCGATAGTTCCTTTAGCCTGCCCTGCTCAAGTACCCCAATCATATATAAACCCTTCAATGAATATCCCCTAATTGATGCATCAGTGATGATGAATAACAACCAGAACTAGTCTATTGGCTTTCTATAAAGTTCCACATTGTCCGAAATACTAGACTGGAATGATGATATAATAACCTTATTTGATGATCCATCTTTCAACAACAATAATATTTTAGATCGAAGGAACGACATTAATAATTTTTGAGGATTTTCAATGTCTGTTTCTTTTAATTTGTATTGTTTTGTATGTTCATGTTGTCTGTTGGACTGACTGTGTTTTTTTTTTACTATTTTGCATATCTCGGTTGTGTCTTAGGATACTCAGTATCTCATTCCCCATGTATTTATGTAAAGTGTTTGTGTGCCAAGTTTCATTTTCTTTCAAAGTTCTTATCTGCCAGCCCACTTAGAAAAGCAAGTACTTGCTGAATCACCTCAGACGACATCGGTAGAGGAGCTACACCTATCGGAATTGGTACCTCTTCCTCATGTTCCAAAACCTTCTCATTCACAACATCATCATGCTAATTCTGGGGTGGAGGAGATATCTCAGATCTCTGTCGGGCCGAATTAGCTGCAGCCAGAGATCCACCCCTGGTGGGTGTAGCTCTACCTCTTCCTCTTCCTCTTCCCCTACCCTTCCCTCTACCTCAGACAACTAGTTCCGCAGGTGGAACTGCTGGTACGGGAGCTGCTTCCTTGGCTCTGTTGGCTTCTTTTATTCATAATCTGCAGACAAAGGAGTGAATAGGTAAGATACTAATTTGGATCACTAGATACCAATTGGAATCAAGTCATAGCATGAAAGAAGAAAGAAAGTGATAATTTCCTTAAGTCCTATAGCCTCTCATAGAAAAGTATAGACGTTTTCGTACTGTTTCGTAAGAATCTACTGGACTCATTTTGATACAATGAGATCAATGAACCTAGGGCTTTGATAACAACCTTGTCATGACCTGAACCTACGAGTGACACCTATACTATCCCTCTGGTGGGAGAACCATTTACCCCAATTACCCAACACCAACACTTAACCGATTTAAAAGTGAAATAACACTTTCATTAATCAACCAAATATCTCAAATTATTCTAATATATAACAAGTGTAAAAAAATACTAAACATTTAAAATGCCCCCAAGAACTGAAAGTCATTGTACCAAAACATCTGGCAATGTCAACTATGGTTACAACCCAAAAAATCAAATAATAAAATGTTTATGTCCGGAACAAGTGGATAAGAACTATAAGTGAGATGACTCGTGGCTGCCCAGAAGATGTAGCTCATCCTTGAGTAGGAACGATCACTTGCAACAGCTGAGATCTTGTCAAAGCCTTTGGAATATGCTCTGCACTCAACAAAAAGAAGAGCACAGGTAGTATTAGTACGAAGCCACTATGTACTAGTAGGGTCATCGGCCAACTCAAAATAATAAATATGAACATATAACTAACACTTTGTAAACAAGTACAACCATTTTAACACTTAGCATTTATACCTCTGCTTAGTCTTTCTCGGCAATATCAAATAATTCAGACAAGTATAAGACAATACAGAAAGTCCATTGTCAATACCACGACTAACAACAATAACTCTACCTTTCCACAATTAATCTTTTCAAAAGACTTTAACAAGTATTTACACAATTCAAATATGCCAACAGCCTGGACCTCTCATGGATCCAAATAACAAAAATAGTATCAACCGGTTCACTCGAGGAACCCAATATATCAATAATAACGTAACTCGATCCACTCAAGAAACAGTTAAACTCATCAATACCGTGTACAGATATGATATCGGTCTTACGGTTGCCTACTCAACATGACCTGCAGGGGACAAGCTTTGTCCATGTACCAAATCACAACCAACATCTAAGTGCCATCAAATAATAGCCAACATCTAGGTGTCGCCAGCCTTATCCCAAACTGGTGTTATACCAACCTTATCCCCCATGGTATTATACCACCCTTATTACACGTCCCCACTCTTATACTCTCTAAAATCCATCAATTCCATGATGATCAACCTCTACTATGAAATAACACAACCACACTTGCACTTCCAACAAGACTTTTTATACAACTCATTTTATGTGATTAAACACTTGTAATATCATTCAACAAGTCAACATTTACAGCATGCATTACAACAAGTAAACAAAGAGGAAGTTAACATGCACACATAATCTAAATTGAGTCTAAACTATAATTCAACCATCACCTACCTCAATCCAAGCTTGCACTTGCTCTAACAAACTTGAGTTTTTCCCTTTCTTACAATTTTCGCTTGATTGTGGTCTAAAAACAATAACACAACCCATATTCAAATAATGACCTAAAAATTACAGGGATTATAACCTAATCCCAAAACCTTAATGCCAAAATCATGATCATTCCCTCATTCCAAGGTTTTCTACCTTCATTACACCTTAATTCTAACAATTTCATGTTTATAACAATGAATTCTAGGCATGCAACCATAATTTATCTTATCTTTAACCAAAACCCAATGGTTTCACCCTATTTTAACCAAATTATACTAGAAATTCACCTAGGTCAAGTCAAATCCTCCCCCATACTCAAAATTTAGTAATTCTAAGGATTAATCTTCAAAAACTAGTTAAACAGGTGGTATTACTTACCTCAACAAACAATTTCACTGGAAAATCAGTTGAAATCGCCTAAAATTGCCTCTTCCATCCCTTGGACGAATATGGAATGAAAATAACATTTTTGATCTATTTTCTGCATTAAACAACAATTGTCCCTCTATAGCAGAACAATTCCAGCTATAGCGGTATCACTATAGTGGAATCTCCTGCTATAGCTGAAATATTTCTGCTATAGCGGGCTAGTAGTAGCTGCCTGCCTCCCACTATAGCAGCCTAGGCAGAGGTATAAAGTCCAAACAATCTTGAAATTTGCCCATTTTACAACACCCTTCCAAATATTAACATCCCAAACTAATCCCTTTACGTCAATCGCGATATTCGGAGTTCTACTAACTCAAATTCACTTCCAAAAGTTTCAATGGAATCCTTAACATCTTAGCTATCATAAAATGGTCTCAAATTATTTTAACACTAGTATATCCATTATCGGATTAATCTAAACCATATCACACTTGAATTTCATCCAAGACTAGCCTAACCTAAAATTTCTAACTCTTTATTTGGGGAGAAACTTAACTCGAATTTTGGCATGCTAGACTATATTGTGATAACAGAAAGAGTCGTTACATATCTAGACTAGGTTGCATACCTCAATCTGCTACTCAAGGGAAATGGGAGTAGGTAGCTAATAGAAATCATTAGATAAGTAAAGCTAATGATATCAAGTAAAAAAGAAAGATAAGGAAAGTGCAAAGTGATGCAATATGATAATATGCAATGCAATGACCAATGATTCTACCAGTATACACCTGCTACCATGGTGGTATATCAAAAGTCAAAACTCGTGGAAGAACTCGAGAGGTCCATCTATCTCACACCTCAAGTCTACACCCTAGGCGTAGCCGACACCTGATGCCATTATTGGTCTGAGCATAATACATGGATAACATACCACTAGAACTAACAATGAAAGATAAGCAGAAGCTCTGTAAACATATAATAAGATTCAGTATTAAAATTAATGTAAAATGCTTTATAGAAAAAATGACATTTATAGTCAAGCTAAATTCTGAAATATAAGACTAAACTGACTAAACAACTGACTTTCTATTGAAGTATTTACTGACATAATTGAATATTGTTTACCGGGAAAAGGCACCAGTTTACCTTTATTTAGCAAAACTGAACTACTAAACTACTGAACTAACCAACTGACTAAGCCCTCTAAAAGTAAAGAAGGCTCACCTATAGCTAATAAGATAGAGCCTACTAAAGTGTTTAATCATGAACCTAGGAACCTAAATCTGCATCATAAAATGATACATCACCAAATGGAATAACTACATGGAATGTACGGTTTATAATAAAGCTGAAGTTAAACAACATAATATCTAATAAAATGAATAACTGGGCATGAATATGATATGTTAAAAGATAATGCAATGATTGATTAATAATACTAATAATAATAATAATAATAATAATAATAATAATAATAATAATAATAATAATAATCTTGATTATCCAAATTATAGTTGCAACTAAAAGGCTGAATCAATAGGATAAACCAAATGACTGAAATAGAGTAACTGAAACTGAGTAATAAGTAAGTTGTATGCAAAGCATTATAAAAAGTGTTTATAAACTGTGGCCTCATGCCATAAATCATTCTTATA
The DNA here is from genome assembly GCA_031232105.1 of Capsicum rhomboideum. Lineage (NCBI taxonomy): Eukaryota > Viridiplantae > Streptophyta > Magnoliopsida > Solanales > Solanaceae > Capsicum > Capsicum rhomboideum. The sequence goes on from CP124709.1 coordinate 133,259,710, forward strand.
TAAAATATTGAGTATCTAAATCATGAGCAACTGGATCATAAGTTGAACTGATTATCTGAAATCATGGGCTAAACTGAACGTTGAATCTTAAAAGAATCTGAATATTTTAATCAAAATCATAAGGAACTGAAAGTAAACTATTGTAAAAACTTTTCTTAAAATTGAAGGTCTTATGCCAAAATCATATTTCTTGAAAGTACTAAGTTTTCTAATTGAAGAGTTTCTTAAAACCGACATACATCACATGAGCTCATGATATCCAACCTCTAACCCAGTTGGGAGAGATGTCCTATACCTTATAGGGGTATAGAATGTAACTAATTATGGATCTATATTGAGCCTCTTGGGCTTGAAGAGAAGTTGCCCAAACTTGTGGTATGATTTATACTACATTGGCATACGTAGTTTTGAAGCATGTGTTATCTGAACCCATACTCTTCTCGGTGTTAAATAGTCCTCCCAAATAATATATATGCTTATATTATAACCTTTTTTTTTTAATGTAAATTGATAATCATACTAGTGAGTCTTTCTCAATTTTCATATCATGAAATTGTACTGTTGGTGAGCCTTTGCTCAAAATACTGTACAACAGGCTAGTTCTAAAGTTTCAATATAAAAATACTTTCTTTCAAAATAAATCAACATGCATAAGACAAATTTGTAAACCTTCATAAAGTAAATTTCAAATTCTCAAACCGGTTTTACATAATAAAACATGGAATAATTCTGTAAAATATGAAATAAACTTTAAAATCTAAGATAAGTTCATAAGGTTTAAAATAAAATCTATGGTCAAGAAATAGGAATAAATTCAAGGAATGACTCTAGCTTCTGAGATATCTACCATATTCACAGAGGATTCAAAGATTTTCATCAAGAGATTAAAAAACTAAACTTCAAGGATTCAATCCTAAAATCCTAACTTGATTCTAAAACAGAACTAACTATTGAAACATGCTTGTGGGGAAGAACATGATTCCCACGCCAAACATTAGCCTAATATACCTTGAGAGTTGGAAGGAATTAAATAAGACTGAGAGAATCCCTTCCCTAGAGCTTTGGAGAGTTATTCTTAAAACCCTTAGAGTTTTGTGAGATAAGACGAGTTTGTACGATGTTATTTTGAAAGTTAAGATTATTTAAGAGGGGTTTTAAGTCATAGAAACTGATTTCCTAAGAAGGATAGGATGAAAACACCCTTAATGAAATGAAGTGGGAAATATTTTCTGTCTGGAGAAGGTTCAATGAGTCACACAGCCTATAGTATTGGCTGGGTAGTACTCCATGACCCTTATAGTGCTAGGGACTATTTTCAAACTTTTTAAAGTTTGGTGAGAGGTGTGGAACATTGGTCATAGCATTGGCCTACCAACACATATCCCTAGCCATTTAACATGCTTTGAAGCTTCGTCCAAGTCTCATCACTCATTTCTATTGAGTTTTATCTATCTAGGGTCAGAAAAGTTGATTTCTAATCTCTAAATAACACACAAAACAACTTAAGCATGATATGAAATATAATGTGTTACAATATCTCCCTCTAGGGATCATTCATTCATCCTCAAATAAAGGTCATGGCAAGAAGGGAAACATATAAACTGAACTAAACATGATTTCTGTTGACTATCTGGAACTAACATTCATCAATATAAATCGTATTAAAAATAAGGGATTTATAACAAACCACTAAATAACGTGTAAGCACAAGTTAGGGCATAATAAAATATCAAATGTATGACATAAGCATGAGTTCATAGAATCTAACACATAGAGTAGGATCGTACATCTTCTTTGAAGACTATATAGGAACATGGACCTAACTGCTATTGGACTTTTAAAGCATGAAAAAAGGGAGCTCTCTTCTGAAACTTACCTTTACCCTTATTCATCATCATAGACATCATATTCATCGGGAATACTCATAACGTTCCAAGGAAATGAATCATATGCATGCGTCATATGAGACATTTGGATATGAAACATTAACATGGTCTGAGTATCGTAGTCAACTGACATGGGTTCATAAAGTATGAATTAAAATATTTGGATATAAATCTCACTCAATCTGAAGCTTTATGACATAAAAGATGAGTACATTGGGCATGGAAAAAGAACAAGGCTACTCTTGCCTTAAACAACACGACTGACAACCTTTAAGCATAAAAACACCTCTCAACTATGATTTCTCTTCCAAATACCACACTTCATCATTTGAATCTTATACTTCTCACATGTTCATATATAAATACTAAGGATTGAGTTTAACTGCATACTCTTACCATGTTCAAGCCTAACTTGAAGGTGAAAAGTTCTACACCTAAATAGATCATGTTACTCTGAATTATAGGATCCTATATTTTATTTCCCCTTAGGAACCCCTATCTTGTTAATTACTCTACTCTTAGAGTCCGTTCTAAAATTTGACAAAGTCTATTTTTCATCTAAAGTTATCCCCAAGTATACTACTCCTTCTTATCATGAAAATCAATCGACCTCGAGCTCTAATCAAGAATTTACTAGTCACATAATCTTAAATGGGACCACTATAATATTAGATGGAACCACACAACTAAACATTATCTAGGATTTCATCCCCACTTATAATGTTAAATGGAACCAGTACACCACAAATGTCAACAAAGAAGTATCTACTCTCTCCTATCTTTCTCTTACATATCTTTTTTCACTAACATCTGTAAAATCTTAAAAAGGATCACTAAAGGAATAGTGTCTGAGAATAAGGAGTATGGAGGATTGTAATGACTCATTCCATTGTTATGGGTAATTTTAGCATACTAAAATTTGGATTATGGTTTTCCCCAAATTGGGAATTAGAAATTTTAGGCTAGGCTAGTCATGAATAAAATACGAGCGAGGTATGGTATAGGGAAATTTGGAAATATATTGGGTAAATATGAAAGAATTTAGTATATTTCAAGTTATCAAAGACAATAAGGAATCCATATAATCTTTTAGAGGTGAATTTGAGTGAGTAGAACTCCCGATATTGAACTTGACGTAAAGAGGGTTAGATCGAAATGTCAAGATTTGGGGGTGCATTGAAAAAAAGGCCAAACTGAGAGCAATCTTGAGTTTTTGCCTCATCACACCCACTATTTCAGGTGGCAGGCTGCTATGACTATGCTGCTATAGTAGGAAAATTCCCGCTATAGTGGGGGTCAAAGTTGGTCAATCCAGCCGTAGCAGGCGAAACCCACTATTGCAAGATTGATATAGTGAGATAGGGCTACTATGGTGGGAAATACATGGATTAAATTATAAAAATACCCTAAAATAGTTTATTATTTCAAAACTCATTTTGGGAAGGGCTAGGGCGATTTTGGGTGAATTCCACTCAAATTTCATCCAAAATCTTTGTAAAGGTAAGTGATTCCTTCTGTTAACTCATAGTTCGATTACAAACTACTAGAGATTGATAGTTCTTGGGTTTTTGGGGATGATTTGACTTAACCTAGCTAATATTATGGTGCAATCAAGTGAATTGGGTAGAAAACCCTTGGGTTTTAATTAAAGATTGTGAATTTACTCTTGTATGTTGATAATTCACTATTGTAACCATGAAATTGGTAGGATTAAGGTTGAATTATGGTAGAAAAACCCTAGAACAAAAGGAATGATCATAGATTTGGCCTTGGGGATCAGTATTAGGTTATAATCCTCGATATTGTAGGTGATTTGGTTGATTATGTGTTATATTCTTATTTTTAGACTACAATCAAGCTGAGGTTGCAAGAAAGGGAAAAGTTCAATTTTGTTAGAGTGATTCAGGAGTGGATTAACGTAGGTGATGGTTTAATGTATTTGAAGCCCACTTGTTTTATGTGTGCATGATAACTGTTACAAATGCATGTTCAAGGAAAGTGAATGACTCTTTGATATCCTAAGTGTTAATCACATGCAATGAACTTATATGAAAAGCTTGTTGGTTTTACAAGTGTTGTTTCTGTTATTATTATGGTTGTGATTTTTGTGATATCTGTTATTATTGTAGGATGTACTGATATTTAGACATATTTATGGGTTTGGTTGATACAAGGTTGGCAGACACTTAATGTCTGGGATTGGTACATGTACAAGAGATCATACCCTGCAGGTCATGGCTAGTGGGCGACCATAAGACCCTTAGAATATATGTACAAGGTACATGCAATTGTAATAGTTCCTTGAGTGAACCAGGGATTATGTGTTTACTTGTTACATTGGTTACTTAAGTGAACCAGGATTAGGTGTTGACTTGTTATATTGGTTGCTTGAGTGAACTGGGTTTATGTGTTTATTTGCTATATTTTGCTTCTTGATGTATACTGGGACTCATTATTATTACCATAGTTATTGTTGGAGTGATCCTTGAGTGGTCTGGGTTTAATTGCAAGGTTGGCATAACTTTATATTGTCTATTTACTGGTGTAATTGAGACATGGTTGATATAATTGTTTGGGTCATGGTTGTTTACTTGGAGTCTTGTTGGTAGTCATGGTCTTGACTTGACTTGTTATCCATGTTGACTTGTGCTAACTAAACTCAATGATGTTGTTGAATAAGGTTAATTATTACATACTTGAGGTAAGGTTACATGGTAGGTGTTTATGGTTGTCTTGCTTTACTAAGTTATGGTTACTTGTTCATTTTCTCATTTTGGATTGGCCGATGAACCTACCAGTACACCATTGTTTCTTATGTATTGATACTACATGTGCTCTTCTTTTTGTTGAGTGCAGAGCATATTCTAGAGACTGTTTTGAGACCTTAGCTATAGAGTGGATAACTTTCAAACTCAAGGGTGAGCTACATCTTCCGGGCTGCCATGAGTTCTTCATTTATGTTTGTGGTCCATTGCTTCAGAATTAGACATTTTTTGTTGTTTTGGGTTGAACCCTTTTATTGACATTTATAGTGTTTTGGTACAATGACTTTCAGATTCTAGGGGATTGTTTAGGTGTTGATTATTTCCGCAAGGTTATTGTTAGATTGTTGATGATACTATTTTATTTAATGCAAAACAACTAGTTTGCCTTATTTTTGGCTAAGTGTTGGGTTTTTATGTTTGGGGTTGGTTGGTTCTCCCACTGGGAGTTAGTATGGGTACCACTTACAGTGGGTTGGGTCATGACAAGGATACTATTCAATCATGATTTATACTTATCGTGACTTTTCCACTCAAGATAGAGCCTGAGGAGTCAAGTATAATAGACATAAATATTCCATATATCAAATACATAAAGCATGAATAAAGAGTCATTCTGGGAATGGAAATAACACAAACGTATGATGTTCCAAAACTTCACGACACATTTGATGCTTATTGATTAAGAATTTTTGTAGTACTTAAGTGTGTTTTGTGTGATTTGATTACTTTTTGGAGTATGTTTCATGGAAACAAGTCAAGTGCATGAAAGTTGAAGATTTTTGCGGAAAAGTAGGAGTATGGGTCTTATATGGGAAGCACGGATCGTGAACTAAGCTGTACTCCTGCCTTGAGAATCCAGGATTCCCAGAGTGCAAGATGGAAGGCAATACGGTCCGTGAAACCCTTTCACAAACTATAAAGCCAATTGTGAAAAGTTGGCAAACTTTTGAATATTTTGACTTCAAACCATGGTCCAGAGAACAAAGTGTTAAAGCACTTCACTAATCATGAAGTAAAGCGTGAAATTATGAGGATCCAAGGCTTGACCAAAATAATCACGGTCGATTTCCAACTTTTATGTACGGTGAATCATGTGTACGGTCTATGATGTGTGATGCATCTTGATTTCCAAGTTTATTTAGGGTGTACTTTTAAGTGACTATAAATACTTGACTTAGGTTTTATTTTAATTATCACTCGTATTTGGTGAAAGAATAGAGAAGAACATCAATTGACTCTTGTTTTGGGTATATTACTATGTCTCTTTGATCTGCAGTATTGATCTAATTTCCTTGCTATTACCTTTGTAAGTTCATATGATGAATAATTCTTTCTTTCACGACCCAAACAATCATGATTGACACCCACTCTATCACTATAGTGAGAGAACTAACTAATCCATCCCTTAGCAACCAAATCAACTAGCCATAATGTTATTTCATTCAAACCTTATTCAATTCACTAACACAATCATCATCGCCTCAAATAAAATCTAATACTTAATCCAAAATCACAGTCAACGTAAATAAAGTGCGGAGAATCTCTATTTATTACACCCCCCGGGACCTGAAGTCACTGTAAAAGAACATATAAGAGTATCCAAAACTATAGCTAAATATTATCCAAAACATGAAATAAAGTACTAAAATGTCTTAGTCCCAAAAAAAAGTACATGAACACAAGTTAAAAGGATGCTCACCCTTGAATCGAAGTCTACAAATACAGGCTAGAGTCTAGGTCTCATCTCAAATGCTGGAACACGCTTTGTACTCAACAAAAAGAAGAGCACAGGTAGCATTAGTATATCAACTAAGTACTGGCAAGTATCATAGGTCAACTCAACTCAACATTATACAAACATGCAAACCAAACATAAGAAAAGACAATCACTACAGAACTTATAACTAATGATAACAAACCACAATTATAACACTTCAATCTAGGACGAATACAAGCTCACAGTTACACCTTTTACATGTAGTCTATTCATCAACAAGATTTATTACTACATGTAGATATAAAAGTACATCCAAATGCATGAATGTATGTATGCAAGATGTACGCATCATCTTTCTCATATCTCAATATCATCATTATCAATATCATCATCATCATCATAATCTCAATATCATCATCAATAATATCAATTCACTCCACAACAACATCATATCCACCATCAATATTAATAAGAATGCAATGCAGTTAATAATCATAAGTAGTGCCCAAAAGCAATTACAAACATTCAATTTATATATAAGCACAGAGTCAAGCAAGTCTCATTGCTACTAATAAACCATAACCTACCTCGATTCCCTTCTTGAATCATATCAAGGACTCCATTTTGAATTTCTTTTCTCTTTCGATCCATTCTTAATCTATAACAACAAATTCACACACCCATTTTAATTATTTCATCCTCTCTAACCATTAAGATTCTATAATTATCAGTTTAAACTATGAATTTTCCATAGTTTATCATTTTAGGATTTTCTACTCTTTAATTCTCATGAATTCAAAATATTTTTTGCCTGAACAACCATAATCTACTCCTACTAGTATTTTCTAACACCCTAGGATCATTACCAATTGAAATTACCCAATTCTCATCACTTTTTCATTCAGTTAATAAATTAGGGATAAACCCCAATTTTTATCAAGAACATGATTCTAACGATTTCTAAGAATTCTAGGAAGTAATTCAAGTTTAGAGAGAATAAAACCATACCTCCAAAGATGAAAATCCATAAAAGTACAAAAAATCTCTTCTTGCTATGCCTCAACTCATTTTAAAAAAAAGTGGGATGAAAAATGAGTTTTCTATTTTTAAAAACCAGAATTCTGTGCTTTTACCAGTGCGGCAGTAAAGTTATCGTTGTAGCGGTACTGCTGCGGCCGTAAATTGAGGCTACCGCTACGTCAATACTTTTATCGCTACAGCAGTCCCAAGGAATAAACTTAGGGCTCTTTTCAGTTCCATCTATTTTACAACACACCTCTTAAAATACGACATTGTGAACTACCCCTTTCATGACAAACTCTATAACCGAAGTTCTAATCTATTTTACGTACCAAAAGTTGATATGCCTTCCTGAATTCTTCCTCTACCACAAAATCAAACCAAAAAAACCCACCAATACTTTAAGTACGATTAGATTTCCTTATACCATCACACCCTCAAAATGCACCTAAGACTAGGCCAGCCCTTAATTTTTAAATATTTGTCTAATGGAAAAGCTAGCAAGGGTTCTACTCTTATTTTCCAGCTTAATGACAAATTGGGTCGTTACATTTGATACCAATTCACCACTCGTTCATCTACGAACAACAACTAGCCAAAAACAATACATCTAAAGTAAGAGTAATTACCTGAGTCTTTGACAAATGCGGGTACCGCTTGTGCATATCTGCTTACGTCTCCCAAGTTTCTTCCTCAACTGGATGGTTCCTCCAGTAAACTATCATTGATGGAATGACTCTGTTTCTCAACTTCCTCACATATCTACCTAATATAGCAATTGGCTCCTCTTCATAAGAGAGCTCTTTGTCGAACAACTCAGAGTCCCATTGAATAATGTAATCACCATCACCGTGGCACTTCTTAAGCATGGATACATGGAACACCAAATGAACTTCAGACTCAACTTGCCCTTTTTACTAGCCACTGACCGTACTCCATTAAATATCTTAAAAAGGGTCCGATATACCTTAGACTCAACTTGCCCTTCTTACCAAAAGGCATCATACCCTTCATGGGTGACACTTTCAATAGTATTTTATCACCTTTCTCAAACTTCACATCTCTTACCTGGTTATATGGATACTCTTTTTGTTGGCTCTGAGATGGTACCAATATTTTCTGAATGAACCTTACCTTCTCTATTGAATACTTGAGCATATTAGTGCCCCAAGGCCTCACTTCAAATGCATTAAACCATTCGATTGGCGACCTACATCTTCTACCATACAAGGCTTCAAAAGGAGCCGTGTCAATGCTGGAGTAGTAGCTATTGTTGATTGCAAACTCACAAAAAGGTAAGTACTGGTCCCATTGACCTCTGAAGTCGATTACACAAGCCTGAAACATATCCTTAAGCACTTGGATTATTTGCTCCAACTGTCCATTAGTCTATGGATGGAAAGTTGTACTTAGGTCTAATCTAAAACCTAATTCTATCTGAAACCTCTCCCAAAAGGTAGAGGTAAACTAAGAATCTCTATCTAACACAGTAAAAATAGGTACCCTATGGAGCCTTGCAATCTATTTCATATAAATATTGGCTAACTTATCCGCATTATAATCTACTCTTATCAGTATGAAATGAGCCAACTTGGTCAATAAATCAACTATAACCCATATAGAGTCACACTTTCTTAAGGTCTTAGAAAGACCTACAACAAAGTCCATAGTTATCCTTTCCCACTTCTATTCCAGAACGGGCATTCTTTGAAAAGTGTCATCAGATTTCTGATGCTCATACTTAACCTATTGATAATTCTGACACTTGGTCACAAAATAAACAATGTTTCGCTTCGTTCTTCTCCACCAATAATGTTGTCTCACGTCTCTATACATCTTGGTTGCACCCATATGTATAGAGTATTTGGAATTATGATCCTATACAAAAATAGTAGAAATTAAGTCACCCATGCGAGGTACACACACGTGCCCTGAATCCTCAACACTCCTTTTTCATCAAGAGTGGCTTCCTTAGCCTTGCCTTGCAATACTTTTTCTCTAAGGTTACTCAGTTTCTTTTCTTCAAATTGTCTGCTTTTGATCTTCTCGAAAAATATAGACTTAGCCTCCAAATGGGCTAATATTCCTCCCTCACTATTTACCTGCAATCTTATAAAATCATTAGTCAAAGTTTGTCTCTCTCTAGACAATGGGCAACTTGACACCTCCAACCATGCAAGGCTTCCCGTGCTTAGCGGCTTCCAACTCAATGCATCTGCCACTATATTGGCCTTACCCAGATGATGTAGGATTGAGATATCATAGTCCTTGATTAATTCCATCGACCTTCTCTATCTCAAATTCAGGTCTTTTTGAGTTAACACATGTTGTAAACTACGGTGGTCTGTGAACACCTCACACTTCACCCCATAGAGGTAGTGTCTCCAAATTTTCAAAGAAAAGACCACATCCACCAACTCCAAGTCATGAATAGGATAGTTTTTCTCATAAGGCTTCAGTTGTCTCAAAGAATAAGTGATCATACTCTGAGCCTGCATCAAAATAACATCTAAACCCAACCATGAGGCATCACAATATACAATGAAGTCCTTACCTTCCACATGCAAAGTAAGAATGGTAAATGAAGTTAACAAAGTCTTGAGCTTTTGGAATCTCTCCTCACACTTGTCATCCCACACAAATAGAACCTCTTTCTGAGTCAGGCGGGTCATATGTGAAGCAATAGTAGAAAACCCCTTTACAAATAGGGGATAGTAACTAGCCAACCCCACAAAATTAAGAACCTTAGTGATATTTGTCAGTCTAGCCCAATTCTTAACAACTTTAACTTTCTGCAAATCTACCATCACTCCTTCCTTAGATACTATATGTCCTAAGAAGGACACTGAAGACAACTAGAATTCACACTTTGAGTACTTAGCATATAGTTGCTTCTCCTTAAGCAACCCCAATTACTGCTTGCAAGTGATTTTATATTCCTCTTCATTCTTGAAGTAAAATAGAATTTCATCAATGAAAATAATATCAAAGGAATCCCAAAACGGCTTAGAACCCCCATTCATAAGACTCATAAAATAGTTGGTGCATTGGTCAAACCAAAAGACACAACCAAAAACTCGTAGTGTCCATAATGTGTTTGAAAAGTAGTCTTTGGGATGTCCTTCACGCTAATCTTGAGCTGATGGTACCCTGACCGCAAAATAATTTTGGAGACACTGCCGCTTCCTGCAACTGGTTGAACAGATCATCTATTCTAGGTAAAGGATATTTGTTATGAATAGTCACCTTATTCAACTGACGGTAGTCTATGCACATCTACATGCTACCATCTTTGTTTTTCACAAATAGAACCCGAGCACCCTAAGGTGAAACACTTGGATAAACAAAACCCTTTTCTAACAATTCTTGTAACTGGACTTTAACTCCCTCAACTCTATTAGTGCCATACAATAGGGAAGGATAGAGATGGGATGGATTCCTGGTTCTAAGTATATACAAAAGTTAATCTCCCAGTCCAGAGAAATACCGGGAAGGTCATCAGGAAATACTTCCTAGAATTCACACATAATTGGGATAAAAGTTATGGGAGGAACTACTGAACTTTCTTCCAAAAGATGAGCTAGAAATGCCTACATCCCCGCTTAACTAACTTTTGGGCAGAAATAGCTGACACAATTCTCATAGGAGCAGGCTTGAAAGTACCCTCCCACTCTAACCTTTCTATCCCACGCATAGCTAAAATGACAGTCTTAGCATAACAATCAAGAATGGAATTATAAGGGGAATACAAACTCATCCCCAAAATAATATCAAATTCCTCCATATTTAAAATCACTAAGACCTCCAAAGTATTAAACCATACAAACATCATAGGACACGCATGATAAACTTGATCAACATATACAGTCACCCTAACTGGTATAGACACATACATAGGAGTATCAAAACATTCACTGTCTAAATCCCAGCCCAAGGCAAATTTCATAGACTTATAAGAGAAAGTGGACCCAAGATCAAATAATACAGAAGCCATATGATCACAAACAAGAATAGTACCTGTGATCACAACATCAGAAGCTTCCACTTCAGGATTGGCCAGAACAACATAGAGATGAGCCTTGTCACCACCCTAACCACTACCTCTACCAGTCTGAGCACCACCTCTACCAACCTATACTCCACCTTGGTAGGGTTGGTAACTATCCTTCTCCGCAGCCTAGCTACCACACCCACCCTATAGACAACCCTTATTATTTCCTCCACCACCATAACCTGCTGGAACTAGCACACTAGTAGTTGGTTACTGAGTCAATTAACCTGCAGATAAGAAATTAGGACAAAACCTCTTGATGTGGACCAAACCTCCACACTCATGTCACCTGATGCCTAAGGCAGGTCGCTGAACTGAAGACAATGAAGGTACATAGCTGCCTATACATAAAGGCTAATAAGTGACCCCAGATGAGCCCCCTAAAGATATAGGCATGGTTGAATGATTAGGCTGGGAAGAATGACCCTGAGAACCATGACCTCTCAAATAAGTAACTCTAAACTATCCCGATGTTTGGGCCTTCTTTTACTCAACATTTACCTCATTTTGCTTCCTAATAGCTTCAACTTTCTTTGCAAACTCAACCACATCCTAGAATGACTTACCCGAAGCTACCGCTAATAAGGTAACCATCTGAATCCCTGAATTCAAACCCTTTAAAAGGTATCTCATTCACTCTTTCACTATAGTAATCAACTATAGTGCATAATGAGACAAGGCATGAAACTTGGCCTCATAGGCCAACACAATCATATCACCCTTCTCTAATTTCAAAAACTCATCCTTCTTTAGATCACGATAAGTGTGGGAACGTACTTTTTAAGAAATACATTCTGGAACTGAGCCCAAGTATGTGGAGGTAAAGCAGCTTTACACTTAACAAAGGACCTCCACCATTGCTTGACCTCAGCCTGTAACTAAAAAGACATGAATTCCACAACATACCTCTCAACCACACCCATCTTATGTAGACGCTCATAGGTTGACTCAACTCAATACTATACAAATATGCAAACCAAACATAAGTAACAACAATCATGATAGAACTTATAACTAATAAAAACCAACCACAATTATGACACTTCAATCTATAACGAATACAAGCTCACAGTTACACCTTTTAGACATAGTCAATTCATCAACAAGATTCATGATCACAACATGTAGATATAAAAGTACATTTAAATGCATTTGATGAATGCATGTATGCAAGATGTACGTATTATCTCTTTCTCATCTCAATATCATCATCATCTTTTTCTCATATCATCATTAGAATCATTGTCAATATCATTATCATCATATTCTCATTAGCATCATCAATAACATCAATTTATCCCACAACAACACCATATCCACCATTGATATCAATGAGAATGTAACACAATCAATAATCATAAGTAGTGCTTGAAATCAATTACAAACATTCAATTTATATACAAACGTAGGGTCAAGCAGGTCTCATTGCTACAAATAAACCATAACCTCCCTTGATTCCTTGCTTGAATCACTTTAAGGCCATAATTTTGCCTTTCTTTTCTCTTTCGATCCATTCTTAATCTATAACAATAAATTCTCACACCCATTCCAATTATTTCATCCTTTCTAACCATTAGGAATCAATAATTATTAATTTAAACTATGAATTTGCCCTAGTTCATCATTTTAGGGTTTTCTACTCTTTAATTCTCATGAATTCAATATGATTTTAGCATGAACAACCAAATTCTACTCCAACTAGTGTTTTCTAACACCCTAGGATCATTACCAACTGAAATTACTCAATTTTCATTACTTTTATATTTAGGTTATAAATTAGGGCTAAACCCCAATTTCTACCAAGAATAAAATTTTAGCGATTTCTAAGAATTTTAGGAAGTAATTCAAGTTTAGATAGTATAAAAACCTTACCTCCAAAGAAGAAACCATCCAAAAGTGCAAAATATTTCCTCTTGCTGTGTCTCAACTCATTTAGAAAAAGTTGGATAAAAACAAGTTTTCTGGTTTTAAAAACTAGAATTCTGTATTTTTACCACTGTAGTAGTAAAGTTACCACTACAGTGCTTCGCAAGTTTATTGAGGCTACTACTGTGGAGGTACTTTTAACATTATTATGGTACCGCTGTAGTGGTTCCGAGGCAGTAACTCAGGGCCTCTTCTCAGTTCCAGCTATTTTAGAACACACCCCTAAAAATATGACATTATGAACTAACCCTTTCACAGCAAACTCTATAACCAAAGTTTTATTAATCTGTTTTACGTACCTAAAGTTGCTACAACTTTCTAAATTTATTCTTTACCACAAAAACAAGTCAAACAAACCCACCAACGCTTTAATTACTAGTTGATTTCCTTATATCATCACACCCTCAAAATGCACCTAAGACTAGGCCAGCCCTAAATTTTCAAAAAATTGTCTAAGGAAAAAACTAGCAAGGGTTCTACTCCATATTTCAATGTAACGATGAATTGGGTCATTACACTTTCTCTGAGAATATTATTCTTTAAAACATGAACAAATAAACCCCATGACTAGGGTTGTGAGAGCCATGATAAAATAATGATAATTGGTCTCTAAAATAGTGATTTTGAATGGTTTTTTCACATGTATTGCTAATTCCTTCACATTCAATGCTTTTTAGCGATTGCAAATGTTAGAACTCACCTTTAGTTTAAACTTGCTTTACAAAAGAAGTAGAGACTAGGAAAAGAAATTAACAAAGGGGATTCGAGGCTACCAACTCTTATATCATGACTTGAGTTATTACAACGATAGTCAACCTAAAATTCATGACGAGAACTAGATCATTAACACTTAAGTGTCAGAAGGATTTAGAGTGATATTCATCTAACTGGGTTGAAAGACTGTAGATGCACCTCATAGTTGTCTGTTTTGCATGTGTAATGCCTAGAGAAATCACAACTAAGGCTAAACCTTCATGTCCTAGTATTTTCTCATTATTAAAATAAAAAGCCACAATCAACATTGTTTCACTGATAACAACAAACTTAAATTTATTTCATTTTGATATGTCAACCCCCTTTAAAAATATCGACTACTAATTGGAATAACCAATTTTAACAAACTTCTTGCCATATTTACTGTGAGATTTGATCCCATCCTTATTGGGTTCTATATTTGACAATAATCGCTTTATATCTTTCTGGAGTTATAATTAGGCATATCAAATTTTGGTGTTCTTTCTAAGGAATACAGTTTAGAAATTGTCTATTAGTGTTATATTCTACTTGTAGTCATTATTTCATATATCACTTTATTTTTGTTTGTTTTTCCACGTGTGATGGAGCACTAGGAACCCTAAGACATTGTTGAGAAAAGTGAAGCTCAATGCATCACTGCTGCTGCTGCTTGAAATCTAGAGAACCCTTTTCAAGGTTTGCCCCCAGTGGGCAACAACCACTAGTTGTACATAATGTTCATCTAGACAAGGATATTAATTTGGATCTAGCTAGTTTGTAGGTGCTATAGTACTACCTTAACTTGGTGGAAATGCCAAGTTTGACATCACCAGCACCAGGATATATACTCTAAGTATGAAAGAAACGTACAGGGCATACCACATGAGGACCTAAACTAACACATGGTGAATTTTGTAGGAATTTATAAAGCATGCAGGTTGCTAGGCATTTCTCAGGAAACCATTAGATTCAGACTCTTTCCCTTCTCCTTGACTAGGGAAGCTGCCGTATGAATTGATCACTAACTTGGCAGAGTTGACCACAACATTTTTGGAGAGATTCTTTCCCTCATACTAAATGATACAATCATGGGATGAGATTAAAACCTTCAAACAACTACTAGGAGAGGCCTTGCATAATTCTTGGCTGAGGTTTAGAAAAAAGATCAAGTAGTATCCAAATCATAAATTGCCTAATGAAGTATTTCTTGAGGTATTTTGTCGGTCTTTGGATAGGTTGAATAAGGTTATGGTAGACAACATTGCATATGGTTCTTTGGTGGACCTGTCATTCACAATCGCTAGTGATATGTTAATAAAATTGCCAAGATCAACAAAGCACAATCAGTCCAGAGGGTTGTCTAAAGAGTAGCTTAGGAGAAAAGTGGAGCGTGATCAAGACATGGCTTAGTTGAAAACTCAAAAGGATGTGATCATAAAACATCTGATAGGGCTGAGTTCTAGGAAGGTGAATATAGTTGGCTATCAGAATAAGGCACCTTGAAATGATGATGATTATTCAGATTTTGAGGAAGAAGCAAATTTTTTGAATAATTAGCTAATGGGTTCCCAATCCAAAGCTCAAGGGTCTAATTAAGACTTTTAGCAGCAAGGTCAAGGGAATCAAGGTTGGAACAAGTATAGGGATAATAACTCTGAGAGGTTTGATTAAAGAGATAAAGATTAAGGTAGCTAAAGAGATAGGGATGGATACAGATATAACTGTAGTGGTATATATTGCTCCTAAGGTTGAAGACAAAAACTCTAACCAGTCATCAGCTAGTGACCCAACTAGGTCAATGATGGAAGAGATGCTAACAAAGGTGTTGAAGATCGTTGAATCTACAAACTTGAGAATTAAGGAAATTTGAGGTGATCTATCAAGCATGAGTCAGCTAGTGAATTCACATTCCACTTCAATCAAGTAATTAGAATAGCAAATGAGTTTGATGTCAGCAATCCTAAATCTGATATAGATAGATACATTGCCAAGTGACAGTATGCCTTAATCCAAATAATGGCAATCACTATATGGTTGTTACTCCATGGAGTGGTCTAGTGCTATAATTTGAACTTGAAGTGTTTATGGAATATTAGAAAGAGAAGACTTATGCAGATTCCTGAATAGTAGTATATGAGGTAGAGAAAAATAAGAAGTCAACTAGTACTGATAAGTTTGGAGTAGATGCCAAGTTATGCAAAGTTCATGAAGGACTTGGTATTGAAGAAGTGAATTGTGAATTTCAAACCTACAGATATTACGCACCACTGTAGTGCTATTGTATTAAATTCATTATTTTAGAAGAAGAAAGACCCAGTTCATTCATAATTAGTTGTACTATTAGGGCTTATGATTTTGCAAAGTCTCTGTATGACTTGGATACAAGCATCAACCTGATGTCACTTGTAATTTTTAAGAAATAGGGTTTTGTATCCCCCAAGCTGACGACTATGCTAATGTGATGGCTGATTGTACTGTGAAGAGGTTGATTGGTATTTTGTTATCCTCAACTACGAGGTTGATTTTGAGGTTTTTATTATCTTGGGAAAGCATATTTAGCTATTGGCATCACTCTTGTTAATGTAGAGAGCAGAGAATTAAGGTTCAGGTTGAATAATGAAGTGGTCATGTTCAATGTTTGTAAGTCCATGATGCCGCCTAGGGACATGAGTGTCATCTCTATCATCGACACCATTGATGAGGTAGTAGATATTATTGTTGAGTAGAAGTATGTGGAAGAGACCCTGGTTGCTGTTATTATGAATCTTGATAGTGATAATATAGAAGATTATGAGAAGATATTCAATACTTTGGTTGGCATGGGTTCATACTCTTTTGCTCCGAAGAAATTAGATCTTGATCTGAAGAATAGAGAGTGGCCTCCTGCAAAGCCATTTATTAAAGAACCTTTAGTGTAAGAACTAAAATATCTTCTGGCTCACCTGCACTATGTGTTCTCAGCAAACAATTCACCAATATCATCAACAACCCGTTCACCATAAAATAACAATATGAAATCCATCTCCAAACACGAGAAGGAGTCAAATACTCCACAAGTTCATAATAACAAAAGAATACTCAAACTCAAATGGAGTGACTCTAAGAGTTTCAAAGAAAAACCATAACAAATAAATAAACTTGCTGCCCTCGCGAACAAGTACGGGGCTCACCAGGAATACGCCAATTCAAATGCTCTAGCTAACGAAATCCTCACCGTCACCTGCGTTCTCTGAAAAAAATAGCGAGGAGTGAGACACTATCTCAGTTAGTAATAACACTTAACCACAACCGATTTAATGGGGCCAAGTCATAAAACATGCTAGTCTGATAATCAGAAAATATCATGAAATGATGCTCTTTCAGAAAATGTTAACCATCATATAAGAAATTAATTTAGCAATTTAGTAATAACCAACAAATACTATCATATCATGTTTTATCTTTTGGTAGGTTTCCAAGAATGAATTATGTAATCAGTGTGGCATTCTACTTCAAGAAATAGCCAATAACAGTGAACCCCTCACAAAGGAGTCAAATATCTTATCAATAGGTCCCTACTTGAGGGAAATCAGTAACAGTATGCTAGTTCTACCTTCCCACTAGCGAGGGCTGTAACAGTAATCTGTAAATACAAGGTGCACCAGGTCTAAAGAACCCTCCGTTAGTTACGGAATCCAAATCAAGGTCTACTCCCATTTAAACTTTCTTTGTAAACAGTAGGTACTCATATGAAAGCATTTTCAAAATAGTACAAGGCATTTAAGTTCATATCAAATCATATTTCATATAAGCCTGAACAAAACACATGTGAAAATACTTATTTCTCAAGTAAATGAATAACCTTCACAATAATAGTAGTTACGTCTCAAATAACGGTAAATATGTATTATAATAGTGAGAACGTCTCAAATAACCACTTCAATATCATATCAAGTAAAAGACTTGCCCCACATGCAATTTCAAAGCATTCGGAAACTCTGGTTTTCATCAAAATCATGTATAAACTATGCAAGATAAGAAACACAAATTATGGTAAGATTACTACTCACAGTACACTTGTCGAAAAAACCAAACTTGTCACCTCGAATAATTTGTATGATTTCCTTCAATCAAATCTATAATCACATCATATCAATCTTGTGTTAAAATTCTTTTATTTAAGTTATAAGCCAAAAGTAGCTTAGAACACCCAACCCGATGTAATCTTATCATTCAAGTTGTTCTCTGTTTCTTTTCTTCTTGATTGCTGAAATTTAAAGAAATTGCTAGAATTTCAACTACATCAATTCCCCAAATGCCCAAAAATCTAAACACATATTCGTTCTATTCATGGAAATTGATAGATTTTATACACCTCTTAAACCTCTTGATTCTAAAACTCTCAACCCCAAATCTATAGTCATGGAATATAGGAGTTTAAGCTATAATTCAGTCCACAAACATACCTTTCTATCTCCTTCTCCCTTTGATTATTTTTCCTCTTCGTGCTCCAGAAGAACGACGAAAATCGAACCCTTGTTGCTTTCTACTCTTCGTCTCTTTCTTCTCTATAATTTTTTCCCCTTTTGGTTTGTGGTTCACGCTGCTAGGCAACTTTCGTTTTCTTTTTGGGCTTTAGCCCAAGGCTTAATTTACAAGCTTTTTTTTTTTTTTTTTTGTTTAAATTACTTTTATGCCCTCTAAGTGTAGGGTATTACAGTCTCCGTGGGTACTGGAGTCTATTGATTGGTTGTAGGAATATAATTGTTGTCTTGTTTATTCTTGCTATTTGCGAATATGCTAAAGTAGTTTGTAGATAGGTAGCTTATTGTTCTTGAGTAAATTTATAGTGGGTATCTATTTAATAGCTTGATTCATGTTTAATGGATTTTGATGTGATGATTGAGCTTTAGCAACAATTTAGAGGATAATTATGCTATTATGTTATATGATAGAATGATTGAAATTTAGTCAACACTTAGAGTATGATTAGGTTGTAGTAGTTGATGTAATTACTAGAGTCAGTAATCTCTCAAGATATAATCAATGATAGTATAGTTAAGCAGTTAAGAAAGAAATCTTGGCTTAGTCATAGTTAAGTGAGTGAAGATGAACCTTGGGGGTATATTATTAACTAGTGTAGTTCCCCTTTTAGTAATTTAGTATAAATGGTGTCATCTTGGGAAAAGATGGGACTTAATTGTATGAAACAAGCTAGATTTTGGGTAAGTTCTCTATATTTGCATTGTTAGGATTTTTATTATTTTTGTGTTCCACTTATGGGCACTTATGTGAATATTATTATTGACTTGAGAGAGTTTTATATAGCGATGCCCATGTGGCGGCTATTATTGGACTTATTTGCGTATTATTTGGCTTATTATTACTGAGATGCCCGAATGGGGGCTTGAACTGATATTGTGGCCTTATTTGTGAGTTATTTTCCTTATTATTATCGTGATGCCTGATTGGGGGCTTGAATTGATAGTATAGGCCATATTTGAGCATTAATTGCCTTTATTATTATCATGATGCCTGAGAGAGAGGCTTAGATTGATATTGTTGATGTCTTATATGAATCTTATTTCAGTGGTGCCATGCGATGACTTATATCATGAACTATTGACATATTGAGTAAATTCTCAGCTCATTTATATCATTATTAAATTGATTCATTATCTTCATATTGATTTGGTTATGAGCATACATCCTCATTTCATTCAATCATTTTCATAAAATTGGTACAATTGAGAAATACTGATTTTTGAAAGAAAAAGAAACACTTTATAAAACCCTTGACCAAGGATTCTATCGGTAAGGTTGAATAAGATATGAGATTGAGATTTTGAAAGTATATGGGTTGCGAACCCCCCATGGATCCTATCTTGGAAGCTTTAGCTTGAAAGGTGTATACGATGCCATACGATGACTACCATGCAATCGCTTACATTATCATTGTCCCACCATCATCCCATTGCATTACATTGCATCCCTTTGTATGGTTGATATTGTGTTTAATTATTTCTTTTGTATTGTATTATCGTGATTGAACCTTGTTTGTAATATTGTTTATTTTGTATTCATTTCACTACATTACATCATATTGTACCATCTCTTGGGTGATTTGGTGTTTGAGATATCATGAGACGTGCGGTATGGCTATGGCTTGACCAGTGAGACTATTGCATCGCACCTATTGGTCGCATGATATACACTCTCACTATCCTATCCTAGATTATTAGAGGGTGATGTCACCCAAATTACACCTCTAAACAAAGTATAGAGTGTTCGCTGTCAAATATAGAACCCAACTAAGGTTGGGGTTGATTCCACGGGGAATAGGTTGAAATATCAATCACGATATAATAGAGGCAATCAATAACAATCTCTAGTAAAAGAAAGGGGTTTTTGTAAATGAATAATTTAGTAGTAACAGTTGTTGATTTGTTATCAGTATGAGAGAGGCACTAGGACTGTGTTCCCTAAAAAACTTCATAATTCCGTAGGTTCTTCATACTTTGCAATCTCTCACGGTGTTTGATATGCAGGATCGATAGGTTATGTATACTTATAATAGCTTTCTGCTCTTGTCTAAGAAATGTTCTCAAGTAAGTTTTCTCTTATCCTGAGTTTGCGCTACTAACCCCTATATTGGATCCCAAATTAGCCTTCTCGGATTATCGGCTCAAACTACTAAGTGGAGGTTGGTAGCACCAAGTCTCTGTTGTTCATTCCCTTTGACCCATCCGTTACTCATCCTTTCGTCCAGAGTAAAGATAAGGCAATTCCTACGTTATACGCTGTCAGAAAGAAATCATACCCAAGGAAACAACAATACATGCATGAACACCAGTTGAAAATCACTTCATACTACAAACCATAATTTGTTAATACGTCATGGTTACCACAACCCTAGTTGTGGTGTTTATCTACTCATAATTGCAAGAACGCAGGAAGAATTCTTATACGAAAACATGATTATGAACTTACAATAATAATATAAAAAACTCCAAGATCTCACTTTGAATTAAAAACCCTAAAAATTTATGATTATGATTCCAAGACCAAGAATATGCTTTAGAACCTTACAATAATGTAATAGAATGAACCTTACAATAATGTAATAGAACATAAAATGATACAAAAGGCCGAATAAGAGTATTTATAAACAAAATATAACCTATCCTAAATACAACAGGATTTTTTGAGTTGATTATTTTGGATGACACGAAGGTATGATCGTGGTTAGATACCATGATTGTCCTTAGTGCTCGTAGCTTCGACATGGACTTTGTCATCTTCAGGTTATGGTTGGTACGATGCTTAGTATGAGCTCGTGGCTTCTAGTTATGATCATACAATGTGGTTGTCAGATCCTCTTGTACTCCCACTCCTGTAAACTTAACATCTGGACCTTCCTTCCGCATTACCTTACTACGTTCGTGCTTTTGAGGTACAGTTATGGAAAGAACTCATCTGATCTCCTTCTCTTAACAGCTACAACCTTGTTTCTAGGACCTCTTACCACAATACGATTGTACGATCGTAGGATCAATGTACGATCGAGGAGCATTCCGTCTGTTTGACACCTGGAAGTTCATTCTCTAGTTCATGCCACGATCTCTTGGTACGACAGTGGTCAGATCCCACAGTCATGGAATTGGCTTGTCTGAGGTACTTTTTGTCCAAAGTTCAGCACTTTCCTTCTCTGGACCTGTTTGAACTGTATATACTCAAAAACACATTATATCTTGATAAAAATACCCTCGTACTTGTAAATAGTCACAGTTTTAAGCATCAAAAGTTCCGTAAGTTCATGGCACATCAACACCCTCAACTTATAACGTTTTCATGTCCTGAGGCAAATAAAATACATCGATACTACCATAATTCTTAACCAAGAGAAAACTATGAGTACTACGGCAGTCAGACTTTCACAAAACCAGTTCAAGCATGCATTCTTCAAAAACTTATATTTAACACCCTTCAATACTATCAAAACTTATGTTGTGTGTATACAAATCAATCACCTAACACAAAGGGATCAATAAATGGCATCACATTATCAATAGATAACCCAACACTCAAACTAATGACACTACCCAAGCATGCAACAACCATAATACAACCCCTACACCCTCACTACAAAGAAGTCCCTAATAGTCAGAATATGAAATAAATGCCAACACAGGGACTGAAATAAATCTCTCTTTCTCACACAAATAAGTTAGGCCATGTGCGTTATATACCATAGGCTTGCCCTTATTTTCTACGCCTTAGATTTCAGACAGTCGGATTAGGATCACTATAGAATTTTTATTGGCATGTAATGTAGGCTTGGGGATAGGTATGACACATATGGGTAAAGCGACTAATTACTCCTTGGAACTAAACTATCATCGGCTCCACTTTTCCTACTTTCTTTTATTCTTTTCCCTTTATTTAACTTTTCAAACCCCGGGTGAAGTTTTATTTTCACAACTTCCTCTCTGTCTCTTTTTTTCTTTTTTTTTCTTTTTCCTTTCTTTTCAAATTTTTTCGCACCCAAATCCTTCTTCATTTTACTAACTTGTTCTTCGTACCCAACCTTTTACGCACCCCTATGATAGCCACCCTCAACTTAGGTGATTTTACTGAGTTGAGGTGCACAGTGTTCAAGAAGGGACCAGGTCCAAATCAGGTTCATTGTAATTAATTAGGAAGGTGAATAGGCTAGTTCAAAGAAAGAGTCAACTTCAGGATCAAGGGATATCACATTCATTTGGTAGGCTTTTTAGGCTTTTAGTGGACTATTTGAAGAATGGCCAATGATCCTTTTCTAACCTCCTATCCTATGATTCAGCGATACAAACTAGGCAAGTTCTAGATTGCACACACATGTCGACTAGGTAAAACCCCACACTCACTTGGCTCTGGGCTATGTATTCAGTCACTACCTATTCGATTCATGCAAGTTTGGCTATGGTTATCAAGTTCAAAATTCTAATGCCATTATGAGATCCAACATTGGTCACAGTTCAGATAAGCACACATCATAGCACAAAACACACAAATTGTTTTTGGAGGGGTATCATTTAAATCATTCAAAACAGGTTTGCATGCTTTTTTTGTTTCGGCTACACCAAGTTCTCTTATTTTTTTTCTCGATTACACACATAACATATAGATCAACACAAAAAATAATAAAAATATCTAAACATGCCAATTCTAACTAGATAGCAAAGCCAAGGGAAAAGAAATACGACAACAAAAACCCTTGACTGCGGTACACCCCTACCCCCATCTTGGAAATCATGCGATGTCCCCATTGCATGAAAACATCAAAAATATGAAACTAGGGTAAGGGACATACCTGTGGTGCACTAGAAGCCTGTAGTACTCTAATCAAGTGGGGTCGCAGATGGGACCCCTCATGTCTCCTCAATTTTCATAGCCTCGACTGTGGCCGAGGCAGATAAGTGGGTACCGATGGCGATCGGTGCACTAAATAATGTACCAAGGGAAATCTCCTCACCCCCCTCTAGTCTAAACCACCACCTTAGTCGCTGGTGGGATAATCAACAACATTCTCCAAAAAACCTGCCTCAGAGGTCTGCCCACTCACTTTCTCTTTTTTTTTCTCTCTTCATTGTATTTCCTCTTTCTCTTCTTATAGGAATGCAACTCACCGCCCTTATCATCCCCATCTGTGTCATCACCCCTAACTACCAGGGCTTGAGTATAGAAGTTAGGAACCGGTAGTCCACATCTACCACAAAATTAGCCAACGATGGCATTGGAGGAGGAGGAGGTGGTACAACCTGGACAGTCTGCTCCATTAGCTCCTCGACTACTTCCTTCAAGTTGACCAAATCCTTCATGACCATACTCATGTCGGGAGCCTGAACCTACTCTATCTTAGCCATCATCCGACTCTCAAATCTATCAAAACGAATCTAGACCACTCGTATAACAACCTTAATCTCATTAGCTACGTAGGGCTTCACCCCTACCTCTAAATTTTGAATTCGTGCATCGTTCCATAACTAATTCCACAAAATTTACTCTAGTTGAGCTATAAGGATCATTGTGTATCCTGTAGGTACTGATTGAGTAGTCTCTGAGGCTATAACATAGAGAAAGAAGTAGCATCTACCTCCAAAGTCAATATCTTAGTAGCCGGAGCACCCTCTCCACATCCTGTATCAGTATTTCTGGCAATAGACCCTGGGATGGAGCTGTAGTGTTCCTCAAGTCTTTATAATTAAAGAATTATCTGTGCTATTTGCTGGTCGGTTAAAACTATCAAACATCGAGATAGCCGAAACCTGTGAATCTTACATCAACTGAGTAAGAAAACATGGAAATGGCAAGGTGGTACTGAAATGTAATACCCTATCTTGAATCTCTTCCTCAATGATGCATAAAATGTTCAGCTTTAGCTCCACCATAAAAGCTGCTACTAGGCCTGCATTGGTTGTACCTAATATGTTATCATTTGCTATCGGTGCAATGTGATGCCATACAATCGACCACCAAGCCGTGGCCATGAATTTCAATATGTGTTTGTATATGTTCAATCCGTTAACCCAGACTGCATTCTTCCCAGCTTCCGTAATATGGTCCCCCAACGACTTCTAGTGTATAACTTTGTCATCCGTGCTTAATTTTTTCACCCTTTTCAAATATAAAATCCCGAAGTCATACTCTAGAGTCTTCTTAACTGGCTCAAAAGCATCACCAAATAAGACTCTAGAAATAACCTTGACTGAAATATCTTTCTCATGATCTCTAACTTGCACCATGTCCAATTGGGGCTGCTTCCTCATGTGTTTTTCTTTAACTGAGGGAGTCATATTTTTGATCATTACAGTGTAGTTAGCATAAAACTCCCTCACCATATCTGTACTATAGTTTTAGAGTGTCCTAGTCATCTACCCCAACTCATACTTCTCGAATACCCAAATCAACGATGAGACTCTCTGTAGTGACTTAGGCAAAATTTTGGGGCTCCTCCTGAATGCTTCTCTTCTTGTTTCCCCTGTTGTTCAAGGAAACCCCATCTATGTAATAGTCCCAGGAGTTTGTCACACTCCACATACTCAAGTCTACACCCCTTTAAGGCATATATGTGTCAGGCCCCTCAGAGTATTTGTGGTTGGACTCTTCTTCCTCCTCCGAGGAACTCATCTCCTCATTATCAACTCCAAACTCACCCCTATCTTGGTTTGTGTTTTGACCTCCCTCTTCAGAATAGGGAAGTTCCATGAGGGTATCTACTAGTACTAAGGTAGTAGATGTAGTTTTCCTAGCCTTCTCTAGTTCTTTAGTCTTGGCCCTAGTGGTTCGAGGTTGGTTTTGCTCATCAGACTCACTTTCAGAGAATTCCACCTCGGATCCATTTGACTCTTGAGACTCACTCTCCAAGGTTGGAGGTATGTCTCAGAGTGCCCACTTCTTTGAGATATCCTCTTGCATGTGCATGAGTGATTTAGGTGACATAGTACCTGTACGAGAAAGTATTAGTCTCCATTTTGAAGTAATAATACATGTTCAGGAATTTTTTTAGATGAGCCTTCCTACGATTATGCAATGAATGTATGACCGTATATTCGATCGTAGGAAGTCTTCCCCAAAAGTACTGGGGGGTTGTCACATCATACAATCACATACCATAATTTTACCATGAAAGGACGATCGTGGGATGCATTCGTCTGATGAACTCCTGCAATATAAAATTTGGCACCTCATAATGATCCAATCCGCGATCGTACGTTGATACCACGATCATGGGTTGTGTCATTGAGTTTACAATGACAATTATCAATTTAAACTTCAATTTTTTGACCCTAAATTTACCCTTATTTGAATAAACGGGTACTTAGAATTCTTCTATTCATGTCCACCATTCAAACATAACATAACCATTTGACTTTTTGGAACAAAAATCACGGGCTCGCTCAAAATGCACTTTTGTAAATGTGATTACTTTCGAAGGTTCCCACTTCTTTCAAATTTGAGCATAAACTATAATTTTTAAAACATGAGAGGGAACTTACTTAGTGATAGATTTCGAATGTAGGAGTTCAAGATTTTAAGAGAGAACATGAGAGGAGCACTCAAGTTTGCTTCAATCCTTGGTAAGAATCAGTTGCTTATACTCTTGCACTTTCTTGATCAAAATTTTGGGTATGAAATTTAGTTTAAATAAGGAGGAAAGTGTATCAAATAAGGGTATAGGGTTTACGGGAAATAAAACCTGAGTCTGGTCGGGTTAGGTTGGATTAACTTAAACTGAAGAGCCCAACAGACGACTCGTACTCACGATCGTGGAACTGAACCACGATTGTGTTATATGGTCATATTAAGAGAGAGATGAAAACTTACCTGGGAACCCACGAAGCTTAAGGATGATTATGGTATCAATCCACGATCATTCCTTAAAATCATAAGTTCGATTATCGGCTTGATGTTTTCAGGAGTTTGATTAGATGATTAATACCACGATCGTGATTTCTACATATGATCATGGTGACCAATTGTAGGATCACTCCTGAAACTCATTCCTCTAGACTTTGTGCAGACGACTTACCCCATGATTATAGGATATTTCCATGATCATGTAACCCTTTCATGGGTTTAGTACTGGTTCCAATTCACTGGTTTCTTTTCTGCATAGTCTCTGTACAAGCAACATACATTACCTTATAAAGTAAAAGTACAAAATTCTTGGGTTGCCTCCCGAGCAGTACTTGATTTAACATTGCGTCACGACGTGGCTAAGTTGATTACTCAAACTATACCAACTAGACTATGAGTTACCTCCCATGAAGCACCTGATATAATATCACAGCATGACTCGGGTGTGCTTGGCTTCTCAAGCACACTCTAGATCCACTTCACATATCAATTTCACCTCGTCAATCTCACCAAAGTAGTGTTTCACCCTTTGGCCATTCACCTTAAACTTCTGACCCTCTTTATTCTCCAGCTTAATTGCACCATAGGGAAGCACTCTAATTACTTTATACAGTCCTCTCCATCTTGACTTTAGCTTGCCCGAAAACAACTTTAGCTTAGAATCAAATAGAAATACCATACTGCCTATAGTGAATTCTCTCTTCTCAATCTTGTGATTATGGTATAATTTTATCTTCTCTTAGTACAAAGCTAATCGTTCATTGGCGTGTAGATTGAATTCATCCATCTCATTCAACTGTTCAAGTCTCACTTTAGCTGCATCAATCCATTCCAGATTCAACCTTTTCAGTGCCCATAATGCCTTATGCTCAAGTTCGACAGACAAGTGGCATGCTTTACCATACACAAGTTGGTATAAGGAAGCACAAATAAGGGTCTTGAATGCTATCTGGTAGGCCCATAGTGCATCATCTAACATTTTAGCCTAGTTAGTCCTATTGGCATTAACAGTCTTCACCAAAATAGACTTGATCTCATGATTGGAGACCTCAACTTGCCCGCTTGTCTAAGGATGGTAAGGTGCTTCCACCTTATGTCTCACACTATATTTCTCATGCAAGGACTTGAATAGACGATTGAAAAAGTACGAGCCTTTATCACTAATAATAGCCCTTGGTATCCCGAACCTGGATAATATATTCTTTTTCAAAAATGTCGTGACAGTCTTACCTTTATTGTTTGGAATCTCAACCTCCTCCACCACTTTGAAACATAGTCAATAACCACCATTATATACTTCATTCCATGTGAACTCATAAAGGGACCCATGAAGTTGATACCCCATACATCAAATAGCTCAAGCTCTAGGATAGTGGTCATAGGAAGCTCTTACCTTCGTGAGATGTTTCCTTGCTACTGGCATTGGTCACAAGCACGTGCATAGTCATGTGCATCTTTATAAATGATAGGAAAATAGTATCCATATTGCAATATCTTATGTGTAGTCCATGTATCACTATGATGGACCCCAACTGGTGACGAGTGACATGCCTCTAAGATACTCATCATCTCAACCTCAAGAACACATCTCTAAACAACTCCATCTACATAACTCCGGAACAAGTATGGCTTATCCCATAAGAACTTCTTTACCTCATGAATAAACTTCTTACATTACTGAAACAATAGGACTTCAGGAACTACATCACTCACCAAATAATTTGCAAAGTCTGCAAACCACAGAATCAAATTCTGCGATGTGGCTAATACCTGTTAGTCCAAAAAAGTATCATCAATCTAGATCTCATCATTCAATTTTAGCATGGCCTCTTCTTCAAGGCGTGAAAAGTGATTAGCCACTTGATTCTCAGTCCCCTTTCGGTCCTTGACCTCAAAGTCAAATTCCTACAACAACACTACCCAACAAATCAACCATGGTTTTGTATCCTTCTTTGTCATAAGGTATCTAAGAGTTGTATGTTTAGTATGTGATGTCTCCAAAATTACACCTCGCAATGAAGTATAATGCGGTCGCTGTATCAAATATAGAACCCAACTAGGTTGGGGCCGATCCCACAGGGAATAGGTCAAAGTTATGTAGAATACTAGTCTGAGTAACTGGTAAGTAAGTAAAACTGGGGGGGTTTATGAGTAAGTAATAACAGTAATGATTTCTGATTATAGAGGGTTTGTAAACAATATGAGAAAAGCACTAGAACTGTGATCCCCAATGATTCCTTAACTCCACCGGTTACTTGTGCTGACAAAACTGTCCAGCTATGCTGCATGTAAAATATGACAAGATACGTTCATCTAAAAGTCTCTCGACCTTGGTTAGACAAATTTCACTCTTCTCCTTTTGGTTTCCGAGTGTCGCACTACTAACCCTTGTCCTGGATCTCAGATAACTATTCCTGCTAAGGCTCAAGTTATTAGGTGAAGGTTGATAGCTTCAAATATCTGTTGGTATTTTCTTTTCCCAATCTCTACCTCTCTCTCGAGAAAGTCTAGAATACAGGCGAGTTTCTAACGTTAGCAACCGTTAGAAGATCAATCACAACGAAGGAAATAACAATGCATTCATTCAGAGCGGTTCAGAATTGCTTTGCACTTAACCTATTTCGTTAATTCCTCATGGTTCACACAACCCTAGTTGATGAGTTTAGCTACTTATGTTCGCAAGAGCACAATAAGAATTTGAGGATGAAGGCATAATTGTAAACTCACAATAACGAAGAAGCTCTGAAATCTCAACTAAGAATAAAACCCTAGAATCGGTGTTCCAAGATTACAAAATCAATAATGTATTTCTGAACTCAAAATAATGACAAAACTATTTCAAAATAATGTACTGACTAACTCCTGGACATCGGACAATACAGGGGTATTTATAGATACAAGATGAATCTTGTCCCAAACAAAATAGGAGACTAAAGTGGGTAATTTTCCACGGTATCGCGGAACCAAGCCATGTCACGTGGGTCCCTATCTTGAGAATTAGGCAGCACCACACAATCTCTGAAGTCTATTCACGGCACCCACTCACATCACGTGAGTTGAGTCATGCCACGTGGGTTCCTATCAGGGGAAGCAGGTTGTAATTCCACCTATCTGAAGTTGATCCACGGTACCATCTCACGTTACGTGAGTGTACCTATGGGACGTAAGTCTCTGATGTGAGTCACCCCTGGGGTTACACCTTGACTCTTTCAGCTTCAATTTCTCCATTCTTATGCATTCTTCTTTAATTTATCTCCATTTTGCATCCATAACCTACTTTCCTGCAAAGTAGGATAGAAAACACATCATACCCACAACATATACCCAAGTTACAACATATTTTTTTGTTTTAAGCGTCGAAAGTGTCATGTGATCATGACACATCAACACCCTTAACTTAGAACATTTGCATGTCCTCAGGCGAACAAAACAAAACAAACATATATGATGCTTAACTAAGAGAAACCTAAGGGACCTACGACAGTCGACTCATTGCTTTTGACCTCAAAACTTTTCTGACCCCTCCTACTTGCAAATCAAAACCACTGTGTGCATAAAAACAACATATTATCATAACATAGAAGGGATCTAGTGATGGAATGAGATTATGAACAAACAACTAAGCTTATATGCAAATGACATTATCCGAACAAATAGCAGCTAATGATACAACCCATGTACTCTCACAAAAAAAAAGTCCCATACACTCACAGTATACTAATGAATCTCAAATTAGGGACTTGGTCAAAACACTCTCTCTCACAAAGAAGTTCAAACAGTGTACATGAAATACCATAAGCTTGCCCTCATTTTCTATGCCTTAGTTTTACGGACAGTTGGACTAGGATCACTATAGGACTTTAATAGGCTTGTAATGTCAGCTTGGGGACGGGTATGGTACATATGGATATGGTGACTTAACCCTCCTTGACACTACACTATTTTTCGTTTCACTTTTCAACCATGCTTATTTATTCTCCCTTATTCTCCTTCATTTATTTTCAGATTTTGGGTGTGATTTCCTTCATACTTTCAAAACACAATTTTTTTATTTTTTTTATTTTTCTCATTTTTTTTTCACACCCAAATCTATTCTCTTTTTTTTTTTTACTAACCCCTTCTTCATACCCAAATCAATCTACGCACCCCTATAATAACCACCCTCAACTTAGGCGATTTGCCTGAGTTGAGGTACATAATGTCCAAGAAGGGACCAGGGCCAAGAAAGGTTCATTATAAGTCAAAATGGGAAGGTGAATAGGCTAATAAAAGAAACAAGTCAATTAAGGCTCAAAATCGGGATCAAGGGATACTTAATTCATTTGGTCAGGCATTTAGGCTAAACGTGGACTTATTCAAAAACGGCCTATGATCCTTTCCTAACCACTACCTCTAATCTAGGCAAGACTAACCGGGCAAGTTCTGAATCGCACACACAAAGTCAACTAAGTAATGACCTCACACACACCTAGTACATGGTTACATTATCAACTACTACCCATCTGGGTTCATGCAATGCTAGCTACAGTTATTTTGTCTATAACCCTAATGCCATAACAAGATCCAATAGTTGTCACAAACTAACATGCTACACACACATTGTAAAACAAAATCTTCCGGAGGGGTATTATTTAAGTAATCAAACAACATAACTTGTTCAAAACTGGACTGCACTACGGTTCCCCTATTTTTCTCCTAATTCAACAAGAAAACACATAAATACTATAAATAACAACCTAAACATGTCGGTTCTACTATGATAGCACATTTGGGGGAAAAGAAACACGGTAAGAAAAACCCCCAAGTGGTGGTATACCCCCATCCCCAACTAAATAATGGTGCACTGCCCCTAGTGCATAGCTATCAATATAATACATGTAAAGAGGTGAAGACATACCTGTGGAGCCCTAAGAGCCAAAAGTGGGTCCGCCCATAGAGGGATCATCAGTATGCTCTCTGGGCTCACTGGTAGGTGTATCCGGTGGAGTGGGTGCCTGACTAGAGGATACACCTCGTGCCCTCTGCTCCTGGGCGATCTAACTAGTATGGTAATCCAACCTGGAGGCCTTAACCACTCTCCGGAGATCACCCTTAAACTCATCACCACTATCCACCTGCTTCTCCAGACTGCGTGGTCATTTTCCTCTATCATTAGGAGGCTCCTCATCGGCAAACAAATCCACCTCAAAAACTGGCCGTATCAGAGCCTGAACAGGCATAGGTGGAATAACAGGGGCACTTCTCGATGTCAAAGCTCGAACCTCCTCTCACAATACAACTACCTCCTGTGTCAATGTTGTCATACCAAGATTCTGTACTGTACCCAATTGGGTAGCCATCCGTGCCTCAAAGCTATCAATCTGTCCATGCAGCTCTCGCATGAATTATCCATAGACGTAGACATACGGGCCTCCACTCTAGCCTCTACAGCCTCAACTGTGGTCCTAACCCATGGCTTAAGATGGGATACCAACTTAGCCATCTGTGCCTCTGTGTGGGCCTGCCTCTCAAATATCTGTGTATGCTTATCAACCAGCTGATGTAGGAAGTCCCTCAAAACCAAAACCATACCAGAAGGGAGCGGAGGTACGGTAGTGCCTGGAGCCTCATCATCAATCACCGGTCCTGTGCCCTCAGCAGGTACATGCACTATCTCGGGTATACTCACTAGTACGGGGGTACTCACCGGCTCCTCGCTATCTCTTGACCCTTCAAAAAGGGTTGCTCCTGATGACCCAGAAGGTTGAGACCTTCGTGGAACAATGGGGTTAGATCCCCGCTGCTGCATCAACCCAATATCTGCTATATGGGTCACCTCGATATAGTGATCGATGGTAGGTAGCTTAACCACACCCGCCCTATCACATAGGCTCTAAATTAAATAGGGGAATGGGATACTGGTATGGTCTCGAAAGGCATGCTCATGGATCTCCCTAATAATGTACCTGGCAATATGAATATCATAACCGACAATGATGCTAGCTACCACAATAACCCAGTCCAAGGTGTGTGAATTATCAGCATTAGTAGGTCCCAATCGATGTCTAATAATCGACCACCAAAACCTTCCAGCAAAATAAAGTGTGGACTTCTTTATAGCCAACTTCCCAGTGACCCAACTAGCATCAACACCATCCTCTGCTATATAACCAGCAATCCACCTTAATAACTCCAACCTCTGCTCAGCATCCCACATTTTAATCTTATTTTTTATAGTCTCCATACGGTGATTAAACTCATCCATCATAGCTGGCAATGGACGGTTTGTACCAAACAAGAATTGGTGGATGGTCTGCTCAGATATGTCGAATTTGGTCCCTCTAACCAAAGTGTAAATCAATAGTGGTTGGTCTCGGAACCGCTGCCCAACAGGTGTGGCCAAATTATTATATGCAACATAGGATGCATAAAATTCTCAGACCAATTCTGGGCTACAACGACCAGGAGTCTCCGTCATCCATCCAAATCCATACTGATCAAACACAGTCCAAATATTAGGCAATGCCTTTAACTCCTCTATCCGATATCGGGGCTCCCCCATAATATTTCTTTTACACACGCCCCTCTCAGTAAGGTCGGCATCTCTGTCATAAAATTTCTACATGCCCTTAACACACCATCGTTGGATATCCCTGCTCTGTGAGGGAGTCGAGACACTCTGTTCACCAGTTCCCGAAATAGATGTTGTAGCCTCTGCCGTAGAGGTGCTCTGTCCTGTAGTATTATTCACAGATCCCGATACCGAATCATCCTCCCCCTCTTCAGACTGGGGGGTACACTCGAAAGACTGATCAGGAACAGCCGGCTTGACAGGCTGTGGAATGGGCTGAAGTGCAGTCGGGGCAGCAACTTATGCCCGAGTATGTAACCTTGTGGTATGAGGTACTAGTACAGTGTCATAAATGCCAATATTTAAAACCTCCTTGGAGCCACTTTGTACTGACTCTGACGGTTCATCACGCAATTGGGTCAAAATTTTTGGATTTTTTTTTGAATTCTTGACGAAGAATCAAGGTGGTCACATTTACAATTTGATTTGGGGGGTATGATATCGGGTTGTGGATAGAGTCGGTCGGATTTGGGTCATGTGTGGGTTGGGTTGAGTCATATGGGTCAGTTCTGGGTCGTATGGGTTTGAGTCTGGGTCGGATTTACGGGTTTGGGTGAAGAGTAGGGGAAAGTTGAAATTGGTGTGAGGGAATTTGAGAGATTTGAATGTGAACTTTGAGAATTTGAAGAATTTAGAAGTGAAGGTATGAGGATTTAGTGAATTGTTGAAAGTAGGGTTTATGAATGGGTTGCAATTGAAAATGGGTTGGATTTGAGGGGAGTATGGAATTATATGAAGAGTTGGATTGAGTCCGGTCGGGTCTCGGGTACCTACATGTTTTTGTTTTTCATGATACCACTTACGTGACGTGGGTTGAATCATGTCATGTAGGTATCTGGTGTAGATCACTTCTGCAGGTGTTAATTTTCTCTGCTTTTCACGATAGCACCTATGTGACATGAGTTGACCCACATCACGTGGGTCTCAATTTCTACAGGTGACAATTGTCCTCTGACTTCTACGGTACCAATCCACATTACTTAGGTGAATCTACATCTCATGAATCACTTTCGTGGGCAGTACTGGCACATACTCAGTTCAATACAGTGAATATAAGTTCAATACAACATCATCAAATCTTGGGTTGCCTCCCAAGTAGCGCCTGATTTAATATCGTTGCACGACACAGCTAACTTGGATACTCAGACTTCACCATCCAGACCATGGGTTGCCTCCCATGAAGCGCCTGATTTAATGTCGTGGCACGACATGGCTAACTTGACTACTTAGACTTCATAAAGCTTAAGCTCCTCACATGTCCTTATTTCTTCCGTGATTCCCACATAATGCTTTACACGCTAGCCATTGACCTTGAATAGCACATTATCAGCTCTTTTTAGCTCAATTTCTCCATGTGGGAATACCCTGACCACCGTGAATGGTTCGGACCATTTGGACTTTAACTTTCCTGCAAACAAGCGAAGGTTGGAGTTATAAAGTAGCACCAAATCTCCCGGGTGAAACTCTCATTTCTCAATGCGTCGATTATGATATAATTTCATCTTCTCTTTATATATTTCTAAATTTTCATAAGCCCGGAGATGAAATTCATCCATCTCATTCATCTGCTCAAGTCTCAATTTAGTCGCTTCACTCCAGTTTAAATTCAACCTTTTCAAAGCCTATAAAGCCTTATGTTCAAGTTTGACAGGCAAATGGCTAGATTTTCCAAAAACTAACTGATATGGTGATGCACCAATTGGCATCTTGAAAGCAGTTGGATATGCCCATAATACATCATCCAATCTTCGAGCCCAATCAGTCCTATTAGCATTCACTGTTTTTGCCAAAATAGACTTGATCTCATGATTTGACACCTCAACTTGCCCGCTTGTCTGAGGATGGTAAGGTGTTACCACCTTATATTTAACACCATATTTTTCAAGCAGGTCCTTGAACAGACGATTGCAGAAGTGGAATCCTCCATCACTAATGATAACTCGGGGTGTACCGAATCGTGAAAATATGTTCTTTTTCAAGAATGCCGTGACACTTCTTCCTTCGTTATTAGGAAGCGCAATTGCCTCCACCCACTTAGAAACATAGTCGACACCTACCAAAATATATTTCATCCCACGTGAGCTTACAAAAGGGCCTATAAATTCGATTCCCCACACGTCAAACAATTCAAGCTCAAGTATAGTTGTCATGGAAAGTTCGTGTCTGCGTGAGATATTCCCTTGCCTTTGACATTGGTCACAAGCTCGAGCGTAATCATGAGCATCTTTATAAATACTGGGCCAATAGTACCCATATTGCAAGATTTTATGGGCAGTCTGTGCACCTCCATGATGACCCCCAACTAGAGATGAATGACATGCTTCCAGAATACTCATTATTTCGACCTCTGGAATACATCTTCGAATCATGCCATCAGCACATACCCTAAATAAATGCGGATCATCCCAGAAGAATTTTCTTGCCTCATGCATGAATTTCTTTCTCTGCTGATATGACATATCTTCCGGAACTAAATCACTTGCCAAAAAGTTGGCAAAATCAGCAAACCAAGGGATTAAGTCTTGTGATGCTGCCAGTACTTGCTCATCTAGAAAAGTATCATCAATCTCAAGATCATCCCTTAATTTAAGCATGGCCTCCTCCTCAAGGCGTGATAGATGGTCAGCAACTTGATTCTCGGTTCCCTTTAAGTCATTGACTTCAAAGTCAAATTCTTGTAATAGAAGTACCCTCCAAATCAACCTTGTCTTAGCATCCCTCTTCGACATAAGATATCAAAGTGCTGCATGATCTGTATGTACAATTACCTTTGTGCCAATCAAATAAGAGCAATATTTCTCAAAAGCAAAGACCACCGCCAATAATTCCTATTTAGTCACAGTGTAATTCTTTTGAGCTGGATTAAGCACTTTGCTAGCATAGTGTCACACCCCAAGTCCCATTGAGGCGGACTGGCAGCCAAAGCCGTTAAGGCTCAAGAGAACCAATCTTTATCCATGTACACTCATATGCATGTTTCCGTATGAATATCATTCTATCTCATGTAACTAATAAATACTAATGGCGGAAGTCATGGAAAACATATACAATATATGAAACTTAGCCGTTAGGGCCATCAAGTCAAAATGGATATACATCTCTTACATTCATCTTCCCACATACATCTACAAAGCCTCTAACAGATACATGTACATAAGTAACCTATATTCGGGACAAGTAC
The DNA here is from genome assembly GCA_031232105.1 of Capsicum rhomboideum. Classification (NCBI taxonomy): domain Eukaryota; kingdom Viridiplantae; phylum Streptophyta; class Magnoliopsida; order Solanales; family Solanaceae; genus Capsicum; species Capsicum rhomboideum. The sequence continues at coordinate 133,295,979 of CP124709.1, forward strand.
CCGCTTTATACAACAATTACAATACCAAAACAATGTACACATGTGACTCGGAAAGCCCCAAACCAATTGGAGCTCACCAATGATCCGCGGATGACTCGTAGCCTACGGTGGTGGTCTACTAGCACCTGTGCCTGCAATAAGGTAAGTCCCCTAAGGTGGTCAGTACGAAGAATGTACTGAGTATGTAAGGCTATGAGCAACTGCATAAAAGATACAAATTTTAATGAGATCAAGATAAGAGAATAGTCAATGTGGATAAATCATCGTTTTGTATGTGTGGAAACATGTACCTTACGTTCATTACGTTCTTTACCTTTATGTACATTACCATCAATATTTATAACCGTCAATATATAATATAACCGTCAATATATATACCCGGGGCCAACTGATCAGTGGGAGAATAATATACTATACCTTAAATAAATAAAGCAGGTGCGGACCTTTGGGCTACCCTCTATCAGGTTTGGCATCAACCTAGGCTTCTGCCCTACTGAGCTTCCCCCCTGCTGTCACCCAAAAATCAATGAAGCAGGTTCGGCATCAAGTTTGGCTTTTACCCCACTGAGCTTTCCCCCTGATCCAACAATATCGAGATCACCCCCAGTTAGGCTTTTGCCCCTTTAGGTTGTCACCCGTACTCAATAATCATTCAGTAACCATAAGGTAACCATAAAGTAACTATAAAATAACCATGGAGTAACCATAAAGTAACCATATATGCATTACTTCTTTCATTACTTCTTTGCATTACTTCTTTCCATTACATTTGTCAGATTGATACATTGGGGATCATGACATTATTAACATTACTGAAATTTTGGAGTAATGTCCATACTTATGTGATACATGAATGAAAATTGGTCTATGAATAAGGAACATGTGAATAACAATAGATGACAACCTGAGATGATATACCTTTGAATATTTCGAAATCGAACAAGTACAATGACAATGTGAACAATATGCGCTGCAGAAGGATTCGAAAAGAGTAACCTTACATACCTTATCTTCCCAATATGAATACATAGTCCTATATGTGAATACAATAATCCAGCTCCTTCCTTACGTGTTACTCTACAATACAAGTACATAACGGAGCTCACGTTAACAACCAACTACCTCACAAGGGTATAAGACGACAATGAGTTACATGATTGCCCTATAACATCATTTCACCCTTTACAATACAATTCACGGCATCGTCATACCAAAAATACCTCAACATTCCACACATTGAACACAACATCATATACCAATAGCATTTCACACCAAGTTTCTCCTTTACACTGTCTAATTAACACCACATCACAATTACTCCATCAAGTCACCTCAATATATTTCATAACAACAATCCCACTAGTTATACATATAGAAAAAACAAGTTTAGAAACATAACCACACCATACATGTTGATATTTCATCCACACCATTCACTTTCATCAAAACCTCAAGTCTCCTTTCAAGTTTAAATCACAAGGACGACACATCTTTTAGTAAAAAGCAAAAGTGCACAACTCAACATCTGGCCAACATAACCATCATGATATACACACCATATTAAGCATATAATAAATTAATCCATGAGAGTAGACACTTACCAAATCTTGCAAAGTGATGATCTTGTCCAAGGAGATGGTTGCCTTAGGGTTTATGAAATGAGAAATGTGTTTAGAAATATCTAGAAAGGCATGAGAGTTATAATGAATAAAAATAAGCTTTTGTGCCTTTATATAGTCTCCCAAGTCATCCATAGCCAATTCTTGGCATTAAATGACATGTTTACTTGGTCAAATTGGAAGAATGGGTCATTTGCCCTTTTGAGCCATGTCTTTTACTCCATTTTGGGCCTTAAATTGAGCCCATTAACACATGTTAACTTAGACCACCAAATTCAATGTATGATCCACCATATATCTCATGTTTAAATAATTCCATAAATTTCATGACAATATTCGACTCACGAGATTCATGTTCGTAGCCTCAATCTCAAAAATAAAAAATTCTCGCCACTCATGGCTTAATTGAACATAATTTGATAAAATACTTGTGACGAAGAATTAACCCCAACTCGGATGCCAAACTCGCTCAAGATTAGTCCTAATATGATGGAATAATGATACCATAACCCAAGAGTCCTCTTTATAGACTAAAAATCAGAGAAGAAATTTGGCAAAAAACACCCCAGCACGCTCCTAGGCGCCCCTGAGACTTAGCTGAATTTTAGCTATGAAAAGGGGGAGCCTGAGGGGCCTGGAATGCCCCCTGGCGCGCCCCTTTGCTACCTCTGCCAAAACAATTTCGGCCAGAAGTGGCCTGGCACACCCCTGGGCGCGCCCCACACTTAAAATGCAATTTCGACTTTTCTTTGTGGATTTGGTTGGATCCTTCAAGTTCAAGTCTTTTGCTTGCCTCCTATCTTTAATATACTTTGCTTGGAAGTCCTCCAAGCCTCACTTTTAACTCCACAAATTCTCCAAAAGTTCGTAAACTCCTCCTCCTACAAGGGTCTAATCATATGTACTAGCACACTATCAAATCTTCCATCAATAACAATACAAAATACGTACTTATGGCTCTCGAAACTAAGGTAAGCATGGTTCAAAGTTGTCAAGTAGGGTCGAAAATGTACGGGGTGTTACATTCTTCCCCCCTTAGAAACATTCGTCCTCGAATGTTAATGACGTTTTCCAATTGAGACAAATGCAAGTTTCATTCCTCAGGTTATCACATATACACATAATGCTTATAAATACTTACTTGTTATTGTGCTAATTTCGCGTTTTGAACTTTTTCTTCCGTGGGAAACAATTACGGGTACTTGATTTCATCATTTCTTCAGCTTCCTATGTGATCTCTTCTACTTGTTGATTTCTCCTAAGTACCTTTACGGAAGCTACTTCTTTATTCTTTACTCTCTTTACTTGTCGATCCTAAATAGAAATAGGGATATCCTCATAGGTAAGATCCTCTGTACCTTGTACATCATTAATGGGAGCAATATAAGATGTATCTACTATGCACTTTCGAAGCATCGAAACATGAAATACTGAATAAACCATGGACAATTTTTGGGGTCGTGATAGTTTATATGCAACTTACCCAACTCTTTGGGTAATCTCATATGGTAAGTTATATAGGGCCAACTTTCCTCCCTTCCATAAAAAGCGTCATAAGGTGTCATTTTGATACTTGAATGATAGCTAGTATTGTAGGCAAATTCAATAAGCGATAGATGTTCATCCCAACTACCTTTAAAATAAAATGTACAACTCGTATCATATCTTCAAATGTTTATATAATACATTCTGCCTGTCCATCTGTCTGAGGATGAAAAGCTGTACTTAAGTTCACTTGGATTCCCAAACTTTCCTGGAAAGATTTCCAAAAGTGTGCAGTAAATTGAGCTCCCCTATTGGATATAATAGAGAGTGGAATCCCATGTAATCGCCCTATCTCTTTAACATACAACCTTGCATAGTCTTTTAGCTGTATAAGTGGTCTTGACTGGTAGACAATGCGCTGACTTGGTAAGACTGTGATGAAATCCATGTTAATCATGTCCCATTTCTATTGGAAGATTTATACATTGCATAAAACCTCCAGGTTTCGGATGCTCTACTTTTACTTATTGACAATTCAGATAATGAGTTACAAATTCTGCAATGTTTCTTTCATGTAACCTTACCGATACATGTCTTCCAAATCATGGTACATCTTAGTAGCTCCCGAATAAATAGGATACCATAAATGATGTGTCTCTGTCATAATTCGTTTCCTTAATTCATCTATATCTGGTACACACAATCTACTTTGGCCCTTATTCACTCTCTCTTGCGTAAGATCAAATGCCTTTGTCAAATCTTATATGCATTCAATTTCAGCTGAAATACAATAAGGTTCGCATATTGCTTTTTCTTCACTTCAGTTACAAATGAAGACTCTGCCGCATCTACACTATAATTCTTTCATCTGGAGTTTCGAGAAGACGAACTCCCAAGCTGGCTAATTGATGTGACTCTTTGACTATACTTTGCTTTTTGGTCAACTAGCTACTAGGGCTTCCTATTGTTTTGCGACTTAACGCATCGGCTATTACACTTGCTTTTCCCGGATGTAATATTAATATCATGGTCTTTTAGTATTTCCAACCACCTTTGCTGTCTTTAGTTTAGGTCCTTCTGCTTAAAGATATATCGTAAACTCTTATAATCTGTATATATATCAACCTGAACCCCATACGAATAGTGGCGCCATATCTTTAAAGCAAATATCACAACTGCTAGCTCAAGATCATGTGTCGGATAGTTCCTCTCGTGTGGTCACAACTGTCTTGAGGCATAAGTTATTACGTTACCATGCTGCATCAATACATATCCAAGAATGGCTCAAACACCCTATTTATCCTTTCCATAACAACTGCGGGTGCATTTGTTATCCCAAAAGACATAACCAAAAACTCATAATGACCATACCGCGTTCGAAAAGCTATCTTGGGTATATCCTTTTTATCTAACCCTTACCTGATGATATCCCGATCTCAGGTTAACCTTTGAAAAATATTTGACACCCTATAACTGGTCAAATGCTTCATCAATTTTGGGGAGGGAATATTTATTCTGACTGTCACTTTATTCAGTTGCCGATAACTAATGCACATTCTCAACGTGCCATCTTTCTTCCGTACACCTAATACTAGTGCACTCCAAGGGGACATACTAGGCCTTATGAATCCCCTTGGATATCGTTTCCCTTACCTTAAGATAGAAAATAGATTTACCTCTCGGCACTCCAATATTACTCCTCCATTCAAGGACAGTCTTTTGTGGAAAATGGAAATGGACTTTCTTAGCTCGGCAATCCACCGTAGCATAACAAGAAGGCAACCTATCCATACCCATTATAACATCAAAATCTACCATTTCTAGCTCAATAAGATCAACCAACGTAGCATGATCACAAATAGGTACTATACAGTTACAATATACTCTCTTACCTAAAATAAATTCACCAACAAATGTAGATACGTCAAATGGTTTAACTAGTAATTTTAGTGTTCCTCTGAATTTCGTAGCAGTCAATAGAGTAACATATGATAATGTAGAACCCGGATCAATCAATGCATATGCATATACATTATGGGAAAAGACAGATAATGTACCTGTAGCTACATCCAGAGAGGCCTCCAAATTCTGCCGACCCACTAGGGCATAGGTACAGTCCTGTACTCCACCAAAATTGATGCTCCTCTAGCACCTCTACCATGACCAACAGGCTGGAAACCTTGGCCTAAGAAAGGAACCGATGATGATGATGCAACGGTTGATCCCGTAGGTCGCGTAATAATACCTGTGCCCCTTCTTGGGCAATCTCTCACCATGTGCCCGGACATACACCACCAAAAGCAAATATTTGTCCTAAACCGACATTCCTTTAAATTAATCTTCCCATAGTGTTGACACGGTTGGCGAGAAAATCCTGGTTGGTCCATACTTCCTTGCTCTTGATACCCCACTGCTTGTGAACCTCGAATTCCACTATTTTGCCCAATGTGACTGCCACCAAACCCTTGGAATTGGGATTGAGTGCCTACTATAGGATAAGAAAGTGATGGTCTCGGCGGTCTATTAAAAATTTGAGGCCTAAATTCTCCTTGGGATGCCATGAACTGTCCCATAGGTCTAGCCTTCTTTGATGGCCCCCTTTTAAATTTGTGCACCCTTCTTCTTTGCCTCTGGTCCTCCCTCTTCTGTGCAAAAGCCTGTATTCTAGCTATATCCATATCTCTGTTAAAAGAAGCAATGGTACAGTCCCTCACCAAATATGGCTCCAATTTGTCCACATATCGATGGACTTTGTCGGCCATGGTAGCTACCACATGGGGAGCATATCTGCCCAAAGAATTAAACCGAAGACTGTACTCCCGGACGCTCATATTCCCTTGACGAAGATTTAAAAACTGGTCTGCACGATCCTCTCGGATCTCATATGGAAGATAGTGGTCAACGAATGCCACTTTAAATTCTTCCCAATTAGATGGGGGTGCACCGATAGCCCTAGATCATTTCCAATATTCGTACATGAAACACCCCGTACCTACCAAACCCTACTTGACAACATTGAACAATGTTTACTTAAGTGTCGAGTGAGTTAATTGATATTGGGCCGAGTACAAGGGATTAGATCCTTGTGGGAGGTGTAATACTCCGTATGTTGCCGAACTTATACGACTACGTGTACATTGATGGAAAAATGAAAGCATGAGAGAATTGATGAATTTTATATTGAAATATGGGCATTTAATAAGTCTTGTATTATTGGGCCCAAATATGAAGCCCAAAATGAACAAGAAGACATGGCCCAATATAACAAGTTGACCCATTCTTCCAATCTTCCATTTGACCAAATCAACCATGCATTTAATTCCAAGAGATGGATAAGGGTGACTTGAGGGACTTATATATATATATATATATATATATATATATAAGGAATTATGCACAAAAATTGGTGGGCTAAAGAAGTCTTGAGCCATTGGGCTCAATGGAGGCCCAAAATTACATGGAAGACATGGCCCAAATGATGGAAAAGGTCCATTCTTGTGTTTGAACAAGAGGACATGCTTTTATTTGGATAAGTGTGACCATTAAATGCTATATAAAGCAAGGAAAAATCAGATTTTATTCATATCATCACACATGTACCATTCTAGAATTTTCTACAACATTTGTTCTCTCAACTCAAACCCTAAGGCCACCTTTCTTTTGGATAAGATCACCCTTTTTCAAGCCTTGGTAAGTACATATTATTATGGTTTAATATATTTTACGCATGTAATATGGTTTATATCATGTTGGTTATGTTGGTGAAGTATTGAGAATTCACTATATGTGTAAGGTGACATGTTTGCTAAATCGGAGGATGGTTTGTCTTGTAAACTTGGCTATGGACTTGTGGTTTTGAAGAGAGTGAAGTTGGTGGAGTAAATATTGACATGTGGGATGTTATTATGGTCATACTTTGTTTTATTCTTGTGCATAACGTTTGGAATTGATATTGTGAAATTTGTAATGGTTTTGGTGACGGATTGGCCGTAAAGTGTCATTTTGGTGTTGTTATGTGTGTTGGGAGACCATGGATGGTTTTTGTCATGTTATATGATCAAAAATATGTTAAAATAAGTTTGGTTATGATCATGGACCATTCATTGCATAAAAAGACCCCAAAAAGACCATTTCGAACCAAAACGGGCACCCGCCCTCGCAGACGAAGCACCTGCGGGCGCAGGTGCCAACGCAGGTGCCTCTGGCTACTGCCAAAGGTCACCTATGGATGAAGGTCATCCACCTGCGGGCGCAGGTGGCTAAGCGGATCGGCCCAGAACTCCGAATTGCTTGTTTTTGCATCCCTTTGGCCCCCCGAAACCCCTATACCCTTCATGGATGTAGTTATCAACTTGTGATGTCGTTTTAATGACCTTAAAGTGTCATATGAAGGCATGTGGGACTGTATTAAATGTGTATGGTTGTTCATATGTTGTTATGAGGCAAATTGATAAGAGTAAATGTGACGGAATGGAAATGAGAAGGCATAAAGGGTAAGTGTGATGGGAAATGCTATTGTTGTATGAAATCGTGGTCAATGAGTGGAATGTTATGGTAGTGTTGGCATGTTGATGTGATAAATGACATTGTAAGAAGGCTAAATGACGTTCTAAAGTAACTATGTGATTCATGGTCATCTTGTGCACTTGTAAGGTAGTTGGTTGCTAATATAAGCTTCGTTATGTACTTGTCATGTAGAGTGAGGCATAAGGAAAGAGCTGGACTATTGTATTTCCATGTAAGCTTGTGTATGCATAGTGAGACGCAAAGGTATGTAAGTTTATTCTTCTATGTCCTTCTGCAGCATATGGTGTTCACATTGCTATAGTACTTATTCGATCCCGAAATGTGCTAAGGTATCCTAAATCCGATCGTCAATGGTCACTACCATATGTTTCTACTCATTGATCAATTATGAATCTCATGTCTCCTATTCATGGTTCATGTTCCAAAATCCCAATAAGATTATGTTCCAAAAGTTCCAATAGTGGTTATACTCATGTCTATTGTTCATTGATTAGTGTTCCAATGGTCCCAGTGGTGTTATGTTTCAAATGATATTGTGTTTCCAATAATGTTTATTCACATGTCTCTCACTCATTGATTATTGACCCAAAGTTTCATATAAAGTAACGCTTATCAATGTATCAATCTCACACAAGTTAAAGTATCAATCTTATGAGGTATAATGTATCACTCTCATAACTATGAAAAGGGAATAAGACTGTAAAGAAGTAATGCACACATGGTCACTTTATATTTTATTAAGAATGGATCAATTAAAAGAGTATAAGTTCAAGATGGTACAATCCCAATATTATGGTATGGTATTATTATGACATATATATGACTATGGCCCACTGATCAGCTGGATGTCCGATTTATGTTATAGCCCACTGATCAGCTGGATGAATGGTATTATATTATATGCCACCTATAAGGTGATGTCCGGTATTATATTATATGCCACCTATAAGGTGATGAACGTTATTATATTATATGCCACCTATAAGGTGATGAACGGTATTATATTATATGCCACCTATAAGGTGATGAACGGTATTATATTATATGCCACCTATAAGGTGATGTCCGGTATTATATTATATGCTACCTATAAGGTGATGATCTCATATGGGTAATAAAGGAAGTAATGTGCAAGTTAGTACACCAATCTCTCAAGAGAAAGGAATTAAGTTACATATGTTGGTTGGGGGCAGAAGTACAGGAAAATCATAGATGTAGGGTGGACACGATTCCAAAGTGGTATTCCGCATTCGGTAGTTGGTTAGTGTTGCTCACATGTTCCTTACTCATTGGTCAATGGTGAATCATATGACTCATGCCTATTGGTTGACTTATGATCATTGGCTAGTATGTTAAAAGTTCTATAAGGTTCTAAGGTATCACATTTCTAGTTGGTGACAGTTGAAATCCACATGTATCATGTTTAGTGATTATTATCCTAAGATTTCAAAAGTGTTCTATTCCAACGGGAATCTATAGTATACCAATGAAGGTTGATATATATTGTTATTCATAGGTGTATTATTCTAAGATGAATTACGATCCACTTGTCTCTTATTTATGGGCGGAAGTTCTTAAGTTGTCATTTGTTGTAGATCCTAGGAGAATTATCCCAACAAGAGCGATGAGGTAAAGAGAGCTTGTTTAGGTGAATAGCATTGTTCCAATCATGTTATGAGTCCAAGTTCTAATAGAGTTATATACATGTAAATATACCAATCTTACATGAGTAAAGATGTGATGTAATGTATATTTGTGTTTCAAGTTTCAAGAATGTTTCTATTATCAAGGTACCACTCATAGTATGAAAGAAAGAGACATGAAGTAAAGAATAATGAAAGAAAAGGAAGTAATGTTATGTTATGTTGACCCTACTCATAGAAGTAGATGTATGTTGGATGACTAATAATAATAATAATGAGCGTTAAGCAAAGGAAGAATCCATTGAATGAAGGTATTATATGAAAGATACTATATGACTGATAAGAATATGGTTGAATGATCGAAAATAATAATAGCAAAAGAAAGGTACATGGTTTCATATATAGAGTTTGCTCTTATGATTATTTCCACTGAAGTTCTTATGTATTGATGTAGTTTTCTTACGGCCTTACATACTCAGTACATTCTTCGTACTGACCCCTCTTGGGGACTTACCTTACATGTTGCAGGTGCAGGCATTAGTAGACCTCCACAGTAGGCTGCGGATTTTATACAGGTCTCTGGTGAGCTACAGTTGCTTCGGGGATTCCCAAGTAACATGTGAACACTAGGTTTTGGTATTATGTAAATATTGTATAGACATGGTCATGTATCTATAGAGGCTTTGTAGACAGTTGTGGGAAGACAAATGTAAGAGGTGTATGTCCATGATGACTTGATGGCCTTGTCGGCCAAGTTTCACATATGTATATATATTTAGCACATGTTTCATGAATTTCGTTATTAACATGATAAGTTCTTACGTGGTAATGGTATTTCTTATGGCATGCATATGAACAAATATAAGCAAAGATTGGTTCTCTCAGGCCTTATCGGCTTAGGGTGCCAATCACGCCTCAATGGGAATTTGGGGTGTGACAGTACACAATATAGCCTCTCCCTTCAATCTATATGCTGCAAGTTCAACTATTTCTACACCAAATATGTGCATGACATCCAAAGCCCTTTTGATTTGATCTATAAAATCTTACGGGTCCTCATTAAGATTCGATCCAGTGAATATAGGGGGATCTAATTTCAGGAAATTCTGTGTCCTTCAACTAGCTGCCCTAGCCTCACTGTCATTACTTGTCATTGGACCAGCTTGTCCTTGATTCTGTACAGCAACTATCTGAGTCAACATGTACACTGCATTTCTTAAATCTTGTTCGGTGACATTAACAGGTGGCTCAGCAGGTTCTTCTCTCCTTCTCGGCTCTTCTGGAGCTAGAAAGGTAGAAAAAGCTCGCGAAGTAAACTCGCTTTCAGCTTCACCTTGTTCAACCCGTTCAGGTGGTGATTTTCTAGTTCCTTCTCCGACAATCCTGTCTAACTTCTTACTTTTACCCTTTCCTCTTCTTGTAATCGGCATTCTTACTATAATGAAAAAGAACAAAGTCAATGGTCAGGTATAATTCTATAACCTTGGCTCTATTGCACGATCTAAGAAATGAAGAAATAAAACAACTCCTAAATGTCTCGTAGCCTCCTACCTATAGATGTGGTGCACAACACATCCATAAGCAAGACTCTACTCAGACACGGCTTTGTAGACACCCTTAGAACGACCTGCTCTGATACCACTTTTGTTAAACCCCAAGTCCCATTGAGGCGGACTGGCACCCGAAGCCGTTAAGGCTCGAGAGAACCAATATTTATCCATGTACACTCATATGTATGTTTCCGTATGAATATCATTCTATCTCATCTAACTAATAAATACTAATGGCAGAAGTCATGAAAAACATATATAATATATGAAACTTAGCCGTTAGGGCCATCAAGTCAAAATGGACATATATCTCTTACATTCATCTTCCCACATACGTCTACAAACCCTCTAACAGATACATGTACATAACCAACCTACAGTCGGGACAAGTCCCCGCTTTATACAACAATTACAATACCAAAACAATGTACACATGTGACTCGAAAATCCCCGAACAAAATGGAGCTCACCAATGATCCACGGATGACTTATAGCCTACGGTGGTGGTCTACTAGCACCTGTGCCTGCAGTGTAACACCTCGTACATTTCCGACCCTACTTGACAACTTTGAACAATGTTTACTTAGGTGTCGAGAGCCATAAGTATGCATTTTGTAGTGTCATTAATGAAATATTTTATATTGGGCCTAGTACATATGGTTAGACCTTTGTAGTGGGTGGCATTTGTGACTTTGGGGAGCATTTGTGGGGTGAAAAATTGAGGTTTAAGGGACATCCAAGCAAAGAATCTTAAAGCTAAGAGGTAAGCAAAAGGTTGGGACTTGAAAGATCCAACCAAATCCGCAAAGAAAAGCCAAAATCAAAAATTTGGCATGGGGCGCTGTAGAGGGCGTGCCAGGCCGCTCTGGCCCAAATTTTTGTTTTCACAGGCAGCAAAGGGTCACGCCAAGCGGCGTGCCGGGGTGGTTTTCGCCAAAATTTTTCTTCGACTATTGTGATGTATATAAGACTTTTAAGTCATGGTATCATTACCCCATCATAGTAGGACTATTCTGAAGCGCGTTTAGCATCCGAGTTGGGGTTAATTCTTCGTCACAAGTGTTTTAACAAATTATGTTCAAGTAAGCCATGAGCAACTAGAATTTCTATTTTTACGATTGAAGCTACGAACGTGAATCTCGTAAGTGAATATTGTCGTGACGTTATGGAATTATTTAAACATGAGATATATGATGGATTATACATTGAATTAGGTAGACTAAGATGAAATGTGTTATTGGGCTCAATTTAAAGCCCAAAAATGAAGCCAAAAGACATGGCCCAATGGGTCAAATGACCCATTCTTCCATTTGACCAAGTAAAACACCTCAATTATTGATTAAATGTGGCTAAGGATGACCATGAGAACTATATAAAGACACAAAGGGCTGATTTTATTCTCTCAACACAAACCCTAAGGCAACCAACTCTTGGAGACAAGATCACTCATTTGCAAGTTTGGGTAAGTGATTATTCTTATGGATTAATATATTATATGCATGGGAGAGTATGTAGATCATGATGGTTATGTTTAAAAGTGTAAATAATGCATTTTTACTTTTTGCTAAAAGATGTGTCATCTATGGAATTTAAACTTGAAAGGAGACTTGAGGTTTTGATGAAAGTGAATGGCGTGAATGAAATATTGACATGTATGGTGTAGTTATGATCCTTAACTTGTTATTTTGCTATAAGTGCAAATTGTGGGACTATTGTCAATATGTGGTTATGAAGTGTATTGAGGTAACTTGATGGATCATTGTGATGTGGTATTGATGAGAAAATGTAAAGGAGGAACTTGGTGTGAAAAGATATTGGTTTATGATGTCTTGTTCAATGTATAGAATGATATGGTATTTTTGGTATGATAATGCCATGAATGGTATTGTAAAGGGTGAAATAATGTTATAGGGCAATCATGTAGCTTATGTTCGTCTTATACACTTGGAATGTAACTTGTGGTTAATGTTGGTTCCGTTATGCACTTGTGTTGTAGAGTGAAACGTAAGGAGGGAGCTGAATTATTGTACTCACATATTGGCTTGTGTAGTCATATTGGGAAAATAAGGTATGTAAGGTTACTCTTTCCATATCCTTCTACAGCTCATAGTATTCACATTGATGTTGTACTAGTTCATTCCGAAATGTCCAAAGGTATCTCATTTCAGGTTGTTATCTATTGTTAAGTCACATATTCCTCATTCATTAGTCGTTTTTGCTCATGTATTACATAATAATTATGGACATGGTTCCAAAGTCCCAATAATAGTATGTTCCAAAGTTTCTAATAAGGTTATGATTACAAATATATCAATCTCTCATAAGTTAGCGTATCAATCTCTTGAAAGTAAAGTAATGAGGTAATGTATATATGTGTGTTTCCAATAATATCATGATCCTCAATGTATCAATCTCACACAAGTAAAAGTATCAATCTCTCCCAAGTAAGAAATGAAGAAAGGTGTGTTTATGTTATATTATTAACCCGCCAATAGAGTGGATGTATGTTATATTATTAACCCACCAATAGAGTGGATGTATGCTATATCATTAACCCACCAATAGAGTGGATGTATGTTATATTATTAACCCACCAATAGATTGGATGTATGTTATAGTATTAACCCACCAATAAAGTGGATGTATGTTATATCATTAACCCACTAATATAGTGGATGTATGTTATATTATTAACCCAGCAATAGAGTGGATGTATGTTATATTATTAACCCACCGATAAGGTGGATGAATGTTATTTTACAACCTACTAACCAAGTAGATGAATAATGATGATGAGCATAAAAGCAAAGAAAGAATCTCTTGAATAGAAAGAATCTCTTGAGTAGAAGAATCTCTTGAATAGAAGAACCTCTTGGAGGCAAGTCTCTTGAGTGAAGGTAACTCTCTCTTGAATAAAGGGGTATATGGAGGATAGTATATGAATAATAAGGATATGAAAGAATAACCATAAATGACAATAACAGAAGAAATGTACATGGTTCCACATAGAAAACGAGGGTTATAAGCATTAACCATTTCTTTTATATTGACTCCATTGTTGTTAGCATGTGTAATGCAGTTTATTATGGCCTTGCATACTCAGTACATTCTTTGTACTGACCCCCTCGGGGGACTTACATTACTTGCTACAGGCGCAGGTGCTAGTAGACCTCCTCAGTAGCTTGCAGTTCATTTACAGATCATTGGTGAGCTCTAGTTGGTTCGGGGCTTTCCGAGTCATATGTGTACATTGGTTTTGGTTTTGGCATTGTATATATGTTGTATAAAGAGGGGACTTGTCCCGACTGTAGGTTGGTTATGTATAGTATCTGTAGAGGCTTTGTAGACAGATGTGGGAAGACAAATGTAAGAGATGTATGTTCATTTTGACTTGACGGACCCAACGGCCAAGTTTCATATATATAGCATGTGTTTCCATGTTTTCCGCCATTGGCAGTTTATAATTTATAAGTTAGATGAGATAGAATGCCATTCATAAAGGGACATGCGTATGGAGGTTCATGAGCAAAGATTGGTTCTCTCGGGCCTCAACGGCTTCGGGTGCCAGTCCGCCTCAATGGGATTTGAGGCGTGACATGCAGAAAGTAAGGTAAGTCCCCCAAGGGGGTCAGTACGAAGAATGTACTGAGTATCTAAAGCTATGAGCAACTGCATAAAAGATACGAATTTCAATGCGATCAAGATAAGTGAATAGTCAATGTGGATAAATCATCGTTTTGTATGTGTGGAAACATGTACATTACATTCATTACTTTCTTTGACTTTATGTACATTACCGTCAATATTTATAACCGTAAATATATATATATATATATATATCCATCAATATATAATATAACTATCAATATATAACCGTCAATATATATTATAACCGTCAATATATATACCTAGGCCCAACTGATCAGTGGGAGAATAATATAATATACCATAAATAAATAAAACAGGTTTGGCCCTTTGGGCTACCCACTGTCAGGTTTGGCATCAAGCTAGGCTTTTGCCCCACTGAGCTTCCCCCCTGCTGTCACCCTGAAATCAATGAAGCAGTTTCGGCATCAAGTTTGGCTTTTACCACAATAAGATTTCCCCCTGATCCAACATATCGGGATCGCCCCCAGTTAGGCTTTTGTCCCTTTGGGTTGTCACCCGTACTCAATAATCATTCAGTAACCATAAGGCATAAAGTAACCATGGATTAACCATAAAGTAACCATATATGCATTACTTCCTTCATTACTTCTTTGAATTACTTCTTTCCTTTACATTTGTGAGATTGATACATTAGGGATCATGACATTATTAACATTATTGGAATTTTGGAGTAATGTCCATACTTATGTGATACACGAATGGCAATTGGTCAATGAATAAAGAACATGTGAATAACAATAGATGACAACCTGAGATGATATACCTTTGAATATTTCGGAATAGAACAAGTACAATGACAATGTGAACAATATGCGCTGCAGAAGGATTCGAAAAGAGTAACCTTACATACCTTATCTTCCCAATATGAATACACAGTCCTATATGTGAATACAATAATCAAGCTCCTTCCTTACGTGTTACTCTACAATACAAGTACATAACGGAGCTCACGTTAACAACCAACTACCTCACAAGGGTATAAGATGACAATGAGTTACATGATTTCCTTATAACTTCATTTCACCCTATACCAACAATACCTCAACATTCCACACATTGAACACAACATCATATACCAATAGCATTTCACACCAAGTTTCTCCTTTACATTTTCTCATTAACACCACATCACAATTACTCCATCAAGTCACCTCAATATATTTCATAACAACAATACCACTAGTAATTTCATAACCACACCATACATGTTGATATTTCATCCACACCATTCACTTTCATCAAAACCTCAAGTCTCCTTTCAAGTTTAAATCACAAGGATGACACATCTTTTAGTAAAAAGCAAAAGTGCACTACTCAACATCTTTCCAACATAACCATCAGGATATACACACCATATTAAGCATATAATAAATTAATCCATGAGAGTAGACACTTACCAAAGCTTGCAAAATCTTGTCCAAGGAGATGGTTGCCTTAGGGTTTGTGAAATGAGAAATGTGTTTAGAAATATCTAGAAAGGTATGAGAGTTATAATGAATAAAAATCAGATTTTGTGCCTTTATATAGTCTACCAAGTCATCCTTATCCAATTCTTGGCATTAAATGCCATGTTTACTTGGTCAAATTGGAAGAATGGGTCATTTGCCCTTTTGGGCCATCTCTTTTACTCAATTTTGGGCCTTAAATTGAGCCCATTAACACATGTTAACTTAGACCACCAAATTCAATGTATGATCCACCATGTATCTCATGTTTAAATAATTCCATAAATTTCACGACAATATTCGACTCACGAGATTCATGTTTGTAGCCTCAATCTCAAAAATAAGAAATTCTAGCCACTCATGGCTTAATTGAACATAATTTGATAAAATACCTGTGACGAAGAATTAACCCCAACGAAGGTGCTTAGATCTCACTCAAGAGTATTCCTACTACGATGGAGTTATGATACCATAACCCAAGAGTCCTCTTTATAGACTAATAATCGGAGAAGAAATTTGGCAAAAAGCACCCAGGCACGCTCCCGGGCGCCCCTGAGACTTAGCTGAATTTCAGCTATGAAAAGGGGGAGCCTGAGCGGCCTGGCATGCGCCCTGGAGCACCCCTTTGCTGCCTCTACCAAAAAAAATTTGGCCAGAAGCGGCCTGGCACTCCCCTGGGTGCGCCCCACACTTAAAATGCGATTTCAACCTTTCTTTGTGGATTTGGTTGGATCCTTCAAGTTCAAGTCTTTTGCTTGCCTCCTATCTTTAATATCCTTTGCTTGGAAGTCCTCCAAGCTTCACTTTTAACTCCACAAATGCTCCAAAAATTCGCAAACTCCTCCTCCTACAAGGGTCTAATCACATGTACAAGCACACTATCAAATCTTCCATCAATAACAATACAAAATACGTACTTATGGCTCTTGAAACTAAGGTAAGCATAGTTCAAAGTTGTCAAGTAGGGTAAAAAATGTACGGGGTGTTACACATAGTAAATTGGATGTAAAATCTTCTCACATCTTTGGCCAAGGACTGCACCCAAAGCCACCCCGCTAGCATCACACATAACCTCAAAAGGCATTGTCCAATCTGGTGAAACAATGATAGGGGCTGAAATCAACTTTTCTTTCTGACACTCAAATGCTTTAAGACATGCCTCATTGAATACAAACATCACCTCCTTCTCTAAAAGTTTGCATAACGGGTTAGCAATTTTTGACAAGTGTTTGATGAATCTTCTATAAAATCCTGCATATCCCAAGAAGCTTCGAATTCCTTTCACGGAGATAGGTGGAGGTAAATTCTCAATCACCTCAATCTTTGCTTTATCAACTTTAATACCTTTCTTTGAGATATGATGCCCCAATATGATACCCTCATTTACCATAAAATGGCATTTTTCCCAATTTAGCACTAAGTTGCATTCCTCGTATCTTTGCATCACATTAGCCAGGTGTGCCAAGAAATCATCAAATGAGTCTCCCACAATAGAAAAATCATCCATAAAAACCTCAATAGTGTCTTCCACCATGTCGAAGAAAATAGACATCATGCAACGTTGGAAAGTGGCTGGTGCATTACATAGACCGAAGGGCATCCTTTTAAATGCGAATGTACCATATGGACAAGTGAAAGTGGCCTTCTCTTGGTCTTCAGGAGTAATGAAAATCTTATTGTACCCCAATAGCCATCAAGAAAACAATACCATCCTCTACCAGCAAGTTGGTCTAACATCTGATCCATAAAGGGCATAGGAAAATGATCTTTTTCTGTCCAAGAATTCAGCTTTCGATAATCCATGCAAACTCTCCATGTAGTAACTGGTCTCATTGGAATTAAATCATTCTTGTCATTTGGAACCACAGTGATTCCTCCCTTCTTTGGTACATATTGAATTGGGCTTACCCACTTGCTATCATCAATGGGGTAAACCACACCTGCATCTAATCACTTGATTATCTCTTTCTTCATAACCTCTTGCATTGGTGGGTTTAGACGACGTTGGTGCTCAATGCTTGGTATGCACTTGGGATTAAGTTGAATTTTGTGAGTGTAAATGTCGGGTGGAATTCCTATAACATCAGCAATGGACCAACCAATGGCCTTCTTAAATCTTCTCAATGCCGAAACCAGAGCCTCTACTTGCCACTCCACTAATTTAGCAGAAATAATCATAGGCAAGGTGTTGTTGGCTCCCAAAAATGTGTAGCGAAGGTGAGCCGAAAGAGCCTTAAGCTCTAAAATTGAAGGCTCCTCAATAGAAGGATGAGTTGGTGGGGTCACCCTATTCTTCAAATCGAGATCAAGTTTCTTTGGAGCATAAGTGTATGCTCCCTTACCAGTGAGTGCACCAACCATCTCATCGTATTCCTCAATACCGTTGCTATCAAAATTCATAATCACGACCGCGAGAGCTTCTACCCCCAACCTTTCTTCAAGAGACACGACAATATCACTATCCTCAACCGCATCTTTTATCGAAATCACCCGCATATCTTTCGGTTGCTTCATGGAACGACAAATATTGAAAGTGACTTGTTCATCATTTAACCTGAATTTCATCTGCCCTGTTTCCATGTTGACAAATGCACGACCAGTGCTAAGGAATGGTCTTCCCAATATGATGGGAACCTCAAAATCTACTTCATAATCTAGGTTCACAAAGTCTGTCGAAAATATGAAAGATGCAACTTTTACCAAAACATCAGACAAAATGCCCACCGGCTTTTTCACAGTCCTATCCGCCATGAGAAGTCTCACAGAGGTTGGTTTAGTTGCTCCCAACCCTAACTGCTTAAAAACGACTAACGACATTAAGTTAATGCTAGCACCCAAATCACAAAGTGCTTTAGCAAAGTTGTAAGACCCGATAGTACAAGAAATTATGAAAGCTCCTGGATCCTCCTTCTTTTCAACTAGGGAACGCGAAACAACTACACTACAATGATGTAAGTTATCTTTCGGTTCAAAACAGACAGTTCTCTTCTTTGTCACCAAGTCTTTCATGAACTTCGCATAACCTGTCATCTGCTCCAATGCCTCAACAAGAGGGATGTTTACTGATAGCTCTTTCAACATTGTAATAAAATTCTGATATTTGCCTTCCTCAGCCTTCTTTTTCAATCTTTGTGGAAAGGGAGGAGGAGGTAGTGGGATAGTTTTTAGCATTTGTGGGACCTCCTTTTCCTGCTTCTTTTAAGATTTCGCCTTTTCGCCAGTATCACGAGCATTTGGAACTATTTTGACCTTTGAATTATCTGGCTCTATCTCAGTTTCTACATCAACTATCATCGGCTCATTGGTCTTACTACTATCCACAGGTATAGATGGATCTGTTGTGCATTTCCTGCTTCTAGTAGTAATGGCCAGGCAGTGACTAACATTCTTCGGATTCTGGATGGTATTGCTTGGAAGGGTACCTAGCTGACGTTGGTTTAATGCCACCGATATTTGCCCGAATTGCTGCTCCAACTGTTTAATAGCAGTCAAATGGGATTCTACTTTCTGACTTATTCCCGAGATGTCTGACCTAATCTCCTTCAGGCACTGTTCTTGACTCTCTGACCCTTTCACCAGTTTATTGAGAAGGGATTCCATTCTTGAATTTCCAGAGTCAGCATCGCGATTTCTTGGTGGAACATATACACCACTCTTCTCTTTATAATCATCCTTTCTCTTCTAATCACCATCACGATCTCATTCTCTATCTCTATATCCCGACTTGTTGTAACTGGCTCCATAGTAGTTCCGACCTTGATTCCCTTGCCTCGAGTTCCAGGAGTCTTGGTTAGACCCTTGGCTCGAAAACCCGCCACTTCTCAATCCAAATACTTAGCCTCTTCATCAAATTCATAATCGTCATGTCTAGGCATTTTACCTCATGCACCTTCTCAGCGTCTTTGGCCGCTATCTGTTTAGCTAATAAACCAATTTATGTCCTCAGTTGAGCGACCTCTTGAGCTACAGATTTGTCCAAAGCCCGTTGTGTTGTTGAGGCTCCAATAACATATGTGCCAGCAGGCGTTTCTGCCTCCCGAGTATGCCATCCTTGGTTGGTCTTAGTGATACGATCTAATATCTCTGAAGCTCGTTCCCATCTCAGGCTCATGAATGCTCCACCAGTGATAGTATCTGCTACTGCCTTCTTGTTAGCATTTAAAGCCCTGTAGAGAAGATTTAAAGTAAATTCCTACCACTCATCCTATGATTTGGCACATTCTGTAGCTTCTTCTTAAACCTTAGCCATGTCTCGTAAAGTGCTTCAGAATGTAGTTTTCTGAAGTTGTAAATTTCATCCTTCAACTGTAGCATCTTGAAAGGCGAAAAAAATCTTTCCAGAAATTGATTTCTTAATTCTTGCCAAGTAGTAATGGAACGTCGTGGTAATTTTGCCAGCCAAAAAGTCACCTCTCCTGTTAGAGAGAATGGAAACAATCTTAATCGAATAGCCTCTTGGTCAACTCCAGGCAAATTATATGAAGTGCATAACCCCACAAAATTTATCACGTGCATGTTTGGATCATTAGTAGGAAGACCGGCGAACACACCCTTCAAGTTTAGCAGGTGAATCATGGCACTTGTAATGTCAAACTTCGTGCCCTGAGGTAACGCTGGTGGAATAATGGTGCCCGTCTTAACTGGCTCAAAATAAGCCACATCCTCTTTGTTGGGCTGCCTCTTGCATAGCTCGATTATCTCTCTCTGCTTGCCTAAAAGCAGCTTGTCTAGCTTGCTCTTCTCGTGTTAATCGATTCTTAGTTTGGTCTGCTGTTTCATGATCAACTGGCTGAATCGGTTGATTATGAATGTCTCCTAAGGCCGCAGGATCCTGAACTTCATCGGTATTCACCATTCTACGATTTGCTCTCAGAGTCCTTTCTATTTCAAGATCAAGCGGAATCAGGGGATTGCCTTGAATCCTAGTATTGGGCATACACCGGTGTATGCCCTAAGAAGTATAGAAAAACAATACCAATCAACTTCAACAAATAAACTAATCAACTCCGTAACTTTATTCCGCGGCAACAAAACCAAAATTTGATTTTGCCCAAATTACACCTCGCAATAAAGTATAATGCAGTCGTTGTAGCAAATATAGAACCCAACTAGGTTGGGGTTGATCCTACAGGGAATAGGTCGAAGTTATGTAGAATGCTAGTCTGAGTAACTGGTAAGTAAGTAAAACTAGGGGGGTTTTGTGAGTAAGTAATAACAGTAACGATTTCTGATTATAGAGGGTTTGTAAACAATATGAGAAATGCACTAGGACTGTGATCCCCAATGATTCCTTAACTCCACCGGTTACTTGTACTGACAAAATTGTCCCGCTATGCTACATGTAAAATATGACAAGATATGTTCATCTAAACGTCTCTCGACCTTGGTTAGATGAATTTCACTCTTCTCCTCTCGATTTTCGAGTGTCACACTACTAACCCTTGTCCTGGATCTTAGATAACTATTCATGCTAAGGCTCAAGTTATTAGATGAAGGTTGATAGCTTCAAATCTCTATTGGTATTTCCTTTTCCCAATCTCTACCTCTCTCTCGAGCAAGTATAGAATACAAGCGAGTTTCTAATGTTTGCAACCGTTAGAAGATCAATCACAACGAAGGAAATAACAATGCATGCATTACAGCGGTTCAGAATTGCTTTGCACTTAACCCGTTTTGTTAATTCCTCATGGTTCACACAACCCTAGTTGATGAGTTTAGCTACTCATGTTTGCAAGAGCACAATAAGAATTCGAGGATGAAGACATAATTGTAAACTCACAATAACGAAGAAGCTCTGAAATCTCAACTAAGAATAACACCCTAGAATCGGTGTTCCAAGATTACAAAATCAATAATGTATTTCTGAACTCAAAATAATGACAAAAATATTTCAAAATAATGTACTGACTAACTCCTGCACCTAGGACAATACAGGGGTATTTATAGATACAAGATGAATCCTGTCCCAAACAAAATAAGAGACTAAAGTCGACAATTTTCCACGGTATCGTGGCTTGGTATCATGGAACCAAGCCACGTTACATGGGTCCCTGTCATGAGAATCAGGCAGCACCACACAATCTCTGAAGTCTATTCATGGCACCAACTCACATCACGTGAGTTGAGTCACGCCACGTGGGTTCTTATCGTAAAAAGAAGGTTGTAATTCCACCTATCTGAAGTTGATCCACGGTACCATCTCACGTTATGTGAGTGTACCTACGGGATGTAAGTCTCTGACGTGAGTCATCCCTCGGGTTACACCTTGACTCTTTCAGCTTAAATTTCTCCATTCTTATGCATTCCTCTTCACTTTATCTCCATTTTGCATCCATAACCTATTTCCCTGCAAAGTTGGACAGAAAACACATCATACCCATAAGATATACCCAAGTTACTGCATATTTTCTTTGTTTTAAGAGTCGAAAGTGTCATGTGATCATGACACATCAGTATGCACAATCACTTTTGTGCCAAGCAAATAAGATCAAAAATTTTCAAATGCGAACGCCACAGCAAGCAATTCTTGTTCAGTCACAGTGTAATTTTTCTGAGCAGGGTTAAGTGCTTTGTTATCATAGTAGATGGGATGTAAAATCTTCTCTCACCTTTGGCCTAGGACTGTACCTAGTGCCACGCCACTAGCATCACACATAACCTTGAACGGCAGGGACCAATCAGGAGACACGATAATAGGGGTTGAAATTAACTTCTTTTTCAGGAACTCAAATGCCTTCAGATATGTATCATCAAACACAAACTTCACCTCTTTCTCTAACAATTTGAACTGAGGATTTACAATTTTAGAGAAGTCATTGATGAATCTTTGATAAAATCCCGTGTACCACAAAAAGCAATAAATACCCTTCACAGAAACTGGTGGAGGCAATTTTTCAATCACCTCAATATTTGAATTATCAACTTTAATCCCCTTCTTCAAAATCTTATGACCAAGCACTATTCCTTCTTTAACCATGAAATGGAACTTCTCCTATCTTAGAACCAAGTTATAATCCTCGAATCTCCTCAAAACACTAGCAAGATATGCCAAGCAATCTTCGAATGAATCACCAACAATCGAGTAGTCGTCCACGAACACCTCAATAGTATCCTCAACCATGTCAGAAAAGATAGCCATCATGCAACGCTGAAAGGTGGCTGGTGCATTACATAGACCAAAAGGCATCCTCTTGAACGCGAAAGTCCCATTTGGAAAAGTGAAAGTGGTGTTCTCTTTGTCTTTGGGAGCAATAAAAATCTGATTGTAACCCGAGTAACTGTCAAAAAAACAATACCATCCTCTCACAGCGAGTCGATCTAATACCTGATCCATGAAAAGCATCAAAAAGTGATCCTTCTCAGTACACACATTCAACTTCCTATAGTCCATGCAAACACGCCAACCAGTGACTGGCCTCATAGAAATAAGCTCATTTTTCTCATTTGGAACCACATTGATTTCACCTTTCTTAGGCATTCATTTGTAACAACCTGAGATTACCTCCTGAACGTCACACGGTACTTAGGACTATATGAAGCCTTGAATTCAACCCATGGCATCTAGTCAACACTAAATCATAATTAATATATGTTTTAAAACATAAGCAAAAGCGGTAAACTTATAAAACTGAACTGATTTAGGCAAAATAATACCAATAACTTCAACAAACAACTGAAAGTCATTTGAAACATACCAAATTGAAATTATCTACTAAGTCTAGACAAGACTCTACATACTAAAGAGTCACTGGGACAGACCCTAGCTGACCTGAAAACCATAAAGCCTAAAATGAATGTAAAACTACACTACTGAAGCAAATCATAATCCAGGTCCTCGGAACATGAGGACACACCACTGATAGGAGTAGGCACTATGATCGAGGCTGATTTTGAGTCTGAGGACGAGTACCAAAACCTACATTATGACAGGATGCTGAACAAAGAGTATGTGGTCAGTACTATGGAATGTACTAAGTATATGGGGGATGCATGTATGGTATAAATACAATTATGATGGCTCAAGAAGAGAGTAAAACATATGCAAAGAAAACGTACATAATGGCTCACTTATTACCAATAATAAACTAAGATAATGAAATATGGACATAAATATAAATATTAAAAACTAAGTAAATTCTGAGTCAGATGCACATTAAGTAATGAAAAGATCTTTCTATGCGAGTTTCGCATAACCAATATGCTCCATTAAGCAACATGGAGCCCAACTTGTAACCCTTGTTGGGAGGGTGTTCAATACCTTGCCAGGGGTAAAGAACAATAATTTGGCGTGAATTCAGAAATATACCCTCTATTGAGGGCAAAAAGTGTGGCAGTCTTAATTAACAAGGACCCCCATGATAACCTATGGTGGCTTATAGTTTGGGAATTTAGTCTCTTCTCTGAACACGCATTCTCTCGGTGCTAAATACTACTCCCAAAACCATAATAATGCATATTTATAATGAATTTAGCATAGCTAGTTTATAATTAGGAAAACTATTTATGGTTCTACCTAAGTTTCTTAACCATGAGTCAAATCCATAATTTTCATAATAATTCTAAAACCATAAGGTCATGTTTCGCGATGTATAGTTCATGTGATGGAAAATCATGTAATGGTCACTAAAACATGGAGTTTATGTCAAAGAGATAGTAAAACATAACATGTGATTAAGACCCATAAACAAGATGATAAGCCAACTATAAAAACATGAATTTAGTTATAATACATAAATAAACTCATATAGGAGTATAATGTTCAAGATCATGATAATTTGGGTTTGAACCCTAATTTCTAGCTTGAAATTCATTAAATATAAAGGCATATTTGGGAACAAGGATGAAAGAAATCCTTGTTAAAAATCCCACATACCTGAACTTTTTGATTTTTTTAAGGGGAATCTTGAGTTTGGAGCCCTTGAAGTTGAATTTTGTGAGAGAAACCGTTGTTTGTGTGTTCTTGAGAGTTTGAGAGAAGAGTAAATGATGAATTTGAGTTAAGTAATAAAGGAAAATGGTTTATTATGAGTTATAAGGTCATTTAGGATCAAAAGGGCTAATTTACACTCAAAGAACCAAAGGGAAAACAAAAATTTCACATCACCATGACCACTAGCATGGCACGGTGAAATTATGCAAGGAAACTGGCATGACACACCCAAAACAAGGGAACCAGGTAGCGTGGCATGACCT
Source organism: Capsicum rhomboideum (assembly GCA_031232105.1). NCBI lineage: Eukaryota > Viridiplantae > Streptophyta > Magnoliopsida > Solanales > Solanaceae > Capsicum > Capsicum rhomboideum. The sequence continues at coordinate 133,321,109 of CP124709.1, forward strand.
AAACGCGCCTAGCCACTAGTTTTGCACTTGGTTCATGCCTTGCCTATATGGCTCGGCCCTAACGCAGACCACTACTATTTTGTGGTTGCGTTTTGCCCCGAAATTTATTCTAAAAATTCCAAAACACTTCCTAATGGTCCCATTATCATTCCTAGTCATTTATCAACCTTAAAATCACATCAAAACATGTGGGATCTATCAAAATAAAATTGATTAAACTTATGGGGTATAAAAATATCTCCCCCTTAGGATCATTCATCCTCGAATGAAAGTTGGGAAGGGAAAAGGCAACTTATAGAGACTTTAGGCTAAGCATTGAAACTTATCATGCAACATAACTGAAAATTTACTTACCCCAAGGACATGCATTCTGCTAAAACTGACAGACAACACATAAATTCTATCGAGTTTCTTGAAACAAGTAAGGATTTAAGTTTCGAGGTGACGACATTGGGATAAAGTGTTATACCTCATCATGGATCACCGTTAGGAATAAACAAGTGGGTATATCGGTTCATCATTTCTTTCTCTACCTCCCATGTTACTCCTTCAATTGATTGATTTCTCGATAACACTTTTACTGAAGCCACTTCCTTATTCCTTAACCTTCGAACCTAATGATCAATTATTTCAACTGGAACTTTCTCATTGGATAAACTATCTTTCACCCCAATACTTTCTACAGGCACAACTAAGAATGGGTCTCCATTACTCTTTTTCAACATGGACACGTGGAAGACTAGATGGACCCAACTAACTCGATTGGAAGATCGAACACACAAGCAATATCTCTAATGCACCGTAGGATTTCCTATGGACCAATGTATCGTGGAATGAGTTTTCCCTTCTTTCCAAACCTCATCACCCCTTTCATGGGTGATACTTTCAAGAACACCCAATCACCCATAACAAACTTTAATTCCCTCCTCTTAGCATCTATATACGACTTCTGATGGCTCTGAGTCCATTTTCAATCTCCCTCGAATCAATTAAACATTCTCCACAGCCTTAAGAATGGAATCGAGCCCAATCAAGGTAGCTTCACCAACCTTAAACCACCCTATAGGAAACCTACACCTATGCCCATATAGGGTTTCAAATGGATCCATTTGGATGCTAGTGTGCTAACTGTTAATATAAGCGAACTCATTTAGAGGTAGGTGACCATCCCAATTTCCTTTTTCTTCTAGAGTCTGTATAGTACACTCGACCTGTCCGTTTGTCTGGGGGTGAAAAATGATACTAAGCTTCACCTTCGTACCAAGACCTTTCTGAAATGATTACTAAAACTACAAGGTAAACTGAGTACCTCGATCAGAGATAACAGATAAGGGAATCCCATGAAGTCTGACCAACTCACGGATGCAAAATTTTGCATAGTCTTTAGTTTTATCTAAGGTTTTGATGAGTAAAAAGTGGGCTAACTTAGTCATTCTATCCACGATGACCCAAATAGAATCATGCTGACGCTTAGTACAGGAAAGTCCCATAGTAAAATCCATATTGATAACATCCCACTTTAAAGTGGGTATTCCAATATCCTGAAGCGTACCTCCTAGCGTTTGATGCTAGATTTTCACTTGCTAACAAGTTGGATACTTGGCCACAAATTCTTCTATGTCTCTCTTCATACCATTCCACCAATAGACTTTCTATAGGTCACGGTACATCTTAGCGGCACCTAGATGGATTGAATACTTGGAATTATGAGCCTCCGCTAACATTTGATCTCTCAACCCATCAATATTAGGAACACACAACCGACCCTAATAGTGAAGAATACCATCTCCCCCTTAGGAGAAAACCTCCACTTTCTGTTGACGTACTGCATCAATCAACTGGCTTAGTATTGGGTCATCAAGTTGCTTTTCCTTCACTTCTGCTATAAGGGATGACTCTGAACCATTATGTATCATCAAACCACCATCCTCCGCATCAAGCAAGCGAACTCCCAAACGGGCTAATCTATGCACCTCTTTAGCCAACTCTTTTTTCTCATCTAGAACATGGGCTACACTGCCCATAGACAATCTACTCAGAGCAGCCACTACCATATTTGCTTTACCCGAATGGTAGAGTATATTCATGTCATAGTCCTTCAACAATTCTAACCACCTCTTCTGGCGGAGATTCAATTCCTTCTAGTTGATCATATACTGTAGACTATTATGATCGGTGAAAATATCTACATACACTCCATATAGCTAGTGTCTCCAAATTTTCAGAGTAAGGACTACTGCTACCAACTCTAGGTCATGGGTAGGATAATTCTTCTCATGATCTTTGAGTTGTCTAGATCCCATTCTGCATTAAAACGCATTTGAGGCCAACTCTGGAGGCATCACAATACACCAAAAACCCCTCTAACCCATCTGGCAAAGCTAATATCGGTGCTGAAGTCAACCTATCCTTCAACTTTTGAAAACTTTCTCACACTTTTGACCATTGGAATTTCACCTTCTTTTGTGTCACCTTAGTCAACGGTGCAACTATTGAAGAAAAACCCTCTACGAATCTCATGTAGTAACCGGCTAATCCTAGAAGCTCCTAATCTCAGATGGAGTAATGGACCTAGTCCTGCACTTCACTGCATCTATTTTCTGGTGGTCTACATGAATACCTTCACCTGAAATCACATGCCCCTGAAAGGTAACAGAGTCCAACCAAAATTCACCCTTACTAAATTTTACAAATAGCTGATGATCCTTGAGGGTCTCAAACACTGCTCTCAAATGGTCTGCATGTTCCTCCCCACTTTGAGAATACCCAAGTATGTCATCAATGAAGAAAATGATGAACATATTTGGATATTGCTTGAAAACCCTATTCTTTAAATCCATAGAAGCTGCAGGAGCATTTGTTAGTACAAAAGACATAACTACAAACTCATAGTGACCATACTGGGTTCTAAAAGTAGTCTTTGGGACACTCTCCCTGACTTTCCACTGATGATATACTAATTTAAGGTTAATTTTGGAAATGCAACGAGCACCCTAAAGTTGGTCGAACAGGTCATTAATTTTGGGAATATGATACTTGTTCTTGATGGTGACCTTGTTCAACTGTCTGTAGTCTATGCATATTCTGAGAGTACTATCCTTTTTTTGCACAAATAAACTGGTGCACCACATGGAGAAACACTGGGCTTGATGAAACCCTTATCTAAGAGGTCCTTAAGTTGCTCATTCAACTCCTTAAGATCTGCTGGAGCCATTCTGTAAGGAGGGATGGAGATAGACAAGATATCCGAAAAAAGGTCAATCCCGAATTCAATCTCCCTATTGGGAAAAACTCCAGGTAGATCCTCTTGAAAGACTTTAAAAAACTCATTAACTACAAGAATTGACTGGAGTTTTGGGGTCTCAAACTTAGAATCCTTAACCCAAACTAGATGATGGATATACCCTTTCGAGATCAGTTTTTTGGCTTTAAGATAGGAGATAAAATGGTCTTTAGGTATTATGGGACTACCTTCCCACTTGAGTACTGACTCATTTGGAAATAAAAATTTCACAACTCAGGTCCAACAATCAATTGAGGCATAAAATGAATGGAGCCAATCCATACCAAGAATGACATCAAAATCAGTCATCTCTAATTCTATTAAATCTACTGAGGTGACCCTATGAAGGACTGTAATGGGGTAATTTCTATAAATTCTTTTGGCAATGATTTGACTCTCCAATAAGAGTGGAAACTGATAAAGGCTAAAAAAGACTCTTAGGACTAACACCAAAATTTATAGCAATTTATGGGGTTACAAAGGAAAGATTTAAACCCAAATCTATCAACACATAAGCATCAACATGAAAGTCACAAAGCATACCAGTGACCACATCTGGGGAAATCTCCTGCTTCTGACAAGAAGAAAGAGCATAAAACTAGTTCTGATGCTGACCACCAGCGGCATTGGATAAAACACTCTGCTGCTGGACTGGGCGACCTGCATGAGCTACTGAAGAAGTGGACTTTATCTTAGTGTGAGCAGATGGGCAATCTATCAGTCAGTGGCATGGCTTGCCACACCCAAAACAACCATCTCTACCTAACAAACACTCTCTAAAATAATTTTTACCACACTTTTTATAGGTTGGGTAGAGACGTCCCCCAGTAACACTATCATTTGACCAAAAACTTGGTGCTTTTCACTACTGCTCCTATTTGATCTTGGGTGCGGGGGCACTAGCTGAAAATGGTGCAGGGAATGATGAATAGTTTTGAAAATGCAAACAATTCCTACCACCTAACCTGTGTTGACTGTACTCAAACTTCCCGGTCCTAGCCTCTTTGGTTTCCCTCTCCAGTTCCTTCAACTTTTCCACTTTAATCTATTCAGTATGGGTCATCATTCAGGCAATATCCATGTCCCCAGTTAGAATAGAAGTCATACACTCCTTGATTATCAATTCATACACACCATTAACAAACTTACTCATACGAGCCCTCTAATCAGCCATCATCTCTAGAGCATATTTTGAAAGTAAGATAAATTTGAGAGAGTATTCCTTCACTGACATGGAACCTTGATTGAGATTCATAAATTCCTCCAATTTAGCTTCCCTCATCTCATGAGAAAAAACCTATTAAGAAAAGCTTCCTCAAACACTCTCTAATTCATCGGAGTGACATTCTCACCTCTACCCTCTTTCCACTGCTTAAACCAATCATAAGCAATATCCTTTAACTGATACAATGCCAAATCCACACTCTCTACCTCAGTAACATGCATAATCTGAGTAATCTTCTTCACCTCATCGATAAAGAATTGCGGATCCTCACCCACCTTCGAACCAAAGAATTCAGGTGAATTCATCCTCATGAAATCCTAAATCCTGATGGCAGCTAAGTTATCATTCTACTGAATTGAGACTACCACCGGTTGATTAACCTGTGCAGTCATAGCCTGAGCGAACACCTGAAAGGCATATAAAAACTCAGTATGGGAAATATTTTTGTTCAAAAGATCCGGAGGTGGTGGTGGGGCTGGCTGGTTCCCATTTCTACGAATGTAAGCTTTGTGTGAAGGTATTTTTTGCCACATGAAAAACATATGTTAGAAGGCATATAGAGTTAAAATTCAAGCACAATAGAGAGCATAAAGGAAGGGAAAGTTCCTAATAACGTCTTGTAGCCTCTTACTCATAAGTGTGGCACATTTCACACCCATGAACAAGACTTTACTAACAAGGCTTGTCAGACTCCCTAGGACTCCTTAAACCTTATGCTCTGATACCAAGTTTGCAAGACCCGAGATTATCCCCTGGACTTCACACGGTGCTTAGGACTATAAGAAACCCTGAAGCTAACCCATGGCATCTACCTAGCATTGGATCATAATTAATATATGTTTAAAACATAAGCGGAAGCAAAAAACTTATAAGACTGAAATGATTTGGGAAAAATAATACCAATAACATCAACAAATAACTGAAAGTCATCTGAAACATACCAACTACTAAAATTATATACTAATTCTAGACAAGCCTCTAAACATACTGAAGAGTCACTGGGACAGACCTCAGCTGACCTAAAAACCATAAAGTCTGAAATAGATGTAAAACTACACTAGTGAAGCAAATCATAATACAGGTGCTCAGAACATGAGGACTCACCACTGATAGGAGTAGGCATGGTGATAGAGGCTAATTTCAAGTCTGAGGATGAGCACCAAAACCTACATCATGATAGAATGTAGCACAAATAATATGTGGTTAGTTCTATGGAATGTACTGAGTATATGGGGGGATGTATATACAATATAAATACAATAAAGATGGTTCAAGAGAAGAGTAAAACATATGCAAAGAAAATGTACATAATGACTCACTTATTACCAATAATAAACTAAGATAATGAAATATGGACATAAAGTATAAAGATTAAAAACTGAGTAAACTGTGAGTCAGATGCATATTAAGTAATGAAAAGATCTTTCTGTGGGAGTTTCTCATAACTGTCATGCTCTACTTGAGCAATATAGAGCCCAACTTGTAATCCTCGTTGGAAGGGTGTTCAATACCTTGCCAGGGGTAAAGAGCCATAATTTAGCATGAATTCACTCATATACCCTCTATTGGAAAAAAAGGGAACTGTATCAACTAACGAGGACCTCTATGATAACTTATGGTGGCATGTATTTTGAGAATTTGGGCTCGTTTCTAAACCCGCATTCCCTTGGAGCTAAATACTACTCCCAAAACCATAATAATGCTCATTTATCATGAATTTAACGTAGCTAGTTTATAATTCCAAATACTATTTATGCTTCTACATAATTTTCATAACCATGAATCAAATCCATGAGTTTCATAATAATTCTAAAACCATGAGATCATGTTCGTTATTTGTGGTTCATGTAATGACAAATCATGTAATGCTTACTAAAACAAGGAGTTTCATTTCAAAGAGATACTAAAATGTAACATGTGATTAAGAACCATAAAAAGATGATAAACCAACTATAAAATCATGAATTTAGTCATAACACATAAATAAACTCATATAGGAGTATAATATTCAAGATCGTGATAATTTGGGTTTGAACCCTAATTTCTAGTTTGAAATTCATTAAATGAAAAAGGCATATTTGGGCACAAGGATGAAATAAAATCCTTGTTGAAAACCCCACATACCTGAACTTTTCAATTTCTTGAGGGGAATCTTGAATTTGGAGCCCTTAAAGTTGAATTTTTTAGAGAAACCCTTGTTTGTGAATTCTTGAGAGTTTGAAAGCAGAGTAACCGATGAATTTGAGTTAAGTAATGAGAGAAAATGGTTTATTATGAGTTATAAGGTCATTTAGGATCAAAATGACTAATTTACCCTTAAAAAACCAAAGGAAAAATGGAAATTTCATGTCAACATAACCACTGGCATGGGACGGTAAAATCGTGCCAGGCCACTGGTATGACACACCCAAAACACGGTAAACAGGCAGTTTGGCGCGACCTAAACACGCCTGGCCATTGGTTTTGCACTTGGGTCATGCCTTGCCTCCGTGGCACGGCCCTAACGTGGACCCGTACTGTTTTGGGGTTGTGTTATGCACTAAAACTCATTCTAAAAATTCCAAAACACTTCCTAATGGTCCCTTCCTAGTCATTTATCAACCTTAAAATTATATCAAAACACATGGGAGATATCAAAATAAAATCATTAAACTTATGGGGTATAATAATATTGGATCGAGCTTACCCATTTGTTGTCTGCAATAGAATAAACCACCCTGCATCCAACCACTTGATGATTTATTTCTTCACCACCTCTTGCATAGGCAGATTCAATCTCCATTGATGCTCAATACTAGGCACACAATCCCGCTCAAGTAGGATTTTGTGCATGCAAATTCCCGATGAAATCCCAATGATATCAGTAATGGACCATCCAATGGCCCTCTTGAACTGCTTCAAAATAGACACCAATGCCTCAACTTGCCAATCTTACAAATCGACTGTGATAATAATCGGGAAAGTATTATTGCCTCCCAAAAATACATTAACGAAGATGAGATAGAAGATCTTTGAGCTCCAAGACTGGAGACTCATCGATAGAAGGCTTAGCTAGCGGGCTCACTCTGTTCTTTAGATCAAGATATAACTTCTTTGAAGCATAACTAAATGAACCCCTACCATCATGTGCACTCACCATTTCATATTAATTCTCAATATCATCACCCTCATAATTTATAGTGGCTGTTGCAAGGGCTAGATTCCAAACCTTTTCTCAATAGGAGCTATCAATGCATCCTCGCCGACTGTATCAATCACAAAAATCACACGTATATCCTTTGGTTGCTTCATGGATTAGCATATGTTGAAGGTTACTTGTTTGTTATTTAATCAAAACTTCATTTGCCTAGTCTCTATATCAACCAGTGCATGTCCAGTCACGTGGAATAGTTTCCCCAAAATAATTGGAATCTCAAAGTCAACCTCACAGTCAAGAGCTTCCATAAGAGGGTTATTCACTGACAGCTCCTTCAGTATCAAAATAAATTTTTGGTACTTTCCCTCTTTATCTTTCTTTTTTAGTCTCTGCAGAAAAAGAGGAAGAGGTCATGGAATAGTAGTTAATATCTTTAGGACCTCTTTGTCCTTATTTTTTCTTTCCCTTTCTTCATGTTTGTCAAACTTGAGGATTTTTAAGTGCATTCTTAGCCACCAATAAGTCTTTGGATTCGGTAACCTTCTCATCATCGACGACAATTGGTTCTGCCTCCTTTTTAATAGTTACAGGCATAGGTCGATCAGTGGTCATCTTACCACTCGTAATAATAATAGCCAAATAATGACTATCATTTTTTAGATTTTGGATGGTGTTGCTTGAAAGTGTACCTTATTGATGTTGATTCTATACAATAGAAATCTGACCAAACTGTTGCTCAAGTTATTTTATGGAAGTAGCATGAGATTCAACCTTCTGATTCATACCTAAAATATCTACCTTATTCCCTGATTTTGCAGGTCTAATTCCTGCCTCAAGATGGAAAGAGAAAGAGAATTGGTTGAACCATATTTGGAGCCTGAACAAGCATTTCATCAGTGGTGGAGAGCAGCAACTCTTCAATATCCAATTCAACAACTTCAGCTGGATGATCTGGTTGATATTGTTCCTGCAGAAATGGCAGTAGCTAGGTTAGTTCATGAGGTGTCAATCCAACTCGCCAATAATGTCACCTCCAGTATTTGTAAACCAAAAGTAGGAGGTCGATTCGAGCTCAAACAAAATATGGTGCTTCTATTACACACCAGCAGGTAGCTTACAAGGCTATCTCATGAGGATCGACAACAAAACTTGCAAAATTTTCTTGAGATTAGTGACACATACATCCCCGCAGGAGTCTCATCTGACTACGTGAGGCTCACACTCTTCCCTTTTTCTTTGTTAGGGGAAGCAAAGAGGTGGTTGAAAGCTGAACCACCTAATTCCATCACCACCTGGGATGATCTGGCAAAGAAGTTTTTGATCTGTTTCTTTCCATCTAGAAAGATAGCAAAATTTAGATATGAGATCTTAAGCTCCAGGAAAAAAGATGGTAAAAATTTGTATCAAGCTTGGGAAAGGTTCAAGTCCTTGCTTTGTGATTGCCCTCACCATCATAAAGCTAATGAGGTTTTGGTGCATGCTTTTATAGAGGGGCTTGAACCTAACACAAAGATTCTCTTGGATTCAGCAGTTGGCAGGCAAGCATTAGAAAAGACATACGATGAGTTGTATACACTTTTGAATTGCATATAACAGGGAAAGCTGGAATGGAATCCAGATGTTTCAAGAAGCACCATGAAAAATGCTGCAGGGTTATTAGAAGTAGATCAATTGATAGCTATTGCAGCGTAGATTACTTCTCTGTAGAATCATATGAACACTCAATTTAGTAACTTGAATTTAGGACATCAGCAAGCTCCCATGATCATGGTGCAACAAACTCAGACTTGGTGTGAGGTATGGGGTAATGGAGATCACTCAGCAGATGCCTATGCAGCTAATCCAGAATCAGTGAACTTTGTGGGTAATGTTGAATGACAAGGTAATTAAAATTTTGGGAACACTTATAACCCAGATTGGTAGAATCACCCAATCTTTCATGTGGTAGAAATCAAGGGTAGAATGTCAATTAGTATAAGAATCAAGTGGGAAATCACAATCTCCAACCAAAGGCTCAGGGTACTAACTCTAATGCTCAATCCAACAACATTGAGGTGTTGCTTAAGTAGATTATAGCTAACTAAGCACAAATGGCTGTTGACATAAAAAATCAGAAATTAGCCATAAAGATTCTAGAGGTGCAGATGGTGTAGCTTGTTGGGGCATAAAACACTAGATATCAGGGAGGTTTGCCAAGTGATACTAAATTTAATACCAAGCAGGTCAATGCGGTGTCCACTCGAAGTGGTAGGCAATTGGATGAGTTATAGCCAAGAAAGTAACTCATAGGGATGTGGTGAGAGATAAGAAAAAAACAGAAATTTAGAAAGATGTGAATAATGAGAACATTGTGGCAACCTTGAAGCCACTGCCTCCATTCCTACAAAAGCTGCTAAAGCAAAAGGAGGAAGCATGTTTTCAAAAGTTTTTGATTTGTTAAAACAAGTACACATTAACCTTCCTCTTATTGATGTTTTGCAGGAAATTCTTAGGTATGCCTAGTATATAAAAGAACAGGTTGACAGAATATGTCATAGTTGCACTTGATGAGGAGTGCATATCCAGAAATCAGAATAGACTGCCAATAAAGCTCAAAGATCCTATAAGTTTAACCATTCAGATCACTATTGGGTAGTTTATCAAATCCCGAGGATTATGTGATCTTGGAGCCAGCATTAAATTGATTCCCACTTCTTTTCTCAAAAAGATGGGATTGAGCAGTCCAAACCCACCACAGTTATTTTGCAGCTAGGTGATCATTTGTTGGCAAGCTGAGGATGTGTTGGTGCAAGTAGAGTCACTTATCTTCCCAGTGGATTTCATAGTTTTGGACTTTGATGCAGATTCGGAAGTCCCATTTATTTTGGGGCGTCCATTATTAGCTACTAGTTGTACTTTGATAGATGTAGCTGCTGGTCAATTGACTATGAGAACACATAAGCCATCTATTATAGAACCCCGACTATTTATGAGGAGTTATCTGAGATCACTGTGATCAATCATAAATTAGAGCTTCCATTGTTTACTTCAAAGGACCCTTTAGAGAGAGCACTTGTTAGGCATGATATTTTTGGAGATGTTGATACACATGATATGATAGAGGTGTTCGATGTGGACAGTATATTCATTTGTACAGAAAATTTTGAGCCTCTAAATAGATAGATTGGACCACCACCTAAGCTATCTATTATAGAAGCCCCAAAGTTGGAGATGAAAGCATTGGCCCCACACCTCAGGTACAATGACACTTTACTAGTTATTCTTTCTGCAGGTTTATCTGAGGCACAGGTTGGTGAGGCTCTGACTATTTTGAAAAGGAGGAAAAAGGCAATCGGGTGGCATATGTCTGACATTCAAGCAATAATCCCAACTTATTATATGCATAAAATTTTCATGAAGGAAGGGAACAAACCAAGTGTGCAACATCAGCGAAGACTAAATCCCGTAATGAAAGATATAGTGAGAAAAAAAGTGATTAAGTGGTTGGATGCAGGCATTGTTTATCCTATTACAGATAGTAAGTGGGTCAGTCCAGTTTAATGTGTCCCCAAAAAGGGAGGCATGACCATGGTTACTAATGAGGAGAACGAATTGATCTTGATTCGTACTATCACAGGATGAAGAATTTGTAAGGACTACTGCAAGCTTAATGAAGCCACTTGAAAAAATCATTACCCTATTCCCTTTATTGACCAAATATTAGACAGGCTTGTAGGGCAGGAGTATTATTATTTATTAGCTGGGTATTCAGTCTATAATCAAATAGCCATTGCTCCCAAATATCAGGAGAAGACGACATTCACATGTCCTTATGGTACCTATGCCTACAAGCGCATGCCTTTAGGGCTATGAATGCACCCACCACTTTCACGCGCTGCATAATGGAGATATTCTACGATCTGGTGGAGGACTTTTTAGAGGTATTTATGGATGATTTTTCTATATTTGGTAACTCATTTGAAGTTTGTCTGTAGAATCTTGATAAGGTACGTGCTCATTGTGAGGAGATAAATTTGGTGTTGTACTGACAAAAGTGCCACTTTTTGGTCAGAGAAGGTATTGTTTTAGGCCATGAAGTGTCACGAAAAGGCTTGGAAGTTGATCGTGCTAATTTCAAGGTTATAGAGAAGCTTCCACCACCCATATATGTGAAGGGTATCCGTAGTTTTCTTAGGCATGCAGGATTTTACAGGCTGTATATCAAAGACTTTTCAAAAATCTCAAGACCAATGTGTAAACTACTTGAGAAAGAGGTAAATTTTTAGTTCTATGATGATTGTGTGAAGGCTTTTGAGGCTTTGAAGAGAAAGTTGATTGTATCACCTATATTGATTGCTCCCAATTGGGAATTGCCATTTGAATTGATGTGTGATGCTAGTGATGTGGTTGTGGTAGCAGTATTGGGCCATCAAAAAGAGAAGGTCTTTTATTCAATTTATTATGCGAAAAAAACTCTTGATGCAGGTCAAGCCAACTATATTGTTACAGAGAAGGAGATACTAGCTTAGGTGTATGCGTTTGACAGGTTTCAGTCCAATTTCGTGGGTACCAAAGTGATTATGTACACAGACCATACAACTATCCGATACTTTTTCAATAAAAAAGATGCCAAACCTCGACTCATTAGGTGGATTTTGTTACTGTAAGAATTTGATCTAGAAGTTAAAGATCGGAAGGGGACGAAAAACCAAGGAACAGATCACCTATCCAGGCTAGAGAGTTGGGGACATGTTCCAGAAGATGGTACAATTTGAGAAGAGTTCCCAGATAAGCAACTCTTATCATTGAGTGTTACAGAGCTATCTTGGTATATGGATAGCGTGAACTTGATAGTGAGCGGAGTGTATCCACCTGAGGCCATGAGTCAGTAGAGAAAGAGGTTGTACTATGAGTCTCGATTCTACACATGGGATGAGCCTTACTTGTTTAAACAGGGTCTGGATTGAGTAATCAGAAGATGTATTTCGGAATGTGGAGCAAAGCAGGACTTGAAAATTTGCCATTCATCTCCTTATGGAGGCCATCACGGTGGTGAACGGACAGCTCATAAAGTAATATAGTGCAGTTTTATTTGGCCCACCTTATTCAAGGATGCGATCAAGTTTGCAAAAGAGTGTCACCAATGTTAGCGCATGGGAATGATCTATGTTAGCGCATGGGATGCGATCAAGTTTGCAAAAGAGTGTGAGCCAGGTACTAGAGGGTTGGCACCGCGGAGCCCAATCTATTGGTTGAGCCTCGTGCCACAGGGCAACTTATGTTGACTCACTAGAATCCCTTCGCATTGGGCTCGACATCACGGAGCTTGCCTCCCTCACTAGGCCACGCACTGTGCCTGACATCCCGTCACACAAATTTTGATCGGGTCAAACCCGATCCGATCAACCTTTAATTAACTCCCCTACCTGATTTTTCCCCTATTTTTTAACCCTAAGAGCCACACCCTCATCTCCTTTCACTCCAAATGCCTGTAGCCAACTTCACAACTCTAAATTTCTTCTTCTTTTCACTTTATCAACAAGACTAATGTAAGATTTCTTGATGCTTTCATGTTGGGGAGTAATTTTTTATGCAAGAATGCACAACCCTCTCTTGCTAATCAGAATTTTTTTGGATCCAAATTCTATACTTATTGGTTCATGGTGATGAGTGTTCTATTATTTAAGTTGCACATAGTTTAGATTCTGATTTGAGGGTTGTTTGTGCTAATTTTGTGTTTATGATAGCGGAATATGGTGAAATTCATGTGGGTTGGTTGCTTTTTCAACTATATTGGTGGAACCTACTAAAATTCATGTGGGTTTGGGTGTAGTTCACCAAAGTTGAGGCACAACATGGGTTTAAATTTTATGTCAAATTTTCTTTTCCATTTTTCTTGTGAAAACTCCATGGTTTGGGGTTTGTTGATGATTATGTGAAGCTTAAGTGTTGAACATGTGAATTACAATTTGTTGGCTGACAATGTATGATTGGGGTACTTAACTCGACCCAAACTAGGTGTGAATTGTATGAATGAGCATGAAATTGATAAAAAGTAGTCTTTGTATATAAATGTTCCCTATTCTTGATTGATTTTTGGAAGTATAATGCTACTTGTGTTAGTTGGTGCCTGGTAACCCATATCTCATGATGGTGGTAGTAATGACATTGACTCACATACATGTCATATGGTTTCTAAATTGGAAAGTGAATAGTGTGGGAATGCATTTGAAGAATGACGTATGTATACTAGTCAATGATAGTTAGTAAGGAAAGTTTGAGTACCCAAACACGGTGACTAGAGGAGTATGCTAACAAATTAAGTGTAGGGTAGTTTTGGCCACCTTTAATCTTGATTGTGGTTATCTATTTAGGGCTGAACTAATTAATTCAATTTGTATTGTTTGACAGGTACTATGGCACCTAAGGCTAGGAAGGCAAAGGAGAAGCATCCACCGTGGGCCAAGGATAGAAAAGGGCTTGTACTGGACAGGCCACACCACCCGTAGGTCCACATATTCTCCGACATCATTTTGGGTTGAAAGCTATTGATAAAGATGGAAAATGGCATAAGGAGAATGATGTGGAAAAATATGTGCTGATGGAAAAGATTGATCGAGAGTGGTTGAAAGTTGAATACCCTAGCATTTGACATGGATTGAGTAGTAGGGGATGAGCTTTATCTTCAATGATTATGAGGATTGTAACTTGAACATGGTGCATGAGTTTCTTGCAAATTGGTTCCCCAAGAAGAGGGGAAATGATGTTCAAGTTCGTGGCAAGAATTTGCATTTTGATGCGGCTTCCTTAAACACTTTTTTGGCAACACCAAATGTTGATCCTAGAGGATTGAGGGCATAGTTTAGTCAATCTCCCTAACATGAAATTCATCACACTTTTTTCAATTCTAGGTCTGTGGCAGGTGGACAAGACACAAGGACTAGGGATATCACAACACTTTCCCTTATGCACACTTGAACAAGGATGTGAGAGTCTGGTTGCGAATTATTTTTGCTTGCCTGATCCTAGTCTCCAACTTGTCCAACATCACTCGTGACTATATAATTTTAGTTTATGCTCTTATGACTAATGGAGCTATTAATGTGGGTGCATTTCTGAAGTCCTCCTTAAGGAAATCAAGAGTGAAAAGTGGTTATAGGTATAGTTTTGGGGGATTTATAACACAGTTCATGAAGGATCATGGGGTGAAAGTAGACCCCATGGATTATATGTTTCCCCAAAGTTTGAGAGGCATTGATGTTTCACGGGTGAAGAAGCCCGAGTCTGCTTTCGGGCCTGGACTCACTTTGACCTATGCGGAGAGGAATGCTCGTAATGACAATACTACTAGTCGCATATTTGGTATGAAATATCTGACTATGATGTGTGGAGGCTGACGCCCTACATATGCAGAGTTAAAAGGGCTTGAGGAGCAGTAACCGCTGAGCGAGCATGCTAGGATTTTGTGTCGCATTGGACCTGACTTTCAGGAGCTTCTAGATAATGATGTGCCTACTGATCAGGAAAAAAGAAGAGTAGACTCATAAGTTGACTTGGAGTTTGATTCTGATGCTGAGTATGATGAAGATGAGTACGAGGATGAGTATAAGGATGATGAGTAGAGCCGAGGGAGCTCTTTTGCCCCATCTTGTTGTTTGCTCTCACATTTTGTTTGCACTGGGGACAATGCATATTCTTACGTGTGTGGTAGGGGAAAGGCTTCCTATTAGTTTCATGTGTTTGGTACTTTTGTTTTATTTTTGTGGTATGGTTATGTACCTTATTTTGATGGATATTGTGATGCTTTGATGACATTCGGATTATGATTTGTAATAGTTAGTCATTCATACTTTGTTTAATGTTTATGATTCGGTAGTAGTATTTATGTTTACTAGTAGTTATTTTGATTTTAGGTTCCTTGGCTTTTGTTTTTGGTTCTTTTCCCAAGGATAGTCCCTTTGAACCGATTAGATTAATTGGTAATTTTTAGGGGTTAAAAATTTTTTTTAGGAGTAAGTGTTCATAACAAGTCATAGTTTAAGTACTTTTCTCTATGATGGATGGATGATGATCGTCTTAAGAGAAAATTAGTCATAGGTAGTGAGAAGGAAGCAATACCCGTTCACTAATTTGATACTAAGTGCTCTTGTTAGGCCACATGACTACATGATAAAAGTTTAGTTTAAATGGAAGGCATATTGTGATGAAATTAATGACTATTTTTGAGACACTTAGGCTCATTTATGTGACTCTTGTATGATCTTAGCTTAATTTTGAATTATTGTTATTGGTTGATTGAGAATCTATAAGGATCCATCTTGATTTAAACATGTGCCATGTATGTGTGTAAGGTTTAGGTTATTCCATGTTTGCATGTTGGTATCTAGAACTTGTCCGGTGTGTGTGCAAAATGAAATAAAGAATGTTGAGTTTAGGAGATGATAGGGGCATTTCTTTGATAGCTATTTTTGATACCTTATTTTATCTATGCATAATGTGTGATCTTAGTTAACCTTGTTGAGACTTTAGCCAATTCCTTGGTAGCCTCATATGTAGCTTGTTCCTTTTCTTTCAATTGACCGTAGTTTGATCCAAAACTCCTAAGAGCTTTAGTTGAAAATATTAAGTTGTTAAGGAGTGTAAAATTGAAGAAGGAAAAAGTGAACTTGAAGGCCAAAGAATTAATAACTATTGGTGTGTTGAAAAGGTTTAGGTGTTGATAGTGGGAAGTAATGGAATGAAAAGAAAAATTGTTCAAAAAGAAGTGAATCATGTGTTGACATCGAATACTCTCCGCTAAAGATGTGTAAGCAAAGCTTAGAGAGATGGGGCAAAAAAAGAGAATTGTGAAGATAAAAGTAGTGTAAAATAGGTTTGGTTGAAGATGAAAGTGTGATGTATTAAAGCGCTTGGGAAAGTTAGTCACTATTTATACCCAAAATAGTTCCTACCCGTCCCTTAGCCTACATTACAATCCTTAAAGTCCTACTTGATTCTGATCTTTGATATTCTTATATTAGTGGAGTACTACACTAAGGGCAAGCCTATGGTTCATCTCATGTTGCATGTGAATTCATTATAAGAGTGAGCGTATTTATATTCATACACCCAATCTTGTGTTAATTGGAATGTTGGTGAGTGATATTGGGTAACTCTCTTGTGGTGAGGGTGCATGTTTAATGATTGATAGGTGACTTATATGATTTCTTGGTTGAGTAATGTGCATGAGTTTGCTAATTTTATAGAGTCAATTCTTGAGTCAAGGAGTTTTTGAATGGTCATTCATATTTTCTAAAAATTGGTGACATGCTAGTTGTAAAGCTTGCTATTCATATTAGTTGTTGTGGGTTTGGCTTGAGTATCTTGTTTCAATTAGTGAGGCTAAATTTGTACTTGTTGAACATGAGTGTAGAGAGTTGTTCGGGGAATAATAAGGCTTTGTGGGGTAGTGATCTTGGGCATATTTATACACCTAAGTGTCGTATTTTACCCATGTTTTAGCTTTAATGTGCATATTTGCTTGTGCCTTGTGCTATATTGATATAGATGAACTAAAGAATGTGATTAGCATGTTTTACGTTAAAATACGACTAAAAGGAAACCAAAATGATAGAAGAAGCATGCACGAGCATGATATAAAGAACGAGGGCAGTCCTGTAGCTAAACGGAGCTCTAAGTAGTGCAGCTAGGAGCCTTAGAAGTGGGACGGCGTTGTGCATCTCAGTGTTGTGTATTGGATGGTGCACCGTAAAGATTCGGCCATCGATGGAGTTTTGTCAAATTTTAGCCAACTTCTAATGGGCTTGGGTTTTAAAAGGGTCCGCCTCTATAAATACCCCAAGGACGACTTGCAGTCATCAGTTTTGTACAATTTTTAAGAGAAAAGTAGAGAGCACATGGGTTTTCACAAGGGTTCTTCGCCTTGTAACTCAACTACTTCATATTTTTTTTATGATTAACATTAATTCTTGTGTTTTTCTTTAGTCTATGAGTAGCTAATACCCCTATTCTGGGGTTGCAGCTAGAACATGAGTGTTTGGTATTTTATTTAAATCAATGAAGTTTGTTTCTCATTCAATTGTGCTTGTGTTCTTGAATTTACTATTTTAGTGTCTGGCCAACATTAGAATAAATGGGTAATTCTTGCATGAACTGACCATGGGAATGTAAGGATAGGACGAAGAACATGAGAAATAAGATCATCTCTTACTAAAGTTTGGGTTGATTTGCAACTAGGATAGCAATATACCTAGTTTGCCTTAATTGGTTATGAACGGGATGAAAACGTTAAAGCATTTGAATTAGAGACTCATATCCCCGCTCAATGATGTAGTTGTGAGACTAGTTCGAATAGGTGATTTAGAGGATTACCATTCCCGAATTGTACATTTAACCCCAAAACCCACAATTTAAGAAATAAAGTTCATTGAGACAAATAAATATCGTACATGATTGTGAAAAATGTTGTAGCCCTGGAATTTCTCTAAATATAACTTACAACCTTGCTCAAAATTATGATTGTCATGTTTTATTATTTTTGCACATTACTAGATTGCTATAATTTCACAAACCCTCTTAATAATCACATAACTTATCGGAACTATTATTGGAAATTGAATTAAGTAAATTGCTAAGCGTATAGTCCCTGTGGGTTCAATAACCTACTCCCAAAGAGCCACTATATTACTCATTAGACCACGTACACTTGCTTGTGCGGTAGACTACAACAATATTCTGACCTATTCCCTGTGGGATTGACCCTAACCTAGTTGAGTTCTATATTTGATCAATAACTGCTTTATACTTTGTTCAGAGGTTTAATTTGGATGACATCAATATAGCAAGCCCAGACATGTAATAGGGTAAGATAAAGAATAGTGTATTGTGTGAATTGTATTTGTAGCAATGATATTGAGATCATGATGATAATGAGGTGATGATGTGTTTATATTGATGATGATATTGTTCTATTGATGATGTTGAGATAATGGCATGATGTTGATGAGGTGAATGTGAGATGTTATTGATGATGGTGATGAATTGATGACTGGATGATATTTGTATATTGCATACATACATTCTTCATACCTTACGTAGTTCCTACATGTGAATGTTGTGGTGATCTTGAGTTTAAGACTTGCTTAACAGAAGTTCCTTACTATCCTTATGTATATATGTAGGAAGCAATAGTGGCATTTTTACTTAGTTATTATTGCAAGTTATAAATTGATAGTGAAATCGGGTTATCTGGGTAGTACCTTTGGGAGGTTAGAATAGTGAAGTTAGTAGGGTTCCCTATAATTGTTAGGAGTAGGGTAATGAATCTAAGGGAAAAAGATCAAATAGGATAAGGTTTAAAAGTTAGACAGAAGGATGAATTGTCAAAGGACAAAGATACACAAAAATGTTCAATGACAGGTAGGTCACAGATCTTAAGGGTATCATGTCAATAATTGTATACAAAGGGATTAGTAAATGGAATCTACTTAATGTCATGATTTCTTCCTATTTATTGTTATTCTTATATGTTTCTAACCCTGGTCAACCGATGATACCTACCAGTGCATGTGTTTGTACTGATACTACACTTACTATACTTCAATCTGGGGATATAGCCATGTTGCAGGTCAGTTGTGGTTTCTTTAGAAGCGACGGTGTTCACTCTCCAATAGCTCTTATTCTTTCACTTTTACATAGAAGTTGTGTCTCGGACTCTCCTATTTCATGTTTAGTGCTCTTCAACCAATTTAGGTTAGGTTCTGGGGATTCACTTCTTATTATTTTCCGCATTGTTTTTACCTATAAAATGTACTGAATAAATATTGATTTATGGATTAAGGATTTTCTTTGTTTTACGAGAGTGTTACTTAACTTCCGCATTATACAAATGAAATAAGTATTCTTAAAAAACAAGAGTTTGTTAATTATATCTACTTGAGTCTAATTTCACTACCTTCTACATAAATTGAATGGTTGGGTGTTAAGGGTTCTCCTATCTAGGATTGAGTTGGATAGGTTCCAGTACGATCCGTGATTTGGGTCGTGACACATTATGTGAACTCATGATATCTAATCTCTAACCCTATTGGGAGAGATGTCTGATGCGCCATGGTTACATGGCACTTTTTGTAACACCCCGTACTTGTTTACCTTAGTTTTGAGAGCAATAAGTAAAAAAAAATAAAAAATAATAAAAAATAAAAAATTAAGGGAGGGGCGCGCCAGAGAGCATGCCACGCCGCTCTGGGCTAAAATTTTTAGTCCAGAGGAAGCAAGGGGGCGCGCCAGGCAGCGTGCCACGCTGGTTTTGGCCACTTTTCAAAATTTGAATTTTTCTGAAGTCCCAAGGGTGCCCGGGGACGTATTGAGCCGATTTTTGCCACGTTTCTTCTAAAACCATGAGGATATACATGAAATGAGTGAAATAATATATTGGTATGATAAAATTACTCGAGAATGAATTTGGCATCAAAATGACGATTTTACCCCTGTAGTCAAAATAAGTCATACGTGGCTAGAATTGCTTGTTTTTGGAATTGAGGCTACGAGTATGAATTACGTAAGTGGGAATATCATTGTAACGCGTATATTATGGATTACACATTGATGTGAGGGAGTTAAGATGGTATGGGATATTGGGCCTAATTTGAGACCAAAATAAACAAAACATGAAAGGCCCAATGGGTCAAAATGACCCATTCTTGCCTTGACTTGTCAAAGGGTGGATTAAATGGCTAAGGATTACTTTATGATGTTATAAAAGGTGGCCAAAAATCAGATTTTTATCTCATTAGACACACATCACATTTCTCTCATTTCTAGAATATTCAAGAGAACTCTTTTGGTGCTCTTCAAACCCTAAGGCATTTTTGGAGAAGATCATCCTCTTTCAAGCTTGGGTAAGTGATTATTCTTGTACTTTAACATATTATAAGCATGAGATATTATGTATATCATGTTGGTTATGCTTGGAATTGTTGGACATGGCACTTTGGGCTTTTGGCTAAAAGATGTGCGTTCTTGTGAATTAAACTTGAGAAAGGGCTTGATGTTTTGATAAAAGTGAATGGTATGGATGAGATACAAACATGTATGGTGTGATTATGTTATTAAACTTGTTATTTTTCCATAGGTGTAAATTATGGGATTTTGGCCGATTTGTGATATGAGGTGTATTATGGTGACTTGATGGATTAATTGTGATATGGTGTTCGTGAAAAAGTGTAAAGGAGAAACTTTGTGGTGAAATACTATTGGTATGTGATGTTGTGGTCAATGTATAAAATGTTATGGTATTGTTGGCATGAAAAAGGCCATGAATGGTATTGTAAGGGGTGAATAGGGAACTCATGTAACTTATGGTTGACTTATACACTTGAAATGTAGCTTGTGGTCAATGTATGGCATGAATGGGAAATTGTTGGTATGTTGATGCCGTAAATGGTATTGTAGAGAAGGAAATGTCATTTTAATGATAAACATGTAACTCATTGTTGTCATATGCATTTGTAAGGTAGTTCGTGGTTAATGTTTGTTCCGTTATGTACTTGTGATGTAGAGTGAAACGTAAGGAAGGAGCGGAATTGTTGTGCTCACATCTTGGATTGTGTATTTACATTGGAAAGCTAAGGTATGTAAGGTTACTCTGTCCGTATCCTTCTGCAACACATAATGTTCATAATGACATTATACTTGTCCTATTCCGAAATATGCTAAGGTATCTCATTCAGATTTGATATATATTATTATCCACACGTTTCTTATTCATTGACCGATTGGCATTGATATGTCTCTTATCCATGGACTGAAATTCCTAGAGCTCTCATAAGGTTGTTGGAACTACTAAAAGAAATTGTTTCAAGGAAACTGACGACGTAAGAAGAATCTATTCATTCCTAGATCACGTATCTCTCATGTTGTTGTTCATGAGTTACCTAAGTACGGACATGGTTCCAATAGTGTTATGTTTCTAATAACGTTATGTTTCTCACAATGTTTATTCCCATGTCTCTCACCCATTGGTTAATGATTCAAAGCTTCAAGGAGAGTTGTCATAACTTTGAAATCTCTAAAGGAACTATCTCAAGAGAATAATAACATAAGAGAATCTCTTTAATCTTAGATGGCATTTTCCAATCATGTTATGTTCCAAGTCCTATATTATGATGGATATCTTTGTATCAATCTTTCACAAGTAGAAGTACCAATCTCATAAGAGTAATAAGAGAGGTGAGGTGCAAGTTAGTATAATTATTCCTCATAAGTGAAGATGTGAATTTCATGAAGTGAAGTGAAATGAGATGTGTGTATAAGTGTGAGCTTTAGTGTCTTGATCTCTAATGTATCACTCTCATAACTATGTCAAGAAAGTAAGATTGTGAAGAAGTAATGCACTAATGGTCACTTTAGGTTATGTTTCATTGAGAATGGATAACAATCTAAAGGGTATAAGTTCAAGGGGGAATAATCCCAATATCATGCTATGTTAGTTATGATAGCCCACCAAAGGTGGATATCCGGTATATTATTATATATTAGCCCATCAAAGGTGGAGGCCCGGTACTATATACATATACTTTATAGCCCACTAAAGGTGGATGCCCGATACTATATACTTATATATATTAGCCCATCAAAGGTGGAGGCCCGGTACTATATATCCCACCAAGATGGATGCCCGGTACTATATACTTATTTATTTTAGCCCACCAAAGGTGGAGGCCCAGTATTAACTAGTTGAGTGAACACTAATGAAGATAGTTGTAAAGAGATGAGAATATATCCCTTGCGTGATTGTATATATATAAACATGAAGATTGGTATAAGAAGGGGGACAACAAGACTGATTGACCAAGTAATGAAATAATAGACATAATGAACATGGTTCCACACATTCAGGTTGAAGGTTTATTCATATTGATTATTCCCTTACGCTTAATTTCTTGGAAGTACTTATGTGTTGTTATAGTTTCATATGGCCTTACATACTCAGTACTTTATTCGTACTGACCCCTCTTGGGGGACTTACCTTACATGCTGCAGGCACAGGTGTTAGTAGATCTCTGCAGTAGGTGATGAGATATCCGCAGATTGTTGGTGAGCTTCAGTTGCTTCGGGGCTTCCCAAGTCACATGTGTTCATTAGGTTTTGGCATTTTGTAAATATGGTATAGACATGGTCATGTATCTATTAGAGGCTTTGTAGACATATGTGGGGTATCATGAAAGTAAAAGATGTACATTCATTTTGACGCAATGGCCCTAACGACCAAGTTTCATATATTGCACATATGGCCATGACTTCCGCCATTGATATTAAATTACATGAGATAAAATGATATTCATATGCGAACATGCATACTAGAGTACATGAGCAAAGATTGGTTCTCTCGGGCCTTATCGGCTCCGGGTGCCAGTCCGGCCCGAATGGGATTTAGGTCGTGACACTTTTAATGCTTAAAATAAGGAAAATATGCAATAACTTGGGTGTATTTGGTTGGTATGATATGGTTTCTATCTTACATTGCAGGAAAACAGGTTTTGAAGGCAACAAATATCAAAAGGAAGAATCAAGCCAGAAAATGGAGATCCTAAGAGAACTATCCCAACAAGAGCAATGAGGTAAAGAGAGCTTGTTTAGTTGAATAGCATTGTTCCACTCATGTTCCAAAGTTCCAATTGTGTTTATACACATGTCTCTTATTCATTGACTATTGTTCCAATGGCTCCAAAGATATTGTGTTTCAAATAATGTTATGACAAGTGAATCTATCAATCTCTCACAAGTGAAAGTACCAATCTCTCAAAAGTAATGTACAAGTTAATGTACCTATCCCTCACAAGTAAAGATGTCAATCTTACAAGAATAAAGATGTGAAGTATTATATGTTATGTTTCAAGTTTCTTCAAGGTATCACTCATTGAATGAAAGAAAGAGTAATGAAATAAAGAAGCAATGTTTAATGGGTGGCATCCCAGGGGTTAAATACCTAGCATGGGTCGATCCCAATAACACGGGTGGCATCCCAGGGGAGACAGAAAAGCCTAGCATGGGTCGATCCCGATACATCCGATACATCCCAGGGGCGATAATCCTAGCATGGGTTATCACGATACATCCCAGGGGCAATAAGCCTAGCATGGGTTATCAAATGACATCCCAGGGGCGACACGAAAGCCTAGCATGGGTTCACATAGCATGACATCCCAGGGGAGATATGCCTAGCATGGGTTCATATGACATCCCAGGGGTCCAAGTACCTAGCATGGGTTCATCTAATCATCTCATCCCAGGGGCTATAAAACAGCCTAGCATGGGTAGAACAATAAAGATGAATGAATATGAAAGCAAGAGAAGTAAAGAACGCAATATACATGGTTCCCCACGTACAGAAAGAGAGTTTATTCACATTGGCTATTTCTCTTATAGTGATTTCATGGTTGTTGTTATTGTGTATGAATGTATGAATGATCATAAATGACAATAACAGAAGGATTGTACATAATTCCACATATAGAGTTTTTCTTATAATTATTTCCATTGAAGTTCTTATGTATTGATGCAGTTTTCGTATGGCCTTACATACTCAGTACATTCTTCGTACTGACCCCTCTTGGGGACTTACCTTACATGTGCAGGTACAGGTATTAGTAGACCTCGTCAGTAGGCTGCGGATCATATACAAGTCTTTGGTGAGCTCCAGTTGCTTCGGGGCTTCCCAAGTCACACGTGAATAGTAGGTTTTGGTATTATGTAAACATTGTATAGAGACATGCTCATGTATCTGTAGAGGCTTTGTAGACAGTTGTGGGAAGACAAATGTAGGAGTTATATTTCCATGATGATCTGATGGCCCTGTCGGCCAAGTTCCACATATGTATATATTTAGAACATGTTCCATGAATTTCGTTGTTAGCCTTAGCGACACTCGGAGACCGAGAGGAGAAGAGTGAAATTCGTCTAACCAAGGTCGAGAGACGTTTAGATGAACATATCTTGTCAGATTTTGCATGCAACATAGCGGGACGATTTTGCTAGCACAAGTAACTGGTGGAGTTAAGGAATCATTGGGGATCACAGTCCTAGAGTACTTCTCATATTGACTACAAACTCTATAATCAGAAATCATTACCATTATTGCTTACTTACAAAAAAAACCCCAGTTTTTACTTAGTTGTCAGCTACTCGAACAAGAACTTAACCTACTTCCGTCCTATTTCCTGTGGGATCGACCCCAACCTAGTTGGGTTCTATATTTGATTCAACGACTGCTTTATACTTCTTAGGAGGCATATTTTGGGCGACATCAATGTCCTATACCTTACAGGGGTATAGAACATAACTAAACTATGGATCTATATTGCGTGTCTTGGGCTTTAATAGGAGTCACCCAAACTTATGGTACAATTTATATTATGTTGGCATTGAGGCATGTGTTATCTTAACCCATACTCTTCTCGGTGTTAAATAGTCCTCCAAAAATATATATGCTTATAATATAACCTTTTTAAGGTAAATTGATAATTATACTAGTGAGTTTATCTAAAAAGATCACGAAACTGTACTGTTGGTGAACCTTTGCTGAAAAAAAATACTATACAACATGCTAGTTCTAAAGTTTCAATATAAAAATACTTTCTTTCAAAATTAATCAACATGCATAAGAGGAATTTGTAAACCTTCATAAAGTAAACTTCAAATTCTCAAGTTTTTCAAAATAAAAAATAATTCTGTAAAATATGAAATAAACTTTAAAATCAAAGACAAGTTCATAAGGTCTAAAACAACATCTATGGACAAGAAATAGGAATAAAATTCAAGGAATGACTCTAGCTTATGATATACCTATCGTCTTCATGGAGGATTCAAAGATTTTCATCAAGAGATAAAGAAACTAAGCTTCTAGGATTCAATTCTAAGATCCTAACTTGATTCATAAACAAAACTAACTATTGAATCATGCTAGTGGGGAAGAACATGATTTTCACACCAAACATTAGCCTAACATACGTTAAGAGATGGAAGGAATTAAAGAAGACTGGGAGAATCCCTTCCTTAGAACTTTGGAGAGTTGTTCTTAAAACCCTTAGGGTTTTAAGACATAAGAGGAGTTTGTATGATGTTATCTTGAAAGTTAATCGTACTTAGTAGAGGTTTTAGGTCATGGAAATTGATTTCCTCATAATAGTAGGATGAAAACACCCTTAATGAAATGAAGTGGGAAAAATGTACCATCTGGGGAAGGCTCAATAAGTTGCACTGCCTATAGCTGTAACACCTAAAATTTCTAAACTATGATCTGACCCTCCCTTAAAATATGTATAGGCCCGAACCCGATGATTTGAAAATTTTACATAGGTGTTAAAACTAATTCCTTAGTTTGAGAAGAGAAGGGATATGAATCAAGGTCTTAAGGAACTTCTAGCTCAAAGTTAAGTTGAAAGCTTCTATACCGATTGAGTTTTCATATAAGATCTTACTAGGGTCAATTTCAGATGCCCATAACTCCTATAATATGAGGAGTTTTTCATCTCAAGGGCTACCAAATTAAACATTGTCGAGTCTTATTTCTAACGCCACCAACCGTTCGTCAATCCAATATCGGAGAAAAAGGTTATGACCATTTTACCAGAGGGCGTTCGTCTGCCAATGTACAATGGGAAAAGCGATGGTCCATCCCTTAGGCTTTGGGTACTAAAATGTGAGCTCAAAAATTATCCCCAGGTCAATGATTTGGACCATGGTATAATGGAGGACCCACGGTCTATCCCCAAAATCGCCCGTTGGGATTTTTTTGCACTTTTTAAGAGTTTTCTAAGGGTTAGTTTGGTTCTTTCCTTACCCTAAAACCTCTCCCTGTGACTTTAATCACCCAATTAGGGTTATTTCTCAGAAAAACATTGGTATACTCTCTCAAATTCTTTTCTTCCTTCGCTCAAAACTCAACAAAAATGCATAAGAGGGGTTTCTCAAACCCTATAACTCCAAAGCTCCCAAGTTCAAGAATTTTTCTGATAATCTTCTTCTTTCAGGTATGTGGGGATTTAACAAGGAATTCTTTCTATCCTTGTGCCCCTAGTTTCAATTTCTAAAACACGGATTTTTTGAATTCAAATTCTAGGGTTTATACCCACTTTATGATTTTGGTTTCATTCTACTATTTTCATGTTTCCCATGGTTAGTATTACTTTCAAATTGTATGATTTCCTAGTTTATGAGTTTCAAGTATGAACTTTAGCTATCGTGATATGAATTTACCTAAATTTCCATAAATTAGCATGTTCCACAAGATTTTAGCATATTTTAAATTATTTGACATTATTCGACCTTATGATTTCAGATTTTGCATGAATGTTAAGAAATTGTATATGTTGACATGAGACCGAAATAGCAGCATAATTAGTTTTCAGATTTATAAACTAGTTTATGCTTATTTCATGATAATTTCCTACAGTATGAGCAATATGAATATTTTTGAGAGTAGTATTTAGCACCGAGAAAATGTTGATTTAGATAAAACCCAAATTCCCAAGCTACATGCCACTATAGGTTAAGGAGGGGGTCCTCGCTAGTTGAGACTGTCTCCCTTTGTCCAAAATAGGTTTATGAGTGAATTCATGCCAAGTCATAGTTCTCTACCCTTTGCAAGGTATTGAACACCCTCCGAACAAGGGCTACAAGTTTGGCTCCATGTTTGCTCAAATAGGGCATGTCGGTTAAGAGAATCTCCCACTAAAATAGTTTTAACATAAATTAGGTACTTTACCCACAACTTCTTTTAAATTGAGTTATTGTTTGACTTACAGTTATACCTCATGTCTACGTTTTATGATTTAATTTTGGGACATTGTACTATAACTTTGATATTTTCCACGACATTAGTTTTTAACTCATATGACCTATTTATGCTTTCCTCAAATTTCCAGTTTTGAATTATTTTAGCTCATGATTTATGTCTTACTGTTTTCTATAACATAGTCATTGAATGTTTGCATCCTTAAATTTCATATGTAGTTTTCCATGATTTTGCTTATTGTATTCAAACACAGTTTCAAAGCATCTTTAGTGTTGTTCATGATTATTGCATATCTCACATGCTCAGTATATTCAAAGTACTGATCACATACCTCTTCTGCCTATATTTTTCATGTGATATAGATTCTAATGCTCATTCTCATGCTCGTGGTTAGTTCATATTAAAGCTTCCAGCCAGCAGGTGATGAGTTCTCTTTATTCGAGGACTCCAGTCAGATAATACTCTGAGTCTTTCCTTCAGTTTATATGGTATTGATTAGAGGTAGTTGGGGGTCATGTCCTGACTAACTTATCTCAATATTAGTAGAAGCTTCATAGGCAGCCAGTCAGAGTTGAAGCTTCATAGGCAGCCAGTCAGAGTTGATGTATTTAGTTCCAGATTTATTTTTATAATCTAGTGTTGTAAACTTCTTTAAATAGTGTCTTACTGAACAAGTTTAGCTTATGATACTGCTTCTGCTTAGTATCTCCAATTTTATACATCTCTATTCAGTTGCTCATGAATTATATCAGTATCAAGGGTTAGTATAGGGCCACTTGTAATCCTAAGAACCGTGTTACATCCAGGGGGTAGGCTCGGTTCGTGAAAAATATGGTATCAGAGCCCAAAGTTCAAGTGTCATGGGGTGTTTATGAAGTCGTGTCTAGTAGCGTCTTACGAAATAGTATAGAGAGGCCTGTACTTTTATTCTAGAGGCTACAGGGCATTTAGAAAATATTTCCTTTCTTACATATCACAGATCATATAGTAGAGATGTTCTCTAAGAAATTTATACATATCCAAGCATTTCTCCATTTACACTGACTACTCCTCATTTTCAATGTATAGAAGCAGTCAAGGTTAAATTCCTATTGATAAAGTTTTCTCAGATAGAGCCTATAGAAAGTTATGAGCCCGCATAAAGTCTTGAGAGGAGCCCATTATTTCATTTGAGTTCAGCGATTTGAACTGATTCACTTTTGTTCATGAGAATTGTGAGTTAAGCTAAAAAAAATGTGCTCTCAGATCCTTTTCAGAACCTTTTTGTAGATGACCCTTAAGAGGGAGGAAGTGTGTACCAAGGTTAGATTCTTGGGAAGTGTTTGACCTAGAGTTGTTGATATTTTGGATGTTATGAGACATAGTAGTAGTGTGACTCCAGAGTTAGAAATATAAGACTAGAAATGTAGCAGTTATAGAATGGTTAGAAGAATGGCAGAGTCAGACAGTATCTTATGAGTTGGAACAGTGTATAGAGTGTAGTGTGGTAGTTAGAAATAGTTGTAAGATCATAAAAGAGGGAGGTGCTTGTAGATTGAAGTTAGATAGAAGATGTGGTTAAGGTTGATGGTTCACGATGAACAAGTGTTTATATAATCTTTATCCAGTAGTTGTAAGTCAGTATAGTGTATGAGAAGTTGTGTGGCTATTCATGTTAAGTATTAAACTCTAAGTGTGAATTGTGGATGATCAGACTAATGAAGAGGGAGAGTTTTGAATATCAGAATGAAAGGTCTGTACCCAGAGTATTGTGATACGTTATAACATTCTTGGTTAGTAAGCATTACGAGTTCCATGTTGGTATCCTTAGGATACTAAGTGTGGGGAGGCTAAGTATATGTTTAAATAGATGGTATTAAGTCTCTTAGTATGGTTTTTGTTTCCAGTATCTCAGGTAGTTATGGTTATGGACCTAGAGTTGTGATGTCAGTAGACTAAGAAGAAAAGTCAGATTATGAGGTATTACGAAAATTGGTTATAATTGTCAGTAAGAGTTTAAGTTATAGTATGATGACTATATAGGCTAGAGAATTTTAAGAGCTATACCTTATAATGAAGATGTAGCAATGGATTTTTCACCTTCAGATATAGTCTTTCAGGGGGGCGTTTAGTATTATGTGTATGGTATACCCTGGACACTAGAGTAAAGTGATTATGGTTCATTCTAGAGTTTATTACATGGTTATACAAACTTAGAATGGTGGTTTTTGATCTAAGGGGGAGATGATAGGATAAAGAATCAAGTCAGGTTTTATGATTCTAGTAGCAATGCTAGTCAGTTCTAGAATAGAGCTAGAGGAAGTCAGAGACCTGACCCATTCTTACATCAGTATATTTCTTGTACTTCAATCATTACGACACTCTAAACATGCCTTCCATGTCAGCGCCATGATCATAACTCATATTCATAGACTTCATACAAATGTATGTCCATTCTCAGTTCCTAGTTTGAGGAGTTATAGTTCACTCAGTAGTTTGAATCATACACTATGAATCTATGAATTCTAGTCCTATTTCATATAACTCATGACTCATGCACTCATGTCTGATAATATGCTCAGTCCCATGTACTCATGATACGTCCTTGGTGATAAGTGAAATCATAATATGTCATGTATGTTGTGAAATCATAATATGTCATGTATGTTCTCAAATCAGATATATTGAACAAGTTCGTTCAGATTATATTTTACTCCTGGCCTCAATTGAGTGTCAAAGTTATGAAAATCCTTGAGCCAAGATTTCACAGTATCCCTCTTACTCCTAATCCTCATGCTCTAAGATCTTCAGTGACCCTTCTTATTTTAAGATAATGGTGGTAAACGTGGCTAGATAATGGTTTAGATGAGAATATTAGTATGTATTTTTGTAGTGATTCTTGAAATTATAGTTGATAGAGATGTTAGATAAATGGGAAAATCCTTAGATGAGTTGGTTACCTATAATCCCATGAAGTGGCTATAGCAATAGGCTTGAATATTGTAGTGATGAAATATGGATGAGTTTAGGCAGCTAGACTTATCCTTTAGTAACCTTAAATAGTGTGTCCTTAAGAGAACTTGAATTTGCAATCATTAAAGTGTAGTGTTTCGAAAGAAGGATCATGTTTCAGAAGTGTTGTTAAGTATGGAAGTTAGCAGTCACATTGCTTAAGGCATAGTAGTCTTATTCTTGATTTTTGCCCCAGATGCCTATGTTATATTGTTTAAAATAGAGGATGTCTCATGTTCAAGACTATATTGTCTCTATTATATGAACCTATATCAGCAGACTGGGATAATCAAACCATGTTGGGATTCCTTATTCGAATGCCTTACTCAGATCATACCCAAAATTCCTTCCCCAAATGTCATTAGAAATTTCGATAAGGAGTGTATGAGAAAACATATATTCCTTTCTCAGTAGCTCTTAAAAATTTCATCACATTATTTATTAGTTTGCAGTTCTGTGTGTATGTTTGTACCATGAATGATTCATTTGAGTTCTAAACTCTAAGTATGAATTAGTCCTTCATAGCCCAACAAGTCAGTTCAAGAATCAGACAGACAGATTCAGTAATTTCCCCTATTTCCTCCAAGTCTTCCTCTCCTAAATTTCATGTCTATGACCATTCTAGGAAATTCCTTATGTGCAAATTATGCTATGTGTAGTTCATATGAATAATTACTCATAGTCTAACCCAGCCCCAACCATGATAAATACTCAATTTTAGAAATCAGTTTCATGTTAGTGATTTTTATCTTTCCATCCCAGCTATATCCTTTATTCGTAGGCAGGATGGCTGATCTTAGGCATATTTATACTCCTAAGTGTCATTATCTATGCATGTTTAGCTTAGTTTTGAGGACAACTTGATGTGCTTATTGAAGTGTAAAGTGTTTAATTGTGTATTTTTTTTCTAACTCATAGGTTTAGAATAGTTAAGGGTCATTTGAAACAAGTCAAGAATCAAAATGATCAAATAGAGCTTAAACGAGAAAACTAGTGGTGCTAGCTTGAGCTATGCTTGTTCTAGTGTACTTTGATGAGTTCTATTGTGTTGTATGGACTTATGTTTGTTATGATATTTTGTAGTATACCAATTGAGGAGATATGGAAGCTAAATGAAGCCTAAAAACAAGCGGCACAAAGTGGGGAAACAAGGAACAAAAGCACGAGGAGAGGAGAGCAAAGTTTGACCGAAACCTCACGTTTTGGGATGGGCCATGCATCGCACCCCCCATCGCATGGGAGAAGGCATGAGCCGCACATCCTAGGGCAAGGTGCTACTGTCTTGCTCAATCCTTGATGGTGCTCTGCACCCTTCTTGGCATGAGATGAACCTCGCGCCGCAACCCCCTACCCCCCCCCCCCCAAAAAAATACGTCTCAAGTTGGGTTTTTTACTTGGTTTAAGTTGGAGCCAAGTTGGTGAATGCATATGCTTCGTGTAGGGTAGACTATGGATAACCTAAATCACTATAAAAGGAGTACTTAACCATATTTACGAAGAATCTTGAAAGCAATACATGATTGAGAGAGGAGACAAGACATCAAGGAGCTCAAAGTAGGGTTCTTTGTTCTTTAACTTTATTTTCTTGTAGTTTTTACTTATGAATTCATTAATGGTGATTCTTTGTATGACTATGAGTGACTAAACACCCTATTTCTAGGGTTGAGTCTACGAACATGATTGCTTAGCTTATATTTGAGTTGGTTAATATTGAATATCGCATTCGGCTGTTCTTGTGTTCTTGAATTTACTATTCTATTGACTCGCGACCTTTAGAATACATCTATATTTCTTTGTAAGCTCGGAAGGAGTAATGTTAGATTAGAACATGGAACATAAGGAATGGGTTCTTGTCTTTTAGATGATTAAAGATAGGATTCGCGGTTAGGATAGGAATATACCTAATGTGCCCCATTTGGCTCAATTATGGGATGAAATATAAATGCGTTTGAATTATTTCTCACATCCCTGCTCAATGATGTAGTTGTGAGGCTAATTTAAATAGACGATTAGAGGCTCGGAAGACCATGACCCGGTGAATCAACAACCAAGATAGTTAACTTTACCAACGAGAGTATATTTCTTTGCATGACTGTTCAAGATGTCTTGGCCCTAGAATCCTCCTTGATATTATTTCAACCCCAAGTTTATCAAATTACGTATAGTTTACTGTTTAGTTATATAATTTAAACTTCATACATCTTTGGTTCCATCACTTAAATAAATAATAAGAATTGGTTTGGTTTATGTGAATAGTTAAATGATAAGTCCCTGTGGGTTTGACATCTGGCTCGCAAGAGCCACTTTATTACTTGCACGACCACGTACACTTGTGTGCGCTATTGGACGCTACAAGTTTTTGGTGTCATTACAGGGGACTTTGGTGTTAATTGTTTATCTAAATGAGACTTTTTCTTTTTATTTGTTTGAATTATATATAGTTTATTTTTTGTACATAGATATTATCTTTTTATTTTGTTTTACTTTCTATTACTCTTCTTGATATGTCATCCTGGGAGAAATGGTGGTTGAATGATGACAATTCTTGTTGTTTTTGTGGAGGACCACACTTGGATGGTAATTGTCATGATGTTCAAGAGAGAGGGTTGTGCGCACCTGCCTAATCTTTTGAATTGAATATATGTCATACGTGTGGTGGTCAGGATAGCCATTGGAGGGACTGTCCAAAATATTATTTCCCTCCCCTAAACCCCTATTATGATTAGTTTGTTATTTGTGATATTGACAGGGCTAATGGAGCTAATGGGGCAGAACGTGAGGCTCACCTAATAGATATGCTGAAGCAGATAGTAGAGCTGCAAGAACAACAACTGAAATAACATCGGGAATCCACAGAGAAGATGAGTTCCCAAGTCATAGAGCTTCAGAAGTTATAGAGCTACAAGCTAGGGCTAAAACTTGTGTTGATCAGCAAGTTACATTCTTATCCAACACTCAAGAGAAACCCCACATTGATGAAGAAAGGAAGGCACTTGTAGGAGAAAGTTATGATGAGGCAGATATAGTAAGCCAAAATTGGCTAATAGAACTAGAGAAGCAAATCAATTTCAAAAGTGACTTCGGGATAGTCTCACAATCATGGCAACCCAAATAAACAAGGGGATAGATGAGCTCATACAAGAGATAGAGCAATTTGGCATATATATTTGTGTCTTGAATGATCAATTGACTAAAAAGATTGTGTCGTTTGATGTCAAATCACCTATAGTTGTGGATATTAGCCAGTTTGTGGAGAGGGAAGTAGAATTTCAACCATTCGACTATCATTTCTTAATTGATGCTGACATTGAGAAGGTGAATAAGATTGTGCATGTTGTGGATGGTTTGAGTTGGAGGATGTGTTAGGTCCCATTCAAAGCACTTTTCTATATTATGTTTAGATGATGACATGTCTTTTGAGTCGTCTGGACTAGTGTAGGAGTGTGTAGATAACGAACAAGAATCCTACATTCTTAAATTTGCACCAGATAAGCAACAGAACAACATGCCTTACCTCAGGGCCAAGCGATTTAACATGCATCATCCATTACTTGGTCTCTTCATCTGTGCACCACCACCCTATGAGAGAAGCAAAAAGATAGATGTGATGTTGGGGGTGAAATTTATATCCTCAAGGTAGAGGAAAATGTTGATGGGTCATGCCGCGACGTTAAATTAGGTGCTTGTGAGAGGCAACCCAATGTTTAGTAAGTAGTTTGTTTTTATTTTTTGTTTTTTTAGAGTCACTTATTTTTGTTGTTTTTGTTTTTACAAATTTAAGGGAAGTCTGATTACCCACTAGCTAGCCTAAAGGCCTTAGGGAGTATTCTTAATCCTTATTATTTGATTAATACTTTGGGGACAAAGTATGATTCTAAGTGTGGGGTGGGTAATCTTTCGATTTGTTTAGGGTGAAGTGTGCTATAGGATTTCTATTTTTATTTATTTTTAAGTTTTGACTAAATTTTTAAAAAAATTACAAAATGATTTTCTCTTTGTTTGTTTTTAGTTTTTGTTGTTTGGTATGTTTAGTAGAAGCACACTTCACCCACCCCTCAGTTTTTCTTTTCGGTTCTTTTTCGAGGGGGAGCCCTTTGAACCCAGTATCCTTTTTGATTTTTTAGGAGTAATTTTAAAATTTTTGTTATTAGGAATAAATAGAGATGCTCTTGTTAGTTGCTACACATGATTACATGATGCAAGTTGGTGTTGAATTCTATGGCATATTATAAAGAATTAAATAATTTCTGTGAGACACCTAGGCTTTTTTATTTGACTCTTGGGTGATTTTGGCTTAAATTGGAATTCTTCCAATTGCTTGGTTGAGATTCTATATATATCCTTCTTGAGTTGAACATGTGCAATGTATGTTGAGGTTTTTGTTATTTTCCATGTTGCATAGTGATGTCTAGAACTTGCTCGGTGTGTTTGCAAAGTGGAATAAAGAATGTTGAGTTTAGGAGATGATATAGGCATTTCTTTGATAGCCATGTTTTATACCTGCCTTATCTACCCTTTCTTCTTGACCTTAGTTATCCCCATTAAACCTTTAGTATATTCTTTGGTATCCTCATATGTAGTTTATTCCCTTTCTTTCAATTTACCATAATTTTATCCAAAACTCCTAAGCGCTTTAGTTGAAAAATTAAAATGTGAAGGAGTGAAAAAAATGAAGAAGGAGAAAGTGAAAAGTGAAGCCCCAAAGTAATAACTATTGGTGTGGTTGAAGAATTTTTGTTTTGTTTGTGTGAGTAATGTAATGAAAAGAAAAATTGATCAAAAGAAGTGAATCATGTGTTTTAGCAAATACTCCCTACAAGAGATGTGTAAACTAGCTTAAAGATATGGGGCAAAACAAAAGAGAGGTGTGAAGATAAAAGTGGTGAAAAATAGGTTGGTTGGAGATTAATTTAATGTAAATTATAGTGTATTAAAGCGCTTAGGGAAGTTAGTCACTATTACTGGCTAGAATAGTTCCTACCCATCCC
Source organism: Capsicum rhomboideum (assembly GCA_031232105.1). Lineage (NCBI taxonomy): Eukaryota > Viridiplantae > Streptophyta > Magnoliopsida > Solanales > Solanaceae > Capsicum > Capsicum rhomboideum. The sequence continues at coordinate 133,356,506 of CP124709.1, forward strand.
TTAGCCTACATTACAGTCCTTAAAGTCCTACTTGATCTTGAGCTTTGATATTATGATATTAGTGGAGTACTACACTAAGGTCAAGCTTATGGTTCATCCTATGTGACATGTGAATTCTCTGTGAGAGTGAGCGAAATTTGACTCTTACACCCATTATTGTGATAAATTGCATATGTGTGAGTGAATGTGGGTGACTCTCTTGTGGTGAGGGCACATATTTAACGATGGATAGGTGACTTATATGATCTCTTTTTTAATTAATATGCATGGGTTATCCAACTTAGTGGAGTCAATCCTTGAGGCTAGGAAATTTTGAAGTAGTATTCATGTGTTTCAAGATATAATATGACATACCGAAAGTAGAACTTGTAATTCATGTTGTCGTTGTAGTTCTAGCTTGCGTGTCTTAGTTTTAATAATGATGTTAGAGTATTCTTTGATGGTGATTAGTGTAAAGAGTTGTTCGAGGACGAACAAGGCTTTAAGTATGGGCTGGTGATACTTAGGCATATTTATAATCCTAAGTGACATTATCTATGCGCGTTTAGCTTAGTTTTGAGGACAACTTGATGTGATTATTGAAGTGTAAAGTGTTTAATTGTGTATTTTTTTGCTAACTCACATGTTTAGAGTAGTTAAGGGGTATTTGAAACAAGTCAAGAGTCAAAATGATCAAATAGAGTTTAGAGGAGAAAACTAGTGGTGCTAGCTTGAGCTATGCTTGTTCTAGTGTACTTTGATGAGCTCTATTGTGTTGTATGAACTTATTTTGTAATGAGATTTTGTAGGAGACCAATTTAGAAGCTATGGAAGCTAAATCAAGCCTACAAACAAGCCTCTTTAACAAGGAAAAAAATCATGAGGAGAAGAGAGCAAAGTTTGACTGAAACCTCACCCTTTGGAGGGGACCATGTACCGCACCCCCTAGGGATAGGTTCTACTTTCTTGTTCATACCTTTATGGTGCTATTTACCCTTCTTGGAATGTGATGGACATCGCGCTACACTTCCCTTCCCCCCCCCCCCCAAATACGTCTCAAGTTGGTTTTTTTACTTGGTTTAAGTTGGAGCCAAGTTGGTGAATGCATATGCTTCATGTGGGGTAGCCTATGGATAACCTAAATCACTATAAAATGAGTACTTAACCATATTTACAAACAATCTTGAAATAAATACATGATTGGGAGAGGAGACAAGACCTCAAGGAGCTCAAAGTAGGGTTCTTTGTTGTTTAACTTTATTTCTTGTAGTTTTTACTTATGAATTCATTAATGGTGATTCTTTGTATGACTATGAGTGGATAAACACCCTATTTCTAGGTTTGAGTCTACGAACATGATTGCTTAGCTTCTATTTAAGTTGGTTAATGTTGAATATCACATTTGGTTGTTCTTGTGTTCTTGAATTTACTATTCTATTGACTCGCGACCTTTAGAATACATCTATATTTCTTTGTAATCCCGGAAGGAGTAATATTAGATTAGAACGTGGAACATAAGGAATGGGTTCTTGTCTTTTAGATGATTAAAGATAGGATTCGCGGTTAGGATAGGAATATACCTAATGTGCCCCATTTGGCTCAAATACGGGATGAAATATAAATGCGTTTAAATTAGTTTCCACATCCCCGCTCAATGATGTAGTTGTGAGGCTAATTTAAATAGACGATTAGAGGTTTGGAAGACCATGATCATGATATTAACCCCGTGAATCAACAACCAAGATAGTTAACTTAACTAACGAGAGTATATTGTTTTGCATGATTGTTCAAGATGCTTTGGCCCTAGAATCTTCCTTGATATTATTTCAACCCCAAGTTTATCATCTTTAGTATAGTTTAGTGTTTAGTTGTATCATTTAAACTTCATACATCTTTGGTTCCATCATTTGAATAAATAATAAGAATTGGTTTGGTTTATGTGAATAGTTAAACGACAAGTCCCTGTGGGTTCGACATCCAGCTCGCAAGAGCCACTTTATTACTTGTATGACCACATACACTTGTGTGTGCGGATGGATGCTACAATGGCCAAGTATCCTTATTTTCTCACCACTAGCACTGATTTAGCATAAGGGTGGCAGCCGAACCGGGCTTGCCCATTCCAGACCGCGTTTGGCGCCGGTTTCAATTTCGGTAGCCCATGTCCGGTAAGTCCAGTTTAGGCCCGGAACCGGTACATGGACCGGTGTGGATGGGGTTGTTTAACCGGTTGTCCGGTTCGGGTACGGTCGGTTGACAGGTTAAACGGTAATATTTAAAAAAAAAATTACCATTTTTTACCTGTTGGGAGCCTTTAGTGGGCCCCCAATGGCTAGTTCCACCCACCACCACCCCTCCAGCCGTCCCCAGCCCCCTAGCCCCCCACCTCATATTTTCCTATAAAGACCCACTCTTCCCCATTAATTTTCCCACAAATTCTCAAAAACTCTCTATTACTAATTACTCTCTAATACTCTCTATAATATTGTGTATTTTGTTAATTGAAGGGATTTTTTTTTAAGCAAGCTTCAATTGTCATCTCTCAATTCTGGCTTTTGGTTATATAAGTCTGCTTTTACGCAGAGGTTCGGTACATTCGTTCCAACTTTCATCTCTTTATTTGTTTAATTATTATTAATTTTTCATTATATTTATATTGTTTGTTTTTATCTTTTTATCTTTCTTTTTTTCACATTAAAATATGGATGCAAGTAAAAAAGATAGTGGTAAGAAATCAATTTTTAGTCAGGCTAAAAAAATTTGGGTAAAAAAGATAAGGGTGCTAGAAGTAGTAGAGGCGGTGGTGGAGGTAGTTCTAAATCGTTGCCACCTAGATTTAGAATTAATAACGATGATTTTAATCATTTTAATGATACTTCTTTTGAACGTCCTTGTGCTATTGATGTTGCTTCTGGTAATGTAGAAGACCATGAGGCCTTAGATAGATGTTTTGGTAATTATTTTGAAGACGTAGAGGAAGACGAAGATGTAGAAGAACAAGAGTTAGAAGATACCCCTACCCCTACTATTCCGGCTACGAAATTACCGAAACAAGATGAAGTAGGAAATTTACCTACATTTACTAGAGTAGGAAAAGTAGAACGAAGTAAGAGATCACTAATTTGGAAATTTATGACCCGAAATAAGGAGAAAACTACTGCAACTTGTAATAAATGTAATAAAGTGATCAAACATTTGACTGGGGGATCGCAGGGTGGGACAGGAATGCTAACTAGACATTTGAGAACTTGTGTTCCTGAATATGTTCATCCAGAAGCCATCGCTAAGGCTAAAAAAAATGGTACACCCTTGCCCGATACTAACCAATCTATCGGAGGTTCTAACATGGTCCAGAATATTTTAGATTATAGTAACTCGGCTGGCCCAAGCACATCACTCACATATAGTCAGGATAGAGATTGTGAAGAATTAGCTAAAATGGTTGCGGTTTGTGGTTTGCCTTTTAGTTTTGGTGAACATCCCGATTTTATTCATTATATTCGAAAAGTGTATAATTCTGATTTTTGGGGTTTTTCAAGAAATACAATTAAAGTAGATATTTTTAAATATCAACGTGAACATTGTCATTTTCTTCGTTGCTATTTTTCTTATTTTATGGTAAAGTATCTATCACTTCTGATATAGGTGTAAGTCCTAATGGTAATGATTATTTTAGTGTTACTACTCATTGGATTGATCATGACTGGAACATGCAAAAAAGAATTATAGGATATAAATATGTTGAAAAGAGGAAAACTGGTAGTTATATTGCTTGTTTGACAGGAGAGATTTTACATTATTTTGGTCTTTGTGATATGATAATGGGTGTCACATTAGATAATGCTTCTACTAATTTAAAAGCTATTGATTTTTTAAAACCTAGACTTCGCCCAATTGATGATGATGCTTTTCATTTTAAGTGTAATGCGCATATTTATAATTTAATAGTGATGGATGGTATTAATGTATTTGGTTATTCTTGTGTTAGAATTCGAACTGCTTGTGCATGGGTTTTTAAAGCTAAAATAAGGTCTAGAATAAAAGAATTTGAAAAAACTTGTGCTTTATTTGAAATGCCATTTAGAAAAATTCCAAAAGAAGTGACTACTAGATGGAATTCTTTATTTGAAATGCTTATTGTTGCTATTGATTATTGTGCGCCTTTACAAATGCTTTATAGTAAACATCATTCGGATAGAAGTTTTAGAATCACCGACGAGGATTGGAAAGAATGCGAAGAACTTATTTAATTTCTGAAAAAAAATTACAATGCTACAAATATTATATCTGGTCAATATTATCCTACTATTTCTTCAGCTTTAGTAAATGTTTGTGTTATTTCATCTGAATTTGTTAAATTTAAAGATCGTGAACATTTTAAAGTTGCGGTTACATATATGATTGAAAAATTTAGAAAATATTTTTTTTCCATTCCTCAAATATTTTTGACTTCTACTTTGTTCAACCCAACTTACAAAGAACATGGTGTGAAAAAAATGATTGAAAAGATTTATAAAAATTTAGAAATTATAAGTGATGAAGCTCCATCTGTTGAATCGTATAAAAATAGTATATTAACTAAAGCTAGACATTTGTATGACATTTATAGAGACATGCTACTAAATGATGAACCGTCTGAACCTCCATGTCGTAGGGCTAGATTTAATAATTTCGATGAAATTATGGATGAAGAACCTGGTCTTGATTCTGCTAACAATAATGATTTTGATCAATATATTAATCAGGCACGGGAAAATATTAGGGATGAAAATGGATATCCTCAACTTTTAACTTGGTGGAAGAACCGGACAGAACAATTTCCATATCTTTCAAGGGTGTTTCGGGATGTGCTAGTTGTGCAAGCATCTTCAGTAGCTTCGGAGCAAGCTTTCAGCGCAGGGAGATTTATCATTGGAGACCATAGGTATTCTTTAGCAAAATATAGTTTGGAAATATCAGTGTTGTTCAGAGATTGGATCAACGCCGAACGAAGGAATACTGGACTGCCAAATTTATCGCATCAAGCCGAAATCGAAATAGATGAAGCACTTGGAGAAAATAGTGATTATGGCATGGAAGCAATGGATGAAGAAAACCAAATACAAATTCCGGATCATGTTTGCAAGGAATTGATAGATAAGTTACGAAAAACATATTTTGGAAATTATAGATATTAGTATGATAATCGAGACTTAGTTGAAACAGAACCCTTCCTAGAAGGTGGCTGCGTAGATTTGGTGCTCTTCTAATATTTGTAATACTTGTACTTCTTTATTGATTTGAATAAAATTATAGGCTATTCGCCTTCATTTTCTTTTTAAATTTGTCTTTTATTTGAACTTTAAGAATTCAAAAAAAAAATTAAAATTTAAGTTATAAATTTAAAAAATAAAGTTTTCAAGATTCAATTTTTTAAAAAAAATAAAACAAAATTTAAATTAAAACTTTCAAGTTCAAAGTTGAAAATTTAAATTTCAACTTTAAAAAAATCAAAGTTTTCAAAGTTGAAAATTTGAACTTAAACTTTAAATTTGAAAATTAAAGTTTTCAAAAAGATGTTTTAAAACTTAATAAAATTTGAAAACTAATTTAAATCCAAACAAAACAAAACAATTTAAAAAATATTTTAAAAAACTTCTTTTGATTTTGAATTTAAATTATAAATTAAAAGTTTAAAAAAAAAATCATCGGAACCGGAATCCGGTCAGGCCCGCCAAGGACCGGCTAATTGCAGACCTATTTGGGCAAAGGAATTTTTCCCGGGCTGCCCGATTTGTTAGGCCCGTTTCCAGACCAACTCCGGTTACCGACCACCGATGACTGTTCGAAAACGCGGACCATCCATTCCGGTTGTTCCGATTGGCCCGGTCCAGTCCATTGCCACTCCTAATTTAGCATGAGGTATAAAACTTGCTCTTGTTATTATTCCCTCAGATTTTGATTCTTGTTTAGTCTCATGAAATTCCATGTATACTAATATGCTCAATTTGCAATAGTTGATCCAATATTTCCAGTATATGACAGTTTTAGTTATTCTATATTAATAGTTTCTAAATTCTGCTTCACCTTCCTAAGTCTAGCCCGTTCAATCCATTATATGTCTTCACTCGAGGACAAATGATCCCAAGGGGGAGATATTGTAACATCCAAAATTTCTGAACTATGATCTGAGCCTCCCTTCAAATATGTTAAGCCCAATTCCTTAGTTTAAGAAGAGCTTTGGATATGAATTAAGGTCATAAGAAACTTCTAGCTCAAAGTTAAGTTGAAAGAGTCTTTACCGATTAAGTTACCAAATAAGTTCTTACTAAGGTCAACTTCAAATGTCCATCATTCCTTGAATATAAGGATTTTTTCCACTCAAGACTCACCAAATTAAATATCTTTGAGTTTTATTTCCAACGCCACTAACCATTTGTCAATCTAATACCGGAGTAAAAAGTTAAGACCATTTTACCAAAGGGTGTCTTTCTGCCAACGGACGACGGAAAAAGCGACCATCCATCCCTTTGGCCATGGGGCCTAACCAATGAGCTCAAAAATTACCCCCAGGTCGACGGTTGGGACCATGGTCCAATGGGGGACCCACGGTCTATCTCCAAAACTGTCCGACGGGATTTTTCTGCACTTTTTAAGAGTTTTCCAAGGGGTAGTTTGGTCCTTTCCTTACCCCCAAAGCCTCTCCCCATGACTTTAATCACCCAATAAGGGTTATTTCTCAGAAAAACATTGATATACTCTCTCAAATTCTTTTCTTCCTTCTCCCAAAACTCAAGAAACCAGTAAGAGGGGTTTCTCAAACCTCATAACTCTAAAGCTCCAAAGTTGAAGAATTTTTTTTGAGAATCTTCTTCTTTCAGGTATATGGGGATTCAACAAGGACTTACTTCCCTACTTGTGCCCCTAATTTTAGTTTCTAAAATATGGATTTCCTGAATTCAAATTCTAGGATTTATACCCACTTTATGATTTTGGTTTCATTCTACTATTTTCATGTTTCCCATGGTTATTATTACTTTCAAATTGTATGATATCCTAGTTTATGAGTTTCAAGCATAAACTTTAGCTATTGTTAGATGAATTTACCTAAATTATCATAAATTAGAATGTTCAACATGATTTTCACATGATTTAAATTATTTGACATGATTCGACCTTATGGGCTCAAGTTGGATTTTGTGGATGCAAATTCCAGGCAGAATCCCAATGATGTCAGCAATGGACCATCCAATGTTCCTTTTGAACTTCTAAAACACAGACACTAGAGCTTCGACTTGCCAATCTACCAAATCAGCTGCGACAATAACTGGTAAAGTGTTGTTGGCTACCAAGAAAAGATAACAAAGATGGGATGGAAGAGCCTTGAGCTCCAAACTAGGTGGCTCCTCAATCGAAGGCTTAGCCGGTGGGGTAACCCTATTCCTCAAATCAATATCTAACTTCTTTAGTGCAAAAGTATAGGAACCCGAACCAGCAAGTGCGCTTACCATCTCATCATACCTATCAATGTCGCCACCCTCAAAATTCATAATGACTGCAGCAAGTTCTTCGACTCCAAACCTCTCCTCAATCAGAACCATTAATGCATCCTCATCGACTGTATCAATAACTAAGCCCACTTATATGTCTTTTGGTTGCTTCATGGATCGGCAAACACTAAATGTCACATGTTCGTCATTCAATTGAAACTTCATCTACCTAGTTTCTATATCAACCAATGCTTGCACAGTCACAAGGAATGGCCTCTCCGAGATAATAGAAACCTCAAAGTCAACCTCATAATCAAGGATGACGAAATCAGTCGCAAAAATGAAGGATGCAACCCTTACCAAAATGTCACATAAAATTCCCACAGGTTTCTTCACGGTGCGATCCGCTATAAGAAATCTCATTGAAGTCGGTTTGGGCACCCCAAACCCCAACTGTTTGTAAACTGCTAGCGACATAAAATTAATTCTAGCACCCAAGTCACACAAAGCTTTAGCAAAATTAAAAGACCCAATGGTACATGGAATCATGAAAGCTTCAGGATCTTTCTTCTTCTCAACTAGAGATCGAGAAGCAACTGCACTACAATGGTACACATTATCAATAGGCTCAAAACTCATAGTCCTCTTCTTCTTCAAAAAATCCTTCATAAACTTTGCATAACCTGACATATGCTCAAGTGCCTCAACTAAAGGGATATTCACCGATAATTCCTTCAATATTGAGATAAACTTGTGATATTTTCCCTCTTTGGCCTTTTTCTTCAATCTTTGTGGAAAAAGGGGAGGAAGTTGTGGAATGGGAGTCAATACTTGCGGGACCTATTTTTCCTTTCCCTTTGTAACTCTAGCCTCTTTTTCAGTAACTGGAGGTTTTTCAGATATAATCATATTATCAACTAGATTTTCAGACTCAGCTACTTTCTCATCATCGACAATCTATGGCTCCACATCATTCACAATAACCACAGGCATAGGTGGATCAGTAGTTATCTTACCACTCTTAGTAGTAATCATCATACAATGAGAATTATTTTTTGGGTTTTAAATAGTGTTGCTTGGATATGTGCCTTGTTGATGCTGATTCATTGTGGCAGAAATCTAACCAAATTATTGCTCAAGCTGCTTAATGGCGGTAGCATATGATTTGACTTTTTAACTCATCCCTGAAATATCTACTCTAAGCTCCTTGAGGTAGTCTTTAGTCTTCTCTACCCCTTTCGCAACTTTTGCAAGCATGTCTTCTATCCTTGAATTATTAGAATCAGCATCACGATTTCCCCAGTGGAACATAGAGATCACTTCTGTATTTGTAATCATCCTTTCTCTTTTAATCATTATCTCTCCCTCTACTTTTATCTCTATACCTAAACCTATTGTAGTTATTATCTTAATAGTAGTTCTTGGTTTTCTTGACCAGAGGGCCAATTGTCTTGATTAGACCCTTGGCCTTTGGCTCAGAAACCCGCTACCTGATCATCTAGATATGTAGCCTACTCCACAGAATCAAAGTCATCATGTCTAGGTGCTTTACCTTGTGAACTAACCACATTCACTTTTTGTAACCCTGTAGCTGCAAACTATTTTGTGAACATACTTAATTCAAACCTCAATTTTGCTAACTCTTGGGCTACAGAATCATCAACTATGTGTTGTTCTGTGAATTCTCCTATCATATAAGTGTCTGCGGCCGTGTCTGCCTCTTTATTGTGCCAACCCCCATTGTTTTTAGTGATTCTATCTAGAATCTCAGAAGCCTGCTCCCACGTCAAACTCATAATCGATCCATCGGGTCATAGTGTCTTCTACCACTTTATTGTTTGTATTTAAACCTCTGTATAATATCTCAAGCAAAGTACGGCCCGATATTCTGTGATTTGGTATATTTTTTCTTAAACCTCAACCAAGTTTCATACAACGCTTCCAAATGCAACTGCTTGAAATTATAAATTTCATCTTTCAACTGCAACATCCTGGATAGTAGGAAAAATGACTCCAAAACTGTGTCATCAGCTCTTTCCAATTTATGATCGACCCATGTTTCAGCTCGATCAACTAAAGAGTGGCTTCTCCAGTCAGTGAGAAGGGAAACAACCACAATCTAATAGCATCTTGACTCACACCAGGTAGATTATAGGAAGTGCAAATCCCTACAAATTCATCAAATGAAGATTCGCATCAGCAGTGGGAAGGCCCGTGAACACTCCCTTCAAGTTCAATAACTGTATCATAGCACTAGTGATGTCAAACTTAGTTTTTGGTGGCAATGTTGGCGGAACAATAGCACCCGATTTTGTTGCTTTAATAAAATATACCTCATCCTCTGCATCATCAAACTGAGGAACATAATGTTGTATAGGTTTTTTCCCCCTATTTCTCCTTAGGCTATTCTGCTCTTCAAGTGCGGCCAGAAGGCCCACTTCTGCTTGTCTAGCCCTTTCTTCCCGTGGTGCCTGCCTGACAGCTTCTTGCCTTACATTCTCTTCTACAACCAATCGAGAAGTAGTCTGCTCCGCAGTTTCCTGAAGACCATGAAGATGCCCTGGATGATTCAGGACTCTCTCATCATCAACTGTTTCGTTATGAACTCTATCGCTTACCATTTTTCTTGTAACTCTCATAGTTCTTTCAATTTCTGAATAAAGTGGAATCAGGGGTTTCCTTGACTCCTAGTGTTGGGCATACACTGGTGTGCACCCTAGAAACAATAGAAAAATTAAAATCAGGAAATAGAAACTAACAACCAGACAAACATAATCAATCAACTCCATAACAGTCTTTCCCGACAACGGCACCAAAATTTAATGTCCCCCAAATTACACCTCCAATAAAAGTATAAAGCGGTCATTGATTAAATAAAGAACCCAACTAGGTTGGGGTTGATCCCACAAAGAATAGGTTAAAATATCTATCAAGTGTCTATCTAAGTAATAAGTAAATAATTTCCAGTAAAGGGGGTTTTAAGAACTTCAAATAGTAACAAGTTGTTGATTTTGTTGGATTTGTAATCAATGTGAGAGAGGCACTAGGACTGTGTTTCCCATGAATTCATAACTCTATAGGTTCGTTGTACTAGTGATCTCTCATGGTGCTCAGCATGTATGATTGATAGGGAATGTTCATCTAAACGATGTTACACCCCTATTAGATGACTATCCCCAATCACGAATTAATGTCTCATGAGTTTTGCATTATTAACCCCTATCATTGATCCCATATCAACTATCTCATTTATCGGTTCAAGTTAATTAAATAGAGGTTGATAGCTCCAAGTCTCATTATTAATTCACTTTTCCCATCTGTTACACCTTTTTTTGTTGTGAGTAAGGATAAGGCGAGTCCTAGCGTTGGCCACTATCAAAAAGCAATCAAATCGAAGAAAATCACAATACATGCACAAACACCCTTTGAGAATCACATCATACTTTGAACACTACTTTGCTAATCCATCATGGCTCGTACAACCTTAGTTGTGGTTCTTAGCTACATATAATTACAAGCATACAATAATAATTCTGAAAAGAAATCATAATTATGAACTTACGAAGAAGAAGATGAAAATCACAAAAGATGAAAATCACAAATCTCACTTTGAATTAAAACCCCAAAAATTGATGTTTATACTTCAAAGAACAACAATATGCCTTGAAAGTAATAGTAGAATGTAAACTTAAACAATAAACCTAATAGGAGTATTTATAGACATCAATAAAACCTATCCTAAACACAATTGGATTTGCTGAGTCGGTCACCTTAGATGAAGGAAGGTACGATCATAGGTAGATACCATGATCGTCCTTAGTGCTTGTAGGATAATACTTGACTTTTTCCATCTTTCAGATCTTTACTGGGATGATGCTCAGTACGAGCTCTTCCTTTCCTCCTACAATCGTGGTACCCTTTTGTGAGTTCTACCTCTGATTTTCACTTTGTAGATTAATCCACCTATGGTCTTCAGTACGAGCTCATGGTATCATGGTACGGTCATGGGATCACTCGTCTGTTCTCCTTAGTATTTTACCTTCTCGGGTTCCTCCCACGACAACAAGGAATGACCGTTGTCAAATCCAACGATCGTGGTTAAGCTCGTCTAATGCCCTTTAAGTCTAAAATTCTGCAATTCACTTTTTCGGACCTGTTTCACCTGCAAATACCATAAAACACATCATACCCACAAAAACATGCCTTTAAACTAGAAATTTCCTTTGTTTTAAGCATCGTAAGTCCACGGCACATCACCTACCTCGACCGAAGATCTTGAAACAAGCAAGTCACACCAAGGTTTCCCTTTCCTTTCCTTTATGCCTCCATTAGTCCAATCATTTAGAAATCAAATAATTATAGGAGTAATTAATCAATTACTCTACAAATAACTATTTTATAAATTCAACTGACTAATTCTATCCTCATGGTCTAAAACAATACCTGTTGACACCTAATTTTTACCCTTCACAAATAGTTTAACTCTGAGTTGCTTCAGTTTTAAATAAAATCAAAATACTTATTTTATCCGGATAAAGGTTTTCTAGAACTATGCTTTGAGGTCAATTTTGTCATTTTAAGTAGAGATTATACGTTTTTGTATTTGTATATATGAGATCGTATAATTTTTGTTACTTAAATAATTAAAAAATTAGATTTTAATCGAGAACTGTCTTGTAAATTACTTCAAACAGGATAAATCTTGATATAAATCTATTTTCCTTTTAAAATATAATTCATTTGAAAAATATTTATTTGATTTTATTATACCAAGAAACTCGAGATTAAACCGGTTGATAATTTGTATTGAATATATTTCAATTTAGCCAATTTTATTAAGTGTGGCCATGATTGAAAGCAATTTGGCCACAATTGCAGTACAATTGGCCAGTTGACTTTTAATTCGGCTAAAGCTTAAATACTATTGGCTAAATTCAAAAAGAATAGGCTATTTAACAAATTGCCTAATTCTCAAATCCCTTTTATTCCTAAACTAGCCTCAGTCAACCCATTCCTTTTTTAACCATCCACACATCCCAACATCAGATGACCCGATCGGCCCAACTTTATAACCCCTCTTCTCTTCAGTGTACAACAAACAACAACAGCTAAACAGCGACAACAACAACATACAGCAACCTCAATGCAACACCAGCAATCAGTAGCCGCTAAGAACGATGAAAAAATCCATTTCCCACGTCTTTTTCCCCTTCCCTCTCTAAGATCATGTGACTCTCATGAGAATTCGTACCCAATAATGACCAAGAACATTCTAGAGATATTCCACCTCACCTCCCAACGTTTGATTCTATAAAATTTGGCTAGACCTGCCATTTTGTACCATGAAGGTACTGTGTTGTGCGATTTTGATTGGTTGATGGGAAATTCATTTCCCCCAAAAAATACCCTACGAATTTTCCTCAAAATTTTTCCAAGCTCATCGATTCACAATTGGTAAAATTCAATCCTTATCCCAATTTCAAAATTTGAATTTCCCCTTAGAAAAAGTCCCTGAATTTCCTCTATCCCACATCATCCAAATTGGGGGAATCGAACTCCGAGGTTCCCCTATAAATACACTCGTTATTTCACTGATTCGAGAGGGAACATTGAGTTTTTAGAGGCAATTAATAGCAGAGAACCCCAATTGAAAGGGATTTCGCTAAAGCTGAAAATTCATGTGCTGAATCCTTGTAATACTATTGGGCTTAGGATTCTGTATAAGGAATTTAAATTCAATTTTTTTCAGTGGTGGCAAGAATTTTGATGAAGGCTTAAAGTCCCGGTTCGTTTCTCCAAAAAACAGTAAACGCTGCACCCTTTCGCACTTTTCCTTTCCGTGTTTGGATATTACAGTGTGAATTTTTTGTACTGTTTTGAATTTTGCTGTTGTGAAAACATTTGTTTGATTTTGGTGAGATACTTACAGGATTGAGGGTAAAAATTTGTTTGATTATTCTGCCTTCATGATTGACATCACGAGTATGATTTTGTTTTGATGTTTTGAAAGTGATTACGTAGTCTTTATGTGTGTTTGGGCTGAGGTTTTTCTTGAGAAGCCTTCTTGGTTCACCGTTCCAAGCGAGACTAATCGAGATAAATGAGTTTGACTTTTGGGGATTGCTTTCTAGTTCTTTCCCAAAGATCAAAATGTGGGGATGAAACAAACTCTCCCATAGTTCGCCTTTCATTTTCTTTCCTTACTCTCACGATTTGATTCCCACTTGTTCTTTACTAAACTTTAAGATTTACGACCCGTTCCCAAAACAAGTTGTAATGATATGTCAATCTTAAATGAATCTATATGTCCATCTTCAGCTTTTGCCCTGTTTTGTCACGTTTTCACTACTTGTTTGGTTGTTCTATTCAAGTGACTTCATGGGCCGCCTAATCTCCCTCAATACAAACAGTGATCAACCTCCCTGTATTCTCGTTATTTTATGTCTTTGGTCATAACTACTATATGTCGAATGAGTCTCTAAAGATGGATGATTTATGTGGTATTATTTTGTTAAGATGAAATAGATTATCTGGCTATGAATTGTTTACTTGAGTGAAAATTTGATTCTCCATGCTTAAATCCATCATACTATACTGTCAAGTCGTTATTTGTTTGTATTGGAATCAATTTGGTCAGGGTTGAAAGTCATTACCTTGAAAAAAATATATTTGCGTTCTTAAACGAGCATGTCTCTTTCTTATTTGACATTTGAACAAGTTGTTTCACGAGGTTTTGTTTTAGTTTCTCGTTCCATTTCTAGTTTTAGCATAGACCTTACTATTTCCTTGTTCTCATTTATTATAGCCCGAAATTATTTCTAATGGTTTCATCTCGTTGCGTCTTGTATTCCTAAAGTTATAAAAAAATCTGATTCTGACAGGAAAACAGTGCATTTTGCAACTGGTTTTGATTTGTTAAAACTTTTTGAAAATATTTTCTTTTCCTGTATGTTATATGCATCAATATGGTCTTACGCACATCTCCCTTTGTTCCCTTAAGACTGATCATGCCAAAAATAGACTTGTGGTTATGTTTCATGATGGATGGTTTACATTTCCTTACTCTAAAATTCTTGGTTTGGTTCTTGATCTCTTTTTTGAGTCTCTCATGAAAATTGTACAAGTGATGTGTGCATTTTTCCTTGTTAAACTTATGGGTAGAGAATATTAATCGGGGAATTAATTTGAAGTTTTGTAATTCTAAAGATACCATTTTTATTGAATTCACCCAACAATCAAACTTCAAGTTTTGGAATAATTAATTCACGCTACGAATCGTTACTTAACAATTTAGAAGTAATTCTAGGTGATATTAACCCAATCCAGAGTTTTTCCCAAAATCTCATGAACTTAGGGTTCTAATCCCCACGAATTTCGCCATTAAAGATCATTCTAATGATTCTAAGACGTTATTGGATTGAGAGGCAAAGAAGATTACGGAAGAACTTACTTCAACGAAGAATTTCCGCCCAAGGACTTGGAAAATCGTACCACTAGAGCTTTGGGATGATGTTTTTGAGTTTAAAACACAAAAAGGGTCAAAAAAATGATTATGTATTGTCTGTTTGTCGATGCAGCGACCTGACTGTCACTGCAGCAACATTGTTGCAACAGTCAACTTTTCAGCACAGACAGTCTTTAGTAAAACGGTCATAATCTTTTACTCCAGAAGCGGATCAATGAACGGCCGGAGGCATTGGAAAGAAGACTTAAAGATATTTAATTTGGTGGTTATTGGGCCCCATAACTTGTCACGACCCAACTATTGGATCGTGTGGACACCTACTCTAATCCACCTAGATAGGAGAACCCTTACCACCCATATAAAAGGTATGCAGAAGTCAATAAGAAAATAAAGAAATGTTTTTAGTACTAAAACCAATTTAAAAAACTTTTAATTACAATTGGAAAACTTTTAAAATACAATTGTAACCCTCCCCAAGGAACTAGTATAAACAAGTACAAGAGCGGCTAAGAGGAAGTACAAAACAAAAGATACAGCTTCAACCGTGGGAATAATAACAGAAGCTGCTGGAGATCTATACCGTGTCAAGCCTGAAACACATACTAATCCTACAACCAGACTATACCCCAAAAGGGTGTAGTAAGAGTAGTATCAGTACAAAACAACATGTACTGGTAAGCATCATTGGTCAACCCGAATTAAATCACATAACATCACATAAATATCCAGAAAGAAGCATACAACTTGAAAGTTCTTTAGCCCGAGGTTTTTCGTTAAACAATTCCTTAACACCATGGTTCATTACAAATCCTTATCATTGGAAAACTTTCCTTATTAACATGTTCAGCCCTAATCACCGACTGTCTACTACGTCATCAAGTCAAAACTTATCCCATAATTACGAATAGGTTCAATAATATTCCATCCAAGGTTTATTACCTTTAACAATTCATGTATTAAGACCCTTACGAACACATACCCCTATTCCACAAGCCTGGTTAAGCATAACACCCTAGGCGTTAGGGATTCATTTTAAGGTTACGCAAAATAATTAATCAGACATTAATATTTAACCTTTACCTACCCCGCTACTGATTTAACATACACAACAGCTCAAGTCAATATGCCCACTCCCAATGGGCCTCTAAGTCAAAACAACCATGATTCAGGCAATTATATCCACTGTCTTAGTTACATAAGTCAGTAGGTGATACCAATTATACCACCCTTATAGCTAACCCAGACCACCCAAGGATCCATTCCCTCAATTTTATAGATAATAATCATGAAACCCGGTTTACATCTAGAAACCAAATATAGCAGTTAAGTACATAAACCCTGTTCAACCAAGGAACCTACACATATCTCAAATAAACAAATAAGCACGATCCAACTCAAGGGACCAACATATATCTCAAATAAACAGATACATATCTCAAATAAACAAATAAGCACGATCCAACTCAAGGGACCAACATATATCTCAAATAAACAGATAAGCCCGATCCAACCCAAGAAACCAACATATATATCAATAAACAGATAAGCCCATTCCAACTCAAGGAACCAACATATATCTCAATAAATAGATAAGCTCGGTTCAACTGAAGGAACCAACATATATCTCAATAAACAGATAAGTCAGGTCCAACTCAAGGAACCAACATATATTTGAATAAATAGTTAAGCTTGGTCTAACTTAAGGAACAAACATATATCTTAATAAACAGATAAGCCCAGTCCAACTCAATGAACCAACAAATATCTCAATAAATAGATAAGCCCAATCCAACTCGAGGAACCCATATATATCATAACAAATAGATAAGCCCAGTCTAACTCAAGGAACCAACATAATTAAGAAAACACATAATCCCCAGTTCAGTCAAGGAACTGTCACACTCACAAAATACTTGTACACACATGCTAAGGGTTTTATGGTCTCCCACAAGTCATGTCCAAATACCGATACATTCCACAATAATGACAGATATCACAGTAATCACATATAATGATAGTAGAACAACACTTGTAAAAACCAACAAGCTTTTATTTAAATTCATTCTATACAATTAAAACTCGAGATATCAACAATCATTCACATTCCTTTAACAAGCATTATAACAAGCAATGCAGAGAACAGTTAGCAAACACATATATAT
Organism: Capsicum rhomboideum; assembly: GCA_031232105.1. NCBI lineage: Eukaryota > Viridiplantae > Streptophyta > Magnoliopsida > Solanales > Solanaceae > Capsicum > Capsicum rhomboideum. The sequence goes on from CP124709.1 coordinate 133,373,581, forward strand.
AACTCAGGTTGTATTCCGATTCACAGACCATCACCAACAACTTGCACATATGTCCAGTGACATAACCCAACCCCAACGGTTCATCCTACTATTTGACACATTACCAATCTTCCATTCCTCTGGTTACCATAATAGATTCTTCTGAATCCACCAATACTAACCACCCTTAATGAAAAAGCATTTAACTAAGTTTAACCTATTTTTTGGTACTAAACCATTATTAAATCATACAAGTATGGACAACAACAAGGTGAGAACATAAATTCATGGATCATTTAAATATCACAACATAACAACAATTTCCTACCCAATTAATCGGTTTTTTGTCCATTTATCCATCCAACCATCGTGCCCAAAGGCCTAAGTATGCAATCTCCCATCAATCTATGCCATGCTTATGCTTTCAAACCCACGTTTAAACTACTCAGTTAAACAGGATATCAGCACCATAATGTAGGAAACTAAGGTAAACAAGGGCATAAAACTTACTAAAAGGATCTAATCGGGGGACATCTTCCAATTTACTAAGTAATACGGTAATTATTATACTAAAGTATCCTTCCTACCAATCTATGGCTAAACTAGTCTATAATCAGGTGTAATAGAATCCTACAACCATAACGGATATTCTAGGCAAAGGCTTGAGTTACTTATCGATTTTAAATCCCCTAAATGGACTAAGTCATGATACAACTGGGTATAAACCTATCCTATAATCCGTACCTAGCATGCGATTTATACAATACACAATCTCATAAAGAAGAGTAGATAGTAGCCTACCTCTGATATGCCCAATGTACAACTCTCTTTAAGGAAACGTAAGCGATCTTGGTCAAATATAAAACCCAACAAAGGTTGGGGTCAAATCCCGCAGGGAATAAGGTGATAACCAAGTTGTATGTAGTTTAAATGATGATTAGTCAACAGTTTCCATGAAATAGGGGTTTGTATTAAAAATTTATTGAACAGTTTCACTTGTGTCAAGTTATGAAGGTTAAATTTTCAATGCTTAAATCAATAGAGAGAAGACAAACTAGGATTGTGTTCACCTTGGCTTCCAATCACTTTCGGGTTTAGTACAATATGAATTTATATCAACACATGCAATTATAAAGCAATAGAGTCCAAATATTCATCTAAGTGTTTTTCAACCTAAATAGATGATTTGCACTTTAATTCTTTCAAACTCAAATTGATGAGACTCTAACTTGATTTAAGCCTTAAGAAATTAATCACGTCAAAGCATTAATCTTCAATCGGACCACTTAGATTTCAGCTTACCTGAAAAAAGTTTAAACCTTGAATTGAACAGTAGTACCAATTCACCCACTTGGAATTCTCTCTTTTCAATCCTCTTGTCATAGTATAACTTCATTTTTTCCTTATAAATATCAGCTCTCTCATAAGCTCGAAATTGAAACACATTTATCTCGTTCAATGAATCTAACCTCAACTCGGTAGCCTCCTTCTAGCTCAAATTAAGCTTTTTTAGCACCTATAAGGCTTTGTGCTCAAGCTCTACAGATAAGTGACAAGCTTTACCAAAGACTAGTTGATAAGGTGACATACCTATTGGAGTTTTGAAGGCAGTGCGATAGGCCCAAAGAGCATCATCTAGATTTTGTGACCAATCACTCCGATTAGCATTAACAGACTTGGCCAATATCATTTTTATTTCTGGATTCGACACCTTCACTTACCCACTAGTTTAGGGATGATATGGAGTTTCCACCTTGTGTTTTTTCACTCCGTATTTAGCTAAAGCAGCCCGAAAAACCTTGTTACAAAAGTGAGAACCCCCATCACTTATGATGGTGCGAGGGGTACCAAAATAAGAGAAGATGTTCTTTTTCAAGAATGCCACCACACTCTTGCCTTCATTATTTGCTAATGCCAGAGCTTACACCTATTTGGACACATAGTCCACAGCAACCAAGATTTATTTGTGACCATAGAAACTTACAAAGGTGCCCATAAAATCAATGCCTCACACATCAAATAATTCAACCTCCAACATTTTGGACATAGGTATCTCTTGATGTCTAAAGATCAACCCTAGTCGCTGGCACTGGTCAAAAGCTTTGAAAAAATCATATGCATCCTTATGAATACTAGGCCAGTAGTACCCTCTTTAAAAAGTCTTCCTCGATGTGCGATCACTCGCATAATGTCCTCCCACTCGAGATGAATAAAAAACCTATAAAATACTTAGCATTTCCACTTCTGCCACACACCTTTAAATGATGTTGTCAGCATACAATCTAAATAAATAGGGCTCATCCCAAAAATAATTGTTCACGTCATGTAGAAACTTCTTCCTTTGATGAAAACTTAGATCTTTTGGTATCATGTCACTAATCAAATAGTTAGCAAAGTTTGTGTACCAAGGTACAAGATCAAGAGTGGACTTAAGTACCTGTTCATCAGGGAATGCATCATCGATCTCCAACTTATTTGACAACTTTCCTTTATTCTCCAATCGAGATAGATGGTCTGCTACCTGATTTTCACAACCTTTTCTGTCCTTGACTTCAAAGTCAAATTCCTGTAGCAACAACACCCATCTAATCAGTCTAGGCTTGGTATCTTTCTTCGCCATCAAGTATGTCAATGTCGAGTGATCAGTGTGAAAAACAACTTTAGTACGAAGCAAATATGCCCTAAATTTCTCAAAGGCGTAGACAACTGCAAGAAGCTCTTGCTCAGTAACTGTATAGTTCTTTTAAGCCCCATTCAATGCTTTGCTTGCATAGTAGATAGGGTGAAAGATCTTCTCTTTCTTTGGTCCCAGAACAGCTCCACTTGCATCAAAAATCACTTTGAATGGTTTGGACCAGTTTGAGACGATGATAATAGGAGCGACTACCAATTTCTCTTTAAGGCACTGAAATGCCTTCAAGCATTAATCATTAAACACAAACTTGATTTCCTTATCCAATAGTTTACACAAAGGATTGGCAATTTTAGAGAAGTCCTTAATGAACCTCCGACAGAATTCCACATGGCCAAAAAAACTACGAACACCCTTCACCGAGATTGGTGGAGGTAGCTTTTCAATCACTTCCATTTTGGCCCGATCGAATTCAATTCCTTTTACTGAAATCTTATGCCCCAACACAATACCCTCTTTTACCATAAAGTAACATTTTTCCTAATTGAGCACAAGATTGAACTCTTCACATCTTTCAAGGCATTTCTAAGATTTGTCAAGAAATTATCAAAAGAATCTCGTACCACAGAAAAATCATCCATGAACACTTCTAAAGTGTCCTCCACCATATCCGAGAAAATTGACATCATGCACCTTTTGAAAGTAGCCGGCGCATTGCATAACCCAAAGGGCATCCGCTTGAAGGCAAAGGTCCCATAGGGACATGTGAATGTAGTCTTCTCTTGGTCCTTGGGTGCAATGGATATCAGGTTGTAGCCTGAATATCCATCCAAGAAGTAATACCACCCCCTTTCTACTAATCTATCAAGCATTTGATCCATGAAGGGCACTGGAAAATGATCCCAAAGAGTCCAAGAGTTTAACTTTATGTAGTCCATGCACACTCTCCATCCTGTGATGGGTCTAAGTGGAATTAACTAATTTTTTTCATTAAACACTACAGTCATACCCCCCCCCCTTTTTTAGGACACACTGAACTGGGTTTACCCACTTGCTATCAGAAATTAGGTAAACAACCCCTGCATCAAGCCACTTTATTATCTCCTTCTTGACCACCTCCTGCATTGGTGGGCTGAGTTTGCATTGATGCTCAATAGTAGGGATACATTCTTCTTCTAACTGTATCTTATGAGTACAAATGCCTGATGGAATTCCAATGATGTCTGTGATAGTCCACACAATAGCCTTTTTATACTTTCTCAATATTGATACAAGAGCCTCTACTTTCCATTCAACCAAATCTGCACCAATAATCACTGGCAAATTATTCTTCTCACCCAAAAATACATACCTCAAATTCCCAGGAAATTCTTTCAACTCTAACACCTGCGGTTCTTCAATGGACGGTTTTTTCGAAGGAGTTGGCCTATTTTTCAAGTCCAGGTCCAAATTTTTTGGGGCATAAGAATATAAGCCCATACCTGTTAGTGCACAAACTATCTCATAAAATTCTTCAATGACGTCTCCATCAAAATTCATCAACATCGCGGCTAGTGTTTCGACAGCAAATTTTTCCTTAATAGGTACTTCAATTTCACTTTCATCAATCATATCAATAACTGAGACAACACTCATGTCCCTTGGTTGCTTTATTGATTGACAAACTTTGAACTTTACCTCTTCATCGGTCAATGTAAATTTCAACTCATTGAATTCCATGTCAACCAACACTCTACCAGTAGCTAAGAAAGGCCTACCGAAGATTATGGGTACTTCAAAATCCACCTTGCAATCAAGTATCACAGAATCGGCTGGAAATATGAAGTTTTCCATCTTTACAAGTACATCATATAATATCCTCACTGGCCAATTGACTTAACAATCAGCCATCAACAACTGCATAGATGTCAATTTGGGGGCTCCTAAACCCAACTACTGGTAAATGGCTAAGGGAATCAAATTGATGTTTGCCCTAAGATCATATAGTGCCTTAGCAAAGTTGATTGCACCAATTGTGCAAGGAATAGTGAATGCTCCTGGATCTGCTTTCGTTTGAACCAATAATCGTGAAGCATTCGCACTACAATGATGAATATTATCTATTGGCTCAAAACTTACTGTCCTTTTTTTAGTGACCAAGTCCTTCATGAACTTGGCATAACCCGCCATTTGCTCAAGATCTTCCACCAATGGAATGTTCACCGATAGTTTCTTAAGTATAGATAAGAACTTATTGAATTTACCATCTTCCACCTTATTCTTAACTCTGTGTGGAAATAGAGGTGGAGGTCCAGTAATTTGAGTAAGAGGTTTTGTAACATCTTTTCCTTTCTTCTTATTTTCGACACCATCCTCTGTTACCTTCGTAGGATATTTTGCATCCACTTTTTTATCATGAACATTTTCTGGATTTTTAGCTTCACCTAGAATCTCATTAATTTCCACCTCCTCATCTACCATTTCATACTCATCGGCTATATTCCCTACCTATGGTGGCAACGCTGGCTGTGATCCTGGTATAACTCTACCACTTCTTGCAGTGATGGCAAAACAACTTTATCATTTCTTGGATTCTGCACCATATCACTTGGCAAGGTCCCACTTTCCATTGATTAAAGGCTACAAAAAGTTGACCCATTTGGTGTACCAACTGGTTGATAGAAGTTGAATAAGAATCAACTAGTTAACTCATAGTAGATAAGTCACTTTTCATCTCCTTAACACCTGCATCAGTAGATTCCACCCCTTTTAGCAACTTAGCCATCATGGCTTCCATGGAAAGCTTCCTTGAATCATTCACAGCATTATCACGACTCACTGATGGTACATACAACCCACTTCTCTCATTTTTGTTCTTCCAATTCCCTTTCTCACAATCTCCAACCTTGGTTTCCCTGGCCATTGGCTCGGAACCCCTAGTTATTCCAGTAGTTTGCTTCTTCCTCAGAATCAAATTTGGCTATTTTACTGTGTGTGCTAACTGCCTTAACCTTCTCAACACTACTAGATAACAAATGCTTTGTTGGCAAATCCATCTGAGTCTTCATGTGTGCCATGTCTTGGTCACACTCTTCTTCTCTATGGCATTATTCAGCCAACATACCAACTGCATAAGTATTGCTTGCTACCTCAGAATCCCTAGTATGCCAAGCTCTGCTAGTTTTAGTCAATCTATCAAGGATCACGGTTGCATCCGTGAAAGTATGAGCCATGAACGCTCCTTCAGCTACATTATCAACCATTGGTTTTGTGTTCGAGTTCAGAGACCTATAAAATATTCCCATCAAGTGTTGATCGGTCAATTTGGATTAGGACATTTAGTCAGCTTTTTTCTGAACCTAAGCCAAGTTTCATGTAATGCCTCGTTTGGTAGCTGCCTGAAGTTGCTTATCTCATCACTCAACTGTAACATCTTGGAGGGCGAAAAGAAACTTTCTAGGAAATCTCCTTTCAATTACCTCCAGTTTGTTATAGAATCAGGTGCCAACATAGTTAACCACAAAGTTGCCTCTCCGATCAGAGACAATGGGAACAACCTTAACCGAATTGCATTTTGAGTAACTCCTGGGTAATCAAAGGATTAACATATATTGATGAAATTCACCAAATGCATACTAGAATCATCACCAAGCAGCCTTCCGAATAAACCCTTCAGGTTTATCAACTGAATCATCATGCTGGTAATATTGAACTTTGTCCCAGGTGCCAGTGGTGGTAGTATAATTTCTCTAATAGAACCTACCCTATCCAAATCAGCATCATCTTTATCTTCCAAAGCAAAGTTCACCACAGGTTGTTGGCACCTTCTGCCCCTTGGTCATTGATTTTGGTTAGCCTGACTAACATTGCCAACAGGTTGCCCACCAACAGCATCACCCAGTTTGTCATCACCTAAATCCTCGTTATCATCATTTGGAACATGACCGGGTGCATCAACATTCTGTTGATTCAATTGAACAGTTACAAGAGCAGCAAGTCTTGCTGCTTCCAGTTGTTGAGCAAGAGTTTGTGCATTCATGTTTCTTCTTAGAGTCTTTGCAAGTTTGGGGTTGTAGGGTAGCAATGGTTCACCCGAACGAAGAGTACTTGGCATGCATTACATGTACCCTATAATTCACAGAAACAACAAATAAAGTAAAATTAGGAAAAAGGGCTAAAATTCAAATAAACCCAACAACTTAATTAACAATCGTATTCCCCGGCAATGACGCCAAAATTTGATACTCCCAAACTATAATTCCCTTTAGGGAAGCGTAATTGGTTGTTGTCAAATATAGAACCCAATAGAGGTTGGGGTCAAATCCCATAGGGAATAAGGTGATAACCAAGTTGTATGTAGTTTAAATGACGACCAGTCAACAATTTCCATAAAATGGGGGGTTTGTATTGAAACTTTGTTGAACAGTTTCACTTATATGAAGTTATGACGGTAAAATTTGCAATGCTTAATTCAATGGAGAGAAGACAAACTAGACTATATTCACCTTGGCTTCCAATTACTTCCAAGTTTAGTATAATATGAATTTATATCAACACATGCAATTATAAAAGCAATCGAGTCCAAATATTCATCTAAGTGTTTTTCAACCTAAATAGATGACTTTCACTTAAATTCTTTCGAACTCAAAGTGATGAGACTCTAACTCAATTTAAGCCTCAAGAAAATAATCTCGACAAAGCATTAATCTTTAGACGGAGGTTCAAAACTCCAAATTCTTATTACCAATTCTTTATCTTATTAATAACCTCTTTGTTCAAGCAAGTTAAACTTAGGGCTTACTCTAATGTTCACAACCATTAGAAATCCATTAAACTGAAGGAATTAGCAATATAATTACAAGATTAAACCAAATTCACCAATACATTAACCCTAAAAGTAATTTTCCACCAAAGATTCCACAACCCTAGCTATAGGATTCTTTGCCACTCATGATAAGAAAGGAGATGAAACAAATAAATTTCACAATATAAAGAGAAAACCTTACAAAGGAGAAATTCAGAATTCTAATCTTTGATAAAAAAAACCAAGGAATTGTGTTTTTCACCCTATGAAAACCAAATCTCCAGAGAAACAAGCGTTACAAGTATGAAAGATGCCTATTCTAAACCCTAAACTTGGTATTTATAGGCTCCAATAATGTGGGAATTTAAAATTCAGATTTGGGTTGCCGCTTTACCCTTGACGGTTTATAGGGTGACGATTCATCGCCTGAACCGTCACTTGAATTAACTTGAACTCACATTATGTTTAAGTATTGACGGGTTGGGTGAAGGTTCATCGAGGCCCTAACGGCCTGTCAGTTGAACCGTCACCTGACTTCAATTATTAGCCCATTTTATTTAGGTAATGAAAGTTAGAGTGATGGTTCACCGAGGCCCTGATGGGCAATTAGCTGGGTTGTCACTCAACTTCAAGTTCACCTTGATTCTGGATTGTCCTGATGGGAGGTGTGGTGGCTCGTCAGAACTCTGATGGTCTGTCATAAGAGTCATCACCTTTATATTTAGCACAGTTCTTTCTTTTTTCTATTGTTGGACTTATTTCCTGAAAATAAACACAAAATAGATTTAAAATACCAACATTTGCTTGGAAATCTCACAATTATCCTTACTTAAAAGCACAAAATGTGTCATCATTAGTCGGTATATCAACCTCGTAGTCGAACAACAGTCTCAAACAGTCCAAGAATTGCTCGTCTTTACTCCATAATATTGAAAGGATGTCATGCTATAGAAATCATAATCGACACATTAATATGATTAAAACAAGACCCATATTGCAATATAAAAGCTCGGGCCAAAAAATTGGTCAAAAAGAGACATGTGGGGCTCGCAAATGAAATTCCAAAATTGATTCTGCCACGATATCCCTCGAAGGACAAGGAATGAGTGTTCAAAAATTGAGCATGAATTTAGTACGAATAGGGGCCTAAATCAGCCCACAAAGTTAAGGAAATCAAAAACTAATTTCTAGGAATTTACAAGGAAAAGAGCATAATTTGATGGGGAAAAACAATGGGAAATGATCAAGAGGTGCTGAATCATCTTACCTTGGCCTCAATGGACGATCTCCTACAATTTCCCAGGTACCAAGCTCCAACAATGGTGGAAAAGGGTTAAGAAAATGAAGAAAAATTGGGGAAGAGAGGATATAAACACCCAGCATTGACCACTTAACAGGTCGCTAAGCCACTAAAGTAGCAGGTGCAAGAGGAGCGAGATGCCACTAAAGTGGCAACCCGGTCGCTTAAGTGACATCCTATAAAGCGTACAAGTGACGCTAAAGCTATCCTCAGCCGGTAGCCCAGTACCGCTAAAGCGGTTGCATCAGCTGCTGGAACACCAGCAAAACACCAAGTCCCAATGGTCTTCGATCTTGTGCTCGATATTCATTCGGAACCCCATGCGTGCAAAAAAACTAAGCTAACATACCAAATTCGGCATTCCAAACTCAACTAAACAATCAAAATTTACATCCGAGGTCATTTTGACAAAATTTAGGCCCCACAACTATTGTTTCATTTTTACCAATAGCCGAAAATGAGTCCAAAAGCCTCGACCTAGACCAATGGACCCCTAGCCTAAAATCCATATTTCAAAGCTAACGGCGCAGTCGTAATTCTCATCCGAGGTTATTTACTAGAAGTTTTAGTCCAAGACCAATTTCTTAACTTCAATAGCTCCAAAATAGGGAAATAGGCTTAAAACCCAAAGAACTATCCAAAAACCAAATCGACGGTCCTGACAAGTCATAAATGACCTGTAGCCACTATGGGTAGGCTCAAACACCAAAAACAAGCAAAAATGGAGAAAATGACCTGGAGGATCATTGAAGTTTATAAAGCAAAGAAGAGAAAAGTAAATAAAAGAATGTAATGTATGTGATCCCACAAGTGCAAGCAAAGGTGTTATTTTATCCTTATCTATACAGTTATATATTGATACCTGATTTCATTGAGCTCTTATTTTACCTATGGTCATTCTATGTTGTACATACTCAGTACATTCTTTTATACTAACGTCCCTCATGAGGGAGACTATGTTTCATGCCACTGGTTTAGGTTCTTCAGCTAGTAGACCTCCTTAGTAGGAGCACATGACACTCAACTGCGGTTGGTGAGCTCCAGTGTGATTTGGAGCTTTACTGAGTCTTTGGTATATATTTTGGTAGTATATAGTAGTTAGGGGTAAGGTGTTGCCTATCCCAACCTAGACCAAGTTTGTTGATCTTATAGAGGCTTTGTAGATTAATGTATAAAGTGCAGTTACATTTAGTTTCTTAAAAGTTATGGCCTCAATGGACAAGTCATATATATATATATATGTTTTGAGCCTATTTCTATGTTAGTCTTTTACCATCACTATAGCTTATATAGATTTTTCAAAGCCTTATGTCATAGTTATATGCATGGCAAGCCTAGGTTATAAGTAGGTTCTTTCAAGTCTTTAGGGTGTCGGATAGGATTTGAGGTGTGATAAAAGTGGTATCAAAGTAGGTCATCCTGGGAAATCTACAAAGTTGTATCTATGTAGAGTCTTACTTATGGGTGTGTTATGCACCACATCTATAAGAAGGAGGCTATGGGACATTTAGGAGTTATTTTTTTCTTCATTTCTTAGATCGTACGATAGAGCCAATGTTGTAGGTGGAATTGTATTTAAACTTTGAACCTTTTTTTCTCTATATAGTGAAGATGTCGGTTATAAGAAGGAGTAAGAATAAAAGTAAGCAAGTAGATATGGTTGTCGAAGAAGGGAAAAGCAAGTCACCACCTAGACAAGCTAATCAAAGTGAGGCTCAAGATGAGTTTACATCACAGACTTTTTCTACTCCTCTATCTGCAGAAAAGCTAAGAAGGAGAGTTGTACCCCCAAAACCATATATTAATGCTACTGTGTAAGATTTGAGGGATGCGGTACAATTATTGACTCATATAGTTGTTGGACAAGGTCAAGGACAAGATAATCCAACTATGGGTACCAGTGGAGAGGATAGGGCAACTAATCTATGGACATAAAATTTCCTTAAATTAGACCCTCCCATATTCACCGGGTCAGATCCTAATGAAGACCCACAAGACTTTATTGATCAAATCCAAAGTGCTTTGGATTTCATGTATGTATCTGGTAAAAAGACAGTTGAGCTAGTAGCGTATAAATTAAAAGGAGAGTCTATATTATGGTACGAAGACTAAAAATGATCTAGGTGTATAGGTGCACCTTCAGCTAGTTGGAAAGTGTTCAAAGAGGCATTTCTTGATCATTACCTTCATTTTGAGATTCGAGAGGCCCATGCAGATCGATTTTAAAATCTTTGACAAGAGAATATAAGCATGAGCGAGTACAGTCTCCAATTTAATTCTTTGGCTAGGTATGCTCCTAATATAGTAGCTACTATAGAGGATAGAGTTCATCGATTAGTGGATAGATTGGATCCAAATTTGGTTAGAGATTGTACTATTGCTGCTTTTAATAAAGAATACAAGATTTTACACAAAAAATAGAGGATTAAAGGCAAAATCGAAGGACCCAAAAGTTGGAAATAGGGCCACATCTGTGGGGCAGTTTATGCCATCCCAAGGTGAGTTTAGGCCTCGGTTTTCTAATAGATCGCCTAGGCCATCATCTTCCTACCCTATAGCAAGTGCTCCACCCCAATTTCAAGGGTTTAGATTTAATCAATTCAGACAAAGAAGTTAGAGCCAAGGTTCCCAAGTAGCAGGATACCAAGAGCAGGGAAGTATAAGACAATCAAGACCTAGATAGCCTTGTAAACAATGTGGGATACATTATCTAGGTACATATTGGTTTAGGATAGATGCTTGTTTTTGGTGTGGTACACCGTGCCATATTATGAAAAATTGCCCTCGAAGGGGAATGGGTAGTATGGCACAAACTACTGGATCATTTATTGCATCATCATCATTGGTGCCTTCTTTAGGTAGGGGTCAATAGATGCCTACCATCATGGTAGAGGTGGTAGAGGAGCAGCTAGTTCTAGCAGGGTTTAAAATCATATATATGCTCTAGCAGGTTAACAAAATTTGGAGGCCTATCCTAGTGTGGTTATAGGTACATTATCCATCTTCTCACATAATGTGTTGCATTAATTTATTCGGGATCTATGCTATCATATGTCACTTTATTAATGCTGGAAAGTTTAAAAGAACATCGGAATCACTAGTTAAGCCATTTGAAGGGTCTATACTAGTTGGTGAGTCTATTATAGCTAGAAGAGTTTATCATAATTATATAGCAACTTTTTGTGATCGTGATACATTGGCTGACCTTTGAGCTAGAAATGGTAGATTTTGATGTTATAATGGGTCTTGGTTAGCTTCTTGTTATACCGCAGAAGATTGCCGAGCTAAGAGGGTACATTTCCATTTTCCAAAAGAGACAATCCTTAAATGAGGGGTAGTATTGGGGTGCCAAGAGTTAAGTTTATTTCTTATTTTAAGGCAAGGAATATAATGTCCAAGGGGTACATATGTCATCTAGTGAGAGTGAAAGATATAGATGCTGAGCCACCAACTCTTCAATTTGTTCCAGTAGTAAACGAATTTCTTGATGTATCTCCTCAAGATCTTCCAGGTTTTCCTCTAGAATAAGAAATAGAGTTTGGTATTGATGTGATTCTCGGTATTCAACCTATATCCATCCCTCCATATAGAATGACCCCAGAAAAATTATGAGAGTTAAAGGAGCAATTAAAAAACTTATGAGAAAAGAGATTCATAAGGCCTAGTATGTCCTTTTGGAGAGCACCAATGTTATTTGTACGTAAGAAAGATGGCACATTGAGAATGTGTATTGACTACTGATAATTGAATAAGGTGACGATTAAGAACAAATATCCCTTCCCTAGAATTGATGATTTGTTTGATCAATTCCAAGGTACTAAATATTTCTTGGAGATTGACTTGAGGTCCGGTTGTCACCAATTGAGGGTCAAAGAGAAAGACATACCTAAGAAAGCTTTTCGAACATGGTATGGTCATTATGAGTTTTTACTTATGTCATTTGGACTAACAAATGCACCAGCAGCTTTCATGGATCTTATGAATAGAGTGTTCAACCATTCTTGGATGTGCTTGTGATAGTATTGTTGACACCCAATTTTGACCTCCCGATATTCCTCCCGGGCTGCTATTTTATAAAAAAAAATAGTTTTGAATTTTTATCATTATTTTGGTATCAAATAAATTCTGACATTTCGTATTCATGATTTTTAGGTATGCAACCTATTTTAGCATTTAATTTTATATTCTTATATAATATATAATTTACTAATTTAAATATAATACTTTACATAATTTTGTAAATATTTATTAAATTATTTCCACAAATATGCATACTCATAATTTACAAACACATGGTCCATTACTATTGCTATTATTATTATTATTATTATTATTATTATTATTATTATTATAGCATTTCTTAAAATTCATATTCAAAATTTATAGGGGCCTAATTTATTTCAAACTATTATTATCGTCGATTTCAAATAATATATTATGTGTCATTAATTTTGTTTTATTCATAATTAATTGAAAAATAATGATTTTATGGCATTGACTAATGTTGTTAGTATTTTTATTTACTGATTTATTACTATATTTATTAAATAGCAGTCTAATTCAATTCAATTTCTCCAATTCATTTAATTGTTAGCCTGATTTTTACGCAATTAATGTCAATTTTAGCCTAAATTGAGCCTAATTTGACTCAATTTTAAGCCCCAAATCAATTCCAATTGACCCAATTTCATGATCCAATTTAGTGACCCATAACCCCGCCCACATTCCAATTTTAATCTCAGCCATAGATTGAATCTGATCCAACGGTTTGGATTAGATCCCTATTTCTTTCCTTTTTAATCACCCCTACACCTCAAAACCCTAAAACATTTTTCTCCAACAGTCATTCCTCACCCTTTCTCTCTCTTCGATCTCCCTCATACTCCGCCAGTGACCACTATGCTATGGCTCCGGCGAACCACACCAGCCACCGCACCTCCCTCTCCTATCCTCCACAACCAATAGCAAACCCCTATCGCCACCAACTCTCTCCCTCTCTCACCCTAATATCTCCCTCTCTCTGGTGAAACCCAAGGCTCTCACCATCTCCGGTGAGAGCACCACCAATCAGCCTCCACGCCTGCAACCGCCTCTCCATCAGCACTGTTCCACCGGCAAAAGTCACCAGTCAGCCACCTCAAACTCCAAACGCTTCCATGGGATCTGGCCAATCATGGTCGGTAAAACCCATCTCCGATCTCCTCCCTAGCGAACCAGCATACCGAATAAAGCATCAATAATCTAAAATTATGAAAGTTGTCCGTCTCATTTCGGTTCCCACTCAAGCCTCAAAGAATATAATTTTAAGACGAATTCCCATGAATCCGTCCTCGGTATGATATCTTGTTCACAACTATGCTCGATTGCCATTGTTTTGTCGCCTTAATTCATCTTTTCCTTCTTTAAACAGATTCGCAGATGCAAAATTCATAATGTTTGGATATGAATTTTGCTTAATTCTTTCGATTCGGCACTTACCCGTCCTCGCAGGTCGTTATGGGTGGAAAGCCCCAATTTTACACGCACTTAGATTTTTTACCTAATTGCTAATATGATTAAACTATTGGTACATGTTCATGCTTTAAGCTATGGTTTATCACGATATTACATGTTGGCAACCAATATATTTTCTTATCTGACTTTAATCTGTGATTAGTATCCGGTGTGATTGATCATTCATGACAGTATGCTCACGATTATCAGTAGTTCGCAATGATTCATTACGTTTAATGAGTGATTATTTTCTTCTTCTTTCACGTGTTGCAATGTTTCACCGATGGAAATAAACTTCATGTTTTGGCTATGTATATGTCATGATTTTCCTTCTCGGTAAAGGTATAGGACAATTTTTCATGTTTAATTATGGCAAATTAAGATTTTAGTTTAATACGGACAGCTTTACTACTTAGTTATTTATGGCAGATTTATTTCATTTTTACACCAATGGTGAGGATTATTTGGCAGATTCTTGAAAGATTTGGTTTGAAATTGTGTGACAGTTTTCATTGCTCGTCTTTTTTTGGCAGATTCCTTGATTTTGCAATCTCTTTACTGATCCTCCTACACTTATTTTGGTCTAAACAGATTTCTTTACCTATTTATGGTAAACTAGACAAAATTTTCTTCTCTTAATTGATTCGGTTTACTAGTTTAGGGAAAACAATATCTTTGATTGATTTTCTAATATTCTTCTTTCCTTTAAACAATTGGCAGACTCCTATCCTTTGGATATATATCAACCTTTTTTCATTCACTTCTCACGCTTTTATCATCATATACTCTCTCTACACATTAAAAGAAATTACTTCAAGTTCTCTGTTTGCTTTAGAAAAGTACATCCTTAGTTTCATCTTGCTGCTTAAGGTCTTATTATTATTACTTATTCGCTGCTTGACTGGTATGTCTCTATTGAAGCATTTATATTTTTACATGTAATATTTTCTCCGCTTCTGTGGCTTGCATGACTTTTTTTTTACTATGCGAGATTGTTTGCTTCCCAAATTTGTGGTTTTGTGCGATTGGTATGCATAGCTATGTTTGGCAGGTCTTCAACTGAGGTTGTTCGGGATAGCTGAAGAGTTTCCTGGGTATGGGAGGGTTTTGAAGGTTGTCCAAACAGTCCTTATCTTTCTTTCTTTATTTATATTTCTTTCATATTCATTATTGGCATGTAATAAATTTGTATAAACCTCTACTATGCATAATAAAATTATGGGGACTGCTTAGAGAGGCGGGGATTATGTGATTCGAATATTTTTATCACCTAAATGTCATGACTATAGGGTTATTGAACGAATTTCAAGTTAACTTATCTTATCACTTAGGCAAATGATCTAGGGTTATTAATTAAATTATTTTTATCACCTAGAAATCATGTTTTAGGATTATCAATTTGACTCTTAGCATGTTAGCATTAATTTCGAGCATGTCAATTTAGTTTATAGTGCGTTTATTTAACTTCTGCATGCTTAATTAATTTTCAGTGTATTATAACTACTTTTTTCAGCATTTTATTTATTTTCCAGCATGTTTTATTAATTTTTTGGCATATAAAAATTTAATTTTCAGAACTTTTAACTAATTTCCAGCATTTAAAGTTATTTTCCAGCCCTTTTAAGTTTATTTTTAGCAATTTCAACTAATTTTCCTGCACTTTTAAATTTCCAGCATTTTTGATTAGTTTTCTGCAAAATTAAATTATTTTCCAGCAACTGTTTAATTAATTTTTCAGCACTTTTAAACAATTTTCAGCATATTAAAAACTATTTTCCAGCAACTATTAATTAACGTCCAGCATATTAAAGACTATTTTTCAGCAACTGTTAATAATTTTCATCATATTAAAAACTATTTTCCAGCAGCTGTTAATTAATTCCAGCATGTTAAAACTATTTTTAGCATCTTAAATTATTTTTTAGTAATTAAATCTATTTTAGCTTTTTTTTAAAAACATACTCTCCAACATTTTTTTAATTAATTTCAGCATGTTAAAAATTAATTTTCAGCACTTTAAATCACTTTCTAGCACTTCTAATTAAAATCCAGCATGTTCAATTAATTTTCCCACAACTTTAAATTAATTTCTTGCAACTTTAAATTAATTTCCTGTAATTTAAATTAATTTTCAGTACTTTAAATTAAATTTCAGTACTTTTAAATAAATTTCAGCATTTTAATTAATTTTCAGCATTCTTTAATAATTTTCTGCACATTTAAATGAATTCTTGCACAATTAAACTAAATTCCTGCATATTTAACAAAATTTCCTGCACATTTAATAACTTTTTCGTATATTTAAAATCCAACATATTTAAATCAATTTCTTGCATAGGTAAACCAATTTTTGGCATATTTAAATTAATATCTAGCACTTTAATCTAGTCTTCGGCATCTTGGTTAATACGTCTCGCCTAGAAATCATGCCTATAGGTCTTAATCACGTAAAATAAATAAATGTCTTTTTAAGCATGTTAATCGCCTAGTTACTTTAATTAATCAAGAGGTTTGTTTGGACCATTACGTGTTATTTGTTCAAGTCTTATGTGTTTTGTGTGACGCGAGCCCTTAGTCTAATTAGGTAGCCTAGGCTTTCCTTTTGTCTAGAACCAAATCCAAACTAGTAAGTCCAAGCCTCTTGGATATTAAGTTGGGACGGGTCGGCATTTTAGGTAACGTTAGTTTTATCACTTTCTTTAGAATGCTTTTAAGATTAATAATCAAACTAGATGGGGTAGATAGTAAGTCCAACGCCTCTTGGACATTAAGTTGGGACCGGTTGGTAGACATGATGGAAGTTGACCCGAGCAGAATCCAACAATGCGATATGCGACATTGTCATCTGTTAACAAGCCGGGCGCTGATCCGAATAGGATAAAATTAACTCATTATCCTAGTCTTCTAAATCGTCTTTGCTTTTCTTTATTTTTGAGTGTTTTAATTATTTGGAGTAGTTTAGGCTTACCATTTAAATGAATCTTTCGGTTATATCATTATGTCTCTTCTATCTTCTTGTTTATCCTATTAACAGTATGTTTATATATTTTACTACTTTATCACTTAGATAATTATTAATAACTGAGTTGTATGGTTAGTTTATTTATTATTTTCATGTTTAAACACTTAGTTAGTATTAAGTTAATAAAAATAAATCGACCTTTTTCTTATCACATAGAATTCCTCCACATAATATATGAATTCGACCGGGACCCATCTTTGTTGACCTCGAAAGGTGTCTAACACCTTCCTTTTGAGGTAACATAAACCCTTACCCGAATTTTTGGTTGATGTAGACTAAATAATTAAAATAAGTTCGCAATTTAGTCTCAAATGATGCCCTAACGCACCTTAATTCGTTAGGTGGCGACTCTTCACCTCTAATTAATCCTAAAAAAGAGTTGTCACGTCAAATCCCACTTTTCACGAGAAAAATGGGGTGCGACAGCATGGCGACTCTGCTGGGAAATACTTAGGTTCTAATCATTATGAATTTGTGTATTATGTGGGATTTTCATTTTTAACTATTTTTCTTGAGTTGTTTCGACTTTTTAAGATTATGCATGTTAATATTTTTTTATTTCTTTTGCATTATCAATTTTCTTAATTAATTATTTTGGCACATTTAATTTATCGTTAGAAAGTGTGTTAATCCTCTTCCCTTTCCTTATCTCGTTTGTCTTTTCATGTCCCTCCACTCTTCTTTTCTCTTTTGATTGCTTACTTGTTATTTATTTTTTTATATCCCTTTAGTTATGTATTTTTTTTATAATTTTTTTATATATTGATCAACATGTTACTGCTTTCTACTATGTGCTATGTGTTACTGTTTTATATATAACTGGCATTCCGTTCATAGCTTCCTCCACTTGGAACCTCTTTTCTTTTTTTAAGAACGATTGCGTGGTTGCACGGATGTTCATTTTTAAAACACCTTACGAGAAAGGTCTCGTGAATCGGTCGATCAGCGGTACATCGACAGTCATGAGCTTTCCCACTCTTAAGTTGTCTGCTTGAGGGAACCATGTCAAAAACCACTCTTATTCCTAGATAATGTCCGTCTATTCCTTTACTAAGGAGTAGACATCTTAAAGCCTAGAATACCTTGCTAAGAAAACCATGCCCTAAGTTCTAAGGGATTTCACAATCCCGAAAAGGACGCCCTCATAATTTATGTGCATTTATTGAGAGATAAATATGTATAAATGTTGTCATTTGCTCTTTGGCGGTAGGGTAGGTTAACCTTTTTGTCCTCCAGGTTCAATGGCACCACCTACATCATATCTAAGGTTCAGTATGGTTTGGTGCATGCCAAAGCAAATGGATTCATGGTGGCTAGACTTGGGTTTAGAAGGACAGACCGCGGTGAGAAAGGTATTGGGGAGCTTGCCATCTCTTATGCATGTCACCCCATGCAGGGAACTTATTGAGGCTGCTACTGCATTTTAGGATGAAAAAAGATCTGTGTTCAGGTTCGGCGACATTGAGATGACCCCGCTTCTTGAGGAAATCGGAGGATATATCGATGATATGAACTTGTTGCCAAAAACTAGTTGGCCTAAAGCTGAGGTCATCATTCCAAAAAGTGTCACCTTAGAAGAGGTACGAGATAAGTTAGGACTTCAAGGGAGAATGATGGTGTCATATGTGATGAAATCCAAGATTTCGGGAAGTCATTTGTTTGACAAATTCGGACAGCATCATAGTCGGGAAGCGTATGAAGCAGAGAGTCCTGGTCCTAAATCATGGGAAAGTAAGAGGGTTTTTGCATTTATCGTCTACTTCTTGGGAATGGTGGTCTTCCCAAATGGAGCGGACAAAGTCATACATACCCACTTAATTATGGTGGCCGATGCTTTGTATAATGGGATTAACAAGGGTCCGTGCACGATTGTACCCATGATCCTAACTGACATCTATCGGGCCCTGGGTTGTTGCAAGAATGAGGCCAGATGATTTGAAGGATGTAATTTATGTTGCATTTATGGCTGATCGAACACCTTCAAAAGATGCATGGGTTGAAAAGAATGCGTACACCAACTGGGGCTTACAATATTGTTGCACATCAATTTAAAGTTACCATGGGGGTCGTGAGAATCAAACGACCAAATGAGGTAGAAAAGTGGGGACAGATGCTGAGCGCTTTGACTAAAGATTTTGTTCAATGGATGTTTGAATGGTTCCCAAGTACGAACTTTGTGCTATACAATCAGTACCAAGTCTACTTGATTTTAATGGGACTTCATGGCCTTTAACCATATGCTCCCGCAAGAGCAATGAGGCAAGCAGGTAGGAAACAAATAATACCAAGGGTAACCAACATGGATGACCATCGGGTGGATTATCAAAATGATAGAATTTCGCATGCTACTGATATTTCCAAAACTTGGGGCAAGAAGACTTTTCTGGACAAGAAGAGTATCGAGTCGGACAGATATAAAACAGGTTATGTGGTAGGCTATAGTGAAAGGTTGTACGTTGAGTGGAAAAACAATGTGACTTCGAGCATCAAAAGGGGCAAACATGTTAATGACAAAGAAGCTGAGGCACAAGTCCTGTACCACAAGGTTAAGAAAAGGGTTTTGGAATCTGACACGTGACATCGCTAATTACATAATGATAATGCAAAGAAAATAGCAGAAATGGGCAAAGAGCTAGATTTTTGGAGGCAACGTGTTCTAAGTGTAGAAGAAAAAGTGCAAGAACTTCGTGAGGAGTTTGACCGACAAGTAAAAGAGTGTCTTAGAAAGGGGAACTGGGAGGAATGCTGGCACTATCGTATCTCCTGATGGGCCACCATCTCTTTGACAAAGCTTTAGGGGTCTACAAAAAAGAAGACAAAGAAGAAGACGTTTTCAGAATTTAGTTTATCTCTTTAATATTTTTTTGTATTTTCAGTTTTGAGACAATTTAGTTTAATGAATTTTCAATTTTGGGGGTTTATTTTTAATGAGCAAATGACATATTTATCTCTCAAACAACCATAGGCCCACCTCTGGCTCAAAAGAGGCACCCAAAATAGGAAACACCAAACAATGTGTCTATTATGTGTTGTTTTTGTTATTCTCCTTATGCCACATGCACTAATTGTTGATTTGTTGTTTTGTTGTTTTTACCTCACCCAAAGTTTGATTTGTGTATTTTGGCTTATCACACACGGTCAAAAGGTGCTCCTCCTCCTCCTCTCATAAGTTTGAAAGAAAAAGAGAAAGTGGGAGATAACAACAGTGTTACAGACAAAAGCACAGAAGGAGAAAGTGTCATGGGACAAAATGAAATTATCCTAAGAATGGGACAATAGATTCTTGAACTACAAGGAGATTAGTGCAAGTGCGCAACTTGGCCAATCTTTCTGTTACCCTTAATCCCCCTCTCGAACCACAAGTCGACGGTCATACTGGTGCAAAATCTCAAACCTCTACCACAAGCCATCAATTATCGTCACCTCAAAACATCTAAAACCTTCCTCCTCCTCAAAATATCCAAAACCTTCCTCCTCCTCAAAACATCCAAAACCATTCCTTCCCTCAAAATATCCAAAACCTTCCTCTCCCTCAAAATACCCATAATACTTCAAATCCCGTATATCCCATTCAACATGTCCAAAATGCTAAATATCCCACTTATCTACATACGTATTTCACTAACTTATCCCACAACCAAGTATCTGGTATCCACTCTTTGAACCACATCTATGTCGAAACAACCCCATTCACCTATCGTCAGTATGCACCCGATACTTTAGAAAAAGACCCCATGATGCAATCTGTGGTAGAGAGGCTGAAGCAACTTGAGGGAAGCAAGGGATTAAGGGGGCTCAGTTATGAGGATTTATGTGTACACCCTGATGTGGAGTTATCAGAGGGGTACAAACCTCCAAAGTTTGAATTGTATAACGGTACTGGAGATCCCAAGGTGTATTTGCGCATGTATTGTGATAATTTGGCTAGAGTTTGGAGAAACGAGAAGATAAGAATGAAAATATTCATGAGAAGTCTCACTGGGGAAGCCTTAACATGGTATATTGAGTAGGATGCGAAGAAATGGAAAGGCTGGATCGATATGGTATCAGATTTTATGGAACGATTTGGGTTCAACATTGACAACGCCCCCAACTGGTTCTATATACAAACTTTGAACAAAAATCTAAATGAGTCCTTCAGGTACTATGTTATAAGATAGAGGTCTGAGGCTGCAAGAGCTCGACCCCCGATTGAAGAATCTTAAATGAAGGAATACTTTATTCGCGCGTGGGAGCCATAATATCTTGAGAAAATAATAACTTTCGTAGATAAAAGTTTTGTTGAAATCATCAAGGTAGGAGAAATGCTTGAGTAGGGTCTCAAGAATGGAAGCATTATCAATCTGGAAGCTTTACAGGCTGCCAACAAGGTTTTGCAGTCTGGAGGAATTGCTAAAAACAAAAAGAAAAAAGAGGTAGGTACAGTGATGGTAGCCCAGGCTTTAAAGAGTGTGCCCACTTACCAAACTCCTATTACAACTCCACCTCCCTATCCACAATCTCCAATTCCATACCCGATATCTCCTTATCAAATACAAACCCCAATGTCATATCAGACCCCGCTATACCAAGCACCTACCCGATATCCACTACATCCATAATTCCAAAGCCCTTCTTACCCCATGTATAGTGCCCAACCCGCTCATGTACAAATACCCCAGCCTTCTCCCTAACAAAATCAGAGACCCAGAGCTAATTTTCAGAAAAAACAATACACTCCCTTAGCCGAACCTATAGCCCAACTATACGAGATACTTAAGGAAGCAGGCTACGTCACGCCCATTGTTGTTGGACATGAGAATACTCAAGCCAAGCATTTTGATCCTGCCAAGGTTTTCTCGTATCATTCTGGGATGAGGGTTCACACTATAGAAACATGCTATACTCTGAAGGATAAAATCCAGATGTTGATCAACACTAAGACCATTCAGTTGAAAGATCCGATACCGAATGTCACCAATAATCCACTGTTGGATCATCAAGTAAACATGCTCGATGTTGATGAATTGGTGGACTTGGAAAACTCTATCTGGTTCATTGAGAAGGCGAATGGTACACCCATTAGTACACCAAAATAGGCACCATTTGAGGTTGAGGTAGCAATACCTAAGACCCCTTTCACAGTCGTCAGAGCTCCCCCAACTATTTATAATACTCATGCAGTCCCTTGGAACCATGAGCAGAACACTCCGACAAGAGTAAGAGTGGCTGAAGCAGACGTCGCCCAAGGTGTCACCAGATCTGGGAGAATTTATACACCAGAAAATCTGATCCAGGGAAGTGCTAATAAAAGTAAACAACCCATGATAGAAATGGAGGCGAATGGTATTTGGAAGAAGATACAAGCTAAAGAGTACTCTGTGGTAGATCAGCTGAACAAGACCCCGGCTCAGATATCCTTTCTGACGCTGTTGCAGACTTCTGAACACCATAAAAATACTTTGATGAAGGTGTTAAGTGAAGCCTATGTACCATCTACTATAACAGGGGGATAGATAGCCCACATGATTTGGCAGGTATTAGAGGCATGCAAGATATCCTTTCATGAGGATGAGTTTCCACCTGAAGGAAGGTTGCACAACAAAGCCTTGCATGTTACAAAGCAACATGGAGAAAGAGTTATATCTCGAGTGCTGATTGATCCAGGTTCGGGATTAAACATATGTCCCTTGGGTACACTGACAAGATTGGAGGTCGATTTGGCTAAAATACAAAGTTGGAAGATGAACGTGAAAGCGTTTGATGTCTCCCAGCGAGATACCATTGGAGAGATCATATTGGACATGGTAATGGGCCCTGTCATTTTCCCTATAACATTTCAGGTAATGGACATCCCCGATTCCTACAACTTCTTGCTTAGTAGGCCATGGATTCACATGGCTGGTGCAGTCCCCTCCACGCTACACCAATGTCTCAAATTCGTGTGTGATCACCAAGAGATGGTAATACATGGTGAAAAAGGATATCCCGTATATGCTTTCGATGGAAATTAGTTTCTTGATGGAGAAATATTCCACACATTAGAGTTGGTTGGAAACATTGAAGAAGAGTTGAGTTGGAGGATTAAAGGTGAGAAAATGCTTAAATCTGGATATGAACCAGGTAAGGGTCTTGGGGCCAGATTACAACGAACAGTTGAACTCGTACAACCTTTTGTGAAGAATGACACTTTCGGATTAGTCTACATGGACTAGGGTCATGCACTTGATCCTTCGCTGTCATTGTATCAAATTTTCCACTCTATCGGGTTTCTTGATGATGGTTAAGATGAAATACTGGAGAGTCTGAAGAATTTGTTTTTGACTGAAGCTAAAAGAGAAGATTGTAACGTCATCATCAGTGAGAAGAGGGGAGCCCCTAGTCATAACATTTAACAAAAGGCTACACTCAGCAGTCAGCAACTAGACTGCCACTCCTTCCAGGCCTCGCTGGGCACTTGGGTAGATTTGAAAGATTTTGATTTTATCTTATTGTTTGAAATAAATAGACTCGATTTTGAGCTAATTCAAATATTTTTAGTTATTTTGTTATGTTTGAAGACATTTAAAGTTATTTGAATTAATAAAAGCTCTCGTTTCACTTTATTGATATTATTTATTTCAGATTCTTTTAGCAAAATCACTTTTAAAATTGTTGAGTCTGAGATTATGACACATAATGAGACTGTACAACGTAATATAAGTGAATCAGAAGAAATGGAAGAAGAGGAGGTGCCCAAAAAATTTGTTAGTAAGGTTGAAGATTTTGAAGATAAACCCAAAGCAAACTTAGTAGAGTCGAAAATAATGAACATAGGAAATTCTGAGACAATAAAAGAAACTCGTGTTAGTATTTATATGCCACAAGAAGAGAAAGAGGAATACGTACAGTTTCAATAGTAGCCCACAAGCTGCCCACTGATCCATCTTGTCCTTCTATTAAGCAGAAGTTGACGAAATACAAACCCGATCTGAGTTTGAAATTAAAGAGGAGATTTCAAACCAAACTGAGGTCGGTATCCTCTAAGTAACTGAGTATCCAACCTGGTTGGCCAATGTCGTGCCTGTTCCTAAGAAAGATGGAAAGGTCAGAGTTTGTGTGGATTATAGGGATCTGAACAAAGCTAGCCCAAAGGATGATTTTTCGCTCCCGAATATGCATTTGTTAATCGATAATTGTGCCAAGCATGAAACACAGTCTTTGTGGATTGCTTCGCCGGTTATCATCAGATAAAGATGCATTAGGATGATGCTGAGAAAACCATTTTTATTACTCTTTGGGGAACCTATTGCTACAAGTTTATGCCCTTCGGGTTGAAAAATGCTGGAGCTACATACATGAGGGGCCATGATTGCTCTGTTCCATGACATGATCCATAAAGAAATTGAAATTTATATGGATGACATCATCATTAAATCCAAAAAGGGATCAAGTCATCTGGCCGACCTGGAAAAATTCTTTAACAGACTGAGGAAGTATAATTTGAAGTTGAATCTTGCCAAATGTGTCTTCGGGGTCCCTGCTGGAAAATTGTTGGGCTTCATTGTTAGTCAATGAGGTATAGAATTAGATCCAGCCCAGATCAAATCTATTCAGCATCTTCTACCTCCAAAAAGTAAGAAAGAAGTAATGAGCTTCTTGGGCCACCTTAACTATATCAGTCGCTTCATAGCTCAGTCTACTATTATTTGGGAACCGATTTTCAAGCTGCTCAAGAAGGATGCGGCTATAGAATGAACAACAGAGTGGCAGCAGGCATTCAATAAAATCAAGGATTATTTATCAAATCCTCTCGTTCTGGTTCCTCCCAAGCCTGGTAGGTCTTTATTACTATATTTATCCGTGATGGATAATGCTTTTGGTTGTATTCTGGGGCAACATGATGAAACAGGCAGAAAAGAGCAAGTAATTTATTACATGAGCAAGAAATTTACATCGTATGAGGCTCGATATTCCTTACTGGAACGCACGTGTTGTGGTTTGACCTGGATAGTTTTGAAATTGAGACACTATCTTTCATCATACACTACCTATTTGATCTCCATAATAGATCCTCTGAAGTATATATTTCATAAACCAATGCCTACAGGGAAGCTAGCTAAATGGTAAATACTATTGATCGAGTTTGACATAGTTTATGTCACGCAGAAAGGTGTAAAAGCACAAGCATTGGCAAATTATTTGGCCGAGAATCCCGTGGAAGAAGTGTATAAGCCGCTAAAAAGTTACTATCCTGATAAAGAAGTGGCATTCGTAGGGGAGGATATCTCTGAAGAATATGATGGCTGGAGATTATTATTTGATGGAGCTATAAATTTCAAAGGAGTAGGTATTGGTGTTGTTTTGGTCTCGGAGACTGGTCAAAATTATCCTGTGTCAGCCAATCTCAGATTCCCCTACACCAGCAACATGGCTGAATATGAAGCTTGCATTTTAGGGCTTCGTTTGGCAATCAATTTGAATGTCCAGGAAATATTCATAATTGGAGATTCGGATTTATTGAATCATCAAGTGTGAAGGGAGTGGGCTATAAAAATACAAAGCTCCTACTATACTCGGATTGCATCCAAGAGTTGCGTAAGAGGTTTCGTAAGATAGAGTTTAAGTACGTCCTGAGAATCCAGAATGAGTTTGCAAATGCTTTGGCCACTTTGTCTTCCATGATCCAGCATCCAGACAAGAATTATGTTGACCCCATCCCCATTCACATACAAAAGCATCCTGCATATTATTTTCATGTAGAGGAAGAGGTGGATAGAAAATCATGGTATACTGATATACAGGGATATCTGAAGAATGGAGATTATCCAGAGAATGTAACAAGTATTCAAAAGCTCACCATTCGGAGGTTAGCCAATCAATTCTTCTTAAACGGAAAAATCTTGTATAGGAGGACTCCCTATTTAGGTTTGCTAAGATGCATCAAAGTAAGGAAAGCATCCAGGTTGATTGAGGAGATACATGTTGGAACATGCGGTCCTCACATGAACGGATTTATGTTGGCAAAAAAGATATTGAGATCAGGTTACTTTTGGTTGACTATGGAGACCGATTGCATTCATTATGTGCAAAAATGTCATCAATGCCAAACTCATGACGACATGATTCGAGTTCCTCCCAATGAACACCACATCACTAGCTCCCCTTGGCCCTTCGCAGCTTGGGGCATGGATGTCATTGGTCCTATTGAACCAGCCGCGTCTAATGGACACAGGTTTATTCTTGTTACAATTGACTACTTCACCAAGTGGGTTAAAGCCACTTCTCATAAGTCAGTCATAAAGAAGGTCGTAGATGATTTTGTTTGAACTCACATTATTTGTCGATTTGGAGTACCTGAGTCTATCATTACAGATAATGGTGCCAACCTCAATAGTGATTTGATGAGAACAACATGTGAGATGTTCAAGATCAAGCATCGAAACTCTACAGCATATAGACCACAAATGAGTGGAGTGGTGAAAGCTACCAATAAGAACATCAAGAGGATACTTTAAAAGATGATTGATAATTACAAGCATTGGCATGAAAAGTTGCCTTTTGCCCTGCTAGGATATCGTACTAAAATTAGAACTTCTACAGGAGCCACACATCTTTTAGCTTATGGTAATGAAGCATTGATACCTGCTGAGGTAGAAATACCCTCTCTCAGAATCATTTAGAAAGTAGAATTGAGTGACGCCAAATGGGTACAAGGTAGATTCGAGCAACTGGCACTTATAGACGGAAGGAGGATAAATGCAGTCTATTACGGTCAACTCTATCAGAATAGAATGGCCAAAGCTTTCAACAAGAAAGTTAAACCGAGATATTTTTCGCCTGCACAGTTGGTTCTAAAGAGGATTTTTCTGCATCAAGATGAAGCGAAAGGCAAATTCTCACCGAATTGGCAAGGCCCTTATGTGGTTCATCGAGTTTTGATAGGAGGAGCACTCATACTTGCAGAAATGGATGACAAATTTTGGTCCAAGCCTATCAATTCAGACGCTATTAAGAGATATTATGTTTAAGCTACTTTTTTCGTGCTCTTTTTCTGGTAATTGGAACTACGTTTGACCTGATTCCTGTTTAAAAGGGATACGTAGGTGCTCCTTTGGAGTTTGGTCCTATCATAACAAAATTCTCCTATTTCCCCTTATAAGCATGTAATTGGGGCAGAATTTTGAGAGGATCTCAAAAATTCCATGGGATAGCATTTGTGCAACTATGATACTGGGGCAAAATTTTTGAGGAAATCTCAAAAATTCACAGCAAGCAGCCTTCACCTACTGAAGCAATCAAATCTAAACTGGGGCAGAAATTTTTGAAGATAAAAAATTTCTAGACAAAAAGATATTCGTTTATAAGAAGTTGCGTTGTCTCGAAACGTGTCACAATCAATGATTCAATAATATTTTTAATTTTCTTAACAATAATATATTTTCATTTCTCATTTTTCAAGAGCAAAGATTTTCAAAACACAATTCTTAAACTTGTTTTTATTTTTACCCAAGTGAAAACCCGGACGAAGCCTATTATCGATCCACCATATCAAGCGAGGAGGAAGCACGCCAGTCATAGCAGAGGCACAAATCAACCTTCCCTTTTACAAACTTACAGTTGTAACACCCCGTATTCTATAGCCACTACTCTTACTTATATGGAACCCTGTACGGACTGGTGGTAGTAGGTAATGGACTAGATATTTTTTTTATGCAAAGTTATAACACCCCGTACATTTTCAAAACTTATACGACCAACCTAGCATGGATAAAAGTATTTAAACTTGAGATAATGAGGATGTATTTAAGCATAAAGTTAAAGTTAAGTGGTGGATTAAGGTAGAAGATTAAGACGTTGGAAAAAGGGGAGAACATAAGCGAGGTGTTTCCATGACTTAATTAAGATAGTAGGCGTATCACCTACTTAAACTATTGGGCTGCATTTGGACATATGTTAATGGACTCAATTGAGTCCCAGGCTAAGTACACAAAATGGGAAAGATGACCAGCCCAAGCCCAAATTTAATTAAGGCCCAATATGATAGGATCCAAATGGAAATAAGCCAAGAAGGTGCATCACCTACTTGGACTATTTTTGACCAAAGAATTAGCTAAGAATGGATGGAATGAGGCGGCAAAAGAGGGAGTATATAGGGCTCATTTCAGCCTTATTTTTCATTCACTTTACTTGCCAAATTCCAGGTTTTTAATCAAAACAAACTCTCTCCTCTCTCAAACCCCAACCAACCGCCCCTATTGCCCTTTAGGGTTCTTGGACAAATCCTCCACTTTGTAAGCCTTTTTAAGTGTTTTCCCTTATATATTAATGTAATATATGTATAAGAGGTTGTGGAAATCATGTTGGTTATGTTTAAGAAGTATAGGGCAGTCCCTTTTTTTTGTGGCAGTCCACTTGTGTTTAGTTTTAAAGGATTTTCCTTCCTTGTGGTTTAAACTTGTAAAGAAGCTTAAGGTCTTAAAGAAATTGAGTTGGAGGGATGAAATTTTAGGAGGTTAGAGTGTGGTTCTGCCCCTAATTCGTTCCTTTTTATGTATAGCTTGGTGGAAATGTTTATACGTGTTTATATATGGAACGTTTGGTGTAGTGAAAAGAGAATACTCTCTTGTTATGTTAAAGTGAATTCTGAAACCATTATGAACTGTTTTTGGTATGTTTTTGTGGAATTCATTTAGGTGTCTTGATTGAATAAATATGTGGAGTTGCATTGAGGTGGAAATGTGAAGTAGGAACTTGGTAGGAAATCCTATCGGTTTGTAACATTTGTGTTTGTTTATGGACTGTTTTGGTGGTATTGTTGTTGTGAGGCAGTAAGTTATAGTGTAAGGGGGTGGAATAAGGTTGTATGGAAGTATAAGTAAGGGGGGAGTAATACACCATTTGTTTAGGAGGTTGGACGGTTTTTACTTCCCGTTAAGTAACTAATTACCGTTTTGTAAACTTGTAATGTAATTAGCTTTTAATGTTAGTTCCATTATGTACTTAAATTATAGATTAACACTTAAAGGAAGAGTTGAATCGTTATAGGCACGTGGTGGGAAGATAAGGTATGTAAGGTTACTCTTTTTCGTATCCTTTGGCAGCATAAAATGTCCACGTAGTTAACGACCTTGTTTCCACTCCGTAATGTCTTAACGTACCTCAATATATGTTTATTGTCAAGTTGGCATGTCTACCTTCACTAGCCAATTTCTGGTATTCCCATCTTAGTCAACTAAGATCTATCTATTAGTTTCGCTCCTAAGCATTTCAATTGTGTACAAGTATTCTTTACTTTATGGCAATTACATCAAATGTTTATTCGCGTGTTCTTTTTACTCAAGCAGTGTTATTCCAAAAATTCCATAATGTTATAACCACCAATATAACAACCTCAAAGACTAAATAAATTAAGCAATTTAAGGCTGGTTATGTGCTGGTGGAAGCTCAGGGGCGAAAGCCTAGCATGGGCCGATCCCGATTGATTTGTGTGGGTGGTAGCTCAGGGACGTAAGCCTAGCATGGGCCGATCCCGATTTGTATACCACTGATCAATTGGTCATTTGTACTACATGGCTTATTAAAGATTATAAAGGAAAGAAGGAAAAAGGAAAGTAAAGAATGTAATGTACGTGGTTCCCCAGATACCAGCTAAGGTGGGCTATTAACATTATCTATACACTTGTACTTGATGTCACTTAAACTTTTGGGTTATGTACTGTTGCTTAAATATTTAAGGTTAATTTGTATTAGAAGTGATAGTATTCAACACAGATATTTTCAAAAATGGATAATATGGGAGAATCTCATATAAAAAATGATAGACTGGAAGAGGTAGATATACCTCAAAATCTTGATTTATTAAATAAATGGACTATTCCTGAAATTAAAATCAAAAAGATTTATGATTATGGCTGGTATGACCGCCTATCCACTACTCAGTTAATTAAAACAACTGAGAAATCTCTTGCTTTAAATTCTTCTGAACAAACTATTCTTTTGCTAACCAAAAGAGATATTGATATCTATAAGCATAAGTATAATTTTATGCACATTGGCATGGTTCAGATTGCATTCAAGCCTTTAACTCTGAAAGGGTTACCGAAAACATTTCTACCAGCACTACGTGATGCACGAAATTTGAATTTCTGACAGTCTTTAATGGGATCAATAGAATCCATTGTGGCCTATGGTCCAGTTTATTTCAATACTCAGCCAAATTTACAATTATCTTTGTCTGACGTGAACATTCTAGATGTGTTAACTTTAAATGTTAAAACTCACGGTTATAATTATGCACCTGGATCTGAACTTATTTGTTTATCCTATCGCATATATTATAAATTCTTAACGTCTTTGAATCCTAGATGTAAATTATATGATACATCCGATCAAACGATTTTGATTGAAACAAATTTTTTAAAATCAAAAATTACTACTCGTAGATCTATTCTATGGGAAGAAATTAATTTTCCAAATACTTGGATTTTAAATTCCTTCATTCCTCAACAGCAATTAGCTGATAGAGTCACGAATGATGACTTCTCGCATATTTCTCAGACCGACGATGGTCAAATTTGTATTCAATTTGAAGATAAGATTTCGGTTTATAGCAGACAGTCCTTCTCTAGTAGCCGAAGTAGATTAACTTCTATGCCTTCTTTAATAGCTCTAGTTTAGCCCACATACGGTCCAGCTAGAGTTAATAAACTTGCTTCTTTGCATACTATTCCTTCGACCTCTAGTCCATCAAAATTAAAAATTGATCCTCATACTAATATAGTACAGGGATGCGATGATAGTTCTGATAAGGATATTCCTTCTGCATCCAAAATAGATTTTGACCCTAACCGTGTTTAATGATTCCACACCTCTTAGATTTTAGTCCAGGATCACTGGCACGGAAACATATTCAAAAAGAATTTTTTGATATGAAGTGGACAAAATTTAGAAATTGGTTTTTTGCTACTTATAGTAGTATAGACCAAAATAATATTTCCCAAGAATTCTATGAATTATGTGCTTTACATAATCAAATTATGTATTTTGTACCGTGGTTCATTGCCACATATATACCTTTATATGTAAAGGTCCTAGATCGAACTTATAAGGATAGTAATGGAAATCTAATTACTGCTAAATTTCATCCTCAATCATCTTTTGGTATGCCTAATAATACTGGTATAACCTTTAACGCTTTTCAGCAGTTCATAGACCAAGATGTTGATAAAATTACTATTGTTAAGATTAACAAACTTATCTCTCAAAACAATTATTTGGGTTTATATGTAAAAGTTTTAGGAGAACATATTGTTTCTCTTGATAAAAAATTGGATGATCTGTCCAATTCTGTCCGATTTTTAAATCAAGTCAAGCTAGATAAAGTTTTGAATAAACTTGATGAATTTTGTAATAATATGAAGAAAGATGTTGGCAAAAAGCATGTACACGAAACAGGTAGTTCGTCTAAAGCAGCAACATCTCTTCCTCGCATCATTACTAGTTCTATTCAACGACCTCCCGAGATTTTGGATTTTTCGATAAAAACTTTCGATGATCTAGAAGATTTGCTTGAACAAAAGTTTTCAAATTTGAAAATAAAACCTATTGATTTATCTGCACAATTCGCTGATGAATTAGAACATTCTTCTAATCCCCAAGAACAGATTGTTTCTGAATTTAATAAGCTACGTCATAGTAAACAATTTTTGCCTTATGCTAGAAAGCTTGCAGACTACCTATTATCCTAGGCCAACTCCTCAGGATGTTCTCATAGAAGAACGAGATTGGAATGTTAACACTTCCTTTGAAGGAACTGCAATCTATAAATGGAATATAGATGGTCTGACCGATAGGCAGATGCCTATTCAAATGCATAGGATGATGATGTACTCTACTATTTGTAAAGCCACTGAGAATTCCGATGGAACTCCAAAAAAATCAGATAAATCTATCTGCAAAATGATTGTTGCAGGTTTTACGGGTCAGCTTCGTGGCTGGTGGGATAATTTCCTGACCCAAACAGACAAACAGACAATCATAGAAATGAAAAATATGGAAGCCAGTACCGATAATCTAGGACATAAGCTAGAAGCAGGACGAGAAGATGCAGTCTATACTTTAGTAATGACTATTCTTGAACATTTTGGGGGTAGATTTACCAATAATCATAAAACAGTTCGCACTCTCTTAAATGGTTTACGATGTAAACATTTAGGTGAATTTAGGTGGTATAAGGATACTTTTCTAAGCAGAGTTTTAGAATTACGACCAGAAGATCATAGTGATCATTGGAAGGCTAAGTTTATAGATGGCCTTCCTCCCTTATTTGCAGAAAGGGTTAGGAGAACTCTCCGAGGTTCTCAAACTACAGTCCCTTATTCCGATTATACTTAAGGAAACCTTATAGGAATATGCACCCAAGAAGGATTAAGGCTGTGCAATGACCTTAAGTTAAATCATCAGCTCAAAATGGAAAAGCTGAAAGAAAAATCCCAATTAGGAGATTTCTGTGCCCAATTTGGCATGCCTCAACCTTCTTCTACCCATAGTAAGAAGAAAAGGTCTAAGTTTATCAAAACCTTTACACCCGATGGTTATGTCTATAAGAAGAGGAGATCTAGATATAGATCAAAGGAAGATCGTGAAGCTAAGAAAGCTCACAGAAAATCCACCAGATTCGCTAAGAATAGATCTAAGCGAGACTTAGAACAAATCAAGTGCTATCGTTGTGGACATTTTGGCCACATAGCTCCAAATTGTAAGCTAGAAAAGGTCAAAACCTTAGAATTAGACAATATTCTACATGATAAAATCTACGGTTTATTATATACCTCTGGTTCTGACTCGAATTATGAAAATATTCAATCTAATGAAGAGATTGAAGAAGAATTAATTGATTTTTCCGATTTGGAAAATGAAAACATTGCTCCTGGTTGTAGTACTTGCACAGGTGATACTTGTGTGTGTGAACTAATATGTTTTACCAACTTCAATCCTAATTTCAAGATTTGAATGTCCAAACAATTTCTTCGGAAAATGTTATTGAGTTATTAAAAGAAGTTACTGATAGTAGTCTTCGCGAAAAAATTATTAATTTATCTATAGTTGGTTCTACCTCTAGCACCAACCCCTCTATTTCAAAACCCTGTTAAAAAACTAATTTTAAAGATTTTAGTCCTTATACTATTTCTGAAGTTCAAAAGAGACTTTTGAAGAAACATTCTTCTTCCAAATAAACCTTTTTTGCTAATTTAAAAATTGAAATTGAGAATTTAAAAAATGAGATAAGAATTCTCAAACAAAATCAAATGATTTCCGATCATAGAATCACTCAAGTTGAAAATTCTTTGACTACTGATCCCCATGGAAAAAGGAAAATCGATGATTTGCCTAATGAGGACGATCCTCAATTATCGGATATGATAGAAGCTTCATTTAGTCCGAAAACTGATACGTTTTTAGGATTAATGCAAATTGTTACCGCTCATAAGTGGTACATTAAATGCACTATTTTGATAGATAATCACTTTTCTATTACTAATATTGCTATGATTGATAGTGGTGCTGATGTTAGTTGCATTCGAGAAGGATTGATACCTTCCAAATATTTTCAAAAAATCACCCATATGGTTAAGTCTGCATCAGGACACGCGTTAGATATAGAATATAAATTATGTAGCACGCGTATTTGCCAAAATAAAGTTTGTATTCCACATTTCATTTTTTTGGTTAAGAATCAACTCAACCCTCCAATTATACTTGGAACCCCTTTTATAAATGTTATATATCCTTATACTCATATTGATGCTAAAGGATTTTGTGCTACATTCCAGAATAAGGCGATTAGCTATGAATTAGTTACAGAACCAGTAACAAGAAATATAAATGCTTTAATTGATATGAAACAAAAGCATGTTGATTCTCTTCAACTAGCAATTTTTAGCATACAAATGACTGATGCACTACAGTCTCCGAAAGTTCAAGAAAAAATAAAATTAATTTCGGAACAATTCTCTGTTGAAATTTGTGTTGACCATCCCAGTGCTTTCTGGAATAGGAAAAGGCATGTTGTCACTCTTCCTTATGAAAATGATTTTTTGGAAGAAAATATTCCTACTAAATCTCGACCTTGTCAAATGAATACAGAGTTAGTAGATTTTTGCAAAAAAAGAAATTGATAGTCTTTTACAAAAGGGTTTGATAAAACCTTCTAAATCACCTTGGTCTTGCACTGCTTTTTATGTAAACAATGCAGTCGAAAAGGAAAGAGGAATGCCCTGCTTGGTCATTAACTATAAACCTCTTAATAAATTTTTAAAATGGATTAGATATCCTATTCCAAATAAGAAAGATCTTCTTTCTAGATTATATGATGCCAATATCTTTTAAAAATTCAATTTAAAATTTGGTTATTGGCAGATACAAATTTCTAAAGAGCATACATATAGAACTGCTTTTAATGTCCCATTTGGAAAATATGAATGGAATGTTATGCCATTCGGATTGAAAAATGCACCTTCTGAATTTCAGAAAATTATGAATGATATTTTCAATTCCTATATGGATTTCATTATTGTCTACATTGATGACATTTTGGTATTTTTCAAAACTTTAGAATTGCATATTAAGCATTTAGACATTTTTAAGAAAATTGTCATTCAAAATGGTTTGGTGATTTCTAAACCAAAAATGAGTCTTTTTCAAACAGAAGTTCGATTTTTAGGACATACTATTTGCCAAGGAAAAATTACTCCTATACAGCGTGCAATTAGTTTTGCTGATAAATTTCCTGATGTTATTACTGACAGGAATCAGCTACAAAGATTTTTGGGTAGTCTAAATTATATTGCTCCTTTCTATGCAAATCTCTCTCGAGATTTAGCTCCTTTATATGATCGATTAAAAAATAATTATAAAGAACCTTGGTCTGAAAAACATACAGCCATTATTCAACAAGTCAAAAAATGAGTTAAAGCTCTTCCTGTTTTAACTCTTGCCAATCCTGCTTGGCAAAAGATTATTGAGACCGATGCGTCTAACACTGGTTTTGGTGGGATTTTAAAACAAATTAATTCCAATGACAAATATGAATATCTTATTAGATATCACTCAGGTAAAAGGACTGAAGCCCAGAAAAAATATGCTACTGTGGCTCATGAAATGTTGACTATTGTCAAATGTGTTTTGAAATTTCAAGATGATTTATACAATCAAAAATTTTTGATTAAGACTGATGCTCAATCAGTTAAATATATGTTTAGTAAAAATTTTAAACATGATGCCTCAAAAATGATTTTTGCTAGATGGCAAGCCCAATTGGCTCCCTTTGATTTTGAGATTCAATATAAAAAACGAAATTATAATTCCCTGCCTGATTTTTTATCTCGTGAATATTTGCAGGATGGATGAGTCATGGACTCATGTAACTCGTGGTCGTGGTCGAGGCCGAGGAAGGGGGAGATTCCCTCCTTCTTCATCTAGGGCTTATAGCCAAGGATCTTAATCCAATTCCCCTGTGATACAGATGGGAAAGAAAACTTTGATAAATGCAAAGATATCCCAAGGAGAATCTTCTTCCAAAAATGCTATTCATCTGAATGATATTCCAGCAGATCACCCTCTGTATGAACAGATGCAGGCATATTTAGCCTCCCAAAAGCAAAAAGATTCTTTTGCTTCAGTTACTAAAGAAAGAGACGATGATCTCAAACCTTATGAAAAGGTATCAAAACAAGAAATGATATTCATTCTTGACAACTCCGAGATATTGTAGAGTCATGACCCATGGGCAATATTTGACCGATATCTAATTCAGGGATTATATTTTCTCGGTGAGTCTTATAAGACTCGAGCCTATTATGAAGTTATATTAAAAGAAACAGGTAGTGCGGAGATTTCGCATTTCCCTGTCAATCAAACGGAACATAGTTATTCCAAGATTATTATTAAACAGATATACTCTGTTGAAAATTGGGGGATAACCACCATGAGAGAAAAGCAGATAAGTTTTAATAATGTTACAATTAACGTAACATTCTGGGACTATGTCCAAGCCTTTTCTAAGGTATTATATTACAATAATCCCAAGCATAAGCACACTTGGTTTATAAAAATATGCTCGAAGATTTTCGACACAATCATTCCTAATTGATTTCTAAACTGGTGGTCGTATCATGGCCCAACGGTAAAGATTTTATCGGAACCATTTTTTATATTATATCAAAAATGGAAAATTGTTTCTCCAGATTTGGAAAATTTATATAAAGCAGATCATCTCTGCAATCCGGATCAGATTGATCAAATTTATTTCATTTTAGAATTTTCAATCCCTTGGATCCATAAATGGACCCCAGAATTCGGTTATACCGACAATCAGATACCATGCTTATATCACACTTTTTTAAATAATTTCTGGGATAGATTAATGAAATATGACCTAGCAACACAAATCCTTAATGGACAAGCTTTAATGGATCAAATTAGATCAACCATTGAGACCTATGAGTCAGCCGCCGAGCAATCCAAATTGGATGACCCTACGGTTAAATAACTTGCTCATAAAATCATGTATCAAGATGGTGATAGAACCACTTTAGTCCAAGCATATGTGGACGAAATGAAAAGGAATTTTCTTAATTCACTTCTACAGATGGAAACAGATTCATCCGTCAACAGTGGAAGTAACAATGATGATGATAGTTTTACCGATGCCCAACCTCCTGAACCTGAAATAGTGATGACTGAAAAGGAGATGGAAAACACAGAAGCATTTATATTACGCATGAAGGCCGCAGATAAAGCGCAAGGAAAGAAAAAACAATAAAACAGTGGAAGATTAGTCGCCACCAGCACAGTAGAATCACTGTTCGCACAGTAGATACACAGTAGATTCACTGTTTACACAGTAGATTCACTGTTTAGGGGACAGCTAGGTCCCACCTTTTCACTGTACATTACTGTTTAAGATTCTTTTTTTTTCTTTATATACGTTTGATTTTCATTTACAGAGAAAAGGGTTTAGTAACTCCCTCTCTCTCTAGTTTCTCTTCTTCTCCTTCTCTCTTAGTTTTCTTCATTCTAGAGTTGTAAAGTTTTTCTTTTTGTAATTAATAAAAATCCAGAAAATGTCCATAATTTTGGCCACAAGTACAGGCCTTGCTTATACGTCTTAAAGTCCTTGCTACCGGGCACCGACCCTTGCCACCGGGTCTAACAAGTGGCACCCGTTCTCAGTTTAGTCTATCAGCCGTGATTATGTCCGGCTAAACTCCTTATCTATGTTGAGTACTTAGCCTCTTTTACACTTTGATCTTATAGATCTGGAGTACTCAACAGATAAGGAGTTTAGCCGGACATAATCACGGCTGATAGACTAAACTGAGAAGGGGTGTCACTTGTTAGACTCGGTGGCAAGGGTCGGTGCCCGATAGCAAGGACTTTAAGCCGTATAAGCAAGGCCTGTACTTGTGGCCAAAATTATGGACATTTTCTGGATTTTTATTAATTACAAAAAGAAAAACTTTACAACTCTAGAATGAAGAAAACTAAGAGAGAAGGAGGAGAAGAGAAACTAGAGAGAGAGGGAGTTACTAAACCCTTTTCTCTGTAAATGAAAATCAAACGTATATAAAGAAAAGAAAAAATCTTAAACAGTAATGTACAGTGAAAAGGTGGGACCTAGCTGTCCCCTAAATAGTGAATCTACTGTGTAAACAGTGAATCTACTATGTATCTACTGTGCGAACAGTGATTCTACTGTGCTGGTGGCGGCTAATCTTTCACTGTTTTATTGTTTTTTCTTTCCTTGCGCTTTATCTACGGCCTTCATGCGTAATATAAACGCTTCTGTGTTTTCCATCTCCTTTTCAGTCATCACTGTTTCAGGTTCAGGAGGTTGGGCATCGGTAAAACTATCATCATCATTGTTACTTCCACTGTTGACGGATGAATCTGTTTCCATCTGTAGAAGTGAATTAAGCAAATTCCTTTTCATTTCGTCCACATATGCTTGGACTAAAGTGGTTCTATCACCATCTTGATACATGATTTTATGAGCAAGTTGTTTAACCGTAGGCTCATCCAATTTGGATTGCTCGGCGGCTGACTCATAGGTCTCAATGGTTGATCTAATTTGATCCATTAAAGCTTTTCCATTAAGGATTTGTGTTGCTGGGTCATATTTCATTAATCTGTCCCAGAAATTATTAAAAAAGGTGCGATATAAGCACGGTATCTGATTGTCGGTATAACCGAATTTTGGGGTCCATTTATGGATCCAAGGGATTGAAAATTCTAAAAAGAAATAAATTTGATCAATCTGATCCGGATAGCAGAGATGATCTGCTTTATATAAATTTTCAAAATCTGGAGAAACAATTTTCCATTTTTGATATAATATAAAAAATGGTTTCGCTAAAATCTTTACCGTTGGGCCATGATACGACCACCAGATTAGAAACCAATGAGGAATGACTGTGTCAAAAACATTCGAGCATATTTTTATAAACCAAGTGTGCTTATGCTTGGTATTAATGTAATATAATACCTTAGAAAAGGCTTGGACATAGTCCCAGAATGTTACGTTCATTGTAACATTATTAAAGCTTATTTGCTTTTCTCTCATGGTGGTTATCCACCAATTTTCAACAGAGTATATCTGTTTAATAATAATCTTGGAATAACTATGTTCCGTTTGATTGACAGGGAAATGTGAAATCTCCGCACTACCTGTTTCCTTTAATATAGCTTCATAATAGGCTCGAGTCTTATAAGACTCACCGGGAAAATATAATCCCTGAATTAGATATCGATCAAATATTGCCCATGGGTCATGACTCTGCAGTATCTTGGAGTTGTCAAGAATGAATATCATTTCTTGTTTTGATACCTTTTCATAAGGTTTGAGATCATCGTCTCTTTCTTTAGTAACTGAAGCAAAAGAATCTTTTTGCTTTTGGGAGGCTAAATATGCCTGCATCTGTTCATACAGAGGGTGATCTGCTGGAATATCATCCAGATGAATAGCATTTCCGGAAGAAGATTCTCCTTGGGATATCTTTGCATTTATCAAAGTTTTCTTTCCCATTTGTATCACAGGGGAATTGGATTAAGATCCTTGGCTATAAGCCCTAGATGGAGAAGGAGGGAATCTCCCCCTTCCTCGGCCTCGACCACGACCACGAGTTACATGAGTCCATGACTCAGCCATCCTGCAAATATTCACGAGATAAAAAATTAGGAAGGGAATTATCAATTCCTTTTTTATATTGAATCTCAAAATCAAAGGAAGCCAATTGGGTTTGCCATCTAGCAAAAATCATTTTTGAGGCATCATGTTTAAAATCTTTATTAAACATATATTTAACTGATTGAGCATCAGTCTTAATCAAAAAAATTTGATTGTATAAATCGTCTTGAAATTTCAAAACACATATGGCAATAGTCAACATTTCATGAGCCCTAGTAACATATTTTTTCTGGGCTTCAGTCCATTTACCTGAGTGATATCTAATAAGATATTCACATTTGTCATTGGGATTAATTTGTTTTAAAATCCCACCAAAACCAGTGCTAGACGCATCGGTCTCAATAATCTTTGCCAAGCAGGATTGGCGAGAGTTAAAACAGAAAGAGCTTTAACTCGTTTTTTGACTTGTTGAACAATGGTTGTATGTTTTTCAGACCTAGGTTCTTTATAATTCTTTTTTAATCGATCATATAAAGAGCTAAATCTCGAGAGAGATTTGCATAGAAAGGAGCAATATAATTTAGACTACCCAAAAATCTTTGTAGTTGAGTCCTGTCAGTAATAACATCACGAAATTTATCAGCAAAACTAATTGCACGTTGTATAGGAGTAATTTTTCCTTGGCAAATAGTATGTCCTAAAAATCAGACTTCTGTTTGAAAAAGACTCATTTTTTGTTTAGAAATCACCAAACCATTTTGAATGACAATTTTCTTTAAAATGTCTAAATGCTTAATATGCAATACTAAAGTTTTGGAAAATACCAAAATGTCATCAATGTAGATAATAATGAAATCCATATAGGAATTGAAAATATCATTCATAATTTTCTGAAATTCAGAAGGTGCATTTTTCAATATGAATGGCATAACATTCCATTCATATTGTCCAAATGGGACTTTGAAAGCAGTTTTATATGTATGCTCTTTAGAAATTTGTATCTGCCAATAACCAGATTTTAAATCGAATTTTGAAAAGATATTGGCATCATATAATCTAGAAAGAAGATCTTTCTTATTTGGAATAGGATATCTAATCCATTTTAAAAATTTATTAAGAGGTTTATAGTTAATGACCAATCTGGGCATTCCTCTTTCCTTTTCGGCTGCATTGTTTACATAAAAAGCAGTGCAAGACCAAGGTAATTTAGAAGGTTTTATCAAACCCTTTTGTAAAAGACTATCAATTTCTTTTTTGCAAAAATCTACTAACTCTGTATTCATTTGACAGGGTCGAGAGTTAGTAGGAATATTTTCTTTCGAAAAATCATTTTCATAAGGAAGAGTGACAACATGCCTTTTTCTGTTCCAGAAAGCACAGGGATGGTCAGCACAAATATCAACAGAGAATTGTTCCGAAATCAATTTTATTTTTTCTTGAACTTTCAAAAATTGTAATGCATCAGTAATTTGTATGCTAAAAATTTCTAGTTGATGAGAATCAACATGTTTTTGTTTCATATCAATTAAAGCATTTATATTTCTTGTTACTGGTTTTGTAACAAATTCATAGCTAATCGGCTTATTCTGGAATGTAGCACAAAATCCTTTAGCATCAATATGAGTATAAGGATATATAACATTTATAAAAGGGGTTCCAAGTATAATTGGAGGGTTGAGTTGATTCTTAACCAAAAAAAAAAAAAATGTGGAATACAAACTTTATTT
Source organism: Capsicum rhomboideum (assembly GCA_031232105.1). NCBI lineage: Eukaryota > Viridiplantae > Streptophyta > Magnoliopsida > Solanales > Solanaceae > Capsicum > Capsicum rhomboideum. The sequence goes on from CP124709.1 coordinate 133,414,664, forward strand.
TGGCAAATACGCGTGCTAGATAATTTATATTCTATATCTAACGCGTGTCCTAATGCAGACTTAACCATATGGGTGATTTTTTGAAAATATTTGGAAGGTATCAATCCTTCTTGAATGCAACTAACATCAGCACCACTATCAATCATAGGAATAGTAGCAATAGAAAAGTGATTATCTATCAAAATAGTGCATTTAATGTACCACTTATGAGCGGTAACAATTTGCATTAATCCTAAAAACGTATCAGTTTTCGGACTAAATGAAGCTTCTATCATATCCGATAATTGAGGATCATCCTCATTAGGCAAATCATCGATTTTCCTTTTTCCATGGGGATCAGTAGTCAAAGAATTTTCAACTTGAGTGATTCTATGATCAGAAATCATTTGATTTTGTTTGAGAATTCTTATCTCATTTTTTAAATTCTCAATTTCAATTTTTAAATCAGCAAGAGAGGTTTCTTTGGAAGAAGAATGTTTCTTCAAAAGTCTCTTTTGAACTTCAAAAATAGTGTAAGGACTAAAATCTTTAAAATCAGTTTTTGAACTGGGTTTTGAAATAGAGGGGTTGGTGCTAGAGGTAGAACCAACTATAGATAAATTAATAATTTTTTCGCGAAGACTACTATCAGTAACTTCTTTTAATAACTCAATAACATTTTCCGAATAAATTGTTTGGACATTCAATTGGGATTGAAGTTGGTAAAACATATTAGTTTCACACACACAAGTATCACCTGTGCAAGTACTACAACCAGGAGCAATGTTTTCATTTTCCAAATCGGAAAAATCGATTAATTCTTCTTCAATCTCTTCATTATATTGAATATTTTCATAATCCGAGTCAGAACCAGAGGCATATAATAAACCCTAGATTTTATCATGTAAACTATCGTCTAATTCTAAGGTTTTGAGCTTTTCTAGCTTACAATTTGGAGCTATGTGGCCAAAATGTCCACAACGATAGCACTTGATTTGTTCTAAGTCTTGCTTAGATCTATTCATAGCGAATCTGGTGGATTTTCTGTGAGCTTTCTTAGCTTCACGATCTTCCTTTGATCTATATCTATATCTCCTCTTCTTATAGACATAACCATCGGGTGTAGAGGTTTTGATAAACTTAGACCTTTTCTTCTTACTATGGGTAGAAGAAGGTTGAGGTATGCCAAATTGGGCTCATAAATCTCCTAATTGGGATTTTTCTTTCAGCTTTTCCATTTTGAGCTGATGATTTAACTTAAGGTCAATGCACAGGCTTAATCCTTCTTGGGTGCATATTCCTATCAGGTTTCCATAAGTATAATCGGAATAAGGGACGGTAGTTTGAGAACCTCGGAGAGTTCTCCTAACCCTTTCCGCAAATAAGGGAGAAAGGCCATCTATAAACTTAACCTTCCAATGATCACTGTGATCTTCTGGTGGTAATTCTAAAACTCTGCTTAGAAAAGTATCCTTATACCACCTAAATTCGCCTAAATGTTTACATCGTAAACCATTTAAGAGAGTGTGAAATGTTTCATGATTATTGGTAAATCTACCCCCAAAATGTTCGAGAATAGTCATTACTAAAGTATAGACTGCATCTTCTCGTCCTGCTTCTAGCTTATGTCCTAGATTATTGGTACTGGCTTCCATATTTTTCATTTCTATGATTGTCTGTTTATCTGTTTGGGTCAGGAAATTATCCCACCAGCCACTAAGCTGACCCGTAAAACCTGCAACAATCATTTTGCAGATGATTTATCTTAATTTTTTGAAGTTCCATCGGAATTCTTAGTGGCTTTACAAATAGTAGAGTACATCATCATCCTATGTATTTGAATAGTCATCTGCCTATCGGTTAGACCATCTATATTCCATTCATAGATTGCAGTTCCTTCAAAGGAAGTGCTAACATTCCAATCTCGTTCTTCTATGAGAACATCCTGAGGAGTTGGCCTAGGATAATAGGTAGTCTGCATGGCAAGCTTTCTAGCATAAGGCAAAAATTGTTTACTATGACGTAGCTTATTAAATTCAGAAACAATCTGTTCTTGGGGATTAGAAGAATGTTCTAATTCATCAGCGAATTGTGCAGATAAATCAATAGGTTTTATTTTCAAATTTGAAAACTTTTGTTCAAGCAAATCTTCTAGATCATCGAAAGTTTTTATCGAAAAATCCAAAATCTTGGGAGGTCGTTGAATAGAACTAGTAATGATGCGAGGAAGAGATGTTGCTGCTTTAGACGAACTACCTGTTTCGTGTATAGGCTTTTTGCCAACATCTTTCTTCATATTATTACAAAATTCATCAAGTTTATTCAAAACTTTATCTAGCTTGACTTGATTTAAAAATCGGACAGAATTGGACAGATCATCCAATTTTTTATCAAGAGAAACAATATGTTCTCCTAAAATTTTTACATATAAACCCAAATAATTGTTTTGAGCAATAAGTTTGTTAATCTCAACAATAGTAATTTTACCAACATCTTGGTCTATGAACTGCTGAAAAGCGTTAAAGGTTATACCAGTATTATTAGGCATAACAAAAGACGATTGAGGAGGAAATTTAGCAGTAATCACATTTCCATTACAATCCTTATAAGTTCGATCTAGGACCTTTACATATAAAGGTATATATGTGGCAATGAACCACGGTACAAAATACATAATTTGATTATGTAAAGCACAAAATTCATAGAATTCTTGGGAAATATTATTTTGGTCTATACATATAATTATTATTATTATTATTATTATTATTATTATTATTATTATTATTATTATTATTATTGTAGCATTTCTTAAAATTCATATTCATAATTTATAGGCGCCTAATTTATTTCAAACTATTATTATCGTCGATTTCAAATAACATATTATGTGTCATTAATTTTGTATTATTCATAATTAATTGAAAAATAATGATTTTATGACATTGACTAATTTTGTTAGTATTTTTATTTACTAATTTATTACTATATTTATTATATAGCAGTCTAAATCAATTCAATTTCTCCAATTCATTTAATTGTTAGCCTGATTTTTACGCAATTAATGTCAATTTTAGCCTAAATTGAGCCTAATTTGACCCAATTTTAAGCCCCAAATCAATTTCATGATCCAATTTAGTGACCCATAAATTGGCCCACATTTCAATTTTAATCTCAGCCATAGATTGAATCTGATCCAACGGTTCGGATTAGATCCCTATTTCTTTCCTTTATAATCACACCTACACCTCAAAACCCTATAACATTTTTCTCCAACAGCCGTCCCTCACCCTTTCTCTCTCTCCTCATCTCCGATCTCCCTCATACTCCATCGGTGACCACCATGCTACGGCTTTGGCCAACCACACCAGCCACTACACCTCCCTCTTCTCTCCTCTACAGCCAATAGTAAACCCCTACCGCCACCAACTCTCTCCCTCTCTCACCCTGATATCTCCCTCTCTCCAGTGAAACCCACGGCTCTCACCATCTCCAGTGAGAGCACCACCAGTCAGCCTCCACACCCGCAGCCGCCTCTCCATCAGCACTGCTCTACCGGCAAAAGTCACCACTCAGCCGCCTCAAACTCCAAAAGCCTCCATGGGATCCGGCCAATCATGGCCGGTAAAACTCTTCTCCGATCTCCTCCGTAGTGAACCAGCGCACCGGATGAAGCATCACTAATCAAAAATTATGAAAGTTGTTCGTCTCATTTTAGTTCCCACTCAAGCCTTAAAGAATGTAATTTCAAGACGGATTCCCATGAATCCGTCCCCGGTATGATCTCTTGTTCACAACTATGCTCGATTGCCATTGTTTTGTCACCTTAATTCATCATTTCCTTCTTTAAACAGATTCGCAAAGGCAAAATTCACGATCTTTGGATATGAATTTTGCTTAATTATTTCGATTCAGCACTTACCCGTCCTCGCAGGTCGTTATGGGTGGAAAGCCCCAATTTTACACGCACTTAAATTTTTGACCTAATTGCTAATATGATTAAACTATTGGTACATGTTCATGGTTTAAGATATGATCACACTATTACATGTTGGAAACCAATATGTTTTCTTGTCTGACTTTAATCTGTGATTAGTATCCAGTGTGATTGATCATTCATGACAGTATTCTCACGATTATCAGTAGTTCGCAATGATTTATTACGTTTAATGAGTGATTATTTTCTTCCCCTTTCACGTGTTGCAATGTTTCACCGATGAAAATAATCTTCATGTTTTGGCTATGTATATGTTATGATTTTCCTTCTCGGTAGCGGTATAAGACAATTTTTCATGTTTAATTATGGCAAATTAAGATTTTAGTTTAATACGGACAGCTTTACTACTTAGTTATTTATGGCAGATTTATTTCATTTTTACACCAATGGTGAGGATTATTTGAATGATTCTTGAAAGATTTGATTTGAAATTGTGTGACAGTTTTCATTGCTCATCTATTTTTGGCAGATTCCTTGATTTTGCGATCTCTTTACTGATCCTCCTACACTTATTTTGGTCTAGACAGATTTCTTTACCTATTTATGGTAAACTAGATGAAATTTTCTTCTCTTAATTGATTCGGTTTACTGGTTTAGGGAAAACAATATCTTTGATTGATTTTCTAATATTCTTCTTTCCTTTAAATAATTGACAGACTCCTACCCTTTGGCTATGCAATCAACCTCTTTTCATTTACTTCTCACGCTTTTATCATCATATACTCTCTCTACACATTAAAAGAAATTACTTCAAGTTCTCTGTTTGCTTTAGAAAAGTCCATCCTTAGTTTCATCTTGCTGCTTAAGGTCTTCTTATTATTACTTATTCGCTACTTGACTGGTATGTCTCTATGGAAGTATTTATATTTTTACATGTTGTATTTTCTTCGCTTCTGTGGCTTGCGTGATTTTTTTTCTACTATGCGAGATTGTTTGCTTCCCAAATTTGTGGTTTTGTGCGATTGGTATGCATAGCTATGTTTGACAGGTCTTCAACCGAGGTTGTTCAGGATAGCTGAAGAGTTTCCTGGGTATGGGAGGGTTTTGAAGGTTGTCCAAACAGTCCTTATTAAATTATTTTATCACCTACAAATCATGTTTTAGGATTATCAATTTGACTATTAGCATGTTAGCATTAATTTCGAGCATGTCAATTTAGTTTATAGTGCGTTTATTTAACTTTCAGCATGCTTAATTAATTTTTGGTGTATTATAACTACTTTTTCAGCATTTCATTTATTTTCCAACAGGTTTTATTAATTTTTTGGCATATAAAAATTTAATTTTCAGCACTTTTAACTAATTTTCAGCATTTAAAGTTATTTTCCAGCCCTTTTAAGTTAATTTTCAGCATTTAAGTTTATTTTTAGCAATTTCAACTAATTTTCCTGCACTTTTAAATTTCCAGCATTTTTAATTAGTTTTCTGCAAAATTAAATTATTTTCCAGCAACTGTCTGATTAATTTTTCAGCACTTTAAAACAATTTTCAGCATATTAAAAACTATTTTCCAGCATATTAAAGATATTTTTCAGCAACTGCTAATAATTTCCATCATATTAAAAACTATTTTCCAGCAGCTGTTAATTAATTTCAGCATGTTAAAACTATTTTTAGCATCTTAAATTAATTTTCAGTAATTAAATCTATTTAAGCATTTTTTAAAACATACTCTCCAACATTTTTTTAATTAATTTCAGCATGTTAAAAATTAATTTTCAGCACTTTCTAGCACTTCTAATGAAAATCCAGCATATTCAATTAATTTTCCCGCAACTTTAAATTAATTTCTTGCAACTTTAAATTAATTTCCTACAATTTAAATTAATTTTCAGTACTTTAAATTAAATTTAAGCACTTTTAAATTAATTTCCAGCATTCTTTAATAATTGTCTGCACATTTAAATGAATTCCTGCACAATTAAACTAAATTCCTGCACATTTAATAATTTTCCCGCATATTTAAATCAATTTCTTGCATATGTAAACCAATTTTTGTCATATTTAAATTAATATCTAGCACTTTAATCTAGTCTTCGGCATCTTGGTTAATACGTCTCGCCTACAAATCATGCCTATAGGTCTTAACCACGTAAAATAAATAATTGTCTTTTTAAGCATGTTAATCGCCTAATTACTTTAATTAATCAAGAGGTTTGCTTGGACCATTACGTGTTATTTGTTCAAGTCTTATGTGTTTTGTGTGATGCGCGCCCTGAGTCTAATTAGGTAGCCTAGGCTTTCCTTTTGTCTAGAACCAAATCCAAAATAGTAAGTCCAACACCTCATGGACATTAAGTTGGGATGGGTCATTTTAGGTAACGTTAGTTTTTATCGCTTTCTTTAGAACATTTTTAAGATTAATAATCAAACTAGGTGGGGTAGATAGAAAGTCGGACATGATGGAAGTTGACCCGAGCAGAATCCGACAATGCGATATGTGACATTGTCATCCGTTAATAAGCCGGGCGCTAATCGGAATAGGATAAAATTAACTCCTTATCCTAGTCTTCTAAATCGTCTTTGCTTTTCTTTATTTTTGAGTGTTTTAATTATTTGGGGTAGTTTCGGCTTACCATTTAAATGATTCTTTCGATTATATCATTATGTCTCTTCTATCTTCTCGTTTGTCCGATTAACAGTCTGTTTATATATTTTACTACTTTATCACTTAGATAATTATTAATAACTGAGTTGCATGTTTAGTTTATTTATTATTTTCTTGTTTAAACACTTAGTTAGTATTAAGTTAATAAAAATAAATTGACCTTTTGCTTATCACATAGAATTCCCCCATATAATATATGAGTTTGGCTGGGACCCACATTTGTGGGCCTCGAAAGGTGTCTAACACCTTCCTTTCGAGGTAAACTGAACCCTTACCCGAATTTCTGATTGATGTAGACTAAATAATTAAAATAAGTTCGCAATTTAGTCTCGAATGGTGCCCTAACGCACCTTAATTCGTTAGGTGGAGACTCTTCACCTCTAATTAATCATAAAAAAGAGTTGTCACGTCGAATTAGGTGTTATAGATTCTTCCTGATCGTAAGTTATATGCAAAGTTCTCTAAATGTGAGTTTTGGTTAAAATCAGTGGCATTCTTGGGGCATATTATATCCGATGAAGGACTAAGGGTTGATTCTTAAAAGATAGAAGTCGTAAAGAACTAGCCAAGACCCACAATACCTATAGAGGTTTGTAGTTTCCAAGGCTTGGCAAGTTATTATAGAAGGTTCGCTGAAGGGTTTTCTTCCATTTCTGCACCACTAACCAAGCTAATACAAAAAGCAGCCAAGTTTCAATGGAATGATGCCTATGAAAGAAGCTTCCAAGAGTTGAAGAATAAGTTAACTTCCACAAATGTATTGGTACTTCTAGAAGATATAAAGAGGTATGCAGTGTTTTGTGATACTTCAAGACTGGGTCTAGGATATGTGTTGATGCAGCATGGTAAGGTAATAGCCTACACCTCAAGACAGTTGTGGCCATATGAGAAGAATTATCTAACATGTGATCTCGAGCTAGCAGCGGTTATATTTGCTTTAAAGATATGGCGTCATTACTTGTATAGGGTTCATATTGATATATATACTGACCATAAGAGTTTATAATACATCTTTAAGCAGAAGGACTTGAATCTAAGGCAGCAAAGATGGCTTGAGCTATTAAAGGACTATGACGTTGATATCTTGTATCATCTGGGGAAAGTAAACATGCTAGATGATGCTTTAAGTCGTAAGACAATGGCAAGCACTTATGGGAAGTCCTTAGAAAGGCAAAGAATTGCTAAGGATCTACACCAACTAGCTAATTTGGGGGTTCGCCTTCTTGAAACTCCAGATAAGGGTGTTATTGTGCATAATACGGCAGAATCTTTATTAGTAATTAGGGTGAAAGAGAAGCAATGCACGCTGTGGGAATACACTGGGTACGTTGTTGTTGTTGTTGTTGAGGTGAAAGAGAAACAATAAAGGATCCTATTCTATCATAACTTAATGAGAATGTAAAGAAAGGTATGACTAGGGTATTTGAGCTTACATAAGAAGGAGTACTCCAATGTCAAAACAGATTATGGGTACCTAATATTGATGGACTACGAAAAAAGATTATGGTTGAAGCACACCATTCAAGATACTCTATCCATCTAGGGTCAACCAAAATGTATCATGACCTAAAAGAAGTGTATTAGTGGGGAGACAAGAAGAAGAACATTGCAAAATTTGCGGCTCAATGTCTCAATTGCCAACAAGTTAAAATAGAGCACCAAAAGTTGGGAGGTTATATGCAGCGTATGGAGCTCCCAATTTGGAAGTGGGATATGATCAATATGGATTTTGTCACTAGTTTGCCTTGCTCCTCTCAGAAGTTTGATTCCATATGAGTAATAGTTGATAGACTCACCAAATTAACACACTTCCTACCAATTAAGACCACTTACACAGCTAAAAAGTATGGAAAATTGTATATTAAAGAGATAGTTCAGCTACATAGAGTCCCAATCTCTATTATATTTGATAGGGAGCTCAGGAGCTCAATTTTCTGTAAATTTTTGGAAGTCATTTCAGAGGAGCTTGGGAACACAAGTGAATTTAAGTACAACTTTTCACCCTCAAATAGATGGTCAGGCAGAATGTACCATCCAAACACTTGAGGATATGTTGTGAGCTTGTGTATTAGATTTTAAAGGTATTTAGGATGATCATTTGTCACATATTGAGTTTGCATACAACACTAGCTATCACTCGAGTATCAAAATGGCACCTTATGAAGTTTTATATGGGAGAAAGTGTAGATCACCAATTGGGTGGTTTGAAGCAGGTGAAACTGCCCTATTTGGGCCATATCTTGATCATCAAGCTATGGAAAAAGTTAAGGTGATGCAACAATGGCTAGAAACAGCATAAAGTTAACACTAATCATATGCAGATGTTAAAAAAAGGGGGCTAGAGTTTGCTATAATAGATTGGGTATTTTTTTAGGTGTCACCAATGAAAGGGGTAATGAGGTTTGGTAAAAAGGGAAAACTAAGTCCACGCTATATAGGGAAATATAAGATTATTTAAAGACTTGGCCAAGTTGCATATGAGTTAGAGCTACCCCAAGAGCTTTCAATAGTACATACAGTATTTTATGTCTCAATGCTCCGAAAGTGCATAGGAGATCTATCTCGTATTACTCCTACCGTAGATGTACAAGGTACATAAGATCTCACTTATGAAAAAGTACCTATTGCTATTCCAGATAGGCAAGTTAAGAAATAAAGAAGTAGCTTCTATAAAAGTACTTTAGCGGAGCCAAAAAGTAGAAGAGATCGCATGGAAAGCTGAGTTAGCGATGAAATCCAAGTACCCTCATTTATTCTAATTCAGAGAGAAAGTCCAAGATGTTGAATTGGAGCATTAACAAGTAAGTATAAAAATGTAAGTGTTATGTGGTAACAGGAAGATTAAACTTAGGCTTGAACTTGTTTAAGCTGGCTAATCATGCTAACATTCGAGGACAAATGTTACTAAGGAGGGGAGGATGTAACACTCCATATTTTAGGTGTACTTATTCTATTTATATGGCACTTTATATATCCTTGGGGTATAGGTAATGGACTAGATTTACTATGCGAGTATTGATTGTGCAAATAAGTTTGAAGGATACTGCCCATACATTTTAATGTGACATGATCAAGTTAATATCAACTAAAGTATTTGCCCATACATTTTAATGTGACATGATCAAGTTAATATCAACTAAAGTATTAGAACTCGAGATAGCGAGGTGGTATTTGAGTTTGATGTTCAAAATGGTCAAGTGTATACAAGTGTTTAGTTAAATTAGGGGGATTAAGATTGAGAAAATGGAATAAAATAGTGAGTTGCTTGTTTTGCTTAATTAAGCTAGTAGGTGCATCACTTACTTGAGCTATATGGATCTAGTTAAAGAAGCCAAGGCTAACGGGTCAGATTTAGGCATATATTAATGGACTCATTTGAGGCCTAAACTAAGTAAAAGAAAAAGAAAAATGAAAATGGAGTCCAACACATAAATCTGCCAAGGCCCAATGTAGTTAATCCCAACAAAGAATAAAGCAAGTAGGTGCATCACCTACTTTGACCTTTTGAGCAGCTTGATATAACCAAGTAGGTGAATCACCTACTTGACCAATTTATGACTGAAAATGAAGCTAAAAGAGGAGGTTCTATAGGGTTATATTTGAGGGTTAAAAAGGCTCAATATAAGACCAATTTAGCTGGTCTTTTTACTCATTTTAACACAAATTTCAAGATTTAACTCTAGCTTTCTCCCTTTTCATCAAGGCTTAAAATAGTCGCCTCAAAATTCCTCCTAGGGTTCTTGAAGAAACCCTCACCTTTGCAAGACAAGGTAAGTGAAAACACTTACGGTTTTAGCTTAATACTCCTATGGAAGACTAGGAAAACATATTATTCATGCTTAAGTATAAGTATAGGGCAGAATGTTTCCACAATCTAACTGCTCACTTTTCTCGATTAGTAAGAGACTTTTCTCTTCTTCTTTGATATAAGTATAAAGTGAAGTGCAAGTTCTTGAAGAGTTCAAGTTAAAAGGATAAGTTAGAAAAACTGAGGTATGGTGACTGCTCCATTTTTTTGTCCTCTTTATGTATGAGTTTGAGTAAAGAATTATAGGTGTTTTGTTACTAACAACTCAAGATATGGTAAGTTCAATATTTGGTTGATGTGATAGAGGGTATTTGGGGCAATTTTAGGGACTATTTTATGTGTATATGTTGGGGACTGCCTGGTTGATGTTGGGGAAAGGTGTGAGTAGTTTGTATTGAAATATAGAAGGAGGGTATAGTGATACACCACCGAACTGAATATTGTGTAAGATTACTGCCCACTCCACTTTGGATGTTGTTTTGAGGGTGTAATGAAGCCAAATTTGTTATGGGGGATCTTATAAGAATATGTATGGTATGTGAATGTAATTGGAGGAGAAAGGGTTAAAAGAACACCCTTAATTTGATAAATTAGGGGCTTACTGCCCGGCTACTATTTTGGTGAGATTAAGTAGCTCAAATGTGTTGATTAGCTACTAATACTAGTATTACTACTTACTCTATTATAGATTAATAATCTGAAAGGAAGGAAATTAATTTGGGGTGCTATCGAATTGGGGTGTTGTCAGAGTTGCACGGTAAGGTATGTAACACTTCTTAATCCCATACTTTTTGGCATAAATCTAACCCTTGTGCTACAAAGTAATCTTCCTAAGTGTTCTTCCTTGCAAATGATTAATAGCAGAGCACAACCTCCAATGTAGCTAACGACCTTGTTCCCACTCCTTAGTGTGTTAAAGTACTTCAAAATGCATTTGTGACTAGATCTGCACATTTACTCTTCTAAATACTAGTATGAAAAAGGTACTTTCAACAATAAGCTTCGTGAGTTCTTCTCTTAGTCAAACAAGGTATGTTGTGTTATTTAAGCTCCTAAATATTATATTATTATTACTATTGCTTCCTACATCATTGTCACTACATCAAGTGCATATTTGTATGTCTTTTACTACTGGTCCAAAGTTCTAAACTCAATAATGTCATGACCACCAAAATAACAACCTTAAAGATAAAAAGAATGAAGTTAGATGAATCTGTATCAATCATGGGTGGTATCCCAGGGAAAAATGCTTAACATGGGTCGATCTCTATCTATATATTACAGGTGGTATCCCAACGGTGAAAGGAAAGCCTAGCATGGGTCGATCCTAATTTGTGTATTTATGAGGACCGTATCCCAGGGATTAAAATGCCTAGCATGGGTCATCCTCTTTTACCACTGATCAGCTGGTCATTTTTACCATATGTCTTACAAAGTTTATAAATAAAAAAAAAGAGAAAAGTAGAGAAAAGAATGTAATGTATGTGATCCCACAAGTGCAAGCAAAAGTGGTTTTTTGTCCTTATCTATACAGTTATATATTGGTACCTAATTTCATTGAGCTCTTATTTTACCTATGTTCACTTTATACCTTACATACTCAGTATATTCTTTCATACTAATGTCCCTCATGGAGGACACTGTGCTTTATACCGCAGGTATGGGTACTCCAGCTAGTAGACCTCCTCAGTAGGAGCATAGGACACTCAGTTGCAATTGGTGAGCTCCAGTGTGATTCGAAGCTTTACCAAGTCTTTGGTATGTACTTTGGTATTGTATAGTAGCTAAGGGTAAGGTGGGGCATGTCCCAACCTATACCAAGTTTGTCGATCTTATAGAGGCTTTGTAGACTAATATATAAAGTGCAGTTACATTTGGTTCCTTAAAATTTATAACCATAACAGCCAAGTCATGTTTATAAGTTTTGGGCTTATCTCTATGTTAGTCTTTTACCATCACTACAACATATGTATAGTTTTTAAAGCTTCATGACTATCGTAGTTATACGCATGGCAAGCCCAGGTTATAAGTAGGTTCTCTTTAATCTTTAAGGCATCGGGTGCCTGGCCATCTCAATAGGATTTGAGGTGTGACAGATAGATTGTCATGAATGTCTGCATAAGATAGGCATTGTTGAAAGGTACAGAGCAGAATTTGTCTCTTTTCAGCTATAAGATGAATCCAAGCAATGGTGGAGGTTATTTGTTGAGTGTAGGGTTGCCTTACCTCCACTTACTTGGGTATAATTTTAGAATGTTTTTCTTGAGAAGTATGTTCCCTGCACTTATCGTGATCAAAATAAGGATGAATTCCTGAGGTTAGAGTAGGGTGACATGTCTGTGGCGGCCTATGAGGACAAATTTCATGTCTTGTCTCGCTACGCACTTCAATTGATCACTTCAGAGGAGGAGCAGATCAGGTACTTTGTGAAGGTTCTAAATTTTGGGATTCAGATGGCTACTTTATTAGTGGTAGTGTCAACCAAGTCTTTCCTAGTGGTTGTGGAATTTTCTAAAAAGAAGGAGGCAATTGGTAAACAAAGAGAAATGAAAGCCAAAGAAAAGAAGGCCCGGACCTTTGGCCAGTTCAGTAGTAATTTTTTGAAGGGTCCTGGTTCTCAGGGTCCTTCTTTCCAGCCTTGTCATTCATCCATACTTGTGTCTGTAGGGGGCCCATCTGGGGTCAGTTATCAGCCTTCACAGATAGGCAGCTATACACCTTCATCCTCTTCAGTTTAGAGACTTTCTTTGGGCGTCAGGTGTCATGAGTGTGGAGGTTTGAACCACATCAGAATGTATTGTTCTAATTTCTTATCTGCAGGTCAGTTGACCCAACAATCGGCTTCTAGTACTCTAGTTCTAATAGGCCATGGTGGTGGAGAAAATATAGAGGTTGTCCCTAAGATTGGAATGGTGCCCAGGCTGTAGGGATGGGTGGCTACCAAGCCAACTGAGGTGGAGGACAGGTTGGTAAAGTTGTTGCTCAGGCTGGTAGTGGTGGCGTTCAGAGTGGTAATAGAGCACAACTTTATGTTATTCTGGCTCGCCTTGAAGTAGAAACTTCTGATGTTGTGATCACAGGTACTATTCTTATTTGTGATCGTATGGCTTTAATATTATTTAATCCCAGGTCTACTTTCTACTATGTGTCTATAAAATTTGCTTTGGGTTGAAACTTGGAATGTGAAGTGCTTGATACTCTTATGTATGTACCTACACCAGTTGGGGTGTTTGTATGTGTTGATCAGGTCTATAGGGCATGCCCTATGATATTTAGAAGGTATAAAACATTGGTTGACTTAGTAATTTTAGACATGGAGGAGTTTGACATTATCTTGGGGATGAGTTGGTTGTCTCCTTATCATGTCATTTTTGATAGTTATGCTAAGACCGTCAAGGTAGTGATGCCTTGGATGGAAAAGTTAGAGTGGGAGAGTACCTTTAAGCCTACTCCTGTGAGAATTGTATCATCTATTCATGCCTAGAAGTTAGTGAAGAGGGGGTGTAGGGCGTTTTTAGCCCATCTTTGGAAAGAAAATTCTGTAGTTTCTCCTATAGCTTTGGTACCAGTAGTGTGTGAATTCTTAGAGGTGTTTCCTGATGACCTTCCCAGTATGCCTCTGGACCTTGAATTTGACTTCTGTATAGACTTATATCTAGGAACTACCCCATCTTTATCCCTCCTTATCATATGGCACCACTAGAGTTGAGGGAATTGAAGTTTCAGCTACAAAAATTGTTAGAGAAGGGATTTATTCACCCCGAGTATTTCTCCTTGGGGTGCTTCCGTGTTGTTTGTGAAAAAGAAGGATGGTAGCATGAGGATGTGCATAGACATCAGTTGAATAAGGCAACCATTTGCAATAAGTATCCCTTGCCTAGGATAGATGACCCATTTTACCAATTAAAGGGAGCGGCAGTTTTCTCCAAAATTAATTTAAGGTCATATTTCCACCAGCTTAAGATTAGGGTAGAGAACATCCTAAAGATTACTTTCCGAACTTGTTATGGGCACTACGAGTTTCTAGTCTTTTTTTTTTTGTTTGACCAATGCCTCAGCTACTTTTATGAGTCTAATGAATGGGGTTTTAAAGTCATTTCTGGATGCTTTCATCATTGTCTTCATCGACGACATCCTGGTTTACTCCTAGAGTGAAGAAGAGCATGAAACTCACTTGCGCACAGTGTTGAGGTTGCTTAAACAGAAGCAACTATATGCTAAATATTCCAAGTGTGAATTCTGGTTGTCTTCTGTGTCCTTCTTGGGGCACATGGTATCTAAGAAAGGGGTTATGGTAGACCCGAAGAAAGTAGAAGTTGTTAAGAATTGGGCTACACCAACGAATGTAACGGAAATTCATAGTTTTGTAGGGTTGGCCAGTTAGTATCTCAGATTTATTAAGGGGTTTGCTGCTATTGCTTTGCATATAACCCGTCTGACTCAGAAAGAAGTCCCATTTGTGTGGGATGACAAGTGTGAGGAGAGCTTCCAAAAGCTCAAAACCTTGCTAACCTCAGCCCCAATTCTCACCTTGCCTATTGAAGGTAAGGATTTCATTGTATTTTGTGATGCCTCATGGTTGGGTTTAAGTGTTGTCTTAATGTAGGATCAGAATGTGATTGCATATGCTTCAGGACAACTGAAGCCTTATAAGAAAAACTATCCCACACATGATTTGGACTTGGAGGTTGTGGTATTTGCTTTGATGATTTGGAGACATTACCTCTATGGGGTGAAGTGTGAAGTATTCAAAGACCACCGATTATTCACCCAGAGAGACCTGAATTTGAGGCATAAAAGGTGGATAGAGTTGATCAAAGACTATAACATCTCAAACATATATCATCAAGGCAAGGCCAATATGGTGGCAAGCACATTGAGCCTGAAGCCAGTAAGCATGGGAAGTTTAGCATGGTTGGAGATGTTAAGGCACCCATTGGCGAGAAAGGTACAGTCTTTGGCTAATAATTTCCTGAGATTATAGGTGACTAGCGAGGGAGGAGTATATGGAAGGTACGTACACGTTCTTTGACCAAATTAAAAGTAGACAGGTCGAAGACCAGAAGCTGAGCAACCTTAGAGAAAAAGTGTTGCAGGGTGAGGCTAGGGAGGCCATTATTGATAACGATAGAGTGTTGAGGATTCAGGGGCACTTGTGTGTGCCTCATCTGGGTAGCTAATTTCTACTATCCTTGCAGAGGCTCACAACTTCAAGTACTCTATACATCCAGGTACAATTAAGATGTATAGATACCAACATTATTGGTGGCCAAGAACGAAATGTAATATTGTGGATTTTGTGACCAAATGTCAAAATTGTCAACATTTCAAGTATGAGCAGAAAAAACCTAGTGGCACCTTTCAAAGGACGCCCATTTCAAAATAGAAGTGGGAAATAATAACCATGTACTTCGTGGTTGGTCTTCCTAAGACCTTTAGAAAGTGTGACTCTATATGGGTTGCTGTTGATCGATTGACCAAATCTGCTTATTTTATTCTGGTGAGGGTAGATAATAATGTGGCTAAGTTAGCCAAGATTTATGTGAAGGAGATTGTAAGGATCGATGGAGTACCTATTTGGATTGTGTCAGACCAAGGCACTCAATTTACCTCCAATTTTTGGGAGAACTTTCAATCATAGTTGGGTTCTAGATTGGACCTAAGTACAGCTTTCCATCCACAGACAGACGGGTAGTCGGAGTGAACTATTTAAGTTCTTGAGGATATGTTTCGGGCTTGTGTAATAGACTTTGGAGGTCAATGGGACCAGTATTTACCTTTATGTAAATTTGCCTACAATAATAGCTACCACTTCAATATTGACATGGCTCCTTTTGAAGCCTCGTATAGTAGAAGATGTAGGTCCCTAATCAGATAGTTTGACATATTTGAAGTAAGGCCTTGAGGTACTAATATACTCAAGGATTCTATGGAAAAGGTAAGGCTTATACAAGAAAAGCTCCTAGCAACTCAGATCCGACAGAAAGAGTAAGTGGGTAATAAGGTGAGGGATGTAAAGTTTGAACAAGGAGAGAAAGTACTTTTGAAAGTGTCACTCATGAAGGGTGTAATGCATTTTGGCAAGAAGGGCAAATTGAGTCTAAGGTACATCGGACCCTTTGAGGTTTTGAAGAAAGTAGGGTTGGGTCAGTAGCTTATAAGCTGGCCTTGCCTCCTAGCATGTCTGGGGTTCAGCCAATATTTCACGTATCCATGTTAAAGAAGTATCACAGAGATGGGAATTACATCATACGTTGGGACCCCTAGTTGTTTGATAAGAAGTTATCTTACAAATAGGAACCAATTGTTATATTAGATCAGGATGTGAGAAAATTGAGAACTAGATTTATTCTTTCTGTAAAGATTCAATAGTGGAATCATCCAGTTGAAGTGGAAACTTCGGAGATAGAGGCGGATATGCGAAAGCGGTACCTACATTTGTCCATAGATTCAGGTATATACTCTTGCTTTTGTTATGTTATTTTAGGCTAGTTGTCATTAGGGGACGAACGAATGATAAATTGGTACCTAATGTAAAGACACAAATAAGAAGTAGAACCTTCACCAAATTTCCTCCTAGTCAATTTTTAATAAATTCAGGGTTGGCCTAGTATTAGGAAAATTTTAAGGGTGCGCTAGTCTAAGAAAATCTGGTATTAATGTGAGCATTAGTGGGGGCATTTGACTTGATTTTTTGATATAGTATGAGTATAAAAAGCTGTAGCAACTTGTGACATGTAAAACGGATTTATGGAACTCTGGTTATAGAGTTTACCGCGAAAGGGTTGGTTCACGATGTCGTATTTCAAGGGTGTGTTGTAAAATAGACCCATTTGGGGAAAGGCCCCAAGATTCTGCCTTGGCACTACTGTAGGGGTAAAGGTATCGCTACAGTGGTAGCCTCGGTTACATTGTGAACCGCTGTAGTGGTAACTTTACCGGTGCAGCGATAAAATGTTGTTTTACAGTTTTTAAAACTCATAAAATGTTTTCATTTCCTATTTTCTTAAAAACATGAGAGAGCTCTAAGGGAGGCAATTTCTATCAAATTTTGGAGAGTTTTCATCCTTGGAGGTAATTTTTTTATATTCTAAACTTAAATTACTTCTTAAAATCATTGAGAATCGCTAGAATCTTGTTCATGGTAGAAATTGGGGTTTATCCCTAATTTATGAACTTAATATAAATTGATGGGAATGTGAATAAAACTCAGTTGGAAATGATCCTAGGGAGTTAGAAAATACTAGTTGGAGTAGAATTATGGTTGTTCATGCTAAATAAAGTACAATTCATGAGGTTTAAAGGGTACAAAATCCTAAGATAATGAACTAGGGCAAATTTATGAATGCAATTGTTAATAATTGATCCCTAGTGGTTAGAAGGAATGAAATGACTGAAATGGGTATGTGAACTTGTTGTTATAGATCAAGAACGATGTGAAAGAGAAAGGAAAGGCAAGCTTGTGGCCTAAAGGTGATTCGAACAGGGAATCGAGGTAGGTTACGGTTCATTTGTAGCAATTAGACTTGCTTGACTCTGTGCTTATATGTGAATTGAGTATTTGTAATTGCTTTCGAGGACTACTTGTGATTATTGACTACATTGCATATTCATACATGTTGATGATGATTGTGATGGTGTTGTAGAGATGAATTGATGATGTTGATCATGGTAATGAGACCATGTTGATGATGATATTAATAATGATATTGATGATGACGAGTTGATAATTATGAAAATGACATTGAGATCATTGGTAATTGACAGATGTTGATGGTATTGAGAAGAGAAGGAGATGATTCGTACATCTTGTATTCATATATTCATCATATGCATTGAATGTACATTTTTAATTATATATTGTAATGCAACTTGTTGATGGAAACGTCTAAGTGTAAAAAGATATAAATATAAGCTTGTATTCCTTCTAAAGTGAAGTGTCATAAATGTGTTTGTTTGTCTTTAATTATAAATTATGTGATGATTGTTGTTGCATTTATTTAGTTTGCTTATTTGTATGGCGTTGAGTTGAGTTAGTCTATGATACCAGTACTTGTTGATGTACTGATGTTACCTGTACTTTTATTTTTATTGAGTGTAGAGCATATTCTAACGTTTGAGATTTGACCTCGACTCTAGCCAACAGTTGCGAACGTTGATTCAAAGGTAAGCACCATGACAGGGCAGCAATTAAATCATCTGAGTTTTATTCATGTCCCTTGTTTTGGGACTAAGACTTTTCGTTACTCCTTTAGTATTTCTGGATAAATTCTTAGTTATAGTTTTGGACAATCTTAGTTGTTCTTGTATGGTGACTTCAGGTCCCGGGAATGTAATAAATAGAGGATTTCTGCACTCTATCTTTAGATTGATGATTGTTTAAGGTTTGCAACTTCATTTCCTTAATGAATAATTGGGTTTAGTAACTTTATAATGATATTGTGATGAAAGACAAATTGATGACTATTGGACTTGGTAAGTGAGGGATGGATTAATGGCTCTCCCACCATAGTTTTAGGGTGGGTGCCAATCATGACCATTTAGGTCTTGACACAAATGAAGGGAAAAAATGAATACACTAAATGGAAGAAGTGATATCCCACATTGGTGGGAGAAAGAAACATTATTTTGCTTAAATATGGAAGCACTACTCCATGTTGTTAGTGAGGTAAGAAGAAGACAAGCCTCACGCCATCGTTTTCATCGCTCGCTCGGTTCAACTTTGAATTTGAATTTGGATTTGTCAAATTATTGATCAAGAGGTTATCTTTTTGGACAAAATTCATTTGAAACTTAATTGTTAATGATTATTTAATCTAAAAATCTTATCTAAAATATTTCCTCCATTTATGGACGCAAAATAGCATTTATGGGTGCATTTTCAGCACAAATTGAAGGGACGCGATCCTTCAGTTCACTGTTTGAAATTTGCTGGGTGATTTGATGCTTCAAATGGGCATCTGTTCCAACAGATGGCTCCACAAATCATCTCTCAACTTTCTATTTTGGTTTGTGGAATGATTTGCTGGAGCAAATGGCCATCTGCTCCTATATATTAGTCCGCAGATGGGCCCATTGGTCCAAAATAGTGCAACTTTTTAGAATAATTGCTTTTTTTCTGAAACAACATCTTTTGGCTATAAATATCTAATTTTTCCTCAGATATTGGCACGAAATTTTGAAGTTAAAATCTCCTCTTTCTTACAAAAACTCAAGTGTGATTTTCTACTATTGAGTGAGTTCGTTGTTTGATAGAATTTGAGGTACCGCTATTCTACTGAAGTGAATCATTTTATCCTGGGAGGATATATTCCATAACCTCGGGCACTTAAGGGGAATAATTTCCTTAAGGAGACACTGTGTCAGTGGACTTGATTCTTCTATCGTCATCTCTTTCTAAGTTTGGTTTACTATTTTCCAAAAATAGTTTGAACTTCATTTTTTGTTGTTCATAAGTTGGTTTGAACTTATTATTGAAGTTCATATTTGTGAATATAGAGTTAGAACCTCATTTGGTTGTTCATACTTTAGTTTGAACTTGGTTGTTCATACTTTAGATTGAACTTATTGTTGAAGTTCATATTATTGAATACAGATTTTATTTAATAAAAAATTAACAATCCTAAGGAAATTATAAGTACTTGTTTTATCTGTATTATGTCTGGTTTTTTGGAGACTAAAATCTTTTGATTTTTCACTCCTTCGGTGGGAAGAATATAAAAACTTCAAGGAGAAATTAGTGTGTGTATTCGGTTTGAAGAATATAAAAACTTCACAAACTCATCAAACTCTTTGTAACGGTTTCTGGAGCTTAAAACCAATGGTTTTCAACTCCATTTGAATTTTATTGTAATTTGAAGAACATAAAAACTTCGTCAGGATTCAAAGTTCAATTGGTTGGCGATTTAAAGAACATAAAAACTTCATCATTAACTAGAAACAAGTTTGTATAAAGTTTAAGTCTTTATTCTTAATATTCTGAAATACTAAATTATTTTTCAAAGATTGATAGGAAAATGACAAATGAAACTGAACAACAAATTGGTTTTGTTGTGAATGGTGTTGTCCCAATGGCAACCAATATTACGTCATCAAGCCGTTCAGATGTTGCTTCGGCAATGGCATCAGTAGAGAAACCAGAGAAATTTTCTGGTGTGAACTTCAAAGATTGACAGCAAATGATGTTGTTTTGGCTGACCACCCTTGGAATTCAAACATTCACAAGAGGATATCCTCATGTTCCTCAAGAAGGAATGCGTGAAAATCAATTTTCTGGTATGGAAAATCTTGTGATTCATCTCAAGATAGAAGAGGACAATAAGTTGTGTGAGAAATTAGCATTGATGGGGGTGCAAATCTTGTGAAAGATGATTCTACACATAATAATAAAAAGAGGAAGAAGTCTTCTTGACAAGAGAAAGAGTAGAACAAGACAAGGTTCAAAGGCAAGTTCTAGAATTGTAGTAAAGTTGGCCACAAAACTCCGAATTGTCAAATTCTAAAGAAGAACAAGAAAAAAAATCAGATAAACATGGTGGAATCAACTGAAGAGATAAAAAAATTGTGTGCTATAATTACTGAATACAATCTAGTTGGAAATCCAAATAAATGGTGGTTTGATTCAAAAGCCACTCGACATGTTTGTGTGGACAAAAAATCTTTCACTACTTATGATACTGCTGATGCCGAAAAAGTGATCTACATGGGAAATACTGCAATAGACAAGGTTGAAAGAAGTGGAAAGATGTTTCTAAAGATGACTTCCGGCAATGTGTTGACTCTCAATAATGTTCTCTATGTTCCTACTTTTAGGAAGAACTTAGTTTCTACAACACTTCTCATCAAAAATGGGTTTAAGTGTGTGTTTGTATCGGAGAAAGTTGTAATAAGTAAGAATGATATGTACATAGGAAAGGGTTATCTCAACGAGGGACTTTTCAAAATTGATGTAATAGTTGTTGAAATGAATGAAGTTAAGGCTTATTCTTACTTGCTTGAGTCTAATAATTTATGGCATGAACGTTAAGGACATGTCAACTACAAAACCTTGTGAAAACTGATAGTTTAGAAGTTTTGCCTAACTTTGAATGCAATAAATCAAAATGTCAAACATGTATTGAATTTAAGTTTGCTAAGCATCCTTATAAATCCATTGAAAGGAAATCCAATCCCTTAGAATTGATTCACACAGATATTTGTGATATGAAGTCAACACCATCTTACGGTGGGAAAAAGTATTTCATAACTTTTATTGATGGTTGCACTATATATTGTTATGTTTAATTGTTGAATAGTAAGGATGAAACAATAGAAGCATTTAGGCAATATAAAATTGAAATTGAAAATTAATTAGATAAAAAAATAAAAATGATAAGAAGTGATAGGGGCGGAGAGTATGAATCTTCTTTTGCAGAGATATATTTGGAAAAATTGAATTGTCCATCAAACTACTGCCCCTTACTCACCTCAATCTAATGGAATTGCGAGAAGGAAAAACTGAACATTGAAGGAAATGATGAATGCCTTAATTATATGTTCAGGTTAATCACAAAATTTGTAGGGGGAAGCTATCCTTACAGTAAACCGAATACTTAATAGAGTGCCCTATAGCAAGACACAATCTATTCCATATGAGAAATCGAAAGGAAGAAAATCCAACTTGAAATATTTCAAAGTATGGGGGTGTCTAGCAAAATTCCAAGATCCTATACCCAAAAAGATCAAAATAGAACCAAAGACTATGAACTGTATTTTCATTAGATATACTACAAGCAGTAAAGCATGTCAATTTTTGGTTCACAAATCCAAACATCTGGATATTAATGACAATACGATAATTGAATCAGATATTGTTGAGTTCTTTGAACAATTTTATCCATATAAAACTAGATATGAGTTGTCTAGTGAAGGGTCTAAATGAACTCGAGAAGAACCAAAGGAGAATATACTTAATTAAAAGAATCCAGGGCGTAGTAAATGTCAAAGGATATCTACTTCCTTCGGATCAGATTTTGTAACATTTCTTCTTGAAAATGGGCCTCAAACATTCAAAGAAGTCATGTCTTCTGCGGACTCATCCTTTGAAAAGAGGTTGTCAATAGCGAGATTGATTCAATCTTGAACAACCATACTTGGGAGTTGGTTGATCTTTCTCCAGGAAATAAACCATTAGGTTCAAAATGGATCTTCAAAAGAAAAATGAAAGCTAATGGAACTATTGACAAATACAAGGCAAGACTTATCATTAAAGGATTTAGACAAAAAAGAAGGCCTTGATTATTTCGATACATACTCTCCAGTAACAAGGATTACATTCATTCAGATGTTGATTACTTTAGTTACGATATATGGTCTTGAAATCCATCAAATGGATGTAAAAACAGCTTTCTTAAATGGAGAATTAGAGGAAGAAATTTATATGGAACAACCTGAAGGTTTTGTGGTTCCTGGTAACGAAAGAAAAGTGTGAAAACTTATTAAGTAATTTTATGGATTAAAACAAGCACTCAAATAGTGGCATGCAAAGTTTGACCAAACCATATTGGCAAAATAGATTTAAGATTAATGAGTGTACTAAATGTGTTTACATTAAACACACCCCAAATCACAAAGTCATTGTTTGTTTGTATGTTTATGACATGTTGATCTTCAGTAGAGATATTTCTGTTATAAATGCTACTACGCAAATGTTAGCAAGCAAATTTGGATATGAAAGACCTTGGAGTTGCTCATGTGATCTTAGAAATAAGAATTCGTAGAACTCCACAAGGCTTAGCATTGTCACAATCTCATTACATTGAAAAGGTACTTGACAAGCTTAAGTATTTGGATTTTAATTTTGCAAAGACACCAATAGATGTGAGCTTTGCACTTCAAAAGAATGAAGGTGAAAGTGACTCATAGTTGGATTATGCAGGAGTGTTGGAAAGTTTGATGAATATCATGAATTGTACGCAACTAGATATAGCATATGCTATTAGTAAATTGAGTCAGTTCACAAGTAATCCCAATCAAACTCATTAGATGGTAATAAAAAGAGTTTTGGGGTATCTCAAACATATTCAAAACTATAATTTGCATTATAACAAATATCCAGTAATAATTAAAGGATGTAGTGATGCAAATTGGATCACCGGGTCAAAATGAAGTAAAATCCACAAGTGGGTATGTATTTACTTTTGGTGGAAGAACAGTCTCTTGGAAATTATCCAAACAGATATGTATCGCTCGCTCTACGATAAAATCTGAATTATCAATTTAGATAAGGCCGGTAAAGAAGCTGAATAGCTCTAAAATTTCTGAAAAGATATTCCTTTTTGGCCCAAACCTTTGGCCCCTGTATGCATACACTATGATAGTCAAGCTACAATAGGTAGGTCATGGAGCACGATGTATAATGGGAAATCTTATCACATAATACAGATACATAATATCGTTAGAAAACTACTCTCTAGTGGAATTATCACAATTGACTATGTGAAGTCAAAAGATAATGTGTCGGATCCACTTACTATTGAGGGAGTTGAGAGATCATCAAAGGAAATGGGTTTAAGGCCCAGGAAAAGTTATCACAAAGGTAACTCTACCTAGTAGACTAGAGATCTCAAGAGCTAGGTTCAAAGATATCAATCAAAGTTATGACTGACGGTTCAACATTGTCAAATAACTCAACCCATTCTCATGATGAAGATAATATTTAGGAAATAAGGATAAGGCTTAAGGTTGAAGCTTTTTAATGGTTTCTAAGTTTGGCAGGTATGACCAAATAATTTATCTATAGGATTAATTATTTAGGAATCACTTATGTGAGTGTGAAGTGGAAGCCACTTTTTAAGAAGAATGATATTAAAGGCTTGTTCTCTAAGCTCTCATGAATCCAGGCAGTGTTTATGGCTGAAACAAACAAAATTATGAGAATCATAAATGGTAAAATGATAGTTGTGTGACTTGTATTATCTAGGTGTACAATAAAGTTCGACGGTTCAAGGATATCGCATCTACTGATTAACCGAGTGCAACCGATATAAGTTCATTATGGAAAGTTCAAAGGAAAACCTACTTATCTAGATGCAATTAGTATTTTCTTATAAATCACACACTTGTCTGTATAGTTTTTGATCTTATAGCCATTCCCCATTCATGTGAGGGGGGTTTGGGTTCTATGTTGATGATGAATGGAAAATGAAGGAAAAAAGTGAATACACTTTATAGAAGAAGTATTCTCCCACATTGGTGGGAGAAAGGAACTTTCTTGTGCTTAAGTATGGAAGCACTACTCCATGTTGTTAGTGAGATAAGAAGAAGACAAGTCTCACGTCGTTGTCTTCGTTACTTTCTCGGCTCGGCTTCAGATTCAGATTCGAATTTGGATTGGTCAAATGATCGATCGAGAGATCATCTTTTTGGACAAAATTCATTTGAAACTTAATTGTTAATGATTATTTAATCCAAAAATTTGATTTAAAAAATTTCCTCTATTTGCGGGCGCAAAATGGCAATTGCGGGCGTATTTTCAATGCAAATGGTCATCTGCTCCCGCGTATTGGTCTGCAGATGGGACCGTCGATCTGAAATAGTGCAACTTTTCATAACCATTACTTATTTTCTGAAGCCACACCTTTTGGCTATAAATATCTGATTCTCCTCAGATATTGGCATGAAATTTTGAAGTAAAAACTCCTCTTTCTTACAAAAACTAAAGTGTGATTTGCTACCGTTGTGTGACTTCGTTGTTTGGTAGAATTTGAGGTATCGCTATTCTACTGAAGTGAATCATTTTATCCTAGGAGGATATATACCATAACCTCGGGTACTTGAAGGAAATAATTTTCTTAAGGACACATTGTGAATTCAGTGAACTTGATTCTTCTTTCTTCATCTTTCTAAGTTTGGTTTACTATTTTCCAAAAATAGTTTGAACTTTATTTTTATTGTTCATAAGTTGGTTTGAACTTATTGTTGAAGTTTAGATTTGTGAATACAGAGTTAGAACTTTATTTGGTTGTTCATACTTTAGTTTGAAATTATTGCTGAAGTTTATAATATTGAATACAGATTTTATTTAACAAAAAAATTAATAATTTTTAGACCACAACTAAGCTGATATTGTAAGAAAAGGCAAGGCTCAAGTTTGTTAGAGTGGTGGAAAGCTTGGATTGAGGTAGGTTATGGTTAAATGTAGTTGAAAATCCAACCTGGTTTATGTGTGCATGTTAACTGTTTCGTCGTATACTTGTTACAGTGCATGTTTAAAGCGATTCAATTGTTAAATGATATCCTAAGTGTTAATCACATATTATGAGGTTATATTAAAGGATTATTGATTATATAAGTATGGTTGTTTTATTCTTATTATGGTTGTAATTGTTGTGATATCTATTGTTATTGTGAGATAAGCTAGTAAAGGACATCTTTACAGAATTTTTTATTATTGTGAGATGAGACGTTAAAGGACATCTTCATGGGATTTATTATTATTGTAAGATGAGCCGGTAAAGGATATCGTCATGGGATTAGTTGATATAAGGTTGGCAGACACTAAATGTCTGGGATGTTTGGTACATGGACAAGAGCTCTATATTGACCCTCCAAGTCATTTTCTCTATTTTCATACATTTTCAGAGTTTAGAGCCTTCCTATAGCGGCTAAAGGTCACTGGAACTGTCAGTTCAATTTTCAAACAGTTCATTTGGGTTTAGGGTCATTTACCTGTTTGGAGCTTTCGTTGTTAAGGAATTGGTCTCGAATCAAAACTCTCAGTAAACGACCTTAAATTAAAATTCCAACAGTGTCGGTAGCTCCAGAATATTGATTTTAGGCTAGGGGGACCCTTGGTCTGGGTTTCTAGGATTTTGAACTTGTTTTGGGCTATTGGGTGGAAATTGATTAAAATGGAACTATAGGTGTGGGACTCACATTTAATCAAAACGACCTCAGATGAAAGTTTCAATGGTTCTGTTGAGCCCGAAATGTCAATTTTGGTATGGTAGCATAGTTTGTTTGCACGCATGGGGTTCCAAACTAATCCAAAGCACCCTATCGGAGTCCGTTGAAACTTGGCTTTTGCTGGTTTTTCAAAAATTGGGTGCAGGCATATTTTGCCCTTTGCATTCACGAGGAGCTGGTCACATTCACGAAGGGTCAAGTCTTCGACCTTCGCATTCGCGAGCCCTCCCATCACGTTCGCGATGAATGGTTAGTCTGACCCTACCCATTTCCTTCTTTGTTATCGCGGCCAGTTACCCGCGTTCGCGATGGTTTATCTTGCTAAGCCTTGATGTTCGTGACCCTTTACCCACATTCATGAAGTGTATTTTTTTTGTATCTCACGATCGCAACCAGGGGGCCTCGCGTTCACGACAAGCAACCCCCTGGCAGTTTATAACTCTATCTTCCCTGATTTTTCATTCATTTCTAACCCTTTTTTCTGCCATTAGAGGCCCTTGGAGCTTGGAGATTATTGGAATTTCATCCCATTGAGCTCAAGTAGCCTATCGATAGTTGGCCATTTTCCCATTTTATTCTTATGTTATTCCGTCCCAAACTCTATTTAATTCTTGGTTTTAGGGTTTGTTTATTTGACCTTTGTAGGCTGATTTGGGCCCCGATTTGTGCTCCATTTGTGCTCAAATTTTGAGCACACCTTCTTGTCCTTCGAGGGACCTCGTGATGGATTTAATTTGGAATTTTACTAGTGGGCCTCACGAGCCCCTTTTTTACCCGATTTTGGGCCCAGAGTTTTATATTGTAATGGGTATTATTTTACTCGTACTAATACGTAGATTATGATTTTGATAGCATGACAATATTTTGGGATCATGGAGTGAAGACGGATGGTTCGAGATTGCAGTTAGACTTCGAGGTAGGCTTTGGTCTACTTTTCTCTATGAGATTGTGTATTGTATAGATTGCATGCTAGGTAGGGATTATAGGATAGGTTTATACCTAGTAATATCATGATTTGACCTAATTAGGGGATTTAGAATAGAAATGTGACCCAAACCTTAGTCTAGAATACTCGTTATGGCTGTAGGATCCTATTACACTTGATTATAGACTTGTTTAACCATAGATTGACAAGAAGGACCCTTTAGTATAAGACTTACCATGTTACTTAGTGAATTGGGTGATATTCCGTGATTAGGTCCTCTTAGTAGATTCATGCCCTTGTTTACCCTAGTTTGCCGATTTACGGTATTAATATCTTGTTGAGTTATATGTTGTTGGGCCCGAGTTCATGGTTATGATACCAGTTGGACACTAGGTTAGTATTCTATCCTTTGAAAGGGCGTGATTCTAGATTACAAATGCTTAGGCACTTATGGTTGTATTGTTTGGATATTGGTGATGGCATGCATACATTTATGTGCATTTATGCTGATTTTGTGGTACGATTCCAACTAAAACCTGGATTTTACTACTGTTTTCTAAAAAGGGATTTATCCCCACCTTTTCACTTTTAAAATTGATTCTTTAAAAACGAAAGTCGTACCACCCTTACTATTGGATTATGATAGTTGAACTCAACATATTACTTTGGTAATTAGACTGAGGTTGATTCCGATCCATTATTGATCCACTTTCTTTTACCACTACTTATTCACTTTGGTCAAGGGAGATTCTGACCCTTTCTACATTACTATACTATTTTAGTCTCAAATTTGATCTCGGGCAATGAATTTACAGATATACACTCATTCAATTTCGGTTCAAGTCTAGCATTTCTTACTATACCTTATATATCTCTCCGGTACTGGATGGAGTAGATTGGTTATGATGGTTATTGGAAGTTTTAGTTTGGGACCAGGCAGTATATATACGAACATCTCAAGTCCTTTATAAGTTCCTTTGTCTGAGCTACATGTCGAAAGAGGTGAGATTCATAGGTCCTACTTTGCGAGTCGGCGGGCCGAAGGAGGTGTATATATACTTGGTACGTTATGGCACTCTGTTGATATGGTTTTATTAGTTTACATGGCATTCATTCGTTCATATGCATCGCCTATCACCAGTATAATTACTTGGCGCTTGTATCTATCGGTCTTATGGGGGGCTGTATAGATACAAGTTAGGGTTGTTATTTGTTGATTGCTTGTTTGTGCCTCTTCGGGTTTATGGAGGCCCGATTGGGATTATTGATTGTCCGAACTATCTGGTTACTTATTGTTTGACTATTATTGTATAGGTTGTGGCAGGTTGGTTATGGATTGGTACTTGAGGTTGTAGGTACGCTCCGGAATTAACTTATTCTTTATTATGGTAGGGCTGATTATAGTTAGACTATCTTATGATTTGTCATATTCCAACTCTGATTATCCTAGAGATAGCCCTCTTATATATGATCCCGGTGATGTAGACTAGTCCTTCAGAGTAGTACCTTTATATTTGGCTGTCGGAATAGCGCTATTATATATATATATATTCTTCTCTAGCCATGACTTGTATATCATTTCCTTCTTTCCTACTACTATTGCATATGATATATCTATTTCTTCACTTTACTATCGTATATTGGCTAGCTACTTATGACATCGCGCTTTCGTCCCTGATTCCTGGTAGAATAGGAAAGTTTATCCCTATTGCTTCATTAGCATTATTACGGTTCATTTCCTAGATAGTTATTTGTTGTTTATATTCCTACTTTGCATATTATTTATACTTGCATTATCTTTGGAGCTCAGTCGGTCGATGCCTACTGAGTACCACGTGTTTGATACTCATACTACACTTCTGCATCCTGCAGATCATAGTACGAGTTCTCACTGTTGATGTGTGCATCATGCGGAGCAGCCATGGATCGGAGATTTGGGGTGAGCTCCTGACATTCGGAGTTGTTCCTGATCTCCCTCTTATTGTTAGACTTATCTCTATTTTGTATTTCAGAGACAGTTGTGTATATGTCTATAGCATGCTTACTTTGTACTCTTGTTATATTAGAAGCTTTTGTGTTGACTTCACCAGGTTGTGGGGATATATTTACTTTCTTCTTGCTTTCCTTCTTATTGTTATTTAGTTTTGCTTCCGCCTTTCTTGTTAGTCCGTTACTAGTTGTTCCGGATTATGGGTTGGCTTACCTACTAGTGGGTTATGGTAGGTGCCATCATGACCTGAGAAATTTGGTCGTGACAAGCTCTTCCTCTGCAGTTCATGGCTAGTGGGCGACCATAAGACCCTTAGCATATGCGTACAAGGTATTGGTGAGTTTGACAGTTCTTTGAGTGAACCAGGTTTATGATTATTGTTATTGTTGTTGTTAGATTGGATCCTTGAGTGGTCTGGGCTAAGAACAAATGGTATATCTTCTATTGAAGTCTACTTACTTATGTATTTGAGGGAAGGTGTAACTTATTATTGTGGGTCTTGGATTTGTTAACTTTGTGTTGTATTGGTAGTCATGGTCTTGACTTGATACATTGTCTTTACTGACTTACACTTGATTGAATTCTTTTGGTTTTGTTTGAAAAGGATAACTGGTACATATTTGAGGTAAAGTTAATTGATAGGCGTTCATGGTTGTACCTGTTTACTAAGTTATTGTTATTTATTCACATTTATTATCTTGAGTTGGCCGATGACCCTACTAGTATATTGTGGTTTTTGTACTGATACTACCTGTGCTCTTCTTTTTGTTGAGTGCGGAGTATTTTTCAGCGACTACATCGAGGCCTCAGCTTTAGACCGAAACGCATTTTGACTCAAGGGTGAACTACATCTTCCAGGCAGCTATGAGTCCTCTATTTTAGTTCTTGTCCATTTGTTTCAGGCATAGATGCTTTCATTTTATTTTTGGGTTGAACCCGTTGTTGACAATTGTTAGTGTTTTAGTACAATATGACTTCCAGTCCTTAAGGTAGTTTAGACATTTTCTATTTTCCGCGTTGGTTTTGTTATTAGATTATTCAAGACATTCATTTATTTAATGGAATGATTAGTTTCCCTTAAAAATTGACTAAGTATTGGTGTTGAGTATTTTGGATTGGATTGCTCTCCTATCGGAGGGTTTGTGTGGGTGCCACTCGCGACGGGTTTGGGTTGTGACAAAAGTAAAGTGCTTAAAAACACTTAGTGTCTTTGTCAAACACCTCCAGAAATTAAAAAGTATTTAAAAGCCAAAACACCTAAAAATAAGTCAATCCAAATATCCTCTAAGTCAGATTTTAATAAACAAGCTAGTGGACTTTAGTACTTCTTAATTATTTCTTATTGTGGTCTAATTATTATTTTTTTTAATTTTAATTATTTATATATTATTAAAACCTACTCTTTTACGAGTTTAATAAAAGAATCATTGATAAAATATTTAAAATTAGCTAAGATCTTTTATATAATAATCGTTCTTTACAAAAAAAAAAAAAAAACATATTATGATATTGGAGAACTTTCTTCTGTTGCATGAACAATTCATAATTCTTTTTTCTTCTTATTATTTATATTAAATAATGTTCTATGAAAGAAGTTTGTACAAATACTTTTAGTGATTATACAAGTTTATATTGTACTTCTGATGAACCAACTATGCTTTTCATGTAATTTTTTTTTTCTAATTACTTTTTTTTAATTGAATATAATCTTTTATGGACAATTTTATTCATTGCTTATGAAATATTAATGACATTTTTCAAATACAGAAATTTAAAATTATTGATAATGTTAAAAATGAAGATAGTAGTATCAGTCAAGATCAAATTATTTTTAAAATATCATTTTTGTTAATTTAAAATTAATATTATTAAGCATAAATTTTTTAAGAAAAACTTATTATTTTTTGAGGTTCATTTTAATAAATAATAATAATTTAATTTTGTATAAAACTAAGTTTAAATCATCACATTTATTTAGCATAAATTTATGCTTTTCTATCGAATTGTTATTATTTTACATATTTTAAATCATGTTATTATTCCCTCCGTCCAATAATACTTGTCCACTATATTAAAAATAGATGTCCAACATAGATAATTTAGCCATTTTTGTTTATTTCACCCTTGATATTAGGTACTATTTATTATCCAATGCATTTTCCAAAGTAATAAATTAATTATATTTAAAGGGTGATATAGTAAAATTACTTCTATTATTTATTGTTTCTTAACATGTATGTTAAGTCAATAGTAGACAAGTATTGTAGGAGGGAGTATAAAATATCAAATTTCTTGAGTTTGAGCCTGGGCTTAGCACGAGCCTTATGAAACTAGTGTAATAAATATAAAAGAAAACAAAAGGATAAAATAATAAATGAGAAAAAATAAAGTAATAAATGAAAGGACAAAAACAATTTTTAAAAAAAGGACAAAACTATAAATGAAAGCTTAAAAAAAAAAAAGAGTACTTCCAATGTGCAAACTAAGGGGTATCTTAATACTTCTGTCGTCATTCTTTAATTGTCTACCTTACTAAAAATAGATGTCTAATAATACTTATTCAGTTTGAAAAATCAATGGATAAATTACCAATTTGTGTCCATCTTACCCTTAATAATTAACTATAGTTATTACCCAATACATTTTTCAAAACATTGAACTTATTATATTCAAAAGATGATATAATAAAATTATCTTATTATTTATTATTTCTTAAGGGGTGTATCCTTAAAATAAAACTAATTAGCAAAATTAGTAAGGGAGTGGTGGAATTTTGCATAATTAGTTTTATTTTAAGGATATTATGTGTACTTTTTCATATATTTTTATATACTAATTTAGGTTACGCGCATTGCACATGAATTTTAACTGATCATCACCAAAACATTACTCTTAATGTAATAAAAAATAAAATTCTGAATAGGGCTATTTAGGAATTCTAACTAATCAAACTAATCAAATTGAAGCTAACACATAGAAAATATTCATAATTTCAAACGAGATAGCATTATTAGATATGAATTAGAAGTAAAAAGATACTTACCTATGTTTTAAGCTGGCGAATTAAACTGAAAGAACTACTTACTTGAAAAACCTATCTATGACCTCCATACCCTCCTATCTAATGCACCTGTGTAGAAAAGAATCACAAATTTCTGAAAATAAATATACTATAGACATGCAATAATATTGGAACTAAATTGCACATAAAAACTAGGACATTACAAAAAATATGATTTACAAATCAAAAAGAATCTAACCTTCTACCCTAATCTGTGAACTTCAAACCCTCCTATCTAATGCACCTATATAAAAAAGAATCACAAATTTCTGAAAACAAGGATGCAACAATATTGGAACTAAATTGCACATAAAAGACATTACAAAAAACATGATTCATAAATAAAAAAGAATTTAACGTTCTACTCTAATCTGCAACCTCCATACCCTTCTATCTAATGCACCTGTATAAGAAAAAATCACAAATTTCTTAAAACAAATATACTACGGGCATGCAAAAATATTACAACTAAATTGCACATAAAAACTACGACATTACAATAAACATGATTCATAAATCAAAAAGAATTTAACCTTCGTGACCTCTATACCCATGTGGTAAACATAATCAAAATTAAGTCACGATTAAGCAAAGAAATATATATATATATATATATATATATATATATATATAAAGAGATAAACCTTTGATTTTTGGCTACTTCATTGACCTCTATACCCATGTGGTAAACATAATCAAATTAAGTCACGATTAAGCAAAGAAATTAAAAAAAAAAAAAACGATAAACCTTTGATTTTTGCCTACTTCGTTCGGCGGCAACATGCTTATTTCGTCCAACTTTTCGATAAGAAATTTTTAACTGAAAGAGAAACACCAGAAATTATCAAAAGAGAATTCATCGTCAATTGTTGATTATTATTGTTCATATATAACTTTTAAAGCTATGAACTAAAATAAATAAATAAATGTAAAAAGGATGATG
This sequence comes from Capsicum rhomboideum, assembly GCA_031232105.1. NCBI lineage: Eukaryota > Viridiplantae > Streptophyta > Magnoliopsida > Solanales > Solanaceae > Capsicum > Capsicum rhomboideum. The sequence continues at coordinate 133,447,917 of CP124709.1, forward strand.
ACAATGAAAGTAAGAAGACGGCAAATCAAAACTAAAATAAGAAGAGAAAATAAAATATAAGAATTTGTTTCTTATAAATTTTGATCCAAAATATTACTTAAATAGAATTGTAGAAAATCTTTTTTATATAAGATAAAATTTTAATTGATTTAAAAGTATTAAATATTACCTAAATCAAATAACCAAAATCAGCTAATATATGTTATCAAATCCTAAAACTCATGCGTAGGAAAAAAAAAATTATTCTATTTATTAAGTTTTCCTGTTTTAAATCATATAATTTTAAATATTAGTTTTCCTTCTTCTCTTTTTTGACGTGTACAACGATTTCTTCCTTTTTTTTTCCTTTAACCTGTATTACAATTTTATTCATAATATTCTACCAATTCTTCTTTTATTAATTTAAAAGTACTAAATATTATAAGTTTTTATTTTATCAGGGTTTTTCCCATATATTTTAGGAGTCATTAATTTCTTTCAATATATTTTAACAGTCCTTAATCTAATTAAATAATAAATTGAGGAAAATAGTAAAAAGACGGTTTTGTCTATTGCAGAGTCTTTTAATGAAGGGCAAAAAGTTCAAACAACATTTATAAAGCCCTTCACACTTTTAATATAGACTAGTTTAACCCCACGTGCGTTGCACGTGAGTCTGTAATCCTATTTAGCAACGTATTATCAAAAAGTAAATCATTAGCTACGAGCAATTTAGCAATGAATTAGTGAAGACATTCATATCTAATTTGTAGTTTTGTTGTATATATTAAATAGATATATAATGTATTTGTTAAACACGTAAATGAAAAATACATTTACTAATACAGTAAGACCTCTCTATAACAACATACTTATATAATAGTATCTCACTATAACAATTAAGTATTTCTTGAAGCTGATTTTTGAGGTTATACTTTACTTTTCTATTACAAGTTTTTACGTATAACAACAACAACAAGAACAACAACTATTTTTATAACAATACAATGTTTACAAAATTATCCCTCTATAACAATTATATTTTTTTTCTTGATAAATAATAATTAACATCTTTATAGAAATAGACTCAAGATTACCAATAATAAGTTTGGAGATTTTGACCTAATATTTTGATATTTTAATACATTATTTATGAAAAAAAAAGTATTATATGAATATATATTATCGTTGTTAAAAAAAAAATACTTCTTTATAGAAGGTGTAAGCTTAGGATTTAACCTTAGAGCTCCTATGTTTATACCTTTGAGATTTAAAAATTAAATAATTTTGTTACTTTATATAATATTTCACTAAAAAAAAAAGGTAAATTATGAGAGATTGAAACTGCAATTCGCGGAGGTTATAAGTCTTCGCTATTTGCTGTCAGCAAATAGTGGAGGTTTTAAACCTCCACAAATTACAGTCTTAACCTTCGCAATTCACTATTTTTTTGTAGTGTTTAAAAAATCACAAATCAAACTCTATGTATCTTTTTCTGCGCACTCGCAACTGCTCAATTAGGAAATTTTGGTCCTACAATCATTGCAAACTCACCCTTTCAAAATTTTAACACAATAATACAAAAGAGAAAGGAGTGACTTGAAAGGATATCATCAAAATCAGATGGACGCTAAGTTTCTTACCATTACTACTCCCTCCGTTTCAAGATAGTTGCCACGTTTAGTTTCTCGAGAGTCAATTTTACTAATTTTCAAAGCTAAATTAAGTTAGATTAATTCAATATTTTTAAAATAAAATTTGAATATTCAAAAACTATAAGAAAAATACTATAAGTTGCAATTTTTTGTTGGGTTATGGGTCTTTTTCCCTTCCTATGTGGATAAATAAAAGCCCAAATTTGGACCAACCCACTTTGCCCATAGGCCCAATTCTATGGGCATATATATAGATCTTTTTAGGTCTTATTTCACCATCACAAAAGAGTGTTTTCAGCAGCCACAGAGAGAAAATAGTGCAGATTTTCGCACCCAATTTCAGCCCTAAATAGTCAACTTCAAACTGTGATTCCCGTTTCGTTTCTTATCCGATTGAGCTGATTTTTGGAAAGCTTGTTCCTCTAATCTCAATCTTTGATTAGGAACTGACAGAGTTGGATTTGGTGCCCCGCAGCTCCAGTTTTTCATCCGTGAACAGCAGCTGCGTTTTCGGGTTTTTGCTCCTTTAATTCTCTAGTTTTTGGTGTTGTGCTTTATATATATTGTTGCTCGTTGTTTGGCACTTATTTGGTCGCCATTTTGGAGAACATTATTGTAACTCTTGGTGATTATCGTGGAGGTTTTTGGTCCCGTGGTTTTTTACTCTTTACACTGACGGATTTTTCACATAAATCTGGTGTCTCGTGTGATTGATTTATTTTATCCTTGCTTATCTATTTTGGTTGATATATTTGTTGCCTTATTATCATTGTGCTTGAGTTTGTTTGTCTTCTCTTGGTTCAAATTGAAAGAGAAAGTTTAGACTTGGGTATTCTTCCGCTACTACCCTGTCGTGCACAATTGTTAGTGCCCTTGCCTTTCCCAACAAAGTGTTATCAGAGCTTTGGTTGTTGTTGATTGTCGATTTGAATGATGGAGGCAAATATGAGCAAAATGGTGTGTTTGAATGGTAGTAATTATCATACTTGGAAAGGCAAGATGAAAGATCTCTTATTTATCAAGAAAATGCATTTGCCTGTCTTTACTTCTAATAAACCTCAGTCCATGACAGATGAGGATTGGAAATTTGAGCACTTGCAGGTTTGTGGCTATATTAGACAATGGGTTGAAGATAATGTTAGAAACCATATTGTGAATGAGACACATGCCAGAAGTTTATGGGACAAGCTCGAGACACTGTATGCTTCGAAGACTGGCAATAACAAGTTGTTCTTGTTGAAACAGTTGATGAATATCAGGTACAAAGAGGGCAGTCCTATTTCTGATCATATTAATAATTTTCAAGGTGTCCTTGACCAGCTGTCCGGAATGGGTGTAAAGTTCGATGAAGAAATTCAGAGACTTTGGCTTCTTAATACTCTGTCAGACTCTTGGGAAACTCTTTGAGTTTCTTTGACTAATTTTGCTCCTAGTGGTATTGTAACTATGGAATATGCTAAGAATGGTGTCTTAAATGAAGAGATGAGAAGAAGATCTCAGGCCTCATCTTCGTCAGCTTCACACTCCGATGTTTTGGTTACTAAAGATAAGGGGAGAAACAAGTCTAGAGGTCCGAATGACAGAGGTACAAGTAGAAGCAAATTCAAGTTCAGATACAAGAATGTTACATGTGACTATTGCCACAAGAATGGGCATATCATGAAATATTGTCACAAGCACAAGAGAGATATGAGACGACAAAAGAAAGAAGGCGATAATGAGAATCGTGTTGCTGTTGTTACTAATGATGATCTTCTTGTTGCTTGTGGTGAAAATGCCATTAATCTTGTTCGTGATGAGTCTAGCTGGTTTGTGGATTCTGGTGCTACTTCTCATATCACGCCCACGAAGGAATTATTTTCTTCTTATACTCCAGGTAATTTTGGGATGTTGAAAATGGGCAATAATGATGAGGTTGAAGTACTTGGCATTGGCAGAGTTTGTTTGGAAAGTAATAATGGTTCCAAACTTTTTCTCAATAATGTCAAGCATGCTCCAGATGTTCGCTTGAATTTGATTTTTATAGGGAACCTTGATGATGAGGGTTATATTAACACCCTTGGTGCTGGCCAGTAGAAGCTTAATAGAGGTTCGATGGTTGTGGCTCGTGGTGAAAAGTTGTCTAACTTGTATGTATTTCAGGGCTCTATTTCTAGAGACTCAGTAAACTTGGTGGAGAATGATACTTCATCAGAGTTATGGCATAGAAGGCTGAGTCATATGAGTGAGAAGGGGATTGATAGTTTGGCTAAGAAAAATTTGCTTTCTGGAGTGAAACAAGCAAAGTTGAAGAGATGTGTTCATTGCTTAGCCGGTAAACAGAAAAGAGTTTCTTTTCAAAGTCTTCCGCCTTCAAGAAAGCTTAATTTGCTGGAGTTGGTACATTTTGATTTATGTGGTCCTTTTAAGGTAAGGTCTCATGGTGGTGCACTTTACTTTGTGACTTTTATTGATGATCATTCTCGCAAGCTCTGGGTATTTCCTTTGAATTCCAAGGATCAAGTACTTGATGTGTTCAAGGGTTTTCAGGCCTTGGTTGAGAGATAGACAGGGAAGAAATTGAAATGCATCCGCTCAGATAATGGTGTAGAGTATATTGGTCCTTTTGATAGATATTGAAGAGAGCAGGGTATTCGGCATCAGAAAACTCCTCCAAAGACTCCTCAGTTAAATGGTTTAGCAGAGAGGACGAACATAACTCTAGTTGAGAGAGTTAGATGTATGCTTTCAGATGCTAAGCTGTCAGATTCCTTTTGGGCAGAAACACTTAATACTGCTGCTTATGTTATCAATTTATCTCCTACTGTTGCTTTGGATGGTGATGTCCCTGACAGAGTTTGGTCTGGTAAGAATGTTTCTTATGATCATCTTAGAGTCTTTGGGTGTAAAGCCTTTGTGCATGTTCCTAAGGATGAAAGGTCAAAGTTGGATGTTAAAACTAGGCAATGTATCTTCATTGGTTATGGTCAAGATGAATTTGGCTATCGTTTCTATGATCCAGTTGAGAAGAAACTTGTTAGAAGCCGTGATGTTGTGTTCTTTGAAGACCAAACAATTGAAGATTTTGACAAAGCTGAGAAAGTTGATTCTCAGAGTAGTGAGAGCCTAGTTGATGTTGATCCAGTTCCTTTGACTATTGCACCTGAAGAAAATCTTCATAATGATGAAAATCAAGTTGATAATGAAGATGGTGATCATGTTCAGAATGACCAGGATGATGATGCTCCAGCTCAAGATGATGTGGTTGATCAACAACCAGTTATTATTGATACTCCAGAGAGTTCTCTCAGACGATCTACTAGAGAGAGAATACCTTCATCTCGTTATTCTCCCATTGAGTATGTACTCTTGACTGACGGGGGAGAACCTGAGAGTCTTGATGAGGCCATGGAAAGTGAAGAAAAAGAAAGGTGGTTTGATGCTATGGAAGATGAAATTAAATCTTTGCATGATAATCATACCTTTGATTTGGTTAAGCTACCTAAAGACAGAAAAGCTTTGAAAAACAGGTGGGTTTTTCGGGTGAAACATGAAGATGGTAACCCAGTTCCATGGTACAAAGTTAGATTAGTTGTGAAGGGTTTTAACCAGAAAAAGGGAGTTGATTTTGATGAGATATTCTCTCCAGTTGTGAAGATGTCATCCATTCGTGTGGCTCTAGGCTTAGCTGCAAGTCTAGATTTAGAGGTTGAGCAAATGGATCTTAAAACTGTTTTTCTCCATGGTGACTTAGATGAAGAAATTTATATGGAGCAGCCGGAAGGTTTTGAAGTCAAGGGAAAAGAGAATTATGTTTGCAAATTGAAGAAGAGCTTGTATGGTTTGAAACAACCTCCCAGGTAGTAGTACAGGAAGTTTGGTTCTTTTATGAGTCAGTAGGGCTTCAAAAAGACTTCTTCAGACCATTGTGTTTTTGTGCAAAAATTCTCTGATGGTGACTTTATTATTGTATTGCTTTATGTTGATGACATGCTTGTTGTTGGTCATAATGCTTGCAGGATTCAGAAGTTGAAGCAAGAGTTGAGTAAGTCTTTTTCTATGAAAGACTTAGGACCAGCAAGGCAGATTCTTGGCATGCAGATTGTCCGTGACAGAAAGGCCAAGAAGTTGTGGTTATCACAAGAAAAGTACATTCAAAAAGTACTTCACAGGTTCAACATGGACAAAGCTAAGGTTGTCAGTACACCTTTAGCTATGCACTTCAAATTGAGCACGAAGCAGTGTCCTTCTAGTGATGATGAGAAGGAAGACATGAAGAAAGTTCCTAATGCTTCAGTCGTTGGTAGTTTGGTGTATGCAATGGTTTGTACAAGACCAGATATTGCTCATGTTGTTGGTATTGTTAGCCGTTTTCTTTCTAATCCGAGAAGAGAGCATTGGAATGCTGTGAAGTGGATTATGAGATATCTTTGTGGCACTTCTAGTCTGAGTTTGTGTTTTGGTACAGGGAAGCCTATTCTTTGTGGTTATACTGATTCAGACATGGCTAGTGATGTTAATACTCGCAAGTCTACTTCAGGGTATTTGGTTACTTTTGCAAGGGGAGCTGTGTCTTGGCAATCTAGATTGCAAAAATGTGTTGCTCTATCTACTACAGAAGCTGAGCTTATTGCTGCTGTTGAAGTTTGTAAAGAGTTGCTCTGGATGAAGAGGTTCTTGGGGGAACTTGGTTGTGCTCAAGAGAGAGATGTGCTTTATTGCCACAGTCAAAGTGCTATACATCTTGGCAAGAATTCTACATTTCATGGTCGGTCTAAACACATTGATGTGAGATACTATTGGATTCGAGATGTGTTGGATTCTAAGTTGCTTGAATTTGAGAAGATTCATACAGATGATAATGGTTCCGACATGATGACTAAAGCTTTGCCAAGAAGGAAGTTTGAAGATTGTTGCATGATCGCTGGGATGGCGGTCTCCTCCACATAGTCGTGAGGGGGAGAATTGTTGGGTTATGGGTCTTTTTCCCTTCCTATGTGGATAAATAAAAGCCCAAATTTGGACCAACCCACTTTGCCCATAGGCCCAATTCTATGGGGCATATATATAGATCTTTTTAGGTCTTATTTCACCATCACAAAAGAGTATTAGAAAATAGTGCAGATTTTCGCACCCAATTTCAGCCCTAAATAGTCAACTTCAAATTGCGATTTCCGCTTCGTTTCTTATCCGATTGAGCTAATTTCTGGACAGCTTGTTCCTCTCATCTAAATCTTTGATTAGGAACTGACAGAGTTGGATTTGGTGCCCCGCAACTCCAGTTTTGCATCCGTGAACAGTAGCTGCATTTTCGGGTTTTTGCGCTCCTTGAATTCTCTAGTTTTTAGTGTTGTGCTTTATATATATTGTTGCTCGTTGTTTGGCACTTATTTGGTGGACATTTTGGAGAACATTATTGTAACTCTTGGTGATTATAGTGGAGGTTTTTGGTCCCGTGGTTTTTTACTCTTCACACTGAAGGGTTTTCCACGTAAATCTGGTGTCTCGTGTGATTAGTTTATTTTATCCTTGCTTATCTATTTTGGTTGATATATTTGCTGTCTTATTATCATTGTGCTTGAGTTTGTTTGTCTTCTCTTGGTTCAAATTGAAAGGGAAAGTTTAGACTTGGGTATTCTTCCGCTGCTACCCTGTCGTGCACTATTGTTAGTGCCCTTGCCTTTCCCAACATTTTTCTCATATCAATATGATGAAAAAATATATCTTAAAATATTAGTCGAAATTCATATTATTTGAATCTTAAAAAGAAAACTATGACAAATAAAAAGGAATGGAGGGATCGGAGCACCATAATACGGTCGTACCCTATATACTTATATGTTGTATATTAAAGCAAAATAAAAAACTAAGCATGATTAAATAGTGTAATATTTAAAGTAGTGTGTTTTATTTCTTACCAACCCATGCAATATAATAAGTATATGTGTGCCGCTACACACATAATTAGTATGTGATAATTGATAAAGTTAAGAAAAAACAAATTAATAAAATTATAAACCTAAATCTAACTTGCCTTTCTATCTCCACAAAAAATTCCCAACGATTATGTAGCAAACAATAAAGAATCCCAAATCTAATATGAGTTCCACGAAAGTTTCTATTTTTTTTTATTATTATTTTTATAGTAACATCAATTTTAGTTGATTTATAATTAGTTGTCATTAATTATGACTTCTAAAATTTAGGACTTTCTACATGTATAGTTTTAATTAGAATAAGGAAAGGTTTTATTAATATATATTTAATTAATTTTCAAGTTTCAAATATTAGGAAAATAGTAAAAAGACGATTTTGTCTATTGCAAGGTCTTTTAATGAAGGGTAAAAAGTTCAAACAACATTTCTAAGGACTTTCAAACTTTTAATATAGTATAGATATAGATATATAGATATATAGCTATAGATATAGATATAAATATATGGGAACGTGCGTTGCACGTTTATCCCTTAATATTTAGTATAAAATTTATTTTTCAAATAATATATTTTACCAAATATCTTTTAGCTAAAGAAAGATAATTCAAAATATATATAAATAAAAATAAAACTCTTAAATTTCATAAATATTAGAAACATAATTAAATGACTATTTTGTCAAGTGTGAACTCTATTTTAAAAGGGTAAAAAGTTTAATGACATTTAGCTATGGGCTTAGTACTTTGAATTTTTAGTAATAGAGATAAGGCACAAATATCCCCCAAAACTATATCCGAAATTGCTATGACACACCTAAATTTTACGGGGGTTGTATCACCTCCTAAACTCATTTTTTCTGTATTTTTTGTGCTTCTTTTTGCTAACATGAATGCCAAGTAGCAGAAGATTTTTAAAAAAATAATTACATATTTAGAGACAACATGAAAAATACTACAAATCAAAAGAATTAGCAATTTAAAATATTTAAATTGCATACAGATATAGTTTTGCCTATGAACGAATACAAACACACACACAAAAAAACATCCTTCACACTATATGGATGAAATACCTTTTTCAAGAATGTTGTTACAAAAAAAACAACAGAAATTCCATGAAAAAAAAAGGCTTATATCACTTTAATTGCCCTCAATAAAGATTGATTTCAATTTGTGCATTCTGCAAGAGCTTGCTACTTTACTAATGATTTTTTTGCTTGCTACTTTCACCGTTGGGACAAAATATGCGGCCGGCCAAGTGCTGGACAAAATATATCTATATATAAAGGGTCCTAAACCTATAATTATAAAAGGAATAATCAGTCTTTCTATATATTTTAGGAGTCCTTAATCTCTTTTAATATATTTTAGGAGTCTTTAATTTATTTAAATAATAAATTGAGTAAAATGGTAAAAAGACGATTTTGTCAATCATTGGTATAAATTTTTTAAAGAAATTTAGGATAATCCAATTACGTTTTTCATAAATTCTATGTTAACCCCGTGGAAACGCAAATTAGTGAATTTTTAATCATTTCAACAGTTTAATGACTCGCGTTATAATTGAATGGATATTTGTGCTATTTATATTTTCTCCAATATTTTCCTTAATCTTTGCATTTATTCATCATGTAATCCTTATCAAAAAGTTAATTGAAACCTAATATTCAAATCATCTAAAGTATGATGTATCTATTTGATATTGTATCTATTTGATATTCTAAAAGTTGTCTTACGACAAAAAATTGTCAGTGAAGACAAAAGCAGAACCTTAATCAAAGTTTACTATTATTTTTTTTTTTGAAAAAAGAGTAAAAAAATTCCTAACATATGAAAAATAGTTTATAAATATTCTTCTTCCATATGAAAAATTCCTAACAAAGTTCACCTTTTTTCTTTTCTAATTAGGGTCTGTTTGGAAAGCCATCTTGGGAATTGAATTTGATGTAATTGGGTGTAATTACACAATTTGACATGTTTGGTTGATTGGGTAATTACTTGATCAACAGGTAATTGGGTGTAATTAGCAGGGGGTAATTAAACTCTCAAATTTATAGGGAAAGCTGTGAATTGTTGGTAATCACATGGTGTAATTACAAGTTGATTACTTTTTAATTTCTTTCTTTTATTTTATTTTTATTTTTTTTATTTTAATTTATTTTTTATTTCTATTATTTTAAATTCCTTTTTATTTTTATTATTCTAATATTTTAAAAAATATATATGTTTTATTTTATATTATTTATATTTCATTTGCTTCTATTTCCCAACCTTTACTTCTTGTGATTCCATGCAATTATTCGTATTATCTATTTTTATTTATTTTTTTCATTTAGCACAATTTTGTTAGTATTCTAATTTTAAAATTAAAGTAGAATTCATTGTTGAATAATGTTATTGACTTACATTTTCCTTTTATTTTGAATCATATTTATGTACGTTATGTTGAAATTTGATATAAGAGTATCATATTAACTTTTTGTTTTGACTTTTGAACTTATGTTATATTTTTAGTTCTAGTTTATTTATTTTACTAGTATTGACTTGATATTTCACATTGCAAGTCATTCATTTTTTAGTTAAAATTGATAAATTATCTTTTTGTCAAATGTTTCAATAATTTTATGACATAATATTTATAATATTATTTTTTTGGTCAAACATGAATTTCATGATGTTCTTAAAAATCATTTACTTTTAGTTTTTACTTAAACAAGTATTGACATATAAAAATTCTATATAAGTTTAGCTTTTAAATAGTATATGTCAATACTTAAATATATTGAAGTATTATTCTGCTTTTAAATAGTATATGTCAATACTTAAATATATTGAAGTATTATTCTTTTAAGAAGTATATGTTGTTGAATATTGTATGCATATTCTTTTAAATAGTAGTTTATGTTGTTGAATATATTTCATGTATATTATATTAACTAGTAGAATATGTTGTTGAATATATTGTATATATATATATTCTTTTAATTAGTAGAATATGTTGTTGAATATATTGTATATATATATATTCTTTTAATTAGTAGTATAATGAATATATACATATATATATGTATGTATATTTTATTACGTAGTAGTATATGTTGTTGAATATATTAAATGTATATTCTTTAAAGTAGTATATATTGAATGTACATATGTATGTATATTTTTTTATTTTATAAATTTAATATAACCATGTGATTATAAAGATACTTTTCTAAGCAGAGTTTTAGTGACTCCCTCTCTCTCTAGTATGCTCTCTCCCTTCTCTCTAGGATTCTCTTCTTCTCTTTTAATTTTGTAATCAGTTTGTAATTCCTTTTGTGAATAATAAAAAATCAGAAAATCGTCCACCTTTGGACAAAAATACTTGGCCTTGCTCATACGGCCTTAGCCCTTGCCTCCGGGCACTGACCCTTGCCGTCGGGTCTAAAAGGTGACACCTCTAGTCTTTCTCCTTTACGGTGTCGTGACTATGTCCGGCTAGATTTCTTATCTATGTTGAGTACTTAGCCTCTTTTACACTTTAATCTTAAAGATCTGACTTTATCAAAATATGAAATTTTTTATATATTTCTTCTTTACTTGGTTCTGAGATGGTGATACAGTCGGATCTAGTACTGTCTATAGTGGTTTTGTCTGGTAAGCCGGTTTCTTAAGCCCGTAAAAGTTGAGATGAAAGGGCGATCTTTTCCGGTCAGAACCTCCAGACACTCAGGCTCATTATAGATATGTATTAAATTTTGACAGGTCCCTTGCTTGGGTAAAAGGTATAAACCTTCCATATAGTTAACAGAAATAAATAAATTCTTTTATATTCTGATTTTTATATCTTGATATAAAGGTGCTTCTTTAGCTAGATCTGTCTGGCCGCGCGGTAGATATAAAGGTGCTTCTTTAGCTAGATCTGTCTGGCCGCGCGGACTACCGCCCGCCTCATAGATCCTGTATAAATGGTATCAAAGCCATGATATTTACGGTTAATTTGTATTATAAGTAAAGGTATTCAACATAGATATTTTAAAAAATGGATAATATGGGCGAAGCTCATACAAAGAATGATAGACTAGAAGAGGTAGATATACTCAAAACCTTGATTTGCTAAATAAATGGACTATTCCTGAAATTAAAATCAAAAAGATTTATGATTATGGCTGGTATGACCGCCTATCCACTGCTCAGTTAATTAAAAAGTTGAGATGAAAGGGCGATCTTTTTGCTTTTGGGAGGCAATATAAGTCTGCATCTGTTCATATAACGGATGATCTTCTGGAATATCTTCCAGATGTATAGCATTTTTATATGATGATTCTCCTTGTGAGATTTTGGAATTTATCAAAGTCTTTTTTTCCAGCTGTATCACAAGGGATGTTGTAGAGGATCCTTGACTATAAGCCGATCCTTGTGAACTAGAAGGCAAAGAGGGTAATCTTCCCCTGCCTCGACCACGACCGCGAATGCCACGGCCTCGGACTACATTGGTCCATTGATCAGCCATCCTGTAAATATTCACGAGACAAAAAGTCAGGCAGAGAATTATCAATTCCCTTTTTATATTGAATCTCAAAGTCAAAAGGAGCCAATTGGGCTTGCCATCTAGCAAAAATCATTTTTGAGGCATCATGTTTAAAATCCTTATTAAACATATATTTAACTGATTGAGCGTCAGTTTTGATCAAAAGTTTCTGATTATATAAATCGTCTTGGAATTTCAAAACATATTTGACAATTGTCAACATTTCATGGGCCACAGTAGCATATTTTTTCTGGGCTTCGGTCCATTTTCCTGAGTGATATCTAATCAGATATTCACATTTGTCGTTGGGATTAATTTGTTTTAATATCCCACCAAAATCAGTATTGGACGCATCAGTCTCAATAATTTTTTGCCAAGCAGGGTTGGCAAGAGTCAAAACAGGAAATGCTTTAACTCGTTTCTTGACTTGTTGAACTATGGTTGTATGTTTTTTAGACCAAGGTTCTTTATAATTCTTTTTTAAACGATCATAAAGAGGAGCTAAATCTCGAGAGAGATTTGCATAGAAAGGAGCAATATAATTTAGACTGCCCAAAAATTTTTGGAGCTGAGTCCTGTCTGTAATAACATCAGGAAATTTGTCAGCAAAACTAATTGTACGCTGAATAGGAGTAATCTTTCCTTGACAAATTGTGTGTCTTAAAAATCTGACGTCAGTTTGAAAAAGACTCATTTTTGGTTTAGAAATCACTAAACCATTTTGAATGAAAATTTTCTTAAAAATATCTAAATGCTTAATATGCAATTCTAGAGTTTTGGAATATACCAAAATGTCATCAATGTAAACAATAATGAAATTCATATAAGGATTGAAAATATCATTCATAATTTTCTGAAATTCAAAAGGTGCATTTTTTAATCCAAATGGCATAACATTCCATTCGTATTGTCCAAATGGGACATTAAAAGCAGTTCTATATGTATGCTCTTTTGAAATCTGAATTTGCCAATAACCTGATTTTAAATCAAATTTTGAAAAGATATTGGCATCATATAATCTTGAAAGAAGATCTTTCTTATTTGGAATAGGATATCTAATCCATTTTAAAAACTTATTAAGAGGTTTATAATTAATGACCAATCTGGTCATCCCTCTTTCTTTTTCGGCTGCATTGTTTACATAGAAAGCAGTGCAAGACCATGGTGATTTAGAAGGTTTTATCAAATCCTTTTGCAATAAATTATCAATTTCTTTTTTGCAAAAATCTACTAACTCTATGTTCATTTGACAGGGTCGCGATTTGGTAGGAATATTTTCTTCCAAAAAATCATTTTCATAGGGAAGAGTGACAACATGCTTTTTCCTGTTCCAGAAAGTACTGGGATGGTCTGCACAAATATCAACAAAAAATTGTTCCGAAATCAATTTAATTTTTTCTTGAACTTTCGCAGATTGTAATGCATCAGTAATTTGTATGCTAAAAATTTCTATTTGAAGAGAATCAACATGCTTTTGTTTCATATTAATTAAGGAAAAATTATGCAAAATGTCCATTGGAAAAAAAAATTACACAAAAACTAACCCACTTTTTTTTTTTAAAACTTAAAATGGCCAACCGGCCAAAGTTATTACTAAAAATGGTCGTCGACCAATTGATACCAAAATGTTGGTACATCATTTACCTGAATGTTTGGCCAATTGGCCATTGGAGCATTTGGCCATTTGGCCATTTTATTTTTAATTAAAAATAAATAAATTTGATGTGCTATTTAAAAAAAAAAAAACTTTTTTGTTGTTTAAAGTTTTTTTGTTGCTCTTTTTTTAAATTTTTTTTCTTTTCTAATTGTTACATATACATTACAAGATTATTTTATACAATATCGATATTTGTTTTATACACCATTTGTACAATAACAATACATTACATAACTATTTATGTAATATTGATACATGTTTATACACGTTTATACAATACCGATACATTACATAATTATTTATACAATATCGATACATGTTTATACACTATTCATACAATATCGCTAAATTTTTATACGCTATTTATACAATGTCGATACACGTTTATGCACTATTTATACAATATCGATACATTACATATACACTACATAACTATTTATGCAATATCGATACATTATATAAACACTACATAATTATTTGTACATCATATATACATGTTTATACACCATGTATACAATATTGATACATGAAAAAAAAATTACACGGAAAAAGTTTGAAAAAAAAAACAGTTTTTTTAAAAAAAAAAAATAACACTGAAAAAAAAAATGAAAAAAAAAAAGAAGCAAAAATGGCCTAATGGCCTTGGGCCAAATTGAGCTTTGTTGAGCACAGATCCTTTTTGGCTATTTTTTCTGTAAATAGAAAATGGACTACTTTTTTTGTAAACTTTTTATTTTTATGTATATTAATAAAATTATCCCATTAATTAAAGCATTTATATCTCTCGTTACTGGTTCAGTAACAAATTCATAGCTAATCGGCTTGTTATTAAAAGTAGCAGAGGTCTTTTCATCAAATTGAATGCAAATTTGACCATCCTCGATCTGCGAAATATGTGAATAATCATCATTAGTGACTTTATCAGCCAACTGATTTTGGGAAATAACTGAATTTAAAATCCAAGTGTTTGAAAAATTAATTTCTTCCCATCGAATAGGTCGACGAGTAGTAATTTATGATTTTAAAAAATTTGTTTCAATCAAAATTGTTTGATCGGATGTATCGAATAACTAAAAGGAAGGGATGAAGGAACTCCAGTCCAGGCAACCTTGGGCTTTGAACATGTGCAGGTTTCCATCCTGATGAGAGACTGCTAGAGGAAGGCGAAGCTTTGGTCCATTAGTTAGACTTCACACACTATATAAACAAATAGTTGAAGCGTGCGATAGAAAGCGGAAAAACGAATTGATTGACTATTGAGTGCAAGCCCGTAAATACTACCACAAGAAAGCCGCCTCCTATCTTCTAAAGGGGCCCGTCACTTCGTTCGTACCTTCTTGGCTTAGGCTTCCAACTGAACAACAATTTACATCTAGGGTTTAGAGAGGTTAAAAATTTATAATATATGCGGTAGGATAAACAAATCAGTTCAGATTCGGGTGCATAATTATAACCATGAGTTTTAATATTTAAAGTTAATGCATCTAAAATGTTTACATCAGACAAAGATAATTGTAAATTTGGCTGAGTGTTAAAATAAACTGGACCATAGGCCACAGTGGATTCTATCGATTCCATTAAAGACTGTCGGAAATTTAAATTTCTTGCATCACGAAGTGCTGCCAGAAATGTTTCCGGTAACCCTTTAAGAGTTAAAGGCTTGAATGCAATCTGAACCATGCCAATATGCATAAAGTTATACTTATGCTTATACACATCAATATCTCTTTTATCGAACAAACGAATAGTTTGTTCGGAAGATTTAAAGCAAGAGATTTTTCAGTTGTTTTAATTAACTGAGTAGTGGATAGGTGGTCATACCAACCATAATCATAAATCTTTTTTATTTTAATTTCAGGAATTCATAGCTAATCGGATTGTTATTAAAAGTAGCAGAAAACTCTTTAGCATCAATATGAGTGTAAGGATAAATTGCATTTATAAAAGGGGTTCCAAGTATAATTGGAGGGTTAAGTTGATTCTTAACTAAAAAGAAGAAATGTGGTATACATACTTTATTCTGGCAAATACGCGCATTAGGTAATTTATATTCTCTATCTAGCGCGTGTCCTGATGCTGATTTAACTATATGAGTGGTTTTTGAAAATATTTTGAAGGTATTAATCCTTCTTGAATGCAACTAACATCAACACCACTATCAATCATAGCAATGTTTGTAATAGAAAAATGATTATCTATTAAGATAGTACATTTAATATACCATCTATGAGCAGTAACAATCTGCATTAATCCTAAAAACGTATCAATTTTTGGACTAGATGCTTCAATCATTTCAGATAATTGAGGATCATCATCTTCATTAGGCAAATCATCGATTTTCCTTTTTCCATGCGGATCAGAAGTTAAAGAATTTTCAACTTGGGTGATCCTATGATCAGAAATCATTTGATTTTGTTTGAGAATTCGTATTTCATTTTTTAAATTCTCAATTTTTGTTTTCAAATCTGAAAGAGTGGTTTCTTTAGAAGAAGAATGTTTCTTCAGAAGTCTCTTTTGAACTTCAGAAATAGTGTAAGGATTAAAATCAGTTTTTGAATTGGTTTTTTGAATAGGATGGTTGGTACTAGACGTGGAACCAACTACAGATAAATTAATAATTTTTCTCGAAGATTGCTATCAGTAACTTCTTTCAATAGATCTATAACATTTTTAGAGGAAATAGTTTGAACATTCAAATCTTGAAATTGTGATTGAAGTTGGTAAAACATATTAGTTTCACACACACAAGTATCACCTGTGCAAGTACTACAACCAGGAGCACTATTTTCATTTTCTTCATCGGAAAAGTCGATTAATTCATCTTCAATCTCATCATCAGATTGAATATTTTCATAATCATAATCAGAACCAGAGGTATATAATAAACCATAGATTTTATCATGTAGACCATCGTCTAATTCTAAGGTTTTAAGTTTTTCTAGCTTACAATTTGGAGCTATGTGGCCAAAATTTCCACAGCGATAACACTTAATTTTATCTAAGTCTCGCTTAGATCTATTCTTAGCAAATCTAGTGGATTTTTGATGAGCTTTCTTAGCTTCACGAGCTTCCTTGGATCTATATCTAGATCTTCTTTTCTTATAGACATAACCATCGGGTGTAGAGGTTTTAATAAACTTAGACCTTTTCTTCTTATTATAACTAGAAGAAGGTTGAGTCATGCCAAATTGGGCACAGAAATCTCCTAATTGGGATTTTTCTTTCAGCTTTTTCATTTTAAGCTGATGATTTAACTTAAGATCATTACACAAACTTAATCCTTCTTGTGTACATACTTCTATCAAATTGCCATAAGTATAATTAGAGTAAGGGACTGTAGATTGAGAACCTCTAAGAGTTCTTCTAACCCTTTCTGCAAATAAGGGAGGAAGGTCATCTATAAACTTAGCTTTCCAATGATCTGCATGATCGTCTGGTGGTAATTCTAAAACTCTGCTTAGAAAAGTATCTTTATACCACCTAAATTCACCTAAATATTTACATCGTAATCCATTCAAGAGAGTACGTATTGTTTCATGATTATTGGTGAATCATCCCCCAAAATGTTCGAGAATAGTCATTACTAAAGTATAGACTACATTTTCTCGACCAGCTTCCAGCTTATGACCTAAATGATCTGTACCAGCTTCCATATTTTTCATTTCTATAATGGTCTGTTTATCTCCTTGGGTTAAGAAATTATCCCACCAACCACAGAGTTGACCTGTAAAACCTGCAACTATCATTTTGCAGATAGTCTTATCAGAATTTTTAGAAGTTCCATCGGAATTTCTAGTGGCTTTACAAATAGTAGTATACATCATCATTCTATGTATTTGAATAGTCATCTGCCTCTCGGTCAGACCATCTATGTTCCATTCATAGATTGCAGTTCCTTCAAAGGAAGTGCTAACATTCCAATCTCGTTCTTCTATAAGAACATCCTAAGGAGTTGGCCTAGGATAATAGGTAGTCTGCATAGCAGGCTTCCTAGCATAAGGAGAAAATGATTTACTATGTCGTAATTTGTTAAATTCGGAAACAATATGTTCTTGGGGATTAGAAGAATGTTCTAATTCATTAGCAAATTGAGTAGATAAATCAATAGGTTTTAGATTTAATTTTGAAAACTTTTGTTGAAGCAAATCTTCAAGATCATCAAAAGTTTTTATTGTAAAATTCGAAATTTCGGGAGGTCTTTGAATAGAACTAGTAATTATACGAGGAATTGATGTTGGAGTAGAGAAACTAGAACCTGTTTCTTGTACAGGTTTTTTACCTACATCCTTTCCTGTATCTTTACTAAGTTCATCAAGTTTACTTAAAACTTTATCCAGTTTAACTTGATTCAAATATCGAACATAATTGGATAAATCAACCAATTTTTTTATCAAGAGAAGTAATATGTTCTCCTAAAACTTTAACATATAAACCCAAATAATTGTTTTGAGCAATAATTTTGTTAATCTCAGCAATAGTAACTGTACCAATATCTTGGTCTATGAATTGCTGAAAAGCATTAAAGGTTATGCCGGTATTATTAGGCAAAACAAAAGATGATTGGGGAGGAAACTGAGCAGTAATCATATTTCCTTTACTATCTTTATAAGTACGTTCTAAGACCTTTACATATAAAGGTATATAAGTGGCTATAAATCATGGTTCAAAATACATAATTTGATTATGCAATGCACAAGTTTCATAGAACTCTTAGGAAAGATTATACTGGTCTTCCTTACTATAAGTTTCGAAAAATCAATCTCGAAATGTTTTCCATTTCGTATTCAAAAATTCTTTTTGAATATGTTTTCTTGCCAGAGAACCTGGACTAAAATCAATAAGGTGTGGAATCATTATAAATGATTAGGGTCAAAATCCATTTCGGATGCAGAAGGAATATCTTTATCAGAACTATCATCGCAACCTTGTACTATATTAGTACGAGGATCTATTTTTAATTTCGACGGACTAGAGGTCGAAGGAATAGTATGCAAAGAAGCAAGTTTATTAATTCTAGCTGGACCGTATGTGGGTTCAACTGGAGCTATCATAAAAGGTATAGAAGTTAATCTACTTCGACTACCAGAAAAAGACTGTCTGTTATATACAGAGGTCTTATCATTAAATTGAATGCAAATTTGACCATCCTCGGTCTGAGAAATATGTGAATAATCATCATTAGTGACTTTATCAGCCAACTGATTTTGGGAAATAACTGAATTTAAAGTTAATTGTACATTACAGTACTTATAATTACACTGTAATTATACTGTAGCAAACAGACATATCATCGTAATTACTAAATTGTGTAATTACTAGATTGATAATTACTATCCTGATAACTTCTCGAAGTGGATTATTTAAAAACGGAGTATAGATTTGTGACAATGTGTTGACGTGGATCCACATGGTCACATTGTCATGTACCATGCTGCATGCATTTTGATAGTATTTGGTAAAAATTTAAAATTTTAGAAAAATGTACGTGGTTTTTGAGTGCACGCGAAAGAAAAATTAATATGAAATATAGGCTTCATTTGTTTTTGAGTGAATAGGTTAACAAATCATACTAATATATATGTAAATCAGTTAGTTGATTCTTTGAATTTAAATATGACTTTCTTCGAATATCAAATTTAATGTGAGGTATTGCATCAATTTCCTTCTTCCAAATAAAAATTGATATGACAAAAATAATTAGGATAAATAAATGTACATCAAAAAATAAAAGTGAGTTAAATTTCTTGATATGCACTATCCTAGTCACACATACGTATCAAACCTATGATATGCGCTTAATTAACGTAATCATACCCTATCATCAAAGTTATGAGGAAAATTATTACTTTCTCCAGTGCAAAATAAGTAATTTTTAGCGCCGAAGATATTGTTTAGGGTGCCAGATAACATAGATAAAAATAATTTATGAGATTAGTTATCCTATTTTTTATATGTGATAGTTAATTTCACTACTTTAGCATAAATAATGAGATAAAAATAATTTCAAAATTAATTAGTCTCTATAATCAAATGTGAGAAAAAATAAACCCACTTTATTTCGAAATTATTATCCTTATCCCACCAATCAAATGATTCCTAAAAAGTTGGTCCAAAACAATTAAATGGAATAATTAATTTCACTATTTTAATACGAATAGTGAGATAAAATAATTTCGAAATTAATTAACATCCACAATCAAATGTGAGATAAAATAATCCCACTCTGTTTCAGGATTGTTATCCTTATCTCACCAACCAAATAACCCTTAAAAGTTAGTCCAGAATAATTAATGTTTCACAAAATAAAAATATTTAATTCTTTTTTTCCTTTAAATTTTTTTTAAGGATATCTGGTCAAAATTCTCCTAAGGGATGAAATAGTTAAGGATATCACATGAGATTATTTTATCCCATATTTTATATGAGATAACTTATTATATCATTTATACTCGAATAATGAGATAAAATAATTTTGAGACTAAATAATATCCATTATCAAAACAAAGAATAAAACAAACTCATGAAATATCTCAAACTTATAATACTTATTCCAACAACCAAATTATTTTTGTCCCTCCGTATGGACAAGATCAGGGAACAGAGGCTGAGATGATTTGGACATGTGATGAGGAGTTGCGTGCAAGAATGTCCCGGTGAGGAGGTGTGAGGTTGGATATAGTGAGGACGAGAAAAGACAGATGTAGGCCAAAGAAGTATTAGGAAGAGCTGATTAGATATGATATGACATATCTTCAACTTATTGAGGACATGACCTTAGATAGAAGGTCGCGGATAAGTGTAGAAGGTTAGTAGGTAGTTGTATGTTATCCTAATATTAGGTTATTCATGTAGTCTTCGGGTCTGGTGGTATTTTAGAGCACCATTTCTGTCGTAGTAAACTACTCACCCAGTCTTCCTGATATCATCTATCATTTACTATGTTTGGGTGATCACAATTTGTGCTGATGGTATAACTTTTTGCATATATTCTCTGCACTGCTTTGTTATTACTTCCTCCATTCCATATTAAATGAATTGTTGAGACTGTTTTTATAGTTCAAAATAAGTGAATTGTTCAAAGTTCAAAAGAATTGTTTGCACTTTTTTTCCATATTTACCCTTTCTTTTAATAATGTTCTTAACTACTTTACATTTTTTTAGGAGAATAGTTTGGATAATAAAAAATGCAATAGTGGAAAGTAGTCTTAACTTTATGTCCTTAAATATTTTTTTAAATATATGTGCATTATCTCAACAATTTAATTATTTTGGTCTAGAGAAATTAGTTATTATATTTCTCTTTATTATCATTGTTTCTTTTAATTAATACTTTGATTTACTTTACTCCAATCGAGGTCTTTCAAAAAACAGTCTCTTTACTTTACTTTCGAGAGAAAATTGTACCCTCCTCCAACCATACTCTGTGCGATCTTACAGGATATATTGTTATTGTAATTACTTTGATTTTTTTTTTTCCAAATAAAAATCTTACACACTGGTAAGAAGTTAAACTCTTTTTCCATTAAAGAGGGACCGGGACCGGGACCCTCAAGAGTGTCAACGCCAACTCAAACTTCCGCCGCTCTCCTCTCATTTCTCTCTCTCCAAATCAGCTTAACAAGTAAGCCGAATATTCCTTCATCATATATTCCCTCTCCGTTCCCCCTAATCATTAATTTCAATCCCGGCGGATCACCACCGGAATCCACAATAATGAAAGAGAATTTATGTATGGACATTGATCCTCCTCCGATCAACGAGAACCTAGCTACTGCAGAGGATTGGCGAAAAGCTCTTAGCAAAGTAGTTCCTGCTGTCGTCGTCCTCCGAACCACCGCTTGCCGAGCATTTGATACTGAATCTGCCGGTGTTAGTTCCGCTACGGGGTTTGTGGTTGATAAGCGGCGCGGAATTATACTCACCAATCGTCATGTTGTTAAACCTGGTAATTAAATCCCTTCATTTAGTCTCAAATTATTTCTTAGTGTGTTACTTCTTCCGTTTCAGTTTGTTTGTACTATTTGACTTGATACTTGACACGGAGTTAAAATAACGTAAACAAGATTTTAAAACCTTGTAGTCTTAAATTAAAGATATCAAATATATTAAAATGTCTTTAATCTTCTAGTCTTAACTATGCCACGTGGAAGCACCAAGGTGTGGCCTAATGGTTCAATGAAGTTGGGTTGAGCATGAGGTCTCAGGTTCAATTCCCAATAAAGACAAACACTACGTGATTTCTTCTCATATGTTCTAGCCTTGGTGGACACAGAGTTACGAGGTAGCTCTTACTAAGAGTTAGCTGTTGGTACCTGTTGCTGGTGGCAGGTGGCAGGATAGCCTGTGGAATTGTCGAGGTGCGCAAAAGTTGGTTCGGACACTATGGTCATCAAAATGAAAAAAGAGTTACTAAAAAAAGGGAAAAAGACATTCTTTTTGAAACAGATTAAAAAGAAAAGCAGGACAAACAATTGAAATGGAAGGAGTACTAAATAAGTACTTGGACAAAATTTGAGTTGGCGTGGAAAAACGTTTATGGAAGTACTCCCTCCGTTCCAAAATACTTGTTTTCTGAGAGTCAAACGATATGAACTTTGATCAATATTTTAGGATATATTTTTTTATCATATTAATATGAGAAAAATTGCAATTTATAATATTTTCTGTTTAATTTTTGAATTAAATTTTAATTTTGAAATATTGAATTTATCTAATCTGCTTTAGTTCTGAAAATTAGTCAAATTGATTTTCGAGAAGTGAAATGTGATAACTATTTTGGAACAGAGGGAGTAATTTGGACTTATGTTTTGGACATGAATTTGACTTAGACAAAAAATTCATGAAATTTGAAGCTTGGTGAGTGGAAGTTGAAGATTTTATAAAATTTACGTAAAATTCACTTCAAATAACTATTTCAATATTCCACTTGAAGTTCAAATAACATTTCACTTGAAGCCTGAAACTCCTTGTTGAAGTAAGTATTTGCAAATAATAATTTCAGTATTTACAGATACGGTCATGGCTAAATGGACCCTAAGAAAGTAGGGTAATGAGTACAGATTAACAGAAATCACCGTTCTATTTATCATAGGTCGAGTTTAGATAACCAAGAGAGAAATTTGGAGTTGATACTTTGTATTTTGATGGATGTATTGTTTATTTGCTTGTAGGACCTGTGATGGCAGAAGCTATGTTTGTGAACCGTGAAGAAATACCAGTTTACCCCATATACAGGGACCCTGTGAGTTCACTTGAGATGTCCTTTGCCTGTGATTGTTACATCTCCTGTTTATATGCATCTATTTTTGGTTACTTCAGCTGCACAGTTATTTTTCCACCTGTATTATCTGCACATTAGATTTGAGTCACTGGATACGCCTAGGAAGAGTTACTTAATGAAAGGGGGTAAATGGAAAAATTCTCGGATATCTGAGACGTGGGTACCAGTTTGAAAGAAAAAATAAACATTGAGCCGTGGGTACATTATTGAGAAATCATAGACACTTCTTCAGTGCCTTGTACCCGAAGTGAGCCTTAATTGAACTGAGACTATTAGGATATAATATGGCATTTCATAGATATCAATTCCAAACTTTTTGCTTATGCGGGTTGTGGATGTTCCTTGTAGCTGTGTGAATTTGCCAAATGGAATGGCTAATCTTGAAACTTGAATTAGTATCAATGTTAGACATCTTTGTTAATATTGGGAACAATGGCTTAATATTGTTAATACAGGTGGTCCTAGTGGTCAATGAACTAGGTTGAGAACCTAAGGTCTCGGGTTCAAATCTCAGCAGAGACAAAAAACACTAGGTGATTCTTCCTATCTGTTCTAGCCTTGGTGGACAGAGTTACCTGATATCTGCTGTTGGTGGGAGGTGGCGGGTGGCAGGTATCTTGTGGATTTAGTCGAGGTGCGTGAAAGCTGGCCTGGACACCATAGTTATAAATAAATAAATAAATATTGGGACAGGTTGAATTACAAGTGTGAACTTTTTAGCTTGATAGAAGGGGTATAACCGTAAAGAAACCATTGACATACTTAGAACTTCGATTGGTTGAATATGGTGGGTCAACCTTGTTTAATGTGTTAGCAAAGTTTCAAATGATAGTGTGCATCTATTGTATAGTATTCCACTTGGGAGTGGTTGTGTATCTTCCTTAGGGATGCAAGCTCCGGAGGTTCACAAGGTGGACAAAGAGAAAGATCAATGTAATACACTACAATTCCATTTGAGAGTTTAGCCTGGCCGAGGGCCTGAAATTGGCAATTGTGGATTATGAGTTTATGTGTTTTGAATATTTTGATTTTAATGAATAAGAAAAGCGGCATTGTCATACCATTGCATGTTGATTCAGCAGGCCCTATATTTGTGATTCATTATAGTTGATACCAAGAAGACGATCACTAACATGCCTTTTCTTTTACTTAGATAGAGCTGTTTTCTCAATGAACAAATTATATTTTTTGGCATTTCATGAATTCTCCAAGAAGAGTGTTGTCAAAGGCTCGCTCAAGAGCACTTAAGCCCTAAAGCTAGATTCAAACTGGCGGAGGGCTCTATCTCACTTAACCAACACTTCAGTTCACTACAATAACCCAAGGAATACATCTCATCACCAATGGTCATTGTCATAAAGAGGCCATACTAAATATTAAATATTGCACATACTTACACATTTGAGCCGAGGGTATATCGAAAACAACCTCTTCACCTTCATAAGGTAGGGGTAGGGATGCGTACATACTACCCTCCCAGACCCTACTTGTGGGATTACACTGGGCATGTTGTTATTGTAATTATACATTTGAAATTCCTTTGTCCCTATAATTGTTATTTAGGCATATATGAATTGTTAATTATATATATATACTAGAATCTCTCCCTCATTTCAACCTTTCTTTGTTAATTCCCAGGCTTTATTGTGCTTAAGGCCCCAACAAGCCTCAGTTTTTTTGTTCTCTCTGACTCGTAATGTCGCTTAAGAATAACAACATACCCAGTATATTCGACAAAGTGGGGTCTTGGGATGGTAGAGTGAACGCAGTCACTACCTCAGAGGTGAGGTAGAGAAATCTGTTTCCGATATATATTATGAAGCTTACACGTTTCATCTTCAAGTTTGTCTCTCTCTCCCTTTTTATAATGTTTTTTCCTTTATGTTATCTTTTTAGTAAGTTTATGAGTTTAACTTTTTGTGGAAAAAGAAGGAATCTCAGATGTTTTGGTGGCATCTCAACTCCTAGCAGTAGATTGGAATCTATTTGTTTTTTTAACCTATTTAGTTGGAGCAATCTATCCCCTGTAAATGATATAATTCCCCTTTTGGATTTCATCAGCTCCCTCACTATGGTTTAGAGACCATATTTTTGCTTTCTGGTTAACTCTCAGAACTACAATAGGAGTTTTTGTTCTCAGGAGTTAACCATGACTCTCTTATGTAACTAGTCTGCATCCTCTTGATGCCTTGCTAATATAACATCTTACGTCATCAAATTTTTTTTTTGTGGGAATATACTGGGTATGTTGTTGTTGTATGAGTTAAAACTTTTAAGGAACTTATAATTGTACAGTGAATAATGACTTTTTTTTAACCTTTATGTTGTCTGCTCATTCTAGACGAATACATAGATTATGTACGATATTACGCCTTGTGCCCTTGTTATGTGTCAACTAGGTATGTTGAGAGTCCATGTATCGTAAGGTTTTGCCCTGACTTGTAATGATAACAATGATTATCTTGCTAGTGATGAAAGTTCCAACAATATGGAAAATGAAAAAGTACAGTTTGATGACTTCCTATGATGCATATGGCCAAGAAATCCATGTTTGCTTGAAATGAGATTTTTCTTTGTACTTTAGTATGTTGCTAGAGCCGGGGGTCTATCGGAAACAGCCTCTCTACTTCACCTGAGGTAGTGGTATGGACTGCGTACACTTTACCCTCCCCAGACCCCACCTGGTGGGAATACACGGGGTATGTTGTTGTTGTTGTTGTACTTTAGTATGTTGCTCTGTGCAGATTTATATAAGTATGACGATGGTTTCTAAGTAATGCATGAACTTCATGTTCTTCATTTAATTGTTTGATCATCAATAACCATTGATGTCCATTTTCCAGGTTCATGATTTTGGCTTCTTTCGCTATGACCCTGGTGCAATACAATTTTTGAGTTATGAAGAGATTCCTCTTGCTCCTGATGCTGCGTCAGTAGGTGTAGAAATAAGGGTTGTTGGTAATGACAGTGGAGAGAAGGTACTTGACATCTTTATTTGATTATCCTAATTTTTGGTCATCTTCTGTCAATTTATGTTAATCGTTTCCTTTAATTTAAAAGGGAAGCAAATGAAATCTTTATATATTTAAGAGTCAATAGATGAGTTTCATCGCGTTGGGTGCTTATATTTGTTCCTATTCCAGCGTTTTAATTTATGTGTGGTACTTTCCTTTTTTAGTCTGTTAAAAAAAACAATGCTACTTTATATCTTAGGAACTCTTTAATTGAACTTCCCACATGACAGGTTTAAGACTAAAAGATTCAAAGGGCATTTTGATACATTACTCAGATCTATAGTTTAAGACTATAAGATTCAAGAAGCTCCTTTACTTTTTAAAACTCCATGCTTAGTCAAATTAACACACATAAAATGAGAAGGAGGGAGTAGTAATTTTGGTGAATGTAGACACAGGGGCACATGCAAACATACATGTATACATAATTCTCACGTAAGCCTTTAATGGGGGCCCAATATCATTCAAAGTCTTCCGTTTGATTAGGGTCCAACACCACACACACACACACACATTCAAAGTCTTCCATTTGAATTTCAATCATATGCATATTTTTAGAATTCTTGTTTGAATTATAACGGCATTTGAACTTACATTATTTAAGAATCAATGTTTATTTTATAATATTATCAATTATTTAACTTCAATTTTAAGTGGAGAATTTGTAGCTGAAATTTTTGTTTGAGAGTATTTCAAATGAAGCAATGTTTCATTTCCAAAATAAGTTTTAAGTTTTCTTTTGCAAGTGAAATTATGTCATACACGAGTTTAATTGGTTTTTTTCAACTTCAACTTCAACTTTAACCTTAACTTCAAATACTGATTTTTGAAATTTTAACCAAGTATTGTTCAAAGGTGAATGCAATTTTAAAGACTTTCCTTCTCTCACACAATCAATTAAACTTATCACTTTCGCATGCTTTTTGCTTTTACTCCATTATTGCACATATGCCTCGCAAGTGACTATTAGTGCAAAAGAAAGTGATAAGTTTTCCTCCTTTTTTATACCTCACACTTGAATAATGGGTAGTTTATTTTTCAACATTATCAAAGGGTGTTTCCTTGCCTTGTGGCTAAGAATATCACAAAAAAAATGTCTCAAGAATTTTCAAGGAACGAATAGCTAATTATTACTGAAGAAGCATGCATGCAGGTTGTAATAGTTGCAGTAGTTCGGAGGTATCATTTTTTTTTTTTAATTTCGTAAAACTCTTTTCTTTTTACAATTATTGATGGAAAACATATATTGCAGCTAGTAAGGTCAAGAGTGTTGGAGTATCTTTTTGTAATTTCTTTGATATTAAAATAAAAAATAACTAATTTTGTAGAATATATGAAGTTGTGGCATATAACCATAACCTAAACCCTCACTGTAATACCTATTTCAATGTTATAATCTTGTGTAGGGTGTTAATTATCACATGAGAGACAATATAATTTAAGTTAAGCGCGACTTGCTATGTGCAATAGAACAAATTAGGTAAAGCAGAATATTGGAAAAACAATCAATAACGAAAGTGATGCAAAAATTTCAATCCATGAGGATTCTAGTCATTAAGCACATTCTTCTAATTAATTTGTTATAAATAATACATTAAAAATGAGTTTGCGTAAATCCATTGAAACCTGAAAAGATGTGCAAAGCAATACTAAGACATGAATCAAGAGCCTCAGCCGGATGTGATCATTCAATTTGACCATGCAGAAACAAATGAATCAAGAGCCCAATGTGATAATTTAATTTGACCATGCAGAAACAAACTCCAATTTAAGTAAAGACGATTGGGGGATTTCAAGACAATTAAAATTGAGGGTTGATCATGGGCGTAGTAATGCTGCTCATGTTAATGAATGGTTGGTTCGTATTTTCCGCACAGCATTTTTCCTGATTTCCTCCAAGAAAAGTAATTAAGTTTTAAAATGAGAAGGCTGTTTTAGTAATTAAACTTTTGGTTCAAGGGTTTCCACTTTTAATGTAGTATAGAAGTATAGATATAGATACACACACACATCAAAAATGTCAAGGAAATAGTGGAGGCATGATATCATTCAAAACATTCTAGTTGTGGTTAGTTTAACTTCTCAACTTGTATTATGCCATAAAATGATTCTAATGTAGTTGTATGTTGTTCACCTTTTTGACTTGTATGTTGTAGAAGCCCGGAACCCGGAACCTTGTTCTTTATTGGTATTAAAAATGTTGCTGGAGATTTATTTTTTCCTTTCTTTAAATTACATTTCAGTGCTTGTCAACAACAACAACAACAACAAACCCAGTATAATCCCACCAAGTGAGGTCTGGGGAGGGTAAGATGTACGCAGTCCATACCACTACCTCGAACGAAGTAGAGAGGCTGTTTCCGATAGACCCCCGGCTCAGAACAAATAACAGTAGAAAAAAACATAACAATAACAAACAAACAAGGAATAACACACTAGTGGAAAATAAAAGAAACAGGACACCCACATAGTCATGCAATATGCAATCTATCCAGACATCCCAAACACCACCACAATACCACGAACAGGGAACTACAAAACACACGCATGACACTACCGTTATCCGCACAGAAGCAGACAAAGCGCACCTTCCTACTAGCCAGAACGCACTCCTACCCACTATCCCTCTACCCTAATCCTCTCCCTCCACACCCTCCTATCTAGGGTCATGTCCTCAGTAAGCTGTAGCTGCTCCATGTCCTTTCTAATCACCTCCCCCCAATATTTCTTCGGCCTACCTCTCCCTCGTCTGAAGCCATCCATGCCCAATTTTTCACACCTCCGTACCGGGGCATCTGCACACCGCCTCCTCACATGCCTGAACCACCTCAACCGCACTTCCCGCATCTTGTCAACTACCGAGGCCACTCCCACCTTCTCCCGAATACTCTCATTCCGAACCCTATCTCTCCTAGTAATTCCACACATCCAACGCAACATCTTCATCTCCGCCACCTTTCAGTGCTTGTCATTATGTCAAAAGGAACAATGTTTTTGGGATTGTCCAACCTCAAAATAAAAATATGGTCCGACTTTATTGGGCATACAAATTGCTTCCCAAGTGTACATGCGTTGATAGGCTTTTCCTACTTTTCAAGTGCATGATTTTTGTTGATTAAGCCTACTTTCAAGTGAATAGTTTTTGTTGATTGAATAAAAGAAGTTGCATCAAGCGCTGTTTCACCTTTTGTTTTTGTTAGTGTCCAATTTATCAGTGTCTGTTCACAGATCTGTAAGGAGAATTCTAGGATATGCAGATCATTCACTATATGCTGAATACACCATATTCTATTCATTTTTTTTCTTGATGAAGTAAGTGGTGTATCAATAACAAAGCATCCAGAATATGCATAGATTACAAAATAAAAGAAGATATCAGATCCTCAGAAAAGACAAAAACCAATCATAAGACAAAGGGAGCTCTAAAATCCAATAATAGATCAGAATTATACACAAGGTAAGATTAGCCCTACAAAAAAGGAAAACTAAACATCTGGCCTTGAGTTTGTATCTTGCAGCTGAGATGCCATCAAAGTATCTTTGATTCCTTTCTGTCAATATGCACCACAAAATAGTAGCACAAAATAGAGACATGAACCATAGACCAGGACACCAGGTTTTCTTGATGGACTTTTTTTTTTTTAAATTGGTAACTTGTGTGTATTAATAGACTAAACAGTACATAGGTTTTACTGAATCCATATTTACAATGCACTTCAGGTATTCAAAGCTAAACTACCATCCTAAATGCTACTCAAAACATCAATAATATCAGCAAAATCTTCTGAGTAGGTCTGTTTACACCAAAAACAAAAATGCAAAAGACAATTCAACTTGATCTTGTGCAAAGAGTTGCCCACATCCTCAAAGCATCTGGAATTTGTTTCTTTCCAAATTTTCCAGCAAATGTTTGATGGGACACTTCTCCATCTATCTCTATCTATTACCTGAAAATCTGCTTCTTCCCAACTGTGTAGAAGATCAATGATCCTGGGCATTGTCCAGAATATTCCTCTAAGGTTGATTAACATTCTCCAAAGTTGTTTTGTAATTTTGCAATGTAGGAATAGATGATTAACTGGCTGTGCTTTCTCACCACAGAGAAAGCATCTGGAGCATAAAGAGATCTTTCTTTTTGCCAGATTCTCATGTGTAAGAACGGCCTTTCTGGTCAGCAGCCAAACAGAACATGAAACTTTATGTGGGATTTTAGTCTTCCGGATGTGTTTCCATGGCAAGTTTGTTACTTGGTTGTTCGTCTGATTCACTAAGCTATATGCATTACCCACCTTAAAAGAGCCCCTGCTATGTCCCAACCACCATAATTTATCAGACCCCTCCTGTAGGCCACAGAAGAGTTCCAATGCCTTGTAAAACTCTGTCACCCTCTGAATCTCCCAATCATTTAGCAACTTTCTAAAGGTAAGATCCCATCCTTGGTCTGAGTTTAGTTCTGGCTGTTTTCAAACTTGAAATAAGATCTCTTCGGCTCCCAATTTTCACACACTAACAAAATAGGGCTGTGGTCAGATATCATCTCGTAATATCTTTTGTCTAATGCTTTTGAAAGTTTCCTCCAATTCCACGGAATAGAGAAATCTATCCAGTCTAGTTGCATTTGGATGATTGATACCCCTAAACCAGGTAAACTTCCCTCCAATCAAGTGAGAATCATGTAATTCCATAGCCTCTATCCATCTTGAAAAATCAGACATCACATTTGTGATTCTGTAACAACCTCTTCTTCCTTCCATAAGTCTGTTTGTATGAAATCACCACAAGTGACACAAAGCCCCTCACACAGTTCTCCAACTGCTGCAAGTCCTTTCCAACATAGTAGCTTCTCACTCCTGGTATGGGGGGCATAAACCATATTATCCTTTACTATTGTTATTGTTTGAATTGCCTGTTATTGAGGGATTTTTTTCTATTGTGATGTCACTGACTTACTGAGTTTCTGTTACTTCTAATCCTATTGCTGATATATTCATGCGGCTGAAACCATGTCCTGCTACTTGTCTGGTGTGGTTGATATCTCAAATTAGTTGTGTTACATGGCCTTTTGTTTTTATGTTCTATTAACCCTTCCCTTGTATATTCAAATTTTCTAGTGGTATTATGATTTAGAATTTCTAGATTCTTACTCTGTTACGGTCCCCTGTTATAGATCTAGTTATGGGACGCTGTAAGACAAAATCAGAGTTGAAGCAAAGTGAATTAGGAGTCTGGAGAGAGGTTTTCTTTTTTCGACCTATGGTGCTGGTTCATTAAGAGAGAACCGCGATCTCTTGAGTTAAAGTACTCAAAGAACTGGATAATTTTCTGCATATCCTTTTACTGAATTCAGAACAACATAAATACAACACTGGTGGATTAACCACCCAACTAAAAACAAGGAAATAACTTCTACTACAACTGAAATGAGAAAATGGAGGAATAACCTCCTTGCTGCTAATAACTGCTACAAAGAAATAAGAAAACAGAATTAATAGATAAGTTATCCCTACTGCTAATAACTGCTACATAGAAATAGGAAAACCTAATTAATAGCTGCTGACTTTCTGATTAAATTTGGTAGACTAAAAGGGTGCTAACACGACTCCCCTCCAAATCGCGCTTGTCCTCAAGCGCTAAGTGTGGAAAGTAGAAGTATTTCCCTCTTTTTCAGCAAATTCTTCTTCTTCATCGTCAATGAAATCAATCCAAAATAATTTCTTGCACTGATGGCCTCGAGTAAATAGTTCGTCACAATTGAAACAAAGTCCCTTAAGCCGTCTTTCATCCATTTCAGATCTGGTCAATTTCTTCACAAATCTGGAGGGTTGTGGAGGTGAGAAATCTGTTGTTTTTGATCTACAAACATCTAATAAAAGAGGTTGTTTCTTACATTCATAAAGTCGGGGAATAACCATCGCCGTTGCCAAATCTGGAGGATTATGCAACTCTACCTCAACTGCGATATAATCAACAAGACCACTAATGTAAAGTTCAATTTTCTGCGCTTGTGTAAGAGTACCAGCCCATGAAACCAGTTGCTCAAACTTTTCTTGGTAATCTGCCACAGATCCAGTTTGGCGTAACTTAGCCAATTCCCCCAACTTTTGACTTCTAATTGGTGGTCCAAAACGAAGGTTGCATTGACGTTTGAACTCATCCCAAGTGCATTGAGGCATATCTTTCTCTAGTTGAAGAAACCAGAGTTGTGCAATTCCTTCCAAATGAAAGGAAGCAAGTCCAAATTTTTCTTCTTCTGGTGTTTGCTGGTGTCGAAAAAAATGTTCACACCTATTCATCCATCCCAAAGGGTCGTCATGGCCACGAAATCGTGGGAAATCCAACTTTGTGTATCGAGGAATGATGGAACTTCCTCCTGTTTCTGATCCTGCACTTTTTCCCTTCCAACCTCGATTCTGACTGGTATGTCCAATAGATTCAGAATCGACCTTCGAATCTGCTAAATCCTTTGTGAGTGCATCTAAGCGAGCATTTATTGCTTCCGTCTGGCTATATTGGCTGCACGTTCTTCTTGGAACAAGTTCACCAATTGTGCCAGTTGATGTTGAATTTGATCACCCATAACTTCCTTCTCTGATACCAAGTTGTTACGGTCCCCTGTTATAGATCTAGTTATGGGACGCTGTAAGACAAAGTCAGAGTTGAAGCAAAGTGAATTAGGAGTCTGGAAAGAGGTTTTCTTTTTTCGACCTATGGTGCTGGTTCATTAAAATCGGAAACAACCTCTCTACTTCATTTGAGGTAGTGGTATGGACTGCGTACACTTTAACTCCCCCCCCCCCCCACCAGACCCCACCTGGTGGGAATACAGTGGGTATGATGATGATGGTGTTGGTTCATTAAGAGAGAACCGCGATCTCTTGAGTTAAAGTACTCAAAGAACTGGATAATTTTCTGCATATCCTTTTATTGAATTCAGAACAACATAAATACAACACTGGTGGATTAACCACCCAACAACAAGGAAATAACTTCCTACTACAACTGAAATGAGAAAATGGAGGAACAACCTCCTTGCTGCTAATAACTGCTACAAAGAAATAACAAAACATAATTAATAGATAAGTTATCCCTACTGCTAATAACTGCTACATAGAAATAGGAAAACCTAATTAATAGCTGCTGACTTTCTGATTAAATTTGGTAGACTAAAAGGGTTCTAACATATTTCTTTGGATTTGATTGTTCTGAATTATTCAGGTGTCTATTTTGGCGGGTACCCTTGCTCGATTAGATAGAGATGCTCCACAATATAAAAAGTATGTACTTGTCACCCACAATGTTCTTTCTTGAGTAAGTCCTGATGCTAAAATGTGATGAATTTTGTTTGTTTTTTTGGGATAAATAGATTGTGCTGAATTACTGTTGCACTGATCTTAGTTGTTGACTTTACTTGACGAGATGATACTAGAGTCTAGTAGAGCCTGGATGAATATTATCAGTGTTTAACATTATTTTGAAATACCATTTGTTTTGTAATCTTGGAACCAAAAAAATATTCTTTTTTGAAACCTGCTTTTATGTGCTTTGTGGTGTGTCTCAATTGCAATATAGGATCTCCTTCATCCAAGTGTACTCTGTCATGTGATCAGAACAATATAGGATCTCCTTCATCCAAGTGCACTGTGTCATGTGATCAGGAAAATGGTCTCATGGATGCCTTTTTGGATATCAAACAGTTTAGTTTAATATGAAGTGACACTGATGACTGATTATGGATCTCAAATCTTGTATGGTTAAAGAATTAAGCGCCAGCTGTAGACTCATGTTAAATTTAGTCTTTCCATCCCTGAAAGATTTTGGGTTCTAAGTCTGTCACATGGATTTAATGCTGCCTCATATGAATTTAGTAAATTCCTTAAAGTGGAATCAGCAGTGTAAGGTAATGGAGTATTTTCAATCAAGTGTGCCTACTTCTCACTCTTCTGGTACTACCCAGCCAGATCCTTAGCCATTGAAGTCCACTTGGTAGAGTAAAGTTCCTATAAGTAGCTTATATTTGTAGGATTGTATCTCATGGTGGCGTCTTACGCAGTCAAATTTACAAAAAATGGGCTTTCAGCATATGCAGCAGATGCTTTATGTGCAAGAGAGAAACAGAGGAGGTGAATCTTCTTTTGCTACACTGCCGGGTGACTAGTTAGATCTGAGTGATGTTCTTGAACACAGTCAGATAGATCTTGGTGATGCCAAGATCGGTGAAGGAGCTGCTGTAGTGTTGGAATGGATGGAAACTGTACGAAGATATTAGGAAATTATGGTCTATCCTTCCCACTCGGTGTATTTTGGGTGATTTCGTTGTAGAGGAACCAAAGATATTTCAAACAGAAAGCAGAGTCTGTCATAAGCTTAAGTATAAACATTTGCATTTTTTTGGCTTTTTGACTTAACAAGCTTTATGATGCATAGTCTTTTAGGTTTTCTTAGCTCCTTATTAAGGGACTGAGTTTATGTTGTTCATATATGCATCTAGTTGGTGCTATTTCTTATTATAATGTTATTTTACTTGTCAAAAGAATTGATTATTAAAGATTGTTGTTTGTGTTAGCGCATATCAAGGACTTCAAAGTTTTCCAGTGCAATGAGTAGGCTGAGGCGTTTGGAGAGATGTGTCCCGTTTAAGTTAATCAACTAAATTACTACCTTGTTCCTTTGCATATACTATGGCCCCGTTTGGCCATGAAAATCATAATTTTTAGGAGTTGGAGTTGGAGTTGTGTTTGGCCATGAATATAAGTTGGAGTTGTTTTTTACTTTTTGTGAGAGAAATGGAAGTGAAATTCTTATGGCCAAACACTACTATTTTCACTAAAATGAAACAATTTTCCGGAAAAAACTGAAAAATTCTCATGGCCAAACGGCTACTAGATCTACCTGGTTTCCCTGTAATTATGAAGAACCTGTTTTTTTCTAAATGAAGTTCTGCAGTTATTTTCTATCGGTGAACAGTTTTGCAAGTCATGGTTCCCTTATGTATGCATTTGATAACAATTCCAATTTTCGGTGCAGAGACGGCTACAATGACTTCAACACATTCTACATGCAAGTAAGCATAGTGATGTTACTCTCTTGTTATTAGGCAGTAGCACTGGAGGAAGATGCTCACATTTTTCAATTTTCCAAAAAAGAACACTACCTGAGAAAATTTAAACTCTTTGAGCACTTCTGGTATGCATCTGTTGGTAAAAAAAATAGAAGACAAATATATGCAAATGAGAGATATTACAGTTTCTGCTGCCTCCTCAATTAGCATATCACTTCCAAGTGTGTATCTCTGCTCTTAGTTTAATCAATACAATCTGGGGAGAAACTTTTATCAATTTCGTTTTGCCATAAGTGCTAATGTCATAATGAGTCAAAGCAATTGTTTTGTTTCAACCTGATACTACTCTATGTTCTCCAATTTCTGGTTTTTGTACTTTCTCATTCTTGTTCTTATAGTAGTAACTTGGTGTGTGTTTCTCCTCCACTTCTAATGACTACCTTTATTGTTCAATTTCCGTGTTCTTCTCCCCCAGGCTGCTTCCGGGACTAAAGGTGGTTCAAGTGGCTCGCCTGTAATTGATTGGCAAGGAAGAGCTGTTGCCTTGAATGCTGGGAGCAAATTATCAAGTGCATCTGCTTTTTTCTTTCCTTTAGAACGAGTTAGTACACATTCTCTGTTCTCCTATATATTACAGATTTTGTTGTGTTATTCTATTTCACAAATGTTTTTTATTGAGAAAGGAAACAGTATATTAAAGTCAGCACAAAGGATGTTCTTAAGTCATATTTACAACTCAAAAGATAGAAGTGTGTCCCTGTTCTAACTTGCAGGGTGTCCATAATGTCTACGACATATTCTTCATCTTCTAATATGCTTTCTTTACACCAAAAGTGAACAGAAAAATACAATTCATGTTAAT
The DNA here is from genome assembly GCA_031232105.1 of Capsicum rhomboideum. Classification (NCBI taxonomy): domain Eukaryota; kingdom Viridiplantae; phylum Streptophyta; class Magnoliopsida; order Solanales; family Solanaceae; genus Capsicum; species Capsicum rhomboideum. The sequence goes on from CP124709.1 coordinate 133,483,849, forward strand.
TTTCTGAATTGAACTATAGCATTCTTCAAAGCATCTTGTATTTCTCTCCTTCCTCATATAGTCTACCAAATACATGCCGGAACCATGTTCCACCACTTCTTCTGTCTTGCACTACCACCATTGTTGTTCCAAGCACTTTAAGAGATCACATGTAGACTCTGGCATGACCCGCCTGATCCCAACTATGTTAAGAAACAGCTGCCGCGACTGATCTGTCACATGAAAATGCAAAAGAAGGTGGTTGATACTCTCAGATTCAGCTCCATGTAAAAAGCACCTGGAACACCGCCGTGTTTTCAATCTTTCCTGAGTTAAGCATGCCTCTTTCGCCACCAGCCATGAAAAGCAAGCGACCTTGTATGGTATCTTAACTTTCCAGATGAATTTCCATGTTGCTGCCTTTCATTTGAAGCTCTAAGGATCTTAAATTTTACTGAAGCATAAAATTGACCTCCGAGAAAGTTTTTGTTAACTGATTGATGAAGTGTCAACCCAAATGATGCTTCCTAACAAAACTATTATTCTGAGAGATATTTGTCACGCCTCAAATCCTTGGTGGGACTGACTGGCATCCGGTGCCTTGACATGACCGAGAGGACCAATTTTAACATGACTTATGCGTAAATGGGGAAGAGAAAACATTTCATAAAAACATTTGAACTTTCAGTAAGTGTGAAATCATTAATCCAAAAATTACGTAATCATAAATGATATACGTGGTCACGTTTGGGGATAACAAAATGAGATATGATGGCAATAGTTTCTATGGAGCTAAAAGAAGTATCTGGACAAGCATCCAAGTATACACAAAATAATATGGAAGTCCATGGCATAAACAAAAGTGCACTGGCAGTAAATGTGGCTCACTTAAAAAAAGAAAAATTGAGTGCCTAGTGAGGATCCATGCCTTTTTGAATATCTGTATGTGCATCTACAAAAGAGATGAACGCCCTCGACAAAAGGTACGTGGGTACATATGAAATAGTACTTGTAAGTAATATCTGAGCATGAATAATGGCAAAGCGGTGTAAGTGAGAATGAAAGATAACAGAAGCATTAAAGTAGAGTTCTTTTCACATAAGCATTTAATTCACATTTGAACTTTTAACAAAAAACTCATGTATATGTCCTCGGAGGAATTTCTAACATAACATATTAATAATGCACCATGAATAATATCATGTTAGGTAATCTCCCCCACTACAAGGCAATAATCATGCAATGTGGTTCGTCATATGGCGGGTAGACTTCCCCACTACTATGCAATAATAATACATCATGGGTCGTAACATAGCGGGTAGTCTCCTCCGCACCAGACAGTTCCATACTGTAACTTTGAGATCAAAACATACCATGAGAATTATCCGAACATGTTTAATAAGTTCATTTGGCACCTAAGGCCCATAATTCGCAGTCGTAGTCATTATTGTAATTATGGAATTCTTTACACCTTGTCCATTTTCAATTTTAAAGCTTGAAAACATTTTTCTCACTCATGTCATGTGTAGCATTTAAGGAAATATGGGTAGTGCTTATCATTACTTGTCACTCTCAATCATGCATTTAAGATTTGGAAAGTACACCAATCAGGTAGACACCTTTAGGCATCATGGACTGTAAATTAAAAGAGCACAATTTTATAGGGGAGGGTTCAACTTAACATACCTTGAGTACCCAAAGCTAGCATAGCTTCTTGGACTCTAGACCAATCACAAGACAATAGGTGATAGATATTACTTACCCAAACCTCATCTTTTTCTGTCTCAACCTATTTACTATTTATGGCATACCCTAGTTCTTAAGACCCATTCAACAACATGTTTAATAAAAGCTCATTTGGAACTTTAGTCCATTGCATAGTATTTAACTTGGCTTTGTTCTAGGGTTCTTGAGCCGGGGGTCTTTCGGAAACAGCCTCTCTATCTCACTTCTGAGGTAGTGGTATGGACTGCCGACTGCGTACACTTAACCCCCCCCACCCCCCACCCCCCCACCCCCCACACACACAGACCCCACGTAGTGGGAATATACTGGGTATGATGTTGTTGTTGTTGTTCTAGGGTTTTCCTTAGATCTCAAATCACTAACAATACACTTCCTATGCTTATTATCATGCCCATGCGACACGGTACTAGTTTGTAGCCTCCTTTGGCACACAAAACATTATTTCTAATCGCCGTTGGCACACTTATAAGTCTTAAATCTTATGAAATTTTTCACGGGGCTTTATAATTTTTCATATTGTAGCCTTGAAATGGGTAAAGAAAAAGAACTTTATTCTTCGCTGCAATTGGCTGCTTGCACGTTGTTTTTTATGCTGCTTGCTGTTCGGAGTTTTCTTGTTCTACTTATTTTTATCATTATTGAGGCAACTGGGAAGTGATCTGTGTCTTTATTTCATTTCTGATTTTGATGGACTCCTTTCAGATTGGTCATGACTTGGTATCTCCGTCACTTGACTCGTGGTTTCTTATTCTGTATGATATGAAGGATCCAAGTTCTTTTACTCCTTAAGTACCTCTATAGACAAAACATTTCTTGTATCTTTCTGTCCCTTAACATGCATTATCCTTAAAAATAGTTTGGTAGATGAGGGATGTTTGAAGTTTCTTCATGCAACTTCCTGTTTTGCTTCTCCTTTTCCTTATTATTTTAGGTCTATCCAATATTCCAACTGCTATCAGATAATAGTGTTTTGGTTATCTTTGAGTAATTGCCTCTGCCGAGAATCAAGGATTATTTTTTTAATTAGAAATACGGGACTATAGATTGGTTAGGAGTTTACACTGAACTTATATGTTGTGGTCTCAACTCTCAGGCTGTAATTATGAGTCATGTTGGTGCCATTTTAGTAGGATTACATTTTTCTGATTCTTGCTTCTTTCCAACCCTTTTTACCCCATTTGTGTTAAGGCCCAACTTCTCTATTATTTTGTAAATTAAGAAACATTTTCATCCCTCTTCTTTTGGATACTAGGTTGTCAGGTCACTCAAGTTCTTACAGGAAGGAGCATATTTTTCTACAAATACATGGGCAGCGGTCACCATTCCTCGTGGTACACTTCAGGTTGGTTAGTTCTTTTTCTTGCTGGAACTCATTTTCCTCCTATGAATGCCTCCTCAAAAGGACTTGTATATCCCTCCTCAAAAGGACTTGTATATCTTTTAGGAGATCTTTTGTTGGATAAAGTAATTATTTCATTTATGTTGCGGGAAGATATAGAGGAAAAGATTACCTATTGTGAGAAATATAAGAGGAGAAAAATATTATTGCATTGTTGTATCTACATTATTACATTGAGACCCTATTTATAGATACTACGTTCCAATCCTTTTCCAAGTAGGACACTAAGCATCAAAATCCTTTTCCAACTAGGATTCTATATAATATTCCTATTCCTACTCCAATTCTAACACTCCCCCTCAAGCTGGTGCATACATGTCAATGTGTCCCGAGCTTGTTATAGGTGTAATTAATACGAGGACCAATGAGGGACTTGGTGAATATATCTGCAAGAAAATTGGTAAGGACTGGTCGGGATGTCTAGGCGATCACAGTTGAAAAGGAACAAACTGAAAAAGTGGTCGAAGAAGTAATAAACGTCGGAAAGTCGATTTGTTGCTGGAAAATTGCCGGAAACTGGTACAAAATATATGGGTCATCTCGAAATCAAGAGATGAGTAGATCTTGAACAAGAAAGTCACCGAAAAACTGGCTGGAACATGCTCATGCGCCGGATTATTAGATTTGACGGCTGAAAAGTGGTCAAAATCTGAGAAAAACTATATGGGTAGGGTTGGACTGGAAAAGAGAAATTATATGGGTAGGGTCGGAATGATGGCACGACCCTACTGGAAAAGAGAAATTGCTAAACTTTCCAAACCAGGCTTGAGAAGACTGTTTTAGACTATAAAATTATATGAGATAGGTCGGAATAATGGGACAACCCTATTGGAAGAGAGAAATTATATGGGTAGGGTCAGAATGATGGCACAACCCTAAGCAAATCAGATCTGAGTAGTCACCAGAAAGACGCACGGAACTACGCAAATCAGATCTGAGGAGTCACCGGAAAGACGCATAGTGCTATGCAACTCAGATATGAGAAAGTAGTCCAGAAAGATGCACGACACTATGCAAATTAAATATGAGAAGTAGTCCGGAGAGATGCACGGTAATACGCAAATCAGATATGAGAAAGTAGTCACCGGAAAGATGCACGGTGCTACACAAATCAGATATGAGAAGCCACCGGAAAGAAGCACGGTGACCCAAATTTTGCTAACATAATCTTGCCCAGACGGGCAACGTATATGGGTAATAGCCGCCCGCCGGCAACGGAAGCTCTTTGGGTAATAGCCGCCCGCCGGCAGCGGAAGCTCTTTGATTCTCTACCAAGATCGTAGAGGCTCTGATACTATGTGAGAAATATAAGAGGAGAAGAATATTATTGCATTGTTGTATCTACATTATTACATAGAGACCCTATTTATAGACACTACATTCCAATCTTTTTCCAAGTAGGACACTACATCAAAATCCTTTTCCAATTAGGATTCTATCTACTATTCCTATTCCTACTCCAATTCTAACACCTATCAAAGAAAAGATATAGAGAAAGAGATTTGGTTCTCTATGAATGGCACCAAATCATCGACACTAGTAGGGACCTTTTGGTTGTATAAAAAATTTACCAAAAGTAAAAGACAAGCATCTGTCATACACATTGAGTTTCCATCCTTTCAAGTGTTCTTTTATTCCTCTCTCCAAAGTACCCACACAAGGGGAAAAAGCTATGGGTCCCATTTCCTGCATCTTCTCCTTCTAAACCATCTGTCTCACGTCCTTAACTGTAATCGATATTGACCACTCTACTCCAAAAAATAAAATAAAATTAACACCATTCACCAAAATCCCTTTACTATCAGATACTGTAGCAGTACGTAGTTCTTTTATTCGTGTACTTGGTATTCTGTTATAACGATTAAGGTAATATAGCGCGGGATGTGATAGGTGTATGTTACTAGTTCAAAACCTAGCTGTTGAACCAAGTCCACTATCTAAGTGGAGAGATGGACAGAGGGGCAGACCTAGTTTCCCCAAGTTTTGAAGAGGAAACAATGTTTTTTAGTCATACAAAAAAGTGATTCAAGCACCCAAGGCTTGTCTGCTCTGTGTGTCTCTAGGTATGCAACCTTTATGAAATCATCATTTCATAATTCACAAAGTTCTAAAAATGTCAAACAATGTTAACAAGACATCAAATATTGTTCATAAGCATTTTTATGTGCAAACACCCCATACAAACTTAATCCATTGGGTTGTCTTCTCCATATGCCCCAATAGCATTTTTCTTTTAAGTATTTTACTGTAATTATATAATGTTTGTTTTATAGTTAAGAATTTTGTCACTTAAAATGTTCTTAACTAGTTACATTATTTGTGTCTAACAGTGAAATTATTTCCCTTCACATCTTTTATTTGTGTTAAGAATATTAAAATTGAACCTGTGCCTTTGGAATAACGCCACCATGATTGGTAATATGACCTCCTTGCACCCTGCCTTCTAAAATATTGGATCTATATTCATATTCGGAGCATATGCTAATGATTCAGATTTCTTTAACATGTTTCTCTTAAACATGAAGTAACGCCTTTGGGAATCGCATATGGATGGAAACTTATGTTTTTGTATGATAGAAGATTGAATGACTTTACTCTTACAGCAGCCTTGCTGCTGTTCTTCTTTAAGGGGTTATCAAATTTTGGTAGTTAGCATTTTTTATCTGTTAATCTGCTATTGTGCATATAGACACAGGGGTTTTCTCCTGGCAAACTGTAATTTTACTGGGGTGTTTTTGTAGATGACATTTCTCCATAAAGGATTTGATGAGACACGCAGACTTGGTGTTCAACGTGAGACGGAACAGGTAGGGATTTAAGCTTTTGTTTTCAGACGGTAGATTGCTAAAATAATGATTCATTAATCTGTCGAAACTTGACTGGAACAGTTGGTGCGCAATTCAACTCCACCCTCCGAAACTGGAATGCTGGTTGTCGATTCTGTGGTATGTACACCATCCCAAGTGATAATGCTATAAAAGTATATGCCTCTGCTTATCAAGATTCATTCTTTCACTGGGTTTATGGAAGGTACCTGGTGGCCCTGCTCATAATCATTTAGAGCCCGGCGATGTACTTATTCGCATGAATGGGGAGGTTAGTCTGTCTTTTAGCTGGTTGAACATTTAAAATTTGTTGGTCTTGCTATGCTTCATTCAAACATGCTTTCTAGATCATTTATAACTATACTATTTTCAGCAACCTAATTAGAGATTTGTCTTCTTATACCTTGGAACTGTATTCCCTCTCATTTTTCCATATGGCTGCATCCCTTGAAATTCGACAGACCCACATGAATTCTCCCAAGCCAACCATTGAACTAGGTTGAATCAGAGACTTATTTGACTGAGTCATACACTAGCTCTATCTGTCTCCTCTGCTGTGTGGCGTGTTGTGAGGGATACTTCTATTATCCTATCATGAATATAGAATAGTACATTGTCGGAAATTGCTTTTGTCAGTTGATTAGGAAAATTAATCATTTCACTGTTCATGCTTCAAATTGAATGCTGGAAGTCTCATGCAGGTTGTTACCCAGTTCCTGAATATGGAGACTTTACTTGATGACAGTGTTGAGCAGAAAATTGAGCTTCAAATTGAAAGGGGTGGCACTCCTTTGACAGTGAACTTGTTGGTAAATATTGTACTTGTACATGTTGAAATTTCTCTGCTCTTTATTTCTTTTCTAAGTCTTCTTTCACTTGGAGATGGACAAAAAATTTTCACTTCTCTTCATCAGGTTAACCCTTCCATTTTGTACCCTGGCTTGATTTTTCAACCCACTAACGTACCAACATTTTTTGGCAATGCCGGTTTTAAGACATGTTAATGTTTTAAGACATGCTGGTTTTGTACCCTAGCTTGATTTTTCAACACACTGAATCAATTTTTTTTATGGCATGCTAGATTAGGACATGCTATGTTTCATATATAAAGAAAATTTCACTACATTTAATATTGGGTTTAGAATCAACTAATAATGATAAGTGTAAAGTATATGTTGAAGCTGAAATTACTAAAGAACTTGTTTTTCTGTAAATAGAGAAACTGGACTGTTATTGTTGATTCACATTGACTTGGACAATTTGAAACAGACCATGACTTGAGTTGGTAAAAGATATTATGTGACTTTTATGATGATTTTTTCAGATTTACTAAGTTGTAGTTATTTAGAAACAAAGATGATACCTTTAATGCCTTTATTTCTTATAAATTGAGGTAAAAATCAACTTAGTAGAAAAATAAATTGAATTAGATTTGATGGAGGTGAGAATACTTAGCTTTGAATGATTTGTGTGAAAAAAATAAGACTTACTCATGAAGTAACTCCGCTTTATTCACCTTAGTCTAATGGAGTAGCTGAATGTTAAAATAAAATTTAATCTTTATGGATCCTTAGATAAATATAAAGCTCGATTGGTAGCTGTGAATTGGAAGAGAAATAAGAGAAAACTCAACTTGATTATTCCCTCAAGCTATTGGGGTTTAAATAGTTAAGTTTACATGTCATAAAAGGAAAGGAAATGAACACAAATAAATACCTAATCAATACAAATCAATATCTAATTAATACCTAATTATAATAGGAGTAAATCAAGCTACCTACTATATTTACATATTCTATAGAATATTCTATAGAATATTCATAGGATTCTAACACTCCCCCTCAAGCTGGAGCATACAAATTATATGTACCAAGCTTGTTTCGTAAATAACTTGTTCTAGGACTGGCTAGGGACTTGGTGAATACGTCTGCAAGCTGATCACTTGACCGCACAAACCTTGTGACGATGTCTCTTGAGAGTAACTTTTCTCTAACAAAATGACAATCAATCTCTGTGTGTTTGGTCCTCTCGTGAAACACCTGATTCGATGCAATGTGAAGTGCAGCTTCATTATCGCACACGAGTTCCATTTCTTTAGTATCTCCAAATTTCAACTCCTTCAGTAGTTGCTTGATCCATATGAGTTCACATGTTGCCACCGCCATAGCTCGATATTCTGCTTCCGCACTAGATCTAGCAACCACATTTTGTTTCTTACTTTTCTAAGACATCAAATTTCCCCTAACTAGAACGCAATATCCAGAAGTGGATCGTCTGTCAGAGGGTGACCCTGCATAATCTGCATCTGAATATCCAACAATTTTCTCATGTCCTCGGTCTTCGTAAAGTAGTCCTTTCCCTGGAGCAGATTTTATATATCGAAGAATACGAATAACTGCATTCCAGTGACTTATCACAAGGAGAATTCAAGAACTGACTTACAACACTAACCGGGAAGGTAATGTCAGGTTGAGTCACAGTCAGATAATTCAACTTTCCTACCATCCTTCTATATCTTCCAGGATCGCTTAGAGGCTCCCCCTGACCTGGTAGGAGCTTAACATTTGAATCCATTGAAGAATCAATAGGCCTACAATCTGCCATCCCTGTCTTCTCAAGAATATCAAGTGCATACTTCCTCTGTGAAATAGCAATTCCTGATTTGGATTGAGCAACCTCAATGCCCAAGAAGTACTTTAATCGACCAAGATCCTTAGTCTGAAAGTGCTGGAAAAGGTGATGTTTCAATTTGGTAATTCCCTCATCATCATTACCTGTGATAATTATGTCATCAACGTACACCGCCAAATATATGCACAAACCTGGATCAGAGTGATAATAAAACACAAAATGATCAGCTTCACTTCGTACCATGCCAAACTCCTGAATAACCATGCTAAACATCCTAAACCATGCTCGAGGAGATTGTTTCAGGCCATAGAGTGCTCGTCGTAGTCTGCACACCATGTTACTAGACTCCCCCTAAGCAACAAAGCCAGGTGGTTGCTCCATATATACCTCATCTTCGAGATCTCCATAAAGAAAGACATTTTTAATATCCAACTGGTAGAGAGGCCAATGGCGAACAACAACCATGGATAAAAAGAGACGATTTGAAGCAATCTTAGCCACAGGAGAGAAGGTATCACCATAGTCAAGACCAAAAATCTGTGTATAGCCCTTGGCCACTAATCAAGCCTTTAGGCGATCAATTTGTCCATCGGGGCCAACCTTCATTGTATATATCCAACGACAACCAACTGTAGACTTACCTGGAGGTAGAGGAACAAGATCCTAAGTACCACTAGAGTGCAAGGCAGACATCTCCTCAATCATAGCTTACTGCCAGCCTGGATGAGAAAGAGCTTCTCCTATAGTCTTAGGAATAGACACAGATGATAGTGATGATACAAAAGCAGAATGGGTCGGTGACAAACGATGATAGCTCAAACAAGTATAGATAGGATGAGGGTTACGAGTAGAGCGATTACCTTTTCGAGTGGCGATGAGACTCTGTGTAGACAAGTCCTCAGCAGGCAAGGATTCTAGTGGCGGACGTGAATCATCTGGACGTGGACGACGATGATAAGTCAATAGCGGTGGAGGTGCAGTAGTGGAAGATGGAGTTGTAGAAGGTGATGTGGAAGGATAGACTATGGAACGATCCCCAAAAGATGGAACTGGTAGAACCTCAGAAATGCCAATGCCTAATTGTTCAATAGGAGAGGATGTAAAGTAGGGTTGACCTTCAAAGAAAGTAACATCAACGGACATAAGGTATCACTGGAGGTAAGGTGAGAAGCATCGATATCCCTTTTGTACCCTTGAATAATCGAGAAAGACATATTTAAAAGCACGAGGAGCTAATTTGTCGTTTCCTGGAGTGAGGATATGGACAAAGCATGTGCTCCCAAAAACACGTGGTGGAAGAGAAAACAAGGTTGACTTAGGAAACAAAATAGAGTGTGGAACCTGATTTTGAATAGCAGAGGAAGGCATACGGTTAATCAGATAACAAGAGGTGAGCACTGCATCCCCCCAAAAACGCAATGGACCATTTGTTTGTATAAGAAGGGTGCGTGCAGTTTCAACAATATGCCTATTTTTCCGTTCTACTACCCCATTTTGTTGAGCAGTATAAGGACAAGATGTCTGATGAAGAATGCCATGAGAAGACATAAACTGTTGAAAGTGAGAGGATAAATATTACGTGCATTATCACTACGAAAAATGCGAATGGAAACACCAAACTGATTTTGTATTTCTGCACAAAAATTTTGAAATATGGAAAATAATTCAGAACGATCTTTCATTAAGAAAATCCAAGTACACCTTGAGTAATCATTAATGAAAGTAACAAAATACTTAAAACCCAACGTAGAACTAACCCTATTAGGACCCCAAATATTAGAATGAACTAAATGAAAAAGAGACTGCACGATTATTAGGACTACGTGGAAAAGTAGCTCGGGTGTGCTTCCCTAGTTGACACGACTCACAATCTAACTTAGACAATCTGGACAAGCTAGATACCATCTTATGAAGTTTAGATAAACTAGGATGTCCCAATCGTCTATGGATCAAATCTGGAGAGTCGGAGACCGAACAAACTGTAGTGAACCTGTGGCAATTGAGGTAATAAATCCCATTAAACTCACGCCCTTCGCCAATCATCCTTCCCGTACTGAGGTCCTGTATAACAAAGAAGTCACTAAAAAATGAGACGAAATAATTTAAGGACTTAGCCAAACGACTGATTAACAGAAGGCTAAAGGGACAACTAGGGACAAAAAGAACATTATTCAGAGTCAAGGGAAGTAAGGGATTGGCTTGACCAACTCCGATTGCCCTAGTCTGAGAACCATTAGCTAACGTTACATTGGGAAGGGATTAAGAGTAAATGATATTAGTTATTAAAGATTTGTTACCAGAAATGTGGTCAGAAGCGCCTGAGTCCATGACCCAAGGGCTAAGTGTGGTGGATTGTGAGATACAAGCAACAGGATTACCAGTCTGAGCAGCGGAAGCTATTGATGGAGATGTCTGCTTACTCGCCTGATACTGAAGAAAGTCATTGTATTTTACTTCAGATAAAGAGAAAAAGTTGATTTGTTGGATTACCAGTGGGTTCAGTCTGAGCAACATGAGCATTCTTTGGTTTACCATGGAGAGAGTAGCACACATCACGGGTATGACCCAATTTGTTACAATAGCCACACCTTGGCCGAGGTTTCCCAGAGCGGCGTCCATATCGATTTCCAGTCTGAGATGCTAAAACAGAAGACTCTGCAGGTATCACCGGATAACTAGAAGACATAGGTGGTGCAGCCAGTCGCAACAATAGAGCGAATAGGTCATCCATTGCAGGAACAGCGAGGCTAGCCAAAATTTGATCTTGCACCGAGTCAAGATCAGATGGAAGTCCAGCAAGTGTAACAACCAAAAACATCTGAGCACATTGCTCCAATTGTTTTTCAACACTTGGAGTAGCGGGCATCAACTCAGTAAACTCTTCTATAACCGCCTGAACCTGTCCAAAATAGGTAGACATATTCGAATCCTGCTTTTTAAGATTAGTCAACCGAGAAATAACATTATAAAACCGAGAGATGTCATTTGTGTATAGCCCACGAGCCTTTTCCCAAACCAAGAAGCAGGTTTGGAATGGTCGGAACAATGGCATCAACTTCGAATCAATAGATCTCCATAATAGACTACACAATTGAGCATCAATCTTCGCCCATTCGCCCTTCTCTTTTTCATCAATATCCTTAGCCTATTTAAACAAGTGATCCTGAACCCCTTGTCCCTTGCACCATAGCTGAACAGAGGAAGACCAAGATAAGTTGTTCGCACTACCTATCAAGGGTTCAGTGGTGATGGAGTGGTTGGAGTTACTTGAAGCCACAGGTTTAGAACTAAAAATAGATGAAGTGAGGGACATAATGTTGATGTTACCGAATCTGGAAATTCTGCAATTTTCAGGAAGCTGAAAGCAAACAGTCGCCGGAAAAATCAGATCTGGCCGGAATCTAAAAAAACCGAAACAGTCACCGGAATCTGGAAATTCCACAATTTGTTGGAAGCTGGAAGCAAACAAATGACTGGAATCTGAAAAAAAAAATAAAATCAACTGGACAGTTGTCTACTGGAATCTGAAAAATTCAGATCTTTCTTTCGGAGTTTGACAGCTCTGATCGATGCATGAGATAGCTGGTGGCGGCGAAGCTGGCTGGGTTTTGCTCGCGCTGAGTCTCGTGGTGGTGTTGGTTTTATCACAATACCTCCGAAAATAGAGATCTGTCTGGATAGCCAAAAATTGCTGGAAAAAAAAATATGAGTTTGAAAATTTCTCTTCCAATTTTGCTGGCCTTAACCAGGCTCTGATACCATGTGAATTGGAAGAGAAATAAGAGAAAACTCAGCTTGATTATTCCCTCAAGCTATTGGGGTTTAAATAGCTAAGTTTACATGTCCTAAAAGGAAAGGAAATGAATACAAATAAATACCTAATCAATACAAATCAATACCTAATTAATACCTAATTATAATAGGAGTAAATCAAACTACCTACTATATTTACATATTCTATAGAATATTCTAAAGAATATTCATAGGATTCTAACAGTAGCAAAATGATTTTTCTCAAAAATAAAATATAGATTATTTTGAAACAATTGCACCGGTGACTATAGTTTCTTCTATTTGAGTTTTGATTGCCTTGTCTCAATTTATAAGTTTTTGCTCATCAAATGGATATCACAATAACCTTTATAGTGGTAGGAATGTATCTGTATGAATCTAATGAGATGGCATGTCATATAGGTGAATTATTAACATATGATTGTGATACGAGGTAGGTGTCTTTATTTCCTAAATTCTCAATTAATGTTATACATTTCTTATAGGGCTACTGTTCCATCACTTTTAAGGATAGGAATCCTTTATCTTTTGGTTCTTTTCAACAGATATCTCCTTACCTTTTCAACATCTTTAAGTTGCATGATTTCATGAATAGATGTAGCTTCATTATTCCATGGATTTGTAGGGGGGGGGGGGGATAATTATTTCACCTGATAGATGAGTGTAATGACACTCAACTTAAGAAATATTGGAGGGAGGTGATTAGACAGGACATGGAGCAGTTACAACTTACTGAGGACATGACGCTAGATAGGAAGGCGTGGAGGACGCGAATTAGGGTGGAGGGTTAGTGGGTAGGCGTACGTTCTTGTTAGTAGGAAGGAGTGCTTTGTCTGTAGTTGTGTCTGTAGTCGTAGTGTTATCCATGTGTCTTGTAGTTTCTTGTTTGTGATTTTCGGATAGATTGTGTATAGTATTACTCTGTGGGTGTCTTGTTTCTTTTATTATCTAGTGGTGTGTTATCTCATTTTGTTTGTTGTTTTTATATTTTTTATATTGTTATTTGTCCTGAGCCGGGGGTCTATCGAAAACAACCTCTCTACTTCGTCTGAGGTAGTGGTATGGACTGTGTACACTTTACCCTCCTTAGACCCCACCTTGTGGGAATACACTGGGTATGTTGTTGTTGTTTAATTCCTTAAAATAGATGGTAAAGGAATTGGTTTAAGAAAGGGCTATGAAATTACACTGACTGGCTTATAAGGTTTTCTTCTTTTGCTTGTGTTTAATCATCTGCAATTGTGACTTCTATTCTTGCTGCAATTTCAGGTTCAGGATTTGCACTCAATTACTCCTGACCACTTCTTGGAAGTTAGTGGTGCTGTGATACATCCCCTTTCTTATCAACAGGTTTGTGATATTCTGCACTATTGCCTCCTCAGTCTTATGCATGCAACAAGAAACATTCTTTACCAGTAGACTCCCGTTAGATGAGTTTACCTGCATTCTACCTATTAGTCATTCTGTAGAATGGATTCTATCAAATGTAGTCAGGGAATTGTTTTTGACTTGCTCACAGGCTTCTTCCCTGGAAGAAATCAGCAGTCTGTTCTGGTTGATCCAAGATCTCGTCTAATCCTAATCAAATGTTAGCTTCAGCTGTGTTGATTTTTCTGGGTGAAATAAATTCATACTTGCTAATTTTGAATGACAATGAGAACTTATGTGCAGCACATGAAAGCTATGTTGCACGGACTCTCCAAAAATGTTGCCGCACCCGTGTTGGATCCTTAAAAATCACCACTTTTGGAGGATCCAATGTTCAACCGTCCATATTTTTGAAGAGTTCGACCGCGGAGCAACATAACCTGAAAGTGGAATTTAGCTGTTGCATCCAGTCAACTGTAAAAGTTTTAGTTTTGGTGCTACTTGGAACCAATCAACTAGGCCCATTAGAAACAAAGCAAAGTTCTAGGTATGTGGGTTTCATGTTTGGGGCTTAATCAAATGGGTGCAAAGAGAGGAGCAATACATTGAGAAACAGAAGAAGCCCAGAATTCTTGTAGTCATACTCCTTCCATAGTTTTAGTACCGGGTAAGGACCGGTCAGGACGTCTGGTCGATTACAGTTGAAACGGAACAAACTGAAAAAGTGGTCGGAAAAGTAGTAAACATCGCCGGAAAGTAGATTTGTCGCTGGAAAATTGCCGAAAACTGGTATAAAATATCTCGAAATCAAGAGATGAGTAGATCTTGAACAAGAAAGTCACCGAAAAACTGGTCGGAACACACTCACGCGCCGGATTTTTAGATTTGTCGGCTGAAAAATGGTCAAAGTTTGGGAAAAATTATATGGGTAGGGTCGGAATGATGACACAACCCTACTGGAAAAGAGAAATTATATGGGTAAGGTCGGAATGATGGCACAACCCTACTAGAAAAGAGAAATTGTTGAGCTTTCCAACCAGGCTCGAGGAGATTGTTTTAGATCATAAAATTATATGAGTAGGGTCGGAATGATGGCACGACTCTACTGGCAAAGAGAAATTATATGGGTAGGGTCGGAACGATGGTACGACCCTACACAAATTAGATCTGAGGAGTCATCGAAAAGACGCAAGGAACTACGCAAATCAAATCTGAAGAGTCGTCGGAAAGATGCATGGTGCTACGCAAATTAACTATAAGAAAGTAGTTCGGAGAGATTCACGGTGCTACGCAAATTAGATATGAGATAGTAGTCACCGGAAAGATGCACGGTGATACGCAAAATAGATATGAGAAAGTAGTCACCGGAAAGATGCACGGTGCTATGCAAATTAGATATGAGAAGCCACCGGAAAGAAGCACGGTGGCCCAACTTTTGCTAACATGATCATTGGCCAGACGGGCGACATATATGGGTAATAGCCGCCCGCCGGCAGTGGAAGCTCTTTGATTTTCTACCAAGATCGTAGAGGCTCTGATATCATGTGAGAAATATAAAAGAAGAATATTATTGAATTGTTGTTTCTACATTATTACACTGAGACCCTATTTATAGACACTACATTCCAATCCCTTTCCAAGTAGGACACCTACATTAAAATCCTTTTCCAACTAGGATTCTATATACTATTCCTATTCCTACTCTAATTCGAACACCTTCTTCCTAGTCCGCAATCTGATTTTAGTGCCCATTGGCATTTAAATCCTGCTCCCTGCTACTAATGTAACTTAGTATAATTTTAAAGATGGAGTGCAAGATTTTATAAAGTACATTTCATTGACTATTTTTTAAGTGGAGCAGCTTCAGCAAATCCTCCTGAGATAACTAACTCAACTAGGTACTCGGTCACCTGTGGCGAAAAAGTGGAACAAATGTGCAACTTTTGTCGCACATGATATATGAATAATAGGATGAGGTCCAAACATCATGTGGTGATGGGTGAAGTAGGAAAGGAGCCTCTAATCCTTAGGTTCCTCCTGTTTATGACTTTCTTACTCTTGCAACACTTCAGGATCTTTCTGTGAGTTGATACCAAAATTACAGTCTGTTGGAACTTTAGTTCAGTTATTTTGGTCCATCTTGAACCATCTTTTCTCCCTGTATGGTTTCAGTAGTCTGTCAATGTCCAGCGGACTAAGATAGTTTAGTCAAGAATTGCTTTTGTATCTCTCATTGGAAGTGATGAGATTTGTCAGTCTGGATTTCTGGCTTCTATATTGAAGAAATAAATAAAATCATCTCTTGTAGCAGTTAATCATTTGACATTCTATTTGAAGCACAATGTAGTTCTTTAAATTTGACATGAAGATCCACTGTTTCTTTGGCACATTTAGTGGCTTGTTGATGTTCATATTGATGTAGTTTTCTCATCTTCAGTCTGCATTTGAAGGCCCCATTTTGCTCACTTGCTTTGTCTTCCTTCTTTGCAGGCTAGAAATTTTCGTTTTAACTGTGGTCTTGTCTATGTCGCCGAACCCGGGTTAGTGCATTTTTCTTTTTCCATATGTTAGATGATTGATCTGATATAGTTTTGGCTCAATTCTCGTAATGCTTGATTTTTAAGTATAAATCTGTGCGTGCAATCTTTAGATACCGGATTGTAAAACAAATTGTATTGATTGTGACTACTATTTGCAATTGTAGATACATGCTATATAGAGCAGGAGTTCCTCGCCACTCCATCATTAAAAAATTTGCAGGGGAAGGTATATCAAGGCTTGAAGACTTAATTTCTGTTTTATCTAAGTTGTCTAGGGGTGCAAGAGTACCATTGGAGTATATAAACTACAAGGAACGTCATCAAAAAAAGGTATTAGCAACACTACTATCAAGCTATCTGTCAAAAAAAATTTGTTTCCGTCATTTATAGTTCCTGCTTTCTATTATCGTTCTCTTCTGTTTGCGGATAAGCACAAATGCTGGTGCTTGTTTGCTTTTTCAATTTTATCTTGGTGATTTGTTTAAACTATGGTTAACAAACTATGCCTCATTGTGGTTCTGTAATTGGGTATTACTGGCTGATGTTGACAGTATAGAAGGGCACATTCTTCTTGATCAGAAAGGGTAGAGGGAAGAAAAAGAAACGTAATTGTGGGTCTAACATTTTTGTCATCAACAGTGTCAGGGGTATTGGCAGGAAATCTCTATAACTGCATTGGTGTAGAACATACAATTATCTGCCTAAATGGTTTCAGATTTTCTGAAATAAGGGCTGAGGTATAATATATCCACCTGTTTGTCAACGATGATATTAATGATCATATTCTTTTTTGCATATAAATATAATGGTTGGTACTTTTCCATTCTCGTGGTTTTTCTTCCCTTTTTAAATTGAATTTGATCATCGAATCTGGAGAAGGGATAAATTACTTGAGCTATGAAGATGGAGTTGCTAAAATGTAATGATTGGGAATAGATGAATTACAGCATTGTGCAGGACACTGAGGCTACCATGGCCTGTACAAAACATAGCAGGGGTGGGAGATCAACTCTAGGAGAAACTCTAATGATTGTGGATTAGGTGGTATATCACTATTGCTACAGATGATGGAAGTAGTACGTTCGTGGATATTCCAGGGTTATTAGCTTGGAAGCCACAGAAAAGTGAGGTGTTACTGTCAACTCCTGCTATAAGTGCCTGATCTCCTATGGTTGTGTATTGTCACTTTGTCCTTCAAGAAGATTTGGAGAAGTATAGTTCAAATTGAAGTAGCATGTTTTCTTCTGAATGCATTGGTGTAGAACTTACAAGTATCTGCCTAAATGGTTTCAGATTTAGTGAAATAAGGGCGGAGGTATAATATATCCACCTGTTTGTCAACGATGATATTAATGATCATATTCTTTTTTTGCATATAAATATAATGGTTGGCACTTTTCCATTCTCGTGGGTTTTCTTCGCTTGTTAAATTGAATTTGATCATCGAATCTGGAGAAGGGATAAGTTACTTGAGCTATGAAGATGTAGTTGCTAAAATGTAATGATTGGGAATAGGTTAGTTACAGCATTGTGCAGGACACTGAGGCTACCGTGGCCTGTACAAAACATAGCAGGGGTGGGAGGTCACCTCTAGGAGAAACTCTAATGATTGTGGATTAGGTGGTATATCACTATTGCCTCAGATGATGGAAGTAGTACGTTCGTGGATATTCCAGGGTTATTAGCTGGGAAGCCACAGAAAAGTGAGGTGTTACTGTCAACTCCTGCTATAAGTGCCTGATCTCCTATGGTGGTGAATTGTCACTTTGTCCTTCAAGAAGATTTGGAGAAGCATAGTTCAAATTGAAGTAGCATGTTTTCTTCTGAACTTGGACTCGAAGCTGCTCTCTCTCAAGATAATCTTCAGGAGAAAGGACATTATTATGCAATAGGTTTCAAATGTCTGGAGTAGAGCTGACGATGTCAATTACATATTTGTACAATGCCCATTGGGAACACATATCCGGCTATTCTTTCTCAGTTTTATACAGTGTCAAGTGGTCTATGCAAAGAATAGTAACGGAGTTAGGGGTCGTTTGGTAGAGTGTATAAGAATAGTACTGAATAGGGTGTATTAATAATGCTGGGATTAGTAGTGCTGAGATTAGTAGTGTTGTGATTAGTAGTGCTGGGCTTATTTCTTATCCAGTGTTTGGTTTGATGTATTAAAAATATATGCATTGCTGTATTTCTTTAAAAGTATTATTTGTTTACAAAAATACCCTCAACATTCTATAGCTTTGTGTATTTTCTATAGCTTTTATTAACTTTTTTTCATGAATTCATTATTGTTAATTGATTTTCAGCACTTTTGTTACATGTGTTTTTGTTTTCCATTGAGCTGTTTCAATGCTTTTTCTTTGTTAAAGATAATTTTTTTTAAATGGAAATTGGGTATATTTTTAATAGAAATTTAAACCTTGTAGAAAAAAAATCTCGATGATTTTTAGCTTTATGATTGGTCAGTTTTGTGAATGATTTTGTTGATTCGTTTGCAGACGACGGAGGAGTTAATGGATAACATAAAGGAATTATGAATAGGAAGTTAAAAAATCAGTTTTTTCAATCGATCAAATCGAATTAATCAATCCTAATTATTGCCTTGTTCTATAAACTTGAATACATTCTGTTGTTGCATGTAATTTATGCTGAATTAGAATCAAAGTTTGTCATGAAATCTGTTGTCACACTAAGTTATTTTAAGTGAAAATTGATTGGTATTGATAGCAATTTTTTTTAAGTGAGACACTTATTTATCCTCAAAAAAATTTATTGATCGGGAACATCAACTTAAGCTTCAGGATGCCGCTTTGTATTGATTGGCCTTGAATTTTATTTAGCAACGGACAACTCTCTCTAAATAATAAAATTTGTAAGAGAATTTACTTAAATAAATTTACTAGTACAAATGTAAAACATATATCCAAGAAAATAAACAAAATGGCAAGGATTTGAGGGGTATTTTTGATTTTACATATATAATCCCATGGTATTAAATTCAATGTATTACTAATACCACCAAATGGAAGGTATTAGTTATACACCCTATATGGTATATAGGGTGTATAACTAATACATGTATTAGTTATACATAGGCCCAAAATTCCTACCAAACATAGTACTAAATAATACCATACATAATACATGGACTATTTCTCCAAATACACTCTACCAAACGACCCCTTAATGTTGTGCTGGTCTAACAGAGAACTGTGTGGGTAGAAAAGGAAGAGTTGGGACACAATATCTGCATGTATTGGTGGGTGATGTGGAAGGAAAGAAATCAGAAGTTTTTGAAAGAAAAGTGAATATTTTTTTGGCATTTTGGTGTAAATGAGAAATGTCAAAATAATGTGGAAAGCATAGTGGGGATCTTCAGTTTCCTTGAGTGAAGGGACAGGAGTTATTGAACCTTGATGCACATTGCTCAAGCTTTAGTGCTTTCTGATTCAATAAAGCTTGTCAGAAAGTCCTTTTGGTTTCCCCATAACTTCTTGCATGGAAGTATGACCCCTTATTTTTACTGCAGTCTGTCTTGGTCACAATTGATCGCCATGAGTGGTATGCACCCCCACAGATATATAAGCGCGATGACAGCTCTGGCTTATGGACAGCAAAACTGGCTTTGCAGCAGGAGTCCCCACTCTTGGTATCTGGCATTTATCCAATTGAAAATCATGCCGGGTCTTGTACTAGTGAGGTCAGTCCTAAGGACTATAGACCTGAAAAAGTCATCCAAGAATCCACCGATGGAGTTACTAGTATGGAAATTAGTGGTGAACATGTTGCTGAGGGACCAAATGCTCAGGATGATTCTGATAACGGAACAAAGAAAAGGAGGGTGGAAGAGAACTCATCTGAAGACGGCAATGTAATAGCCGATTGTTCTTTAAATGAGCGGAGAGAAGAAAGATTGGATGAGTCTGGATCCGTGGAAGATGCAGTTCTGAGAGATTATCAAGGTGCAGCAACTGTAGAAGCTACATCAGTCCCTGAGCGTGTGATCGAGCCTACTCTTGTGATGTTTGAGGTAAAATTAAGGTCTCAAATGACCTGTATACTTTTATTGAAATACTTCTGTATTTTTATATTATGAATGTTGATTATTCAAGTTTCTCTGTCGTTGTCTCTCTTTTGGGTCCCTGGGAGGTGGGGGTGTCATTTCCTAAGCAGTATTTAATAAGTGTCTTTTGATCTTTAAAATTTTTCTTTCTCCTTTGCTTCTTGGTTCTTGGGAGGTTGTCTTTTTGTGTAATCTGACTAAGAAATGTGTTACCCAATTTTCCCCAAAAAGGAAAAGAAAAAGAAATGAGTTAAACCCAGTGATGGAGGGGTTTGCGTTTCTTTTGGCTGTATCTCTTTTGGGTCCCTGGGATGTGGGTTTCATTACCCATTTCTTTCTCCTTTGCTGCTTGATGCCTCTGAGGTGGTTTTTGATGTGTAGTCAGATTAATCAGACTAAGAAATTTGTTAAATCCAATTATGTTTTCAGTTGGTGGTTCTTGTGGTGGACTTCTGCTTTGAATGTTAAACGTTGTAATAGCTGCATGTGCATTAAAATAAAGAAGTGTTGAAAGTATTCTCTTGACACTAATTTCAAAAAAAAAAAAAGAAGTATTCTCTTGGCACATCCGACTTTCCAATTTTATTATGAACCATAAAGTGTTATGAATGTGATAAACTGATAATGATGGTTATATGGACTTCTATAGTAATGCTTATGGAATTACATTAAGGCAAAATTATGCTATTGCAACAGTTTTGACTTAATTCTTCATTCAGTCTAATATTGTAGAACACAGAACATGCTGAAATAAAATCATAAACTCCTGATTTCTTTTGCTCACTGTTGGTCTAAACTTGATATATCTGTTAGCTGCAACCATTGTTGATCTCATGTTATATCTGAAATACAATCATCAATATCAAAATGACAACTGCAAGTAGGAGGTATCTCTCTAGATATATTTAATATCCTGGTAATTCCTGTTTCCATCTGCTCAGATAAGTACCTCTTATGATGTTAAAATTGCAGGTTCATGTCCCTTCATCATGTATGCTTGACGGTGTTCACTCGCAACATTTTTTTGGAACTGGGGTAATTGTATATCATTCCCAAACCATGGGCTTGGTTGCTGTTGACAAAAACACAGTTGCAGTACCAGTTTCTGATGTGATGCTAGCATTTGCTGCTTTTCCTATTGAAATCCCTGCTGAGGTGAGGTTTTAGGGGGACTCAAATTTACCTCCTGGCACTTCTCCTCCATTATTGCTAAGAAGCTCAGTAACCTTTTCAGGTAGTCTTCCTCCACCCTTTCCATAATTTTGCTCTGGTTGCATACGACCCCTCTGCTTTGGGAGCTGCTGCTGCCTCTGTGGTTCGTGCTGCTGAACTTCTTCCTGGTAAGTGTCGAAACTTTTTTAAAAAAAATTATTTCGAAAAAATCTGCTTCCCATTCATTTTGTTGCTACGATGTGGGCAAGGTGATTTGTCTTTATTTCAGTTGCTTATTGTGTATTGTGTATGCATAATACACTAGCAAGTGGAAAGATGTGGTTCACAAAAATTAGAGGTTTTGAAGATCAAGTTCAACTGTCTGTTTTTATTTTCTTCCTGGTGTAAAATAGATTATATAAAGGTCACTGATACCATCCTGGAGGCTTTAGAAATCCTACGCGTATAAATGAGGCTTTAATAGTCAGCCAAATCTAATTTTGCTTTTATTCTTTGCTCTCTGATCTCCTTTCTCTTAACCTTCTCTATTGTAGATATTGTAAATATCCCAGAACTTACTAAGCGCTATTTTAATCAATGAAATGCCATTTTAATCTTTGAAAAACCAGAGAAGAAAAATCCTCGTTCTAGAGGGGAGTTTTCATCCAGCTACTGATCAGGATGTGATCCCCTTTGACACCATCTGTATCTATAATTTTTTTCCCTTTCTTTACTTTGATCAATGGTCTGTTACCTGAATTGAACGTAAATTATGTAGTCCGGCTACACCAATGTGTTCTTGCAGAAAATGGGGATGTTTCACATTCTATTTTATGAATTTAAATATTTTAAGACAACATTTTTTTCTTCCCCCGTCCCAAAGTAAGAATATCTTTGGACAAGTACGATGCTGTCCTTGGAAAAGTTTCAACATAAGGTTGTGACGACTTGAAATCCTCTTTAACCTGCTTACCTTGTTATTATAGTTCCCCAAAAATGGTGTCCTATGCAGAACACCTTGTTTTTGTCTGTTAATATTTGGTTGCCAACAGAACCTGCTCTTCGTCGTGGAGATTCTGTGTTTCTAGTGGGATTGAGTAGAAGCCTGCAGGCAACCTCCAGGAAATCAATCGTGACTAACCCTTCTGCTGCTGTGAATATTGGATCCTCTGATGTTCCACGATACAGAGCAACAAACATGGAAGTCATTGAGCTTGACACTGGTATGTCGTAACTAAAGGATCCTGCTCATACTTTTTGGTACTGATTCTTGTAATTCTTGTATGTTAGCATTTTCTGTTTCAAAAAAAAACAAAAAACACTGTTTCGAAAAAAGCATTCATTTTGTGACCTTTTCATGGTGCCATTGTGTGCGACATTTCAGATTTTGGAAGCACCTTTTCTGGTGTGCTGACTGATGAGCGTGGAAGGGTTCTAGCTTTATGGGGAAGCTTTTCAACGCAGGTATGTGATTCGAACTGCTTCTCTGAGTTACTGACCGTCGAAACTTTTTTTAAGTGCTTCGTACACTCTTTCCAGCTCAAGTATGGCTCGAGTTCATCAGAAGAGCACCAATTTGTCCGAGGTATCCCAATATATAAAATAAGCCAACTCGTTGACAGGATCACTTCTGGCACTGAGGGACCACCTCGTCTTATAAATGGTTTGCGAAGACCAATGCCGTGCATAAGAATATTAGAAGTTGAACTTTACCCTACTTTGCTTTCTAAAGCTCGGAGTTTTGGACTAAGTGATGCATGGATCCAGGTAATCTGCTACTTCTGGAGGTTTCCATTTTCCGTCATTTTATGTGCTTGTGTTTCCTCTTATCCTTTCTTGAGTTGAATGTGTTTTTCCTAATAAAAGAATCTACTTCAACTCAGACATAGAAATTCAATCTACTTCCTTTAAAGCTCTTTTTTCATCTGGGTCCACAAGAGATGGTTGCTAGGTATTTGATCAAATAGTATCATCCAGTTCCTAAAGAACCTATCACTGAAAAACCCCTGAAGGGGGAAAAGACTAAGCGGATTGATAAGGGTTTTCAATGTGCTTGTTAGATGACTCCTCACTGAACATGACAACAGGATGATAACGATATGATGACAATGTTTCAGTTGTTATTGATCAAGAAGGAAATCCAAAAGGAACTTGAATCTTTATGTGCTTGTTAGATGTATCCTCACTCCTTAAGGTTTATTGCAACTCTCGAGTAGAATACGACCCAAGCTGTAAGTTGATCAACAATCTATGGTTACTCTGCGTACCTGGTCTTCATCATGAGCGTATCTATCTGTGTATGCGGCTTATGTATCATATTACAAGTCTATGAATAAAATTTGTTTGGAATTAGCTGGATGTGATGTTTATGGATCTGGATATGATCATGACATCTCGTTGCCACCTGGTTAATCATCCAGGCAATATTTACTTGATAGAATCGTGATCACCCAAGGGATTAAGTCCTACTCACAAGTAGAATTGAGCTGAAGCTTGAAACTGGTAAATAAAAGCATCAATTGTTAATTGTTTATTGGAAATGAGCCTTTTTTAATAGTTGACATATCTCATTTAGGCCCTCGTGAAGAAGGATCCCCTGAGACGCCAAGTTTTGCGAGTTAAAGGTTGTTTCGCTGGCTCAAAAGCTGAAAACTTGTTGGAACAGGGGGATATGATCTTAGCAATTAATAAGCAGCCAGTAACATGCTTTCGTGACATTGAAGATGCATGCCAATTGTTAGACCATTCTAGTCACGATGATGGAAAACTAGACTTGACAATTTTCCGTCAGGTGAGCAAGAAGCTATTTGACATTAGCTTTACTTCTTTCAGTTTCTTTCATTATCTGCTTACACTATGCAAGTACAAGAGTTCAGACATTCGCTTAGATTCTTCATTTGTTGCTCATGGTTTCTCAGGGAAATGAAATTGAACTACTTGTGGGAACAGATGTGAGGGATGGAAATGGAGCCAAACGAGCAATAAATTGGTGTGGCGGTATTCTCCAAGAACCTTATCCAGCTGTACGTGCACTTGGGTTTCTGCCTGAAGAAGGCCATGGAGTGTATGTGGCAAGGTGAGGAGATGCTAGTGTTGTAAGAAATGAAAGATGATAGGAGGGCTTCTGATCCATTTGCTCCCAATAGCTCCTTAAGTTTTCATAGTGACATTACACGTTTTCTAAAATCTGCTATACTTTAGCTTGTGCAATCTCTAGTTAGCAAGTAGAAAGTAGTTTTGTTTGCTTTGGCTGACCAGATTGTGCACTTGTGAGTTTTCTTTGCCAACTATTTTGTCACAAAGGCTAATGCCTATTTCTCAGGTGGTGTCATGGGAGTCCTGCACATCGTCATGGTCTCTTTGCTCTTCAGTGGATCGTTGAAGTCAACGGGAAACCAACACCTAACTTGGATGCTTTTGTCGATGTGACTAAGGTATGGCTTTTCTTTATTGAGAAACTTCGCAAGATCTTATTTTGTATGAAGATGTATCAATTGGGTTTTGGGACTTTAGAAATAAACTACAGAAACATTTCTTTTCATACGTGGTTCTAGCAAGCTCTGTTAATGATTCTCAGTTAACAAATTATTTCTATATTGAACTTTGTTTTAATCCTGTTTTTAACATCTACATAATCTGAGTTCCTTATAGGCAATAGAGCATGGAGAGTTTGTTCGTGTACGTACAGTCCACCTGAATGGGAAGCCTCGAGTTCTCACGTTGAAGCAAGATTTACACTACTGGCCAACATGGGAACTCAGGTTTGATCCTGAAACTGCAATGTGGCGACGCAAAGTAATCAAATCATTGGATTCTAGTGCTGTGAATTGTCTCACCTGATTGTTTAAATCATTTAGCCTACTCGGTAGTTGGTATTTGAAGTTGTCATGTGTCGTTGTTCGAGAATCTTAATAAACTGAAGGTATATTGTTGTGATACCTATATGTTGTTAAATAACAAAATATTTGATCCATTTATAGAATAAATAAAAAATATTTTTCATGAGTACTTTATTTTGAACAATATCATTGCATGTCTCATTACCTAGTAAGAGGAAGTAGAAGCCATATTAAAGGGAGAGGAAGTAGAAGCCATATTAAAGGGAACCAGTGTAGGAATTAAACCAAGAGTAGAAATCTTAGTTGTTTAGGATTTAATATTTGGTATTTATTTAATTATGCCTTGTTAGGATTAGGATTTGTTTGTCCTAATTTACATAGGAATAGATTTCCTAGTCATAGTTTAATTTGGTTTTATTTTTAGTATTATAAATAGGGGTGCTATGTTACATATTTTCACAGAGTAGAAATTCAAGAGTTTTTTGAGTTATTGAATAAAATCTCCTACCTTTTGTCTCTTGTTTAATTAATTTCTTCTATCGAGTAATTGTTGGATCTTTCACTTGTGCTTATATTATTTCTTTCGATGATTTTATTTCCTTCAACCAACAAAGGGTACTGGTTCCTCCTCGTGCCTCGTGGTTGCCGCCTTGAGGTAGACGAAAGGACATTTCTCTTGAAATGAAGTCGTTTCTTGAGGCGATTCTAGCACTTCCTACATTTCATTTTATACGACGGTGTTTGACTCGATATAAAATTTGAAAAAAGAAAGACTTTTGATGCGTATTAAAACACACGAACTTATGGTATTAAGCATGATATGACATTTTTATAACTATTAACTTTTTTCATAGGGTAACATGAAAATTTGAAATTCATGTTTCAAATATTTTGAAGTATTTTTTTTGGTTGGAATAAACAAAGAAAAGTAGTGTATATAAACATGATTGAATTCTCAAAAAACCATGATTTAATTTGGGATTTCAAATCATGATTTGAACTTTTTCAAATACAAAATTAGGCTCATAAGTTTATATTTAGTAAAAAAAACTCATCAGTTTAAATTTTATCCAAAATGACTCGTGCTCGGCGTGAAGAGAAAGTTTGTAATTAATCACAAACACTTATTTATAAATGGAATATGGAGATATGAGATTTATTAATGCAGTGTTTTAAGATTTATGAATTATGATTTATTCATTTGATAACATTTTATGAGAACTCGAAAAAATTTAATAGTTTTCACAACTTGTGATGTTTATGAAAAATATAATACAACTTAATAAATCAAATTGCATCTCTAAACAAAATTTCAATTTTATATCATGATTTTATATCCCATGTTCAAATAGGCAAGACACGTGGAGAAATGGAGGTAGAAAGTTAGATTATTTTTCTTAATTTTAAAAGGAAAACACATGATTTTGGAAGAGACATGCATTTAGTTTAGCAACTAGTTTAATGTACGTGTTTTGCACGTGTATCTCACGTCAATCAGTAAAACTATATATGCAGATCTTATCCCATCTCATATTATTTTGATAGACCCTCGAATTAAGGAAAAACAGTCCAAAGCAGTTTAAAAAAGAAGTAATTACGCTAAGCATATGATACAATTGGATTGAAGAAACACACCAAACGATATTTTTTTAATCTAAAGGACTCCTAATTTAAAGAGTTCAAAGTGCTCAAAATTTTCCTAATATAATTTTCGTGTTAACAATAAAAAAGTATCCTAGGACCTAATGGAATTGAAAGTGCACCATATTAATCACTTAAATTTAATAATACTAAAGTAAAAGGAGATTTGATTTATAATTAAAGAAAATAGTGTCATTTTAGTTAATAATAAATGTTATATAAAAATAATACCATAAAAGTTTACACAAATTCACCTGTAAATGCTATAATGCTTAATCAAATAACCGAAACAAGTAACAAAAAAAAAACGTAGTCACATTCTACGGTGCAATCAAATAACAATTCAAATGATGGAGTCACAAATTCAAATTTTTATTACTAACTCCAAATTCTAACTACATAATTTCCATCAATGACTATATTTTAAGGAAATTTGTTCAAGTAAGAAAACCTATTAATTTTTCTAATATTTTATGATGAAAAGTTAAATTTCATAGATGATGTGGCAATAATTCTTTGGCCACACCACTGCCATCAAGTATATTTTCCTATTAGCTTAACAATACATTTTTCATGGGAAGAAGGGTACGTAGGACGAAAATATTCATGTGATGAATGAATCGCATATAGTTTCAGCAAAAGAAGTATTAATTTGAACATATAATTATATGTATAAATGTGTAATAAAAAAACATAAGAATACAAATATGACCAATATGAATGATTAATAAAATTCAGATAACATGCCTTTAAATTCGCTATTAATCGGCATGAAGTTTCAATCACACGCTCCACATGAATGATGAGTTATATAGACTTATTCATATAATATAAGTTGTAGAAGCTGCACAAGAATGTTAAAACAACCAATCAATAATGAGTTATATAGACTTATTCATATAATATTGGTTGTAGAAGATAAGAATATCTAATAACTTTACAAAGACAACGGACATGAATTATTGATGAGGAAAACTAATTAAGATTGGAAGAAAGCGAGACAAAGAAGAGAGATATTTTGGTGATTACTACATAAATAACGCGGCCCGTTGAAACCTTGTCTAGTCCGATATTCTCTCCTTAAAAAGAAACAATGACACCTAAATCTACTCTGAGTCTTCGTGTACGAAAATTAATTGTTTTTGGTTTCGGTGTGTAATTTAAATAAGGAAGGAATTAGACAAAATTTAGTTGATTCTACATATATTTTAGGAGTACTAGTTTAATGTATGTGTATATCACGTTAAAAAATAAATAATTTCTTTTTATTTATTTATCACAAGTTTTTGCACTTAAAATAAACATAAAATAATTCTGAGAACTCAGTTTTACATACCCTTTAAAACTCAATTAATAAGAGTACATGCTTTGCATGTATGCATCATGTTAATTAATATAACACGATAAAATGATCAATTCGTTTAAAAATATCTATTAACGTTAGACTAAATACAATACTCCAATTTGTTTATATCATGAAAAGGAATATTATTGTATTAATACAATGATTAAATTCAATATCTTTTGAACATGTAAAGATGAATAATTTAGTTGAATTAGTTATTTAAGATATGTAAATATCTAAGATACAAATATGTTACACTTGAGGGCCACTTAAACTACTCGTCATTAAATTTTATTTAAATACTCAAACTACGGTTTATTCCAATCGAGCACCTAAACACATATATTCTACTTGTTCTCAAGCGTCTATTAAATATTTAAGTTAACTACAAAAAAATTGTCACCTTCTTTAGATCAGGGTTAAGGTTTTACGGGTTATTGAGGTTGTATAAGTAAAGGAGGTGACAAAATTTGAGTTGGATGTGCCTTTAAGAACACTTTATCATGTGTTCAGGCGCTCAGTTGAAATAAATTAAATCGTAAAGATTTAAATATTTGAATCTGAATACACACTTGATCTGAATAACTAAAATCCTAACCTACAAATGAATCGTTAAGGACTGCTAATTGATTTTTGAAAATCGATAACAAATATTTTATTGGTTTAGTTATCGATTTAGCATATTTACAAATTAATAGTCAATAAACCGAATTAATAATAACAAAATCAGACCAAAACGACCAATAGCACCCCTAACCAAGACCATATTTTCTTCTTCTTACTTTTGTTACTTTTTGATGTGTTTGAGACCACCAAGGAGACATTAATTTTATCAAATTAAAATTTCTGAAATCACGTGATAGATAAATCAGAGAAAAGTCTTGGTCTTGGATGAATATATAAGTGCAATTGAATCCATCCAATTAAGTTCTGAATTATGATGACATTTTGCCTGTTACAAATACTTCAATATCTCGACTATTCTATCTTCTATTAATGATCTGCCACCTCCATAGCACAATTGCTGAGTAATTCTACCGATTAATACTTAATTATATAAAAACAAATTACAAAAAAATAACTACATGTTCTCTTTCTTTTTTGTGATTTAAACCCTAATTTTTAAAAATTATTTTCACTCATTTTACTATTTGTTAGGTTATGCCTTGGACAGAGTTAAGATAATTCAATGAAGTTGGTGGTCTAAAGTTAAAATATATATTTTTTTAAATCCTTAAAATAAATTCATAGAATCCATACAATAGTGAGGCACAAAAGAAGCCGCTAGTGCTTTGGTTTAGTGGTAAAGTGCATTTTAGTGTACGTGCTTTGGACGTGTATTTCACGTCAATCAATACAACTATATACAAGAAAGATAAAATTATTAAATAATAACAACAACGGTTAAAACAAATGTTATCTCTATTTAAAAGATATAAATAAATATTGTATATCAAATATGTTATTTTCTTTCACGTTGAATTGAAAGCCCTTTCTTTTGCCCTCGCCACTTCTTTCGCTGACCCTATCCACCTCCGGAAAGAAGAATGAGCGGGGCAGACTCGAGGTCAATTCTTTCTATTAGGAGAGATCCCACCCCTTTCTTATAGGGCTTGATCGTTCACCGGTAGTTTTCAGTCATACAATATGTACTCTTACTCTGACTTTTAGCGATAGTCAAGTGTCCTCGTTGACTTTTGGGTTATAAAACAAAGTTGAGTGATTTTATGAGTAAACTATCTAAGTTGAGTGACCATTTGAAATATCATCTCTGAAAACCACCTACAAAAGTAAAATACAAGTCAATTTCTATAGGCTTTCTAACATTAGAATTAAATAAATAAAGTATAATTCATAATCCAACATAAATGATAATTCGGTAGGCACCGGTTACTGAACTACTGAAATACCCAGCTCGATAATTCGATTTTCGAAAGCTGAAGAATTGTATAGTAAAACAAGCAAAAGTTAGCTCAAAAGTACTGTAAAAACAATCTTGGATAAGCAAAATTCATCTGTAGAAGTAACTTAACCTTGGAAAATTAGCTCAAATCTTGGATAATCAATCTATTTCTTTAGATTACCTTTTGATCTACCGGAGCAATAAAATCGATTTAATAATCCAAGTTTAAAGACATCAAACCACCAATTTCATATAGCAAACAATTGTGCAATTGGAAAGAGCCAATAAAACACGATGAGTTCGAAGCCTAATTTTACACCTCGATCGTCCATTAAGGTTTTTGAGATCAGCATGTACCTGTTGGATTGGTTTTGTTTTGTTATATATCTTTGTTATGAGACTTTGAACAAACACAAAACTCCTCATATTCTCGCAAAATAGATAATGTTCGTCATTTGCTGCACCGCTACTTCAGTCAATATTCCTTCTCAGGTGTCATTGCCATTTGCCACACACCTGCTTGCCTCTTTTCTTTATCTCTATATTGTAGTTTACCTGTAGTGGGCATGGATACAATTTCTAGTGCTATTATTTATTGTTTTGTTGGCTCTTTTTTTTTAAAACTTGGCACTATAGTTTCCACACAGTAGATCAATGATTTAGGTCCATGTCCTTATGTGAGTATCACTTAGCATTGTTGAAGTTCACCGTACATGAGGATATGATATTTAGTATTAAATCATTTTTAGTAGCTCGAGTGAGCTAAAGGGAACTTATATTACTGATTTACCGATGGAGTCTCCTATTCTAAAGTTTGACTTGTTGACTTTGTTTTCTAGTATTATTTACATACTCTCAGCATGTTTTTTGGTTTATGCCTCAAACCGAAAAAAGTTAATTGAAGAGATAATACTTTGCTTAGAACATTGATTTAGTTTTGATATAAACCCTAAAAGAAAAAGCTAAGATTGATAAAGAAATAAAGCACGATTTAGACTAATGATAAGAGAATTAACAAAGAAACAAGAGGAAGATAGATAGATAGACACAAATTGAGAATTAAAGACAACCACTTTAATAAATAAAGAGACCTTCCTTAAATATCCTAACAAGCACGTAATTCTAAGAAGAACCTCAAGGAAAATGATATCCCAAGCAACTACAACTCTTCTTTCCAAAACAAGAAACAACGAAAAGCTTAGCAAGCTCTCATAATCTCTCAACAACAATGGAGTTTTTAGTTTATGAAAATTCTAAGTCTTCAATCATAAAAGAGGTTATTTATACTAAGCAAATAAAGAAGAAACTATTTATTACATTTCTACCCTTAATGAGGCAAGGGCCTTCTTTGGATGTCCTCTTTGTGATGAATTCTTGCATAATCCTCCTCCTTCTTCTCAACGTATGCCCCATCAAATGCTATCATGAACACATGGAATCCTTGGGAGGACTCCATAATGCACTCGAGTGTATCCTTCTTCATGAATAACCCTTGCCAATTTTGAAGCTCACGAGCTTGACTCTTTGTGAAAGGCCTTGTAAAAGGCTTTGGGAGCCCTTGGGTTACATAACTCTCCCCTTCTTGAGAAGAATTTGTCCTCAAATTCAAAGGGTCTTCATCACACACATCCATAGGAGAAAGATCACAAATGTTGAATGTATTGTGTACTTGGTAATCTGGGGGAAGATCAATTTTGTAGGCATTGTCATTATGCCTTTGAAGCACTTCAAATGAGCCATCACCTCTAGGCATTAGCTTGGCCTTTCTTTTGTTGGGAAACCTCTCCTTTCGAAAATGGACCCAAACCCAATCACCCAGTTCAAGCACTACCCTTTTTCTCCCCTTGTTGACTTTCTTGGCCGTTTCTTGATTCTTCTTCTCAAGTTGAAGTCCCATTTTCTCATGCGAAGCTTTCATGGCCTCGGCCTTCTTTTTACCATCTAAACTCAACACAACATCTTGATATAAAGGGGTTAGATCAAGAGGGGTAAGGGGGTAAAACCATATACAACCTCAAATGGAGACATGCCACTAGGATTATGAGTGACACGATTATATGCAAATTCAACTAAAGGCAATTGGGCTTCCTAAGATTTGAGTTTTCCTTTAACCATGGCCCGAAGCATAGAACAAAGGGTGTAGTTCACAACTTCGGTTTGACCATCGGTTTGTGCGTGACATGATGTAGAGAAAAATAATTTTGTCCCAAGTCTACCCCATAACTCCTTCCAAAAGTGGCTAAGGAATTTAGGATCCCTATCACTCACTATGGATTGAGGAATACCATACAACTTGACAACATGCTCAACAAATAAAGATACAACATGAGGGGCATCATTACACTTATGACATGCAATAAAATGAGCCATTTTGGAAAAACGGTCAACAACCACAAAGATGCTATCCATGCCCCTCTTAGTCCTCGGCAAACCCAATACAAAATCCATAGAAATGTCAAGCCAAGGCCATTGAGGGGTGGGGAGAGGTGTATATAAGCCATAGGGAAGTAACCTAGATTTAGCACTATGACAATCCACACATTGACCACAAATTTTAGCAACATCACTACACATTTTAGGCCAATAGAAATGTTTTTCAAGGATCCTCAATGTCTTGTCAATACCAAAATGCCCCATCAAACCCCTATCATGTGCCCCTCTCACAAAAATTTCCCTCCAAGAGCTCATAGGCACACAAAGTCGCTTGTTCTTGAACAAGTAACCATCAAATGTAGCAAATAGGGTGGTAGCTTTATCCTTGAGCTTATGGTCCCTTACCTATGCTCCAGAATCCTGGTAGATTTGAGAAAAAATGGGATCCTTGGGGGTACAATGACTTCAAGATCTCAAAACCCAACAACATAGAAGTCAAGGTAAAGACCAAAACATGTTTCCTTGACAAAGCATCCGCCACTACATTATCTTTCCCTTTTTTGTAATGAATCACATAAGGGAATGTTTCAAGAAATTTAACCCACTTGGCATGCCTCTTGTTTAACTTTCCTTGTGACCTAAGATGTTTCAAGGACTCGTGATCGGTCCTAATGACAAACTCCTTAGGCCATAAGTAGTGTTTTCAATTACCCAAAGCCCGAATCAAGTCATAAAGCTCAAGGTCATAGGTGGAGTAATTCAACGTCGCACCTCTAAGCTTCTCACTAAAGTAGGCAATGGGTTTTAAATACTGCATCAAAACAGCCCCAATACCCACTTTACTAGCATCACATTCAATTTCAAATGTTTTATCAAAGTCGGATAATTGCAACAATGGTGCGGAACTAAGCATTTGTTCAAGGTGGCAAAAGCCTTTGCTTGTTCCTCACCCCAAAAAAAGGATGTATCCTTTCGGATCACCTTAGTCAAGGGGGAGGCTATAGTGCTAAATCCTTTAACAAACCACCTACAAAAACTAGCCAATCCATGGAAACTACGCACATCACCAATGGACGTGGGAGTTGGCCAATTCTTAATAGC
Organism: Capsicum rhomboideum; assembly: GCA_031232105.1. Taxonomy (NCBI): domain Eukaryota; kingdom Viridiplantae; phylum Streptophyta; class Magnoliopsida; order Solanales; family Solanaceae; genus Capsicum; species Capsicum rhomboideum. The sequence continues at coordinate 133,517,546 of CP124709.1, forward strand.
GTCTATTTTGGATTCATCAGCCTCAACTCCCCTTGAACTCACAATGCAACCCAAAAAAACAATTTCTTCAACACCAAAAGAGCATTTAGACATATTGACATAGAGTTGTTCTTGCCTAAGCACATCAAACACACACCTTAAATGATCAACATGCTCCTCCATGGTCTTACTATACACCAACACATCATCAAGGTACACAACCACAAACCTACCAATAAAAGGTTTCATCACATGATTCATCAAACGCATAAAAGTACTAGGAGCATTGGTGAGTCCAAAAGGCATCACCAACCATTCATAGAGACCAAATTTGGTCTTGAATGCGGTTTTCCACTAATCCCCAAATTTCATTCGGATTTGATGGTAACCACTCCTAAGGTCTATTTTGAGAATATGTAAGAACCACTCAATCATCAAGCATGTCATCAAGTCGAGGAATGGGATGGTGATACTTTACCGCTATTTTATTGATGGCTCGATAATCCACACACATGTGCCAAGTGCCATCCTTTTTAGGAACCAAAATCACCGGTACCGCACATGGGCTCTTACTCTCCCGCACCACCCCTTTCTCAAGGAGTTCATCCACTTTTCCTTGAAGTTCATTGGTGTCCTATGAATTGGATCTATAAGCCGGCTTGTTCGACAATTGGGACCCCGGGATGAAATCAATTTGATGCTCAATTCCCCTTATAGGGGGCAATCCCTTTGGAAGTTCTGGGGGAAACACATCGTCATAGTCCTGCAAAAGAGAAAAGATAGAACTAGAGAGAGAAGAAGTTAGTTCATTAGTAAGCAAAGAATAATCCCTATGCATGAGAAGGACCACCGGTTTCCTTTCCTTCAACTCATCTCGAATCTCCTTAAAGTTTGCCAAAAGAGCCACCTTCTCTTTTCCCTTAGAATAACCTTTCCCTTCACTCTCTTCCATGAAACCCTTGACCTCACTACAAGCATACACACCCTTTCCCTTATCAATCAACTCTCTTAACTTGTGGCATATGTCACTAACTTGTACCTGTGTCATAGGATGTAGGATGTGTTTATGCCCTCCATGTTCAAAGGAACACCGATTGGTGCAGCCATTATGATTAGTAGCTCTATCATATTTCCACGGCCACCCAAGTAATAAATTACAAGCTTTCATTTGCACCACATCACACAAAACTTCATCTTGGTACTTGCCAACCTTGAACTTAATCACAACTTGCCGATTTACCTTCAATTCCCCACAATCGCTCAACCATTGAAGTTTGTAAGGGGTAGAGTGTTTGGTAGTGGGAAGGTAAAGAAAATACACCAACTTAGTACTTGCAACATTAGCACAACTTCCTCCATCGATTATCAAGGAACACACATTTCCCTTGATGAGGCACTTAGAATGGAAAAGGTTTTCCCTTTGGTTTGGATCAGCCAAGGCCTTGCTTATCATTGTCCACCTCACGACATAGTTTGGGAAGGTGAGCTCCCCTTCTTGAGGCAAATCCTCGATGAATAAAGCCCTCTTAGTCAACCCACAAGGAACAACAACATCACCATGCTCCGCACTCTCCTTTTCTTCTTCATCATACCCCACGTCATGAGTACCCGCATTATCATTCCCCTCAAGAAGAGGTACACCATCACTATTACAAGAATCATCAATCATAACAACAAATGTCCTCCGATTGGGGCACTCACTCATTCTATGACCTAATCCTTGACATTTAAAACATCAAAAAGGTTTAGAAGAAGTACCCCCGTCATGTGGAGTGGATTTGGGAGTGGGCTTCTCAACTTTATTGGTTTGGACCAATGGTTTCTTGGTCTCTTGTGTGGTACCGTTGTTCTTTGACCAAGTGGAAGAGGAAGATCCCCCTTCTTTGTTGTAGTTTCAAGAACCTTTGTAGCCTCTCGACTTGTCAAGTTTCTCTTACTTGTGCCCCAACTCAATTTTAATGGCCGCCTCAAGAGTTTCATCAATATCACGATAATTATGGAGTCTCATTTTGAAAGCAATCTCTTTAGTAAACCCCGCTCAAAATCGTGTTATAGCATGCGAAGGATCTTCTTCAAAGTCTTTTCTCATCTTCACAAGTTGGAACTCATCATAGTATTGTTCCACACTCTTTGTGCCTTGTTGCAAAGTGTAAACCTTCTTGAGTTGCTCTTGGTCATACCGATCGGTGACATACTTACGCCTCAAGATAGTTTGAGTTCTTTCCAAGTGGGAGTGAGAGCTAAACTATGCAATCTCCTAGACTTTACTTGAGTTTCCCACCAAGTAGACGCAAACCCCTCAAATTGAGCAATATCATAAGATGTCTTCCGTACCTCAAACATCTCATTAGTTAAGAAGATGCGATCACATTGTGTCACCCAATCAAGAAACACATCGGGGTTGCTCTCACCCTTGAAATATGGAAAAGTTACCTTGATAGAGTTAAGACTCGTGTATCGACCCCCAAGATGTCCATGAGGTCCATTATGTACATATGGATCCTCGCCATAGTTGGCATCATGAAATTCCCGACCTTGAAATCCCCTTTGCCTACCCAATTGAGGAATAAGACCATGTCTTCCTCCTCTACCTCTATGAGCACCATGGAATTGTACATGTGGACCCCTTATTCGGTGGGCGTAGTCATCATTTACTCCCTCAAACTCATCGTGGAACTCCTCTAGTAACTTATCACCCAATGGTTGGATATTTTGGATTGGTGGGGAATTTTGGAGTGGTTGGTGGTCATTTGGTGGTGGTGGAGGTCTAATGAGTGGTGGTTCGGGAACATGTTGGGGGATGAGGAGGAACATATGGTGGTGGTTGGAAATGTTGGTGGGTGGCATTTGCGGTTTGGGTTTGAGTTGGTGGAGCGGAGGATGTGGGATAGAGCACTCGGTGAAGAGCATCGGGTGAAATTGGGGTGGAGGAGTCATGGTAAGCTCTGCTTGTCGTTCCAAAATAATGAGTAGCCGGGGGAGTGAAAGAAGCATCCCGAATCCTTGCTTCTAGAGTTTCTACTTGATTACCCAACCAGTCTAACCTCTCATCCATGCGGGTTGAGAAAGCGGTGAACATGTTCAACAATTCAAGTATTGCGGGATCCCATGTTGTAATCGAGTCACCGTCTCCTTGGTTCAACATAGGTACCTAGGTAAAACACTCAAGCAAAACAAACAAATACGTTAAGTTAGTCAAAAGAAAAGCTCATGAACACTCAAGAAATCGTACCTTTGTGTGCCTCACAAATTGCCTCGGCTAATGGTTGTAACTTGCTTAGCTCCGATGAGTTGCAAGGGTCCAATCTCTACTTGAAGGTTAAGAATGGATTTTTGACGACTCAAGAATGAAATTTCAAAATCTAAGGATGGGAGCCAAGAAGTTTTCAAGGGAAAATAAAGAAGAAAAGCTAAAAAGAAAGTAGCACGAAAAAATTTGGACTCAAAATTGAAGTAACAAAAGTAGAAGGAATTACTTGTTGTTACTTAGTTTGAAGGATCAAAGAAGAGGATTTGATGTTGTTAAAATAGTTAACAAGTGATTAAATATGTTAATTACTTGTTAAATAGTTGTGAAATCGAAAGAAGAAAGCGTAGGAAAAAGAATCACGGAATTTGGACACTTAGAAAAAAATTTTGGGTCCCAAAAACTTAGGACCCTTAAAAAAAACTAACTCCACAAAATGCAGCTCTCTGAAGTTTGGCCCCACGCGCCTGCTGGCTGCAGTTTTTTTTTTTTTTTTTTCCAAATTTCTACAAGTGGACCCACAAACACCTTTGCCCAAAATTGACTTGGGATTTTTGGATCAAAGTGTACTTCCTCTCTATTCTTCTCCAAGAACAATATGAAGATGTTCAAGAACACCTAGAACACCAACAACACACACTAAACCTCAACACCTCCAAATCAACTCGAAATTAGCTCAAAATTTAGGAGTAGCTTCCCCAAGACGTAGAGAACAAACCCCAATGGTTTTTAAGCCACAATTTATTCTCAATCAATAAACCCACTTTCCAAGTTTGAAAAGTTTAAAAGCTTGAAAACCCTTTCATGGTAACTTTCTTTCTACAACTCTGAATTGAGTGAAATTCGAGATCTAGGCTCTAAAAACACTAGAGAAGCAAGATCTAATGTCAAAAAAAAAACAAATCAAAACAAAAAAAAAATCCAAATTTTTTTGGATGATTTTTTTTTTTGAGAAAATACCAAAACCCAAAACTTAAGTTTGTAGAAACAAACCCAATCCAAGCTCTTGATACCAAATGATATAAACCTTAAAAGAAAAGCTAAGATTGATAAAGAAATAAAGCATGATTTAGACTAATGATAAGAGAATTAACAAAGAAACAAGAGGAAGATAGATAGATAGACACAAATTGAGAATTAAAGACAATCACTTTAATAAATAAAGAGACCTTCCTTAAATATCCCAACAAGCACCTAACTCTAAGAAGAACCTCAAGGGAAATGATATCCCAAGCAACTCTTCTTTCCAAAACAAGAAACAACTAAAAGCTTAGCAAGCTCTCATAATCTCTCAACAACAATGGAGTTTTTAGTTTATGAAAATTCTAAGTCTTCAATCATAAAAGAGACTATTTATACTAAGAAAATAAAGAAGAAACTATGTTGTTACAATTCTACCCTTAATGAGGTAAGGGCCTTGTTTGGATGTCCTCTTTGTGATGAATTCAAGAATTCATTAAAAAGCATAATCCTCCTTATTTTTCTCAACGTATGCCCCATCAAATGCTATCATGAACACATGGAATCCTCAGGAGGACTCCATAATGCACTCGAGTGCATCCTTCTTCATGAATAACCCTTGCCAATTTTGAAGCTCACGAGCTTGACTCTTTGTGAAAGGCCTTGTAAAAGGCTTTGGGAGCCCTTGGGTTGCATCAAGTTTGAGGTTAATTTATTGCTGATGGGTGTCGTGAAACATTGATAATTGGTAAGTTTTAGTGTTGTAAGACCGAAGCTGTTTCGACCCAAAAGTTGAGGTCATGATGACATCTACCTGATCCGACCTTGGTATATAAGCAAATCATCCAAAGAGAGAAGAAAATCGAATAACAAATAAAGAAAGATAAAACGAGACAGCTAGAACGAAGACACGTCAACACATGCACAAAACATAGCAGAAGTCTGAAATAAATACCATAATCCCCAAACATCTGGTATCATAAGCGTAGAGCATCTAAATACAACTCACAATTACTAAAATATGAATATCTGTCTTTAAAAAAAAAGTAAAGATATCTAAGCAGATAAGAGGAGGTCCGGAGCCAGGCCTGAAACCCTAGAGCATGCCAATACCTTGTTCACCGCTCAGATAAGCAAGAAATCAGCTGCCACGTACTATGCTCATACTAGGATCAACACCAAAAGGGCACAGTAGGGTGAGTTCGGTCCACTTGTATTCAGTAGGTATCATAGGCTGACTGAGCAAAGCAGAAAATAATACAAGTAATGAAATACTATGAGCACGTCACCTATAAACAGAAAAGTTTTCAAACGGTAGCTCACAACGTCTCCATTAACAGTTCTAATATATATATAAATGAGAAACGAGTAGAAATAGATACATTCACAATAAATACACCAACTAAATACATGCCAAGTATATGAAAATGACACAAAATGTATATGCAATGCAAATGCAAATGCAATGAAGATGGGATCATGATGAATGATTTGAAAATCATCGCATGACTTTATGTATACACCTACCGAGTCTCAGAGCTCCCAAGATAGGACCCATGGGGGATTCACAACCCGTATACTACCACCAATCTCAATGTCCCTCTCCGGCTAGTCTTCACAGATCAAGAGTTTTGTAAAGTGTGTCAATCACCACTCCGGCTAATGTTCACAGATCAAGGGTTTTTTCATAAAAGTTTCACATTTCTCTTTCACATCAATGTTTTTCAATGGTTCCAATACCTCATGAATGTGTATGTATGAATGAGGGTGTAATGCTCGCAACCAAATCAATATGAAGATAATAATAATCCATTCAATACATGTATAAGTGAACTCAGAATAAACTCAATATGTCAATAATCAAGATATCAATTTCTCATTTGGCACCATCAGAAGATTAGTCATGTAGGACATCATTAATGTCATATCGAATCCCTAATTCGGGTATTTCTATCATGGTAAAGGCAAATAATGCTCAAATAGGGCCTATAACATCAAATAAAACCCTCACACGGGCAACACTCAAAGCATGATATCTCAAGTCATCAATAATAAACATATAAGCCCCCACACGGGCACACAACAACAATATATAATCTCAAAATAAAATTCCCAAAATTAGTTTTCCCCCTAACCCATAGCATGCTTTACTTATTCATTAACTACCCAACCCAGTCTGAAGAAAGTTAAGCTATAACCTACCTCAAAGCGTTGAAATCCAAGCCTAAAGTCCTTCAACATGGAGACTTACCCTTCGAATGGTCTCGAAATCAACTAAAACATATAAATATAATATCTATGCATTAAAAGAAAGCTAATGATACCCATATTGACAATATTCAAGTCGGGCCCAAAACGGGTTTGAAAAATGGTTTTGAAAACAAAAGGGGTAAAATCAGAATTTTATTTTAGAAATACATTCTTGAAGGTTATAGGAGTCTATAGTTGAAAACCCACACGAAAATGAGTTAAAAACAAGGTCCAAATCATAGAAAAACTATTTTTAAGTTTTACCGACAAAACCCCAAAACTCCATTTCATAATCGAGGTTAAAAGGTGTTTTTAAAGGCATGATCAATAGAAAATAATGGAAAGATGAGTTTAGAGGTTACCCACATGAAAAGAAACCCTAGAAAAAGCACCTTTCTCGAAGCTTGGAGGTCCAAAAATGTAAGAAAATCATGAAATTAAGGTATTTATAATGTTTTGTGAACAGTACCTTGCGAACGCGGTCAACCCTTCATGTTCACGAGGGTCAACATTGACCAGGATAAATAAATAACCTTCGTGTTCATGGCTAGGGCTTCGCATTCATGAAGGTTCATGACCTGGACCATCGCATTTGCTATAGCTCTATCGTGTTCGCAAATAAGGCATGACCCTACCCGGACCCCAATCGTTCTTTATGTTCGTGGATCCCTCCTAGTGATCGCGATGAAGGAGAATATCCTTTTTTGCATTCGCAGCCTAAGGCCCGGTTCGCAAAGAAGGAAATGGACCTACACCAAATTCAGCAAACCCGTTGATTTTGCAAGTTGGAATGTCTCCGAACGGATCCTCGAGATTTGTTTGGGACCCCAAAGATATAAACCATATATGCTACTAGGATATTTTCAACATTCCGGACTCAATGGCAATGTTAAATTTTTGAAATTGGATCGTTTTCAATAAAGTAACCCTCGAGATCCCTTTCTAGGCAATTTCATTATTTTTCAAATGAAGGGTCGAAATGTAAAATAAAGGTTTCAAACCCGAACCAACCCCGCAATTTTGACATTATGGATCTAATGGAACTGTCCAAATTACCATCTGACATTCTAAACATCAAATGTTAACCAAAGTCAACTATAGAACTTTTAAAGCCTCTAAAAACCTCAAACTCTCCCAAAACCCTCCCAAAGGCATTGGAAACTGTGTCAACCATCCCCACACTCCAAAATCAACATGTAGAAACTACGGGAAAGGGGAAAGGATAAAATAATCAAATCACATAAAAAGCAAAATTTCACAATTCACAAATCAGGTTATTTCAAAAACTGTTACTTACATATAAGATTGTCTTTTCAGGAAAATTCAATGCTAAGAATTTGTGGCAGCCGATAATTCAAAATATTTAAAAATTGAGTGGAAAAATTATCCCTGTCATAGTCCATTGTATCAAATGCATGTTCAGACATAATATAAGCATTTGTCTTGTATGCCAAGGTGGCCTTCATTGATTGATATAAAGAGTGTACTGAAAGAAGAGCATCACAACTCAATAATTAAGAAGTAACTCAATAAAATTACTATTACATCTTTCCACTTAAGTACTATATAGGCGATTATATATTACTATTCACCTTTGTATCTAGGAGCAACACTTGCAGCATACACCACCACATCCATTGCGGCCGCTGCCTCTACCACCTCCACCACAGAGTATCTACCACCATCGTGGCCACCGCCTCCACCATGTTCACCACCACCACCACCACCAGGGTAGCCACCACCATCATGAACCATTTTGAAGAAACGATGATTGATTATAACACAAGAAAGATCTCAACATTAGTATTATGGATGCAACCATAGATTTTTTTATTTTTTTTAGTTATGAAATTCAAAGAGTCCAAACAAAAGCAAAACAAAGGTTCATTTAGAATATAAGATTCGACATAACATATAGTGTACTTTTATGATGTCTGATAGATAAAAATTAAGAGGAAAAATCAAATATATACTCACAAGACATCAAGGACAAAATAGATAATCATAAAATTGTGCATGACATAGATCCTAAATATGCATTAAAACATAAATAACATAACGAGTTTATAAACTAACGCGTTAAATATCATAATTTGCCTTGATATCAAGTCGAGGTCCATAAAGCTCAACATTCGATAGTTGATAACTTGTAAAGCTCGACAATTGATAACCTGTAACTTGATATGCAGTAAAGTTTAGCCGCATAAGTATTGCTAGAAAATCACCAAAAAAACAGAAAATAAAAATAAATAAGCTGGCTTGAAAGTCAAAAAATCAGCAAGTTACTTTGTGGAAGTACGTAAAGATTGATTCAAATACCCAAGTTCACTATTTTGTTCTTCTTTATATCTGGATTTGCTGCACTTGAGCCGGTCTTTCGAAACCAGCCACTCTACTTCCATGAGATAGTGGTAATAAAGAATGTTAAATATAATAACCTAACCAAAACCTAAGCAAAGAAAAGTCAAGATCAAAGTACACACCATATTCACCTGCATGTTCATCCATATGTTCAGCTGAATAAGGAGAAAGGTAGTAGCAGTGCCGGCCATTAAAAGAGATGCAAACCAAGTGAATATGCATCAGGACCAATCAACCAAATAGAAAAATCAATGAATCTTACTCAATTACATAATACAGTTATTAGATCTGCTTGGATGGAAAAACCGCAAAAAAGAGGATCATGCACAATAACATAAACAGAGAGTTCGACATCATTGAGGACAATGAAGCTCTTCTTCCATTGATGATATAAATTTAAAGGATCATGTACAACAACATAAACAGATAGGTCGTCCTAAATTTAACCGAACTAATAATATTGAGGATGAAGATGGGATGGACAAAGCTGAGACCAAAAACAAATGCAACAAAATTAAATAACTATAATGAAGAAGAATCTGACCTTATAATGCTTTTTATAGAAGTATATTTATAATGCTTTTTATAGAAGTATATTTATAATGCTTTTTATAGAAGTATAGAATTTATAAGCCAAAAAGGATACTAATTAATATTTTAGTAGAATTTTCTATATATAGTTAGACCTGTCTATGAAATCACTTCGTTATAACGACATGTCACTATAGCGGCCTGATTTTCTCCAGAATCGGTGATGTGCCTTGGTTGTATGGCACTTTAGATTCTTAAAACAAGGGAAATATGCAATAACTTGGTTGTGTTTTGTAGGTATGATGTGGTTTCTGTCCTAATTTGTAGGAAAACAGGTTTTAAAGGTAAAATGACCAAAAAAGGAAGAATCAAGCCCAAATATGATGTTACTGATGAGGAAAGAATGAATCTGCACGATGGAGTAACCCACGACATCACTCACGAGCCGTGATTCCCATTCATGAGCCATGGGTTGTGTCATGAGATGGCTTTCAGAGGACTAACATTTCACCTGAGTTCCACGACAGGACTCACGCCACGTGACTGACACCCATGTGGCGTGAGTTCACTTCAGAGATCTAGGAAAAGAGCCTGATTCCCACGATACAAGTCACGTGCCGTGACTTGGTTCCACGACACCAAGTCACGACATCGTGAAAGATGCCGACTCTGTTCTCCTATTTTGTTTTGGATAGGACTAGTTTTGTATCTATAAATACCCTTAGGTAGTCCTAAATGCGTGAGTTAGACAATTTACTATTTTAAGAGTTATTTTACATTGTTTGAGACATATATTTTGGTTTGGTATTCACAAACCCTAATTCTGAAGTTGATTGATGATTGAAATTTCGGGTTTTCCTTCATTCTTGTGAAATCATAATTATGCTTTCATCTTTGGATTATTATTGTGTTCTTGCAACTATGAGTAGATAAACCCATCAACTAGGGTTGTGTGAACCATGAAGAATTAACAAAACCTGTGACTTGCAAGACAACTTTGTACTGCTGTGTATGCATGTATTGTTGTCTCCTTTGTATTGATTGCTTTTCTAACGGTTGAAAACATTAGAATCTTGCCTGTATTCTAGACTTGCTCGAGAGAGCGGTAGAGATTGGGAAAAGGAGATAACAACAGAGATTTGAAGCTATCAACCTTTATCTGATAATCGGAGCCTTAGCGGGAAAGGTTACCTGAAGTCCAGAACAAGGGTTAGTAGTGCGACACTTGGAGACCGAGAGGAGAAGAGTGAAATTCGTCTAATGACAGTCGAGAGACAGTTAGATGAACCTAATTTGTTAGACTTTACATGCAGCGCAGTGGGGCAGTCTTGTTAAGTACAAGTCACCGGTGGAGTTAAGGAATCATTGGGGATCACAGTCCTAGTGAATTCCTCTTATTATTTACAAACTCAATATCAGTCAGCAATCGTCATCGTTACTATTTACTAGCAAAATTCCCCAGTTTTAGTTACTTGCCAGTTATTCCTTCCAGTAGTCTACTCACACTTCGACCTATTCCCTGTGGGATCGACCCCAACCTTGTTGGGTTCTATATTTGATTCAGCGACCGCATTGTACTTTTTCGGAGGTATATTTTGGGTGACATCAAATTTTGGCGCCATTGCCGGGGAATTACGGTTACAAAATTGAACATTATTGGTTGGAGTTGATTGGGTGTTCTTACATACTCTCGAGGGCATACGCCGGTGTATGCCAAATATCAGGAGTCAAGGCAATCCCCTGATTCCACTTGATCTTGAGATCGAAAGGACTTTAAGAGCTAATCGGAGAATGGTGAATACTGAAGGAGTCCAGAATCCTGCAGCTGCGGGCGATGTTCACAATCAACCATTGTATCCGGCTGGTCAGAAAACAGCGAAGCAAACTACTGCTTGATTGACCCGAGAAGAGCATGCTAGACAAGCTGCTCTTAGACAAGCAGAAAGAGATAATCGAGCTATGAAGGACGCAACACAACGTCTGGCTGATGCTGAAGAGCGACAAAGACAATTAAGAGAACAACCAAGACAACGTGTGCCTGTTTATGATGATCCTGAAGATGAATATGTGGCCTATTTTGAGCTGATTGAGAATGGTGCTATTGTTCCACCTGAGTTACCCCCAGGCACTAAGTTTGACATTACCAGTGCCATGATCCATCTGCTGAACTTGAAAGGTGTGTTCGCGGGCCTTCCTACAGATGATCCAAACATGCATGTGATGAATTTTGTGGGGGTCTGCACGTCATACAATCTGCCTGGAGTTAACCAAGAGGCGATTCGGCTGAGATTGTTCCCATTTTCTCTTACAGGAGAAGCCACTTTGTAGTTGGCTGAGCTGCCACGAGGGTCTATCACCACTTGGCAGGAATTGAGAAACCAATTCTTGGAAAGATTTTTTCCACCATCCAAGATACTGCAGTTAAAGGATGAGATCTATAATTTTCGACAACTTCATTCGGAAGCACTCTATGAAACATGGCTTAGGTTCAAGAAGAAGCTGCAGATGGTGCCGAATCATAGGATGAGTGGTCGAAATTTACTTGAAATTTTCTACAGAGCGTTGAATGTCAACACAAAAGGGGTAGCGGATACTATCACTGGTGGAGCATTCATGAGTCTGGAATGGAACCAAGCTTCTGAGATATTGGATCGAGTCACTAAGACCAACCGAGGATGGCATACTCGGGAGGCAGATATACTGGCTGGGACTTATGCTATTGGAGCTTCATCAGCTCAAAGGGCATTGGATGAATCTGTGGCGCAAGAGGTTGCTCAGTTGAGGACAGAGATTGGTCTTTTGGCCAAACAGATAGCTGCTAGAGATGTGGAAAAGGTGCATGCTGTTGGTGCACAAAGCAAATCAGTTAGACATGATGATAGTGAGTCAGATGAAGAGGCGAACTATCTAGATCGTGAAGTGGCGAGTTTTCGAGCCAAGGGCCAAGGGTCGAATCAAGACTCTTGGAACTTAAGGCAAGGGAATCAAGGTCGAAACTATTATGGGGACAGCTATAACAAATTGGGATACAGAGATCGTAAACGAGACCGTGATAGTGATTGGAGGCGGAAAGATGATCATAGAGAAAAAAATGACACGTATGTACTGCCTAGAAGATGTGATGAGGAGTTTGGAAATTCGAGGATGGAGGAACTTCTAAATAAATTGGTGAAAGGAGCAGAAAGTCAGGAGAATTGTTTGAAAGAAATTAGGACTGACATTTCGGGCATAAGTCAGAAAGTGGAGTCTCACTCGACCGCCATCAAATAGTTGGAGCAACAGTTTGGGCAAATTTCAGTGGCGCTGAATCAACGTCAGCCAGGCACCCTTCCAAGTAATACTGTCCACAATCCTAAGAATGATAGTCATTGCCTCGCCATCACTACTAGAAGCGGGAAGTGCACGACAGATCCACCTATGCCGGCCGACAGTGGTATGCCTAAGGATCCAGTGATTATCGATGTTGAAGTTGAGATAGAGTCAGATAATGCAAAGGGTAACAAGGTTCCAAATCAGCAGGATGATAACGACAATGCAAAATCTGAGAAGAGGAAGGAGAATGAGGTACCAAAAGTACTCAAAACTATTCCACGACCTCCTCCTCCCTATCCTCAAAGGTTGAATAAAAAGGCAGAGGAAGGAAAGTATCAGAAGTTCATCACCATGCTGAAGGAGTTGTCAGTTAACATCCCTCTTGTAGAAGAATTGAAGCAGATGCCAGGCTATGCCAAGTTCATGAAAGACTTGGTGACTAAGAAGAGAACGGTCAGTTTTGAGCCCACAGATAACATTCATCATTGTAGTGCAATTGCTTCACGGTCCTTAGTTGAAAAGAAAGAGGATCCAGGAGCGTTCATAATCTCGTGTACTATTGGGTCATACGACTTTGCTAAAGCATTGTGCGATTTGGGGGCTAGCATCAACCTAATGCTATTAGCTGTGTTTAAGCAGTTGGGGTTGGGTGTACCAAAACCAACCTCCATGAGACTTCTCATGGCTGATAGAATTGTGAAAAAGCCAGTGGGCATTCTATACGATGTTTTGGTGAAGGTTGCTTCTTTCATATTTCCGGCTGATTTCGTGATCCTCGATTGTGAGGTTGACTTTGAGGTTCCCATCATACTGGGGAGACCATTCCTTGCCATTGGTCGCGCGCTGGTTGATATGGAAATCGGGCAGCTGCAATTTAGATTGAATAATGAGCAGGTTACGGTCAATGTCTATCGGTCAATGAAGCAACCAAATGATAAGAGAGTCATTTCAGTGATAGATGCGGTCGATGATAGTGAAGTTGTCGTGCCCATTGAAGAAAGGTTGGGAGTAGAACCTCTGGCTGCAGTGATCATGAACTTTGAAGACGATGGTATAGAAGACTATGGCGAGATGGTGAATGCGCTCACTGGTAATGGAGTGTACACTTATGCGCCCAAGAAACTGGATCTTGATTTAAAGAATAGGGTAACTCCACCAGCTCGCCCATCTATAGAGGAGCCTCCAGTGTTAGAACTTAAGGCTCTTCCGGCCCACCTTCGCTACATATTCTTGGGAGCCAATAATACTTTGCCAGTAATTATTTCTGCTAAGCTGGTGGAATGGCAAGTAGCGGCTTTGGTTTTGGTTCTGAGAAGATTCAAGAGGGCCATTGGTTGGTCCATTGCAGATATCATAGGTATTCCACCCGGCATTTGCACTCATAAAATTCAGCTTGTGCCAGAATGCGTCCCTAGCATTGAACACCAGCGTCGTCTAAACCCACCTATGCAAGAGGTCGTAAAGAAAGAGATCATAAAGTGGTTGGATGCAGGAGTGGTTTACCCTATTGCCGATAGCAAGTGGGTGAGCCCGATTTAGTGTGTGCCGAAAAAGGGAGGAATCACAGTGGTTCCTAATGACAAAAATGAGTTGATTCCAATAAGACCAGTGACTGGATAGAGAGTTTGCATGGACTATCGGAAGCTAAATTCATGGACTGAAAAGAATCATTTTCCTATACCCTTTATGGACCAGATGTTAGACCGACTTGCTGGTAGAGGATGGTATTGTTTTCTCGATGGTTACTCAGGGTATAACCAGATCTTTATTGCCCCCGAAGACCAAGAAAATACCACTTTCACTTGCCCATATGGGACGTTCGCATTCAAGAGGATGCCCTTCGGTTTGTGTAATGCACCGGCCACCTTCCAACGCTGTATGATGTCTATTTTCTCTGACATGGTGGAAGACACTATCGAGGTGTTTATGGATGATTTCTCTGTAGTAGGTGACTCGTTTGAAGGCTGTTTGGCACACCTTGCTAATGTGCTACAAATATCCGAGGAGTTCAACCTAGTGTTGCACTGGGAAAAGTGTCATTTTATGGTCAATGAAGGTATCGTATTGGGGTATCAGATTTTGAAGAACGGCATGGAGGTGGATAAGGCAAAAATTAAAGTAATTGAGAAGCTGCCCCCACCTATCTCTGTAAAAGGTATTCGGAGTTTTCTGGGTCGTGCTGGTTTTTATAGAAGATTCATCAAAGATTTCTCCAAGATTGCTCATCCTTTGTTGCAAACTTTTAGAGAAAGAGGTGAAGTTCGTGTTTGATGAAGAATGTATTAAAGCGTTTGAGTGTCTGAAAGAAAAGTTGGTGTCAGCTCCTATCATTGTGTCACCGGATTGGATGAAGCCCTTTTAGGTTATGTGCAATGCTAGTGGAGTAGCTTTGGGAGCAGTTTTGGGTCAGAGACTTGAGAAGATATTACATCCTATCTACTACGCTAGCAAAGTGCTTAATCCAGCTCAAAAGAATTACACTGTGACTGAGCAAGAATTGTTGGCAGTAGTTTTTGCTTTCGAGAAATTTAGATCATACTTGATTGGCACTAAGGTGATCGTGCACACAGACCATGCGGCTCTTCGGTATCTTATGTCGAAAAAGGATGCTAAGCCAAGACTGATTAGATGGGTACTGCTATTGCAAGAATTTGACTTTGAAGTCAAGGATCGAAAGGGGACCGAAAATCAAGTGGCTGATCATCTGTCACGTCTTGAGGAGGAGGCCATGCGTAAATTGAAAGATGATCTTGAAATCGATGATACCTTTCCAGATGAGCAAGTGCTTGCAGCATCCCATGATTTAATACCATGGTTTGCTGATTATGCCAACTTTTTGGCAAGTGATCTAGTCCCGGAGGATATGACATACCAGCAGAGAAGAAAGTTCATGCATGAGGTAAGAAAATTCTTTTGGGATGAGCCATATTTGTTTAGAGTGTGTGCTGATGTCATTATTCGAAGATGCATCCCAGAGGTCGAAATGATGAATATTTTGGAAGCACGTCACTCATCTCCAGTTGGGGGTCATCATGGAGGTGCGAGGACTGCCCATAAAATCTTGCAATGTGGGTACTATTGGCCCAGCATTTACAAGGATGCTCATGACTATGCCCGTGCTTGTGACCGGTGTCAAAGGCAAGGTAATATTTCTCGCAGACACGAACTTCCCATGACTACGATTCTGGAACTTGAATTATTTGATGTGTGGGGAGTTGACTTTATGGGTCCATTTGTGAGCTCGCATGGAATGAAGTATATCTTGGTGGCTGTTGACTATATTTCTAAATGGGTGGAGGCAATTGTGCTTCCCAATAACGAAGGAAGAAGTGTAACAGCTTTCTTGAAAAAGAACATTTTCTCACGATTTGGGACACCTCGAGTTATTATTAGTGATGGTGGATCCCACTTTTGCAACCGACTGTTTAAAGCTCTTCTTGAAAAATACGGTGTAAAGCATAAGGTGGCCACACCTTACCATCCGCAGACAAGTGGACAGGTTGAGGTATCAAATCGTGAAATCAAGTCTATCTTAGCAAAAACAGTCAATGCTAATAGGACTGATTGGGCTCGTAGATTAGATGATGTATTATGGGCATATCGGACAGCTTTCAAAACACCAATTGGTGCTTCACCATATCAGTTGGTTTTTGGAAAAACTTGTCATTTGCCCGTCGAACTGGAACATAAAGCATTGTGGGCGTTGAAGAGGTTGAATTTAGACTGGGATGAAGCGGCTAAAATGAGACTGGAACAGATGAACGAGATGGATGAATTTTGTCTCCGAGCTTATAAAAGTTCAGCATTGTATAAAGAAAAGATGAAATTGTATCATGATCGGCAAATTGAGAATCGAGAGTTTCATCAGGGAGATTTGGTGTTGCTGTATAACTCCAAGCTTTGCCTGTTTGTTGGAAAGTTAAAATCCAAATGGTCTGGCCCATTCACGGTAGTTCGGGTATTCTCACATGGTGCTATTGAGCTAAAAGGAGCGGATAATGTCCTATTCAAAGTCAATGGACAATGTGTCAAGCACTATGTAGGAGTTTCGAAAGAAATAAGGACAATTGAAGAACTTGAACTTGATGAAGTCTGAGTAGCCAAGTTAGCCACGTCGTACCGCGACGTTAAATTAGGCGCTTCATGGTAGGAAACCCATGGGCTTGTTGGGGAAGTCTGAGTATCCAAGTTAGCCACGTTGTACCGCGACGTTAAATCAAGCGCTGATTGGGAGGCAACCCAAGATTTTGTTATGTGAAGATCGGATTATTGAGTAGCAGTTAGGTGAAAATCACAAAATCTACGAAAAGTGGTGAAATTTCATCCACGACATGAATCACGATACGTGAGGGGGTTCTACGTCATGTGGATGACATCGTTGAAATCAGACATTCAGTCCAGTTACAGAACACCAGTCATGATAGACTCCACGTCACATGGGTGTTAGTCACATGGCGTGGGTCGTGTCATGAAACATCAAAACATCCGAAATCAGAATTCGACCCGACCCGAGACCAGTTTTTCCAAAATAAAACCAAAACCCTTTCTTCCTCACCCGATTTATACCCGTTTAAAACCCTTTCTTTCCCACTTTCAATTCATTCAACTTAAACCCTAAAATTCCAATTCCCCCTACTTCTCCCCATTAAATCCAAACCACATCTCTCCCAAACTCCAAATATCCGAAAACCATATCCCAAACACTCACCAAATCCGTTCCATATTCGAAAACCCAAACCCCATTACCAAATAGGTCCGAAAATTTGAAATTCACTATACAAACCCGACCCAAATCCGACCCCAAACCCAAAAATTTATCCAAACCCATTGCTATGCCTCCAAAATCCAATCCCAAAAGTGACCACCTTGATGCGTCATCCCGGATTCGTACCAAAAATCCGGACTTACCGACCCGTCTAAGGGATGAACCCATTGAATCTGAACCAAGTGGTTCCGTGGAGGAATTTGAGATTAGTCAGGATGACACGGCCTTAATCCCACAGGCTACTAGGTTACAGACGCATGCCCGAATGGCTGCCAGGGCTGCAATTCAGCCGGTCCCACCACCTGTTGAGCCCGTGGTACCAGCCGCATCTTCTGAGTCGGCCCCCCAGTCTGAAGAGGGGGAGGATGCTTCTGAGTCAGGGTCTGCGGCTGATGCTACCGGCCAGGGAACGTCTGCAGATGAGGCTACAGGTCAGGATACATCTGTGGTAGAGGCTGCAGCCTCTCCCTTCGGTACTGGTGCCGAGAGTGCCCCGACTACTGTACAGGATAGGGGAGTTCAAAGGTGGTGTGTCCAGGACATGCGTGCTATCTATGATCGGGATGCTGAGCTGAGAGAGCGTGGTGTGTGTAGGAGAAGCATTATGGAGGATCCCCGGTATAGAATGGAGGAACTGAGGTCATTGTAGGATATTTGGCCTCTGTTTGAGCGATATGGTTTGGGTTGGATGGCGCAGCCGTCTGGCAGGTATAACTCGGAGGTGGTTTGAGAATTTTATGCTTCCTATGCTGCATCTGTTGGTTTGACCACCCAGTGGGGCAGTGATACACTTTGCAGCCAGTTTTACCTCATGTCATGGTGCGCGAGACCCGAGTCGACATTTCGAAAGAGACCATTCACCGCTTCTTGTTTGGGCCTGACCGTCCAGTTCCAATTTCGACAGCTGAATTTGATCACAGGCTGGCCATGGTCAGAGATAGAGTTAGGATGAGAGATGCCGAGCAGAAGTTAGAGTTAGTTAAATGGATTGCAGGTTACATAGCCGAGGAGGGTGTAGCGGCTAGTTGGGTAACTGGGAAGCTGGACATCAAAAAGTCCACGCTCCATTTCACTGGTCGTTTCTGGTGGTCAGTGGTTTGTCATAGGTTGGGTCCGACCAATGCTGATAACTCTCTCACACTGGACAGGGCAGTAGTTGTCGCCAGCATCTTGGCTGGTTATGAGATCCATTTCGCCAGATACATCATCCAAGAAATCCACGAGCGAGCATTCCGAGATCATACAAGCATCCCTTTCCCATGTCTGATTCAGGGTCTGTGTGATAGAGCTGGGGTTGCCAGAATTCCTGCCATCGATAATTCTATAGAGGTGACTCATTTGGCAGATATTTCGATGATGCAGCAGAGGGGTTTGCACTCCATTCTTTCCCGAGGGTCACAACTGTCTGAGACGTCGGGTGCTACCATGGATGAGGTGCCTGGTGTACCTTTGCATATCCCTGCACCATTTAGATTACCGACATCGACTGAGGGCACTGGCCCTGTTGATGAGAGCGTACCCAGTGCTAGTGTCTCACCGACACCTGCTGGGATGGTGTCTGTCTCTTGAGACTTTCTACAGCAGCTAGTTGATAGGCAGACAGAGATGCTTGAGCGCCAGGCTCATACTGAGACTCATATGGCTAAGCTGGTATCCCAACTTAAGCCTTGGGTTCGTTCTACAGTTGAGGCTGCTGATACTAGGGTGGTGGCTCGGATGACTGCAGCTATGGACCAGTTTATGCGGGGCCTGCATGGGCAGATTGACAGTTTTGAGGCACGTATGGCCTCCCGCTTAAGTGTTGCACCGAGCCCTGACTTGGCCGGCTTGACCCAGGAGGTTGCTTCATTGACAGAGGAGGTTAGGACACTGGCATCGACTAGCACGCCGATTATACCACCTATGCCTGTCCTGACCTCCGTACGCCCAGCATTTGAGGTGGATTTGTTTGCTGATGAGGAGCCAGAGATGGATAGAGGAAAGAGACCTCGTAGTCCAGTGGATGGGGGTGCGAGTGATGATGAGTTCGATAGTGATCTGAGGAGGGCTGTTAAAGCCTCCCGGGTAGAGTACCACGCGATCCAGATTGAGGCAGAGCAGAGGGCGCGTGGTGCATCTGCCAGTCAGACTATCCCCCCATCGGATGCGACCACTGCACAGTCTGATGATCTCGTAGCTGGCGGGCCCACTTCCAGAGCTTAGAGCGCCACAGGTATGTCTTCACTCCCTTATTTTGATATGATATCAGTGCATTGAGGGCATTGCACCATGCTTAGTTGGGGGTGGGGGTGTACCACCACTTGGGGTTTTTTGTTGCCGTGTTGCTTTTCCCCCGAGTGTGCTATCATAATAGAACCGGCATGTGTAGGATGATATTGTTGATGTTTTTTTTTTATGTTTCTTGCTATATTAGGATAAAAATGAGGGAACTTTAAGTGCAGTTCAGTTTTGAAACATTTCTTATGTGTTTTGTTGCTAAGGATACCCCTCCTGAAATTTTGGTTTTTGGAACATGCTTTGTGTGTGACTACTGTTGGATCTTGTTATGGCACTAGAATTATAGGCAAACAACCGTAGCTAGTATGGCATGAACGGATAGGTAGTAGTTGGTAATATAACCCTGTGCTATGTGCGTGTGAGGTCACTACTTAGTTAGATGTGTGTGTGCGATCCAGAACTTGCCCGGTTAGTCTTGCCTAAGTTAGAAGATAAGGATTAGGAAAGGATCATAGGCCGTTGTTGAAAAAGTCCACTATTAGTCTAAATGCCAAACCAAAAGAATAAGTATCCCTTGATCCCAACTTTTGAGCCATAATTGTCTTATTTCTTTCATTAGCCTATTCACCTTCCCATTCTAATCTCAATGAACCTGTCTTGGCCCTGGTCCCTCCTTAGACACTGTGTACCTCAACTCAGGCAAATAGCCTAAGTTGAGGGTGGCTATTATAGGGGTGCGTAGATTGAGTAGGGTATGAAGAAGGGTTAATTAAAAAAAAAAAAAAAGAATATGTGTATGTGTTTAAAGTTGAGGAAAAAAACCACACCCAAAGTCTGAGAATAAAAGAATGAAGAACAAGGGAGAATAAAAATGAAAAAGGTTGGAAGTGGGAGCCAAAAATAGTGTAGTGTCAAGGAGGGTTGAGTCACTATATCCATATGCACCATACCTATCCCTAAGCCTACATTGCAAGCCAAGAAAAGTCCTATAGTGATCCTAGTCCAACTGTCCGAAAACTAAGGCGTAGAAAATAAGGGCAAGCCTATGGTATTTAACGCACATTGTCTTAACTTCGTTTTGAGCATGAGTGCATTGACCTCGTCCCTATGATATCCATTAGTATACTGAGAGTGCATGGGACTTCTTTGATTGTGAGGGCACATGGGTTGCATAATTAGATGCTAGTTGCTCTGGAAATGACAATTGCATATACGCTTAGTTGTTTGTGCATAATTTGGTGTCGTCACTTGATACCTACTATGTAATGATTCTGCATTGTTTACAATTCTACGAGGAAAATAGGAGGGGTCAAAAAAGTTTTTGTATCAAAAAGCAACAAGTTGACTGCCATAAGTCCTTTAGGTTTCTCTTAGTTAAGCATTGTGTTGGTGTAGTTGTATGTTGTTCGCCTGAGGACATGCAAACATTCTAAGTTGAGGGTGTTGATGTACCATGGTTGTATGGCACTTTCGATGCTTAAAACAAGGGAAATATGCAATAACTTGGGTGTGTTTTGTAGGTATGATGTGGTTTCTGTCCTAATTTGCAGGAAAACAGGTTTTAAAGGTAAAATGACCAAAAGAGGAAGAATCAAGCCCAAAGATGATGTGTCTGATGAGGAAAGAATGAATCTGCACGATGGAGTAACCCACGACATCACTCAAGAGCCGTGATTCCCATTCATGAGCCGTGGGTTGTGTCGTGAGATGGCTTTCAGAGGACTAACATTTCACCTGAGTTCCACGACAGGACTCATGCCACGTGACTGACACCCACGTGGCCTGATTTGATGGCGTGAGTTCACTTCAGAGATCCAGGAAAAGAGCCTGATTCCCACGATACAAGTCACGTGCCGTACTTGGTTCCACGTTACCAAGTCACGACATCGTGAAAGCTGCCGACTCTGTTCTCCTATTTTGTTTTGAATAGGACTAGTTTTGTATCTATAAATACCCCTAGGTAGTCCTAAATACGTGAGTTGGAAAATTTACTATTTTAAGAGTTATTTTACATTGTTTGAGACATATATTTTGGTTTGGTATTCACAAACCTTAATTCTGAAGTTGATTGATGATTGAAATTTTGGGTTTTCCTTCATTTTTGTGAAATCATAATTATTCTTTCATCTTTGGATTATTATTGTGTTCTTGCAACTATGAGTAGATAAACCCATCAACTAGGGTTGTGTGAACCATGAAGAATTAACAAAACCTGTGACTTGTAAGACAACTTTGTACTGCTGTGTATGCATGTATTGTTGTCTTCTTCGTATTGATTGCTTTTCTAACGGTTGCAAATGTTAGAATCTTGCTTGTATTATAGACTTGCTCGAGAGAGCGGTAGAGATTGGGAAAAGGAGATAACAACAGAGATTTGAAGCTATCAACCTTCATCTGATAACCGGAGCCTTAGCGGGAAAGGTTAGCTGAAGTCCAGAACAAGGGTTAGTAGTGCGACACTTGGAGACCGAGAGGAGAAGAGTGAAATTCGTCTAATGACAGTCGAGAGACAGTTAGATGAACCTAATTTGTTAGACTTTGCACGCAGCGCAGTGGGGCAGTCTTGTTAAGCACAAGTCACCAGTGGAGTTAAGAAATCATTGGGGATCACAGTCCTAGTGAATTCCTCTTATTATTTACAAACTCAATATCAGTCAGCAATCGTTATCGTTACTATTTACTAGCAAAATCCCCTAGTTTTAGTTACTTGCCAGTTATTCCTTCCAGTAGTCTACTCACACTTCGACCTATTCCCTGTGGGATCGACCCCAACCTTGTTGGGTTTTATATTTGATTCAGCGACCGCATTGTACTTTTTCGGAGGTATATTTTGGGCGACATCAATCGTTTTTTCAAGATATATTTTACTTTTTGTGGCGCAAGCGTCAGGATTCAGAGGGGCTGCAATTCTTGCGCCACTGCCCTGCTTTGCAGCAGTGGCGCAAGGCACAAGGATTTTGGTCCTTCCGGGCTTGTTTTGCGACGTAATGCAATGTCGATTCTTCCATGGTTTCTTTTGGTTCTTTGGTGTTCCTTTTCTTATTTTTAAGGTTTCAAATACCTCGATAAACTTCCACATGATCAAACCATGAAACACAAGTATTTACCAAATTATGTTCAATTAAGCCATGGACGACTGGAATGTCTAGTTTTGCGATTGAGGCTACGAACGGGAATCTCGTAAGAGAATATTGTCGTGACTTCATGGAATTATTTAAACGTGAGATGTATGATGAATTATACATGGATTTTTATGGGCTAAGCTAATAAGTGTTATTGGGCCCAATTGGAGGCCCAAAACAAGGCCAAAATGGAAGGCCCCAAAAGGAAAAAGACCGATTCTTGTGATTGACCAAGGGAACATGGAATTTAATGCCAAAGAAGTGGATAAGGATGACTTAAAAGACTCTATAAAACAAGGAAAAAATCAGATTTATTTCATTACAACTCTCATAACTTTTGGATATTTCTCAAACATTTCTCTCTTTTCCAAACCCTAAGGCAACCATTCCCTTTGGACACTTTGGACAAGATCATCCCTTTGGAAGCTTGGGTAAGTATTTATTATTTTGATTTAACATATTATATGCATGAGATATTGTGTAGATCATGATGGTTGTGTTGGAAAGTTTAAATAGGACTCTTTTGCCCTTAGGTAAAATATGTGCAATTTTGCGAATTAAACTTGAAAGGTGACTTGTGGTTTTGATGAAAGAGCATGGTATGGATGAAATATCAACATGTGTGGTGTGATTATGTTACTAAACTTGTTATTTTCTATAAGTGTAAATTATGGGATTTTGGCCGATATATCGTTGTGAGGTGTATTAAGGTGACTTGAGGGATTATTTGTGATATGGTGTGAATGAGAAAGTGTAAAGAAGAAGATTTTTTGCGAAATGCTATTGGTTATGATGTTTCATCAATGTATGGCATGTTGTGGTATTTTTGGTATGGTCATGCCGAAATTTCATTGTAAAGGGGAAAATGACGTTATAGGCAATTATGTAACTTTTGTCGTCTTTTGCACTTGTAAGGTGGTTAGATGTTGACGTAAACTCTGTTATGTACTTGTATTGTAGAGTAAAGGGCTGGATCATTATATTCGTTAGGATTGTGGATTCTTATTG
The DNA here is from genome assembly GCA_031232105.1 of Capsicum rhomboideum. NCBI lineage: Eukaryota > Viridiplantae > Streptophyta > Magnoliopsida > Solanales > Solanaceae > Capsicum > Capsicum rhomboideum. The sequence continues at coordinate 133,541,298 of CP124709.1, forward strand.
AGGAATTAAGGTATGTAAGGTTACTCTTTCTATATCCTTCTGCAGCATATAGTATTCACCTTGTCATGGTATTTACTTATTTCCGAAATGTCCTAAGGTATCTTATATCAAGTTATCATCTATTGTTAATCATGTATATTTCCTTCTTGGTCTATTATCATTCATGAGTCACATAATTATGAACATGGTTCCAAGTTCCAATAATGTTATATTCAAAAGTTCCCAAAAATGAAGTAACCATTGATTGAGCTATTTCAAAGATTAAAGAAGTAATGTTGTAAAGAGGAGAGATGTTTCATGGGTGGTATCCCAGGGGTTAAATAACCTAGCATGGGTCGATCCCAATAATTACGGATGGTATCCCAGGGGTGAGAAGAACACCTAGCATGGGTCGATTCCGCTACGGGTGGTATCCCAGGGGTAAGGATAAGCCTAGCATGGGTCGATCCCGATTACTAGTGAGTACCCACTGATCAGCTTGGGGCCCGGGCATTATATGAATGGATGAATAAGTGATGGATAAAGGAAAGAATGTAAGAGTAAAGAAAGTAATTCACCTGATGTGTACTTTCTCCATATATGAAAAATGGTGACTCATCCATATTGAGTACTCATTTATATTTGATTTTATTGAAGTTTTTATGTATCATTCAGTTTCATGCAGCCTTACATATTCAGTACATTCTTCGTACTGACCCCTCTTGGGGAATTTACCTTACTTGCTGCAGGCACAGGCACTAGTAGACCTCCCCAGTGAGCTACAGGACTTCTATTGACCTTTGGTGAGCTCCAGTTGGTTCAGGGCTTCCTGTGTCACAGTTGTATATGTATTTTTGGTATTGTAAAGGTCATGTAAAGCAGGGCTTGTCCCGAACTCAGGTTGGTCATGTATGTACTTCTGTTAGAGGCTTTTGTAGACGTACGTGGGTATGTGAAGTGATGTGAAGAAAAGAGATGTGTGTCGTTTGACTTGATGACTATGTCGACCAAGTTTCTCATATGTCTATATATATATATCCTACATGTTCCATGATTTTCGATGTTAGCCTATTATGTTCTTACGTGATGATGGTGTTTCCCATGGCATGTGTATGAATGAATGTAAGTGAAGCTCGGTTCTCTCGGGCCTTGTCGGCTCCGAGTGCCAATTCGTCCCAATGGGGTTTGGGCCGTCACAAAAGTGGTATTAGAGCAGGTCGTTTTATGGGTGTCTACAAAGCCGTGTCTGAGTAGAGTCTTACTTATCGATGTGTTGTGCACCACATTTATAAGTAGGAGGCTATGGGACATTTAGGATGTTGTTTCTTTTTCTTCATTTCTAGATTGTGCAGTAGAGCCGAAGCTATAAATGAAATTGTTCCTGACCATAAGTATTGTTGTTCTTGTACATTATAGAAAAGTACCGATGGCAAGAAGAGGACAAGGTAAAATTAAGAGGATAGACAGAATTGCGGGAGAAGGAACTAGTAAAGCTCCGCCTAAACTAGTTAATCAAGGCGGCGCTGAACCAGAGGAAGAAAAGTACCTATAGAACCACCAGTAACTACTACTGATCAGGACTTAAAGGATGCAGTGCGAATGTTGACTCGAATTGTTGCTGCACAAGTTCAGGGACAAGGTGGTCCAGTTATAAATGATGATGGCGCAGCTAGGGCAGCCAGTCGACGAACGCAGGATTTTCTGTAACTAGATCCTCCTACATTCACTGGATCAGATTTGAATGAAGATCCACAAGACTTTATAGATCAAATTCAGAGGGCTCTGGAAGTTATGCACGTGACTGGGGTGGAAACGGTCGAACTTACTGCATATAGATTGAAAGGGGAGGCGATATTATGGTATGAAGAATGGAAGAAGTCTCGTGATAATGGTGCAAACCCACCTAGTTGGGAAGAATTTAAAATGGCCTTCCTCGACCACTACCTTCCTTATGAGATCCGAGAGGCTCGTGCGGATCAATTCTTGAATCTCCGTCAAGGGAATCTGAGTGTGAGGGAGTACAGCTTGCAGTTTAATTCCTTGGCTCGATATGCTCCGAACGTAGTGGCCACAATGACAGATAGGGTACATCGATATGTGGACAGGTTGGAGCCGTATTTGGTGAGAGGCTGCACCATTGCCGCTTTGAACAAAGATATGGCTATAGCTCGAATTCAAGACTTCGCTCAGAAAATGGAGGATCAAAGACAGAGAAGAAGGGTACATGAATCTGATAGAGGACAGTCCAAGAGAGCGAGACCCATGGGACAGTTTATGGCGTCCCAAACAGAGTTCAGGCCTCGGAGTTTTAGTAGACCGCCTAGACCTTCATTTTCACACTTCACAGCAGGCGCATAATCTCAATTCTGGGGGTTCAGAGGCAACAATGTTGGGCAGAGTAGTGGGATTCGAGGTTCGCAGACTGTTGGATTTTCTCGTTCGCCATGTTAGGAATGTGGATGATTTCATGTAGGTGAATGACGAATTGGGTCAAATGCTTGCTTCTGGTGCGGTATGCCGGGACATATGATGAGAGATTGCCCACGGAGAGGCTTGGGTAATGTGGCACGACCGACAGGGTTGACTGTTGCATCATCATCATTGGTTCCTTCTTCAAGCCGAGGTATGTAGTCTGTTGGTCGTGGTAGAGGTGCCATAGGAGCAGCCAGTACTAGTGGGGTCCATAATCGCACTTATGCTTTGGTGGACCGGCAAAATTCAGAGGCTTCTCCTAATGTCGTCACAGGTACATTATCCATATTTTCATATAATGTATATGCATTGATTGACCCAGGTTCTACATTGTCCTATGTTACTCCCCTAGTTGCTGTGAAATTTGCAAAAGCACCAGAATTATTAATTAAGTCAATTGAAGTGTCTACACCGGTGGGTGAATATATTGTTGCAAAGAGAGTGTATCGAAATTACGTGGTAACTGTGTGTGGTCATGATACACTGGCCGACCTCATTGAACTAAATATGGTGGATTTTGATGTGATAATGGGGATGGATTGGTTGGCTTCTTGTTATGCCACGGTAGATTGCCGGGTCAAGGAGGTAAATTTTCATTTCCCACAAATGAATGTTCTTGAATGGAAGGGAGATGTAGGGGCACCACAAGGAAGATTTATTTCCTATCTTAAATCTAGGAAAATGATTGCTAAGGGGTATATATACCATTTGGTAAGAGTGCAAGATCTCGACGTGGAACCACTAACTCCTCAGTCGGTACCAGTGGTCAATGAATTTCTCGACGTATTTCCTGACGATCTTCCAGGTTTACCTCCAGAACGGGAAGTGGAGTTTGGCATTGATGTGATTCCAGGCACTCAGCCGATCTCCATTCCTCCGTATAGAATGGCTCCAGCAGAATTGCATGAATTGAAGGAGCAATTAAAAGACTTGTTGGACAAGGGCTTTATCAGGCCTAGTATATCCCCATGGGGCGCACCAGTATTATTTGTACAAAAGAAAGATGGCACCTTGAGAATGTGTATCGATTATCGGCAATTGAATAAGGTAACGATCAAGAACAAATATCCCCTCCTTAGAATTGATGATTTGTTTGATCAGTTACAGGGTGCCAAATGGTTTTCCAAGATTGACTTGAGGTTGGGTTACCGTCAAGTCAGGGTTAGAGAAAATGATGTACCCAAGACAGCTTTTCAAACACGGTATGGCCACTATGAATTTTTAGTTATGTCATTTAGACTAACAAATGCACCGGCTGTTTTCATGGATTTGATGAATTGGGTGTTTAAACCATTTCTAGACGTGTTCGTGACGGTATTTATAGATGATATCCTGGTTTATTCAAGATCACAGGAAGACCATGCTAATCACTTACGACAGGTATTACAAATTCTCCGGGATCGTAAGTTATATGCAAAGTTTTCTAAATGTGAATGTTGGATAAAATCCATAGCATTCTTGGGTCACATTGTGTCGGATGAAGGAATTCGGGTCGATACTCAAAATATTGAAGCAGTGAAAAATTGGCCAAGACCTAAGTCGCCTACAGAGATTCGTAGTTTCCTTGGTTTGGCAGGTTATTACAGAAGGTTTGTGGAAGGGTTTTCTTCTATTGCTGCACCATTGACAAAGCTAACACACAAGGCAATCAAATTTCAGTGGAACGATGCATGTGAGAAAAATTTCCAAGAGCTGAAAGAGAAATTAACTTCCACGCCAGTTTTAGTACTTCCCGAAGGAATAGAAGGTTATGCAGTGTATTGTGATACTTTCGGGGTTGGCCTCGGATGTGTATTGATTCAGTATGGTAAGGTGTATGCCTCACGACAGTTGCGGCCACATGAGAGAAACTACCCAAAACATGATCTTGAGTTAGCAGCGGTGGTATTTGCTTTAAAGATATGGCGTCATTATTTGTATAGAGTTCATGTTGATATCTATACTGACCACAAAAGTTTGAAATATATCTTTAAGCAGAAGGAGTTAAATCTGAGGCAGCGGATATGGCTTGAGCTATTAAAAGATTATGATGTTGATATCTTATATCATCCCGGAAAAGCAAATGTGGTGGCCAATGCTTTAAGCCGCAAAGCAGTAGGAAGCACTAGTGGCCAGTTGACAGAAAAACAGGATATAGTCAAAGATCTACATCAACTAGCCAGCTTGGGAGTTCGTCTCCTTGAGTCTCCAGATGAAGGGGTTATTGTGCGAAATGCAGCGGAATCTTCCTTAGTAACCGAAGTAAAGGAGAAGCAATATGCGGATCCTATTCTATTGCATCTGAGAGAGAATGTGCAACAAGGCCTGACTAAAGTTTTTAATCTTACGCAAGAAGGGGTACTTCAATGCCAAGGCCGATTATGTGTACCGGACGTAGATGAGCTAAGGAAGCGAATTATGACAGAGGCACATCACTCACGGTATTCTATTCATCCGGGAGCTACAAAGAGGTATCATAATTTGAAATACATATATTGGTGGGGAAATATGAAAAAGAACATTGCGGAATTCGTAGCGCAATGCCCGAATTGTCAACAAGTGAAAGAGGAACATCAGAAATCGGGAGGTTACATACAATGTATCAATCTTTCAGTCTGGAAATAGGATATGATTAATATGGATTTCATTACAGGGTTGCCTCGTACATTGCGGAAGTTTGATTCTATATGGGTCATAGTGGACAGTCTTACCAAATCAGCACATTTTCTACCGGTCAAGACGACCTATCCGGCTGAGGATTATGCAAAGTTGTATGTGAAAGAGATAGTACGATTGCATGGTATTCCACTTTCCATTATATCAGACAGAGCAGCACAATTCACTGCGCATTTTTGGAGATCTTTTCAGCAGAGTTTGGGCACACAGGTGAATCTGAGTACGGCTTTCCATCCTCAGACTGATGGACAAGCAGAACGTACTATTCAAACACTTGAAGATAAGCTACGAGCTTGCACGTTAGATTTTCAAGGCAGTTGGGATGACCATTTGCCTCTTATTGAATTTGCGTATAACAATAGCTATCATTCAAGTATTAAATGGCACCTTATGAAGCATTGTATGGGAGAAAATGTAGATCACCAATTGGATGGGTTGAAGCAGGTGAGACTGCTTTACTTAGGCCAGATATTGTTCACCAAGCCATGGAGAAAGTTAAAGTAATCCAACAGCGGCTACAAACAGCTCAAAGTCGACATAAGTCATATGCCGATATTAGAAGAAGAGGGCTTGAATTTGCCATAGGTGATTGGGTATTTTTAAAGGTGTCACCAATGAAAGGGCTAATGCGGTTCAGAAAGAAAGGAAAATTGAGTCCATGTTACATAGGCCCATATGAAATCATTAGCAGATTCGGGCAAGTTGCGTATGAGTTGGCACTACCTCAAGAACTTTCCTCAGTCCATCCCGTATTTCCTGTGTCGATGCTTCAAAAATGCATAGGGGATCCATCCCGTATTGTTCCCATTGAGGATGTCCAAGTTACAGAGGATCTTACTTATGAAGAGGTGCCCATTGCTATTTTAGATCGACAAGTAAAAAGATTGAGGAATAAAGACATAGCTTCCGTAAAAGTCCTTTGGAGAAATCAACAAGTAGAGGAGATCACATGGGAAGCGGAAGAAATGATGAAATCCAAGTACCCTCACCTATTTCAAATAGAAGAAAAAGTTCACAGTGCGGAGGTGGAACAATAACAAGTAAGTATTTAAGAGCATTATGTGTATGTGTATATATGTGTTAAGATAGGAATACAATTGTTGAACATGAGACGATTTTACTAACATTCGAGGACGAATGTTTTTAAGGGGGGAATAATGTAATATCCCGTACATTTCCGACCTTATTTGGTGACTTTAAGACATGTTTACCTTAGTATTGAGGACAAAAAGTACGTATCTTGGATGGTATCGGATGGTAGGCTCGTATTTGCAAAGACCGAAAAAAATTCAGAGAACTAGTGAAACTTGCGCCACTCCCTATTTTAGAGTGTGTGGCTCAAGCCTCAGGATTCAGAGGGGCTGCAAATCTTGCGCCACTGCCCTGCTTTGCAGCAGTGGCGCAAGGCACAAGGATTTTGGTCTTTCCGGGCTTGTTTTGCGACGTAATGCAATGTCGATTCTTCCATGGTTTCTTTTGGTTCTTTGGTGTTCCTTTTCTTATTTTTAAGGTTTCAAATACCTCGATAAACTTCCACATGATCAAACCATGAAACATAAGTATTTACCAAATTATGTTCAAATAAGCCATGGACGGCTAGAATGTCTAGTTTTGCGATTGAGGCTACGAATGGGAATCTCGTAAGAGAATATTGTCGTGACGTCATGAAATTAATTAAACATGAGATGTATGATGAATTATACATGGATTTTTATGGACTAAGCTAATAAGTGTTATTGGGCCCAATCGGAGGCCCAAAACAAGGCCAAAATGGAAGGCCCAAAAAGGAAAAAGACCGATTCTTGTGATTGACCAAGGGACCATGGCATTTAATGCCAAAGAAGTGTCTAAGTATGACTTAAAAGACTATAAAACAAGGAAAAAATCAGATTTATTTCATTACAACTCTCATAACTTTTGGATATTTCTCAAACATTTCTCTCTTTTCCAAACCCTAAGGCAACCATTCCCTTTGGACACTTTGGACAAGATCATCCCTTTGCAAGCTTGGGTAAGTATTTATTATTTTGATTTAATATATTATATGCATGAGATATTGTGTAGATCATGATGGTTGTGTTGGAAAGTTTGAATAGGACACTTTTGCCCTTTGGTAAAAGATATGCCATTTTGCGAATTAAACTTGAAAGGTGACTTATGGTTTTGATGAAAGAGAATGGTATGGATAAAATATCAACATGTATGGTTTGATTATGTTACTAAACTTGTTATTTTCTATAAGTGTAAATTATGGGATTTTGGCCGATATGTCGTTGTGAGGTGTATTAAGGTGACTTGGTAGATTATTTGTGATATGGTATGAATGAGAAAGTGTAAAGAAGAAGCTTTTTTGCGAAATGCTATTGGTTATGATGTTTGGTCAATGTATGGCATGTTGTGGTATTTTTGGTATGGTCATGCCAAAATTTCATTGTAAAGGGGGAAATGACGTTATAGGCAATTATGTAACTTTTGTCGTCTTTTGCACTTGTAAGGTGGTTAGATGTTGACGTAAACTCCGTTATGTACTTGTATTGTAGAGTAAAGGGCTGGATCATTATATTCGTTAGGATTGTGGATTCTTATTGAGGAATTAAGGTATGTAAGGTTACTCTTTCTGTATCCTTCTGCAGCATATAGTATTCACCTTGTCATGGTATTTACTTATTTTCGAAATGTCCTAAGGTATCTTATCTCAAGTCATCATCTATTGTTAATCATGTATATTTCCTTCTTGGTCTATTATCATTCATGAGTCACATAATTATGAACATGGTTCCAAGTTCCAATAATTTTATATTCTAAAGTTCCCAAAAATGAAGTAACCATTGATTGAGCTATTTCAAAGATTAAAGAAGTAATGTTGTAAAGAGGAGAGATGTTTCATGGGTGGTATCCCAGGGGTTAAATAACCTAGCATGGGTAGATCCCAATAATTACGAATGGTATCCCAGGGGTGAGAAGAACACCTAGCATGGGTCGATTCCGCTACGGGTGGTATCCCAGGGGCAAGGAAAAGCCTAGCATGGGTCGATCCCGATTACTAGTGAGTACCCACTGATCAGCTTGGGGCCCGGGCATTATATGAATGGATGAATAAGTGATGGATAAAGGAAAGAATGTAAGAGTAAAGAAAGTAATTCACCTGATGTGTACTTTCTCCATATATGAAAAATGGTGACTCATCCATATTGAGTACTCATTTATATTTGATTTTATTGAAGTTTTTATGTATCATTCAGTTTCATGCAGCCTTACATACTCAGTACATTCTTCGTACTGACCCCTCTTGGGGAATTTACCTTACTTGCTGCAGGCGCAGGCACGAGTAGACCTCCCAGTGAGCTACAGGACTTCTATTGACCTTTGGTGAGCTCCAGTTGGTTCGGGGCTTCCTGTGTCACAGTTGTATATGTATTTTTGGTATTGTAAAGGTCATGTAAAGCAGGGCTTGTCCCGAACTTAGGTTGGTCATGTATGTACTTCTGTTAGAGGCTTTTGTAGACGTACGTGGGTATGTGAAGTGATGTGAAGAAAAGAGATGTGTGTCATTTGACTTGATGACTATGTCGGCCAAGTTTCTCATATGTCTATATATATATCCTACATGTTCCATGATTTTCGATGTTAGCCTATTATGTTCTTACGTGATGGTGGTGTTTCCTATGGCATGTGTATGAATGAATGTAAGTGAAGCTCGGTTCTCTCAGGCCTTGTCGGCTTCGAGTGCCAATCCGTCCCGACCGGGTTCGGGGCGTGACAACAGTAATGACATTTATTATAATGGTACACTCTTTGTAAAATTACCTCTCTATAACAGCATACTCAAATATTATGTAATGATATTATGTAAGAAATATATTATGTACAAAATAAAATACCAAAATATTTATGGTAATTAGCATTAATATCATGCACACAGTAAATTTCAAGTAAAAATATGTAATTCAATGGTAAAAATTATATTTAAATGGTGTACATCAGTTATTTCATAACTTCACGAGGAAAAAATTACTTATGTTTGCTTTTTTTAAACAGAAAAGGGCCTAAAATGCCCTTCAACTATTGGAAATGGTACAAAAATTTCCTCCATCCACCTTTTGGCTCTATAATGCCCTTCACATCCACCTTTGGGCTCCAAAATGCCCTTTACATCTACCTTTGGACTCCAAAATACCCCTTTATTTAACATTCCCAATATTAAATTGAAAAAAAAAGTTTCATTAATGACGTTTCAACTTCCCATTGGTCCCCATTTAATTAATTAAAAAAAATTAAAAACCCCACCCAAAAACTAATAGACCCGATCCACAGTGTTACCCTCCCTACCCCATGCTTGTACCTATTACCTGCCCCCTTCATCTACTTCAGTTTGACTTTCCACCCAAAAAATCCTGGAATATCAAAGAAGAAGGCCACAACAGCTCACCCCCAATTCATCTTCTTCATTTTCTTTCTAGGATTAATAAGTTTTGCATTAATATCTCAAAATCCAATATTTTTTTCAAAGGTTAGTTCACCCATACAAACATAAAATTTATCAAAGGTTAGTTCACACAATTCATAAAATGTATCAGCAGCTTGTTGTTTTGAAAGGTTAAATCTGAGCGCTTTTGTTTATTGGCAATGTGAGAGTTTTCAAAGTGTTTACATTGGTAATTTGAAAGCTGTTAAAGCTGCTCTGGTCTTTTCGACTAAGCAGAGTGAGTTCTCACTGGTGTTTATTTTGGGTCATCTTCTCTTTTTCCTAAAATGTTGGGGTTTTCTTCCGTTTCATCTCCTCAACAACTTCAATTTCGTACTTGTAAGCGGATTGATGGCAAGAAATTTTACTGCTACAACTTGTGATAATGATGGACGTCAATATGTTCTTGGCTTGGGTCAAACTCTTGTGGTTATTGGTATTGGATGGATGAAAAGCTCCCACCTCAAGTATCAACTATAATTCATAATCAAAAAGTTGAATTGGATTTAATTTGGAAGGAAAGAAACCATTTGAAGAAGATTGTAGAGGGTATGGGTAGCACTGAAGATTTTATTTAAATTGTGAGTTGAAGGATATCAACAACAATGAAATTTATGGTTTGAACAAAGTTTGTACCTTGTATGAAAACATTTCTTTTGGATCAATTGTTCTATGTTCATTTTTCCAGATCTAGTTTCTTCTATATGTTAAACTAGAGTTTCATGTCCTTTTTTTGTTATTTTCTGGTAGATTTTGAACCTTTTACTACCCTCAAGTTATATTAACATGCTAGAAAAATATGTGTAGAGGTGATTCTTGCCCAATCTACAAGAGCATCAACCCGATTAGTTTGCTTCTTTACACCCTACCTGTGCAGCAATGAAGTTTTGAACCAGAAACAGGAGTTACCAGTATTCTAGGTGTCTATATGATGTACGAAATATGTAAATCTATGTCGGGTAATAGGTGAAAGCAGGGGGCAGGGCAGGTAACAATGTAGATCGGGTTTATTAGTTTTTGGGTTGGTTTTTTTTATTTTTTTTATTAATTAAATGGGGACCAATGGGAAGTTGACACGTCATTAATGAAACTTTTTTTTTAATTTAATATTGGGGATGTTAAATAAAGGGCATTTTGGAGCCCAAAGATGGATGTGAAGGGCATTTTGAAGCTCAAAGGTGGATGTGAAGGGCATTATAGAGCCTAAAGGTGGATGGAGGGTATTTTTGTACCATTTCCAATAGGTGAAGGGCATTTAGGCCCTTTTATGTTTTTTAAATTCATGCTCTTTCTAATTGTACATACTCTTGTTTATAACAGCTAAATGAGATCCAAGAGTCAAATGCCAGTATACATATCTAACAGCACCTCTCTATAGCAGTCATGAAATTTTCAGACAAACCCTGCCACTATAGAAAGGTTTGACTATATTCATATTTTTAATAGTTGTTTTCCAATAAAATTACAATAAACTTAGAGTAGCCGATAAATATTAACAAAGTTTTTGTTCCTTTTTGGAGTAGAATTCAGCACCAAATTTTTTTTATGATTTAGTCTATTGGAGGGTCTTTTCATGAAGAGAAAAAAGTTCAAATCACTTTTTTAAAGGTCTTCACACTTTTAATATATTGTAGATATACTACCATATATTTATATTATTAGGATTCTTCCTAATATAGGACTCTAAATATACAGCTAATTTCTTTCCATATATATTTTATAAGTCTTTTATTTCTTTCCATATATTTTAGGAGTCCTTAATTTAATTAAATAATAAATTGAGAAAAATAGTGAAAAGACGATTTTGTCTATTGAATGGTATTTTAATGAAAGACAAAAAGTTCAAATTACTTTTCTAAGGATCTTTACACTTTTAATATATTGTAGATGTGGATGTGTGTCTACGTTGATTTGGACTTGGGCATGCTTTCAATTGTCATTACATAAGTAGAACTGTCAATATGGGCCGGCCCAGCCCAGCCGAGCTTTGGAATTTAACGGGCCAGGCCCATCAAGATGACGGACCAGAAAGTAGCAAGCCCAACCCATTACTTTGTGGGCTGCGGGCCTTCACAGGTCAACCCGCTTTTTAAAAATATTATTTTTATAATCTTAATTTAAATATTAAAATGTTAATAACATAAATATTTCCAAGACAATATTGCAAAATGTTACTACTAGTTAATCAAATCTCAAATTCACAAAAAAATAATCCTAATAATCTACAAAACTAAATAACTTTTGACATGATACCGTTCAAACCAAATAGAGATATTAATAAGCAAACTAAACAGTTAATGAGTAACAATATAGCTAGCTAAATAGCAATACTACCTAATTTTGTTTCATTAGATCCAATAAAACACAAAAAAAAATGTCAATATTTAATCCATTAAAAGTGAAAATGAACTTAAAAAAAAAATCTTTTATGGCACTTATGGCGTATCCAACACCACCACATCATCTTCATCAAGCACATTTGACTCCTTAAAAAGTTTAATATTTGTATTTTAATTATTTATATATATTATAAACATAATTAATATTTAATATCTCTGAAGGTTTAAGTAGACTTTGAGTTTGTACTCCTTTTGTTATTCTTAATGCTCTATTCTATTTTTTAATCATTTTTTATTTGTCCCACGGGCAGGTCCAACCCATATTGCTCAAGCCCCACGGGCCGATGGGCTTATCCTGGCCGGGCTAAAAAGTCATGTTCTTAAACTGGCTGCAAAAATCTTAGCCCAACTTTATCAAATTACAGGCTGGGCCAGCCCGCCCCAATGGGTCTGGCCCATATTGACGCCTCTACATATAAGGGGCCTTAAGTTAAGCATTAATGGATTGGAAGAAGAGCAGAAAATGTATGTTTGTAGGGTGAGTGGGCGTGGTGATGGTGGTGGTGGTGGTGGTGGTTATTTGACTAATTCATATAAAAAATGTTTAAAGTAGCGTTATTACCACCCGATTTGCAATACATAGTGAGATTTTTTTTTAAAAAAAAAAAAAAAGAAGTAATAATTTTCTTTTAAAGCATCGTAAAATAAATTATAACTGCGTGCATATGATATCTAATTTTAATTGGAATCACACTAATATAGTATCTAATTTTAACTATATGTGTATATATGCATTTTCATAGCAGAAACTCAATGTATGTGAAGACATCAATTATATATCTGATCGAATTAATGGATCTAATATATATGTTTTCAAACTGTGTATCTGCAGGCCAACTGTGTATGCATGGGAGCCCAATTTTATATGACAACTATGTAAAGTGTATGTTGTATGTAAAGAGAAATCAACACCTAAAATAATATGTTATATGAATGTCAGGTATTTGTTGCTATTTCTACCGAGAGAGTGTTCACCGTAAGAAATTTTGGATACACATATCTATTGTAAAAATACACAATATCATTATATTTTGTAATTTTTTAAAATTATGTACCATTATAAAGAATAATAAAGAGGCCAAAACTGCCGTATATTGTGATATTTAGGGCTCGTTGGTTAGGGAACACTTTATCCTGAAATTGTTATTCCACCCTTAATGTGGGATAAAAATAACACTATAATCTCGGGATAACTAATTTCGGGATAAGTTATGTCAGGGATATAGTGGATATGCCCTAGATCCAATCTCACATATGATGATTCGAACATATTTTATAAATATTATTTTATATAAATATATAGCATCTACTATTCTTTTTCATAGTTATATCAAATTATTTGATTAATAAAATAAGGTCCTTGATTGAGTTTTGAAATTTGACATCCTGATGGAGATCATTATAATGAGAGAGTCACGTTTCTTATAAATTAATCTAAAATTGTTCTTGATCATTGGATTTCTAATTAGGACATTAGTGATCCGGTTAGATCAATGTGTATGTGGTGGTCTTTATAATATAAAGATTAGTTGATCTCATTAACTAAATTGCGTACATAGATGATGCATATGGAGATATGGTCATTGAACAGACTCACTGTAATGACATGTTTCGTCGTTACTGAAAATATTTTCTGTAAAGGAATAAGAACCTCATTAATTATAAGTTATAGGATTAATTCTTTAGTATGTGAGTACATTAGACATGTACTAAGGTCATACAATACCCCTAGCACCATGTTAAGTTGAAAGTGTTCCTATTGATTGAGTTTTGAGCTAAGTTTATATTAGGGTCAACTTCAAATGAGCATATCTGCTAGAATATAAAGAGTTATAGGACCAAATACCCACCAAATGAAATATCTTTGAGTTTTCTTTCCAATGCATCTGACAGTTTGTTAATCCGCTTTCAAAGTAAAAAGTTATGACCATTTTACTGAATACTGTCTGAGCTAAGACATTTACCACCGCTGCGGTACCGCTGTAGCAGTAATTTAACCACTGCAGTGGTAACAAATAGTATTTAATGCTGATTTTGACGGGTTTCATCCCCAAAACTCACATATTTTGTTCCTAAGCCCTAGAGGAGCGATTTGCTTATGGTTGGGGTGAAAATTCTTCATTGAGGTAAGTTCTTTCCTTCATCTTTTTCGTATTTCACTCCTTTAACATCATAGAATCCTTAGAACAATCTTTAATGATGAAATCTTGGGGATTCGAACCCTAAGTTCATAAGATTTTTGGAAAACTTATGGGCTGGGTTAATATCACCTAGAATCACTTCTAAATTATTCATTAACGATTCCTAGCATGAATTAGTGATTCTAAAACATAAAATTGGTGGTTGGGGATCTTGAATTCTATAAAAATGGAACCTTTAGCTTTGAAACTCCATTAATGGAGATGGGTTGAATATGATACAACTTTTTAATGGGTAATTGATGTTTAGGTAATGTTTTCGAGCATGAATAAGGGTAGAGTTAGTGGGCTGAATTCCCAAATTAGTTATTCAAAGAGTAATTGCTTAATTACTCTTATAATTGTGTGATTTCTAGATATTTGGGCTAATAGAAGCATGAAGGAAAGGAAAGAGCAATCGTGGTGCGACTTGCTTGTTTTGAGATCTTCAGCCGAGGTAGGTTATGGTTTAATGTGTAGTAGACTTGGTTTAGATACATGTAATAACTATAGTTGATGGGGAATTTCATGTATAGGCCTACGGGTACAGAGTCAGGATTGATAAAATATGGAAATACTGTAATAATGATATCATTGTATGTTATTGTGTTTTGTATGGATCCCTTGATGGGTGTTTGTGTTGTATGACTTACTTGATGATTTATAGCGTTAATATATGAATGTGAATACTAATAGTAAGGTTAGGTGACCTTCTAATCTATAGAGCTAGTCTTTAATACCTTAAAAAGAGTGAATCCAATGTTGGGTATAATTTAAGTATGAGATATTCTAGCTAGAAGATAGTTAGAAGTATTGATTCTGATGAGGGGAGGTGATGATATGAACTAAGAACCTTAGGTCAAGTTTGTGTAAGTGCTAGGAAGTAAGATGTGTAAAGGTGTATGATTCTAGCTAGAATTGTAAGTTGAATAGAACCTATTGGTTGAATAATCGCCTAAAAGGGGATAGTGCCTTGAACTTAGTGATGACTTGAGTGTAGAGGTTACTAGTTAGTAACTAAATTTACCTATTTCAATATGAATAAAAGAAATTTAAATTAGTGAAAGAAATAGGAGGAGGATTTAGAGTGTAGCTATCAATCTTGGTGGAATGTGAACTCCTAAAATAGATACTTGATTGATTGGTCTTCGAACATGTTTGTGATTGATGATTGAGTTTGATAGTGCTCAATTGAGCAAGTGGTGAATTAGCCTTTTGGCATAATTGTGATTCCTCTATTAGTGGATATTTGGTGACTTGGAATGATAAGCTTGTGATTATTGACTGCATTTACTTGGTTGTCATTATTGTAAGTTCTGCTTCGATCGTTGTTGCTTGCATCAGATTCTGATTGGGTGTTTGTAATTTGCTTTCAGGCATTACTTATAATTATTGACTACATCTTGCATTTACATTAATGATGATTATGATGATATTAAGCTCACGATGTTCATGATACTGATGATATTGATGATAATGAGATAATGATAATGGGTCGTGTACCAGGCTGGTACATATATGATATTGTTGTGATAAAAGGGTCGGGTACTACACTGGTATGAATATGATATGTTGTGATAAAGGGTAGGGTGCCACGCCGATACATATATGATATATTGTGATAAAGGGTCGGGTACCACACCAGTACGTTATGATGTTGTTGGTGATAAATTGAGAAGGGGAAGAGAAGTTGAGATACATACATACATTGATAATATGCATTTGAATGCACATTTATATTTATAGGTTGTTGATGGTTCCTTGAGTGGACCGAGTTATGTTGATGATGTGTTATGGTTCCTTGTGTGGACTGGTTGTTTGATGAGATGTTATAGTTCCTTGAGTGGACCGATTACGTTAATGGTTGTGATTGTCATTGTAGCAAATGTGAATACGAGGTATGTTTTGGATTATGTATAAATCTTATTCCCCCGTGTATATAGTTATATACGTGAGGTATAATGTAGTTTCTTTTCTTGTAAGGTTGTTGATATTATCTATTGTCTCGGTGGTTACAATTCCAATGGTTAATGGTAGTCTAATAAGGACCGGGGGTTGTCCAATATAAAGATTAATGAGGAGGAGAGACAGAAGTATATAGAGTTATTATAATAAGATAAATGTGTAAGAATTGTGGGATTGATTTATTCCTAGAATATAGTTAGTTAATGACGCCCTAAGGGCAAAGTAATATTGCTTAAGCAAACAAAAGATGGTAGGTTTTGGTAGTTGAAGTAAGTTAATTATGTTTAGATATTAACCTATATGCTTGTCATGATCTCTTTTTGTTTGCTACATGTTGTTATATGTTTCTAACCCTGGATGACTGATGATATCTACCAGTACATATGGTTTGTACTAATACTACACTTACTATATCTCCATTTGGGGATATAGACATGTTGCAGGTCAGTTGGAGTTTCTATAGGTACAACAGTGATTATTCTTCAGTAACTCCTGTCATTCTACTCATACATGGATGTTGTGTCTTAGATCATCTTTCTATTTGTTTAGTACTCTTGTACCAGTTTATACTAGGTTCTGAAAATTTATTTGTAGAACTCTGCAATGTACTTTTTGTAAAGTTTTATTTTGAACAGAAGAATTATTTAGTTATTTATACTTGAGGCAATTTTAAATGTCTTCCATAATGATTGAATGGTTGGGTAAAAAGGGTTCACCTATCTAGGATAGAGTTGGGTAGATGCCCGTACGATTCGTGGGTGGGGTCGTGACACTCACCGGATAATTTCTAATGATTAGATTACGATAAACTGTCACTAAGATATTATCTTGAAGAATGTGATATAAGAGTTTATTTTGACCTGAGATCATTATAGTAAGTAGCAAGTTATTTATTATACTTTGCTACCAGACACCCATGTCCATATGGAAATGGTTTAAAGGATATTAAGTTTGATTAAATGCTTGTAGAATTAATAATTAATGCAAGATGGAATCTGTCAACTCTTGATAATGAGTTTAAACTCTATGTTGTCATGTATTATAAATGACTAATCAAGACCTTGGCCAGAGCAATTGAATGAAAGAAGAAAAGAGATTCTTGGGTCATTCAATAGTCGATTATAATCTGACATGCACACATAGTTGATCACCTATTGGGATTTGACAGTTAAATCATATCCTAGGGTGATCCGGAGCTATAGAAACAAAAGAAAATACTACATTATTCTTCTACAGGTTCTAGATAGTAAATTGTATACTTCATGCTATCCGGCCGTTAAGGAGTATTGCTAGACGCCAACCTTGATTAGTATATTGATAGGATCAATTTACTACCGACTTAGTTTTGAACCTATGAGGTCGCACACTAACGCGTGTTTCGTTCTTTGTTAATGGATTAATTATTTTAGTGTTTGATAGTTAAATTGGAGAATTTGATTACTCAAATAAATAGAGTGTTAGTCCAAACAGAATATTATTATATTCTTTGCTAGCATCGGGATTATAATTAATATTGTAAATAAATTAAAATTTTCTATTTGGAATATAAATTAAATTATATGTCTTGATTAAAATATATATGTAATATATATTTAGAACCTGATTATATATGGTATATAATAAAATATTAATACTTAAAATGACTTTAAGTTTCAATCCAATTTTGAATTGGATGTTGCACGTGCTTGCATACAATTCCAATTGGAATTGAATTGAAAGTGAATATGGAAATTCCTATAAAAGTCCAAAGTCCAAGAGGACTTGTACACGTTAATTGTCCATTAGGACTTGGATCACGTGTAACCTATTGGAATAGGTTTTAAGGAGAATTTTCTATAAAGTCTTGGAGGTCTTGTACTTCCAATTGAGAATTGGATCTGAGATTTTCATAGAAATTCCATAAAAGTTTAATTATGAAATTAAATTTTTATCCCAAGTAAATTATTTCCTTAATCAAATAGAAAAAAGATTTATAGGTGATTCTATATAAAAGGTGATAGGAAAAAATCCATAGAGCAAGTTTTAAGTTTATGAAAAAAGGTTTTTATTATGAAAAAGGGTTTTCATTATGAAAAAGATTTTTCACCATGAGAAAAGTTTTCATGGAAAAGGTTTTCACTACAAGAATAGTTCTTATGAGAAAAACACTTTATTGAAAGTGTTTGAGTCCAATACCAAAATCAAAAGAGAAAATATAATTGACAAGAATAGTGTTTCTTGTTCCGTTTATTGTGGGATGAGATTTTTGAGAAAAGTTTTAACACAATATTCGTAATTTAATTTGTTCGTGAGTTCCGTTGATCAAGGAGTTGATAGCAAAGATCGATCTTGATGTGGATACACATAGAGTTTTTGTACTATCGAAGAAATTATGAGCTACGACTATCGTCACCAGATTTGTCTTGAAACCTAATCTTTAGATGTTAATAAATTTTAAACGCAAGTAGATCTATCTAGGGTTGTTTCTTGTCTTCCGCTGCGTGTTACGAACACCCTGCAACCCAACAGTGGTATTAGAGCCACCACTCTTTATGTTTAGAAGTTATTATTAAATTCGTCTAACGTATTATATTTGAAGAGTTCAACTGTAATTTTGTATTGATATTTTTTTAATTATGAAGAAAAGTATATATAGATACATATGACGAATTAATGATAAAGTTTATGACATGAATGTAGAATTATGTATTAGATACAACGTTAATTCATTCAAGGTTATTGAACTTTACTATTAATTTTATTATTATTGATTCATGAGATGTTAACTACTAATATTAATTTTGTATGAATATATTTGTATGTGATATGAATTACGATATATGATATATATATATATAAGATATACAAGTTAATAGCGTATTGAAATTTGTTTATATGTTTCATGCTTGATCTTTATATAATTTTGAATTATTTGTTACATGTGATGTAAGTGAATACAGACTATGCATGTAAACAACTTAAACTAAATTCATATTCTATGAGTGATTTGATCACCATGTTAAAAGTTGTTTTAATAATAAATTTCCTTCCACTAAAA
Source organism: Capsicum rhomboideum (assembly GCA_031232105.1). Lineage (NCBI taxonomy): Eukaryota > Viridiplantae > Streptophyta > Magnoliopsida > Solanales > Solanaceae > Capsicum > Capsicum rhomboideum. Next base: position 133,560,447 of record CP124709.1, read on the forward strand.
TTTGAGTTTGTAAGCAAAAAAATATAAGAGAGTTTATTGTATAGCTATCCATCAAAATAAATACTTTTATTTATTTCTTGTTTACAAGGAACGGCCTGCCAACCAGGAGACCTGTAGTTCGAGAATAAATTAAAATTATTTATTGCATTAGATGCGTGGACAAAAAGAATTATTTAATTTTTATGCTATCGCCTGGCCAATCTGGGGAGTATGAAATTTAATTAATTCTTTGTTGTCATGGTGGTTGAACTCATCTATGTAAATAGAAACGACCTGCCAATTAGGGGGCTATTTGACATAAAGCTATTCAAGGAAATTGTATAGAGATACAATTGGTAAGAGTACCTACCTTCAATGTATGTATGAGAAATGACCTGCCAACCAGGGTGCTCATACATATTGTTGAAGGATTTCTTTTATGCACTAAAATAAATAAAAATTTCTTACACCATAATGAGGGTATATGGTAATTAGTGAAAATATCATTTAGATAAAAGTCCATGTCTTTGTGATAAATATAAATATATTCTTGCATTATTGCTTTTACTTTTGTACTTTTAATTTCTCAATATGTCTGCTATATTATTACATGAAATACTTGATGCCAATAATTTGGTGTGACCAAACCTTGATGATTGATATATAAACTTGAGAATTGTTCTCATGTATGAAAAGCTAATTGATGAGATCGATAAGCTTACCAAAACAATCTCATTTGAGGATGATGCTAGGACATAAGAATTTATCAGAAATACTTTAAAGAATGTTTTCTTGTCAAGTGCATCATTCTTGCTTCTATAAATTTTAAAATTTAGAGAAACCATTAGGATTTGGATTCAAAATAAATTATTTACATCTTGAGAAAATGTTTAATTAGTGTAAAGTACACAAAATAAAACAACTAGATAATAGTTATCTAAGACTTTATTTGAATCCAAGTTGACTATGAATTATTTAATTGAGCACCTGTCAATCATATGGATGATATTATTGAACAACTTTAGAAGTTGAGGTGCAAATTGAGAAAAGAATTTCTCAAGATTTGATTTTTCAGTCACTATTCGAATTTGAAGTATAATGTTTTCAATGATTGAAGCAATGCCATTAGGAGAGAATCGCAAGGAGTTTCTTGCAACTCTAAAGGACAAGAAATGGGATAAGACTTTAATGAAAATTATTTTCATAATTCATTTAACCATTGTTGATTCTTCACTATTGGTATTAGATACCAATAGTAACTATAAGATCTACAATATGTTGAAAAAGTTTAAGATAAGTAGAAGGTTAAATAAAAAAGAAGTTAATATACAAGTTGAAATTGGTGCAAGAGTTGCAATATTAGTTGTATGATGAATTTCTCCTTTAATGCCTACAAGCAAGATACTTATGTTGGAAAATTGTCACTATATTTTTAAATTTGTTTCGAACATAATTCCAGTTTTATGTTAGACAAGCAAGGTTGTTGCATTATTTTCAATAGTAATACATTCACTATTTTCATAATGATGAATTATATTGAATGACTATTTCCAACGCGGTATTTATGTCTTACCTAATGTGAACGCTAATTCGATTATGCATGTTTCAAGTCTTAAGAGGAAAAAAGATGATCAAATAAATCATATATACTTTAGTATAGTAAGATTGATCATATTGTAGAGAAGAGATTTAATAAGTTATACAAGGAAAGTTTTCTTGAAAAATATGATTATGAATCATACCTAACTTGTGAAATCTTATCTCAAAGCAAAAATGACCAAATCTCTATTTATTAAAATAGAAGATAAAGCATATGAATTCTTTGGACTAATTCATATAGATGTTTGTAGGTCCATCAGAATTCTAGCTAAAGGTAAATGTTCTTAATCTATCACCTTCATTGATGATATATGAGTTGTGTCTTATGAAACACAAATTTGAATCTCTTGAAAAGTTCAAAAGATTTCATAGTAAAGTTGAAAATAAACTTGTAAAAGTATCATGATGCTAAAGTTTGATAGATGTAAAGAATATCTTATTGATGATTTATTAGATATCTAAAAAAAATGAGATTCTCTTAGGGTGAACACCTTCAATAACACCACACAACAATGGTGTATATGAGAGAAGGAATCAAATCATATTAGATATGGTGAGATCCTTATGGTGTTCATTGATCTTCCAATAAACTTATGGGAATATGCTTTAGAAGCAAAAATATGTTTAAATAATAAAGTGCTCACTAAGTTAGTATCTGCAGTACTATATGAGATATGAAAGGAACTTAAGCCTAACTGTAACAGATTAAAGTTTGGAGTTGTCCAAATTATATTAAAAGATTGCAATCTAATAAACTTGGCTCAAGAATTGATAAGTGTGAATTCATTAGATATCTCAAAGAGATTGTGGAATAAGATTTCTATCACCCCTCTAATCATAAACTGTTTATGGCAAGAGGAATAATCTTTTCGGAAAAGAAGTTTTCTTTTGAAAGAAAATAATGGTGTAGAAATAGAACTTGGTGAAGTTCAAAAAAAAAATAATGAATCAAAACAAGATCAAAAATATGAGATACAAGTTGAGGAATCTTTATTGGATGTGAAAGCAAATCGGAGCATAAACGATACAAATAGTGTATCTTAAGTCACAGCGGAATCATTGATCTAGATATCAATCAAATTTGCCCCAAGTCTACTTTGAATCTCTCGAAAACAAAATGTATACTTCACAAACTAAGAGTCCTTTATTGTTGTGTGCCAATGATGGAGAATGAAGAATTTTCTTTTTCTTATCTCTCTGTGATATGTTGTATCTTTGTGATGAAAAGAAGAGTTGCCCTTTTAAAGAGCCGTATTGATCAGTTTATAAAAAGAAACGTTCCCTTTTCTTTTTCAAAATCACATTAACTTTTCATTTGAATTTATTCTTATCTGATCTTCAAATAAAATATATCAGGTTGGGTCAGGTCGGGTCCACATGGGCGATCCACGACCCAAATATCCCACATTTCACATGATAGACTAGACCCAATCTAGCACCATACAAGTAAAAACACACAATTCATACTGACAAATAGTTCATGTGACCTGCAAGCATCTATAGCTACAATATTTTGTAACTCTTTGAGATTGTACAAAATCTAAACATAGGAATCCAATCACATGCGAAAAGGATCCACTATTAATATGAGGATACTATTACTCGCAATACCCCAAATATTATTCACTATTTCAGTAGTTACTTATCCGATCCCTTATCCTCTTAAAGATGTAAACTCAAGTTCATGATTAACTTTATATCCACAATTACACTTGACACCTATATGTTATGTGTAATGGCCGGCCTGTGTATACAAGTTAAATTAATAATCTTAATTGTCTTCCCTTTTTACTCGGATCTATCTGTTCCAAATCAACTGCTTTCCTAGACATGCACTGCATTTCCGAATTACTCATGGCCATTAGTAACATGCTAAAGTAGCAACACCGATCGAAACTTCAAGAAACAGTCAAAGGTCAAAGGGTATTTCAATGAAAAGTTTTAACAGATCGAAACTTCAAGAAACAGTCAAAGGTCAAAGAGTATTTCAATGAAAAGTTAATAAAACTTTTAGGGTCTCACACAATGAAGAAGTAGGGATTCATTCTTCCATTAACCCAATGGTCACTAAGAACACGTGGTACAAAGCACGTGCTACGATGTTCTCACCTTATATTGGTGCGTGTGTCTTATTCTTTTAGTCATTCAACATCGTACAGATCTTGGTCTAAACACCTCTAAATGTCTAACCTGAGTTTCTTTCTTTAATGATCCTCAAACCTATCTTCTCATAGAAACTCAAATCTGGCTTTACAAAACAAGTCATAATATGATAGTGGAATTCATCTCTTCACATTTCTCGATGTAAGAGGCAATTGCTCGTGTGAGGGGGTCAATCTCGCGACTTGTTTGATACACTTTATAAATAAAACACATTATCACATGCATATGAGATATGAACATAAATTCAAGAGTTTTATATTGATAAGAATATTATAACATTTAAGTTATTTTACAATACAGAAATACAATCATATCCTATAAAAGCCTAGTGCCACAACTTGTTTCTCAAACAAGTCTCTAGATATTGCCTTCGTAAAGGGATCAACTATCATTTCTTGTGTAGGAATGTATTGTAAATTTATTTCTCCACTTGCTACTATGTCCCTCACAAAGTTATACTTGATGTCGATGTGTTTGGTATTGCTGTGATACTTAGGATCCTTCGTATATGCGATAGCCGCTTGACTGTCACAATGTAAAATCATGGGACCCTTAGAATTCTTTGCAATATTCAAATGCTCAAAGAATCTCTTTAACCAAATAACTTCTTGTACTGCAGATGCACAAGCCACAAATTTAGATTCCATGGTTGAAAGGGTTGTGCAAGTTTTTTTCATACTTTTCCATGAAATAGCACCACCATTTAGTAAGAAAGCATAACCGGAGGTTGATTTTCTATCATGCCGGTCACCAACCCAATCAGCATCTGTATAACCTCTTATGTAGAAATTAGATCCACTATAGCATAGTAAATAATCTGCAGTTCCCTTCAGGTATCAAAAACTTCTCTTTACTGCTTTTCAATGATCTCTTCTAGGAATAGATTGATACCTGCTAACCAGACCTACGACAAAACAAATTTCTGGGCGAGTAAACATCATAGCGTAAATCAAGACTCCAATCGCACTAGAATATGGAACTCGAGATATGTCTTCCTTTTCTTTTCCAGTCTTTGGAAATATTTTAAGGCTTAAAGTTTCACCTCTTTCTATAGAAGTATCCATGGATTTGAAACTATTCATTCGAAAGCGTTCCAAAATTTTCTTTATGTATGTTTCTTGAGATAGACTCAAAATTTTCTTGCAACGATCTCTTTGGATTTTTACACCCAATATATAGTCTGCTTCACCCTTATCTTTCATGTCAAATGACTTTGAAAGCCATGACTTAACAGTTTTCACATACTCTAAATTATTTTCAGCTAATAAAATATCATCCACGTAAAGCGAAAAAATTACAAACATTCGATTGGACTTCTTCACATAGATGCAATGGTCTTCATCGATCATGGTGAAATCAAATAAAATCACTTCCTTATGAAATCTCAGGTACCACTGCCTTGAAGGCTGCTTTAGGCCATATATTGATCTGTTCAATTTTCAAACCTTCTCTTCTTGGCCTTTAACAACAAAACCTTCAGGTTGTTCCATGTAGATTTCCTCATTTAGTTCTCCATTGAGAAAAGCGGTCTTCATGTCCATTTGGTGTAATTCTAAATCCAAACGTGCAACAATAGCCAAAAGTAAGCGAATTGAGGTGAACTCCACAACTGGTGAAAAAGTTTCCTCATAATATATTCCAGCTTCTTGAGTAAAACCTTTTGCCACCAATCGTGCTTTGTGTCTTTCTATTGACCCATCTGATTTGCGTTTAACTTTGAGAATCCATTTATTCCCAATAGCTCTACTCCCAGAAGGAAGGTCAACTAGATCCCAGATGTAACACCCCGTACTTCCCAACCCTACTTGACGACATTGAACAACGTATACTTAGGTGTCGAGATGCCATGAGTATGTGTTTTATAGTGTCATTGGTGAAACATTTGATATCGGGCCCAAAATGTGTGATTAGACCTTCGTAGAAGGTGTCTTGTGACTTCGTAGAGCATTTTTGGGGTTAAAATGAGACTTTGAGGACCTCAAAATAAGGGATATTAAAGGTAAGAAGTAAGTTAAAGAATAGAACTTGAAGTATCTAACCAAACCCGCAAAGAAAAGTCGAAGAACGAAAATTGTCAAAAAAAAAAGAAGAATTTCAGTGCCATAGGAAGGGACAGGCGCTGGTTTTGGCACCCAAACCAGAAAGATTCTAAAGCTCAGTGCCTTGGGAAGGGCCAGACGCTTGCTGGAACGGTCAAACTAGTAAGCTTCCAAAATTTGTTCTAAGTGTCCAAGGGTGCCCGGGGACATACCGAGTCGATTTTTGCCACGTTTCTTCTACAAACACGAGCATATGCATGGAATGATTTAAGTATTATATTGGTGTGGTAAAATTACTCGTGAACGAATTTGGCATCAAAATGACGGTTTTACCCTTGTAGTCAAAATAAGTCATACGTGGCTAGAATCGCTTGTTTTTGGGATTGAGGCTACGAATATAAATCCCGTAAGTGGGAATATTGTCATAAATCATATGGAATGATTTAAACATGAGAAATTATTGATTTTATTGGGTTAAGGGAATTGGTCTCAAAAAGGACCCAAAAGGAGACAAAAGACATGGGCCAAACATGGGTCAAATGACCCATTCTTATTTGACTAATCAATCATTGAGCAACGGAATTCAAAGGCCTATAAAAGGAGGCAAAAATCTTATTTTTATTCATGAAACACACACATGCTTTTCTATCTTTTTCTAGAATTCTCAAGAACACCCTCTTGGGATCTTCAAACCCTAAGTCATCTTTGGAGCAAGATCATCATTTTCCAAGCTTAGGTAAGTGATTATTCTTATGTTTTAACACATTATAGGTATGAGATATTATGTAAATCATGTTGGTTATGCTTGGAAGTGTTGAACATGGTACTTTGTGTTTTTGTAAAAGATGTGCCATCTATGGAATTTAAACTTGAAATATGACTTGTGGTTTTGATAAAAGAGCATGGTATGGATAAAATATCAACATGTATGGTGTGATTATGCCATTAAACTTGTTATTTTGTTCTAAGTGTAAATTATGGAATTTTGGCCGATTTGTTGTTGTGAGGTGTATTGAAGTGAATTGATGGAATCATTGTGATGTTGTGATGATGGAGAGTGGAAAGTATGAACTTGGTGTGACATGCTAATGGTTTATGATATTTTGGTCAATGTTTGGCATTTTGTGGTATTATTGATATGACCATTTCGTAAATGGTATTGTAGAGAAGGAAATGACCTTTTAAAGGCAAACATATAACTCATTGTCGTTGTAGGCATTTGTAAGGTAGTTGGTGGTTAATGTATACTCCGTTGTGCACTTGTGTTGTAGAGTGAAACATAATGAAGGAGCAGGACTATTGTATTCACGTATAGGATTGTATATTCGTATTGAGGAGATAAGGTATGTAAGGTTAATATTTTCGTATCCTCCTGCAACACATATTGTTCATGTTGTCATGGTACTCACTCGTTTCCGAAATGTACTAAGGTATCTCATTTCATGTTATCATCTATTGCTAATCATATATATCTCATTCTTGATCTATGGTCATTCTTGCATCCAATAATTATGGACATGATTCCAAGTTCCAATAATGTTATATTCCAAAGCTTCCCTAATGTTATAATTATTACCAAATATCAATCTCATGAACATAAAAGACTGAAGTAATGCACTTATGTGTTTCTAATAAGGTTATGATCCCCAATGTATCAATCTCATAAAGAGTTAAAGAGAGAAGTAATCCAATGAAGTAATGCAAGAAGTAATTCTCGTATGGTGACTTTATATTTTTCTTATGGTTACTTTATATTTTCTTTATATTTATTGAGTACATGTGATAGCTTTGTGGGGGCGCAATCCTAACTCAAGCCGATCCCGATATTGTTGGATCAGGGGGAAAGCTCAGTGAAGCAAAAGCCAAACTTGATGTCGAACCTGCTTTACTGATTTTCGAGTGATGGCAGAGGGGAAGCTCAGTGGGGCAAAAGCCTAACTTGATGCCGAACCTGCTTTATTTATTTATTGACGATTGCATATTGACGGTTTCATATTGATGGTTACTTTTATTGACGGTTGCATATTGACGGTTATACATTATTGACGATTATATATTAACGGTTCTAACTACTAACGGTAACGGACATAAAGGCAAATGGAATAATGAATGTAAGGTACATATTTCCACACATACTGAATGATGATGATTTATCCACATTGACTATTCTCTTGCAATCAAGTTCATTGAGGTTTTTAAGTTTCATGAAGTTTCTTATAGCCTTGCATACTCAGTACATTCTTCGTACTAACCCCTTTAGGGGACTTACTTTATTTGCTGCAGGCACAGGTGTTAGTAGACCTCCACAATAGGCTACGAGTCATCCGCGGATCATTGGTGAGATCCAGTTGGTTTGGGGCTTTCCTAGTCACATGTGTATATTTTTTTGGTACTGTAATTATTGTATAAAGAAGGGACTTTTCCCGACTATAGGTTGTTATGTTCATGTATCGGTTAGAGGCTTTGTAGACATATGTGGGAAAGTGAATGTAAGAGATGTGTGTTCTGTTTGACTTGCTGGCCCTAACGGACAAGTTTCATATATTGTATAAGTTTTCCATGACTTCCGTATAGTTTCATGAGGTGTAATAAGATTCATACTAAAATAGGCTTGCGAATGAACATAGGCAAAGATTGGTTCTCTCGGGCCATATCGGCTTCGGGTGCCAGTCCGCCTCTTTGGGATACGGGGTGTGACACCAGACTTTATTGATTTTCATAGACTCTAATTCTTCTTTCATCACTTTCATCCACTCATATTTTCTAGGGCTCGACAATGCCTCAGTCACAGAGTTAGGTTCATCCAATTCTATGGGAGATACCAAGAAAACATAATCCTCAATCTCATAAGATCGTTTAGGTACACGTTTTCTGGTACTCTTATGCAATTGAAGTTCAGATTACTCTATAGGATTTTGGGAATCATAACTCCCACTTGGACCAAGAACCATTTCTTGATCTAATGGATTATCAAGCATGTCCAACGACATTCTGAATTCAACATTTCATAAAGAGGCTCAAAATCCTTTATTTCACCCTTTTTGGGAAAATTATTTTCCAAAAATGTGACATCTCTTGATTCAATTTCAGTAGTACTTCCATCCTCCAATTTACCAATGAACACATACCCTTTGGAGTGTTCTGAGTATCTTATAAAGATACATTTCTTTCCTTTTGTACTTAGCTTACTGAACTCACCAAAATGATCTTTAATATATGCAGCACAACCCCAAGGCCGTAGATTATTAAAGTTTGGCTTATTACCAGTCCATAGTTCATAAGGTGTAGAAGATACTGATTTAGAAGGCACTATGTTCAATATGTAGGCCACAGTCAATAACGCATCCCCCCAAAAAGAGATTGGTAAATTTGCATGCGTCATCATAGACCTTACCATGTCCAACAATGTTCTATTCCTTCTTTCAGCTACACCATTTTGTTGAGGTGTATAAGGAGTAGTTAAATGTCTGATAATACCCTTTTCATTACACAGTTCTTCAAACTGTTTTGACAAATATTCACAACCTTTATTGGTTCTTAAATCCTTTATACTTTTATCTAATTGATTCTCAACTTCATTCAAGTATCTTTTAAAGCATTCAAGTGCTTCAGATTTATGAGAAATCAAATAGACATAACCAAAGCGTGTGAAATCGTCAATAAATGTAATGAAATATAAAGCACCAGACCTTGCCTCACATTCATTGGACCACAAATATCAGAATGGATTAATTGTAGTGGGAATTCAACTCTTTTAGCCTTCCCAAATGGTTTACATGTAATCTTTCCGGCAAGACAATTTTCACAAGTTGACATTTCAATTTTAGAGAAAAAACCTAGACGTCCTTCCATTGCCAATCTACTCATTCGATCTTGCCCTATGTGACCCAATCTAGCATGCCACGTAATTATATCAACACCATTATTACTAGAATAACATGCCATTACACAACGGTCAACATAGTAGTCATAAGTTGAAGGATTACAATCTAAAACAATAAAGCGATCATAACGAAGTCCAAAACCATAAAAAATATTATCTAGAGTTATTCTAACACCATTACGACTAAAGAAGAAATAAAAACCAACATCTAAAAGAACAGACACAGATACTAAGTTTCGTCGAATCTCTGGAGCATATAGGACGTCATGCAACATCAATAACTGGCCACCACGCAAATCCACTTTGAAAGTGACAATCCCCTTGACTTCAAGTCTTGCATTATTTCCTACATATATCCACCTTGATCCAATTGAAACTCGATGGAACTCCAGAAATACTTCTCGATCACGACTCACATGGTCGGTGGCTCCTGAGTCTACAATTCACGTAGGATAAGATTCAGTTAATCAAGCAGCGCTAGAAACATATGTAGCACTTAGAGATGCATTTAGAAATGCTACCTTTTTCTGCTCGGGACAATCACGAGCAAAATTCCCATGAACTTGGCAATTATAGCACTTCATCTTGCTCTTGTCTTTCTTCTTGAAAAACTATTTTTCCTTCTTGGAATTTGGCTTTCTTTTTCTCAGAGAGTCCTTCTTCGGTCTCCTTACCATTCTCGTTATTTTTCCCATTTTTCTTACGCTTGAAGCTCAAAGACTTCTTACCCCTTGATTCTGCCATAAAGGCATTAGAAGCAGCTTTAGCAGCACCAAGCCGCTCGTCTTCAATTTCAACATGACGGGCAATATCAAAAAACATTTTGATGCTATCATTGTGGGTTAAGTTAACCTTCAAATGTTCCCAACTATTGGGAAGAGACCGAATCACTTCCTGAACCTGTTGCTCGTCCGAGAGAACATGACCAACACTTTTGAGTTGAGCTATCATATTAGACATCACCCTAAGGTGTTGTTTGATATTCTGTTCGTGACGCTTCTTATAAGTGTCAAACTTGATAGTCAGCTGTTTGAGACGGGTGATATATATACCCCCATATGTTCCTCGTAAGTGTGCCCAGATGGCATGAGCAGTAGGAAATTCCTCAACCTCATGAATGAGGTCATCAACCAGAGAACTAACAATGATTCCGCGTGCAACAGAATCAGCCTTTTTCCAAGACTTATAAGCCTCAAGGTCTCTTTTGTGTTGTCTAGTGTTACGCTCCTCTAGTTGACATAAAACATGGTTAATACCTTCAAGAGCATTTTGGTCTTCCAGTACATACCATATTTTACGACTCCAAATGTCGTAATTGTCACCATTTAGTTTTTCACCTTTGTTTAAGTCGACAATGATGCTTTTTGATGCCATGTCTGTTATTAAGAGACAATCACGCAAGTATATTTATCAATAATTCATGCGACTTACACATTTAAGCAAATTAATTCACATAAAGGTTTCATGTTTAGTGTAAAATCGAAAGGACACGAATATTTCCAATCATCATCTATGAACTAAACATTTGACCAAAATTGGAAATTAATTTCTTAATGTGTATTCATAGCTTTCAATTAAGTATTGAATAAACTTAAATAAATAAAATAAATTCATATCAAAAAGAGAAACATCTTAGTTAATATAATATATAATAAAGTTAATAAACAACTTCAAGTTACAAGTCAATTCAAAGATGGAAATCATCCCACAAATATTCGAGACGACGAATATACACCCTAAAAGGCTCTCTAGGCCAAACCTTGTGATAAACTTTAATTAGTCTCTCACCCCAAGGATTAAGGAGAGAGTCTACTAATATTGCTAAAGCTTCCCAATCCGAGATTTCTACATAGTTTTCCAGTTCTATACGTTTTAATTCATACAAATGAATAAAATTAGCAACTGAAATACAAGGGGACATCTTAAAAGAGTTGAACTCTTTTAGTTTCTTCTCTCTTTCCCTTCGTATTTCCCTCTCATTCCGTAATAGATTTTGTGTCACCCCTGGGACACCATTTCGTATGATCTCACGACATCCAGAACTCTCATTTCGTCGAAGGACATGCTCTTCCACTTTGTCTCTTTGGTCGACATCCAGAACTCTCATTTAGAGCGAATCGAGTTTGTCCCTGTTCAGCCATGTCTGAAATAGGAACAAAGAAACAATCAGAATGACTATACCATTCAATGTGATAACTTATGTCACACAAGTTTCGTAGAAGGCAAAAAAAAATCTGTCTAAAGAATATAGGAACTAACGAGAAAATAAAATAACAAAGGAACATATACTTTTCCCATTTTACCAATAAAAAACTCTCCACTATACTCCATAAATTAAGAGTACCTTTTTCACTTTTATAAAAAAAAAATATCTATAGACTATATCTTTTCTCTAGTCTAGAAAAAAGTTGAACAAAGTACACGTTTCTCAGTCAGTGGTACTAGCTTTTTCCATAAAGTAACCTTATTTATAAAAATAAGAAATTATAGTACCAGTTGTACACTACTTTGCATAAAACTAGGAGTATACTATTTGACCAATTTCTATAAATATGCACATTTCCCATGACACTTTTTCTAGAAATTTCTTTAAGAGTACAACACTTTTATCTTTCACCCATAAAAGTTGACGACTCTATTTTCTTCCTTCACATCTTCTCAAACATATATACACAAAACAACTTCTTCTTTTCATTAGAACATGTACTGTCTGTCTTTCTTCGCTCCGTTAAAAAAATTCTCTCCCTCCATTCTCAAAAAGGGTTTTATGGAGTCATAGAAATACAAATTCATATCTGTCTCGTCTCTTTTTCATTTTCTCAAAAACAATATGGAGAAAACGAAGGAAATTTTCAGATCTATAATCGGATCCGCGGCGCAATGGTAGCGCGTCTGATTTCAAATCAGAAGGTTGCGTGTTCAATTCATGTCAGGTCCAAATATCCCAATCTATATTCGGTCCTTTTTTTTTTTTCTAACGGGTGCGTACAATTTAGATTTTAAACTCTCTTCATTTATTGTGAGAGAAAAAAAATTATATAGTCATGCATTCAAGAATGTGAAATGCCAAACTTGATTGAGACTAAGGCAAATACATCATGCTTTGATACCAATGAAAGAAAATCAGAGCATAAACGATACAGATAGTGTACCTTAAGTCACAGCGAAATCGTTGATCTAGATATCAATCAAATTTTTCCCAAATCTACTTTGAATCTCTCGAAAATAAAGTTTATACTTCACAAACTAAGAGACCTTTATTGTTGTGTGTCAATGGTGGAGAATGAAGAATTTTCCTTTTCTTATCTCTCTGTGATATGTTGTCTCTTTGTGATGAAAAGAAGAGTGTCCCTTTTAAAGAGCCGTATTGATCAGTTTATAAAAAGAAACCGTGCCCTCTTCTTTTTCAAAATCACATTAACTTCTCATTTGAATTTATTCTTATCTGATCTTCAAATAAAACATATCGAGTTGGGTCGGATCGGGTCCACATGGGCGACCCACGACCCAAATATCTAACATGATGTCTTGAAATTGACAAGGAAGTTGTCATATTCAATGACTGAAGTTCAAGAACTTAATGAAGTTCATAAACAGATTAATGAACCAATTCTAAATCAAATTGAACAAAAATCAAATCCAATATAAAGGTGAACAAAGATGTAAATGGACCTCTTATAAAATTGTGGACAATATCATACACCAAGTAGATTGGATCTAATTATTAAGATAATGTCTTAGATTAGATTGATCATAATGATGATAATTCAAACACTTATGAAGAGGTGATACAAAGTTCTATTTATGAAAGTTGCTAAGTTACAAAAGACCCATTTGTGAATTAAAGCAAATATTTTAGAAGTTGAAATGTTCACTTCAATAAGACAAATGAAAAGTTCAATTGTGCGAAGATGAACATTGTGTGTACAAAAAGGTTATTGGGAGCATAATTATCTTTTTAGTACCATATATTGATGATATATGGATCTTATATATTGATATATCACTATTGTCAAATTTTGGCTATCTAAATAGTTTTTCATGAAAACTCGAAAGAAGTGGCTTATTTATTGGGAATAAAAGATCTATAGAGATACATGATCTATAGGGATAGATACATGAAGCTACTTATGTTTTTCTAGCGGACTCATTCACTAAAGCTATTGGTGCAAAGGAGTTTGACAATACACAAGTGAAATTGAGAATAAAGTACATTAATGATTGACTCTAGTGAAAGTGGGAGATTGTTAGGGATATAGTGGATCTGCTCTAGATCCAATCTCACATATGATGATTCAAACATATTTTATAAATATTATTTGATATAAATATATGGCATCTAATATTCTTTTTCATAGTTTTATCAAATTATTTGATTGATATGATAAGGTCCTTGATTGAGTTTTGGAACTTGACATCATGATGAAGATCATGATAATGAGAGAGTCACGTTTTTTATAACTTAATCTAAAATTGTTGTTGATCATTGTATTACTAACTAGGACATTAGTGATCCGGTTAATTAGATCAATATGTATGTGGTGGTCTTTATAAAATAAAGATTAGTTGATCTCATTAACTAAATTGCATACATAGATGATGCATATGGAGATATGGTCATTGAACAAACTCACCAGATAATTCCTAATGGTTAGATTACCATAAACTGTTATTAGGATATTATCTTGAAGAATGTGATGTATGAGTTTCCTTTGACCTGAGATCATCATAGTAATTAACAAATTATCTATTATACTTTGATACCGGACACCCATGTCCATACAAGTATGGTTGAAAGGATATTGGGTATGATTAAATGCTTGTAAAATTAATGATTGATGCAAGATGAAATCTGTCAACTCTTGGTAATGAGTTTAAACTCTATGTTGTCATGTATTATAAACGACTAATCAAGATCTTGGCCAGGGCAATTGAATGAAAGAAGAAAAGAGTTTCTCGGGTCATTCAATAGTCGATTATAATCTGACATGCACACATAGTTGATCACCTATTGGGATATGAAAGTTAAACCATATCCTAGGGTGATCCGGAGCTATAAAGACAGAAGGAACTACTATATTATTCTTCTACAGGTTCTTGAGAGTAAATTATATACTTCATGCTATCCGGCCATTATTATATTGATATGATCAATTTACTACCGGCTTAGTTTTGAACCTATGGGGTCGCACACTAACGAGTGTTCCGGTTTTTGTTAATGAATTAATTATTTTATTATTTGATAATTAAATTGGAGAATTTGATTAGTCAAATAAATAAAGTATTATTCCAAATGGAATATTATTATATTCTTTGCTACCACCAGGAATATAATTAATATTGTAAATAAATTAAAGTTTTCTATTTGGAATAAAAATTAAATTATATCTCTTGATTGAAATATATATGTGATATATATTTTGTACCTGATTATATATGATATATAATAAAATATTAATACTTAAAATGACTTTAAGTTTCAATCCAACTTTGAATTGGATGCTGCACGTCCTTGCATACAATTCCAATTGGAATTGAATTGAAGTCAATATGGAAATTCCTATTAAAGTCCAAAATCCAACAGGACTTGTACACGTTAATTGTCCATAAGGACTTTGATCACGTGTAACCTATTGGATTAGGTTCTAAGGAAAATTTTCTATAAAGTCTTTGAGGTCTTGTACTTCCAATTGAGAATTGGATCCGAGATTTTCATAGAAATTCCATAAAAGTTTAATTATGAAATTAAAATTTAAATTATTATTTTAACCAAATAGAAAAAGATGGGAAAAGTATAAGAAGTAGCAAATTTAAACCCATAATCTATATATATTATAAAGCAGAGGACGAAGCATCATAACTAGCCAAATGGCAATCTATTGAGAAGCCATGTGGCAGTTTTAGGACAAATCTAATGATATTGTAATAAAAAATTTAAATTAAAAGATTAAAAATATTTGAATTTAAAAATGTATTATTTTTTAAATAGAAAAGAAATCATTAGTTTAAAAATAAAAAACTACAATAGAGTTCTAATTGAACTCTACTATTTCATAAACTTATCTCTTTCATATGTCATGAAATGAATTTGAATATATTTAATTTAAATATTAAATGAAGATAAAGAATAATAATAATAATAATAATAATAATAATAATAATAATAATAATAATAATAATATAGTAGTAGTACGTAGTAGTAGTTATAATAATAATAATAATTAAAAAAGATAGTAGTACATAGTGATAAAAATAATAATAGTTGTTAGCAATACTAATAATAATCTATATATGTTATTAATTTTATACGACAATGGTGTAGATCAATTTTAATTTTATCAACTTTTGTTTAAATAAATGACTATTTAACAAAGAGACAAAAGAAAGAAGTAAAGAAAAGAAGATGAACTAGAATAAAAAAACGTGGAGAAAAAAAAAAGGATAAGAAGAGCAACAAAAATCCTCTTTTATTTCATTTTTGCTAACTATAAAATCTTTTTGGATTGATCTAATTTTTTTCAAATATTTCTCTTAATTCAAATATATAAATTATAAGAAAAATATGTATTGTATTTAGAAAAATAAAAATTAGAAAAAGGAGTAAACTTATCTACTTTTAATAAATTGATATGTTATTTGAATTTGAATTTAAATAAAATTTGAGTTAGAATAGAGTTCTACCTTCTTAATCTCTTCTATATATACACTCCAATAATTATATATAATACAAAGCTTTCCTCTCTCTCTTTTTTTTCTCTACATGACTGACTGACTGCATTCTTCATATTCTTCATTTTCTAGAAAAAAAAATTATTTTAATATTTTTCTTTTTATATGCAGATGAGTGATGGTCATATTACAGACTAATTGGTTTTTCTACTATATCCAGACCTGAATTCAAGTAAGTAATAATTTTTATTTTTATTTTGTTCATTTGACTTTTGAAAAAAAAAGTACATTCGATTACGTAAATAAAAAATAAAATCACCTCTTATTGAGAATTTTAGTCAAGCATTTAACTTATTAAATGTTATTTTTTGTTACCATTTTTACATTATTATTTAATAAGTGGTTATATTATTTTATGTGTTTTTTTGTGATCTATTTATCTAATTCGATGTTGGGAGAAGTTTCGGATGAAAAAAAGAAGACTAAGCAACTGGCAAATCAATAGCTTTTGTTTTAAAATAATTTGAATACATCTCATTTAAATATTAAATAAACAATAATAATAATAATAATTAAAAAAATAAATAAAAGACTAAATAAAAAATAATAATATTGGTTTTAAAAGATAGTTCTAAATTGAAGTTATAAAAAAATAAATATTGGCTTTAAAGATACAAATTATTAAAATTAGTCTTTAGATAAAGATAAAGTTTTCTAAAAAT